>CM050166.1:367610235-369006824 GCA_027410445.1 Discoglossus pictus | reverse complement strand
GGGTGTGCCAGGGGGACGGTGCTGTGTGTGTGTGCCAGGGGGACGGTGCTGTGTGTGTGTGCCAGGGGGACGGTGCTGTGTGTGCCAGGGGGACGGTGCTGTGTGTGCCAGGGGGACGGTGCTGTGTGTGTCAGGGGGACAGTGCTGTGTGTGTCAGGGGGACAGTGCTGTGTGTGTCAGGGGGACAGTGCTGTGTGTGCTGTGTCAGGGGGACAGTGCTGTGTGTGCTGTGTCAGGGGGACAGTGCTGTGTGTGCTGTGTCAGGGGGACAGTGCTGTGTGTGCTGTGTCAGGGGGACAGTGCTGTGTGTGCTGTGTCAGGGGGACGGTGCTGTGTGTGCTGTGCCAGGGGGACGGTGCTGTGTGTGCTGTGCCAGGGGGACGGTGCTGTGTGTGCTGTGCCAGGGGGACGGTGCTGTGTGTGTGTGCCAGGGGGACGGTGCTGTGTGTGTGTGCCAGGGGGACGGTGCTGTGTGTGTGTGCCAGGGGGACGGTGCTGTGTGTGTGTGTGCCAGGGGGACGGTGCTGTGTGTGTGTGTGCCAGGGGGACGGTGCTGTGTGTGTGTGTGCCAGGGGGACGGTGCTGTGTGTGTGTGCCAGGGGGACGGTGCTGTGTGTGTGTGTCAGGGGGACGGTGCTGTGTGTGTGTGTGTGTCAGGGGGACGGTGCTGTGTGTGTGTGTGTCAGGGGGACGGTGCTGTGTGTGTGTCAGGGGGACGGTGCTGTGTGTGTGTGTCAGGGGGACGGTGCTGTGTGTGTGTGTCAGGGGGGCGGTGCTGTGTGTGTGTGTATATCAGGGGGACGGTGCTGTGTGTGTGTCAGGGGGACGGTGCTGTGTGTGTGTGTATATCAGGGGGACGGTGCTGTGTGTGTGTGTATATCAGGGGGACAGTGCTGTGTGTGTGTGTATATCAGGGGGACAGTGCTGTGTATATCAGGGGGACGGTGCTGTGTGTGTGTGCCAGGGGGACGGTGCTGTGTGTGTGTGCCAGGGGGACGGTGCTGTGTGTGCCAGGGGGACGGTGCTGTGTGTGTCAGGGGGACGGTGCTGTGTGTGTCAGGGGGACAGTGCTGTGTGTGCTGTGTCAGGGGGACAGTGCTGTGTGTGCTGTGTCAGGGGGACAGTGCTGTGTGTGCTGTGTCAGGGGGACAGTGCTGTGTGTGCTGTGTCAGGGGGACAGTGCTGTGTGTGCTGTGTCAGGGGGACAGTGCTGTGTCAGGGGGACAGTGCTGTGTGTGCTGTGTCAGGGGGACAGTGCTGTGTGTGCTGTGTCAGGGGGACAGTGCTGTGTGTGCTGTGTCAGGGGGACAGTGCTGTGTGTGCTGTGTCAGGGGGACAGTGCTGTGTGTGTGTGTGTATCAGGGGGACAGTGCTGTGTGTGTGTGTGTATCAGGGGGACAGTGCTGTGTATATCAGGGGGACGGTGCTGTGTGTGTGTGTCAGGGGGACGGTGCTGTGTGTGTGTGCCAGGGGGACGGTGCTGTGTGTGTGTGCCAGGGGGACGGTGCTGTGTGTGCCAGGGGGACAGTGCTGTGTGTGTGTGTCAGGGGGACAGTGCTGTGTGTGCTGTGTCAGGGGGACGGTGCTGTGTGTGCTGTGTCAGGGGGACGGTGCTGTGTGTGCTGTGTCAGGGGGACGGTGCTGTGTGTGTGTCAGGGGGACGGTGCTGTGTGTGTGTGTGTATATCAGGGGGACAGTGCTGTGTGTCAGGGGGACAGTGCTGTGTGTCAGGGGGACGGCGCTGTGTGTGTGTGTCGGGGACGGCGCTGTGTGTGTGTGTGTGTCGGGGACGGCGCTGTGTGTGTGTGTGTGTCAGGGGGACGGCGCTGTGTGTGTGTGTGTGTGTCAGGGGGACGGCGCTGTGTGTGTATATCAGGGGGACAGTGCTGTGTGTCAGGGGGACAGTGCTGTGTGTCAGGGGGACGGTGCTGTGTGTCAGGGGGACGGTGCTGTGTGTCAGGGGGACGGTGCTGTGTGTGTGTCAGGGGGACGGTGCTGTGTGTGTGTCAGGGGGACGGTGCTGTGTGTGTGTCAGGGGGACGGTGCTGTGTGTGTGTGTGTATATCAGGGGGACGGTGCTGTGTGTGTGTATATCAGGGGGACAGTGCTGTGTGTCAGGGGGACAGTGCTGTGTGTCAGGGGGACAGTGCTGTGTGTCAGGGGGACGGCGCTGTGTGTGTGGGTCAGGGGGACGGCGCTGTGTGTGTGTGTGTCGGGGACGGCGCTGTGTGTGTGTGTGTGTCGGGGACGGCGCTGTGTGTGTGTGTGTGTCAGGGGGACGGCGCTGTGTGTGTGTGTGTGTGTGTCAGGGGGACGGCGCTGTGTGTGTGTGTGTGTATATCAGGGGGACAGTGCTGTGTGTGTGTGTGTGTGTATATCAGGGGGACAGTGCTGTGTGTCAGGGGGACAGTGCTGTGTGTCAGGGGGACGGCGCTGTGTGTGTGGGTCAGGGGGACGGCGCTGTGTGTGTCGGGGACGGCGCTGTGTGTGTGTGTGTGTGTCAGGGGGACGGCGCTGTGTGTGTGTGTGTGTCAGGGGGACGGCGCTGTGTGTGTGTGTGTGTGTCAGGGGGACGGCGCTGTGTGTGTGTGTGTGTCAGGGGGACGGCGCTGTGTGTGTGTGTCAGGGGGACGGCGCTGTGTGTGTGTGTCAGGGGGACGGCGCTGTGTGTGTGTGTCAGGGGGGACAGTGCTGTGTCAGGGGGGACAGTGCTGTGTCAGGGGGACGGCGCTGTGTGTGTGTCAGGGGGGGCGGCGCTGTGTGTGTGTGGGGACGGCGGTGTGTGTGTGTGTGGGGACGGCGGTGTGTGTGTGTGGGGACGGCGGTGTGTGTGGGGACGGCGGTGTGTGTGTGTGGGGACGGCGGTGTGTGTGTGGGGACGGCGGTGTGTGTGTGTGGGGACGGCGGTGTGTGTGTGTGGGGACGGCGGTGTGTGTGACGGCGGTGTGTGTGTGAGGGGGACAGTGCTGTTTGGGGGCAGTGTGGTAGGGGTCAGGGGATCAGTACTGTGGGAGGGGTCAGGAGTTATTACTGTGTGGAGGGGAATCTGCAATTGGAATTTCTAAATTTTTTGTATCTAAAAATATATATATATTTAATCTCATTTTTTTTTTTAACAGCATTACTATTATTTGAAGCAGCTGTGTGCTCACATTTTCTGACACTTTTAATAGAAGCTGAGTTATCTATTCAAATTAGTTGCATGATTATCAAACTATGAATAAAAAGTAATGTGTTTGATCCAGAACAGTGTGATAAGTGAGTGGGAGTAAGATGTCATAATGTAAGCCCCTTATTTGTGTCTCTTAGTCAGCTTTATATTCAAAGGCATAAGACACAGAGGAATAGTTACCAAAAGCTTCTCGTCACTGTGTCACGTAAGAGACCCGGCGAGGAGTAAACTACCCTGTGCTTAACTCACTTTAATTTGTTCAATTGAACCAGGCCATGTTCCAAACATGATCCTTTTGAACGCATGGTAAAACATGGCACTGCAGTGTACCTTTTGTGTTGAATCACAATTCTCTCAATCATAAATTTTGCCTAATCCCTTTTTTGGATTATGTTTGGAATAAAGGAGTTAATATGTTGTCTAAATCAGATTACTGAATAATGCTTTTACATAAGTTTGGATTATTATTAGTTTATAATCTTTACCTGAAAGGCATGTTTACAAACTATTTTAGATATTGCAATATATTAAGTATAATTATTTAATTAAATATGTTTTTTTTTCTGTCACTTATTCATTCATATAACCTTCTTTACTTGTTACAGGAAGGAAGTAAAGTTGTTTGTTACATACACAATCGTGAATAAGTAATTGTGGTAAATGTAAGACATGAATTAAAGGAGTAAAAACTGATATTAATGTAATTAATATTAAATAAAAACTTATTGGAGAAGTTATTTATATGATATGTGGGTTTTGATCTGCAATTTCTATAACAAAGCCCAGTTTCACACCTTGTTTTAATCATTGTGGTGTTTCAGAGCACTGTAGTAATATATTTTTATTAGGAAATAAATAACATTTCCATCTCCTAAAAGAATATAAAGTAATGTGTTTCAATACAGAGTATCCCCTGTCTGGGAACCCTCAGGCCATGTAGATAAGGGAAGCACTTCAATGAGAAACTATTAATCAATTTGTCTCTGATGGGGGTCTTATCATTTGGCCTTGTGACCCTCCTCAGTTACTGAAATAAGATTTCATAGTGAAGAGGGGAATGTTTTTATAATCTTTTGGAAACTCTCCTGAAATGCAAATGTTATTATAGACTAGTTCTATATTCAGTATCATTTAAAATAAATATTTTCAGTGAAAACATGGTTTATTTGCCCTTCCCAGCTTGAATGTTCGCCCTGCCCCAACGAGTAGAATAATATCACTCTTGATATTTCATGGTAATGTTTAGTACTAACAATATATAATAAGGAATTTTAAAATGGACCATATCATCATAAAACTATTCATAAGAATGTCCATTCTAGACCATTGTTATCACACTCTAAATAGGCAAAAAAAACAAAATACATTTTTTTTTCCAAGTTAGCTTTATTTAGGTATATTGCATTAAAATATATATTTGAATTCCCTGGGCATTATGGTGACCCTTTCCCTAGCATATTCATCCTTTTAAGTTCCATTCTCTTATATTTATTAGCCTTTATTTGTAATGCACAAACATATTCTGTAGCACTATACATGGGGTTAAGTACAAGGCAAAATAGAATAGTAACACATTGCAAAATAATGGAGGGCACAGTCTTTGAGCTGAAATGTACATAGATCCTTTTACACGAGTCTGGGTGTGGTGCTGGAGGGTGATATGTGCAGAATGGCAGTGTGTAAGGCAATAGGCTCAAGCAACTGTAAAAATAACTTGATATATTCAGCCCACTCTTTTTTCATTAATCTTTTATACTCCAGATAGCAGTTTGTCTCCTGTATCTCTGAAATCCTTTACATGTTTATCCTGTACTGTGAGGCAAGTCTATGCACTATATGTAAAGTAGCTCCTCACTTTTGCCTTTGATAGCTGTCTTTAAATTCACTGTTCATATTCTAGAGCTTCTTTTGTTTAAAAAAAAAAAAATAACTTGTGTTTTCTGTATTGAATGAAAAGGTTATCTGTGGCATAACAATTGAATAGCTTCTTACTGTAATCTCTGAATTTTATTTCCAGATGAGGACACACACATAGCTGATGAACTTTATAACAAAGTAAGAATCCTGTGCTGGGTAATGACAGGTCCTCAGAACCTGGAGAAGAAAACTAAGCATGTTAAAGCCACGTGGGCCAAAAGGTGCAATAAAATATTATATATGAGCTCTGAAGAAAACAAAGAATTCCCTGCAGTAGGATTGGATACAAAGGAGGGCAGGGACCAGCTTTATTGGAAAACTATTAAAGCCTTTCAGTATGTGCATGATCATCATCTAGATGACGCTGATTGGTTTATGAAAGCAGATGACGACACTTATGTCATCCTGGATAATTTAAGATGGCTTTTGTCAAAGCACAGTGCTAACGACCCTATATATTTTGGGAGAAGATTTAAGCCCTATGTAAAACAAGGCTACATGAGTGGGGGTGCTGGTTATGTGCTGAGTAAAGAAGCTTTGAAGAGATTTGTAAATGCATTCAAGGAAGAAAAATGTACACACAGCTCTTCTGTGGAAGATCTTGCTTTAGGGAAATGTATGGAAAATATCAATGTTAAAGCTGGAGATTCTAGAGACACTAGCGGAAAAGAAACATTCCATCCGTTTATTCCAGAGCATCATCTTACCCAGGGATACTTGCCTAGAAACTTCTGGTATTGGAATTATAACTATTATCCTGCTGTTGAGGTAAGTCACTTTGTATTTGTTTGCTTTTCAATAAGCTTAATGTCTTTTAGTAATGCATAAAAGTTTAATGGAAGTCCCCTTAAGTGGCTAGAACTAATCTCCTTGGAATGCATCAGTTATGTATGCTTATACATTAAGGGTTTTAATAGGATATGATACTGAAGTGTTGGCATCTACCCCATTGTAGGCTTTACCGGATTATAACTGCAATTGAGCTGTACATATTCTTGATTTTTAATACTGCAGTATATTTTATAAAGCTTTTCAGCTTGCTTTGAAGTGTTCTCAGTTTTCTAAACTCACTTTCAACATCATATAAGTATTACCAACTTTATACATTTTAAGTTGTAATGCCTTCTTTGCAGACAAGATTTTTAAAGTTCACCAAATTCATTTAAATAGTTGCTTTGTTTGTTTTTGAATACTTGCCTGTTAAATAATAGGGGGCAAGGTAGTACTCGTGTAAGAAGGGGGGCACCTTCAGGAAGCACACTGACAGACTCTTGATTCAAGTCAATATGAACTAGAGTTTCACAGAAGGCTGTAATTTTATGCAGGTGGCAAAGGCATATATTGTTTCATTTTATTTGTATGTTCAAATAATAATAAAACACAAAGTCCATGTTCTGTAGTATGTCTGGGTTGTCATCTATACAGAGCAGTACCAATGAATATATCAGCTTTCCTTGCTTCCTTAAAAAAATAAAAAACATGAAACATTGGCTCCTCAACACCAGCTAGTCTGTAGATTTGTTGGCCTCTGTGTTTAAAATAACTTTAAAATAACTTTGTAAACCGTGACCATAACTGGTAAATGTCCCTGGTGATAGTTCTCAGGTAAGAGTGAATAATCACAAGTAAGAGAGAGAAAAGCCAGAAACATAGGTAATGATTTACAGAGGGGATAAAAGAGCAAAGTGTGACTTGTAACCATATGTCTCAATAGTTGCATGATTAGTATGATATTTGTGTAATGCTGGGATCTTTCCTCAAACAATAGGGCTTGACAAATCTTTGGAACTAGGGAACATGACTCCTAAAAGTTTACTGCATGCTCCCAACTTTTTAGGTAATATGTCTATATTTCTCAATATATTTCCTTCACTGACGGCTAAAAAAGTTTGTCTGGCTCCCATGCCATCACACACATTGCATGTATCTCTTTGTTATCTGCTTAGTAAATGGGTTCTTGCATAATGGTATAGTATAGCTAAATTGTAGCGTTCACGATATTTTAGTACATTTACACTTTTAAAGGTATATATGCAAGTGCGCTGGGTTATTAATGCATCCACATGGCCTCTATCAGTTCCAGTCCACCTGAGTTTGTGTTTTGAGGCACTGCTGTGGTCTGTGCTCCGGATACTTTTAGTCTTCTGCTACTGAAGAGTTTGTGTGTCACAAACCTCAGCACTAACACATTCACAATCGGACAGATAATTAAAATGTATGCTATGGAATATTTCTTTAATAAAAGTTTAATTTTGTATGTGTTTGCTGGCTCCTAGATTTGAAACAAATTTGTATTTAAACTTTATTTAGAAGGGAGACCTTGTCTTGAAATGTTACATGAAAAGGGTAAGGAGCTTTTTGGATGTCTGGATTGTAGCAGTATTGTGCTTTTACTTCTATTCATGTAATTCATTATTGTAAACCTGATCAGAAAACGGAATAAACAGGCCCTTTGAGTCATTTCACTGATAAGAGAACGGCAGATCAATCACACTGCTTAATTCTTTTTTTCTTCTTTTTTTTTTCATACAAAAAATCTTTAGTGTCTAAAAGATGTTGTTGTTGCTGTTGTTGTTTTTTTTTTTTTTATGCATTATAGAAAGATTTTAAACATTTTGCATGTTATCAAGATTTTCAAAAGACTTCAAGTACGACGCCTTAAACATCCTTTTATTTAAGGCAAATTAGCAAACCCACGGCAGCAGGACCTTGTGACTATAGTCTTTGACGTTCACTGCAGATAAATTAGTAAAGCAAAAAAATACCATTGTAAGATGATTAGCCAGTTGGTAAATGGCCTCAGAAGCTATTGGTTCAACCCTCCTAAGCGCTAAAGCAGTGAGTAGAGTCATTTCCCTCCTTTCCTTGAAATATTTTTTTTGTAATGAGTGTATATCTTTTTAAAACAGGTTTTTATGCCTTTATACTTTTAAACATCAAATAACCTACAGTAAAAAGTGTCAGTCACCTTTATCAATACTAATCTAACCAGTCCTAACTCCTTGAAGATTACAAGCGACAGCTTCCTGAATGAGCCGCTTTTCATTACCTTTTTAAAAGGGTATGTTAGCAACACCCAATACTCTTAACACGCTACATCATTATGTTCCCAAATCCAGTATATACATTACACATTACATTAAATTTAACCCACATCAGTGTTTGTTTGTACATTAAAGTTGTTACACTTTGAATCGTGAGACCATGGGGCAACGCAATTAACGCCATGATGTCATCATGCCATGCACGTAAAGGCATTACGTCACTTATGCAGAGCTGTATAATACTACATAAGTGAACACCTTAAAGATAATGATAGCCCACCAGCCTCAATTAGCATCTGTCTTTTAACTCCAGGGCACTTAGTATTTGTTGGTCATATTCTTAATTCAGTATATATGCACTGTACTGTGCATCTGTTACACTCTGTCAGTGGACACTGACATAATGAAGTTGTTATACTTTGAACCATGTCATCACATGGTTACGTAACCAGCGTCCTGATGTCATTACGTCACGCACGCAGCAAAACGCCAAATACCGGAAGTATTAGGACTTTTTAAAAGCCCATCAGAATAGCCATTGATTCAGTCTTATGAAAAAGTTAATTTAGTGAACGAAACGGCCCGTTGGCAACCTTTCTTTTTCAGAGCAGAGCATCCTGTATCTATGAGTGATATACTCAGACAAGAAGGTTTCAGAAATGGACGACAGCATGTACTTGGTTAAATTAACCAGTACTTGAATTGCAAGTATTACCTGCATTTGTGATTAATACCCTGCTTTGCTGTGTTTACCTTATATTAGAAAAATAGATATACAGATGAATAATCAAGAGTATTACAGTATGTACGGATACCTTGTTAATGGTAATAGTATAACGTTTATTTCCAGGTGCATTAGTAACTTTCCCTTTAATAATCCTTTTCTATAATGGTGTATGAGGTATTAGTAGTTATTATACAGTGGATATGTCTTGATTACTTTAATAACAGCATTGTTCTTCATTTATTTATTCTTGCAATAAATTTCCAATTTTTTGTATTTTTTTTTTAAACTTTATTGGACAATATATTCATTTGATCTCTTTATCAAGTCAGAAGCAATACTGAATAAAAAGAGCAAGTAATCACGTCGTAAAGCAAAGTGTGGATTCTGAGTGGAACCAGATTAGGAAACAGAAGAGTAGAAGTAGTAGAATGGAAAAGTGACCTTTTGACTTGGCGGAGAGCAAGTCATTAGTGACTTTACTGAGAGCTGTCTCAGTGGAGTGTTGGGGCCAGAAGCCGGATTGGAAGGTGTCAAGAAGGGAGTTGGAGGAAATAAAGTTGGGAAGGTGGTTATAGACGAGCCGCTCCAGGAGTTTGGAAGCCTTGGGAAGTAGAGAGATAGGGCAGTAGTGAGATGCGACGTCAGAGTCAAATTTGGTTTTTTTGAGGACGGTTGTAATTATGGCATGTTTTAGAGAAGATGGAAACGTGCCAGTATTTAGGGAAAGGTTGAAGAGGTGTGTGTGAGAGCTGGGATTAGTGGGGTTGAGAAGGTGAGATGGTAATATTGTTGGGGACGTGATATGGAGAGATTGCAAAGGAAAGTCTGAGAGAGAGGCAGTAGGTTATAAGAAAGAGGAAAGCATTGTGACAGTGTGTAAGATCAGGAAAAAGGTAAGATGATTGTGGGGGGGAAGAATTATTATCCTAAGATATGATAGTAGTAGTGATATAGATTCAGGAGCAGGGAAAGGAGTGTGATAAGGTTTATCAGAATGGCTGTGGTAGGGGAGTAGCTAAGAGTCTTTATGACTTAATAAACTTTTTTTTTTTTTTTTTCATGAAAACCCTCCCCTTCTGTGAGGAAGAATGGGCTGAAATTCCACCATATTGATTGGAAAGGCTGAATTATAAGAAGCTATTTTTATTAGCTGCAAGAGGGCAGTTTTTTCACACGGGATATTGATGTTGAATAGTTTTGTTTATTAAATAGATTCAAAAAAATGTTCACTCAGGTTCCCTTTATCTAATACTAGGTTTTGTCTAAAGATCTGAGAACTTCCAACGTGATAAACATGCACTAAGAGGAAATCGGGAAGGGGCAAATACTTCTAATGGGTTACATTTTTTATATATACAGTAATCTATTACATTGACATATTTCACTTGCTTATATTAAATCGGTCATAAGTACATATCTATATTTAACTAAATATTATTTCTATTCCTCTCTTAGGGTCCCGGCTGCTGCTCTGACCTGGCTATTTCTTTCCACTATGTGGATTCTACAACCATGTATCAGTTAGAATATTTGGTTCATCATCTCCGTCCTTATGGATACAAGTACAGATACGACCCTGAGCAACACAAAACTTTAGCAAAGCAAAATGAAGCAGATGACAAAGTTAAAGATGGAAAAGCAGTAGCATGAAGCACATCACTTTTTTTTATCATTACCATGTGTGCACTGAAACGTAGTAAGACAGCGTACCACAATGTAATCCATACAATAGTAAAGTTGTATGATTTCTCCATTCTCTTGACATTTTCATTCTGATTGATCACATATTGAAGCTTTAAATTGATTGGAGAAATTTGATTACAATGTTTTTGTATCCTCTTTTTTTTTTTTTTTGTAAAACTTGTGATTATGGGAAATCACAATTGACAAAATCTGTATTTTATTGACAATCAAATTGGTATGTATTGTAATATTTAAATACACATTTTAACAAACCCTATTCTAAAATATATGAATTAAATAATGATAATGTAAGATGCTTCAGTGAGCCAATACTTTTTGCTAACTGAAATTTTCTTTGCTTATAATATGAAACTGTTGCCTGTTTTAGTTATGCTTTGTCTCCATTTATGCCTCTTAATGAGAAGTGTATTTTTATATATAATTGTAATTTATTTGGGACTTTGCTATATTTATTGTGGAGACTTTGTGTATTGTTAACAAATTAGTTAACATACATAAAGGTATATGGAAGTTCCCATATTAGATTGAATTACGTGTTGGTTTGCACAAGTAAACAAGTAACAAATGCTTAAACTCTGTTTCCAAACTGTCCCTGTAAAGGTCTGCCCCCATGCAAACAATGTTTCCATTGGTAGTAGATGAATTACCCACTTACAGACTTATTTTTTTTAAAATACTGCCCAGAGATGATCTGTAAGCAGATAATACATCTTCAAGTAATAATAGGAGCACTCTATGTATGGGCTGTGGGGTCATATCCCCCACATATATGCAAAGGTTTGAGTGAGTAAAACCTGCTTTTAAGCACTTGATAATAAAATGTTTAGTTATGCAAAAACTTAGTTTATTTTAATATTAAAAACAATGAAACTTCCATATATCTTTTAACTAAGAATTAGTAATAATTTATATAGCTTGAGACCGAAATAAACATTATATGATCTATTGACTGTGCCGAGCACTTTCTCTCTAATGAGCAAAATGTCTCCAAATCCTAGGCTTGTTTTTTTATTTGTTAATTTTTTTATTTTTTTTTAGACATAAAATGTGGAGATATCTGGCACACTCTTCGGAGTGGACTATAAAATACCGTGTATTGGCAAGGTGCCTCCTAGTATGCTTATGTTGGTGCATACCTCACTATATGTTACAGCTTTGGCAGTACGGAACTGCAGTGCTTTGAATTGGTAGTCACTGACTGTGGCTTTTTGGTGTAGAAATGTATATTTTTAACGTGACCACTGCAAATTGTAGTTGATTATACTTTTTTTTTTTTTTTATGAAGTGCCATGTTCTATAATTAGACTTTTTTATGCTCTTTCTTTAGGAAGAAGCTAAATTATTTTTCATCTTCAACACCCTGTTATCTTCATGCTGTTCTTTGAACTACATAACCACTCTTACAATACATCCCTGTCAAAAAGGGATTTTTAATTTATTTTATTTTTTTGCAGTAAATTCTAACTATGCCACAATTAAGTTTCCAGTAGATCATAGTATTAGTTTCCGTTCACACTTGTTTAAATGTTGATCCATTCATGATCTACCAGCTTAACTATGCACTGTCAGAAAATACATTTTGTTTGTTTAAATCTAGTGGACACAGGGATGTCTTGAAATGCATGTCCTGGTGCATTTTAGCTCAGTGAGGGGCAACTCTGTTCTACAGGGGCCACAAGCAAACCACGATTTCAATTTCTCTCTGCTTGAGCAAAAGTGGATCAGTCAAAATTAAATGAAACTGAGCATGTCAGTTGTGATAAAGCAGAGAGATCTAGAAATCCTTCACTGTTTGGACCCCTGTAAGATTTCCTTATTCTAGTTGAGAAGAAATCTAGAATTAATAAAAGGTTGGAATAGTTGGACTATATTTTGTTAATACTGTTACTTTGTAACTTGAGCTGACGGAACATTTCCCTAAACATAGCTTATCCAGATTTGAATATAAAAGCCTTACTTTGTACTCTCGTGAACTGGACTGACTGGTCTTACTACTTCTAAGATGATCATTATTCTAGTACATTCATCCTATTAATTGAAGCTTTGTGTTGAGAAAAATCATTGTACTTCCTACAACCATCAATGTGTCCTTTTCATAAATACTTTTTTGTTCTCTGATGGGGAGAAAATATCAACATTGTTTAAATAAATATGTCTGTTTGCTAAAATATTTTTTATAATAAAAATTATATTCTTGAAATTATAATATCAGTGGTCGAAGTATGTTGTCAACGAAAAAATATATATTTTTCCTTTTAGTACAGATTAGCCAATTGGTGCACAGTCATTTATTTTTATTTAATTGCCTTCTCTCATTAATATCTGTCCCATGCCCGGCTCTCAAGGATGCCCGGCTCTCAAGGGGTTTGCAAAAGTAGTATATCTGATCTTTAATGCAACTCTATTATTCATTTTTCTATATTTCCTCTAGTGTGAAGACAACATGTTTACGAAATACTTAATTATCTATCCTATCTATGATACAGTATTCATAATGGACAGTAAGACAGTATAAATTAAAGTTTATTTGGATTCTAAAATACTACATGATTTGAAATGATTCATCTTATTCTCCCTTGTGGAACATTTGTTGGAAAACTTCTTCAGTAAATATCTACTGCTTTACTTAACTTAAAAAAAGGTGCCTTCTACCTGTTCTAGAGAACTGCTAAATGGTAATGGTTTTTCTAGTAATTAAAAGATTTGTAAGATATCAAATGAGAACCTAAGTATTGTAATCCTTCCTTGGGTGGATATTTATTTACAGAAGCATCATTACCCTAACGCGATTCAGTCCAAATTTTCATGTAATTGCTCTGTGACTAAGCCAGTGACTTGCACTAAATATTACCAACATGACAAGACAGCGAAAAGCAAAAGACTTGAGGATTCACTAGATGAATTTGAAATAAACTTATGACCTGCATAAATGTAAGACTATTGTTCAAATAAGATTTTTTAAAAATATTTTTAGGCAATATTATCCATGCTTTAATTGCTTTGGTTATGGCATTTAACTATTTATGAACTTTGCCCAATAAAAAGGGTATCGCCATCTACTGCAAACAAACGAACTAGTCTTTGAAAAGAAGCGACAGAATAGGTGTACAGAATTATAATCTAAATCTGTACTATATATAATTGTGTGATTGCTCTCCCAAACCAGGATTTGCTGTATTGGCGCAGTCTACATACACCTTCGATTACTACTATTGGCCATACTTATATAGTATTTATACTTTTATTTTTATTTTTTTTATTATATAAGGCTCTGCACTTTTGTTAGTCTTTGTCTGTGTTAATACTTCATCTGTGTGTGGTTTTTTTTTTTTTTTAACTTGTTTTGTTTTTCCTTACATTTTTGCTTCATTTTTTTTTGCCCAATAATACGTATTTTGTTTGTCATCATAAAATAGGTGTTCAAAGCATTATTAAAGCCTGCTTCCCAAATAATTAGGTTAGCAAATGCACACAATTGGCAAACGTTGGTTGCTGTTGTCAGATAATAATGTGCTGCCTCGCTCAGATGTATAGCATTTAAAATTATTTATTTTGGACTTGAAACATAACATTATATGACAACCACTTGACATATACAATGCTGAAATGAAAACACTGACATATATGTTTGCAATTGTTTAAAACCATTTTATTGGGGGGGGGGGGGGGACACAATTTAGCCAGAATATGAAAGGCTTAAAAGAATAAGCATTACCCTAGGTCATTGTCTAGGGTGGCCTTAAATGCCTGTACTAAAGACTACTGATGTCCCATATTTAAAATATATACACTTGAAAAACCAGGCTTTAAAAAAAAAAAATTCTAATTGTCAAAGAAAATAAATTAAGCCTTTAATTAACTTTTTACTTTCTAGAGGCATTTTTCCCGTTATCATGTATAGCATTTTAAAAGACCATACAGTAAATATGGGAATTAAGTGGTCCATAAATGAAATGTGAACATTTTGTCATCCAATTTATTTTTGCTTACAATATTTTTGAAAAGGCAGCTATTGTAATATACACAATGCAGACATTTTTACATGAACCTTTTTTAAATTAAAGCTTGTAAATATGTAGCATTTTCTTTAAAGGGATACACGCACCCCAACAAGAAGTTTGTTTATAACAATGAAAACTGGTTATATACATTTTTTTTCTTTCTAAATAAATAATTCTTGAGAAATATAGAATTAAAATAGTGACTAATGTCCTGTTTAGAGTACGCTATGAAAATGGAGGAGGGGTAGTGACTGACTGGGGGTCATTGTTTGGCCATCACAGGGACAGACAAGCAAACTTTGAAATTAGTTAGCACTTGCAAGCAGCTAATTAGTATCCAGGACCTGATCATTTGCATAAAATGCAGCACAAGTAATACTGAATTTCTCAGGAATTATCCACTTTATAAAAACAATGGCTGATACAATGCATAGCCAGGGGTTACAGACTCTCTATTATAATTTGCTATTAAGGAGGTTATTTAAATGCCTTAATGAGAAATAAAATATTCTTGAAAATCTTGTGACCGAAATAGACATTTTCATACGTGTTTGTGCTGCTTTTTATATTTTAAGATATTTTTGTTGTTAACATTTTTTAAGCACACAACATTCTATGCGTTAAGCAGTATCTTTTTTATTTTTTATTAAATTAATAAAATAATCGGATATTTTATTGCATATTCACTCTTTATTCATAACATTTGAATTACAGCTAATATTTTAAATTGTAGAACTGGATACCATTATCAGTAGAGATGCCAAGAACTCCAACTATATTTACCGAAGGCTGTTAAGTTTTTTTTTTTTTTTATGTAAAATGATTGCTTTACCGAATAACTTTGTAAATAACATTTTGAATAGGTAATGAAAAGAACGCAAAAAAATTAAACCACTGTTTCCCCTAAACTTATTTAGCTCAATTTATTTGTATATAAGCTGTTATTAATGTTCTGCCCTCCTGCCAACTCCTTGTTCAATCTTTGTTCTTTAATGAAATTGCTTATCACATTTTCCTAGAATTTATTATAAATGCCACATACCTTGTGATTTAACTTTTTTTGTATGATATATTTCATAAATCTATATGGCGAAGAAAACTTGCTTTTGATGAGGATATCAATTTAAGTGGCATTTGTATCCGTCATCATATTGACAGTGGTATTATTGTGTGACATTTACATGGGGATCATACTTTGAAGGGTCCGTGTACCATTGTGATGTTTGATGTAATTTTTGAAAATCTGTTAATTTGCTCAATTTCAGTAGTGACTAAACCATTTAAATGAATCTTAAGCCTCATCGTTCCATGGACAGCACTTTTATGTGAAGTTTTTTTTTTAACTTCATGATACACTTTATGATTAGTTCATAATGTATTTCTAAATTGTCAATGTGTGTAATATTTGCAGTTCAATACGTATAACTCTGCCTTTAAGTTTTGTGCCTTTTGTTGTTTACTGTGCGCTATAATCTGTTTTTAATGGATTTGGATATTCATTGTCTTTAATTACATTCAAACATTTTTGCTTATATATAAACTTAATTCCCTCATCTCATATTTTATATAATTTGTCATATATTTAGAAAATCTATTGTGTAAATTATATAATTTCTAGAACTATTTAATTGAATTTGTTTAAATGAATATCATTTAACTTAAGTGCCTTTCAAGCTTTGATTGTAAAAAAAATAAAAACAAAAAACAAATATAAGATCTCTGTGTCTATTTCTTTTTTGTTGGCTGATTGTCAGTTTGTATTGCATTTCTTAAATTATATTTAAAGGTGTTGAATGTGCGGCAATGGAACATTTTCAGGCTATGTTAACCCTGTGTGAGATCAGATTTTCACTTGAAGAGGTAGAGGAACATTTGTCACATCTGTAGGAATTGTGTGTTTTTTTTAACATTTATTTTAGAAAATGGCCATCTGAGAACACAGGTAAACCTCAAAAAGCAAACACCACTGTAACATTAAAGGGCCACTGTGGTCAGTTTTTAAAATGAATATTTTGAACACCTAGTTTTTAGAATGTAAAAAAATTTTTTTTTATGCAGCCATGCAATCTACCATTTTTTTTCAGCAGGTGCCCCTTTTTAGGTACAGTGCCTTGCAAAAGTATTCACCCCCCTTGGCATTTTTCGTGTTTTGTTGCTTCAGAACCTGGAATTAACATGGATTGTTTGATGATTTGCATCATTTACTTTACAGAAAATTTACTGCCCACAACTTTGAAGATATTTTTTTTTATTGTGAAGCAAACAACAAAAAGGACAAAATAACAGAAACATTCAATGTGCATAACTATTCACCCCCCAAAAGTCAATACTTTGTAGAGCAACCTTTTGCGGCAATCACAACTCCAAGTCGCTTTGGATAAGTCTCTATGACCTTGCCACATCTTACCACTGGGATTTTTGCCCATTCCTTCTTGCAAAACTGCTTCAGCTCCTTCAAGTTGGATGGTTTGCGCTTGTGAACAGCAATCTTTGACTTGTGACCACAAATTTTCTATTGGATTGAGGTCTGGGCATTGACTAGGTCTTTTCAAAACATTAACATGTTTCCCCTTAAACCACTCAAGTGTTGCTTTAGCAGGGTGTTTGGGGTCATTGTCCTGCTAGAAGGTGAACCTCTGTCCTAGCCTCAAATCACGCACAGAGTGGTACAGGTTTTGCTCAAGAATATCCTTTTATTTAGCACCATCCATCTTTCCCTCAACTCTGACCAGTTTCCCATTCCCGGCTGCTGATGTGATGTCTTGGGTTTGCGCCAGGCATAGCGTTTTCTTTGATGGCCAAAAAGTTAAATTTTAGTCTCATCAGACCAGAGCACCTTCCTCCATACATTTTGGGAGTCTCCCACATGCCTTTCAGCAAAAAACAAAATGGCACGTTTTGAGTTTGTGAAAAGTAATGGCTTTTTTTTGGCCACTCTGCCATAAAGCCCAACTCTATGGAGCGTACGGCTTATTGACATCCTATGTACAGATACTCCAGTCTCTGCTGTGGAACTCTGCAGCTCCTCCAGGGTTACCTTTAGGTCTCTGTGCTGCCCCTCTGATTAATGCCCTCCTTGCCCGGTATGTGACTGTTTTGGTGGGCGGACGTCTCTTGGCAGGTTTGCTGTTGTGCCATGTTCTTTCCATTTGGTTATGATAGATTTGATGGTGCTCCTGGGGATCATCAAAAGATTTTGATAGTTTTTTTTTTTTAACCTAATGCTGACTTGTACTTCTGGACAACATTGTCCCTTACTTGTTTGGAGAGTTCCTTGGTCTTCATGGCAGTGTTTGGTTAGTGGTGCCTCTTGCTTAGGTGTTGCAGCCTCTGGGACCTTTCAAAAAAGGTGTGTATATGTAATGACAGATCATGTGACACTTAAAATGCACACAGGTGGACATCATTTCACTAATTATGTGACTTCTGAATTGGTTGCACCAGAGCTTTTTATGGGCTTCATAACAAAGGGGGTGAATGCGTACGCACATGCCAATGTTCTGTTTTCTATTTCTAAAAAATAGCTTTATGTATATATTTTTACCAACTTAGACTATTGTGTTCTGATCCATCACATAAAATTCAGATTAACAAAACCTTGAACTTAAGGCTGTAATGTAACAAAATAGGTATAAAGTCAAGGGGGTGAATACTTTTGCAAGGCACTGTAGGATGAGATGTTGCACAAGAAGTTTGTGTCTGCACAAGGGAATGTGGCATTAACAAATGGCAGCGGTCTCAGCAGCACCAACTGAGCTCATTAGTTTACAAAGACAAGGCCATGTTGAAAAGAAAATGGCAGCCGCCATGTAAAATTAATGCCTATAGCAAGGAATAATTGCATATAAAAGCTGCAAGACTGAAATTTGTTTTGCTTTGTAAAAATATTTTGCCCATTACCCTGTTTGGTTAAACAGAACATATTGTCTTTTAAGTTGTGAGACTGACATATCAGTGGTGATTGCAAAATGGTTTACCCAATTTGTAGCACTTTTACCAAAAGCAAAAACATTTTAGCAACACAACTCTTACAACTGTTCCATTTTGTATCCAGGTTTGGATGGTTCTAGGTTTTCTCCAAAGCCTAGAACTAGCTGCACACAAGGAACTTTGACACCGCTTACCTTGAAATTCCTTATTCCTGATACCACTATCTGGGAACCAGAGTTCTGAATATATAACCTCAAACACCAGCATGAAACCCATGTGTGGTGACCCTGTCAAAACTCGAATTTACAGCAAACCTGGTGCTCCTGTAGGTCTGAGATTTCTATTGTATAGTTTCATGTAAAATGCCCCATGCTTGGTCACTATAGTCTCCATGCACTTGTTGGATGGCCTCTTGTATGTGCTGTCTGACACTATGAGCTGTTTTATTCAGGGCCTTGATTACAATCCTCATATGTACCTCACATTGAACTTAAACATAGCTATACCTACCGTACTTTTTTATATATATTTTTTAATAATAATGAATTAATTAAATAATAAATTAATATACTTTACCAATTTGTATATCCAACAATCAATATCCTGAAGAGCTAACAATCCCATTTGATTTTCCTGCAGCATACAGTGTACATTTCGACTGTTGCTGACCTGAGGTGTAAGTGTCAGCAATGTTGCAACAGTCCATTATAAATAGGCTGCGTGCGCGAGGGCAAACTGTTTGTTTAGTGTCTTATGTACCCGGCTGTGTTTTGCGTGGTTATGGGTTTTGTAGCCTCGTTTTCATTTTTTTTCGGCCAACATTTTTTTTCTTGCTTAGGTGATTTTCAAGTGCTGACACTTGGCAAATTCGACTTAAAATCGCGTGCAACTTCAGTCCCAGACATCCTGGCTGTTCCCCCGTGCTGTTTTTTGTATTTTTTTTTTCATGTTTTTTGATGTGCGTGGATCAGCTGTTAACTTCGTATTTTTCCGACCTCTGATTTTTTCTTTTTTTTTTTTTTTTCCCAAAGTCCTGCAGTTCTTTTCAAAGTGTTACAGGCCATAAATTTTGCTGGTGATTTTTCAACGGGTCTTGCACTGTGAATTGTACATTTCACCTGTGTCACGAGAAGGGGCCAGCTAGACTTGCCAATGAATGGTCCCTACTTGATAGGTCACCTCCTCTGTAGGTTTCTGTGTCTTAGTGCTAAGGATTCCTCTGGATCTGTGGAGATAGGAATGCAGTTCTGGTCTGATGCAGGTTTTCTGGCTAGCTGGGGCCTCATTCAATTGCGATTTGGCTAATTGAATAGGGCTCTATAAAAGCACAGAGCATGTTTTTTTTGCAGAAGTTTTTAGTTAGTAAAGACCTTGTTTTTGGATAGAAACTTTGCATCCTAAAAACTTCTGTAAGAAAATATGCTCTGTGCTTATATAGAGCCCTATTCAATTGGCCACATCGCAATTGAATGAGACCCCTGGACTGCAGCAAAGTGATTAAGAAGCTCTTTTCCCACTGCTCAGAAATACTTGCATATTTTCAAAAGGGGTAATACATTTTATTGAAATACACAGATACTTAAATACATGGGAGAACAAAAAGGTCCTGGTAATCCAATTAGTCCTGGCGCAGAGTAATAATAGATAACATATTTAAGATAGGCCAGCTAACTTAATCACTCAGCAGGAGATCTTCAATCCTAAACTTTCCCCTTTTGTGTCTGCTTCACAAGGGGCCTCCCAGACCTGTTTCCTCAAACAATAATTGGATCACAGTATATGATTTACAAAACTACATATAAAAAAACATACCAACATTCAGGCATGGTCACAATGTCCAAAACAAACAGACACAAGGGGTATTCACTGGACAGTGCAAACAGGTGAAACCAAGGTTATCAAAGGGGCACCATGGCCTGGAAACCTCAAAGTCCAGGGGTATCATGCCCATCTTGTGCTGGTCAAGGAAATTATTCCCTTGGGGAAGTCTGGAGTAGGCTCTATTTGGGAAAATGGGATTTATTAAAGGCTTCTCCCCCATCTGGGCTGTTGTCACATTCTGTTTTGCATCTTGAATGTTATTGTGGTTGTGTGCTGAAAACTGTTGTCAAATTGTTAGTTAAATTGTTAGTTAAATGAAGGAAAGTTAGTAATCCAGTTCCTAACCAGTAATTCAAGTATTATAGAGCAGAAGGCAAAAGATAAGAGCACAGTAGTTAATAAAATACCTGGGCCATATAGGTTTATTTAATGACATTTGTAATTGTTTGATCAAATGGAACCAAGCCAGAGGTTGTAAATAAGAGATGACTGAATATATATATATATATATATATATATATATATATATATATATATAAACTTCCTTCCCATGACATTCTGACTCCCATTATACTAAACTATTTATCTATGTGTCCATTAATATGGATCCTGCACCTTGTCTTTGTTTGCGTACATACATTTGGAACTTGGTGAGTTTTGTAATAAATAATTGAATACTCTTGCTGTAATTGTGATGTCAATATTTACTTTAAAATGTAGACGTCCAACTAGAAAAACTTCTTTGAAAACCATGTGTGTTTTATTACCTGTAAAATGACTTTGCTAGGAGCTGAATAACAAATAAATAAAACATTGGCTTGAGTTTCTATATTTAGGATAGTTTCACATCATTGAATCAAATCTAGGACTGAACTACAAATAATAGAGCAGAAGGAACACGATTCTACATTAACAGCTAGAGAATAAAATATATATATATGAGTGTATAAGGTAATTATAATTGAGTAGACACAACTCCTAATATGTATTTTGTTTTTTTAATTATTTATTTGTATTAAAAAACAATGCAAATCATAAATCAAAAAATTCAATTAATAACAGTGATACAGAAAGTAAGATTGCAGAGGACAAGCAAATTACCATGAATATAATAATGGAAAACCACTAGTGCCGTCATGCTATATTTTCTTTGGTGTTGAGTGACTTTTTTCAGTATAAAGTCTATTTTTCATTCATAAGGGAGCTGATTTACCTAACTGATGGCCAAGTTGGTTGTGTGTACTTTCTCAAGGCAGGGAAAATACATATTAGGTATTCGTTTATAGATTCGTTTAGCAAATTTCCACACAGCTTTAGCTTGAGAGAGTTAAAAATAATCCCTAGGTTTAATTATCTGTTAATTATGTCCAGCATTTATGAATAGTAGGTCAGGGCAAGCTTGTAAACTCAATCATACTTCTTTGACAACAACAGCTCCAGTGGGTAATTTCAATTATGAATATCTAACCTTTTAATTAAATACCTGATTAAAGTAAAATCTCAGCGAAATAAAGGGAAAACTGAAACAAAATGGCGCTATTCTGAATTTACATTTATGTTCTGTCGCTTTGTCAATGGGGTCAATGGGATGTAACACCTTACTTGCTTCTTGCATTTGGGTTGACAGAATCTATGCTGAACCCCAGTTGGCTCTAGCACCATCTGCAGCACCATAAGATCCGAACGATAGCATCTTGCATTTGTCTCTCTTCCTTATCACTTATGCAATATATATGTATTTTCATTAACTTGATTCATGTTGAGTTCTATCTCTCTATTCATTAAATTCTTGCGTTCTATGTAAGCCTTGCAAAATTACTTGTATGGCTTTTCTGAAGACATGAATATTCTTGTATCACATTTTTAACAATAGACTGTTTATACACAAATGTAGAGTATACTTTAACTTGACACAGTATAAACTGGAGACATTATATTGAAATGTATGACCATAATATTATGAAAGTAATAATTGATTGACCCATTTTTGGCTAGTTAGACCAGTTTTGTACACTTAGCCCTGTCTAGAGCTGCTAAATTTAAATTCTAGTTGATAAATCCTTTATTTTTCAGAAGTACTGTATTAGTAGGAATAGTAAAGAATCATTTGAAAGTGGTGCATTTCTTTTAGTTCTAATTAGCTGAACCATGAAATGTAATAGTTAGCACCATGGAACAAAATAATAATATATATTACAATTTTATATATCAGTTTGAATCTGTTAAAATCATTTAAGGTTGACTTTACAAAGAGGGATATTCTTAATATTTAATGAGGGTCTGTCTCTAGCTCTAATTTTATGTTTGAGAAATTGAATCAAATAATTGGAGTTGGACATGCCTCAAGTCTCTTGTATAGCCTAAAAGCATTCCCTACCTGGGCAGTGTCTATGGAGACAAGGCATTTTCTTTAAGGTGTTGTAAGCAGAAAGCATACAAATCTTGCCGCAATCCTGAAATTCCCAGCAAATTACATTTTATTTGTATGGCTGCTGAAAATAGTAAATTTAAAAAATATTATTGAGTCAACTTTTTTAAGAATATCGCTAAAACTTTACAGGCTTAGGTTTTTTTTCTCGAAAATTTAACTATTTCATGATTTCCAACTAGTATCCTCCAAGTAAATATAGAGTGAAAATAATTGAGTTAAATGGTTGTAATATACATATTTGATACAGATTAAGTTAGCATAATACATAAAGAATATTTAAAATAAATGTCATGGATGTGTGGTATTGTTGCTGTAGATTGACCTGGATGAATGTGTCCACATTCAAAAAATATTTTAAGAAACATCAACAGCAGCAATAACTTCTTACTTACAGTAACAATGATATAAGGAGGTCATTAAAAGCACTGGCAGTGTGAATACAGTGAAATATTAGTGTTATCTTTCTTTTCAGTTGTCATTCTTTTCGAAAATCATCTGATCTTCATCTCCAATTTTTCATAAGTTAGCCCTAAAATGAAAAAGTTAGAGAGTATGCAGTCAAGTCAAAGAAAAAGGCAGATTTTAGATTCGGTCTGTCATGACTGATTTTGGGGCCCCTGGACCCCACATGTGCCACTGTTATCTGGGACTCTTACACTTTCTGCTGTGTATGTTAGTTTGACAACAAATAGTTAACTGCAGGAATTTGAATGAGTAAATGGCCGTCTGGAATATTTGTTCGGTCAGAGGGGGCACTGGAGGGAGATATAGGGTAATAGAGGTCATCAAGCAGAAACTTGTGGTGCTGATGTGGAATTTGCAGATGTTTCTCTACTCCATATTCTAGTATAGTCATAAAGTGATACGCTTCACCTAGCATCAAAACACAGGTCTGGGATCTAAAATGACCTGGCTAGATAACCCCAGCTCTTGTGTATCTGGCGATGGGAGGGAGGTTGTGGCTTATGACCACCTCTAACAAAAGGGGTGTGGGTCAGATCTTTCTGTGTTTTATATATCTCTGTAACAATAAGAAGTGTTCAGTCTTCCATACACTAAATACTGGTGTGGGCTGATCTCTCTGCAGTCCCATGACTCATGTCCGGATCTAAATAGCTGTTGGTCTGAGATGAGAACAAAGTTGCAACCTATAAATGGTCCCTGTAAGCTAAAGTAGGGGTGCATTGACCCCTTTCGGTTGTGACACTGTCCTTACATGCTTTTCACGTTTCTACTGAAGAAATCTTAGCTGCATACTACCATAATGTTCTTTTCTGCAGAACACCTGATGTTTCAAGGCAATAACTTAAGCAATTTATGAAACTAAAGAAAATTGCCTAAAAGAAGTGTCTATATAATATGTTTCAATATTTAAAGCACCACTATGGTCATATACCCCTTCTCGATCTCTACCTTGTGTAAGGGCTTGTATACCTCAATGAAGCTATGATCTATACCATGTAGTGTCACCCAAGATGGGCAAGTCATAGCAGTCCTCTGGAGAAGGGACTGGCAACCCACTCCAGTTTCCTTGCCAATAAATCCTTATGAATCAGCACAACCAGAGACAAGATGTGTCTGGTGTGCTGCGGTCCATAGGGTGACTGAGAGTAGGACTCGACTGAAGGACTAAACAAGAACAAAATGGTCATATATCTAGGGTTTCCAAATAGAGACTGCTAACAAAGGAATCGTGTTCCTGTCTCATTGTCCTACACTGACTTCCTCCACATATTTCAAGATTGTCCTGCTCACATACAAAGCTCTACATAATAAAGACTCTAGCTACTCAAGGAGCTCCTTATGCTACAAATTGTGCTCTTAGATTTGCAGGTGAAAAAATATTAACTATCCTTAGAATCTCTTCACAAACCTCAGGATCCAGAGTTTTTAGGCCTGTAGCACCAAGATTCTGGAAATCTCTACAACACTCAGATTTGTCCCTAACTTGGACGTTTTCAAAAAGAGACACAATTCTCTTCATACAGGCTTTCAAATAAGTTACAACTCTTTGGGCCTCATTCTATTAACGGCCGTAAAATGGCCGCAAAGCTGAGATTCCTTGCGTCCGTCTTACGGCCCAGTGTAGAGCTACTTCTACCTTGCTATTCAAATGGACGACGCCGCAAGGATATCCCCCTTCCGGGCGGCCGCATATCATGCAAACGGCCGCAAGCGTTTTCCCAGCGCCCATAGATCTTGTTTTACGGCCGCAAAGTCAGAAAACTGTAAATGCAAATATAAATTCAAGATGGCACTGTAAAGCTCTGTAAATGCTAGGCATCATAATGGAGGACATGAGGATTAATAGCAACACCCTCTCAAGCTTGCACATCGCCCAAATCCGATATATCATTTACGGTTTATTTTCCGTCCCGCAGCCTTGGCAGGTCTGACGTGCTCCAAGCCCTCGGGACTTTGTCCACGGATATTTGACATGATTATTTTCAGATTTGAGTGTAGGGGAATGTTGTGCTATGAATGCTAACACCCCCAATCACTTTAACGTCTCATCAAAGTGCAGGATGGCTTTATTATGTGCTTAATTGTGTGCTTGCGGGACCTTTTTGGTGCAAGTAAGCTGCGGCTCGGTTTTAGCCTTGCCGAGAGGGTTCCCGTAGCAATTGAATAGCAACCGTGGCATTCTTGCGGCCGAAACTCTTGCGGCCGTGTAAGATCAAAGGCTTTCCTGCTGCGTGTGCGTCCGCAAGGGATAACAGGGCGCCGGCTGCAAGCCTGCCGGAGCCCTCGGCCGCAAGGGAATAGAATAGGCAAATAGCCTGCGGCCGGTCCTTGCGGCCACGCATCTCCTACGGCCGTTAATAGAATGAGGCCCTTTATATTTTTTTAAATAATAAATAATCAGAGTATTTCAGTATATAGTGATGGCTTTTAGTAAGAGTGACAAGCTTTTGAGAGCTGTTCCTCTCTTTATCAAGTCAGAAGCCATACTGAATATGGGAAGAAATAAGCAGTGAGAGAGAGCAGAGATTCAAACTCACAAGTCATCATTAATTAAGTAATGATTGGTCAAGTGTGTAGGTCTCTACACAAGGTTTTAGATAAGTGAAAACAAGGGAAATATAAGTTACTGCGGTAAATATCCAAACAAATTAAGGAGTAAAAAAACAACAAAAAAACCTGAGAAGGGATGTGGCACGGTCACAAGAAGTTTTGATAATGTGATAAAAATCTCAAGTCAATGCTAAGTACTGTATCTTTGGTGTTGGAGAATGTGATCATCTTTACTTCAAATGTTTTTCTCTCCTGGATGTTTTTGAAATTCCCTGTGAGTCTTTTAATTTTTAGCTTTAGTACAGATTGAACATTCTGGGTAAAATGGTGTTCAACTTGGGTCCAATAACTCCTTTCATTGTGCTTTTTCATGGAATATCTGTATAGATCCATCTTTAGGTTTCACCAATGTAACAGCCACTTTGAAATGCAGTACATTTTATTATGTAAAACATATGACTCTCTGATGTTATAGGTCTTGTTGTTATGTGTGGCAGTGCCATCTTTACCAATGTGCTGACTCACAGCCCAATTCAATTCAAAGCCTGTAGCAGCATCGGCACACCCGCAAAGGCTGTGGGATTGAAATTCGGCTGCGTTACAGAGCTATTAAATTGAACCATGCCGCGATTACGGGGCAATTCTTGCGCACGTTGGATGTGCGGCTGTGAACATGATCAATTAGTCAAACTCGTAATTAAGGGTTTAGACGAAGCAAATGACAAATAAGATCTTCATCATTACGTCACTGAACAATAGAGGTTAGATTTCAAAGCCTTACAGGTTTCAATTACGAGTTTCGATTGGACCCGCATTCCAGAAATAATGCAATATTAATAAATCAGTAAATATTATATTCTAGTCCATGCGAGTTCCATTATATGTATTAACACATTGATTGCTGGGATCGATATAACACAAAAATTAAACAGAAAATAAAAGTATTGTATATTGCAGATTTGCAAGCTTGAGAAAGTTGCGCTATTAATTTTAATACCTAACATCACTTTCCCATTAATTGAAAATACAGTAATGTGTTGATATTTGCATTTACAGTGCTATGGATAGGACTTTAACCCCCTTTGCAGGGCCTCTCTAATTCCAGTTAGTAAGGATAAAATGCTTGCAAGTGGAACCATTGGCTATTTCTGAAGTACGTCAATATTATATTATATTTCATGTTATTCAAATTATTTTATCATTAATACTTTATATTTTCTACACTAGAAACACATAGGGTGGAGTCATTTTGGTTTGCATGGGAGTTGAAGCAGTCACTGTTCCATTTTTCCATGGAGAAGTGAGTTAACCTATCTATCGATTGTCCCATTCTCTGCCTTTGTGAAGCTTAGTAAATCCACTTATAGACTTTGTTGACAAGGCAATTAAATGATCCTTTAATTGATAACTCAGTTGTTGGCCCTATTGTCAAGTAAAATGACCATTTATAGCCTCATAAAAATGCATATACCTTTTTGTTTTATGTATTTATGTGACAACCAACAATCAAACTGAGCACAGCCATTATGCTAAAAATCAGTGTGACTCATTTTATAAAGTCACTAACTGTATGAATGGCTAAACTTTACAAAGGAACCACAGCACATTAATATATAGATAAAAGTTATATAAGACACACAGGAAAGTGTTTCATGACAATTAATTTATATAAACTGTGTAATATTATTGTTTTTTTTACAGAAATTAATATAGAGAAGTGATCAAGATAGATTAAAAAAACTTTTGATATTGATTTACAATTAGATCTCCATTTAATTTTCACCTGAGGCATTGTGTCCATTGTCTTGAGTTCAGTGACTTGCACAAAAGAAGACTAGGCATGCTCCCTGGGTCTGAGCATGCCTATACTTTTTTTATGCAGGTGACGGCACTAAAGACAATGGACACAATGACTCAGGGGCTAATCAGTAACTAATGGCAATGATCACTCATAAACAATATATTAGAATCTGTGAGTGCATCACAAAAGTTGACTGACAGCTGAAAACACCAAAATTCAGTGTTAGTTTACTATAGGAAACACCTTTTTAATAACCTTCAGTTGTTAAAGTACTTGTTATTACCCCTCATTCTAAAATATACCATATTAGGAACCTCTGCTATATCGGCTTAAAACAACATTAATTAGTTGACATATTAAGAGCTTCAATCTGGTGCATATTGTTGAAAGTTTAGCTAGTTATATTTACTATACAATGTAGGATTCAAGGAGACCCTTGTAGGACTCTTGACGAATGTGATCCCAAAAATAATATAAATCCTTACCAACAACAAGAGACTGAGACATTACTGCTATTGTATTGTTATTTGTATATTTTTTGTGGTTTGTTTAATTTAGCTTACTACTTGACACAGTGGAAAAACATGCAATTTCTCTTCTCTTCTTATAACGAGCTAAGTGATTCCAGTACATAACCACCGCCATATTAAATTCCAGTCTGGTAAGTCCAACGTGTAGCACGTAAGGGCTGCGTGCTCGAAATTTGGAAATTTTACGTCGCTATTAAATTACAAGTGCTGCGAGCTCCGAGAAATCAATTCTCGTTAGTTGGAGTTGAGTGCTTGCACGCAAACAATTAAGCAAGCACGTAGTTACGGGTTCAGATGGAGCCAATGGAAAAAAAGATGGTTAGCGTTATGGCACTGAAAAAGAGGTGGGTAGATTTCCAAGTCCTATGTGCTTCAATTACGAGTTACGATTGGACCCACATTCCAGATATAATGCAATATTAATAAAGCCGAAAATATGATATTCTATTACATGCGAGTTACAGTATATGTGTTAACACATTGCTTGCAAGGATCAATATAACACAAAATATAAACATGAAATAAAGTATTTTTTAGGGCCGATTTGTGGGCTTGAGAATGTTGTGCTATTAATTCTAAGACTTAACATCACTTTCCTTTATAATAAAAGTACAGTATTGTGTTGTTATTTGATTTACAAGTGCTACCTATTGAACTTTACCCCCCTTGCGGGTGCTCTCGAGCACACGTTGGCCTTTGGGCTCCATTTGTGTGTTACGTGTTTGCTCGCGAGTGATCCTGTTGCACTTTAATAGCTGAATTGAACAAGTAGCGGTTACGAGCTCGTCGGATCAAAGGATTTATGTGCGCGAAGTTCAACGTTGCTCAGCACATAGCCAATTTAATAGCCGTAACCCATAAATTTGGAGTTACGGGCTATGTTCTTCAGGACTTATAGTATTATTATTATTATACTATTATACTATATTAGTATTATTATAGTATATTAATTCATTTTATATACATTCTGTAATTTCCGTGTCAGAGAAAAAAGAATTAACCTATGAATACTTTTCTGTGCATGAAAGGTGATGCTTGGTAAGCACTCCTGAGCCGGACAGGGCAGGAAAAACATTGCTGTTTTGTTTGCAAAGCTGGCAGATTTAATTCTTTAGAAAGAAAAGTGTCTGACTGCAATGTTCTGTGCATCCAGAAAGTATTGAAACTCAGATTACCCTAACATGACATGCTCAATTCTTCTGCACACCCCCATATCTCAGCTCTCATCTCCAAGTATACCCTGAACCATGCACTTTGATCTGCCCAGGGCTTACTCATTTTCACCCCCCACTCCTACATTGGGAAATTCTCTTGTGCTGCTCCTGGAATTCCTTATCTTGCTCTGTCAGAACCTACATTTTCAAATAAATCTGTCACGGATAGCCCATATCAACAGGACTGGATCCACGCCTGCCTGATCCATGAAACATTACTTGAAGTTGTATGTGTGAGAGGATTTTTACATTTCTGGAGGGCAATTCTTGAATTTCCTGATGCAAGCTGTGTGCTTCTGGGTCTGTGAGGGATCCCCTTGAAGAATCTGTATGCAGAACGGTGAAACGTCTGTAGAGTTTTTTTAGTGGTACACTCCAGTGAGTCCCTTAGACGTTTCCTCCAATCAGCACGCCCTGCAACAATTGGCGCCTCACAGCAAACCGGCACTGCCTTTGCCCGGTACGAGTGTGACTGAGCTCTGGAGGGCCAGAGGACCCCGCCAACGCTGAAGTGCTACGTCTGTCTGGTGGAGGGATCTGGAGCTAGGAGTCTGCAGAAGAAGGTGTCCCACATCCACTGAGCTGCGATTGGAGGGCCAGAGGACCATTCTGTTAACAGAGAAGGTACGCGACGCTCCTGCGTTGTGTCGGTCTCCTGCAGGGATATGGAGCCAGGAGTCTGCTGACGGAGGGGCTTGACATCCAATCGTATATAATGATATATGGGCCTCACCAGCATTGTAGTAATGTGCCTGCTGACAGAATGACTGTTTACAGAGTTTGACATTTGGATTATAGACTGCAAATTTACTGAAGTGGCCAAATACAGAAGCTTGACTCACTGCTTTGCTAATTTCTATCTTAGCCTGCAGGAACAATGTCTTAACTAACTCAGAGGGTATCATTTACTCTGATAGTCAGCATTTCAACTGTATCAGAGGCATAATTTTTTGGATGAGTAACCAGACCTGTTTGACCAGACCCCCTGGTGCATTTAAAAACAACTATTTACTGTCAAAATTGTGACTTGGATATTGTAATAGTCGTCACTGGATGCATGGTTGAATGCTAGAAGTCCATCCAATCTTGGAAAGTAAAACAAAGGGCCAACAATTTAATTGGCCAACTTACCTTTTTGCAGCACTCACCATCACTTTATGTAACATTGTACTGGTGCTAGCACACTGACGGGTGCAATTGAATTGGATCCACCTTCTCATATCAGCAGAGTGTTTTGGGAACTTACGTTACACTTGGGAAGTCACGATATAGAGACCGTATCTATAGATGTATTATAACCACTTTGTTTTGTTTTCTTGGTCTTCTTTGATAATATTTTTTTAGTAAATAAATTAAAAGCTATATATTTTATTCAGTCTTTTTCTGGAGTGTAGGTGTGCGCTAAACACTTCTACATCCTAAAATTGGGTATGTGAGGGGAAGGATTGTGGTGTCAATTTCAGTCAGATCAAGTGTGACTTCTCCATGTTCCTTCCTCTCCAACCCTCTACTGCTAAAAATGTAAATAATGTGACGTGTCCATAGCTTACACAACAGTGAATGTTGTTAGTTTGTTACATACTTCATTCACACACATGCAATTGCTTTTGTATTGCATTTTAGCCATTTGTTAACACTTATTACCCCTCTGGGGCAGGTAACTCCAATAATTTTATGTCAACATGATTAAAGTCACCCAGCAGATGTTTTACATATGGTACAATTAAAAACTATAATTGAGGCATTATGTCCATTGTACTGAGTGCACTCGCCTTAATCTGAGCATAAATAGACTTTTCCGTGTAGGTGCTAGTCATTAACAAAATATATATTAATCTCAGTTAAGGTTGAGGGATCAAAAAGTCTTAATATGGCAAACTTCAATATTAGTTTACTGTAGGAATATGCAGTTTTTTGTAAGGCTCAACTGATAACTTACTTGTTCATACACATAATTTAAAACTCTACCATATTTGGGACCTCCGCTTTGTCACTTTAAACTGAAGTTTTGTTCATAATCTACAGACTGGGTATTGTTTTCTTTTCAAGTATTTATTGGCGTAAAACCATTTCTGAAGGCTTCTTCTCAACTTGCAGCCCCATTAAATCCCCTCTATGTGTAAAAACGTAGCTCGTAACATAGCTCGCAAGACTTACGAATATTAAATTGGCCTCTTAAAGCAGCCCGCCGCCGACTTGCGGGGTATAAGCGAGAAAACCCTACGCGACATGAGAAATCGACTTGCGAGCTTGCAAATCCTTTGATCTGTCAAGCCCGTAACCACTAAATTCCAATTGCGCTATTAAATTGCATCAAAATCACTGGCATTCAAACTCGTAACTCGCAAATGGAGCCAAGAAGCCAACGAGGGCTGGAGAGGACCCGCAAGGGGGGTAATGTCCTATCCGTACCACTGTAAATGCACATATACACACACTACTGTACTGTTATTAAAAGGGAAAGTGATGTTAGGTCTTAGAATTAATAGCACAACATTCTCAAGCTCGCAAATCAGCCAAATAAAATACTTGATTTCATGTTTAATTTCCGTGTTATATCGATCCCGGCAATCAATGTGTTAATACATATAATGGAACTCGCATGTGATACATATCATATTTATGGCTTTATCAATATTGCATTATATCTGGAATGTGGGTCCGATCGTAACTCGTAATTGAAACCCGTAAGACTTTGAAATCCCACCTCCATTTTTCAGTGATGTAATTCTGCCGATCTCTGTTTCCATTGGCTCCATCTAGACTTGTTTGAAACTACGAGTTTACTTTTAACTCACAGCATGTTCTAATTTAATAGCACCGTAAATCCGCAAATTTTCCAGCTCACAGCCGTTGCGGGTCTCACGTTGCACATACGAACTTCGATTTTAATGTGGCTATAAGTTTTTATTTTGCACTATTACATAGTGCTATATATAGCTATGTATACTATATAAACAACGTTTTTGAAACACTGTGCACAAACAGATACACGTTCTGTAAAACGTCACCCCGAGCTAATCTCAAAAGCCATATAAATAATATGAATGGGGAAGGGAGTATTTGGATCCCCCATAAAAAATAAGGAACCTAAAACTGATGCATAACTAATATACAATGGATATAAAAAGTCTACACACCCCTGTTAAAATGTCAGGTTTCTGTGCTGTAAAAAATGAGACAAAGATTAATAATTTCAGAACTTTTTCCGCCTTTAATGTGACCTATAAACTGTACAACTCCTCACACCCCTGTTAAAATTTCAGGATAGACCAACTTGAGCAGCTGAACTTTATTTGGAGTTAATCATAGGCACTTTAAATGGTGGCAGGTGTATGCTGACTCCTATTTAACACGATTTGGAATGTGATTGCTTAATTCTGAACACAGCTACATCCCCAGTTATAAGAGGGTGTGCAGACTTATGCAACCACATTATTTTTCGTTTTTTTCTTCCCTCCACCTAAAAGATTTCAGTTTGTTTTTCAATTGAGTTGTACAGTTACCATAATACTGTTTTGAGAACAGCAGAGAAGATTGACATTATAAAAAGTACAAAATAGGAACATACAGTAGTTCAGAGAAAGAGCCTGAGGTGAACAAGGGCTTATGATCTAAAGCTTGCGAGGAGTCTGGCTAAAAGGAAATATAAGAATTGCTATACAGAAAGAGTAGACCACTCATAGAAAGGTCTATCAGTATTAGTGTAAAGCATTTAGAGAATTCAAACATTTTTAGGGCAGAAAATGCTATGTTTTCCTTCTCTTAAAATAATGCTGATAATTAACTATCACATTAGGTAAGATGTGATATGAACAAATAAAAAAACATATATTGCTCCAAATTTCACATTTTTGTGTCTGTGCACTTCAAAAAATAGAATCATTTAATCACACAAAAATGAAAAATTGCTGCTATTTTGGTTGCACGAAGTAGCACATTTAGGTAGAAAGATCTCTATTCATAATTAAGACTACATTTTATTTGGCTATGAAATTAAACAATTAATTATAACGCATATGTGTATCTACTCCTCATCTAATTTCTACAAATAACTGTACCTTCATAAACAGCTATATTTTTATATAAAAACACAGATATATGTAACTTACTTTCTATAGTATAATGCAAATTTCTTGACATTCTGCTTCTGTCTGAAATTGATTCTGGTTTCCACCACATCCACTGTACCAAAACTTTGCACAGGAATTAGACCCCTTGTCATAATACCATCTTACAACATAATTTCGGCAGGGTCCAGGCATCATTGTTTCCAAACACCTGGCATCTAGGAAGTTAAAGGAAGATGAAGACAAAAATTAGTTTTCAGTGCACATCGATTATAAGGCTTTTTTAATTTAGGACATTGTAGTGCTAAAACAAGACATGGCCTTTGTGCTGATGACTCAAGAGAATAATTGGATAAAATACCGTATTTCACCGCATAATAGTCGCAGATTTTAAGACTTATTTTTGAGGAAAAAAGTGGGGTGCGACCATTATGTGAAGCTTTTTATTTTGAATGGTGTGCGTTTCTTTATCTTTTTGTATGACAAAGGCAATACGTCAGTACTGCTATTAAAGCAAAGTTTTTTATATAACTTTGAAAATTTTTCATTGTTTAACTGTTAAACAATAATACAACATTGATTTGTTTCAACATCATATATATAGTTGTGGATCAACGGCCGGTTGGTCACGTTTGCGGTGTTGGTCATGCAATGTTAAATATTGCGGGGCTGCAATGAGCGTGGAAGGCGCTGATTGTAGGCCTCGCGATGAGCACCACAGACGCTCATCTCGAGGACCCTGGGACTTAGACTGCAATGAGCGCCAAAGGTGCCGTAAGACTTAGGACCAAAGCCTGTACTAAATTACGAATTTAACAGCCGAACCACGGAACTGGAAAAGGAGCAGAAAAAAAAACAAATATGCCTAAAATTCACTTCCACACTCACACACAGCACAGGGGGAGAGCCAGTGAGCCTGTGAGTGAGATTGGAAGTTAATTTATGGTATATTTGGCATTTTTTCACGAAAATCACCTAAGCGAGAAAAAAAATGGCAGCCGAAAAAATGTAACAGAAAAAAAACAAGACCAAAGGCTGTAAAAAAAAAAGCCCAAATCCCGTAAAACTTAGCGCAAGGGAGTAACAATTAACCTAAGTCAGTAACACTTATCGCAAGGCCCCTAAACTACACAGGGGGAGGAAGGCTCGCAATGAGCCCCTTCGAAAGTTGTGGGTTGCCAAGACCTGCAATGAGCGGCAAAGCCGCTCATGGCGAGGCCCATACAATAGATAGGGCGAGAGGCTAGCAATGAGCTCCCCAAAGACGATCATTGCGGGGCTCGCAATGATCGGCGAAGGTGATCATTGCAAAGCACAAAAGTTATGGGTTGCCAAGGCAAGGCCCATACACTAGACGGAGGGAGAGGCTCGCAATGAGTGCTGAAGGCGCTCATTACGAGCCATGCGATGAGCCCCGAAGGTGCTTAGTGCAGGGCTCACGATGAGAGCCGAAGGTACAACATTCCCAGCCTTACAATTTTATTCCCGGCATTTCTGACAGGTAAGTAGCTAGTTCTAAAATAATTAGAAAAGTAACTATGTAAACACGAGAAGGATGAAGCGCTGTCCTCAGAACCACTCATATCAGAAGTGTTTTCGTTATCGCTCTGCCACAATGCGTCATCTTCAGTTCCATTAAGTACATTCGATATTCCTGTCTTTTTGAAGCTTTTGACAGACAGATTGCGTCTTCGCATTAACCTTGTAACCCAGCCACGACTCGCCTTAAACTGAGTTTTAAGGATGTACCTCTCGTGCCTTCATTTGCAATATCTCATATGATACATAAACACTTTTTCATGATTTTGTGGAAACTTGCCTGTTTTAGGATCTCTAAACGCACGTCTAGAAAGGTTTGTGTTTTTTAGCTTCTCTTTTATTTGCCGCCAGTCTCGCACCAACTTTTCACTCACTGAAAACTCTCTTTCAGCAGCTCTATTTCTATGCTGTTCAGCAAACGCAATCACTTTCAGCATGAAGCCCGCAGAAAAGTTTTTATATTTTCCCATCTTCAGAGAGAAATGCTTTGCACATTAGGCAGGAGGGATGCATGCATTATCATGTCACGTGACCTACTCATCTGCCACTGCTGCTCTGTTTAACTTTTAAGCGCGACGATTCTGAGATTAAAGCATTTTAAGCCATAAATAAAGTTTTTTTTTTACCAGGGTGCAACTATTATGCGGGGAAATACAGTAGTTAATAAATAATAAGCCAAATCTATCTCTCAGCACCAGATCTATCCCCCTCTCTTCTAGCACACGTCTCCGACTGCCTCTCTAGTATATTCTCTTGGATGTCCGCCCACCATCTGAAACTCAACATGTCTAAGACTGAACTCCTAATCTTCCCACCCTCTACTACAGCTTCAATTCTTCACATCTCTCTCTGTCAACAACGCCATCATCACTCCCACCTCCCAAGCCCGTTGTCTCGGGGTTCTACTGGACCCTGCCCTCTCTTTCATCCCACACATACAGTCTCTAACCAAATCCTGTCTTTTCCATCTAAAAAACATATCCAAAATACGCCATTACCTTACACAAGACACTACTAAGATTCTAATACACTCTCTCATCATTTCTCGTCTTGACTATTGCAACTCGCTCCTTGTTGGCCTGCCCATCACTCGCCTCTCCCCACTTCAATCCATAATAAATGCCTCCGCCAGACTCACCTTCAGTACACATCGTTCAGTGTCGGCAGCTCCTCTTTGTCAATCACTTCACTGGCTTCCCTTAGCCTCCAGAATAAAGTTTAAAATCTTGACCCTAACTTATAAAGCCCTCAACAACAGCACACCCCCATACATCTTTGCTCTCATCTCCAAATACTACCCCGCACGCCCTCTTCGTTCTGCTAACGACCTTCTTCTTTCTACCACTCTTGTAACCTCCTCTCACTCCCGCCTCCAGGACTTTTCTCACGCTGCCCCTATTCTCTGGAACTCCCTGCCTCACTTCACCAGACTATCCTCCTGCCTTAAATCCTTCAAAACATCAATAAAAACGCACCTCTTTAAAGAAGCCTATAACCTTCCTCCCTAACATGCTCAGCACTACTCTCTCCCTACTGTACCACATAAAACTTTAACCTTTAGATTGTAAGTCTGCGAGTTTCAATCCTGCGCAGTGCTTTAGGGAAAGCGCTATGGACACTGGATTCCAAGCTCAAAGACAGGGCCATCCACTCTTTGCAATGTATGAATCTTTAACTTGTCATTGCCTGTAACTTAACTTATGTATAGCGCTACGGAATATGTTGGCACGTTACAAATAAACGATAATAATAATAATAATAATAATAATAAGCTACATTTTGCCCATTATCTGCTTTTCAGATGTCTGACAAGGACTATCGATATTTGTTCCTCCTTCTCTACCTGGACAGTGTCCTCCCAGCCTGAATATTTGAACTGTGACAACTACATTCTTGTTGTGTGCCCTGTGGGATAGGTAGCATGTCGTTCATGGTGAGGACCACAATATTGGGTTGATCAGAATTATTCTATTGTTGTGTGAATGTATTAGTGTAACAGTGGCAACTGTTATTTTTGGTATTGAAATGCTGGATTTTCCCCAGGGAGTTTAATAGAGTGTCCCAGGGATGATATATGGTCATGTTTAGTCTCGGGGCTCCCAGATAAGGGGGCCAAGTAAGGGGTGCAACAAGATGGGGAGTTAGCAATCAGCCTCCATAAACATCTAAAGCTGAAGATGAGCACTAAAAACAATCCTATTAAAACAGACAAAACATTTAAAATCATACCTGACAAACACTGATTTTTTTTTCTTTCTATTATACCATTTGTCTGTTGCAGATGATAACTATAGATGGGTTAAATTTACTCTCCATGCAAGTGTGTCTAATGAGTTTGAAAGCTCTGTAACTTATTTATGGTAGATATCACCTACTACAACCTATAGCAGCCATTTCTTATTCAATTCCATAGCTCCTGTTGGAAATACTTCAAATGAACATTCCCTGTAAGGAGCCACATAGTAATTACATTTCTCCAGCAGCAAACACTTACCAGGGTTCGCTACTTATCAACTGTCCCCTGCTCTGCAGAAAATTTTATCTAAAGTGCAATTACTTGGCTCCCAGAAGGGCTTGTGGAGAATCTTAAGTATTCTCTCACTGAGAATCAGTATAGAACAGTTGTTCTTTTTCAGTGAAGAAATATGAAGCAAAACCTGTTTAATTTTCATTGGAACTTGCTGACAAAGGTCAAGTCCCCCAGGAGCAGTCACAAACCTGATTACATTTTTGAGGTGTGAACTTCATTTGAAAAAGAAACTACTACTACATCAAATACCCTTGTTCGGATGCAACATGAAAAGAAAAAAACATTGTTTTGTAGCAGCATTTTGCAGGACTGTGATAAAATAAAATTGAAGCCTACACACCATAAAGCACAAAATAAGCATTTGTAATGGTTATCCCTGCCATATACTGTACAACAATACTACAGAACAATCAGCTAAATCAGAATATCAATTACACATACATGTTTCAACAATTAAACACCCAACTAATGCTAAGCAAAGTCACACCTGCTTAAAACAAAGCCTCATGGATTAATGCCCTATATATACATTATGATCCTCCTCAACAATAATCTTGTGTGCACTTAATATTTCATATAATGTATGTCAAATGCAATGTTCATGCGCAATAATCACTGATTATTAACACCTTAACATATTACATAAATGGTGGTAAAGTCAATACAATGAGTGCCACCAAAACTACAGATTTGCTTTAGCATTCTGTTAATTGATTCGGGTTCACTCAACTGGAACCCAAGTGCATGACCACAAGGCATATAATACAGTCATGTACCTGGTTTCAATCAGAGAGAGCCTGAATAAACAAGCAGAAATATACTGTATATTCTACAATCTTGCACTGTTTGCAGAAGTCACAGAACAGACAACAGCACCACATGTCAAGTGCATTTGCACATAACAAACATAATTTAGAAAATGAGGAGGCAGACAAAGGCACCTATTCAATTGCAAGCCCGCAGGTGCCTTCATCCGGCCGTAAGTCTGTGGGCTTGAAATTTGCTATAGTTACAGAGCGATTCAATTGATCAAGCCCGCAGCTACCTGTCCGAAAGCCTAAACCGCAAACCATGCCCCCGTAAGTAGCATTTCATAGCATGATCGTGATCAATTAAGCAAGGCCGTATCTACCAATTTAGAAACAGACAACAGTAAATGAGACTGGTATCATGACGTCAGTAAAATATGGAAGTTAAACGTCAATTAGCTTTATTAGAGGTCCGATATGCGTCAATGTATAAAATTATAAAAATGAATGAAGGAAATGTTCTAGTACATGTGGGTGCCCTGATATGTATTAACTTCTTGATTACCAAGACTGATATAACATGGAAATAAAACGTAAACAATTTTATTTTTATTTTATGCAGATCTGTCTTTCGTCACTTTCCCCATCCTTTAAAGTGCAGTATTGATGTTTTATTTTATTAGCTTACTGTGCTAGGAAAAGGTGTGGGTCGTGAAAAGACGTCAATTGAATCGCAAATTAGTTTAATTGCTACATTACAGGCTCCATTGCTCAATTGAAAAGAGGCCCATGTAAATCAGTTTTAGACGTTTACTCAACAATTGTCAATTTACAAGAAGCATGTTTAACAAAGTAACAAAATCATGCAGAAATATAGTGAGTATGGTGCAATGAGGTTGACAAAACATAATACCGTATTGGTCCGAATATAAGCCGCACCTTTTTTTCGATTTTTGAGCTTGCGAGTTACGGGTGCAGCTTATATTTGCGACCATAATAAAATCTTTGACGATTTGCAAACTTTGCTTGTTACGTGTGCGGCTTCTATTCGCAAATGCAAAATTACTGCCGATTTGCGCGATTGCGAGTTAAGGGTGCAGTTTTTTGTGCTTGTGACTGCGGTATTGAATAGCGATTTACGGTTTTAGTGATTCTAACATCCTGTAAAGCCTGTAACCTGCAAAAAAAGCTACAGTGCTAATTAGAAAGCCTGTATCTTGCAATGGCTAATCACTTTGAGAGTCTTTTTCTCTCCAATTTTACGGGTGCGGCTTATATTTGAGTACTATCTTTTTTCTATTTTTTCACCATGAACTTTACGGGTGCGGCTTATATGCGGATGCGGCTTATATTTGGACCAATACGGTATAACAAACATAAACTATAACACTGAATTACATATCTGCAATATCTTGTCAGTACACCAGGATGACTGTCACTTAGAAGGGAATTACATTCACCTACACATACCAAGGGTGCTATTAAATTCCATTGCACAGCCTATAAGTCTGCGGGCTAGAAATTTGCAGGAGTTACAGAGCGATCACATCACATATCACATCACATATATAGTTGTGAGCATACAAGCCATTGCTCACGCTTGCGGGCTTGCGTAGCAACTGTGGCCCTCGCGAAGAGAGGGAGCTGTTGCTCAAGCTTGTGGCGAAGCGAGGGTCGCAGTTGCTGCCAAGGAGCGCGCTCCTTGCCACCAATTGCGGCCCTCGCGAAGAGAGGGAGCTGTGCGTGCACGCCCCTGGACTGTGTGAGAGAGGGAGCTGTGCGTGCATGCCCCTGGACTGTGTGAGAGAGGGAGCTGTGCGTGCAAGCCCCTGGACTGTGTGAGAGAGGGAGCTGTGCGTGCAAGCCCCTGGACTGTGTGAGAGAGGGAGCTGTGCGTGCATGCCCCTGGACTGTGTGAGAGAGGGAGCTGTGCGTGCACGCCCCTGGACTGTGTGAGAGAGGGAGCTGTGCGTGCACGGCGCTGGACTGTGTGAGAGAGGGAGCTGTGCGTGCACACCGCTGGATTGTGTGAGAGAGGGAGCTGTGCAGGGGAGCAACCCCCCTTACCTGCAGTTTCGTTGGTGCTTCAGTGGAGTCCCTGCCAGCATGTCCGGTCTGCAGCATAGGGGGACTCCAAATTGACTTCAGAGCTATGGCGCCACACTGGAGACAGGACGGGTGGGACTCCACTGAACCACCAATGAAACTGCAGGTAAGGAGGGACAGAGGGAGCATCAGGGGGGACAGAGGGAGCATCTGGGGGGCAGGGGGGACGTAAGGGCAATCAAAAGGGGTGGTATGAGATGCGAGGGGGGTATGAGATGCGAGGGGGAGGGGTATGAGACACGAGGGGGGGTATGAGACGCAGGGGGGGGGGAGGCTATGAGACACAGGGGAGGGCAAGGGAGGTATAAGGCACAGGGGAGGGCGAGGGGGTGTATGAGACACAGGGGAGGGAGAGGGGGAAGAGACACAGGGTAGGCACAGGGCGAAAAGACACAGGAGAGGGGGGATGAGACACAGGAGAGGGGGGATGAGACACAGGAGAGGGGGGATGAGACACGGGAGGGAAAGGGGGAAGAGACACATGAGAGGGGGGAAGAGACACAGGGGAGGAGAAGGTGGAAGAGACACAGGGGAGGGGGGAAGAGACACGGGAGGGGGAAGAGACACAGGGGAGGGGGGGAGAGACACAGGGGAGGGGGGAAGAGACACAGGGGAGGGGGGAAGAGACACAGGGAAGGGGGAAGAGACATAGGGGAAGAGAGAGAGAGGAAAGAGACTCAGGGGAGCATATAGCAGGTTGGGTCTGGGCTTGTATAGCCCCTACCTTTGGTTCGTCACTGCTACGGACAGGAGTTTAACCACCTTGCAGGTCCTCTCTAGTACCTGAAGGGTTTTTGGATGCATTTGCCATTTACGGGTGTGAAAACAATTGCAGGCTTGAGAACTTGTAGCAATTTAATAGCGATTCGCAATTTTACAGGCTTGAAAGATCAAAGGCTTAGCTGGGTCGGAGTTCAGATTTTGACAGTCTGTAAGGATTTTCAGACTGTAACCCGCAGATCGTTTGCGGGTAGCTAAAATAGGCCAATTTAATAGCCTTAACTTTTACAGGCTCCTTTACAGGCTTCTGGAACTCCAAATCGGCAAATTTAATAGGGCCCCAAGTGTCAATGAAAAAAATAGCATGACACAGCTCTGGAATGCTCTTTTTTTGTGGAAAAAGAAATAAAGAGGGCAGGATAAAAAAAGGGCGGATATGTATTGTTTACATTTCAGTGTTCCAATTAGCAATCCTATGTTGATCTCCAATTATTGCTACTAATGCTGTATTATCTGTCAAACCATAAAGTAACAGAATACAGTGCATATCGTTTATTACTAATCTGTGTATTACTGATCTCAAATAATCCATCTTAAATGTGCATTATATAGGACATCATGTAAATAGATATGGATATCAACGATGAAAGCTGAATATATATGTGCAATTCATGGGCATTTATTTCAAGATGTCCTGTGTCATTGGGAGGGAATCACATGATAATTACTAAGTAGCATGACATGGCAACATAAAAGACAAGATTATGACTTTATTGCAGTAAGTTAGGCCATATGTATTCCAAAGATTACTCCTGCTAACATTAATTGATTGTGTTTCCCCTGTTTGTTTAAATCTAAACCTATGCGAGATGTGTTCACAGATCAGATGTGGTTATGTACATGCACATGTATATTATTGGTTTACTTCAGGGTAGTGTAAATGGTTCACTTACAGTATCATGTATCTGCTTGAAGAACAACACACTCTAATGTTCTAAAAAAAACAGAAAACTAACTTAAAAAGGGAACTACATCCATGTTTCTCAACTCCAATCCTTATGGAATTACAATACGTAATTTTTTGGCAAATCCCAGCTTGGGAACAGGTGAGCTAATTAGAGGCTTAATGATGATAATAAACCACTTGAGTCTGAAACATTTAGAGGGATGAAGCCCCTATCTCCGTCCCCTCCCGCCACTGGGGCTCCAGCACCACCATGGCGTTGCCTAGTTGGGCTTCTGGCAGGGGCTGTTGGGGGGAGGTGGAGGAACAGCTAGTGGGGCAGGCAGGTGTGGTGGAGTGGCATACTGGGGAGACCTCTTCTCAGGAGTGGTGGATTGTGAGGCTGCCCAGCATTGCGCCATGAGGTATTGCCTCTAGACAAGTTCTTGTTTGGTACAGAGAGCTGTTCCTCCACGGGCCTGCAAAGTCTTGTTGATGCAATTCCAGTTCTCTGTGTCTTTATTGCCTCTCTGTACACCCATCTCCTGCTGATTCCTCCTCTGCCTCCAATGTGGTGGGGATAATTACTTTCCTGATGTTGGTGGTGGGGCGGAGGTGCAGCAACCCAAGACCTGGGATTCTCCCAATATAAGCCAGAGGGAGGAGGGTTGTACAGTGGAAGGAGAGGGCTGCCAGGTCAAATGTAACCATGCTTGATGAGGGCCCAGTAGAGGTTCCAGCCTCACATGAATTCATCTGCCTCCTCAATGTCATACTGTTCCTTGATTGGCTTGTCAAGGAGAGCTTGAAAGTATATATATATTTTTTTCTTCTTGAAGGATTTCTGGTTGGTCCGTGTCCAACAATCTTGCTATTCCCACTACAATTGCTTTGGACACCCTGCCCTTAAGAGTTGCTCCCACTTGTTATATTCCACTGCTTCTGTTGGCCCACTACCTTTTCGTGGGCAACATCTTCTGCAATCTTCCTCTTGAATATGGCCCAGCAGTCATCATAGTGGTACTTCAAACTCTATTGATATCAATGATGTGCACTCTCACAGTGACAACCTCTGCTGCCACCTCTGTCCCCTCTCAGCCTCCAAGGAGGATTTAGTACTGGTCAAGGATGGTGATCAGGGAAAACATTCCTCCATGGAGTAACTGGCATCCCCGTGTTTCCTTTCAGTTTCATGACACTAGCTGGACCAGGGAATCAATACTACTGTGAGGTGGCCCTGAGGCCTTGGGCTCAATCCCTATTACCCCCACTAACCCCAGCATTTGCTTTAGCATGGGTTAGCGTATGCAGCACCATAGTCAACATCAGAGCAGGAAATACAAGCTTATAAAAACTCAATTTTGATGTTTTAATTATGACTTTACTGGGGTTGCTACAGGAAATGAGTTGAGTCCTTAGCTCTAACTGGTTCTTGCAAGCTATTTCCTTATGTGACCCGCCCCCCCGACTACGTATCAGCAAGTCCTTACTTGAGGTACCCAGCAGTAGATTAGTAAATACTCTTGTAGCTATGATTCAGCCTTGCATAAAATCCTACAGGAGTCACGTAATCGAGCCTTAACTCACAAATAATGACCAGCTAATTTTGCAGGTAAACTTAGAACCAGTTTAGTCACTCTTAGTTAAAATGAGAGAAAGAAATGCACTACCAAATGAAACCCTTAAGCGGTACAATACATTGAATTAGCCTTTAAATTCAAACATCTGTATTGGCTAATTTTAAACTCATAATATGAGCCTTTATCTCAGCCAACTGTTGAAGCCATGGCATGGAGATGAAGTTGACATAAATAAAAGAGCAGGGAACATCTGTTGTACACATTATCTAAAATGAAGCTTTTAAAATTTACATGTTACCTTATTATTTATAGACAAGTACAGTGCAAGTACACTTTTTTCTGTATCATTTTATGTAAATTTGATTAATAATTAATATTTAAATGGTTCCATTCTTTTTTAATGTATATTTACCTTGGCCATGTGTCTTCTCTTCTTTATCTACTGTTATACTTCTAGGTGAAGGTAATACTGCTTCTGGGGCTTCAGTAGGTCTGTCCCTTCCTGGTTGTTTGTCAGTTTTTTTCAGTTCAGGCACTTTTGGGGGATAAGCAGTAACTACATTTATTATGTCAAGCTGAGAAGAAAAAAAATAGTTATGAAATCAATTTAATAACACACTGGAAAATTGCACAAGTAACAATATAAGGGTTAAGAAATGTCCCTGCCTATATGAGCTTGTGAGGAAAATATTCTAGATTCTCATAAAATGTGAATTTAAATTAATAGTCCCAGTAAAGAAGGTTCTTACTATCAAAATTGGCAAATAAATAATACTCAACCAAAAACAGAGTGGGCTCAATCTGAAAAAGAACAAACAAAACTTATGTAGGGTTGTTCTTTAGCCCTGTCAACCTACTTAGAGAGCAGCACTCTTAACTCACTTGTACCCTTCACAGGGAAAAACATCTCATAGCATGTCAGTCTGGTGTCACTCAAAAGAGTGATTCAGATCAAAATATCAGGCAGTTTGAACAGGAAAAACAGCAAACCCCAGACATGTATTCCTTCTTCTCTTGAGCCTTTCTCAGTGAGATATAGCTGCAGTCTCTAAAGATGGATCACTATTTTCAGTGAGACCAGATGAATAAGTTACAGGATATTTCTCTCTGTAAGGGCACAGGTGAGTTTGTGCCCTTGATAGTGCCCTTCATAAGATGGCATCCTGGGGGACTATCCTGCCAATAGTGTAGATTGTGTAAATTATATCACTACAATGGGAACAGGGAATGTGAATGGGGTGAAAGAGGGAACAACAAAGAGAAGAGATGATAATAATTTAGACTACAACCCAGTCAATATTGCAGTTTTATCAATAGCTAGTTTATTTACAACACTGTAAACTAGACGTGGTCAAACATGAGATGACAAGATGAAACACTGCTATCCTGGGAATTAGTGGACTGAAATGGAACATTTCATATCAGACAGCCATCAGCTCTTATACTGTGGTCAAGAATCCCGCAGAAGAAATCGAGTAGACCTCATAATCAATCAAAGGGTGGCCAAAGCAGGGATCAGTTACAACCCAAAAAATTATAGAATGGTTGTAATTCAAATTCAAGGCAAGCCATTTGACATCATAGTGATCCAAGTCTATGCTCCAAACATGGATGCTGAAAAGACTGAAGTTGTCCAATTCTACAAAGATTTTCAACACCTCATAGATACAACAACAAGAACAGATGTTACTCTCATCATAGGACAGTGGTGGCGAACCTATGGCACGCGTGCCACAGGTGGCACGCCGGGCCCTTTCTGTGGGCACGTGGCCATAGGTCGCCGGCAGCATGCTGGGTCTGCTCATTGTGCGCGAGCACGGCGCCTGAGCGCTCTCCCGTCACTTAAAAAAGGAAGGGCTGTGCTAGCGTGCGCGCGCGGCGCAGGCGAACAGACTCTCCTCGAGATCCGCAGGGGGAGAGGCAAGGGTAAGGTAAGAGTTATGGGGCAGGGGAGAGACAAGAGTGGAGGGAGAGACAATGGTGTAGGGAGCCAATGGGGAGTTGGACAGATAAGGGAGAAGGGGAGAGACAATGGAGAAGGGGGAGACAAGGGGAAGTGGAGAGACAAGAGGGGAAAGAGAAGGGTGGGGGATACAAGTTAGAAGGGGAGAGAGAAGGCGGAAGACAGTGGAGAATGGGAAAGAGAAGTGTGGGAGAGAGATAGAAGGGTGTGGGAGACAAGGGAGAATGGGAGAGACAAGGTTGGGTGAAACAAGGGGGTAGAGAGAGCAGGGTGGGAGAGACCAGGGGGAGAGACAAGGGTAATGGGAGACACAAGGGGAAGGGGAGAGACAAGCGGGGAGACAATGGGGAGGGGAGAGACAAGGGGGAGAGAGAGTGAATGGTGGGAGAGACAATAGTGAAGTACAAGGAGAGACAAGGGTGGGGGTAGAGACAAGAGTGAAGGAGATACAAGGGTGGGGTAGAGATAAGCAGAGAAAGAGGGAGGGAGGAAGAAAGGAGAGCAGAGAGAAGGGAGGATGGAGAGAAAGAAAATAGGGAGAGGCAGAAGGGAAAGGAAGAAGTAAGAGAGTGAGATGGGAGAGAAGGTAGAGGCACATGAGAGGAAGGGAGAGGAGAGAGAAAGGAAGAGGGAGATGCAAAAGGGAGAGTGAGAGAAGGGAGGAGTGAGAGAGAGGGGAGAGGCAAAAGGGAGAGGTAGCGAATGGAAAGAAAGGAGGAGGGAGAGACACAGGGAAGGAAAGAGACAAGGGGGGGTAGAGGCAAGGGAGAAAACAGAGACAATTGTGAGCGGTACAAGAGAGGAGAAATAAGGGTGGGAGAGAGAGAAGGATGGAGGGAAGAGACAAGGGAGAAGGGGAGATACAGGCGTGGTGGGAGACAAGGAGGAAGGGGAGAGACAAGGGGAGGGGAGAGAGAAGGGTGTATGATCCAAGGGGGGGGGGGGACAAGGGAGAAAGGAAGAGACAAGGCTGGAGGGAGAGACAAGGGGGAGGGGAGAGACAAGGGGCGAGAGAGGAGGGTCGGGGGAGAGGGAAAAATGGGGGAAGAGACAAGGGGAAGGGGAGATACAAGGGTGGGGGAGAGACAAGGGGGAAGGGGAGATACAAGGGTGGGGGAGAGACAAGGGGGAAGGGGAGACATAAGGGGCAGGGGAGAGACAAGGGAGAATGGGAGAGAGAGAAGGGTGTAAGAGACAAGGGGGAGTGAGAAAGTGAGAGACAAGAGTGGAGGGAGAGACAATGATGTGGGGAGACAAGAGGGAGTGGTAGTCAAGAGAGAAGGGGAGAGACAAGGGAGAAGGGGGCGACAAGGGGAAGCGGGCCTATGCATTAAGGGAGCAATGTATAAAATTGCTATTTTTGGATTAAAAGAGTGAGGTGCATTGTATTCTCATTTGCATGGCCCTGCCTTTTAGACATGTGAATGGGCTTATTAATGTAATATTAATTTCCTCTCTCTAAAAATGTATATATATATACATACAGTGGGGGGGGGGGGGGGAGTATTTGATCCCCTTCTGATTTTTTTTGTCCATGACAAAGAAATGATCAGTCTATAATTTTATCAAAAATGACGGGAATACAATTGTAAGGCTGGCAATGCTGTTTGCCACATAATGTGAGGCTTTTGCTCCTCTGATCACCATTTGCGTGGCGCGCACTAACTGCCATTTGCTTTATTTTCAACGTTCTGCGTTCCTGTCGTTGTTCGTCTAAGACTCAGTATTCAGGTTTAATTGCCGTGTTGGCACTTAGAGGAAAAAAAAGTTGGCATGTATTGCGGTTTGGGCACTCAGGCTCAAAAAGGTTCGCCATCACTGTCATAGGAGATTGGAATGCTAAAGTAGGGAACCAAAATATACCTGAATAATGGGCAAGTTTGGCCTTGGAGTACAAAATGAAGCAGATCATAAATTAGTAGAATTCTGTCAAGATAATTATCTAGTCGTAGCAAATACCCTCTTTAAACAGCCTCATGGATGAATCTACATTTAGACATCACCAGATGGACAATATACAAATCAGATTTGACTGTATAATTTGTAGCCAAATATGGAGGATCTATATACAGTCATCAAAACAAGACCTGGAGCAGACTATGGCTCAGATCATGAGCTTCTTATTGCAAAGTTCACAATTAAACTGTAGGAAATGAGGAAAACGAACCAGACGAATAAATAATATCCCCATTGAATATGCAGTGGAGGAAAGCATAGATTTATGTGACTACAGATGGAAGATAGAATGCACTGAAGAACTTTGGACATTATCCAGGAAACAACAAAAACAAAGAATGTGCCCAAAAGAAAGAAAACTAAGAAGGCAAACTGGCTGTCTGATAGTTACATAGTAATTAAGGTTGAAAAAAGACTTTCAGTCCATCAAGTTCAACCTGTTAAGATCTCCTCTGATCTGCAATATGTGGAATAGTTATTAATTAAATTATTGATTAAATAATTATTAATAGTATAGTATTGGAGGATGAATAAAGAGTTAGTCCATCAAGTTCAACCTTTTTAGATCTCTATTGATCTTTTTAATGTGGACTATTTATTATTATTTGTTAATTGTTATTTGATCTAGAGGAAGGCAAACAGAAAAAAAAAACTATTGAAACTTTGCCAATTGTCTCATAAGGGAAAAAAAAAAAGCAAAATTCCTTCCTGACCCCAGAAACTGGCGATCAGATTTCTCCCTGGATCAATATTCCTTTGCTAGTTATCTAGGATAGCCTTGAATGCCCTCTTTATTCAAAAATATATCTAACCCCTTTTTGAAGTTGTCTATCGAATTCGCTGTCACCACCTCCTTTGGTAGAGAATTCCACAGTTTAACCACCCTAACTGTGTAGAACCCTTTTCTTTGTTTAAGGTGAAATCTTTTTTCCTCTAACCTCAAAGGATGTCCTCTTGTCAGTTGAATGAGGCTTTGTAAGTAGCCTAGGGAAGAAGGAAAGCAATAGGTAGTGGAGATGGGAAAATATTTCTCCAACTGAATACAGCATTCCCAAGGATAGCAAGATGAGACAATGAAACATTATATAATGAGTGATTTAAAGATAAAGAAGAAGATAACAGTCAAGATAAAGTTAAGAGATCTTTTCAAGAATATTGGGATTTCAAGGGAACCTTTTATTCCAAAGTAGGCATGATAAAAGACAAAAATGGTAGGAAATTAACAGAAGCAGATTAGATAAAGAAGTGTTAACAGGAATACACAGAAGATATATACATAAAGGATCTTAATAGCATTGATGACCTAAATAATTTGTCAAACGAGCTGGAGCCAGACATCTTGGAGCGGAAGCCTTGCTAAAAGAAGAATGAAGGAGTTAATAGAATTCCAACTGAACTATTCAAAGTCCTACAAGATGATGCTGAGACAGTGTTGCTTGCCTTATGCCAACACAATTGGAAAACTCAGGCGTGGGAAATAGTCTGGAAAAGGTCAGCCTACATCCTAATCCTAAAAAAAAAGGTAGTGCCAAAGAGTGCTCCAGTTATCGTATAATGGCACTCATTTCACATGCCAGCAAGGTAATGCTTAAGTTCATCAAGCTCAGCTCCAACAATATATAGATCTACCAGATGTGCAAGCCGGGTTCCAAAGACAAAGATAAATAAGAGATTAAATTACCAATGTTTGCTACATAATAGAGAGAGCAAAAGAGTTTCAGAAAAAACATTTTCTTCTCCTTCATACACTATTCAAAAGTATTTGACTGTGTGGATCACAACTAAATGTGGCAAGTTCTTAAAGAGGTGCGAGTACCAAATCATCTCATCCTCCTCCTGATGAATCTGTATGTGGACCAAGAAGCAATGATAAGAATTAAACATGGAACAACAGAATGGTTCAAGATCAGAAAAGGAGTTCCAGTTCCTGGCATTTACATGGGAAACAAGTGGAGGCATTGATAGATTTTTATTTTCCTGGGATCCAAGATCTCTGCAGATGGTGACTGCAGCCATAACATTAAGACATTTGCTTCTGGGGAGGAAAGCTAAGGCAAGCCTGGATAAACTAGTAAAAAGTAAAGATATTACAAAATCAACAAAGGTCCACATAGATAGAACTATGGTACTCCCAGTAGTAACATATGGTTGTGAGAGCTGAACCATAAAGAAGGCTGAGCACCAAAGAATTGATGCCTTTGAATTGTGGTGTTGGAGAAAACTGCTTAGAGTAAGAAGATACAATAAATCAGTACTTCAGAAAATCAAGTGAAACTGTTCACTAGAATGTATGATCATGAGTCTGAAGTTCAAATAGTTTGGCCATATCACAAGAAGACAGGATTCCCAAGAGAAGTCTTTGATGCTGGGAAAGGTTGAAGGCACACAAAGAAGGTGGAGGCGGAGATGGATGGATGAGGTCACTGAATCAACTAACATGAGCTTGATGAAGCTCAGAGGGGCAGTGGCTGACAGATTTGCCTGGCTGTGCTGAGGTTAATAGGATCATGGAGAGTCAGACATGACTGAATGACTAAACAACAAGAAATTCATGTTTTATAGATACACAACATTGGAAGATGACATGAATCCCTGAAAGAAAAAAATAATATGCACAATCAGCTTATAATATTACTCAAGCATTAACAAAAACAGACTTACCACATTATTTTTTGTGACAGGTTCAAGAACATAAGTTGTACTGATCTTAGCTCTTTCTCTTATCATATCATCAAAGTCTAAAATACTGCGTTTGTGACATATTTTTTTGAAAAGTTTATCTTCCAGTTCTGAAAAATAGTTATAAAAAAGAAAAATCATATAGAGTGGGTTTATGAATAAGAAATAAAATGATCGCTAATAACAATGGCTTTGTCGATCAAACTTTTCTGTTTGAAACAATATTTTCTTTGGCCTCTATTTTGTGTGTCCACCTCTATTTTTAAACATATCACGTAATGACTATTACATCATCGGTACTACTAACAGCACTGAAACCCAAAAGTGTTGACTATTAGTAGAGCAGTGCTATGACTTTTAAGCACATACATTATTCCTTCCCTCTACAGAATATAAGATAAGGTAAGCTGGTAGAGACAAAGCCTGAATATATATATAACAAGGAGAAGGGATAATGGGAAGACAGTACGTAGAACACAAAGCATACGATCTGTAGAAGACGTGGAGTGTAACAGAAATACAAAAAAATAGTGAAAGCAGAGATCAATGGAAGAAATAGTGAAAAAGAAAGGTGAAAAGAAATTATAGGAAGAGGTGTGAGGGATAAGAATAATTAGGTGACCTAGTGAAGGACAATGATGGTATAGTGAGGAAGAAGAGTAAAAAAAAATAGCCACACAAAATGCATCTCTTAAAAAGGTATGTTTCACCTAAAATTAAGTTTGTTTTACATGAAAAAATACCCCTAAATAAGATTAACTATATAAGTAAGAGTTATGAAATGTGTCTAGTTTACCGGTAACGCTTCCATGTTTATGGAGAGCAGAAGCTGCCCTTTTCGGTATTTTTCTTCTTACTAACACTTAGAATGCTGAGTTCAAAAGCAGTTGAGTTCTAAGCTGTGAAGGTTACATTCATTTGTTTTCTTCCTTTTAGCAACTGGCATCACCTTACATACAGAAGAATTGCAACAATAAACGGATTACAACTTTTACACATTTGTTTGACCTTTTATTAGTAAACTCTTCCATATAAGAACAACTTGCATTTAGGTGAAACTTCCCCTTTAAAAAATACATTTATATTTCAGCATCTTGAATAAATTGTGTTTGAAAACAATGTTACCTTTAAGTTTTGAGAAGTCATCAATTTGAATCACATGGTCAGCATCTGGATCAGAAGCAATGAGATTCATTTCATTCAGAAAAAGAGGATAATTTATGTCATTTTTATTTACCACACCAATTACGTACATTTCTGAGTACATGGTATGGGCTTTCTGCACCACAGCAGATAGATTTTCCTCATCTCGAGTATCTGCTTGACCATCTGTTATCACAATGGCCACTTTTTTAACATCATCTCTTGCATTTTGTAATAATTCAAAAGACTTCTTTATGGCAGTTGCAGTATATGTGCCTTCCCCTAAATAGTTCATTTGATTGACATTTTCCATTTGGAGCTCCTTGCTAATAAACTGACCAAGGTAGGCAACAATTTCTACTTTATGGCTAAAATTTATTATTCCAACTTGATAGGTTCCTTGATCGTCTTTATTAATAAAATTGTTCACAAATTGTTTAACAATTTCAAAGTTATCCGGACCCATACTTTCAGAACTATCAATTATGAAAATGACATCCATCGGAATATTCTCACAATCTTTTCCACAACCTGATAAATGAAAAAATAAAATTAGATAATTTATCAAAACAAATCATTTTGCATTGTGATTACATTACAATTCAGCAGTCAGTTGTGTTTTAGGCAGTACTCTTTTACATTATAATTGAAATCATATTATTAGTTCCTTAATTTGTATTATAAAAGAAAAGTTTACTAAGAATATTTTTCCGAACCACACAGATATATTTTTAACCATGTACACAGAAAAATATTCTGAGTTTTTAATGTTCAGTTTTTATTGTAAGTCTATTTGAAAGAACAGACACAGCAGAGTGCATGCTGGACTCAATGAGTAAGTAAGCAGGTTCAGCCAATTGCTAACTGTGCAATGTATACTAATTCTTGTCCATTTCATGTGATTTTAGATTGAAAATAATACAGCTAATAACAATGGCTTTGTCAGTCACACTTTCAATTCGAAATAGGATTTACTGGTAAGTATCAGAATTCTCTATTTCCTTGAAGTATTCGACAGCAACATAGAACATGAGAGACCACTTTCTTTGGTGGGACAGGAAACTCCTAGAACTAAAAAACTTCCCTCCTCGCATCCCTCAGTGTTTTTGCCAAGCTTACTCAGTGGAACAAAACAAACACTATTCCAATCTTACTAGACTTTACTGGGAGGAAAGCCTGTGTGCTTTCATCAAGACTTCTCTATTTTTTTAAAAGTCTTCCAGGCAGCATAAATTATCATATAACAAAGCTTATGCTTATGCAAAAAAATAAAACAGCCTCTAAAACCCTGTGCCCAAACTGTGCCTTCTTGTTCACATGAATTCTGTGAAGCTTAGCAATTGTATGAATACTGCACAACATCTTTTCTCAGGTGGCGATCTTCCAGCCAAAGATATAGCTAAAGATGTAGTTGAATGCACCTTTAATGCTTGATGTACTTCTTTTCTTGGACACCCAAAAAGAATCCATCTTGCGATGGTTGGCTTTGAAATATGATTATCTCAACCGTTGCCTTGGAACGCTACAAACTGTTGGACCACCTGAACTTCTTTGTCTTTTTTAATAGATGAACAAACATCTTTTGACATGCAATGTATACAATTTCCTTTCCTTCTCATTCCTCGAATGAGGAATAAAAACTGGCAGCACAATTTCCTGACAACTATGAAATTCTGACAACATTTTCAGTTTAAATGATGTGGAAAGGTTGATGAGGAAAGGTTGAAGGATAAAGATTGTATCTTACTCACTCTTTGAGCTGGCGTGATGGCTGCAAAACATACTGTCTTTATGGTCCACCATTTAAAGAAACCTACTCCAACAGGTCAAAATGATTCCTCGTGAAGACATCCAGCAATTGAGATGTTCTTACTTTGTAACAGTCTCCACAACTTTCTTGGACAATCCTGTCCTATTCCTTCACAGCCTTTCAATTTTCAGGTCAGACCGAGAGATTGGACATGCGGAAAGTGTAGAAACCCTTCATAATCCATGTCTAAGAAGCAGATCTTTCAGGACCAGAATGGAGCTATTACTTGAGCCCTCAGTAACACCCTGCCAATTAGAGGACAGGAGGGAAATATGTAAGCCAGCTTGAAAGCCCATGATTGCGTCAATGCACCCAGAACCAATGGACTACCTTGTTTCTGTAGACAAATGAAAGACTCCAACTTTTTCTTTTACCATGCTGCCATTAAATCTCTCCATCAATGCACTATATTTTGGAAGTCCTCCTGCTGTAGCTCCCATTTTCCTTGAATTACATGATTCCTGCTGAAGAAATCTGGTAATATATTTGTTCCCTTTATATGTGCTGCCAAAATTGATGACAATAATTGTTCTGCCAAATAAATTATTAACCCACTTCTTGCTGAGTGCACAGTCCCTGCACATTTTGTCCCTGTAGTGAGCTCTGTTGTGGTTGTGGTGACTACTAACCATCGAGGAGACTCCCAGTCTACTACCTTCATTAGAGATAAAAAATAAAAAAATCGGAGAAAAATGAATTTGATGCTCTGGGGAGAATGTGCTGCAATTTCATTGTTGAAGAGCGTTGTTCTGCAGCAATATTAAGTGAGCTCTTGCCAATGGCATAGCTGGAATCAAAGAGGACATTGCTCTTCTAATGAAAAATGAGTAGGTGGCTTTCAAACTCCGCTCTTGCAAGATCGGGCTCTCCCTTATTATTGAGGCAGAAAAATTTGCCCTGTGACTGCAGAGCACAAAAAAAGCATCCACTGTGACTGAACCATCCTTGACTTTTAATATATCAACCATCATGTGTTGGATGGTTGTGACAGCTTCTCTTGTCTTGATTGAGCAATGGTCAGCCAGTCATAACAAACTCAACTTCCTCTTGTCTTAGGAAAGCAACTATTATCACCATGACTTTGTGGATATTCTGGGTGTTGAAGAAAGACCTGTCTTTTACACAAACTCTTGAACTGTTTGAAGTAAATCACTTCATTTTTCTTTTTTCTGTTTCCAAACTGCAACCATCACAAACGCTGTGTAACACTCGCTGGTTGGTTCTTCAGCAAAATGGAGGAGTCTTGCTTCCACTGGTAGCAAACTCTTGGCCTCAGAATGTAGCTGGCTTACTCCCGGATGAACCAGTGCCTTCTCTACCTGTAATAATTTCTCTTGCTCTCTCATTTATCCACCGAGTAATGAAATGCTGATCTTAACATATTATCCCTGAAACTCCTGTAGCTATCCATTGTCTTATACAGTGTGTATATGTAATGATAGATCAAGTATTCACCCCCCCCCCTTGACTTTTTACCTATTTTGTTACATTACAGCCTTAAATTCAATGTTTTGTTAATCTGAATGTTATGTGATGGATCAGAACACAATAGTCTAAGTTTGTGAAGTGAAATGAGAGAATATATACACAAAGCTATTTTTTAGAAATAGAAAACAGAAAATTGGCATGTGCGTATGTATTCACCCCCTTTGTTATGAAGACCATATTAAGCTCTGGTGCAACCAATTACCTACAGAAGTCACATAATTAGTGAAATGATGTCCACCTGTGTGCAATCTAAGTGTCGCATGATCAGTCATTACATATACACACCTTTTTTGAAAGGTCCCAGAGGCTTCAACACCTAAGCAAGAGGCACCACTAACCAAACACTGCCATAAAGACCAAGGAACTCTCCAAACAAGTGAGAGACAATGTTGTTGAGAAGTACAAGTCCTGGTAAGGTTATAAAAAAATATCTTTGATGATCCCCAGGAGCACCAAATCTATCTTAACCAAATGGAAAGAACCGGGCACAACAGCAAACCTGACAAGAGACGGCCACCCACCAAAACTCACGGACTGGGCAAGAAGGGCATTAATCAGAGAGGCAGTTTTGCACGGAGGAATGGGCAAAAATCCCAGTGGTAAGATGTGGCAAGCTCATAGAGACTTATTCAAAGAAACTTGGAGCTGTGATTGCCGCAAAAGGTGGCTCTACAAAGTATTGACTTTAGGGGGGTGAATAGTTATGCACATTGACTTTTTCTGTTATTTTGTCCTATTTGTTGTTTGCTTCACAATAATATAAAAGAAACATCTTCAAAGTTGTGGGCATGTTCTGTAAATTAAATGATGCAAATCGTCAAATAATCCATGTTAATTCCAGGTTGTGAGGCAACAAAACACGAAAAATGCTAAGGGGGGTGAATACTTTTGCAAGGCACGGCCATAAACCTCGATTGAAAAAGGAAAACCGTCTAGGCTTAAAAGAGCCTTGTCTTGAGGAGTTCCTTTATTGACTTCTGACAGCTTCTCCACATTAGAAGCAGAAACAGCATGAAGCGCTTCCAACCAGATCATTTTCCTTACCACAGCCGTTCCCCTAGCTGACAAGAGACTCCCAAGAGACATCACACAGAATACATTCTTCTGCTTGCACCAGCCAATGGCGCATTATTATTGCCATGTCTGATGAAATCACTGCAGCCTTCATTGCTGGGTCAGCCACCTGAAAACTCCTTCTCATGGCCTTTTCAGCACAGACGCATCATCCAGTGGCATCCACCTTAGGTCTAACCTCCCATATAGTAATAAGATCCTGGTGCAATGCCTGTAGATGTTTTAATCTTTACATAATTGTGATTTTCCATTCAGGATGACACCACCTTTGATTTATTAGATCAGAAATCACTTCCTGACCTGAGAAAACTCTCTGCTGTGTTCTGTTGTAGGAAATCTTTATATTGCTTAGATTCTTTTCCCATCTTATTTTCTATATGTAACTCCAATCTCACTTCTGAAATTAGGCAGTTGAGGTTCTCCTCCAAAACAAACATATTATTTTTCCTCAGATCATACTCCTCTTTCTCTTAATTAGAAGAATTCACATACTCCTCTATCTGATCCTCCTCAGAAGAAATGTCTGATAAGTCTTCTGCAAAATCTCCCACTTGATCCTCGAATGATTTCCATAGAACTCCTCACTAAGCTATCAGGCCTTTGCATTATTTGTGGACTTACCCCTGAAAGAGTCTCATTTAGAGTGATCTGAAACCATCAAATGAATTGCCACATATCCTGTTCAGGAGAGTGCTGCATAGAACTTGCTGCTGTTTTCTCATGCAATCCTTTTAAATGTAACCTTCTAATTGCCTCTTATAACAGATTACACGTTTTGGTAATTTATGCTTGACTTTACATCAAGCATCTTTGGAACAGAAGCACTCTTGATCCTACATATTCCTTCTGCGCATATGTAGCAGGAGAAGACATCTATAATCAAAGATAACACACAAGCGTACATAAATATGTGTTCAGCAGAATGCCATTGCACTAACCTTGCAGAAATCATACCGTTGTATGATGTTTTATATAGTAGCCTGCTATGTTCATCTCCCCTTCTGGATCTCTACCTTGTCGTGGTAAAGGGGCTTGTGTACTTGAATGAATCTGTGAGCTATACTATGTAGGGTCACCCAAGATGGGCAGGTCATAGCAGAGAGGGCAGACAAATTGCAATCCACTGTAGAAGGAACTGGCAAACCACCCCAGTATCTTTGCCATAAAAACATTATGGATTTGCACAACCAGACATAAGATGTGCCTAGCATGCTGGGGTGCATAGGGTCAGAGAGTCGGACACTGAAAACTGCACAGCAACCATTTTAACTTATCTGTCCATGTACTAATGGCAGACCAAAACTGTAATGTGGTCATTTTAATTCTACCAATGACAGATTTAAACTGCAAAGCAGCAAATTATAGATTGCCCATATACATACTTATTGTGTCTCCTGTAACCCTTTCACATATCCAGCCCAGCACACCACAGACACAATTATAATTTAATGCAATCTTTATTAAACTTGCTCCTAAGCCTCCTACACAGGCAGATCTACACTTGCATGCTATATGATATATCAACATGCCATCCTCATAACCTGTGTAAGCACAGTGGAAGATTATCCGAGATGAGGAATACACACTCTTATTTGACATCCCACCTTGGGCAATAGACAAGTGAGTTTGCATTTTCTAAATTCTCATTGAAGAGCAGCAGCATAGCACAAACCATGTGCTCTCTGCCCCTTTATTTTACCAGCCGCGATAGGACAGGAAAACACTGAGGTAGGTAAGGAGAAGGTTTTTTAGTTCTGGTAGTTTCCTGTCCTACCAAAGCAGGCGTGGTCTCTCTCTCATGTTCTGTGATGCTTAGAAGACATTAAGGAAACAATGTTTTCTTTGCCCTTTATTTTTTATGTCCACACAATCTTTATAAATTCCTACTTCATCACACTCCAGTCTCAAAGTTTCTGTCCTGCATTTAAAAGATCTTGCTTTTAATAGTACAAAATAGCTATCGTAATGAAACACGAGTAGTAATATATATTGTAGAAACATGATTTTAAAGAGGAGCATAATTGTCTTCTCTTACCGTGACCGTATGTATGTGTTACAGATAGATAGGGAACCTTGTGATCTTTTATTCATCCACAAACATTGTGTTCTTTGCTATTTGTTTCAATTTATATATATATCTAAGTAACATAGACAAGAGGTTCATTTTTCAAGAGGCCCATATGTACTTTGCCTCGGTTACAAGTCAGGCAAAACCGCCTCAATCGCATCACTTTTTATCTATTTTTGTATGGCTCTGCTATTTGTTTTTTGTTAAAAATTTACATAAAAAAACATAAACAAATAATGTAAACACTTAGAAAATTTGGGATAACCAAAGATTTGTTATTTTACTTGTAAGATTTCTTGCAAATAACTGACACACAACAAATAACCTCCTATTTTTAACTTATTTTTAAACTAATATATTTTAAGGTATTTGTAATGGTGCTAACAGATTAGTTTTCATTAATCCATATCCTCTATTTCTGTGGTTCCCAAACTTGTTTTCTGATGGCCAAAGTTGACCAGGGTCTTGGCAGAACTTGACTAGTACTGAGGCTCTGTGGACCACATTTTGATTTTTCTTCCAGCTTATTGATAATTTTTACTGTACTAGTTTGAAATATAGCATGTGGATGTATAAATAACAATTCATTGTATTTAGGCACCTAGTGTACTTTGTTTAACACATTTGTTTCAATTTCCTGAATTTTATTTCATAATGGTTTTGGGATTACACTTGTACCATGGATGACCTGAATGGAGCTCACAGGTGGTTCTGGAAGCTCTGTTCTATACTATTCTATTCTTTTCTATGTAATAAAACAACAAATTTGCACATTCTTACCACAAATCTCAATAATAAGCCTTATAATGTCTTCTTTCTGAAAAATAAAATATTGAAATCAGTATCATTTATGTAAATATTAATTTCAGGTGGCTCACTTTGTAATTGATGTATGTAATTACTAATTTGGTTTTAGATTTTCATTAGTTTTTCTATAATCAATGCAGCAGTTCAAAAAATCCTAAATGAAAGTGCTCAATCCTTTGGACACCCCAAACAGGTAATGAGTTAGGAATATTTATGATTGAATTCATGTAGAGTAATTCGGATTGACCAGCCTAAGCTGAAGCAGAGAAATGCTTCTTTCCAGAGAACATTCCAAACTGGCTGCACATTGCACTAGCCATTTTTTTAAGTTCATGCATATCATGCAATGTAGTGCTTATGATCAAAAGCAAGGGAGAAAACATTAAAAAAAAATAAAGTAAAATAAAATCATATATTATGCAATATGTTATTTATTTCTAATCTGAAATAAGTAATGCATTTAAACAATTAGAGAAAATATGCGCGTTGAATATGCTTATATCAAAATGGCATTGCTAACCTAATGATACAACCAGCGACTGGCTGGATATTGTAACAATTATTTTCTGGGTATGTTAAAATTAAATATTTCAACCCTGAATTATAAATAACACATCACACTATTCCTTGCATAAATTTATTTCAGTTTCATTTCCTTTGTACATTTTCACCCGTGCTGTGGATCTCAAATACATTTACCTGGCAGAGTTTACATGGATAAGTATTTTTACAATCATTTTTTTATATTAGAATTTTTGACATTTTTTACAGCATATGTCAATACTTTTTTGATTAGTGTAGACAGTAACTGAATGAAATGCATGACTAGTCAGAGGTAGTTCATTGGTCCAACTTGGAAACAAATTTACAAACTGTATTATTAATTAGTACTGTGTGCCATTTATGATTATACTGTGTATTACACATGCATTTTGCAAGAATTATTTAGTTAAGAAAGGATAGTGCAATTTGTAGACATTCTTTCAACAGTATCCATAACCATAAATATAACAATTTCACTTAAAAAAAAAAATTAAATGTGGGAATTGGTCTAAAAGCTATTATTGATGAAAAGTGACAGCCTTTGAAGTAATGTCAGAAAAGCATTTGTTTCTTGATGATTCATGGAACAAGCAAACTTTGCTAATCAAAAATTTTACCTGGACACTAATGAAAATAAATAAGATGATATTTGGTCAGTATCACATTTTCTTGTTTATAGTAAATGCTTCCTTACTGTACAAAACACAGGTTTCTGCAAATCTCCCTTGCATCTTAATTTTGATTCATTCTTCAATCCCTGCTCAACTATCTGAGTGGATTTCCTCTTTTTCCTTTTTGCAGCGCTAGCTGTTTATATTCTGTATCTAAGATCCAAAATGCTGTATCACCAGGAAGGATATAACTTCTATTTTTGGTTGAGCAATACACATATTTCTGAGAACACTTAAAATTATTGAGGCAAATTGCTCTGTATATTTACATAGACAGGTGATACCAATATCAGATGAAAATATGAAATATGGGAAATATGGGATCACTGAGCACAGGCCTAGTAACACGTTACCACCTACAATTCATTATGCATCATCTTTAAATGGTTGCAATTGTGGGAGCAAGTACATAAGTATATTTGAGTTCCATGTAGTTAAAAACAAATTGAGAAAAAAAAATACATCTTTTAATTCTCAAAATGCTTAAAATGTATTTAAAGAGACATAGTAGGTTTCTGGATTTCACTAGGTATATACTATTCCTATTTATCCTATTTATCTATTTACTTTTATGTACATATGTTATTAAAATGTGCTTAAAATCCGTGTTTTTTTTTCTGCCTAAAATAATCCAAATAGTACCTCTTTAGCTCATGAAGACACAGCATGGTCATACTGAGTTTGCAGTGTTCATTCTAACCAATAAGTGACCATTTCTCAGCAACATTCTGCAACATGCTGCTTAAAGATGGTCATTGATTGGATAAATTGAAACACTGCACTTAAGAGTTTGTGTCTTAATGAGCTGCAGAGGGCAGACCCAAGCAGGTACTATTTGTATGATTTTATGTGGGAAAAAAATGAGCTTTTAAGCACTTCTCAATAAAATAAAGTATATAAAAGTAAATACAATAGGTAATTAACATTCCTAGTGCAATCCAGAAGTCTTCCATGTCCCTTTAATATTAGTAAATGTTATTGCAATTATAAATGAATTTGAGAGATGTATGCAAACATTACAAAACATATGGAATTTACGTTTTACTAGCTGCTGTTTACGGAACTAGGGAGCTGCTATTTTATCATTTTCTCTGTTGTTTCTTTTAGGGAATCATTAAAATAATGGGCAGGCTATCTAATTGTATAACTTGGTGTTCTCCATATGCTCACGGGTCACACTGGGGCTTTCCAAAGATTCTAAGTAGCTTTCCATTGTCCAAAACTGAACACTGACCTGTACATGCGTGGGCCATAATTGTATTTTGCATATATGGGCTTCAACCTCCAAGCCTGTATGACTTTGAAATCCAACCTCCATATTTCATTGAAGTCCTACGGGCTTGAACATGATCACTGACGCAAGGCCGGAACTCGTGGTTCAAGCCTGTAGGACTTCAATGAAATATGGAGGTTTCAATTTCAAAGTCATACGGGCTTGAACCATGAGTTACGGCCTTGCGTCTGCGATCATGTTCATGCCCGCAATTGCTACTGTTGATAGCATGGTTTCCGATTTTTGGGACCGGCACCTAAAATGCGGCCCCGGCCAATTGAATAGCATCGCAAAAGTAGACCAAATGGAGCCCGCAACTCAATCGCAGGAATTTGGCTGAGTTGCGAGCCCTGAATGAAATAAGGCTCTAAATAACTAAGGGCCCCATTCAACTGGACAAATCACAATTAATTGAATTAAAGCAGCTTGTAAAAGTTATAGATGTTCAATTGGCTACATTTAGCTACTCAAATTCCAATTACGAGTTGCCGGCCCACAACCTACAGGCCAGCCAAGTTGCAAAACCAGCCTTAAAACTCCACTGATTTTAGCACAGCTCAAGACTTCAGTGCTAAATAATTAAAGTTACACAAAATCAATATTCTATTGTCTGTAGCTCACAAATAAAATCTGATAAAACGTATCAAGCTTCTGTCAAAAATGTTACTAGTACAGAATAGGACTCGCAGACAATTTAATGTGTCTAAATGTTTAGAAAAAATATAGCTCAATGCCAAAATGATGGACTAGAGGCAATTGGGAGCTTGCAATTGAATGGGGCCCTAAGACTATACACTTTTTTTCTAATTTGATATTAATATGTATTTTTGATTTTTGTTGGCATTAATATTCTTTTTGACATTAGCTCACTGAACTTTTGTATGATTAAAAAAAATCTGGTATGAAAAAAAAATGTTGGTGTTGTCATTGACAATTTTGAGCCCACGGTCTAAAAAAGTCCAAGAGGTTCAATAAGATTAGTGGCTAAGATGTTTATTGTGAAACAGAAATGTTAAGTGACAAAATCCTGTATCCATAAACATACAGCAGTGAAATGTAAAGTAGGGAAGTCACAAAACATTTAGCTTCTCTAAGACATACCATATGTCGTGTTTACATTGAACTTCCCCTTTTATGCCAGATATTAGCTCAAGTGAAAGGACATGGAAGTTACCAGAAGTGCCTTTCACCCCAAAATTGTAACCTTTTTAATTGGGCCAATTAATTTTAGTGGCAAGCTACATCTCTCTAAGACGCCCCACTCTAAATTACATATTTTCCCAATAAAAAAAGTGTATGTGCATGTATGATTATATATTTTTTCTTGAATTTTCCATTTCAAAAGCTTGCTGCATCTTATATGTTGATGTGTTGTCCAGGCCAGCAAATGTGATAATATAATTAATATTGTAATCAAAAAACAAACATAAGTTAAATTCTGTCACAAGAGCTAAATTTGGAGTTGAGATGAGTGAGGTGTGTGAAGGAGAGAAACATATGAAGCTCACATGATGTCTTGCCTCCATACAACACTGTGTCAACAGCATTTGGGCAGATTTATAACTTATATTGGTCAAGTAAAAAAAAAATTACTTGACCAATATAATTTTTTACTATTATCCAGACGTCTAATAAAAAATACCTTGTGAAAAGCACCACATGCATAGTTGGATCTGTTAAAGCAGGGGTGCACAAACATTGGTGACAGGTATTGGCTTTTTTGGGTCATGCTAACAACGCTACCAGGAGGCTGCCAAGTCACATTCCAACTTGTTGAACACATATATGCTTATACCTTTATTTGGCCACATACTATTATGATGCAATAGACATTGTCCTCTCTCAGAACAGTGTGATTTACAGCTTGATGCAGGTAAAACACCACTTTAGATTAGGGAAAAACAGACAATTGTGAAATTTGTAACAAATTAACAAAATTATGAGCTGTGTAAACTGTGGGCATGACAATATTTTAGGTGAAATCTCTAGTTTAGTACACACTCCTTGTGGTTGAAGGAGGCATTCAGTTAAGATTTCAACACAAAACACTCCCCGCCTCCATCCTACAGGCTCAGTAGAGACATACTTGCAATTCTTGCTTGCCATGTTTTTTAACTACTTCTTGTGCCTTGAAAATGGATTATGGCAACTTCCATGTACTACAGAGTCTACTAAAATGAAGATTTTCTCTGAACATTATTTTATGCCCATCACTTTCACAACTGCTACCAATGTTAGTTTTTTTGCATATTTCACAAACATGGAGGTTTTGCTAAACTACAGTGGCCCTTTAAACAGTGCACAGTGTCACTTCAGGATGTACCTGCCACCACTAATTTCATATAAGAAGCATCACTAATATAATTGCCGGTGTGGGTAACACTGGCTAGCGCATGAACACAATTAAATCTATATTTGCAGCAGTGCAGGGTGCGCGGCGACAGGCGCTAACGCTAGCACATAGTGCACGCCGCGTGGGGAGGGAGAGACATAGGGGAGGGAGAGCAAAGGAGAGAGAGACACACAGGGGAGGGAAAGGGGGGAGAGAGGGAGACACAGGGAGGGAGAGGGGGAGAGACACAGAGGAGGGAGATGGGAGAGAGAGACACAGGGGAGGGAGAGGGGGAGACACAGGGGAGGGAGTGAGAGAGAGAGACACAGGGGAAGGAGAGGGTGGGAGAGAGACACAGGGAAGAGAGAGACAGGGAAGGGGTGGGAGAAACACATGGGGGGAGAGACATTGGGTAAAAGAGACATGCGGAGAGTGAGAAGTAGGGGAGGGGGAGAGAGAGGGGGAGAGAGAAGGAGGGGAGACGGGAGAGAGAAGGAAGGGGGAGAAGAAGAAGGGGAGGGGGAAGAGGGAAGCAGGAAAGAGGGAAAGACAAAAGGAGGGAGGGAGAGAGAGAAGGAGGGAAAGAGAGAGAAAGAGAGAGAGAGATAGGGCATAGAGATATAGAGGGCATAAAGACAAAGAGATGGTGTACAGGGAAAGAACGCAAAGAGAGAGGGAGGGGGCAAATAGAGAGAGAGAGGGAGAGGGCGAACAGAGGGAAAGGGCGCACAGAGGGAGATGGTGCACAGAGGGAGAGGGTGCACAGAGAGAGATGGAGAGGGTGAACAGAGGGAGAGGGTGCACAGAGAGAGATGGAGAGGGTGAACCGAGAGAGATGGAGAGGGTGAACAGAGAGAGATGGAGAGGGTGAACAGAGAGAGATGGAGAGGGTGAACAGAAAAATAGGGAGAGGGTGCTCAGGGAGAGATAAAGGCAGAGCAGATAATTTATTATATGGCTAATCATGTGTCTGTGGCTATAAAAAATATACAAATTGTGCATTTTCAGACTCATTTGAGTGCTTCACGTAAAAAGACCTTGTTAATGAACTTGCAAAATGGTAATAAAAAGGATTTTGCCCATGATATATAATATGCACAAGAACAAAGCAAAGAAACTTTTACAGCACTAAAATAGCAAACTCAATGTCAGGTCAGAGTGATCTCACTTTTCAATGCAACAGGAGTAGTTACATTGTTATACAAATCACAGCCTCTAAACTGATAAAACTGAACTATCAAACTACATAAATGTCACATCAAAACAAATTACAGTTGGACTAATTAAATGTATTATTACAGCTGTAATTATTAGATTATATTTAATATATTTATTATTATGCAGTATGGATGTACAATTACATAGCGTAAAAGTAATTTTGCACTGCCTTATTAGAGCCTATACAACTATGCGACAAGAATAAAATGCCAAGTTGTACATCCTGGTTTTCACATGTAATTCTCAGTACACATGGCATGATGTGATCTGGTAATATGCAGCATCTCTCTTGTAAGACCTCATCTTAATATTAAACCTTAACAATAGATTCAGCCTATGTAAACATATACAATAATTGGTATGAACTGCAGGCATGCTTGCTTTTCAGTTAAGCTGATTTGAATTTACAGTGGGCCATCAATAAAAAGTACAACCACCAGTCAGAAACAATCTGAAAAATAGGATGTCATGAAAGAAGGACTGTTAATGAATTAAAGGACTGTGGAAAGCATTTTTTCATTGCCACATCTCACATCCTTTCTTTTTTTTTTTAAATGGAGGACTAAGGCCTCTATTCTATCATGCCCATAACATCTAATAAAACCCCTACTCTGAACTCCGGGACCTTTATCCCCCCCAGTTTAGGATGTATTATATCAGTCCTGTAAAGTTTCATTCACATATTTCCAAGCTTGGATATAGAGATTTTCACTGGTAGCAAAAATAGTTTAAAAAACCCCAAGGAGATTGGCCATTTCATGTACTTGCAAGCTAATACCTATCAATGAAAACCCCTTCCCATGACAAGGGATTAAATAATAAAAAATATGAATGCAGGGGATGTATGACCTCTCCACCTACCTATGTACCACATCTAAAGTATAACATGTTTAAGATATTTTTTTAAATGCATGATAGAAAATATTTGCTTTCTATCACCCATTTAGTCATTGCCTCTGCTGAAACCATATTCCACTGACATTGTGCTCTTGCTATGGAGTAGTATTTTTACTTATACAAATTACCTCTGAATCTGCTTCTGGCTAGCTTCATGTATAAGGTCAAATGTTGACCAACCCTTAAGGATACTAAATCTTAGTACGTATGATACATAGCAAATGAGAGGTTCTCCAAGAGCCTCTTCAATATCACAAACTGTTAAAGGATTTTTTGGGTCTCCAAAGGTTGCAGCAAACTGAGAGCCATGTTTTGTTGGAACTAGTCAGTAATTCCAAGAGTTGCAAGAGCAAGGTTTATTAAGAGCAGGTTTTTGCAGCTTTTAGAATTAGTAAGGACACAGTAAAGAAACATGAAGATATTTAGGTCAGGAAGAGGAAAACATGCCAAACAGGAACTTACATTTGGATCAAGATTAGGGATACACTTATTAAATTTCAGTTCAACAAGTTTTCTTTGTTAAGGTAGTAGTAAAGCAGACCAGGATATCAACTGAACCAACAATTTTGTATTTATAGAAGCAAATATCACACAAAGCTCTTTACAAAATATTCAAATGGTATTTGAAGTCATTTGGTTGGGCAGACCTGATCTTATAATCTGTTACTGATTGCTAGAATTGAAGTAAACACAATTGGGGAGTTTCAAAAAGTGTGTTTATTAAATGACAATTAAAGTCCCAAATGTTGATGTCCATAGAAGGTCATCTTTTAAGGCACAGCCTGTAAACTTTTATAGTCCAAGGATTGTTAGAGCAGAGTAAAATGAAACTGACTGCAATTCCAATGCACAATTATTATTTTTATCCTTTATTTATAAAGTGCCAGCATATTCCCCAGCACTGAGTACAGGGTAATAACATAATTCCAACCGCAATAAAAAATGTTTATTAAACTGGATCAGGTTTAATACCAGCAATAGTTTTATGTTCAAATTTCTAAGTATATATATATATTTATATTTTTTCCCCCTCCGAATTCTGAGCTGGAAGCAGGTTTTTTAACTTGCATTAGACATTCAAATGTGAACACAGATGTACTATTTATTTACTGTACTACTGTAAGGTGGAGGCTTCTATCACTCTTTTGCCCACCATATATTAAATGATTGTTGTGGTGAACTATCTACTCATTAGGTCCACAACACACGGTCATTAGGTCGACAGCTCCACGCATATGCTAGCCATTAACCTTGAAACAGCTGTACGTGGTGTAATAAAATCAAACAAGGGGTGTATGTAAGTAGCAGACTTACCAGAGCCCTTTTTCCCCATGGGAGTGAAAGAGTTAAGCCTCCTGCTACAGACTAATCAAGCCCAGCTGCATTCTGCCTTTAAAAGGTCTACTGAGCACTCAGCAGGGTGGGTTCAGTCTGGACTGAGAGCCAGGAGAGACAGCGCTGCATTCTGAAGCAAACCCACAGACTTTTGCAACAGAAACTTACAGGCCTGTATACATGAATGCTTTATTTTTGCATTAGTTGATGTAAGTGAGAACTGCTATTTCTGTTTAGTTAGTGCTTCAAGGAAAGCTAGGCTTTGGTTTGTATTCTTTTTTGTTTGTACCTGCTGACCAAGTTTTCAGTAAAGCTCCTTAAAGCTACAACGCCTCCTGAGATACTTCATTAAAGAGACGGTCAACAGGGCATTGACCCTGGAAGTGGCAGCCAGCCTGTCACAGTGGATAGGATTCCCAGCTTGTGTATAATCCAACCTTGGCTTTGCATAAAAGCTGTGTAATACAGCAGGCATAAGCTTAAAGGAAGCCATGTTTAAAATGGGCTATGAATTGAAGAGCGAGGCATTTGTGGGCACATTTGCATGTCCCAGCTCAGCTTCCCAGAATGCTGTGTAATAGCTGTTTTTCTCTGAATTTTGAGATGGAAACAGTTTTTTTTTTTAACTTCTTTTAAACATTCAAATGTGAACACAGATGTACTATTTACTATATATATATATATATATATATATTGTGACCAAGATGGCCGTGTAGAGCAAACAGTCTCTTGTATATCGGTAGTCTTTTCCACGTTTCTACATCAGTAGCCACGGATGAAGCATAGGGCGCGCCAGTCTCTCCCGTATGCTTCACCCCAGGGACCCTTTGATACAGCAGTATTAAATTATTGCATATGTACCGGTCAAACACTGAGCAACTTCCCTGGGGCATAATCAGTCTGGTACCTTCAAACGGTGCCTCTGTCAGTTCCACACTCAGCAACTTCCCTGGGGCATAATTGGTCTGGTACCTTCAAACAGGGCCTCTGTCAGTTCCACACTCAGCAACTTCCCTGAGGCATAATCAGTCTGGTACCTTTCAGCTTCTGGCTTCAGCTTCCAAACTACTCAGGACAGAGCCTAATCAGCAGCACACCCCCTCCCCTTCATTGGGGCTTCCTGGGGTTTTTATAGTGAAGCACTGGACCAGGTGAATTTAAGTGTTTTAACTCCCTGAGAGCTGGATACAAGGAACAGTTCAGCCTATGGCTTACATAACGGCCCTCAATAATCTGTCCCCGGCTCCTTACCTTCTCACTATATATATATATATATATATATAAACATCAGGTATCCTGAGTTACATCAATATAAGTGTTAAACAGGAAATGGAGTCACATCTTGTACTATATTTAAAAACATGTTTTCTTAAACTGGAGCAAAGATACAGGTATACAATATATTTAGAATGTAATCCCCTGCCCCTCTCTCCTCCCTTAATAAGTTGACAATCCTCTTTAACCTCAGACTACTGCCAGTCGATAATAGTTAAAAATATGATTTTTTTTTAAACAATATTTGGAATCACATGATCGCATATGCATGATCTCGATTAGGCCTAGCTACACATGAGGGTGCAAATCTTGGGTTTATTTAAGTCAAATACCAAGTGGAGTATTTTAGTAGGTAGAATCAATGATTACATACAATATGTAGTGCCATAGAGGCTAATTTTATTTATGTTCTACTCTCTAAGGGCCTCATCCAATAGCGATTTGGCCAATTGAATAGGGCTCTATATAAGCACATAGCATATTTTTTTACAGAAGTTTTTAGTTAGTGAACTTCTATGCAAAAGCAAGGTCTTCACTAACTAAAAACTCCTGTAAGAAAATATGCTATGTGCTTATATAGAGCCCTATTCAATTGGCCAAATCGCTATTGAATGAGGCCCTAAGTGTGGTTTGCTGAGAAGAATGTATTTGAGAATATTGTTAAGAGTAGAATCACAGAAACAGAGATTTTATTACAGTTAACTAAAATACAGATTTAGTCTGACCATGATTTTGTCTGAATGTTTTAGGCTTATTTAAACCTCAGGGTAGCCCTATGCTTATCCCAAACACAGAACCTGTACAAGCTGAAGAAATACTGTATTATTTTGTTTGTGCGTAAGGTACAGGATTCTGTACAATGAATTTTTTCATTCTTAGAGTATCTGACAATATCACGTCATAATCTTCAATTTCTTCTTGTAATGTGTGTAATCCAAATGCAAAACCAAATATTTTCTAAGCACTTATTGAATTACATTTTCAAATAACATAAGAATATGTAACTAAATACATATATTTGAACAAATTCAAGTGTCTCTGTATTTCTCCTTAAACACAGATATTGAACTTTTGTTTCCTTTTAAGTGACATTATAGGAAATTGAGGAGTGGAGACAGGAATGGGAAAGGAGTGAAGAGAGAGCCTTTGTAAAGATAACCGGATAACATTTAAATGGACACCAAAGCCCTTCCCCCTCACTGGCACAGAAGCATACTCCTTGCTTCAGGAAATGCAAGCATATCGCTACAGAAATGCAAATGACCTTCTCATACATTCAACTTCCACCTATGCATCATTGATTCGCACATTATTAAAAACAAGCTGTATGCCTTATTTCCTGCTTAATTATGCTCTTAGTTAGAATCAACATTTTAAAACAAAATATTTTTTTCATTGTGCAGTGGTTATTAAAATCAAATCTCTATATTTGTGATATTTATGGGTACAATGTGCTGCAATGTGCTGAAAATGCATATGGAGCCTATCTATCTTACCCATATGTCTTAACCTTCAACCTCACCACACCTTCCTCTTACTTCCCTTCTTTAACCCCGGCCACCATCACCTACAGAAAAATGCAAGCACTTGAGCCACAACAGCTCTCCACTGTACTACAACCCCTTCTCAGCCCCATCACCAATCTCAACTGCCCTGACACTGCACCTCATTTTACAACTTAACACTTTCTTCCACCTTTGACACCCTTGCTCCCATAACAACACACACACACACACACACTCTCTCTCTCTCGGTCTCTCTCTCTCTCTCTCTCTCTCTCTCATATCCACAACTATGGCATATCAGACAAACATAATACATTCAGAGGTGCTATGGAGCCATTTTGAGCATTACATTGAAAATATTTGTAACAAATTCTCCTGTCATTGTGACTTTCACACTCCATCCTCGCAACTAACCAAGAACACCCAGCCTTCTTCTCCCTTCCCAAATCCCACAGCCACTATGCACTTCCTTAACCTGAGGACAAAGTCTCCAGCCTACTATCAAACTCTCGCCTTACTACCTGTCCTCTAATTCCAATCCTATCACAGCTTATCCCTCTCTTCTCTACCATACTAATCCAAGCTCACACTAAATACTGACACATTTCCATCCTCTCTAAAATATGCCATAATTACACCCATTCTCAAGAAACCCTCCTTTGATTCGGATTCTGCATTTAACTATCCATGTATCTCTCTACTTCCCCTGGCTTCCAAACTACTTAAGCAGCTCGTCTAAAATCGCCATACTCAATTTATTTTCTCCAACTCCTTTCTCAACACTTTCTAATCCGGCTTCCTAACACTCCACTTAGACAGCTCTCACAAAAGTCACTAATGACTTGCTCACCACCAAGTCATAGGGTCACTTTTCTATTCTACTTCTGGATCTCTCTGGTGCCTTTGACACAGTTAACCACCCTCTTCTAATCCAAATCTCTGCTCCCTCAGCATCCAAGACACTGCCCTCTCTGTTGGTCAAAGCATATCTTGTCTTGACTACTGCGACTCGCTTCTCGCTGGCCTCTCCATCTCCCATCTGTCCCATTTCAATCCATAATGAATGCCTCTGCTAGACTCATCTACCGTACTCAACGTTCAGTGTCTGTTGCAGCTCTCTGTAAATCACTCTATTGGGTTCCCTTACCCTCCAGAATACAATTTAAAATCATGACCCTAACTTACAAAGAACTCAACAACAGTGCACCCACTTATATCTCTGTTCTCATCTCCAAATACTGTACATCCTCACCGCCTTATTTGTGTTGCTAACGACCTATTTCTTTCCACCTCTCCACCATCACCGCCTCTCATTCCCACCTTCAAGACTTTTCTTGTGCTGCAAATATTCTCTGGAACTCCTTGAAAAGCCTTCACAACCTCACTAAAAAGTCATCCATGTAATGAAGCTTACCACCTTCCACCTTAACTTGTCAACTTATCTTTTACTCTCCTGCAACTCACCCAAACTCTTCAGATCATAAGTTTGCAAGCTTTCAATCTTGCATGGTTCTTTATGGAAGCACTTTGGACACTGGACTATAAGCTCAAAGACAGGGCCCTCCATCCTTTGCAACATGTTAATACTGCTATTGTTTTTGCCTTGATCGAAACCCATGTATAGCGATACGGAATATGTTTGCGCATTACAAATAAACAATAATAATAATAGATTTGCAGTGTAACATTGGAAAATGCTTCAACTGAGCATATGTTATTGTTTCCACTACTACGTCTGGTACTTCTTGACTCACAACTAGTTTTATATGTGCATAACCAGCTTATTCTAGTAATGGGATTTTTCCCAAATAAGACAGCGCTCAGGAACATATATATATAATAAGCACACATAAGACGTATAACATTATACCTTCTCAATAAAAATGAGCTGTTTATACTCAAATATCATTCTAAGCTAACCAACCCTTATAATGAATATTTCTTATAATTGATTCACTCTAAATATAATATATCTCACATTAACTTGAAATAACATACGAAAACAGTCAAGAATAAAGTAGTATAATTATACAGGGAATGTAGTAAATACTGACATTATATAATACAGTAATATTAAAAAAAGTTATCAAATAAAACCTGATGCAAAAAAGAGCACGTTGTGTTATATATTATTATATCTATTTTCTATCTTGTGTGTTATGTATACCACCAATATTAATTTTAGGTGTGGGATAATTATTCAGTATTGTCATTATATATATTCTTATTTTCTTTTTAAAAATGCACTAACAACCTGAATATCTGCTACAAACAAGCAAAGGCATTAATATTTGTATTTTTAGTGTTCACCTTTAAGAATATAAAAATCGAATTGGCCACTAAATACCCTACATATCACAAGAAAAACAGATCTGTGCAAAGGGAGCAGTGAGACTTGACCTTGCTGGATATAATGAAGATACAGAACAAGGAAACCTTCACACTCTTGTACACAGGGACTCAACCATGATCATTTAAAGTATTGTAGTAATTTAATCCAAAACATTTTATCACAAGAAATTATTTTCTGAAAAAACATCTCATGATGAATTCTCCCTGTCATTTCTTAAAAACACCTAGAACCAGACTGTAGTAAAAGAGGAAAAATATATATAATGAACTTACTGTGAGACCAGGTTCACCCTTTACACCTTTATGACCCTAAATAACAACAACAACAAAAAAAAGATGAAAATGTTTGGAATTATTTAACAAATGTAAATAAATAACCATGTTATACCAATTTACCAACTCTTACCTGTCTACCATTAGCACCAGTATCTCCGAACTCTCCTTTGTCGCCCTTTATACCAGTTTCTCCCTTTATTCCTTCATTGCCCTTTAAAAATTCAAAAAGATAGAGATAGGTCATTTTTATATTTTCTTTTTAAATTTAAAGGACCACTGCATGCTTCAAATTAAACCCACTTACGTTGCTATTAAATTAAAAAGAGCTGCAATCGCGTAGTTACGGGTTCAGATGGAACCAATGGAAAAAGAGATTGTTAGCATTACGTCACTGAAAAAGGGGAGGGTAGATTTTGAAGTCCTACATGCTTCAATTACAGTTTGCGATCGGATCCACAGGCCAGAAATAATGCATTATTATTTAAAGCAGTAAATATGTTATTCTACATGCGAGTTACAGTATATATCGTAACACATTGATTGCAGGGATCAACATAACACAAAATATAATCATGAAATAATGTATTTTTCGGGGCTGATTTGCGGGCTTGAGAATGTTGTGCTATTAGTTCTAAGACCTAACATCACTTTCCCTTTTAATAAATGTACAATAGAGTGATGTTATTTGCATTACAAGTACTACGTATTGTACTTTACCACCCTGGTGGGTGCTCTATAGCACGAATTGGCCGTTGGCTCCATTTGCGTGTTACGTGCTTGCTCGCGAGTGACCATGTTGCAATTTAAAAGCTGTATGGAACAAGTAGCGGTTATGGGCTTGTCAGATCAAAGGATTTACGTGCGCAAAGTTCAACATTGCTCAGCACGTAGACTATTCTCGTCCGTCCTGAGTGTTAACACGCAAAGGCCGCTGCGAGCAACATTACAGGGCTAATTTCATACCCGTAACACGTAAATCCGGGGTTACGAGCTATATTTTAACACGTAGCCCCAATTTAAAAGGGCTGCAATTGACGTCTTTTTGCAGGCTCCAAACGGTTTACAGGTTACGGCTTTGAAAACCCTGTGGTTGTTAAACCTGGAACTTACAGCCTCCTGAAGCCTTTGATCTTTCCTATCCGCAAGAGTTACAATCGCAAAAAATGCAAATCGCTATTCAATTGCTACAATTCCCCAAGCCCCCAAATATTTTCACACTCGTAAATGGCAAATGTAGGAGAAAATCCTACGAGTACTAGAGAGGACCCGCAAGGGGGTTTAACCCCTGTCCGTAACACTGTAAAGGCAAATAATACTGCACTGACAAGGAAAGCGATGAAAGACATTAGTCTCAAGTCTGCAAAATCGGCAATTAAAAATAATAGTTTTGTGTCATTTTGGAGTTACATTGATCACAGGAATCAATGAGTTAATACATATCAGGCCACCCACATGGACTAGAGCAGTATTATTTTTACATATCACATATCTGACCCCCAGATCACATATCGGACCCCCAAACGCTAATTGATTGACATGTAGCCTCCATGTTTTACTGACCTAATGATGACGGTCTCATTTACTATAAGCTTGTTCAAAATGGGTGGTTTCAGCCTTGCTTAATTGATCATGTTCCCGCCCTGAACTGCTACGTATGCGTGCACGGTTTATGGTTTTGGCATTTAGCCTGTAACTAGCAGGCTGGTTCTATTAAATCGCACCCGAATTGAGTCCAAACATGCATGGTGCCCACAGACATACGGCCTGTATACCGTGAGATGCGGGCTTCTAATTGAATCAGGCTCTTTGTGTCATCGATCAAGGTCCACCAGACGGATGTAAAGTATTGAAATGGATCAATGACCAAAGCAAACAGTGGAAGATACACTGGAACGATTATATTACTAGATTATAATGTTTTTTACTAAGAAAATAATTTGTAAAAACCTTATTTCTTTGGAATGTTGAGCTAGTTTGAAATATCTAGACTGATCAATTAGCTTATCCCTGTGCCTATACTGTAATATTCTGGATTACTGTGGACACACAAAAGTATTATTTCTATTGTTTTGGAAAACATTATTATACTTTATTATATATAAGTTCATTTTACCTTTGGACCAGGATTTCCAATTCCAATTGATCCTTTAGCACCTGGTGATCCCTTGTATCCAGGATCTCCCTATATTTGGTATGAAAATGGCATGTTATAACATAATTTAATATAACATAACATAATTATTCAGCTGTAAAAAGAAATAATTGTCATGTGTCTGTTACTCAGTTACAATCTTTTTGCCATTACTCAGTATATTTCAACATTTATGTTTACACAAATTATAGTATGTTCTGTTTTTTTAAATTGTACATAGCAGCAGTTAATCTGTAATCTGAAAAAAATAACGGTAGTATGTGAAATTCATAAGATCAACATATACAGTGCCTTGTATAAGTATTCACCCCCTTTGACTTTTTACCTATTTTGTTACATTACAGCCTTAAGTTCAATGTTTTGTTAATCTGAATGATATGTGATAGATCAGAGTCTAAGTTGGTGAAGTGAAATGAGAAAAATATATACATAAAACTATTTTTTAGAAATAGAAAGCAGAAAATTGGCATGTGCGTATGTATTCACCCCATTTGTTATGAAGCCCATAAAAAGCTCTGGTGCAACCCATTACCTTCAAAAGTCAAATAATTAGTGAAATGATGTCCACCTGTGTGCAATCTAAGTGTCACATGATCTGTCATTACATATACACACCTTTTCTGAAAGGCTCCAGAGGCTGCAACACATAAGCAGGAGGCACCACTAACCAAACACTGCCATGAAGACCAAAGAACTCTTCAAACAAGTAAGGGACAATGATATTGAGAAGTACAAGTCAGGGCTAGGTTATACAAAATATCCAAATCTTTGATGATCCCCAGGAGCACCATCAAATCTATCATAACCAAATGGAAAGAACATGGGAAAGATGGTGCTAAATACAGGAATATTCTTGAGCAAAACCTGTACCACTCTGTGCGTGATTTAAAGCTAGGACGGAGGTTCGCCTTCCAGCTGGACAATGACCCCAAACACACTGCTAAAGCAACACTTGAGTGGTTTAAGTGGAAACATGTAAATGTGTTGGAATGGCCTAGTCAAAGCCCAGACCTCAATCCAATAGAAAATCTTTGATCAGACTTAAAGATTGCTGTTCACAAGCGCAAACCATCCAACTTGAAGGAGCTGGAGCAGTTTTGCAAGGAAGAATGGGCAAAAATCCCAGTGGGAAGGTGTGGCAAGCTCATAGAGACTTATCCAAAGCGACTTGGAGCTGTGATTGCCGCAAATGGTGGCTCTACAAAGTATTGACTTTAGGAGGGTGAATAGTTATGCACATTGACTTTTTCTGTTATTTTGTCCTATTTGTTGTTTGCTTCACAATAAGAAATTAAAATAAAAACATCTTCAAAGTTGTGGGCATGTTCTGTAAATTAAATGATGCAAATCGTCAAACAATCCATGTTAATTCCAGGTTGTGAGGCAACAAAACATGAAAAATGCCAAGGGGGGTGAATACTTTTGCAAGGCACTGTATATATATTTTCATTTAGTGATATTAAAAACAGAAACAATTCTAGTAGAATCGTAGATTTATATCTATTTGTTTTTTTTCTAAATGCTGCTATAGGATTACTGTTGCTCCCTATTACATCTGATTACAGTTATAATAATTATAATATCTGTATTAAAATCGAACATTTTCAGTGATTTACAGTATATCAAAGTATTTACAGTGGGGGGAAAAAGTATTTGTTCCCCTGCTGATTTTGGACGTTTGTCCACTTACAAAGAAATTATCCGTCTATAAATGTAATGGTAGGTGTATTTTAACAATGAGAGACAGAATAACAAAAAACAAAACAAAAACAAAACAAGAAAAACATGTAAAAAAAAGTTATAAATTGATTTGCAGGTCAGTGAGGGAAATAAGTATTTGATCCCCTATCAATCATCTAGATTTCTGTCTTCCGGGTGTCATTTCTACAGGTAACGAGCTGAGATTAGGAGCACTCTGTTAAAGGGAGTGCTCCTAATCTCAGCTCATTACCTGTATAAAAGACACCTGTCCACAAAAGCATTCAATCAGATTCTAAACTCTCCACCATGGCCAAGACCAAAGACCTGTCCAAGGATACCAGGGACAAGATTGTAGACCTACACAAAGCTGGAATGGGCTACAAGACCATCGCCAACCAGCTTGGTGAGAAGGTGACAACAGTTGGTGCGATTATTCGCAAATGGAAGAAACACAAAATAACTGCCAGTCTCCCTCGGTCTGGTGCTCCATGTAAGGTCTCACCTTGTGGAGTTTCAGTGATCATGAGAATGGTGAGGAATCAGCCCAGAACTACACGGGAGGATCATGTTAATGATCTCAAGGCAGCTGGGACCATAGTCACCAAGAAAACAACTGTTAACACAGTACGCCGTGAAGGACTGAATTCCTACAGTGCCTGCAAGGTCCCCCTGCTCAAGAAAGCACATGTACAGGCCCGTCTGAATTTTGCCAATGAACATCTGAATGATTCAGAGGAGAACTGGGTGAAAGTGTTGTGGTCAGATGAGACCAAAATCAAGCTCTTTGGCATCAACTCAACTTGCCTTGTTTGGAGGAGGAGGAATGCTGCCTATAACCCCAAGAATACCATACCCACCGTCAAACATGGAGGTGGAAACATTATGCTTTGGTGGTGTTTTTCTGCTAAGGGGACAGGACAACTGCACCGCATCACAGGGACGGTGCCATGTACCGTCAAATCTTGGGGGAGAATCTCCTTCCTTCAGCCAGGGCATTGAAAATGGTTTGTGGGTTGGTATTCCAGCACGACCATAACCCAAAACACACAGCCAAGGCAACAAAGGAGTAGCTCAAGAAGAAGCACATTAGGGTCCTGGAGTGGCCTAGCCAGTCTCCAGACCTTAATCCCATAGAAAGTCTGTGGAGGGAAATAAAGGTTCGAGTTGACAAACATCAGCCTAGAAACCTTAATAAATTGGAGAGGATCTAGAAAATCCCTCCTGAGATGTGTGCAAACCTGGTGGCCAACTCCAAGAAACGTCTGACCTCTGTGATTGCCAACAGCTGTTTTGCCACCAAGTACTAAGACGAAGGGGTCAAATACTTATTTCCCTCATTGACCTGAAAATCAATTTATAACTTTTTTGACATGCCTTTTTCTTGTTTTTTTCTTTTTTTGTTATTCTGTCTCTCACTGTTAAAATACACCTACCATTAAAATTATAGACTGATCTTTTCTTTGTCAGTGAACAAACATTCAAAATCAGCAGGGGATCAAATACTGTACATATACTGGAGTAGGTTAAATTAAATCATTACACAAGGCTAGATGCTATCAGGAGCTGTTGAGAAAAAGCTCACCACGATCATTTTTACCAATACCATTTTGTTATAATGAAAAATATATTTTATCCGTGCACTGTCCCATATTTCATTGGTCACAATTATACTTTTAGCTTTGTTTTTTACCCATTTGAGTTTTCATTATGTTAATATTAAAAGTTATGTTTTATTTCATTTTCCATACAACCATATGAAGGGATTCTTCGGATGCTATGGGCCTCATTCTATTGCAGGGGTTCTGTTAACTCGCAATTCAATTATACGGCCCCGCAAGGATCTCCTCTTACAGCCGGCCGCATATCTTGGAACAGGCCGTAAGCTCAGAAATCTACAAAGTCAAAAATAAATTCAAGCCTGCACTGTACAGCTCTGTAAATGCTAGGGATCATATTGGGGTACATCAGGATTAAAAGTAACCCACTCTCAAGCTTGCACATCAGCCCAAACCCGAGTTTAAATTAACTGTTTATTTTCCGGCTGCGGCGTGGGCGGGTCTGAGGTGCTCCAAGCACTCTGGACTTTTTACATGGATATTTGACGTATATTAAAAAATATATATTTTACGGATTTGAGTATAGGGGAAATTTGTGCTATTTTTTCTAACACCTAAAATCACTTTATAGTCTTCTCAAAGTGCAGGATGGCTTTATTTGGGCTATTTTATGTGCTTAATTGGTGCTAGCGGGACCTTTTTGCTGCAAGTAAGCTGCGGCTCGCTTTTAGCCTTGCAGACAGGGTTCCCGGAGCAATAGAATAGCAACCAGGCTTTTCTTGTGGCCGAAACTCTTGCGGCCGTTTTAGATCAAAGGCTTTCCTCCGGCGCGTGCGGCCGCAAGGGATAACAAGGCACCGGCCGCAAGCCTGCCGGAGTCCCCGGCCGGAGGGGAATAGAATAGCAGAATAGCTTGCGGCCGGTCCTACGGCCGCTAATAGAATGAGGCCCTATGTGTATAATTTCCTCATTATTTTGGCAAATTACTGTATCAATTTTATTGTACTGGAATTTATATATCAGATTGTGTGGCAGTGCAGGAATGTAAACATATAAATATTATGTGTTACGTCTAGTTAAAACAATATATGGCTATATAATATTATTGATATTAAAGTGCAATGAACCTCTTTCTGGCACCATACAAATCTACCAAAAGCATTAACTTAATTTGGATAAAAAGTTTATGCCAAAAAATCTTTAATTTATTTAGCAAAACAATTTAGTGAATTAATTATCACGTATTTTACTGTGTGATAGATTTTTATGCTAGAATTCTGCCTGATAATTGTGATGATTATTTTGAGGTTGGAAAGATGATTTCATACTTTAGTTAATAGATTTCATGGGAGGGCATAGGAACTATAGAAAACCTCACTTTGCAAAGAATACAGTCCTAAATGCTGAGGTTCTAGTAAAGTACTTTACACTTCATACTAATAGTTAGTCTTTAAATACCTGCAAGAATCTATGTAGCGAAGAGGTTCAAAAATGTAAAGATAAAATACAAATAAAAAATACATTATTTGGTTCCGCATTATATTTGTACATAGACCTTCCTTATTGGATTGATATATACTGATTTACTTATTTACATTACTAGCACTAAATATGTCCAACCTGACTATTTGCACTAATATAAATCAGTTTATGTAGTATAGTAAATCTATGTTTGCCATATGGTGTTGTATATTATCACAGATAACTTTTATTATTTACACATACAGATACACATCATATATATGTGTATGCATAATAAGGATAATATATAACAATACACCATATGGCAAAACCACACATATACATATATATATATATATACTAGCGAATTGCCCGTCAAAAAATGACGGCAATGAAATTGTAAGGTAGCTAAATTAGTAAATGAATATAGTGTACCTATTTTGAAGCATTGTGATGAAGAGCTGGCAATCTGTGTTGATGTTGCTGCAGCATTAGTGGTGTGGAGCTGCTGTATAAGCATGCTGAATGTGTGCAGTGTAAGACTGTGCGTGCGCGAGACCAAACCGTTAGCGTAGTCGTGTACTTCCGCATTGGTGTAAAATGGCGAGTAATGTGTGGTATAGGTCTGTATCGGAATATCCGTAGGTGTTTTGTGGTGTTTTGCGAGTTTAGAGTGCTGTAGCCTCGTTTTCGTTTTGTTCGGCGGCCATTTTTTCTCTCGCTTAGATTTTTTTTTAGTCTCTAAACTGTTTTATTTCGAGTAAAATCGAGGTGTAAGTTGCATTTTTGAGGTCCTGGGTGCTCCCTCTTGGTGTAGGTAAGTTTTTTATGTATGTGCTGTGTGTATGTATTGTGTTTTAAATGTCTGTATGTCGGCGTGTTGCGTCCGATGTTTGCGAGGTCGTAATGTGTGGTAACGTGTTTCGTACGTTGTTTGCGTTCCTCGTAAAATTTAGCGAGTGTCGTAATTTGTGTGTCGTGTTTTTTGAGTAGCGACGTGAATTTTGCGAGGGTTTGAGGCCCTTGCCCAGTGACCTCGCCAGCAACTGAGTCCCTCGCTTCGCGAGGGGCCTCGGTTGCTGGCATGGAGCGCCTTCGGCGCTCCATGCCAGCAACTGAGGCCCTTGCCCAGTGACCTCGCCAGCAACTGAGGCCCTCGCTTCGCGAGGGGCCTCAGTTGCTGACATGGAGCGCCTTCGGCGCTCCATGCCAGCAACTGAGACCCGTGCCCAGTGACCTCGCCAGCAACTGAGGCCCTCGCTTCGCGAGGGGCCTCAGTTGCTGACATGGAGCGCCTTTGGCGCTCCATGCCAGCAACTGAGACCCGTGCCCAGTGACCTCGCCAGCAACTGAGGCCCTCGCTTTGCGAGGGGCCTCAGTTGCTGGCATGGAGCGCCTTCGGCGCTCCATGCCAGCAACTGAGGCCCTTGCCCAGTGACCTCGCTGCGCGAGCCGCGGCCCTCGCTTCGCGAGGGCCGCGGCTCGCTACGCGAGGGCCGCGGCTCGCTTCGCGAGCCACGGCCCTCGCTTCGCGAGGGCCGCGGGCTCGCTGCGCGAGCCCGCAAGCGTGAGCAACGACTCGTACGCTCACAACTATATATGTGATATATATATATATATATATATATATAATCAGATTGCTAATGCTCTGAGTTATAACAAATAAGTAAATATGAGCCACATGTAAATCTGGTGCTCTAACTTAAAGGAATGCAGTAAAAAGTCTGTATGAGCTTTTCCCCCCTAAATTACGACCTGATGCTAAACATTAACCCCTATCACCATGGGGGTCTATGAAGACCCCCATGAGCCACTAATAACCCCATCAGTCCCATAGATGTCTATATAGACTCTTATGGGACAATAAGTAACCCTAACATTAACACTAGAAGTACCATGAGACTCCACCAGGATCCTCTTGACAATAAGTCTAAGCAGTACACTACCCTATCGACCCCCCTCTACCCAATTAAACTCTACACTACCGTATTAACCTCCCTCTACCCTATTAACCCCCTCTACTCTTTTATCCCCAAATACTTAATTATCCCCCCTCAACCTAATAAACCTAACCTAATTAACCCCTCTCTAGCCTTATTAACCTTAATCTACCCCAATTAAGTGCCTCTAGCCAAATTAACCCCACTATCATAATTAACCTCTCTATCCTAATTAACCCCTACACTACCCTATTAACCCCCTCTACCACCTTAACCCTGTTTAACCCTATGTATACCTATTTAACCCCCTCTACAACTAATTAACCATATCTATACCTATTTAACCCTATTTATACCTATTTAACTCCTCTATACCTATTTAACCCCTCTATAATTAATTAACACTATCTATACCTTCTTAACCCCTCTATACATTTTTAACCATATATATATACCTATTTAACCCCCTCTATAACTAATTAGCCATATCTATACCTATTCAACCCTCTCTAAAACTAACTAAACCTACCTACACCTATTTAATCCCCTCTAATTAACTAAACTAACCCCCTCTAGCTAAACTACCTAACCCCCCCCCTATTTAAATGACCTATCCCCCTCTAATTAAACTACCTAATCCCCCTCTAATTAAACTACATAACCCCTTGCAAATTAAGCTACCTACCCCCTCTAATTAAACTCCCTTTTTCCCCTCTATTTAAACTACTTAACCCCCGTTTAATTAAACTATCGATCCCCTCTAATTAAACTACCTAACCTCTACAAAATTAAACTACTTATTCCCTCCGCAAATTAAGCTACCTACTTGCCTCTGATTAAACTCCCTATTTCCCCTCGAACTAAAATACTTAACCCCCTCTAATTAAACTACCTATCCCCCTCTAATTAAACTACCTAAGCTCCTCTAAATAAACTACCTCTTCCACCTCTAATTAAACTTCCTATTCCCCCCTCTAATTAAACTACCTTTCCCCTCTCTAATTGAACTATCTAACGCACAAATTACAAAAAATAAAAAACCTACATTAGCAATGTGCTCAAAATATAAAGACCCTACAGGGGAAGCTGGTAGATCATCCAACATTGAAATTATTAAGTTATTTTTATATTAAATTATATTTAAAAAATATGTTCTTCTTATTGAAAAAAGGCAATTTAATAAAAAATCAGGTTTCAAAAAATGATGATTTTATTTATGTTGTTTAGCTGGGCACTGCAGCTGCTTGTCTCTCCTAGGTGCTGACTCAAGCAAACCAAAACACTGGGGTAATTTTTGTCAGCCTATAGAAATAAGCAGCTGTTTTCCTTATACAACTAATTTTCCTGAGCATGCTTAGCTCTAGCCCCTTACTCTTGCTTGCAGCCACTGCTTCTTCTTACTTCGCCCTTCAAGCTATAGCCGCCACCAACTGGGGCACACTGAGAAATGTTTATCAAGCCGAGATAAACCACATTCTGTTAGCTGACCACTAATTTATGAATGTAGTTTTTCTTTTTCTAAAGTGACCCAGTGGATATTCCAAATATGGTATAAATTTTAAACTAAAGGTAATAACAAATATTTTATCAGATGAACGTTATTAGAACAATACATTTTCCTACAGTAAATGAACATCAACATTTGCCATTTTGAGCTGTCAGTCAGCCTTTCAAATCCACTCGAAAAAAAAAGCATGTAATATTTTGTTAATGAGATATCATTAAGGTTAACTACTAAATAGCCTCCAAGGCACTCATTCCGTTGTCTGGGCATGTTCAATGTGCAGGAGACTGCACAGAAGACAATAGAAGCAATGGTTCAGTTGATCTGAAAGGCTGATTGCCAGCTCAGAATGGCACATTTCAATGCTAGTTTACTGTAACATTCAGTTACATAGTTACATAGTAATTGAGGTTGAAAACAAACTTTTAGTCCATCAAGTTCAACCTTTTTATATCTACTCTGACCTTTGAAATATGTGGATTGATTGTTAATTGTCAAATAATTGTTAATTGATCCAGAGGAAGCAAACAGAAAAAAACCCTAGTGAAACTTTGCCAATTGTCTCAAAAGGGTAAAATAAAAAAAATTCCTTCCTGACCTTAGATGCTGGAAATCGGACCTCCCTGAATCAATAGTCCTTCTCTAATTATCCAGGATAACCGTTTATGCCCTTTTTATTCAAGGATATATCCAATTCATTTTTAAAGTTATCTATCGAATCCACTGTCAACCACCTCCTTTGGTAGAGAATTCCACAGTATAACCACCTTTACTATGAAGAACCCTTTTCTTTCTTTATAGTGGAATCTTTTTACTTCTAACCTCAAAGGTTGTCCTCTTGTCAGTTGAAAACCTCTTGGCACAAAAAGTTCACTTGTCGAAGTCTTATATTGAACCTGGATGTATTTATATAAGGTAATCATATCCCCCCTTAGAATAAGTTTAATTTGGTTAGTCTTTCTTCATAACTTCGCCCCTCCATTCCCCTTATTCGTTTTGTTGCCCTTTGCTGTACATTTTATAGCTCTAAAATGTCCATTTTTATGAAGTGGTGCCCAAAATTGTACTCCATATTCCAAATGAGGGAGTACTAGGAATTTGTACAGTGGCAGAATTATATTTCCTTCCCTTGCTTCTATACCCTTTTTAATACATACTAAAATTTTACTGGCCTTTGCAGCTGCTGCTTGGTATTGAGCACTGTTACCTAGGTGGTTGTCCACAAGTACTCCCAAATCTATTTCAATATCTGATACCCCTAGAAAATATGCATACGTTTATATTTATTTGTATTTAAGCTAATCTGAGTTGACCATTTCTCTAATTTACGCAAATCCCTTTAGAGGCAAAGCATATAAGTTTCTGATTTAATTACCTTGCACAACAGAAAAAATGTAGACAAAGTTCTTATTACTTATAGTTTTATATATTACCATATTTGAAATAGTCTATTCATTCTGTAATAATATGGTGGGGTGAAAAGGAAAAACAAGGACATGGAAATCACTTTATTATATTTATATATGTGTGCCGGTTTTCACAAACAGATATGAGAAATCTGAGATAAATAATAATCAAAGCTAGCAGATATTTTAAATTACTGTGTTATCAATCAGTACTGGAATATAATTAGACTCTGTATCTCCATGTAAAAGCAGACATCCAAATTACAAAGGTTGCTTATAGTAAAATGACCCTAATTGCTGATGTGCTAATGTGTGATATTAAATCATTATTTGTATAGTATATTCATACTCCATTAAGAAGAAAGACCACCTTAGAATTGATGTCTTTGAATTGTAGTGTTGGATAAAACAGCTTAGAGTCACTTCGTCTACAGTAAGAACCAAACAATCAATACAGGAAAAGTCAAACTTTTCACTGGAAGGTATGATCATGAGGCTAAGGCTCAAATATTTTGGCCATTTCATGAGCAGACAGGATTCCCTAGAGAAGATTCTGATGCTAGGAAAGAATGAAGGCACACAAAGAAATGGATGGTAGAATAATGAATAAATGAGGCCATTGAAACAATGAACATGAGCTTCAGAGAGCTCAGAGTATTAGTGTCTGACAGATGTGCTTGGTGTGCTGCAGTCCAAAGGAACATGAAGAGTTGGACATGACTGAATGACTAAGCAAATATTCCCAGTACATGCTAATATGTATATACTAGCGACTTGCTCTTCAAAAAATGACTGCAATAGAATTGAAAGGCAGGTAATGCTGTTTGGTACACAAAGTAAGTATTTTGGTTGCGTGAGTACCTTCGGCACTCATTGCAAGCTTCTTGGTTAGTGTATGTTTGGTTCCGAGAGCTAATTCGGCGCTGATTGTAAGGTTTGCGATGATGGCCTTTTGGCTGGCATTGTGAGCCTCTCCCCTGGTGTAGTTGTGGTTCTATAAACAACGTTGGTGCTGCTTGTGAGGCTCGTGCTGATCACCTTTATCGTTTATTGTGATTCTGTAATTTTTGTATTTGGTTTTCTCTATGTATGTATTTTTTTATGTAAATTAATTAATTATTAGAGTTATAAATTAATATACTTTACCTATTTGTAATTAATATATGCAGGAAGCAATATGCTGAAGAGCTAACAATCTGTTTTGATGTTCCTGCAGCATCCAATGTATATTTTCAGTGTTGGTGAGGCGAGGTGTCAGCAATGTCTGCAGTGTGTAGCATCAATAGGCTGCGTGCGCGAGGGGAAACTGTTTGTTTAGCTGTGTATGTCCGCATTTTTTAATATTAATGTTATTAGTTTGCAGTTAGTGTTGTAAAATGGCTGCAATTGTGTATGTATGTGGAGCATTTAGCGTGCTTCCATATAGTGTATTTATTTATTTTGTATTTAATGTGTTTTTTGTGTTTTTCGATGTGCGTGTTGCGGACGTTTAGTTTGTATTTTTTGGGGCTCGTATTGGTGTTGACCATTTAGCGTGCTTCCTAATAGTGTATTTAGTAGGTCGTATGGGTCTGTGTAAAAGGCGTAAGTGGTTGGCGGTGATTTGCGTGCTTAGGGGTCGTGTAGCCTCGTTTTTTTTGGGCGGCCATTTTTCCTAAATTAATATACTTTACCTATTTGTAAGTAATATATGCAGGGAGCATTGTGCTGAAGAGCTGACAATCTGTTTTGATGTTACTGCAGCATACAATGTTGGTTTGCACTGTTGTGGAGCTGATGTGTAAGTGTCAACAATGTGTGCACTGTGCAGTGTAAATAGGCTGCGTGCACGAGGGGAAGCCGTTAGTGTAGCTGTGTACTTCTGCATTGTGTAAGTTAGTGTTGTCAAATGGCGGCGAATGTGTATGTGGTACGCAGGTGTGGATGATTTAGCGTCCTTGCTAAAAGTGTATCTTGCACCTCGTACAACTTTTTGCAAAAGCTGTATGTGCTTTGCGTTGTTTTGTGGCTTTAGGGGTCGTGTAGCCTAGTTTTTTTCAACGGTTATTTTTTCTCTTGCTTAGGGGATTTTCGTGTGTCTAAACTCAGTAAATTGGACTTAAATTGAGGTGTAACTTCACTTGCAGAGGTCCTGGGTGCCCCCCCCTGCTCTAGGTAAGTTTTTTAATGTAATTTTTGTGTGTATTTATAGTTTTGTTAATGTTTTCAGCTGTGCGCGGCTCGGCCATTAAGGTTGTATTTTTGTGAGTTCGTTGTATTTTGTGAGTCCCTCAACTCGTATTTTTTTGTGTAAGTCCGTATTTATCCATTGCGTGTTAGATGTATTTGTTCCAAGTCCCGTTTGTGTGTGTGTGTTTGTAACCTCTTGTGAGGCGCCGTAAAACCTCAACCTCGGCAAATGCGGCCCCTCGCTTCGCAAGGGGCCTCATTTGCGGCCTGCATTGCAGCCGACGTGGGAGCCTCCACCTCCGCAAATGCTGCCCCTGCCTTTGGCTCATTGCAGCCGACGTTGGAGCATCCACCTTCCGCAAATGCGCCCCCTCGCGAGCTCACAAAGCGTGACGACGTTTCGTAGTTTGACAACTATTATATATGATATATATATATAACGAGAATAAGAGACAGAGAGAGAGAGATTTTATATAATTTCTGATTAAAATAGCTAACTTCAAGCTCAAATATCTAACACTACCACTAAAAAAATGCAATAACAAACAATAATTATATACATGTGTATGCATATTTTTTATTTCTTTAGTAACTGGGACCTTTGTCGTGTCACTTTATTCTTGTCATTGTTAGTTAATGTAAATAAAAGATGACATAATAGAAGCAGAACTTAAATAATGCAGCTGAATATTTCTACCATTATAGCAAACATTGCAGAACATTTATGGATTGTACAAAATACTTACATGCTTATGTAATAATAAAGGAAAGTGTACCGTATATGGCTATTTCATTGCAATGCAAGTAAATAATGAATTGAATATGTATGCTAAAATAAATGGTAAAGAACTTTTAAATAATGTTATGATAATCAATTTTTACCTTTGGTCCTGGAACACCATGCCCAGGAGGGCCCATCAAACCAGGTAAACCTTTCTGTCCCATCGTACCCTACAGACAAAATGAAGTGAGAGTTATTAGAGGACAAAGCAAGGAAGATTTACCTTCATAAATATGGAACTAACATTTTGAGGAAGTTACTAAGCATTTCAAATGGCGGAGCTGAAATGTTCATAAGGATGCACATCTCAGACAGTTGAGATGAGTAGTAAATTCCCCCAATATCCTTTCGACTGAAAAATACAATAGATATTGAAATTCTGGAGACATTTATTTGGAAATAAAATCACTGGTAACAAATGTCTCATACAGTGCTTCCCTACTGCATATGTGTACAGAAGGACAGTACTTGAGATGCATAGTGAATTCCCACATTATCTTTTGACTGCTAAATGTAATCACTATTAATAATTTAGGCGTTTACTTGGAAATAAAATCAATGGTAAAGAATTTCTGGTACACTACTATCCTACAGTATATGTACATACTACATTAAGTAAGAACCAACAAACATATCACCCCTTAACTAAATATAGATAAAGAAATGATAATTATTAGGATACTAGCAACTTGCCCGTCAAAAATGACGGGGCAATAAAATTTGAAGCCATGGCAATGCTGTTTGCCACACAATGTAAAGCTTGTGCTCCTCTGAGCACCTGCGGCTTTCATTGCGAGCCTCTCCTCTTGTGTATTTTGCTCTTCTGAGCACCTTCGGCGCTCATTGCAAGCTTCTCCCCTTGTGTCCTTCGAGTTTTGTGGTTTGCAACGATCATCTTCAGCGCTCATCCCAAAGACAGACATATAAGTACAGTGTTAAATATACAATGTTTTTAGTGCAGTGTAAATCAGAAAGTGTTTTCAGGTCTCAGAACATAATAAAGTGATTTAGATTTGTAACTGCTTTGAGAGTCCTATCGCTGGCAGCCAATGAGCAGTAATCCAGATATATAAGTGCAGTGCCAAATGTAATTTTTTTTTAGTGCAGTGGTAAATATAAATTAGTATTTTCCATTACTAATTAATAACAATTAAATTATAATGTACGTTAATAATTAATTATTAATGAATAAATGTATTATAAAGTGAGAAGCATTAATAATGTATTAATAAAATAACGGCAGTGTAAAATATGCTATTTAGCGTTTATTTTTTATATACATTTTTTTTATTAATAATTAATTGATTAATTAATTAATATATTTCACCTATTTCTAATGAATATATCCAGCAATCAATATCCTGAAGCGCTAACAATCTCTTTTGATTTTCCTGCAGCATACAATGTACAGTTGGAATGTTGCTGCCCTGAGGAGAAAGTGTCAGCATTGTGCCAAGTGTGCAGTATAAATAGGCTGCGTGCGCAAGGCCAAACCGCTTGTTTAGTCTGGTAAAGCGCCATTTTAGATCTATAATGTTATTAGTTGCAAGTAATTGTTGTAAAATGGCGGCAATTGTCTATGTGTTACGCAGCTTGCAAGCATTTTCTGTGCTTTCTAATAGTGTATTTTGTACCTTGTACATTCCTGGGTAAAAGTCTTTTGTACCTGGTGGTGTTTTGCACGGTTCAGGGTCGTGTAGCCTCGTTTTGATTTTTTTCGGACGCCACTTTTTCTCCCTTAGCAGATTTGCGAGTGCTAAAACTAGCCAAATTTGGCTTAAATTTGCATGCAACCTCACTCCCAGACGTCCTAGCTGTCCCTCCGTGCTGTGTGTCATTTTTTTTTCTTTTTCGTGTTTTTCGATTTGCGTGGTTCAACCGTTAACGTCTTATTTTTCCAACCTCATAATTTTTTTTCTAAGTCCCGCTCCTCGCAATTTTTTTTTTTCTAAGTCCCGCGTTCCACAACAGCTTGCAGCCTAAGGCAATCCAGCATTTCCTAACTGCTTAGAGGCCAAGTCAAAAAAATTTCAATGCCTCAGTGGCTCACCACGCTTTGCAAGGCTCGCAGGAGCGCCTTCGACGCTCATTTGTGCCTAAGTCCTGCATGTTTCAATGCCTCAACTGCTCGACTCGCTTCGTGAGGCTCAGAGGCAATGAGCAGACGCCTAAGTGCTCCGAGTTTAAATGCGAGGCTCGAAGCTGATGAGTGCCTGTGGCTATGCGCTCCGAGCTTGGAAGACTTCTGTGCTTCGTGATACGTACTAAAAGAAGTATTAAAAAGGCAAAAAGAATTAAAAAAAATAAACAATAAAAATATTAAATTTTCATGGAAAAAAAGAAAAAATAGAAACAAATAAGATATTGGTATTTTAGATTTACTGTTGCCCATGTTTAAAAGTGAGTTTTCAAAGTGTTAGTACAATTTGTGTTTCTAAGAATTATGTTCACGGTATTAAATTCAGACTTTCCAACCTTTAAGGGAAATAGTGATATCATCTTTTTGACTGAATTTTACAAGACATGAGCTGCTTTTTCCTCAAACACTGCTGCAATTCCTAGGTCTGTATTTCCTGTTAAACAACATTAATATAAATTACAGATGTAGCAGACTTCATTTTAAATAACAGAAAATACCAAGCTAAAATGTTGATCACTCTTTCCATATATTTTACTAGACTCTATAAAACAAATACAGTGTCCTCCAGAATTACTGGCAAAAATGTCTGTGAAAAATGTCATATATGTCAGTTAGATTTTATTCGTAAGAACTTCTTTGAATATTTTTTTGTTACTGAAACATTCTTCATTTTTTCCAGACATTTTCTCAGTATTTTTTCTTTATCTATATATATAAAATGTAGGCTCTACAAGTAGCCATTTATTTAAATATTAAATCTAATTGTTCAAATGTTCATTGTGATGGAACAGATTTCAAGCCTTTTACATAAAAAAAGATCTGTAAACATTAAACTGTAATGTGATTTAAAAAGTAATTTTTTTTAGAGAAAAGCTGACACTGGATATTATTGGTTTTCCGACCTTCTTTAGGCTGCAGTTTCGCGTCTTTTTTAAAACTGATATAGTGTAGAGCATATTTGCTACATTGCATTGAACACAACTTCTCCCATTAAAAGGATGGGAGGAGAAGCAACCTAAAAATCAGGTCTTTTCTGGGCAAATACTTTTCATTCACAATAAAGATGACCTTGGGCCTCATTCTATTATCGGGCGTAAGTCGGCCGTAAGGCTGCGATTCCTTGCGGGGGTTCAGTTAACTCGCGATTCTATTATACGGCCCCGCAAGGATCTCCCCTTACGGCCGGCCGCATATCTTGAAACCGGCCGTAAGCTCTGAAATCTAAAAACGCAAAAATAAATTCAAGCCTGCACTGTACAGCTCTGTAAATGCTAGGGATCATATTGGGGGACATGAGGATTAAAAGTAACCCCCTCTCAAGCTTGCACATCAGCCCAAACCCGAGTTCAAATTAACTGTTTATTTTCCGGCTGCGGCGTGGGCGTGTCTGAGGTGCTCCAAGCACTCTGGACTTTTTACATGTATATTTTACGTATCTTGAAAAAAAAATATTTTACGGATTTGAGTATAGGGTAATTATGTGCTATTTTTGCTAACACCGAGTATCACTTTATAGACTCCGCAAAGTGCAGGATGGCTTTATTTGAGCTATTTTAGGTGCTTAATGTGTGCCTGCGGGACCTGTTTGCTGCAAGTAAGCTGCGGCTCGTTTTTAGCCTTGCAGACAGGGTTCCCGGAGCAATAGAATAGCAACCAGGCTTTTCTTACGGCCGATTTCCTTGCGGCCGTCTAAGATCAAAGGATTTCCTCTGGCGCTTGCGGCTGCAAGAGATAGCAAGGCGCCGTCCGCAAGCCTGCCGGAGTCCCCAGCCGGAGGGGAATAGAATAGCCGGAAAGCTTGCGGCCGGTCCTTGCGGCCCCGCAGCGGCTGCGGCCAATAATAGAATGAGGCCCCTTGTGTTTAATTTGTGTTGGAAGGATCCAAAATAGGTACAGTATTTTTTGTAGGAGATCCATTTAAACCACAGCTATTTGCCCAAGATAGGACAGTTTTTAAGGTTCTGTCCAGACCATTAACTAGGAGGTCCTGTGAGGACTAATAAGAAAAATTATATCATCTTAAAATTATCATCCAATTGCCAAATCCAAAATAACTATTGAGTGTCAAGACTGGCTGGCACTGGAATATCGTATATGAGAGCTATTGATGTTGATTGCAACCAGAGTGTTTTAAATCGACTACCACAAGAAGACATTAGTAGATAATAATTAATTATGAAGAAGATCATTAAATACAATTAATTCCAGCCATTCCTTTATAATTTTAGAGGTAATATGTTTAAACTTTTTAGTCTGATAGATGAATAGCTATTTTCTAGTTGTTGTATATACATATAAGGTTTATATCTTACAGTTTCTTGCACGTTAAAGTATATAAATTACTTAATTTTCAGCAATATAATCATTATACTATTTTACATATCATTAATTTGTTAATATTAGAAACATCTGAAAATGTAATTTCATAAATAAATATATTCATTTTAAAGTAATTTATGAAAATGTAATAAAATGCAATATTAGACTCAAAGCTTACGTTATGTGTGATCTACAGTGCCTTGTAAAAGTATTCACCCCCCTTGGCATTTTTCATGTTTTGTTGCCTCACAACCTGGAATTAACATGGATTATTTGAGGATTTGCATCATTTAATTTACAGAACATGCCCACAACTTTGAAGATGTTTTTTTTTTTTTTTATTGTGAAGCAAACAACAAATAGGACAAAAAAACAGAAAAAGTCAATGTTCATAACTATTCACTCCCCTAAAGTCAACACTTTGTAGAGCCACCTTTTGCGGCAATCACAGCTCCAAGTTGCTTTGGATAAGTCTCTATGCCACATCTTACCACTGGGATTTTTGCCCATTCCTCCTTGCAAAACTGCACCAGCTCCTTCAAGTTGGATGGTTTGCGCTTGTGAACAGCAATCTTTAAGTCTGACCACAGATTTTCTATTGGATTTAGGTCTGGGCTTTGACTAGGCCATTCCAACACATTTACATGTTTCCCCTTAAACCACTCAAGTGTTGCTTTAGCAGTGTGTTTGGGGTCTTTGTCGTGCTGGCAGGTGAACCTCCGCCTTGCCTCAAATCACGCACAGAGTGGTACAGGTTTTGCTCAAGAATATCCCTGTATTTAGCACCATCCATCTTTCCCTCAACTCTGACCAGTTTCCCAGTCCCGGCTGCTGAAAAACAGTTTTGGTGTTCTTTGGGTGATGTGATGTGTTGGGCTTGCGCCAGACATAGCGTTTTCTTTGATGGACGAAAAGTTAAATTTTAGTCTCATCAGACCAGAGCACCTTCCTCCATACATTTTGGGAGTCTCGCACAAGCTTTTTTGCAAACTGAAAACGTACCATTTTGTTCTTTGCTGAAAGTAATGGCTTTCTTCTGGGGCGTATGGCTTATTGTCGTCCTATGTACAGATACTCCCGTCTGTGGAACTCTGCAGCTCCTCCAGGGTTACCTTAGGTCTCTATGCAGCGTCTCTAATTAATGCCCTCCTTGCCTGGTCCGTGAGTTTTGGTGGGCGACCATCTCTTGGCAGGTTTGCTGTTGTGCCATGTTCTTTCCATTTGGTTATGATTTGATGGTGCTCCTGGAAATCATCAAAGATTTGGATATTTTTTTATAGCCTAACGCTGACTTGTACTTTTCAACAACATTATCCCTTACTTGTTTGGAGAGTTCCTTGGTCTTCATGGCAGTGTTTGGTTAATGGTGCCTCTTGCTTAGTTGTTGCATCCTCTGGGGCCTTTAAAAAAAGGTGCATATATATAATGACAGATCATGTGACACTTAGATTGCACACGGGGACATCATTTCACCAATTATATGACTTCTGAAGGTAATTGGTTGCACCAAAGCTTTTTATGGGCTTCATAACTAAGGGGGTGAATACTTTTGTAAGGCACTGTATTACATTTTTAACTGAAGATTAACCACAAGGACATTATCAAGCATCTTTTTAAATATTTTATGCTTAATTTTATGTCTAAGCCATTTCCTGCCAGTGCACAACTCCAAAAATAGAACAATTTTAAAAAAACATGACACAAACACAAATTTCTAATTATTTGATCAATTTAGTTATTATGCCGCTTTTAAAGGACCACTGCAATTCAAGAAAACACTTGCTTGTCATGTATGTACCAAGTTAAAAATATTAGCAGTTGTATAAGCTATGGACTTAATTTTTTTGAGAACATTTTTGAAGACTGTGTTTATGAGTACATGAATCTATTTTGTGTTTGTTAATATTATTCGGCAAATCATAACTCTCCAACACATTGCCTTTTTTAATGAATCCAACCATGACGCATCCACAACTGAAATGCCAGTCCCTCTCCACCTGCTTGAAAACATTTATTCTGAAATACTGGCGTCCTCAGAGAGTGCTTTCTAATAAGATTCCATTTGATCTTATATTTTTTCCATAACAATATAGAGTGTTTTGTATCAGGGTTTTGCATTTCTCTGGTCACTTTATTATTTGGAGACCATAATAAAAATTCTAAATTTGATTAGATAAAAAATCTCTTTCTATCAGACCTATGCCAAGCTAATTTATTCGTTAAAAAAAATAGATTATAAATGTAAACACATAATAACATCTAAACAAATAAGATAAACATAAAAGATAACAGTCATAATAGTTAAATGTTGCTTTACATAACATGATATTTTATTAATTTATATAATCTCTATATTTTATGTTTAACCTTATAGAAAAATGAAAATTATTACCAAATGTTGTTAAATCTGAATTCTTATAGTATGCCTACGGTTTCCAAATACTGTAATACTGTTCTCCCGGATGTTTGAATTTTAGGGCATTCCTACCATATATGAATGGACGTTCCCAATTCTTTACAACCTCTAAAATGTGTTGGTGCTCTGTGTGGCTTGTACTTATTTATAATTATTGGAATTCTGTACCAAAAGTATAATATTTTACAGTTTGTTTCTTAAGTCGGAATATTTTTTGATGTTCTGCCTTTCTGATGCCATAATTTCTGCCATATTTTGTTATTTATATATTTAGACAGAATATACCGGTAGTTCCATTGGTATGCATGTGTTAATGTACTATTTGAATTTAGATTGTTAAGCATGTTATATGACTGTGATATAGTGTCAGGACCGTCTCTACAAAGGAAACATTGTCTTTCAAAAATAGTAAGGTTGTAAGAAGCTTTATTATTAGATATATTTGTATATTATGTTTTTTTGCCATCTGTCCGTGTTTTGACTTTCTGAAAAGCCATTACTTTACCATTTCTTATTATCTGAAATAAGCATGAAATAACCCTTTCTTGCCATCTTAAAAAGGGCTAAATCCAATCCCTGGGCCAAAATCTTTATTTGGAATTATAAGTATTAAAAAAGATTGTGGTTGTGTAATTGTATATGTATTTTTATAATTGTCCTATAAGTATAAGTTATGATTGATTGGAATATATTGTTATGTTGTTTTGCCTTTTAGACGCACTTAACCATGCAATGTTCTTAACTTACATTAAAAAGCATAAATATTTATCTATTTTTATCCATAGAAATAAAGTAGTGCTATTGCTTCAGTATACATCTTGATCCAGTAAGACCCATTGGTGCCTTCCCAACAAATATTGTTGGTACAACTGGCGACAGCGTATTTATTAAATTCTACATTCAAAATACCTGGGTGAGGAGGAGCCAGGGCATTGGCAGCAAACCCCCTTACCCTGAGCCAGCTCTCTCAGAGCGCAATCATTGTGCCGTAAGCACACCCTCCGGGACGGACCCTTTTTACCACTGGCCCGGACAACTCCTCCACCTGCCATGGCATCTCCCCACCCAAGCACCATGGCCCGCTGTACCCCTTCCTTAAGTTCCAACATAGGTAGTTCCAGATCGATCTCAGTGAGATGTACCCATCCGGCTGAAACAATCCATCTGCGTCCCCTTCCAACTCATGGTGGCGCAGCTCAACATTAGTTTGTTAACCTTCTTCCATGGCTTCTCAAGGCTCACTGAATCCCTGGCATTCTTCCACGCCCACCTCGGACCATATTATTTTTAATTCTGGGATCCTGTCCCTCCAGCTATCAATGTCTCTCTTCATATACCTCACCAACCTTTTCATAGGGATGTACCGGAGATCACTGCCACTTGCATGAATGAGCAACAAATCCGGATAACCAAAGCGATGGGTGACAGAATCAATGAACTCACTTGCCTGTTTCCACCTTATTTCTCTTATGCCGGACCACTGCACCATCATGTCCTCCTTGGAAACGCCCAATTGCAGGCCATCATGGGATACAGTTGCAAAATGCTCCGCCCAATAAATATAGGAGTAACCAATCACCCAGAGCTGTTTCCGGCGGTCTGCAAAGGCATGTGCAAGTTAATAAGCAACTGTAGATGGCCTTACATAAAGAGGTTCGACTCTTCCAATTTTCTTAAGTATATCATCTGGTAGACCCAATCCTGCTGCCTCCGTTGCTGCGCCTATGTGAGAAGAAGGGATTCCAAAATCTGACTAAAACCTAAATTCTGTAAGCAGATTTTCAATTATTTTGAAATTAAAGCTCATCCATGTGTATTAAGAACACCCCAGGAAGAACTGGTCACTGTTGAGGAAATCACCAGACACACTCAACGGGGCAACAATCTGTTCCAACCCAATGTAACATTAACACCTTTCATTGCACTGCCTGATGCGACTTAAGCTTCCTTAACCATATTACCACATTATCACCCTGTGTTCCACCTGAATGCCACCACGTCTTCCACCTGAATGCCACCGCAACCAGCTTCCTTACTCTGAATGCCTGAATAAAGCCAAGGTGGAAGAACAAGACATTGTAAGCAGTGTGATAAACTTCTTGTAACACTACCTGTAACTGTAATAACAGGGAAATCGTGATGGAACGCCTTTTGGAACACCGTTTGTCCTAGTTTGACCTCTCCATTGTCAAAACCCTCAGGACCCTTTGCACCAAGATTTGTCAGGTGTTTTTGCCCTGCTAGCTTAAACATAAAAGCTAGAGCAGTCACCTGACTTCCAACAGATGAAGCAGGCATTCCTTCATCCATGGAGAATACCCAATCTTTGTTCTTCAGAATCCAAACCACCTGTTGCGGCCACCAAGTCGACCCCTTGAACCACAACTTTTTGTATGCTGGCAATGTCGATGGGGCCAAGGATCTCCTAATCAATGACACTATCTCTCTGCTCTGAATTCCCAGATGGCTTGTGGAAATTGCTCCATTTTCATTGCCACTTCTGGGGACAGCTGTCTGAAGCGCTCCCACTGAAAACCGAGACAAAGCGCCAGCTATCCCATTTTTGAATCCAGGAACATGATGTGCTCTACACAATATATTCAATTGCAGGCAGGTTAGGACTAAATGATGAAGCAACCTGATAATGCAAATGGACGATGTGATGTTTTTAATGGCATGGACTACAGCCATATTGTCAGTAAATAAAGTGATGTTCTTATCTCACAGTTCCTGACCCCACAACATAACCGATACCACAATGGGACAAGCTCAAGGAGGGACAAATTATTTGTTAAACCAGCGTCCACCCATGATTTTGGCCATTCTACCGCACACTACTTTCCACAGAAAAATGCCCCAAAGCCATGCACACACAAAGCGTTAGTTAACCTGTAAAGGCTGAATAATTGAACAGTCGTTAAAACTCTCCAGGAAATGTAACCACACTCTGTCATCCTCCTTCATTGATGCTGTAACAATTATGAAGTGATGCGCTTGCCTTACACCTACTGTAGCCAAAGAGTGCTGCCGACAAAATATTCTACCCATAGAGATGATCCTACAAGTAAAATCAAATTTGCTTAAAATGGATTGTAAATGATGAAGGTAGAGCCTCCCCGCACCCGCTAGGACATTCAATTCTTCCCTTAGGCCAATCACCTTGACCAACTGCAAACTGCATTTCACTGTGTGTGAATTAATTAATATGCCCACAACTCGTCGTGGGGACCTCTGTCTTATTCTCTACAAGCAGAACACCGAACGTACGTGCCACCCTGGAGAAAGTTGCCAGTATATGCCCAACAACGTCCTGTCCTGCTGGACCCATAAACAAAAATTATGAAGGTAGTGAACCATGCTCGAGTATTCTGATTCCTTGACTGTAACCCACTATAGGAAGCTGCTGAAGGTCTCAAAATATGCGCAGGACACAGAAAATCCCATTGGAAGACAGAGATCTATGCAGTACCTTTTTCTTAGGTGGCACCCCAGAAGGCATTGACTTGTAGGTGTGAACCAGGAGCAACCAGAATGCCGATTCAATATCAACTTTTGCCTTGAGAGCTCCTACCGCAGCCCATCTTACAATTTCAGTAGTCGAATGAAGAGTAAGACACTGCCGATAGATCTCTGTCAATCCCATGATTGACAGATTTTACTTTGTAGTAGAATAGATGACTTCCTTCTTTGGGACCACTCCCAGTGGTGATACTCTTAGACGAGTGATAGGAGGAACCCCGAATGGACCCGCCTTCCTAACTAACTTGACCTCCTTCTGAATTTTTTTCTTCCGATATCCACCTGAGAGGGAATCACAAAACCATCACGAAAACCTTCAATCAGTAATCTAGCTGCCTTAGCCCCTCCATGTACCTTACTATAAAATTTTAGCCACGGTAGCCTTGCATCCGTCATTACTCTTGCCTTTTTGTAGTAAGCTCAACGCCTTACTAGTGTCTTTTGATCTGCCAAACCGGATAACCAAGTGTTTGCCTCCACAGCCTGAGCACAGTTTGGTGCCGATTTACAAATTCCCTTGTTGAAGGAATAGCATACTTTTATGACCGTACTGCCTGTCGAGGTGGGGGATCTGGGCCCATCAGCCCCACCTCAAAAAGGCAAAGCTGCCCGCATGGGAGTCATTTCGTTCAGCCAATGAGACACTGCCTTGTCATTCCAAGACATGCCCAGTCTCGTGGCCATACATGATCTTGGTTGGGAAGTTGTAGTGGGATAGAGTAGTAAATAAAAAAAAAATGACTTTGCCCACTTTCTGTACATCAAATGATACCAGAATGTATTAGATATTGTGATAGCATGTAGTAAATTAAAAATCCTGTGTACACTGTCTTGGGCTTGACTTCCTGGTATGAAGCCTATTCGATCTGCATGTATTATTGATAGTATTATTTATGAATTCTTACAGCTATAAGTTTTGCATATTTTTTCCCTTCATATTTTTTTTTAGGGATATCAGTCTATAGTTCTCTGTATGGGATGGGTTTTTCTCAGGTTTAGGCAATAATCTGTGCCTTTAGAGGAAGGTTTTGTACCATTTGGAAATGCTAGTAATAGGTTATGGAGTTTTGGGAACAATTGATTTTAGTATATTTTATAGCTATTACTGTACCCATCCAGGCCTGGAGCTTTACCATTTTTAAGCTCTTTATAGCTTCACCAATCTCTTTTTGACTAATTTGGTTTGCTAAGTTTGGTCTGTTGTGAGTTTTGGTAATTAAGAGATTTTAAAAACTAAAAAAATGTTTTGTTCTGTATCTTCTGGTCCTTTATATATATATGTTTTGATAAAACTTAGGAATTCTGTTGTGGCCTGTGGAGCATGTTATAATTTTTATCTTTAATGCATTGAATACATGTATTTGTTCTCTGCTTTTGTAAACTTCTGGCCAACGTTAGGCTTAGGTCTTAGGCTTATTAGCCTGTACATAAATAGGTTGTTTTGTGCATGTTAATGATGTTATTGCACCATTCAGTTCTCCTCTAGATTTAATAATTTTAGAAAAAATACTGATTTGGTGTCTTCTTTTTTCCCCATTTCAATTAGGTTTTACAGAAAGACATGGGCCCTCATTCAATTGCGATTTGGCCAATTGAATAGTGCTCTAAATAAGTACATAACATATATTTTTTAAATAAGTTTTTAGTTAGTGAAAACCTTTCTTTTGGATAGATGCTTGCTAACTAAAAACGTCTTTAAAAAATATATGTTATGTGCTTATTTAGGGCCCTATTCAATTGGCCAAAATAGCAATAGAATGAGGGCCATGGTAATTAGTGTGTCTTGAATTACAACTTCACAAGCTTCCCATATGGTAATTGGATTAATCTGGCCTATCTCATTAATGTCAAAATTATTTTTGATTGCTTTATTAATTATTTTTTTGTTGTTGCTTATGCAAATGACCCTTATGGCTTAATCTCCCTAATGGTGATCGGGATGCAAGATGTAGACTCAGTAAGATTTGGTGAGTTCAATTTGCTGTTTCTCCTGTTCAGGGTAGAATTGCCTGGTATTTCATGGCTGGATCACTCTATTAGGTGAGACCATATACAACAGGATATTACTCACTGTGAAGGGCACAAGTGAGCTAAAAGAGCTTGCTCTCACAGTGAATTATCATGTCCATAGAACTAACTTATTAAAGTTTGTTTTCTGACTAGGCACCCCTATTTTTTTGTTACTCCTTAATAATTAATACTCTCTCGTTGGGAGGTTTTATTATATTTTCATTAATACGCCAGTTACTGAGCTGACTTGGCGGCTGAATGCTAGTTTTATATTATATATACCGTATTTATCGGCATATTACACGCACAGGCGTATAACACGCACCTCATTTTAAGAAGGGAATTTCAGGAAAAAAAATAAAGAACTTTGAAGCAAAATCCTCAACCTCCCTCCTCATCCTCCCTCCTCAACCCCCTCCTCAAACCCCCATCCTCAACCCCCCCCTCCTCAACCCCCTCCTCCACCCCCCCCATCCTCATCCTCCTTCCTCAACCCCCCTCCTCAACCTCAACCTCCCTCCTCATCCTCAACCCCCCTCCTCATCCTCAACCCCCCTTCTCATCCTCAACCCCCTCCTCAACCTCCCTCCTCAAACCCCCTCCTCAACCCCCCAATCCTCATCCTCCTTCCTCAACCCCCCTATCCTCATCCGCCCTCCTCAACCTCAACTCCTCATCCTCAACCCCCCTCCTCATCCTCAACCCCCCTCCTCATCCTCAACCTCCCTCCTCATCCTCAACCTCCCTCCTTATCCTCAACCCCCTCCTCAACCTCCCTCCTCAACCCCCTCCTCAACCTCAACCCCCCTATCCTCAACCCCCCTCCTCAACCTCAACCCCCTCCTCAACCTCCCTCCTTATTCTAAACCCCCATCCGCATTCTAACCACCCCCCTCCTCATTCTAAACCCCCCTCTCCTCAACCTGGGTCAGCACCCGGTATATGCTAATGACGTGGCGCGCTGGCGCGCATGTGACGTCACTGGGTCGCGGAGCGGAGGCCGGAGCAGAAGCAGGCAAGTGAAGGGGGTGTATTTAGGGGGATTTAGGTTGAGGAGGAGGGGGGGTTAGGTTGAGGAGGGGGGGTTAGAATGCGGAGGGGGTTTAGAGTGAGGAGGGAGGTTGAGGATGCGGAGGGGGTTTAGAGTGAGGAGGGAGGTTGAGGATGAGGAGGGGGAGGGAATTTCGGCGTATAACACGCACCTATGATTTGCCCCCTTTTTCTGGGAGAAAAAGTGCGTGTTATACGGTATATATATATATATATATATATATATATATATATATATATATATAAAAACAGTGTTAGTGACCAATATAATATATTTTCATTTTATAGAATTGTCATCGAAACCTGATGACCTTTCAACTGAGGATAAAAAAAAACTCATTATCTATATCAAGGACATCAAAATAATTTAGTCAGAATTCAAAACCGTCTAAGGTAAAGGCAATTACCTCAATATGCACTCTTTGTGAGAAAAAAAAAATCTATTAAATTACACAAAATGTATCTGTCAGGAATGCATTAAAGAAAATGCTTCTCCAGAAAAATAGATCACAGGCATTACCATAACAATTACAAATAAAGACAATTTAATATAGTCAAACAATCCACACATAAATGCATTTTAGGATACTTTAAGGGGGCTGCTAAGGACACACTTCCTCAAACCTATCCTGCCCCCATTAGTTCAGATAAATACATATGTCAATATGTAGATGACAAATTAGATCAATGTCATGAACATTTTTTGGACGATGTATTATCTTCACAGGAAGGTGAAGTTCATTTAGAAGAAGATTACAGATGATGAATTAACACCAAAACAAGAAAACACTTTTTTCAATGATGGATATTTCTCAACTCTTACTAGAGAGGTACAATTTGCTTTAAAAATGAAGAACAAGAATCTAAATATAATCACCAGGAACAGGCTTTCCTAGGTCTAAAACAAAATCAATTATTTTATCAAGCTGTGCAAGACATCATTAAAGATTAATGTAGAATTCCTGAGAAAAGAAAACCCTGTCGGAAAAAATAAAACATCACTTATATTACCAGATGATATAGCAGATGTTTCCATAGCAAGAACAGCAAAGAAAACAATAATTCCATTAGAAGACCATTTGGGTCTTAAAGACCCAATAGACAAAAGAGCAGAAATACAATTTTTAAGCACACCAAAAGTAAATATACAGTGCCCTGCAAAAGTACCCCCCCCCCCCCCCTTGCATTTTTCGTGTTTTTGTTGCCTCACAACCTGGAATTAACATGGATTGTTTGAGGATTTGCATCATTTAATTCACAGAACATGCCCACAACCTTTTATTATTGTGAAGCAAACAACAAATAGGACAAAAAAACAGAAAAAGTCAATGTGCATAACTATGTTAAAGTCAATACTTTGTAGAGCCATCTTTTGCGGCAATCACAGCTTCAAGTTGCTTTGGATTAGTCTCTATGAGATTGCCACATCTTACCACTGGGATTTTTGCCCATTCCTCCTTGCAAAACTGCTCCAGCTCCTTCAAGTTGGATGGTTTGTGCTTGTGAACAGCAATCTTTAAGTCTGACCACAGATTTTCTATTGGATTGAGGTCTGGGCTTTGACTAGGCCATTCCAACACATTTACATGTTTCCCCCTAAACCACTCAAGTGTTGCTTTAGCAGTGTGTTTGGGGTCATCGTCCTGCTGGAAGGTGAACCTCCACCCTAGCCTTTAAATCACACAGAGTGGTACATGTTTTGCTCAAGAATATCCCTGTATGTAGCACCATCCATCTTTCCCTCAACTCTGACCAGTTTCCCAGTCCCGGCTGCTGAAAAATATCCCCACAGCATGATGCTGCCACCACCATGTTTCACTGTGGGAAGGGTGTTCTTTGGGTGATGTGATGTGTTGGGTTTGCGCCAGACATAGCATTTTCTTTGAAGGCCGAAAAGTTAAATTTTACTCTCATCAGACCAGAGCACCTTCCTCCATACATTCTGGGAGTCTCCAACATGGCTTTTCGCAAACTCAAAATGTGCCATTTTGTTTTTTGCTGAAAGTAATGTCTTTCTTCTTGCCACTCTGACAAAAAGCCCAACTCTATGGAACGTACGGCTTATTGTTGTCCTATGTACAGATACTCCAGTCTCTGCTGTGGAACTCTGCAGCTCCTCCAGGGTTACCTTAGGTCTCTATGCAGCGTCTCTGATTAATGCCCTCATTGCCCGGTCCTTGAGTTTAGGTGGGCGGTCGTTTCTTGGCAGGTTTGCTGTTCTGCCATGTTCTTTCCATTTGGGTATGATATATTTGATGGTGCTCCTGGGGATCATCAAAGATTTGGATATTTTTTTATAACCTAACCATGACTTGTACTTCTCTACAACATTGTACATTACTTGTTTGGAGAGTTCCTTGGTCTTCATGGCAGTGTTTGGTTAGTGGTGCCTCTTGCTTAGGTGTTGCAGCCTCTGGGCCTTTCAAAAAAGGTGTATATATGTAATGACAGATCATGTGACACTTAGATTGCACACAAGTGGACATCCTTTCACTAATTATGTGACTTCTGAAGGTAATTGGTTGCAGAAGAGCTTTTTATGGGCTTCATAACAAAGGGGGTCAATACATACGCACATGCCAATTTCATGTTTTCTATTTCTAAAAAATAGTTTTATGTATATATTTTTCTCATGTCACTTCACCAAATTAGACTATTGTGTTCTGATCCATCACATAAAATTCAGATTAACAAAACATTGAACTTAAGGCTGTAATGTAACAAAATAGGTAAAAAGTCAAGGGGAGTGAATACTTTTGCAAGGCACTGTACATATATATATATATATATATATATATATATATATATATATATATATATATATACACAAAATAGGATGCAATTTTTTTTTAATTTAATACATATACATATAACTAAAGAGTTATTCTCACATGACATAATGTAAAAAATAGAGTAATTAATGTGATACCTGAGCTTGTTTCAATGAACACACAATGTTGTCTTTATAGCTTTATACAAAAAGAGGACTTCCTAAGGAAAGTGCTAATGTGATGTCATAAGCGAATTGTACATAGCCCAGAGCATTGCTCTCCAAGGTTGGGATACAGAGCACATGGCAGCTGATTTACACAAGGACCCACTACTAATGCAGACATTAACCCTTCACTGTCAGCAACACATCATCATATACAATAAGTATTTATTATGCTGCAATGAAAAATACATATTTACCTGCAGAAGATGTGTCCCTAGCCAGATTGTGAGTGTGCAGCAGGCTCTGATTGCCCTTAGTACTGAGCCTGGAGGAGGTAGCTGCTGCTGCTAGTTCATATGGTCCCAGTCCTCCCCAGCCTGGGCCACACAGGTAGCCATCACCAGCAATGCAACTAATGCACAAAAGGGGCAGCTCACAAGAATGGGAAACAACTTTCCCCGGACCTTGCATGTTATTTCAGTGCCAGCCAGTGCCAGCAGCAGAACTGCAACTGGACGGTACATGGTGCTGTGACTTATTCAGTCAGCCGGAGCTGACTGAATAAGTCACAGCGCCATTTAGCATCCAGTTGTAGTTCCACTGTCTGGCACTGAAATAACACACAAGGTCCTTGTGAAATTATGTTGAATCCCGCAAGACCTTACTCGCCGAACATGAATTACAAGAATCTTTGACTGAAGAGTTTGAGGATATCGGAAATTTTGGAAATATTGAATTGAGCCAATACATGGAACCTCCCGCTGATCCTGTCCTTCACTCTCAGTATAAATCCACATCTATTTTCTATCCGGTACAGTCCCAAGGACAGTATATATTGGTTTTCAAGAACCTTATGATGAAAGAGTTCGACATGATTTGTGCAAAAAAACACATTGTGAGATCCAACTTGAATAGGAGAGAAAGAGAATCGTTAAAAGAATTAAAAGAAGATCTTTCAATTGTTATAAGACAAGCGATAACGGCGTTGGCATAGTGATTTAAGACCGCACACTATAAAACCAAGAATCATACAATCTTTTAGGAGACGCAGAGACATACCAACGATTAGAGAAAGATCCAAAGGAAGAATTCTGAAAGATCTTTAAAGACAATATCTCAATGAAAAGAAACAAATGAATCTTGAACAAAAAAGAATATGAATATCCAGATATTAAATTCCCAAAAAAGTCTGTTATGTACCACCTTCCTAAAATTCACAAGAACCAAATGAATCCACCTGGTAGATCCATCATATCAGGTATTGGATCCCTGATGGAGAGGTTATCTGAATATGTAGATAGCTTCCTAAAACCCATTGTTACAAGACTTATAGATACGCCACACATATATATATATATATATATATATATATATATATATATATATAAGGTGATGGAAGACATGAGTGGGAAGGACTCCAATAGTTGGATTACCCTGGATGTTGCATCACTCTATACCTCTATCCCTTAAGACCTGGGTACAGTTGCAGTAAAGAGAGCACTTGATTTGCAAGGAATACTTGGCCCATCACAGTTGAATTTCATTACTGATTCCATCCCATTCATCTTAAAACACAATTACTTTATGTTTGAAGATACATTTTTGCTCCAAATTAAAGGAACGGCCATGGGCACAAAATTTGACCCTAATTTCGCCAACATCTACATGTGCTTATGGGAAGATACATTTATTTGGAATAACAACCCGTACAACACAAATCTAATCTGTTGGAAAATATATATTGACGATATCCTGATCATATGGGAAGAACATGATACTGAGGAGAAAGATAATTTCCTGAAATACGTTAATAAAAACCATATGAACTTGTCTTTCCCATGAATTCAGATAAACATTCAATACCATTCTTGGACATTGTCTTGATGGGGAAAGAAGGGCATGTTTCTTCCACTCGCTATACTAAAGCTACTGATTTCAGAAGGATCAGGAGAAACTGCACAATATTAACAGACTTTGATCAAGAAAGTATAGGGCTTACAAAGAAATTTCTGGATGAAGGTTATGATCCAAAAGAGGTTAAAGTAGTTAAAGAAAAGTCCTGCAACCTCAATAGAAAAGATCTTATTAAGAAGAAACAACAAACTCTAAAAGGGAATAACGACTGCAGGTTTCTAACGAAGTTCAAAGGGGCCACAAATAACTGCGAGTTTCAAAAAACTATGGCCCATTTTGATGGAGGATCCATTACTCAAGCAGACAAAACAGACAAAACAAAAATTTCTCAATAGGAATACCACCAGTACATATAGATGCAGTACTAAAAGATGCAGCACATGTCCGTATCTAAAGAAAAGTGAGAGGAACATCATTAGATCAACTAAGAAAAAGGAGGAATTGAAAATTCACCAACTTACCAACTGCAATACAAACTTTGTTATATATGTAATCACCTGTTATTGCGGCCTTAAATATGTGGGACACACAAAGAGATGCTTGAAAGCAAGATTTCGTGAACACATCTACCACATGTTCAAGGGCACTCTCACCAACGGCTTCTCAGCCCATATCACAAAAGAACACAATAAAAAAATGAAAGGAGTAACAGTACAAGAGGTAGAACACGTTAATACAGAAAGAAGAGGAGGAAACAGACTATTGGCACTCAGACGAAAACAAAACCAAATGGATCCACACTTTGAACTTTGGAACCATATGGATTAAACTGGGATATAGACTTGGCAGCTTTTTTACTCACCTAGACCTTACAGAACCAAAGCCCCCAAACTATTTCTTGCATTGTACCGCTAATCTTTCATATTACTTTTTAATTCATACTTTTGTCCTTTCACTGATCATCTGATAATTTTTTATAAGACATATACTGTATGTATGTACAATTAGCTTGTATCTATAGATAGGTTATTCATATATCTGTAGTTAAGGATATATCGGCCGCCATGGACCGCCAATTATTGAAGAATCAAACACGTAGATGTGGGTACATTATTTCCAATTCCCAATCCACACATCACATCAGTACAGTAAACCTCAGTGCACATGCTATACTTTAAATGCCTCACAAAGGAGGGACAGGCCTATTTTATTTTATTTTTATAGTATATATATATATATATTTTTTTTTTTTTTCTTTTTCTCTATTTTGCTGTTTGGTGCTATTTAAGGCCAGAACACTGCCGAGAGTCAATTTTTCCCTCATAGAGTGAAGCACTGAGCTATACACTCTGCATTTGAATTTTATATCATTAAGGTATTTTTGATCATTGAAAAAGCCACAGGATAAAAGTGATGAAATGCGTCTGGTCAGTATTTTTACTATTTATTTATTTTTTAAGAATATTAGAGTCACTGTATAATTTGCAATTTTTATTCTTATTTTTCGGTATTGAACATATTTTATTATATTTCAAATTTTTTAGAAACATTGAATACATTGAATATTTATATCATAACCATGTTTTATATAGTATTTTGATCAAAGACACCTATTACTCCAAAGGGGATATCCTAGATTATTTCTACCTTAAACGCTATTTGAAAAATGTACCACCTTCTCCTTCCACTATCCTATCCAATTATACACATCCATTTCTTTCCTCCTCTTCCACTTTACCTCTCTGCAATGTCAACAACAGGCCATTTTTTTATTATTTCTCTATCCCTGAAAGCTTAATTTAAATATATCATATATTGTAATAGAAAAAAAGTTATTCGAAAGGTTGTTATTTTTATACTAGGTATTATACAGACACCATCAAGTACCTTACGTCCAGGCAGCCCAGTTCCTCGGGGTCCAGGGTGCCCTGGAGGGCCTCTTATGCCAGGTTCCCCCTGAAAACAAAAAAATATTTAAAGTTTAGAGTTTATAAAACTATTAATTACTTGTATATGAGAATGTACAGAATTTTATTCTGTACTTCTGTTGCTTAACATACAATATTTTTCTGGAAAACAGACAAGCCACATGTCAATGCAATAACAATAATAATCAACATAATTATATGTGTATACATATGGATTAAAAGGTATATAGTATAATAAGTTGTGGTGCTGTAAATATATGTTGACCATTTATAGAGATATATTTTAATTTTATAAATTATATTATACAAATAAATATCACTTCAGATAATTGTATATCTTTATTAAGTAATTTTTTTTTTAGTTAATCAAAAATGTGAGGCAGTTAGGTTATGTTTATCAAAAAATGGAAAATCAAATGACCAAATTTAAGCCATATTAAAATTAAAGTTAATTGAATTTATAACATGCCACTTTTATTTTCTGAATTAAAAAAATATATTTCTAAATATTTGGTTATATTGTAAACAAAATACTAACATTCAATTGCTACTTTTTAAAGATGAATGGTCGCAAGTCTAAGTCGCAAGTTACTCTGCTATTCAATTGCCTTCCATTTGCGCGCTCCCATCGAGTTACTGGCTCCGACACGCAATCCCTACCCACCCATGGCGATTTGTAAAATCTCAAGTTACTTCCCTCAAAGCCTTTGATCTTTCAAGGTCGCAAGTCTCAAATCGTAAATCGCTATTTAATTGCTCCAATTCCCCTTCCTAACCACTCCGTCAAGCCACAGCATTTAAACATTTCAAATTTCCTGCCGTGGGTCCTTAAAGGACCTTAAAAGGTTCCTAAAGGACCTGCGCTACAATTAAAATGATCCCTATCACTCATGGGAGTCTATACAGACCCCTATGAGCCTCTATTAAGCCCATCACTCCTGGAGGTCTATACAGACCCCCATGAGCCCCGATTAACACCGTCAGTCCGATAAGGGTCTAACTCCCCTCTAATTAACCCCCTATAACTATTTAACTACCTCTAAGTATTTAACCCCATCTAAGTAATTAATCCTATTTAACCCTCACCATACATAATTAACCTTATCAAGTCTAGGCCCAATTACCCTATCTAGTCCAATTTAACCAGAACTGGACCCAATAACCCTATCTAGTTCTATTTGACCCTATCTGCACCTAATAACCATATTTCGTCCTATTTAACCCTAACTGGACCTATTTAACCCTATTTGGACCTAGTAAACCCCTATCCTATGAACCCCACCTACACTATCCCATTAACCCCCCCTACACTACCCTATTAACCCCTACACTATAAACCCCTACACTACCTACCTAACCCAGACACTACCCTGTAACTGTCAATCATATTTCAACAAATCAGAAGTCGCAGATGCTTGGAGCCAATCAGAATGGGATACAACCTTGTGAGGTGTATCCCATTCTGATTGTCTGAAAGCAATAGCGCCTTCTGATTGGATTGAAAAAGGTTGACGGCTACATCAGCCAATCAGAATGGGATACAGGGGTGTATCCCATTTTGATTGGCTCACACCAGTTACAACTTCTGATTTCAGCAATTTCAGACATTCAGAAGGCGCCATTTCGGATTTTGTATTGGAGCATGCGCGGGAACCTCTATTTGCGTCGGGGAGCTCCTCAGGGGCGGAGGTCCATTAGTAGTTTATCATTTTTTTTTACAACGTTAGGATTTTTTGGAGGGGCTGTGCCTAGACAAGAGGACTGAAGAGGGGGGAATCGCTGGAGGGGCATTTTGGCCATGTAAGTTGACTATTAACTCAATTTATATTACAGGTTGTAATTATATGTTTATTTAATGTCATGTTTCTTTTTAATTTAGGTGTAACAGGACGTCTAAAGGCGAGGGCATCGCTGGACACTGGTGGAGGGGCATTTTGGCAAGGTCAGTGGACTCATTTCTCTTTTACAGGCTGTAAGGCTTTTTTTGTGATAGTGGTTTTTATTTTTTGTAGTATTTTTTTTTTTTACTATTTTCTGTAATTGTTTTTTTTATTTTCAGTAATTATTTTTTTTTAATTTTCTGTAACTAGTGGATTTTATAAATTTTTTGTAACTAGTTTTTTCTTTTTATATTTTGTATTTTATTAGGGGGTTAGGTAGGTAGTGAAGGTGTTAATAGGGTATTTACATAGTTATATAGATACAATTGAGGTTGAAAAAATACTTTCAGTCCATCAAGTTTAACCTTTTAAGATCTCCTCTGATCTGCAATATGCGGATTAGTTGTTAATTAATGGATCCAGAGGAGAGCAAACAGAAAAAAAAGAGCCAAGTTGAACTTAGCCAATCATCTCAAAGGAAAACAAAAATTAATTCCTTCCTGACCCCAGATACTGGCGATCGGATTCCTCCCTGGATCAATACTCCCTCTCTAATTATCCATGATAACCCTGAATTCCCATTTTAATTAAAAATAAATCCAATCCCCTTTTTAAAGTTATCTATCAAATCTGCTGTCACTACCTCCTTTGATAGATAATTCCACAGATTAACCACCTTTACTGTGAAGAACCCTTTTCTTTCTGGAAGGTGGAATCTTTTTACTTCTAACCTCAAAGAATGTTCTCTTGTCAGTTGAAAACCCATTGGCACAAAATGCTCATTTGACAAATCTACTACCCTGGATGTATTTATATAGGGTAATCATATCCCCTCTTAGACACCCCTTTTCAATGGAAAATAAGCTTAATCAGGTTAGTCTTTTTTCATAACTTAGCCCCTCCACTCCATTAGTTTTGTAGCCCTTCTCTGTACCTTTTCCAGCTCTAAAATGTCCTTTTTATGAAGTGGTGCCCAAAATTGTACTCCATATTCCAAATGAGGACGTACTAAGGATTTGTATAGTGACAGAATTAATAGTGTAGTGTAGCAGGGGGTTCATAGGATAGGGGTTTACTAGGTCCAATTAGGGTTAAATAGATCCAGTTAGGGTTAAATAGAACTAGATAGGGTTATTGGGTCCAGTTCCGGTTAAATAGGACTAGATTGGGTTATCGGGATTAGTTAGGGTTAAATAGGACTAGATAGGGTTGTTGCATCCAGTAAGGGTTAAATAGGACTGGATAGGGTTATTGGGCCTAGTTAGTGTTAAATAGGACTAGATAGGGTTAAGTGGTTAGTGACAGGGTTAATTAGGTATGGTGAGGGTTAAATATGGTTAATTACTTAGATGGGGTTAATTAGTTAGAGAGGTTTTTTTTAGTTAGAGGGGGTTAATTAGTTTGAGGGGGGTAATTACTTAGAGGGGCGTTAATTACTTAGATGGGCTTAATTTAGATTTATTAGTTTATGGAGGTGGTTAATAGTGTAGTGTAGGGTAGTGCTTAGACTTAGTGTCATGAGGGTCCTTGAGGGCCCTCATGGCACTTATAGTGTTAATGTTAGGATTAATTATTGTCCCATAAGGGTCTATATAGACCCCCATGAGTGATAGGGTTAATTTAAATTGTAGCACATGTCCTTTAAGGACCTGCGGCAAGGAATTTGAAATGTTTAAATGCGGCAGGGTTCCCGATAGGGACCCCTGCAGCAAGGGGTTAATGTGAGGACTCTACGGGGGTCCTGATCGTGACTCTCCGCATCATGGGGTTAATGTGAGGACCCTGCAGTGGTCCCGATTGGGACCCCCCATCATGGGGTAAATGTTAGTTGCCGCAGGGGCACTTACAGTCCCTCCACAGCATGGATTTAACCATTTATGTGCCGCTGGGCCTTTACTGACCTGCGGTGGGAAGTTTGATATTTTAACTGTTGCAGGGGTCCCGATTGGGACCCCAGCAGCAAGGGGTTGATGTGGGCCCTGCGGGGGTCCCAATCGGGTTTGCAGGGTTTACGTGTCTGATCGCATATGGAGCCCAAATCGATGAAGGGCTCCATTGCGATTGAGTGGTTCGGACTGGGGGTTACGGGTTGAGGGAATGTTAATGTTCAGGCCCGCAAATGCTACTGCCAATTTTACTTTAACACAATTACAGAATGTATATCTTGTTTTAATTTAATTAAAGCTCAAATATATCACCAGGAATGTCAGAGATTCTATTTATTTCTATTAAAAACAAACTGAAATATTGACCACAATTCAAGTCCCTTAGTTTTCTATAATTATTTGCCTTATAGCACTGTACCAAAAATGTACCCAAAATCCAAATACACCACAAACTAATTTCCTTGGTCCAAGTTCCTACTTACTTCCTCATAGAAATACACTTGATTATGATCAATCCTTCAAATATGTACTGTTTCTCATCACAATTGTGTTTTCCTGATTATAGTTAGGAATATTTCTTATTAACCCTTCTAGAATCTGCTCATTGTACTAAGTGTCACTTGAATATCTTTGAATATCTTTTACAAGCTCTTTTACAAGCTCAAGTAATTGCGATTTGGCCAATTGAATAGGGACCTATATTTTTATTTTATAATTTTCTAGTCTTTATTCACATTGTGTAAATGAATATGAAGGGCCACAAGAGGGCAATGCTTGTATGGTCATTCTACTTGTTGAAATATGTTATCTGTGTGTGCCTTTCATAGTTTCTCGTAGAAAAGAAAGATAATTCTGAGTACTGTCACATGTCTTAAGCAGGTCAGAAGGGAACTATTCTCCTAAGGATTATTGACAGTAGCATTCAAACTAGGCTAAATAATACAACTTTGTCTCTACCGCACTAAAATAGGTATCCATTTAGTACTAAGATCGTTGCTCTTGGGAAGACTTCAGAACATAGATTTGGGTACAGTGCCAGAAACCCACTTACAGACTGCAGTCTTGCCTTTATATGGGGCTCATCATTGTGAAGTTAGCTCTGGCAAGTGTGAGGCTGGAGAGAGCAGTCTAACAAGATACATAGGGCCCTATTAAATTGTCAAAATTGCAAATACTGAAGCTTGAATTGTAGCCTGCAAAAGTTACTGATAATCAATTGGCCTCTTCTAGCTACCCACAATCTATTTGTGAGCTACAGGCTGAAAATTCCTGCAGTTGTCAAAATCTGACCCATGTAAGCCTTTGATCTTTCAAGCCCGCAAATGTTACAATCACTAAAATCGCAAATTGCGATTTAATTTCAACAATTCCCTAAGACCGCAATTGCCTTCAAACCCGTAAATGGCAAATGTAGCAAAAAATTCTACGAGTACTAGAGAGGACTCGCAAGGGGGTTAAACACCTGTTGTTAACACTATAAAAACACAATACTGGACTTTAAAATACGGGGGAAGCAATGAAAGACAGAGTTAATTGCACAACAGTCTCAAGCTAGCAAATCTGCAATAAAAATGTTTTTCTTTACTTTTAATTTCCGTGTTATATCAACCTTTGGAATCAAGGAGTTAATACATAACAGGCCACTAACATGAACTTTAACAGTTTCTTCATTCATTTTTATTGATTTTAAAATAGCTGGATTGCGAGCCCGATCGCATATCGGACGTCTCAACACTAATTGATTGACGTTTAAACGACAGTTTTACTGATATTATGATGATGGTCTAATTTACTATTGGCTGTTTCTAAATCATTACTTGCTTAATTGATCATGATTATGCCCTGGATGCAAGGCACCGAGGCCCCTGACCTCTGTGGGACCCCCCTTCGCAGTCGTGTCCGACTCTCTGTGACCACATGGACCATAACACACCATGCTGATCCACTTGGTACTCATGGCAGAAATACTGGAGTGGGTTGCCAGTTCATTCTCCAGTGGGTCACAACATGCAGCTCCTGGTATTCCTAGGTGGTCTCCCATTCAAGTACTGACCAGGCCCAACCCTGCATGGCTTCAGGATGGTGTGACCTTGTGTTTTTCTGACTGGAATCAAACCCAGGTCACAGCAGAGAAAGTACTGAATCCTAACCACTGGACCAACAAGAGTCAATAGGGCGGCAAGCACAGGATCACAATGGGAAATGGGTCAGGGATCAGAGCAGACAGCCATGAGGGAGCAAACAAAAGACCCAATTGTAGATTAAAAAAACTAAAATGTTCAAGTTTGTGAAGACAAGTATGTAATAACCAGACATCAGCAGCTATGTAAACAATAATAGTATTTTTATAAAAGAAATCTACATTTTAGCAGACTTTACTTGTTCCATAATAGTATTTTCCGAAAACATATCTTAATTTTAGCAGACTCTACTTATTAGATTACTTAATTTTAGCAGACTCTACTCTCCACAATCCAGAAGTCAAATATCAGGAGTAAGGCAAAGCAGATATAATGCTAAACTGAAGTACTATAGCAAACAAATTAGCAGTTACTCAGTTTTTGCATTCTTATATAGCCTGCATTTTACTTTCTGGCTCCATCAAAAACAACAGGACCAGATCGTGCAGCAAAAGGAATGGAGTCAGTGAAAAGAAAATCTGGACTGGATTACTTTCTGGCTTTAGCTATGTACTTCCCATATCTCCAAACTCTAAAAGCTAGGAGGTATTCACAAACACTTAATTAACCTGTAGTTACGGGTTTAGATGGAGCCAATGGCAACAGAGATCATCAGAATTACGTCACTGGAAAATTGAGGTGGGATTTCAAAGTCTCCACATTCCAGATATAATGCAATATTGATAAAGCCGTAAATATGATATTCTATTACATGCAAGTTCCATTATATGTATTAACACATTGCTTGCCGGGATCGATATAACATGGAAATTAAACATGAAGAAAAGTATTTTCTTGGGCCGATTTGCAAACTTGAGAATGTTGTGCTATTAATTCTAAGACCTAACATCACTTTCCATGTTAATAAAAGTACAGTAGTGTGGTAATATAGGCATATAAAGTGCAACTGATTGGACTTTAACACCCCCACATGCGAGTCCTCTCTACCGCTCATTGCCTTCTTGGCTCCATTTGCGGGTTACGGGCTTGAACGCCAGTGAATTTGTTGCAATTTAATAGCATAATTGGAAACGTAGCAGTTACGGGCTTGACAGATCAAAGGATTTGCAGGCGCTCAAGTTGAATTCTCACATCCCATATGGATTTCTTGCCCCTACCCCGCAAGTCGTTGGGGTTTGCGTTACAAGGCCAATTCAATGGCTGTAAGTCTTATGGGCTACATTACCAGCTACGGTTTTACACGTTAGGGAAATTTAATGTGGCTCATAGTCTTTGAAAAAACTCATAGCAGCCACAGTGGTGACTACCTCTAGGCATCATTGAAACATTTACTTTTGCAGAAGTCTTTGTGTCACAATATTCAAAAAGTATTTCACAAATATAATGATGGTTACGAGTCCCGAAGTCACTTCTTTTTTGACACTATGTCAAAATTACCAACATGTCAAAATTACCTTAAATAATAACCAATTTATCCAATGAAACTCTTAAACATGTGGAAAGCTATGCATATATTTTAACTTGAGGACCAAATTATATGGTTGGAGCAGATGCTTGTGTTGCCTCTTGAGTGTATCTAATCTGTCATTATTCACAGATGTCTTCCCCTGTGCGTTACATATTCATTTGAAGTAAAGTTCAACATGTTTATTTTAGAGATATACAGTAAACTCCAGATTATCCGGCACTCAACCAACCGGGACTCTCTAGCAACCGGCACCTGCCTCTATTACCCGTTTGACATAAACTCTCACTTAATCTGTATTATCCGGCACAACCGGCATCCAAATTATTTTATTTTTTTAAATCAACTATTTTCCCCTTGTTTATTTTAGCTTAAAATAACGCAGATTAGTTAGCAGTAGCTGTTTTTTAAAGGGTTTAGGGTTAATAAGGGCTCTTAAATTAGTGACTCTCAAGCAACCGGCGACTACACTTATCCAGCAATAGGCAATCCCATAGGTGCCGGATAACGGGGAGTTTACTGTACTTCTAAAAGGTTCAATATATAACTTTTCTTAAATTTTATTTTCAAGGTCTGTAAAGTATGTGATAACCTTAACTCAATCAGACATATTACACAAAGACATTGCATTGTGGGTAACTAATTTCAAAGATATTAGCACAGTGTTTTATAATAATATATAACAGCAAATAGATAAAATATTGATGCTCAACTCGACACACTAAATTCAAGACGGTTGCTAAGAAATAAAGCTCAAGAAAGTAAATAAATTACATTTGAGGAAAATATTGGCATAGAAACAAAATGTGATGCAATATGTACATTTTAGAAATACGTTTATTTCTCCAGATTTCCCATGGGCAACTGTTGGAATAAAGGAGGAGACATAAATAATCTTTTTTTATGCATTAGTCATAATGTATTAATGAAACAATTCCAGCATTCATTTAGCCTACTTGACATCTGCTTCACTGAGATGCCTCAAAGGAAAAACACAAGCTGAAACCGTCCATGAAATGCATGTTATAAAAGCATAGTTTACTCATTTTTCCATACCAATTATATTTTAGAAAATACAGTAGCATGGTGCTTTCCTGCTAAAAAGGAAATTACCAGTAAGGTCATAATTATAAAATGCAGTCCTGCTAACATGTATTACCCCACAAATCTTATAGTGTGTACCTACCGCTGTGAAGACAAAGATATCCAGGCTCTTGTATTTTCTTTAAAAATACATGACAGTTCTATCATTATAGTTGTGAGCGTACGAGTTGTTGCTAACGCTTGCGGGCCTCGAGTAGCGAGGGCTGCAGGCGAGGGCCTCAGTTGCTGGCATGGAGCGCCAAAGGCGCTCCTTGCCAGCAACTGCGACCCTCGCAAAATTTACGTTAAAACGCAAACAACACGACACAACAACCGCGACCCTCGCAAACTTTACCTCGCAACGCAAAAAACATACGAGACACATTACCACAATACGACCTCGCAAAAATTGCCCGCAACTCGCGAACATCACAAAATTCAAAACACAATAAATACACACAGCACATACATAAAAAGCTTACCTACAGCAAGAGGAAGCATCCAGGACCTCAAAAAAGCAACTTACACCTTCAGTTAGCTAAAAATAAAAGAGTTTAGACACTAAAGAAATCGCTAAGCAAGAGAAAAAATGGCCGCCGAACAAAACGAAAACGAGGCTACAGCACTCTAAACACGCAAAACACCACAAGAATATTGCAAAACACCACAAAGACGCATACCACAAATTACCCGCCATTTTACGCTAATGCGGAAGTACACAACTACGCTAACGGTTTCAGCTCACGCACGCACACTCTTACACTGCACACATTCATCACGCTTACACAGCAGCTCAACAGCACTAATGCTGCAGCAACATCAAAACACATTGCCAGCTCTTCAACACAATGCTTTAAAATAGGTAAAGTATATTAATTTATTAATTGGATTACATATTTCAGTACTACACACAAAACACCCTTAGCTCACTTACAATTTCATTGCCGTAATTTTTTGACAGGCAATTCGCTAGTCTTTACTATATTTACCAAAATGGCAGATTAGTACTCTAGGCGTAAGATAAATTAAATATCACCAACAATAAAATTAAATCTAAAAAATACATTGTGACATAATAGCCTAATGTATTGTAAAATTCTAAAGTAATAGAAATAATTGCTTTCATTTTGCTGGACACTGAAATGTGAATTCTTGACATAGGATCAAATGTTTAGTTTCAAAAAGCATTAGTTCTATCCAAAATAAAACAATCCAAGAGGTCAGTCTACTAGGTTTGCAGGTGTTTCTATCCCATGTCTATGTCTGGGAAATGAAGAAACTAAAAAAAGAGGTGAATACCAGAATATGTAAGACAAACCGATCAACTAACATGCAAGACAAATTACATTTAGAAGCTATGGAATATGATTTTGAGCAACACATACTTGGACTTCATACCTTGCACTGCTGTTTTTGTCTTGCTTGTTCATTTTTTTAAGTCTTCACGCTTTAATTTAGGAAAATAATGAAAAGTAAGCTATTTGAGTCATGGCAGCTAGTTTGTGTAGACAGCTATGATAGACTTTTCTTGCAAGAAACCAACTGCCCTTTTATACTAGACCTAAAATTCCCTTTAATTTTCCCTTTGTGTATCTTAATGATATTCAGTATTTTGCAGACAGTTGTTCCAAAACGTGGGTTAAATAATGATACGTTCTTTCAAAGTCTTAAGACCATAGAATGCAATCTTCAAGATGAATGAACAAAGAAGAGTGCATTTCAGTGAATATATTCTTATTTTCTTGCAAGAAGCTCAAGCAGCAGTATTACATTTAAAAGTCACAAATAGTTATGTGGATGCTTTAGATTGTAAATCTGGAGTTTTAATCCTGCAAGGTGCTTTAGGGAAAGCGATATGGACACCGGATTTCAAGCTCAAAGACAGGGCCCTCCATTTATTGGAATGTGTGAATCTTGAACTTGTCATTGCCTGTGAATATGTTGGCGCGTTACAAATAAACAATAAAAATAATAACATCTAGTCAATCTTTTTTTTTTTTTTGTTATTCAAGTAAAGGTTGTGTGTAAACATGAAAAAAAAGGTTTTTACATTTTTGAATTGCATTGACAGAACATTTTGAAGGAAGGACTGAAAAAAAATAGAATTTCTAGAGAGGCATACAATTAAAAAAAAAAGTTTTAAGAAACAGACTCAATTAATAGAGGATAAAGAAGAATGTAAAACCAAACATAGGCAGTCACTATTTGAGATTTCCCAGAGAACAAGCAGAAAAGAAAATTGTACATCAGTTAAATAGGATAAAACTTTTTTTATATATAAAATGAGGTTTTCCTGGCATTATCAAAGATGAAATTGAACAAGCAAGTGGGTACAGAAAATCTACATTCAGGGGTATTGAAGGAGCTTCAACTAGTTCAGCTTCTGATTCTGCCATTACTGTCAGTAATATATCCAGATAACTGGAGAATTGCTAATTTAGTACTAATTCATCAAAAGAGTTTGATAAATGGAATATGTACAAACATCCAAATATAGTCCTTTGGGATAAGATCAAGCGATCTAAAAGTAGGCAAGCAATGCAACACAGCTTCAGGAAAAGCCAGTTGTATCCTTGTCTGGATTAAAGAAAAAGAGCTATTCAAGCAATGTAATTTCTCCTAATGTTATACATGTATACAATAAGGTTCACTCGCAATATTAAGGATCCTGCTGTAAACCAAGCTCTCGTCAGTTATAATGAGGGAGTTGGACTCCATGACGCTCACTAAGTTACACCAATTAACGCAATAATACAGATTTTCTTGCTGTGCCATAGTCACACAGTAGGATCCAATAGAAAACAGCAAACGGAATATTGATTGACAGAGAGAATATATATTTGTGAGCCTCCCTCCCCAGCGTTGACAATGTGGTAGATTTATACAAATTAGCAAGCAGGGATTGGAGTTGGAAGATTTTGGATTTTGAACAAGAGAATGAGTTAGGAGGTGGGAGAGCAAATTGTTACTCATTTTATTGATTTCTATTATCTAAAAGACTACACATAGATGCATACAGAGCTAGGCCACACCCCTATACCCAACATTTAAAACAAAAACAAAAACACATAAAACATACAGATTTGTTTACATCAAAAACATATATATAAACACTTTTATTTATTTATCCTTATATTATATATATATCTTTTTTTTTATTAATTATGGATGGAGGAGTGAGGAGCTGAGAAGAAGAGGAAGCTAGGAGGAGAGGAGCGAGAGGGGGCCCTGGTGAGTAGAGGGGAGGGAGGTAGGTAGGGAGTGAGTGGAGAGAGAAGAGGGAGTGGAGTGAGAGAGTGAGTGAAGGGAGGGAGTGGAGGGGAAGGCGAGGAGTAGTAATTCTTGGGGCGTTGGGGGGTGAAATAGAGGGAGGGATTTGCCCAGATGCATAGGCACTAGTAGCTCAGAGGGTGTGTGATTCAAGGGGGGGGGGGGGGTAGTGATAATAGGGACAGGCCTCAGAGAGGGAGCAGGGAGGTCTGTATCCCTATCTATAGTCAGGAGCCGGGAGGCTGAGGGCAGGCACAGGGCCCCTAACTACAGGCACAAGGAGATGGTTGTCTTCCTCAATGCCATACAGGGTAATGCATCTGTGTAATGGAACAGATGACGACATGATGTATGTGCTATGCTCATCACTGGTTACTTCTATTATATGGAGTGTTGAATGATGAGAATGTTATTTGTCTGATTATGGTTACTGTGGCGTAATGACCATATGTGACTCTAGTAGATGCTATGCATCATTATTATTATACAGTATGACCTTTACCCATTTAGGTTTTTCCCATTTTTTCAAACAGCCTCTTGTCTTCCTTGATCTGCCCACACCGCACCCATGATATGAATGCATGGTCGGATATGTATATGACTGAGCTCTGTGTATATAATAGACAATTATATTGGTATTCCATTATCAATGTTTCCACGTGTTCCTAATTGTTACTGATTTGGGACATCAACATACATAACAATTACTTACACTAATATTTTTGTATATTGATCATCATCCTGTATACCCATCCCTTTATGCATTTCATGAGTGTAAACATATGTTTGCATGTCACTAAACTACTGTTGATTAGTAACTGATTTTGTTACAGCTAAGTATTTACATTTTCTATCTTAAATCTGATGTTAATATCATAATTTTTAACATCAATTCACATATTGGTGCACACAACACTTGAATTCTGCAAGAGGTGTGACAGGACGATTGAACATTCCTGCCCATTACTGTGACACAAGCGTGGTTTACAAGTAATCACATGTATTTATATTCCAGTAATAATAAGTGTGTTCCAGTTAATACTTAAAATTTTAATACTTAAATATACATTCTGACAATGTTGTTGCTCACCATTCCACTGAAGGTTTGTTAAACATCTGACATGTATTATTATTATTATCTTTATTTGTAATGTGCCAACATATTTCGTAGCGCTATACAGGGGTTAAGTACATGGCAAAAACATCATTAACACCTTATAAAGAATGGAGGGTCCTGTTTTTGAGTATAAAATCAAATGTACACAGTGCTTGTTTCCAACACACCAACACAATATTGAAAACTTGCAAGCTTACAATCTAAAGGGTTTAGTTGTGATACAAATGAAAGATGGCAGTGGGAAAGCAATTGGTTCAAGCAAGTGGAGGTGTCTGTATGTTGTACTGTAGATTATGGGTGTAAGTGTTATTAAATTGTGGAGTGTGCAATTGTGTATATTACGGGTGAAGATTTTTTAAACCCGTGTATTTTTTGTGATTTTTTAACGGTTTTGAGGCAGAAAGATAGTCTAGTGGATCGAGTTACAGATAGTAGGGGCAGCATGAGAAAAGTCTTGAAGGCGGGAGTGAGAGGAGGTGATAAGAGTGGAGGACAGAAGAAGGTCATTAGCAGAACGAAGGTGGGGTTGGGGTTGGGAGAGTATTTTGAAACAAGAACTGAGATATTAGGGGGTGCATTGTTGTTAAGGGCTTTATATGTTAGGGTCATTATTTTAATTTTGATTCTGGAGGCTATGGGAAGCCAGTGGAGTGATTGACAGAGAGGTGCTGCAGATACTGAACATTTAGTATGGAAGATGAGTCTAGTGGAGGTGTTCATTATGGATTGGAGTGGAGACAGAAGAGAGATGGGGAGCCAGCAAGGAGTGAATTGCAGTAGTCAAGTCGAGATATGATGAGAGAGTGTATTCAAATTTTAGCTGTGTCTTCTGTAAGATAGTAAAGAATTTAGTTTTTTTAGGTGAAACTGACAAGATTTTGTTATCAATGGTATGTGAGGAATAAAAGGGAGAGAAGGGTCCAGTCGAACCCCAAGATAACGGGCCTGGGAGGTTAATAAATGAATACATTAAAACTAGGAGTAATTCCACATTATTATTATTGGTATACATCTTGCCACATGAACAATAGCAATGGTGGGGGACTTGACAGGACAGGTGTACCTATGATTCCCACTGATGGAGGTAAGTTTCCTGGTCCACATTAGTGTTATAATTTGTTCCTATATCCACATGTCCCTGTGCCTCTAACACCCTGTTCCTTACATGCTTACATGTAAACTTACCCCATTGATTCACCATCAGTGTCCTTCATCCTCTGTTTAAGGCCTCATGCTGCACATGATGACATATCTCATGCCCAAGTGTATGAGATCCAAGGTTATTGTGTAGATGACATACCTTCCGATGGATGTGACTTAGATGATCGCTGTCAGTGCTGTGCTGCAGATTACTACTGTTGTCGAGTATTGCTTGGGGTGTGTCTATCCCTTTAATAGTCGGTTTCAGATTATCTGTTGCTGTCTATGTGTGTTTGATGATCGGTATTACTTGCATACTGTGGTTTATGTTCCCCTGGACATTGTAATCTGTTATGTGGAGGTGTACTATTGTCAATAGTTGTTGTTCTGAAATATATTTTATGACTCAAACATATTAATAGATACATGTATTTTTTATTTACACTTTTGTGCCCCTGTGACTGTAACATATTATAAAGGAGTAATATGATTTTTGTGTTTCATGTGTTGTATCTTTTAACTGTTTTAGCCAACTGTGAGCACATTTTCTGTTCCCATATGTATTTTCTGTTCCCATATGAGTCACACATGGAAATTGAAGATTAAATTATTTTTAATTGCACATATGTGCCTATAGCAGTGTTAAGCATTTCTAATAATATTCAATACTTTTTTACTGTTTAGCAATTTACTGTCTCTTTAATGGCTGCTCCAGCTCTCAGCAATGGTTTTAAAACCATTTGTGAGCGGTGTTTAGTACCTGTAGATTTTCGTTGAAATGTTTTCGAGTTACGGGTCTGCCTTAATATGTGAGTGCTCAGTAATGTCTAAATTGAATATGGATTTACTGTAAAAGTAAAAAGGAAGGGCTTTCCGTAATTTGCCTTGCCATATTCATCAGGGATAGCTCTCTCACAGTTATTTTGCTATGAGTGAATAAAATAGATAGGGGAAGCTACTTGGCATTTTTTTGCCTGTGTGACTTTGTGATATAGGGTATTGAATGAGGCCCTAAATTAACAACAGAAAAAGAACAATTCTAGTGATGCTCTATAAATCCCTATGAGAGAGAGAAATATTTTTTCCCACTACCAACTTGTAGCTGTAGAAATGAGACTGGAAACAAACAGGGGCAACAATTTCCCCTGAAACACTTAGCTGCAGACCACTTCACACCAGGGACCTCAGACAAGAATGACCCCCATCTTCTCTTATAACAGCAGCTGCTAGCAGAGCAATCCCTGAGACCAGCCAAAAATATTGGACACAGGTGATTTCTGCTAGCCCCAGCAATGTCACAGGTAGCTAATGAGGGGACATAGGGTCAAATCCCAAATGTCAGGGGCCAATAGTATATAGGTCTATCTGCAGTATGCAACTAAAATTGTGTGCCCTTCTAACCTAGTAGCAGCCAGTCTAATATAAGGTAAAGCAGTGATGTTAACTCGGACTAACAGTGTGTGTGTGTGTGTGTATGTGTAGGGGGAGCTCTATGTACCCTGCAAGAACTGGGCACAAGTGCAGTACTAATGTGCCCCCTTCCTACCAGACTCCTGTCTGTTTCTCTACCTGCAAACTCTGGGGGAGATAAAGTCACCAATAACTAGTACACCCTTGGGATGTAGAGTGAGAGCCCTAAGACATGTGCACCTTTTACACGGGAGGCCCAAATGTGCTTGCCTAGGGGCACAGAAAACATACAGGGATCATTTGCGATTCCATAGGAGCAGGTCCAAATTTATACTTGAGGCAAAGGCTCAATTATATATAGGCTGAGTCACTACTGTAGGGGGGAGATATAGGCTTGACTCATAGGCTTGACTCATATTCAAGACCCTGCAGATTATGCTGTCAGGGGGGATGTAGCACCATGGGAGGTGGATATGGCTCCCTAAGTAATACCTTAAGTAATATCATAGGGAAGCCTGCCAGTGCTAATCCTCCTCCACTTTCCACCAACCCAGATACTGATGCTATACAAGCTGCATGAGCAGAAGTGGAAATGGCAGAGGACACATACAAAGCCTCCAACGCTTCCACTGTCATTAATGAAGCAATGTCAGCCACTGCTGTAAAGCCAGCTACTTCTTAATGCAGTTTTTTTTCATTAACAAATCAAAGGGAGTCCATTAGAATAAAGCTGTGGAAATGTGCCCCAGTCGTGGAGAATGGGATAATGGTCCTCAGTCAAGAGTAATCCATGGAAGGGAACATCAGACACTGAGTGAGGTATCCCCACCAAAAAATTGGAAAGCTCCCTTGGGAGTACACTCCATGGGCAAAAGAAAAGAAAGATGCACCCGGCCTTGGAGAAGTGGAAAAAATGTTATTTATTTGCAACTCTTTCCAGCAATATCTAAAGACCATAGTTCCAAGAATGCTGGGACTGCAGAACACCTCTGCATTCAGAAGTTCCATGTGTGTTTCCCATCTAAAATTGGAGAAGACTGGGGAATACATTATTCCTAATACAGAATAATGGATTTACACATCATGATGCTAAAACCAACGGCTGTCAAAAAAGTAGTGACCCTTCATTTGAACTAAATATATTCATTTTACAGTTAATAGTTATTTAATGTGGATTCATCAACTGTGATCAGCCTTATAATTAGATAACCATGTAAACCTGTTTCCTAATTTACATTGTCCAGTTCATAATACTGCACACGTAGGCTAATATACATATGACAACACATTCCAAAATGTCAGAACAGCAAGAACACGGAGCAGGGCTCCCAGAGGGCATTTGGAGTCAAGTGAGTTGAGGGTAGGGGTGTCACAACAAATGTGTTTGAATCAGACCATTTTATCACCACACAAACCATATAAGTGTATTCCTTCCTTACAGCCGCACATAAAATTACCATATTTTTCGGACCATAAGGCGCACTTAAAATCCTTTAATTTTCAAAAAAATCGACAGTGCGCCTTATAATGCGGTGCGCCTAATGTATGGTTGTGCTTTCTGTCCTAGAACCGATTTTATGTGGTACACGGCGCTCAAAAAGCTATCAAGATGTTTTAGCGCAGCCTTGGTAAGCAAGAAGCTGCACTGCTTGGATTGAGCATTACGGCCATCGTAGTTAAAAGGTGTGTGCATTCATTTATTAATTTTCTATACCCGCTGCCCCAAAAATGGCTCCTGTTAAGAGACATGCTTATGAAGCGGATTTCAAACTCAACGCTATCAGTCACGCAGTACAACATGGAAATAGAGCAGCTGCGAGAGAATTCAACATTAATGAATCAATGGTACGGAAGTGGAGGAAGCAAGAAGATGCCCTGCCCCAGGTAAAGAAGACCAAACTGAGTTTCCGAGGGAACAAAGCGAGATGGCCACAGTTGGAGGACAAAATTGAACAGTGGGTTATTGAACAAAGAACCACAGGTAGAAGTGTCCCTACGGTCTCTATTCGACTCAAAGCAACAGCGATAGCAGGCGACATGGAGATCAACGACTTTCGAGGCGGTCCCTCTTGGTGCTTCCGTTTTATGAAAAGGCATAATCTCTCCATCCGCACAAGAACTACTATGTCACAGCAACTGCCAAATGATTACGAAGAAAAGCTGGCCATTTTCCACACCTACTGCAAGAACAAGATCAATGAAAAGAAGATCCGGCCAGAAAATATCACCAACATGGACGAGGTCCCCCTCACCTTTGATATCCCCGTAAACCATACTGTTGAGAAAACAGGGACCAGTACGGTATCTATACGCACTACAGGAAACGAGAAGTTATCCTTCACTGTAGTTCTCGGTTGCCTGGCGAATGGCCAAAATCTACCACCCATGGTAATTTTCAAGAGGAAGACTTTGCCAAAAGAAAAGTTTCCGGTTGGCGTCATTTTAAAGGCTAACCCAAAGGGCTGGATGGACGAGGAGAAGATGAGTGAGTGGCTGAGAGAGGTTTACGTCAGGAGACCGAATGGCTTTTTCCACAAATCTCTGTCCCTATTGATCTGTGACTCGATGCGCGCCCATCTGACCGATACTGTCAAAGCCCAAGTAAAGAAAACTAATTCGGTGCTTGCCATCATTCCGGGTGGATTAACCAAAGAACTCCAGCCGCTAGATATCGGTGTTAACAGGTCGTTTAAAGTTAAATTGCGAGCTGCGTGGGAGCATTGGATGACAGAAGGTGAACACACATTCACCAAGACAGGAAGGCAACGCCGGGCAAGTTACGCCACTATCTGCCAGTGGATCGTGGATGCCTGGACGCAGGTATCAGTCTCCAGTGTCATCCAAGCTTTCAGGAAGGCCGGAATCATCACTGAACAGCTAAGTAACAGCAACAAGACTGACTCTGATAATGATGATAATGATGAGAGGGATCCGGGCATGTTTGATGCCGAAATCGCCCAACTGTTAAACTCAGACACTGAAGATGAAGAATTTGATGGATTTGTGGTAGAGGAATAAACTTAAAAAAGTCAGTGTATTGTTTTGTATTTTATGTGTGTAGCACTGAACAATGTTGAGAGTTATTGTGAAAGAGTTGAATACAGTTGAATAATGTTTGACTTATGTTTCATTTAATGCGTGCGCCTTATAACCCGGTGCGCCTTATGTATGAGAATAAACCCGTTAGCAGTCGATCAATGATATTGCGCCTTATAACCCGGTGCGCCTTTTGGTCCGAAAAATACGGTATTGAAATTTACAACATTGGCACCGGTTGGCTACATGAAGGCAATTCAAAATAAACATATTAGAGGGTACAATAAGACCAATTTCCCTAAAAAATAATAATGATAATAATTATAACAACAACAACATTAATATGTCTTTTAAATTAAGTTAAGGCAGTACAACTCAAATGAACTTCAATAGATACAATTCAAATAAATTATATAGTAAAATATATCTGCCAAATGTTACAAATAGAAACCTAGAACAAATATCAAGAATACCAACAAAATTATATACAGAGCATGGAATATTACTTTCTTTGTATAAATGGAATTTCTCAGAATTCTCTCATGAGAAAGTACAAGGTTTTAAAGTTGCTTCAAGGTCATTTCAGGGTACGAGTCCAAGTAAACAGGCTTAGATCGGCACTTTTGGCAGTAAAAACTCAGTATTAACAAATAATTTGTTTTCTATTTTCTGGATTGTTTTACTTGTTCATTCATAAATAAAGAGTGTATCACATCATAATACACTTTACAATACTGGACAATTATGCAACCAATAAGACATAGAGATAAAAGTGAATTAGTTTCATAATAATGTAAATAAACTGTTCCAGTTATGTTGTAATTTCAGTGTTATGTTGGAATTACTGTGATGCATATGGGGTTACTCATCAAAAGAAAAGCTGGATTGTATGTTGCACTGACCAGTAACTCTACTGTGTGTATACATGTTCTGGCTGTTCCCCACTTACAATCATCCTGAAGCTCCATAACTAATTGACTAAACTGTATTTTGTTGCATTCTATATTATTATGACCCCTTCTGGATCGTTACCTTGTCGTGGTGAAGGGGCTTGTGTACTTCACTGAAGCTGTGAGCTATACCATGTAGGGTCACCCAAGATGGGCAGGTCATAGCAGAGAGGTCAGGCAAATCACAGTCCACTGGAGAAGCAACTGGTAACCCGCTCCAGTATCTTTGCCAAGAAAAACATTTGGGTAAGCACCATCAGACACAAATGTGACTGGCATGCTGCATCCATATGATCACCGAGAGTCGTACACGACTGAAGAACTGAATTATGCGGCAGCATTATTTCACAGTAAAATATATTTAATGTTTTCCACTAATAATATTATATATGTATAAAAAAAGAAAAGAAACAACACTAACAACACAAACAATCCAGAAAAACACATATTTGCTAAAATAATTATAATATTGATCAGCAAACAGAAGGACAAACATATAAAATGGACAAATGAAAAAATGTACATATTTAGTCTAAAATAAAACACTAATATTGGGTATTTTTTCTTACTGGTTAAATAGAACAAGCACCTGGTAAGATTACATAACTTACAACAATATATCAGGAACCACATCTGTCTTGCACATGTTCAGTTTGGTAAATTAAATAAAAAAGGTTTTTTATACAAAAACATGGTGCCTCATTCAATTGAGCAATTGTAAGTTACAGGCTCCCGTAATGGAACCGGTGAGCAAATTTGCTGTTCAATTGGTGTCTTTTTGAGAGCCGCAAACAGTCTACGGGTTACGGGCTTGAAATCCCTGTGGTTGTTCGAACTGTAACTTACACCCCATCTAAGACTTTGATCTTTCATGTCCGCAAGAGTTACAATCACTAAAATTGCAAATCGCTATTCAATTGCTACAATTCCACAAGCCCGCAATTTTTTTTTCACACCCTTAAACGGCAAATGTGGAAGAGAATCCTATGGGTACCAGATGAGACCCGCAAAGGGGTTAAAGACATGTCTGTAGCACTGTAAATGCAAATAAAAAATTAATACTGCACTGTAAATGACGGGGAAATCGATGAAAGACATTAGAATTGCACAAGTCTCAAGCTTGCAAATTGCCAATAAAAAAAAAAAGATTTTTTTATGTTTAAATTTGGGGTTATATCGATTTTGGGAATCAGGCCACCCACATGTACTGGAACAGTATCAGCATTCATTTTTATTATTTTGGATTTTGCTGTTTTGCAAGTCCAAGCGCATATCGGACCCCTAATCGCTAATAGATTGACATGTAACCTCCATCTTACACTGCCATAATGATGACAGTCTAATTTTCTATTGGGTGTGTTTAAATGGGTAGTTAAGGCCTTTGCTTAATTGATCATGTTCCCACCCTGAACTGCTACGTATGAGTGCATGGTTTACAGTTTCGGCCCGTAACTTGCGTGCTTGTTTAATTGAATAGCATCATAATTGTAGGAGAGTGGGAGCCCGCAGCAACCCCACAGACATAAGGCCTGTATACCGCAAGATGCAAGCTTCTAATTGAATGAAGCTCCAGATTTGGAGTAGGCACAATAGTGTGAAACTAGTGGGATGATCTTTGGTAACTTTTTGATAATGACATTTGCATGTTAAAATACTGTATATATATATATATATATATAGTAAATAAAAAGTACATCTGTGTTCATACTTGAATGTCTAAAGCAAGTTAAAAAACCTGCTTCCAGCTCAGAGTTCCGAGAAAAACAGTTATTACACTGCATTCTGGGAAGTTGAGCTGGGACACACAAATATGGCCACAAATGCCTCGCTCTTCATTCATAAATAGTACAAATAAGGAATAGTACATTAGTGATTCCACTTGAATGTCTAAAAATAAGTTGATAAAAACTCATTTCCTGCTCAAATTTCTCAGAAACACAGTATATGCACTGCAATCTGGGAAAACTGGGCGGGACATGCAAATGAGGCCACATAATGCACCATCACTCTGTTTACCTCTGTTTACCATGTTTAAAATGGTATGGATTGACATCCATACCATTTTAAACATGGTAAACAGAGGTAAACAGAGTGATGGTGCATTATGTGGCCTCATTTGCATGTCCCGCACAGTTTTCCCAGAAGGCATATACTGTGTTTCTGAGAAATTTGAGCAGGAAATAAGTTTTTATCAACTTATTTTTAGACATTCAAGTGGAAAGGGATGAGGAGGGAAGAGAAGGATGAGGGGAGGGAGGAGACTACTGGCAGGAACCAGGTACTTTGAGGGTGATACGAGGATGGGGGGCCTTGCGATGAGAGCCTCTGGCACGCATCACGAGTCCTCCACTGGCAGGAACCAGGTTGTCCCGCGGGCCTAGTGGTCACGGGCCACAATATCTCGACTCGCTTTGCGAGGCGCGCAGTTGCGGCCCTATGGGCTGCAAACAGCTCACCTCGCAGTTTTGGCCTGTACTGCCTGTCCCGCAAGACATAGGGATGAGCGCCTACGGTGCTCATCTCGTCCAGCGCAATGAGAATCATCGGTGCTCATTGCCTGCCCGCAACCATTGCGACAGGCAACTGCGGCCCTCACTTTGCGAGCCCGCAGTTTTAACATTGCATTACCAACTACTTTTGGTTAGCCCGCAATGCTGACAACTATATATGTGATTCATAATCTACTGACTAAGGGCCCTATGCTAATCCCCTATATCGCAGTTTACACCATGTTTAGGTCAATCATCCCGAAAACATTACGAGAGAACTGCTACGAGTGACTACAGCAAGGCAATGCTGCAAAATAGGGAAAACTTTTCCAGTGATTTTTGCACTAACAAAAGGTTCTGAATTACTCTGTTAGACTATTACCCCAAAACCCTATGATAATAAGAATTTACTGGTCACTCACAACTGCAGAACTACAAAAAAACTGAAGAAAGTATTACTGGTACCAAAGACCACTCGTAAATGGTTTTAAAACCATTGCTGAGTGCTGCAGCAGCAGTTAAAGAGACAGTATAGCACTGTATATAAATATAATGGTTATTTGCCGCAGTTATGCCACTCATTCTCACTCATTATAATAATCCTGACATTCTCGCTTTCTATTGCTTCCTAGAAAGGTTTTTCATCCGTAAAGTTTGCTTTGGGTACTCCCTGCACCTAAATCTCTTGTGGTTAAGGCTGGATTTACGGAAAGGGCTGAGTGTCATAATATTGCAAGTGAAAAGACTAACATAAAAGCTCCTGCAGCCGACGGGCCAAATTTTTATCCTAATACATTTTCAGGTCATGAGTATAATACAATAATAAGCATATTAATTTAATTTTAATACATATTGTAGGGAGCACAGTATAATATTATATATTTTTTATCTACATTTAATCTACGAGAATAAAATTATTTAAACAGATTTAAACAAAAGGAGTTGAGGGCTCTTTCCTTGAGTTAACAAAGAGCCATTTAAATACTTTTATACAAATAGTTTTGCAATATTGAGTGCTCACAAGCTTACAAACTAAAGGAGATGAGGGAAACAAAAAGGAAAGGAATTAGAGAGGACAGTCCAATGGCTTAGCCAAGTTGTAAATATGTGAAAGGAAAAAATTATGTATTTTCTCCATCTTGCCGTGTCATATATATATAAATGCGTAAACTGAATTGAATGCTTATGGGAGATTGAGAAGTATAATTGTGGCATAAGAATTATTTGAGGAGAAAACTAGGATAATTATTAATCATGTCAGTGGTTGTAGAGGGTGTAAGGAAAACAGTTGAAAGTAAATAAATCTAAATGTATTAACAGTGATGGAAATAGGTACTGCATTATATTAAAGACTAGCGACTGGTACCGTCGGCGCTCATTGGTAACATAAACATTGCTAAACTAATCCCCCTCTACACTATCCTATTAACACCTACATTACCTACCTACACTACCTACCCCCTAATAACCCCCCATCCCACTAATTACAGAAAATAATAAAACCTAACTCACAAAAAATGCTAAAAGCTAAGTCACATAAAATAAAAAAGCCTTATTCACCGAAAAGAAAAAAGCTACATTACAGAAAAGAAAAAAATGTACATTACAAAAAATGAAGAAATCTACATTACGGAAAATAAAATAACCTAAGAAAATTACACACCTGTAAAGGAAATACATACACAATACATATAGTACAAATCAAATCAAATACAATACCCCCCTATGTAAAGTTATATTAAATATACTATCTCAAATACACACATAACTCACTATGTAAAATACATTACATCCTATCTAAAATATAAACATACCACACTATGTAAAATACATTACATCCCATGTAAACGATACACATAGCACACTATCTAAAATACATTAAATACTATCTAACATACATACATACCCCACTATCTAAAATATGATAAATCCTATCTAAAATACACACATACCCGCGAGTGCGGACCTTCCAGGGCCCGGATTCTTCCAGGGCCCTGCCAGGGCAGAAAAGGAGGAGGCCAGGGACATCGTGGGGAGGTAAGTTCAATGTATATTATTTTTATTTTACTTTATTTTGTCTGTTTGTATACTGTATTAATGTAATGGTTTTTTTTTTTTTACCAGGGGCCGTGCCAGAGAAGAAAATAAGAAGGATGGGGAGGACATGCTGGAAAGGTGAGTAGAATATTTAGAATATTTAGAATGTTTATTTATTGTATGTAAATGTGTTGTACTAATTTTTTTAAGGTTGGTGATCTGAAGGGACATCTGCAAATGTAAGTGGTCTTAATTATTTTATTTTAGGTTAGAATTAAGGTTTGTATATGGAGATAGGATTTATTGTATATTAAATAGGGGGATGTATTTCAGATAGATAGGTATGTATGTATGTTAGATAGTATTTAATGTATTTTAGATAGTTTGGTATGTGTATAGTTTAGATAGAATGTAATATATTTTAGATAGGGGGTATTGTATTTTATTTGAACTGTATTGTAATGTACTGTATGTATTGTGTATGTATTTCCTTTTTAGGTGTGTCATTTTTTTTCTATAGTGGGGGTGGGGGGTTGTAATGTATTTTTTTTTCTGTAATGTACCTTTTTTTCTGTGACTTAGGTTTTATTTTTGTTTGTGAGTTAGTTTTTATTTTGTGTAATTAGTGTGGTGGTGGGGTTTATTAGGGGGTAGGTCAGTAGTGTAGGTGTCAATAAGTTAGTGTAGAGGGGGCTTAGTTTAGATTTAATGATTTATTGGGGGTTATAGTGCAGTGTAGAGTTTGTAGTTAGTGTGATGAGGGTCCTTGAGGACCATCATGGCACTTATGTGGTTAATGTTAGGGTTGTAACTGCCCCATAAGGGTCTTTATATACCCTTATGGGACTGATGGGGTTAAATAGAGTGTTATGAGGGTCTGTATTGACCCCTATGAGTGACAGGATTAATTAAGGGCTTATGGGGGCTTATGGGGTTCTGTATTGACCCCTATGAGTGACAGGGTTAATTAAGGGCATATGGGGGTCTGTATTGACCCCTATGAGTGACAGGGATAATTAAGAGGTTATAGGGGTCTGTATTGACCCCCATGACTGACAGGGTTAATGAAGGGCTTATGGGGGTCTGTAATGGCCTACATGAGTGACAGGTTTAATTAAGGGGTTAAGCGTTAGCAACAACTCGTATTGCTCACAACTACATATGTGATGCCGAATAGCTGCTTCACATGGGTTTGCAGGAGAAAATGCTTAGTATTGGTATGTACTAGTAATAATGACAATTGTTTTACATTGCTTAACGAAGGCCACAAAGTGGTTGTGTTTGCTGTTTTTGCTGCCTTGAGGCAGAGAACTTGAATTTTAGCCAATGTCTGCCATGATAAATATATGATATAAGTCACATTCCTATCTAGCGACATCGCCAATCCAGTTAGAAGTGTCAACATTTGGAACAGATTGCCACATTTGAAACTTATGGTTTTGGCCTCCAATTTATCTGTAGAAATAAGACTATCCAAAGACAAATAAATGATTTTACTTGGACCATATAAGGACTTATAAACAGATTCAACAAACTCAAATCCACATATATAGTAATTCCAAATGTTGAATATCCCACTGTGAATGATCTACTTTTCATTCATCCATATCAATCTACTATGTCTTGTCAGAATGAGGTATTTTCTCCTACCTGTCCTACGGATGCTCTTTGTCTTTGCTCTGTCTAAAATCATCCTTTGTAAGCATGCTATTTATATTCACTAACAAATATCATTATTAAATAAAATAATATTATGTATAATCTGATATGTCTCGACTGCATGTTACACATGGAAGACTGAATATAATTTCTATATGAATGTTTACTTGATCACACAGGATTTTATAGACAACTTCCTGGTGCAAGAAGCAAGTTGTAACATAGTGCTATGTATGAATGCTTTCTCTAACTGGATTGGCCAAAACAAATTGGAGTGGGTGTTAACTTTCATTTTAAACTGTCAGAAATTACAGTAGATTTTGCTAACTTCAAGGTAAGTGTTTAAATGTTTATTTTGGTATTTTTTCATGCAAACATTTTTTTCCTACACTTATGATTCTCCTCCATCAGATGCATTCATAATCCAGGAAACTTAGATATCCCTTTACGATGAAGATTAAAGGGGAAAGAGGACATTCCTGTCTAGTTCCATTTGTAATTAAAAATCTTAGTTTTAAAGCCTGATCCACTGATTACGGCTCTAGGGTTCTTGTATAACACCTTTATGGCCACTGAGCCAAATTCTCCAAATCTACATTTAAGAAGAGTCTCCTCTATAAAGTAGTCCCAGCTTACCCTGTCTTTTCAGCACATAATGACAGAGTGAGCATGGGAATGTTATTTTTATTATAAAATGAAATAATATTAATCAGTTTCCTCGTACCTGTGGCTTTTTAAATTGCAATTAGTGTCTGTGAATAAATAGTCAATGAGTTTGTTAGCTCTCATGTGGATGCACTGTGCAGGCTAGATACTGATCCATGGGGAGCAGAAAAGAACTGTCAAAAGATCTAAGTAACAAGGTAATGGAACTTCATGAAGATCGAAAAGGATATAAAAAGATATTCAAAGCGTTAAAAATACCAGTCAGTACTGTTCAATCACTTAAGAAGAGGAAAATTAAGAAAAAACCCAAGTGAAAATTTGCCAATTGTCTCAAAAGGGAAAAAAATAAATTCCTTCCTGACCCCAGATACTGGCGATCGGATTACCCCTGGATCAAAAATCCCTCTCTAATAAACCAGGATAACCCTGAATGCCCTTTATATTTAGAAATATATCCAATCCCTTTTTAAAGTTATCTATCAAATCCGCTGTCACCAACTCCTTTGGTAGAGAATTTCACGGATTAACCACCCTTACTGTGAAGAACCCTTTTCTTTCTTTAATGTGAAATCTTTTTACTTCTAACCTCAAAGGATGTCCTCTTGTCAGTTGAAAACCTCCTGGCACAAAAAGTTCACTTGTCAAAGCCTGATATTGACGCCTTTTTTGTAGAAAAAATACGTTTAATTTGGTTAATCTTTTTCCATAACTTAGCCCCTTTTTAGTTTTGGTGCCCTTCTTTGTACCCTGGTTTTCAAATCCTTGTCGAGTCCCCCAGAAGCATTTAAAGTGATACAAAAAGCACTACAAAATTATAAAATGTAAACATTATTTGACACTTAACAATATGATATCAACAAATGTGTAATTAAAAAGTATGATATGTTAGTATTAAGCCATTTATATTCTACACAACCTAGTACTCAATGGGATACACATCACCTAGGAACAAACACTCTAATGCATTCTCTGTAAATATATAAAATTTTAACACAAAATAAACACATCTTTATTATTCTGGGGGAGTGAAAAAAATTAGATTACTGTAGAAGTTGGGGGGGGGGGGGCAGCTCCCACAGCCGATTTACAGCAGTGCCTAACTTAGAACACCTAAATTACATAGAACTGTAATTTAGCCACAAGGTATACATTCCATAGATTTAGTAATAGTGAGTTATCAGTAACAGCTCATTGTAGCTATGAGGTACTTAAGTGTGGAGGCGAATTATAGAACTATTTAGATTCTAACCACTTTATTAAATTGACAAACTGGAATTCTGTAAACTCTGTGAGATTTATTGGATAGGAACAACTCTGTATTCAACAATATAATTGCCCAAACCATTGGACACTGTATCACAATTTATGATTTATTTATGTAATAATCTTTGGCATAACAAAAGTTGTGCACTTAGATTTCTTTCTTCATTGATTGAGTGGAATCTTTTTTATTAACCATAGTGAGGGTATAAAACATCAGATACATTGGGAATTATTGGGGTATGTTTCACATATTTTCACATTTTTTGTATGTTTAGTTTTCTTCAATGGTGGTTTGTGAGTGTTGTTGACTCTCATTACTGAGGTATAGAGCGTTGCATTTCCAGGCAGTGTATATCATTTAGAGCTGATTTGTTAGCATTTAGTTTTATTCACCATTATGGTGACATAGGCTATTTTAGCATTTATAATTCCCATTCGCTTTTTAGATTATTTTCAACATTGGGATTTAAAACATATATTTGAAATTATAAGAAATGTATTTTTTAAGTTATGCGATCTGTATGTTTAAAGGTATATGAAAGTGAGGTGGGTTATGAATGCATCCTGTAGAATGCTTTATAACCCACCTAGCAAAAAAAATGTGCATGAAAAATGCAAACTTTTTTGGCAGAAAAGTAAAAAATGTGCTGGGGGTGATGTAGACACCCCCAGTAACTGAGATTTGGATATTGGATATCTCATTTTTAATGAGATATCTAATATGCAGCACATGCGCATTCTGATTTGCTACAGGAAAGGAAAGTGTCTGAAATCATGTGGCTTCCCACTCTAGTGCAGACTACAGGTGTTAACTGAGCATGTCTGCACATTCTTCAGGCCAAAAAGAAACATTGTATACGTTATACTAATTATCCCTGGAAATTTCAGGGGGTGTCAACATGGACAGAAAACAGTTTGCAAAAGCAAGAAATTCAGCAAACTTCAGGCTAATGGTTTAACTATTTACTTTAGAATTTTTTCATGCAAAAATGTTTTTCAGACATAAATTTTCCTCGATCAGATGCATTCATAACCCAGCTCACTTTCATATACCATTAAGGGGAAGTTTTTATGATCAATACATAATAGTGAAAATCAAGTAGTTTTGGTCTCACTAAGTTCTAGGGCCCTCATTCTATTATCGGCCGTAAATCGTCCGTAAGGCTGCGATTCCTTGCGGGGGTTCTGTTACCTCGCAATTCAATTATACGGCCCTGCAAGGGTCTCCTCTTACGGCCAGCCGCATATCTTGGAACTGGCCGTAAGCTCCAAAATCAGTCAAAAATAAATTCAAGACAGCACTGTACAGCTCTGTAAATGCTAGGGATCATATTGGGGGACATGAGGATTAATAGTAACCCCCTCTCAAGCTTGCACATCAGCCCAAATACGAGTTTACATTAACTGTTTATTTTCCGGCCGCAGCGTGGCCAGGTCTGAGGTGCTCCAAGCACTCTGGACTTTTTACATGTATATTTGACATATATTTAAAAAAATTATTTTACGGATTTGAGTATAGGGGAAATTTGTGCTATTTTTGCTAACACCTAAAATCACTTTATAGTCTTCTCAAAGTGCAGGATGGCTTTACTTGGGCTATATTTCGTGCTTAATTGGTGCTAGCAGGACCTCTTTCCTGCAAGTAATCTGCGGCTCGCTTTTAGCCTTGCAGAGAGGGTTCCCGGAGCAATAGAATTGCAAATAGGATTTTCTTACGGCCGATTTCCTTGCGGCCGTTTTAGATCAAAGGCTTTCCTCCGGCGCGAGCGGCCGCAAGAGATAGCAAGGCGCCGGCCGCAAGCCTGCCAGAATCCCAGGTCGGAGGGGAATAGAATAGCTTGCGGACGGCCCTTGCGGCCCCGCAACGGCTGCGGCCGATATTAGAATAAGGCCCGAGATGTTTAATCGGTTGTATTTTAGTTACATGATTCACTCATATTTAGAGTGATTTTTAGTTTTCATCAATAAAAGTTATATTTTAATTCAGTTCTTAACTCCCAAAAAGGTGTTTTCTTTTTTCTTTTTTTTTTTTAAGTTGTTACAACTTTTGAGCCTTCCCCTTCTGTCCTTGATCTTTGTGAGCCTGGCTCAGGGGCATCCCTCCCTCCACTTCTCTTGCACTGCTCCCACTCCTGGCCCTCATTAATCCTCCACTGCTCCTATTTTTGGCCCTCTCCGCCTCAGACCCTCCACTGCTCCCACGCCTCCTCATCTCACTTCTCCCTCTCTCCCCTACTCTCATCAATCTTCTCCCTCTCTCCTCACCTTTCCTTCTCTCCTCAATACTTTTTCCCTCTTCTCCCTCTCTCCTCAGCTCCCCCTCTCCCCTGCTCTCCCTCTCTCATCACCCTTACCTCTCTCCCATCCTCTCCCTCTCTCCCCTTTTCTCTGCCCCTCTATCCACACCCCTTCCACTCTCGCCACTTCTCTCCCAGCTATTCTCCCCAGGGCACCCTCTCTCCTCTCCTCCTCCCCTCCTCACTCATTCCTCCATACTCAAAATATATATATAAATAATACAAAATAATGTATAATGTGTATATATAAGCATAATAAAGAACAAAATGTATATTCTATGTGTATAATTAAGGTGTAATGGTGAGGGTATATGGGGAAGGGTATGGGGCTAATGGGGTTGAGGATATGTATTAACTTATGTGTTTGCAAATTACCGTATATACTCGAGTATAAGTCGACCCGAGTATAAGTCGAGGTACCTAATTTTACCACAAAAAACGGTAAAACGGTATTGACTCGAGTATAACCCGAGGGTGGAAAAGAGGGTCCTTCCCCCCTGATCATCCTCCTCCTTCCCCCCCTATCATCCTCCTCCTCCCTCCCCCTTATCATCAGCCTCCCCCCCTTATCATCATCCTCCTCCTTCTCCCCCATTACCCTCCTCCTCCTCCCCCCTTGTCATCATCCTCATAGTAAAATATGTGAATAAAACTTAACAAAACTCCCTCCTACCACAAAAGAACACATATTCTAATCTCCTACGTAATGCAATAAACCCACCAACACCTAGAGTTGCATGTTTGCTTAGAAGCAACGACAGTCTACGTTTGGGCGGGAAATAAGTTATTTTATGACCTGTACCATTCTATAAAATATGTGACGTTTGCCTTTCTAATTGGTTCCTAGGGCCAAGGAGCAACAAGAAAATAAGCAAACAGTGCAGATTGGCTAATTTACCAAAATCTCATGTAACCCAACCCTACGTAGACTACATAGGTTTTGTATATCATGAGGATACTATACTCAGCATGCCGAGCTGAGATTGAAATGGATACATACCTTGCTCAAAAAAGCTCCCACAGCTGTGAGAGAGCCTTTTTTTATGTATCTGTATATAGAACATATATAGAAACATACAACTGAAAGTGAATTACCAACCATTACACTGCTCACTATTAAACTTAAATAAATAGGTATATCCTTAATCCTTAAATCATAACCTCTTGTTCTAATGTCTTATCTCTGTCTTAATTTGTCATAATATTCAGTCCTTCATTGACCATTGGAGTCCTAAAAGGTTACCATAAACGTTGAGATCTATCTTGCACTGTCTATAGCCAACTTCCATTTTATACTTTTAATAGTGTTAATGTTCATTAATTCTTATCTTTTCCTCTGAAAACATGTTGGCCTGATTCAATGTCCTTACATCCTTGTTACAAACCTCACTCAGATCTTCAGATTTGTCTTTTGCCCTTGAATATTTTGTTTCTTTTTTTTAGACTGCTGTTGACATGTAAAAGTTGTTATTTTGGACATTTTATCCCCGATAATCTTAGTTATTAATAACCTAATGATGTTAAAGTTGTAAAATTCAAATCTCAATAAGAAGACTTCATTCTTACAATATAGTGAAATATTCAGGGATTTTGTTTCTTATTACACTGGTAAGGGTTTTTTAACTGTATTTTCATTGTTATAATTGGAAAAGCAGATATAGACTTATTACAAAGTAAATAAATAAATCCCACATGAAATATTAAATTAATTATTTATCTAATTGTACTGATTTCCCATGCTCTGATCTGCAAACCTCAGGGTAAAATCTGTTTATATCACTGTGTCCCTAGTATGCCAATAAAATGAACAGAAAAGTTTGCACATAAAAAGGAATTTGGAAATTAACTCTCCAACAAAAAGCTATGAGCCTCATTTAATTGAGCAATCGTAAGTTATTGGAGCCCATAAAGGAGCTTGTAAACTAATTTGCTATTTAATCGGCGTCTTTTTGCGAGCCACAGATTGTCTACGGGCTGAAAAACCCTGTGGTTTTTACAACCGTAACTTACTAAGCCTTTGATCTTTCATATCCGCAAGAGTTTCGATTGCTAAAATCGCAAACCGCTATTCAATTGCTACAATTCCACAAGCCCGCAAATGTAGAAGAAAATCCTACAGGTACCAGATGGGACCCACAAATGGGTTAAATAAATGTCTGTAGCACTATAAATGCAAATAAAAAATCAATACTGCACTTTAAATGATGGGGAAAGTGATGAAAGACATTAGAATTAATTGCACAACTGTCTCAAGAACGCAAATCGGCAATAAAAATAATTTATTTTTATGTTAAATTTCGGGGTTATATCAATTTCACACCCATATGGACTAGAAAAGTATTGGCATTAATTTCCATTATTTTGTAGTTTGCGAGTCTGATCGCATATTGGACCCCTAAACACTAAGGCCCTCATTCAATTGCAATTTGGCCAATTGAATAGGGGTCTAAATAAGCACATAACATATTTTTTTAAAGAAGTTTTTAGTTAGTAAGCATCTATTCAAAAGCAAGGTTTTCACTAACTAAAACTGTATTAAAAAAAATATGCTATGTGCTTATTTAGAGCCCTATTCAATTGGCAGAATCACAATTGAATGAGGGCCACATTGATTGACATGTAACCTCCAGCTTATACTGCTGTAATTGTGGCAATCTCATTTTCTATTGGCTGTCTTTAAATGGGTAGTTATGGCCTTGCTTAATTGATCATGTTTACGCTCTGAAATGCTACATACAAGCGCATGGTTTACCATTTCGGCTTTCGGCCCATAACTTGTGGGCTTGTTCAATTGAATAGCACCATAATTGTAGCACAGTTCAAGCCCACAGCAGACCTGCAGACATACAGCCTGTATACAGCGAGATGCATCCTTTCAATTAAATGAGGCTCTATGTATATATAATCATATCTAAATCCAAAACATTTTAAATAGCTTTAAGTTTCAAATCAATTTCAGTACCGGAATCCAGTCTACATCAACTGTTACCTACAAGTATTGTTCCTCGCATTTTAAATGTTACAAAGCTTGTAATTAGAGATGTCGCGAACAGTTCACCCGCGGACTATTGGCAGCGATTTTGGCATGTTCTCGTTCGCCGCGGATGGCGAACACATGCGCTTTTCGGTTTGCCCCCTATACTTTATCATTGAGGAAACTTTGACCCTGCACCTCAGAGTCAGCAGACACATTCCAGCCAATCAGCAGCATACACTCCCTTCCAGAGCCTTCCATCTGAAGGACAGGCTAATATTCTGCTCTGTTTTACCAGTCATAGTTGGTGTACCATACATTAAAAAAAAACAACCCTATTTTCCTTTAATCTAATTTCAGTTGCCTGCCTGTGTCAGGCTCACAGCTTATATTGTGCTCAGTGAAAAAAAACAACACTTTTTTGTCTGTAATAGATTGAATAGCAATTGCCTGCCTACGGGCGTGTGTGTGAAGCCTATTGCATCTACTTTGCCAGTGCACAGTGACACTCATATCTGGTGGCACCTTAGATTGCACACGCAGTGCCCCAAATTTGAAGTAGGAGGTCCGACCAAGCATCATTTTCCATCTCCCTGTTCCAAAAATCAATGCCATATACACGTCACCTAATAGTGGACGTAACAGGGATTAAACCGATAGGAATAGTACTACTTAGCAGTACACACCTTATAATAACGCAGACAGAGGCAAGGCAGAGAGAGGAGTCTGAAGAAGAGGAGTCAGAGGAGGAAGGTGGCTTTGAGGAGGTGGAAGACCAAACACAGCAGGCGTACCAGGGGGCTTGTTGTCACCTTTCGGGGACCCTTGGTGGCTGGGTGGAGGAAGAGACCTTCAATGACATCAGTGAGGATAAGGAACGGGACATGGCTAGCTTGGTATCCAACCTTGTTCAAATGGGGAGTTTGCGGTTGTGCAAAGGGACTGTTTGCGGTTGTTTGCGGTGCATTAAACGGGGAGATTGGTCTGTTACTGTGAAGCGTGTGTAACCCTTACACTACCTGATCGATACAACATCATACCTGATGTTTTAAAGCATGTTATTCCAAACAATTTAGGAACGTTAGGTGATTTATGCCCTTTATGGCTTAAAACCAGACTCTGAATCAACTATGTAATTTTCCGTGGGAGTTTTGCCATGGATCCCCCTCCGGCATGCCACAGTCCAGGTGTTAGTCCCCTTGAAACAACTTTCCCATCACTATTGTGGCCAGAAAGAGTCCCTGTGGGTTTTGAAATTCGCCTGCCCATTGAAGTCTATGGCGGTTCGCCAGGTTCGCCCGTTAGCGAACATTTGATGGAAGTTCGCGTCCGCTGTTCGCGAACCTAAAATTTGATGTTCGCGACATCACTACTTGTAATACATGTTTTTGTATGTTATACAGGGAGTGCAGAATTATTAGGCAAATGAGTATTTTGACCACATCATCCTCTTTATGCATGTTGTCTTACTCCAAGCTGTATAGGCTCGAAAGCCTACTACCAATTAAGCATATTAGGTGATGTGCATCTCTGTAATGAGAAGGGGTGTGGTCGAATGACATCAACACCCTATATCAGGTGTACATAATTATTAGGCAACTTCCTTTCCTTTGGCAAAATGGGTCAAAAGAAGGACTTGACAGACTCAGAAAAGTCAAAAATAGTGAGATATCTTGCAGAGGGATGCAGCACTCTTAAAATTGCAAAGCTTCTGAAGCGTGATCATCGAACAATCAAGCGTTTCATTCAAAATAGTCAACAGGGTCGCAAGAAGAGTGTGGAAAAACCAAGGCGCAAAATAACTGCCCATGAACTGAGAAAAGTCAAGCGTGCAGCTGCCACGATGCCACTTGCCACCAGTTTGGCCATATTTCAGAGCTGCAACATCACTGGAGTGCCCAAAAGCACAAGGTGTGCAATACTCAGAGACATGGCCAAGGTAAGAAAGGCTGAAAGACGACCACCACTGAACAAGACACACAAGCTGAAACGTCAAGACTGGGCCAAGAAATATCTCAAGACTGATTTTTCTAAGGTTTTATGGACTGATGAAATGAGAGTGTGTCTTGATGGGCCTAGATGGATGGGCCCGTGGCTGGATTGGTAAAGGGCAGAGAGCTCCAGTCCGACTCAGACGCCAGCAAGGTGGAGGTGGAGTACTGGTTTGGGCTGGTATCATCAAAGATGAGCTTGTGGGGCCTTTTCGGGTTGAGGATGGAGTCAAGCTCAACTCCCAGTCCTACTGCCAGTTCCTGGAAGACACCTTCTTCAAGCAGTGGTACAGGAAGAAGTCTGCATCCTTCAAGAAAAACATGATTATCATGCAGGACAATGCTCCATCACACGCGTCCAAGTACTCCACAGCGTGGCTGGCAAGAAAGGGTATAAAAGAAGAAAATATAATGACATGGCCTCCTTGTTCACCTGATCTGAACCCCATTGAGAACCTGTGGTCCATCATCAAATGTGAGATTTACAAGGAGGGAAAACAGTACACCTCTCTGAACAGTGTCTGGGAGGCTGTGGTTGCTGCTGCACGCAATGTTGATGGTGAACAGATCAAAACATTGACAGAATCCATGAATGACAGGCTTTTGAGTGTCCTTGCAAAGAAAGGTGGCTATATTGGTCACTGATTTGTTTTTGTTTTGTTTTTGAATGTCAGAAATGTATATTTGTGAATGTTGAGATGTTATATTGGTTTCACTGGTAAAAATAAATAATTGAAATGGATATATATATTTGTTTTTTTGTTAAGTTGCCTAATAATTATGCACAGTAATAGTCACCTGCACACACAGATATCCTCATAAAATAGCTAAAACTAAAAACAAACTAAAAACTACTTCCAAAAATATTCAGCTTTGATATTAATGAGTTTTTTGGGTTCATTGAGAACATGGTTGTTGTTCAATAATAAAACTAATCCTCAAAAATACAACTTGCCTAATAATTCTGCACTCCCTGTATGTATGTTTTTTCAATGTAACATATTCCTTCAAAAAGATCTTCATATGAAAATAGGTTAGCTTTCACAGGATTCATTCCAATATTATTGGTCTAAACAAATTTGAGAACATTTTAATTCACTTTTGAGAAGTGATAAAAAATAATATTTTTGGGGCACTTTACGCATAGGAATTTCAATTATTTACCATTCACAATTCCCTTTTGTAATACCGTATTTACGCAAATCTAGTGCGCCATAGAATCTAATGCGCACCCCAAATGTGGAACCCGTGAATCAAAAAAAACTTTTTGCTGGCGAATGTAATGCGCATTTGTCATTTGTACAAGGAGTACCGAACTGTGAGTTTATGTTACCAACTTATAGTATGTTACCAACCTGTGCTGGGGCTCTCTGGGTGCCAGGCTCTGTGTGCCACTGTGCTGGGGCTCTCTGGGAGTCAGGCTCTGTGTGCCACTGTGCTGGGGCTCTCTGGGTGCCAGGCTCTGTGTGCCACTGTGCTGGGGCTCTCTGGGAGTCAGGCTCTGTGTGCCATTGTGCTGGGGCTCTCTGGGTGCCAGGCTCTGTGTGCCACTGTGCTGGGGCTCTATTGGAGTCAGGCTCTGTGCCACTGTGCTGGGGCTCTCTGGGTGCCAGGCTCTGTGTGCCACTGTGCTGGGGCTCTCTGGGTGCCAGGCTCTGTGTGCCACTGTGCTGGGGCTCTCTGGGTGCCACTCCCTTCGGTGGTCACCCACTCTAAAGAGCTGGGAAGCAAGAGATGGTGGTGTCGAGGTATGTCCTGTGCTTTCCTTTTTGCCATTGAATCTAGTGTGCCATTGAATCTAATCCACACCCCAAATTTGGGACCCGATTTTCAATGAAAAAGGTGCGCATTAGATTTGAGTAAATACGGCATATTGGATAAAATTTGTTATCATAATAAGCTAATGGCTTTCTATGCATATGTATCCATGGTTTGTGTAACAACAATTCTGTATTTATTGTTATGCACTTTTTGAGTTACTATTTTTACTTTTAGATTATGTTTAGTACTTAGTAGTAACATTATATTTAGGTAAAGACAGAGCCCTGCTCAGTATTTCATTTCACTTGTCTACTTAAACCAGCACTATACTGCAGAAAGACCAAAAATGTGTTTCATCCCATATAGTAGGGGAAACTAAATATAAGTGATGCTTGGTGAGGCAAATGTGATGAAGCAGATCTCATTGCTGGTTAATTCATCTAATACATTTATTTGGAAATTCTGTGACCATTTAGGCTTCAGCAGTATTTAATTAGATAGTATGAGCCCTCCGTGTATAGGATAGAGTCTACATTATAAATCATAATATTATGTACCTCACAGTATCTAAAATTATAAGCTTAAATGTTGTATACATTATATTTTACATAACATTTCTAATGATAAACTCAAAAATAAAATATGCAAAATGTTTCACAATATGCATTTTTTTTTTATGGGGAAGCATCTATATAAGGCCATTCTTTGATTTTTGTGTTTACATGAAAGTTAAAAAAAATTAATTAACATGGTATATAATGTAAAGTTTTAAATAAATAAAAATATCTGGAAAATCTGGTCGTTTTTAAGTAAAATCTATATAAGTTGTATGCCACTATCAATAAAGTTTAAGGATGAAGCAAATAGCAATATTTAAGATTTATTTTTGTGTGTTGGGAACACTGCATTTTCTTCTGTTGGACAAACAAATGTATCTTTCTTCTATGCTAGAATTGCATGCAAGATTTGAAATGATTCTGTCTTCTACATTCTTTTTAGTGCATGAAGCAGACAGCGAAACAAAGCAGATATTTAGTTTTCCAAGGAATTTACTTGGCAGCATCATAATAAATGAACAACACACCATGAAACATTGGCAGTTATAGAGTATGTTGCTCTTTGGGTCTTTTTCAAAGCAGCAAATGTATTCATTGTGACTTCTTCTAAATGAAGCCATTTCAAGAATGTTTAAACTATTCAATAATAAAGATACAAAGTTCTTAATTTTCTTCTTGGAGTACATAGATCTGTATAATAATGTATGTGAAGTTCATTTATCATGTCACACAAATCATTTCACTTGGATTTGTTGACTTGTAACTTGAAATACGGTTCTGTCTTAACACATTACTCTGTAATCACATATTATAATTGTCTAACTGCGAGTTGTCGTCACGCTTTGCGGCTCTCGCAAAGGAAGGACCGCAACTGACGACAACTCGCATTTTCACCATGGCTCCCATCAGCCTTACTGCAGGCGTGCACGGGTAGCCGGCAAGCGTGCGCGCGCGCACACGCGAAGTCGTCGCGTGCGCGGGTAGCCGGGCAGACAAGCGCGCGCGCGAAGACGTCACATAAGCGCGCGCATCTACAGCAATGAGGTGAGGGAGAGAGACACGGGGGAAGAGTGACAAGGAGGGGAGAAGCGGGGGAAGAGTGACAAGGAGGGGAGAAGCAGGGGAAGAGATACATGAGGGAGGGAGAGGAGGAGGGGAATAGAGACACGAGAGGAGGGGGGAAGAGAGACACAGGGGAAGTGAGATACAGGGGAGGGGAAGAGAGACACAGGGGACAGGGGAAGTGAGAGACAGGGGAGGGGAAGAGAGACACAGGGGACAGGGGAAGTGAGATACAGGGGAGGGGAAGAGAGACACAGGGGAGGGAGAGGAGGGGGAAGAGAGACACAGGGAAGGGGGAAGAAAGGCACAGGGGAGCGAGAAGAGGAGGGGGAAGAGAAACACAGGGGAGGGAGAGGAGGGGGAAGAGAGACACAGGGGTGGGAGGAAGAGAAACGGTAGGGGAGGAAGAGAAACGGGAGGGAGAGGAGGGGAGGAATAGACATGGGGGAAGAGACACAGCGGAGGGGGGAAAAGATGAGGGTCAAGGGGTGGAGAGACAGGGGAGGGATGAGGGGGGCAGAGACACGGGAGGGAGACGGGGTGAAGAGACACAGGGGAGGGAGACGGGGTGAAGAGACACAGGGGAGGGAGAAAGACACAGGAGTGGGAGAGGGGGAAGAGACACAGGAGTGGGAGAGGGGGAAGAGACACAGGGGAGGGAGAGGGGGAAGAGACACAGGGGAGGGAGAGGGGGGAGGAGAAACATGGAAGGGAGAGGGGGGAAAGAGACACAGGGGAGGGAGAGGGGGAAGGAGAAACAAGGAAGGGAGAGGGGGAAAGAGACACAGGGGAGGGAGAGGGGGGAAAGAGACACAGGGGAGGGAGAGGGGGGAAGAGACACAGGGGAGGGAGAGGGGGGAAAGAGACACAGGGGAGGGAGAGGGGGGAAGAGACAGAGGGAAGGGAGAGGAAGTAGAGGGCGGGAGAGGCATACAATGAGTTTCAAAGCCACTCATTGCAAGGCCCGAGATGAGCGCTGAAGGAGCTTATCGCAAGGCCAGTAAAGTAGAGGGGGGAGAGGTTCGCAATGAGCCCCTCCCGTCAAGTAGAGGGGTAGAGAGGCGCTCATCGCGAGGCCAATAAAGTAGAGGGGGGGAGAGGCTTGCAGTGTGTGACAAACACCATTGCCAGGCTTCAATTTATTGCCGTCATTTTTGACGGGCAAGTCGCTAGTAGTTATATATTTTGTTACACTTTTAGATAACAATAAATCCACGTATATAAAATTGTCATTGAATGGTATATTATGTAGTGTTATCAACACACTCATTTCCTGTGGATGCTTGGAGAAATATATTGAGAGATAAGAAAATAGTTTAATAAGAAAAATGTAATAGAAATGAAGTGCATGTGATGACAAAGGCTTTGGAAGCCAAATCCAAAATGTTGATCCTATATTAGGGTGAGATATGCGCACCTTTTGGATACCTGCAAAGCAATAATAAGCTCAGCAACTGGATATAATAAAGTATCAGCAGTATCAGCAGTGTGCAACAATGGCTACTTTCCTAGTAACCCAAAGATAAGGTAGCTATAGCACTAAGGGCAGCTGAGAAAATTATTTTCTAACCCATTTTTATTGTATGAGTCTACAAATATAAGTAAATAGAGCATATATAACACAATTTACACTTATAAATGTACCACTAAATGCTGGGCTGTTCCTTTCAATAAGTGCTAGTGATCAATCTTTGGACACCATGAGCCTGATTCAATTGAGCAATCGCTAGTTACTGTAGCCCGTAAGTGAGGCTGTAAGTTAATTTGCTATTCAATTGGCGTCTTTTTGCGGGTTCCAAACTGGTTACGAATTATGGCCTTGAAAACTTTGCGATGGTTAAACCCGGAACGTACAGCCTCCTAAAGCCTTTGCTCTTTTACTTTCGCAAAAGTTATGATGTCTAAAATTGCAAATCGCTATTCAATCGCTCCAATTCCCCATGCCCGCAAATGGTTTCACACCAGTAAACGGCAAATGAAGGAGAAAATCCTACAAGTGCTAGAGTGGACCCTGCAAGGGGGTTAGACACCTGTTCGTAGCACTGTTAATGCAAATAAAAAATCAATATGGCACTGTAAATAACTGGGAAAGCGATGAAAGACAATATAATTAATTGCACAACAGTCTCAAGCTCGCAAATGGGGGGGGGTTTAACGGGGTTAAATCGATCTTGGGTATCAATGATGGTATCTGTATTTTGCAGACCCCTGAACCTAACTGTTTGACATGTAACCTCCATGTTTTACTGCCTTCTCGTTTTCTATTGGCTGATTCAAAATGGGAGATTACGGTCTTGCTTAATTGATCATGTTCCTGCCATGAACTGCTATGAACCAGTGCATGGTTTACGGGGTCGGCTTTGGGACAGTAAGTTGCGGGCTTGAGCAATTGAATAGCTACGGAATCGAAGACGAGCGGAAGCCCGCAGCACAGACATACAGCCTATATCCCGCAAGATGTGACCTTGCAATTGAATCAGGCGCCACAATTGTAAAGTATTGAAATTCATGTAAATATGTTTGACCATGTATATGATAAACTTAAAGCAACTATTATTGAGTCTTCTCAAAAGCGCTCAAAAACAGAAAAAAACTGAACAATAGTAGCATAGATGTCTATGAATAAACGAAAATATTTTATAGAGACCCCCAAATTCAGACTCCCATATTTTAGAGCAGCCTGAAGAGTTAGAAGATTGACTCCAATAAATTTCTTGAACACGTCTCACCAGAGAGGTATAAAAAAAAAAAAGAGGACACCAATCAGTGCTGGATCTACCCTTTTGGAGCCCCTAGGCAGTGAAGTGGAGGAACCCCATCAAGTGTGTGTGCAAGGTATGCATGCCCCCACTTTCCCCTTTTCTGTGCATGTATATCACTCTCTTGCTGTAGGAGCAAATCACGGACATCCTCATACCAATACCCATAACAGCTACTATTTGAGCTACTACTTTCCTATTAAATGCAAATACAATCTAGGCATATTAGACCAGGGCCTTTTTAATATTATCAGCATTCACTAAGGCCCCCCTATAATTATAATACAAATATATACATAATTAGCTAGGGTCCCCTACATTGAGATAAGTATACACATATTCAGTCATGGTCCTGTGCAATCAAATAAATATGTACATATTTACATACAGTATTTAGGTCCCATCTAATACAATATATGTACACATATTCAGCCAGGGTCTCCTATAATCATATTAATGTATAAATATTCATAGAGGGTCACCTTTAATCATCACAATAATACATTATATAAATATCTAGTCAGTGTCTCATATAAACAAATGCATACTCAGCCAAGGTGTCCTATAGACATATACGGGACATAAGACAGGGACCATTATATTATACATATTCAACCTCAATTGTCAATTATATTTTATGTATACATAATCAGGTAGGTTCACCAATAATCATACATAATCAGCCATATTCACCTATAAATATAAACACATACATATTTAATCAGTGTAATCAATAATCATAATTTCTCCAGGGTCCCTATTTTTATTTTCAAAATATATATTCAGGGTCAACCATAATTATAATATAAACACATATATATTTAACTACCATCTCCTATATGCATACAAATACATGCATTTTCAGCTAGTGTCACCAATAATTATACTTCAAATACATAAACACTTAACCAGGATCAACTATTATTAAACAAATGTACAGATATTCAGCAAGGGTCAACTATAATTAGCTTAGCACTAAATAAATGTACGTTTCTTAAGCCAGGAATCTCTATATAATATAAATATCCATTCAGACAGAATGCCTATAATCAAGTAAATAACCTACTTTCTACCAATGTTTCCTTACAAAAAACATTTTAGTGAAAAATACATTATATAAACTTTCTAATGCTACCTCTGTTCAACTGGAGCAGTTTCTGCACTTTCTATACACTCAGCAGGAAACACATAGAATTAAGTTGAGGAAGGGAACAGTAAGAACTCTGCACTATAGTTCCAGGTGGGCACCACCTAGTGGCCAGTCTGTGAACTAGAGCATCTAGTTTTTGTGCAAAAAAAATAGTATTTTGTAGGAGTTTTTAAGCTTAAAAACAGGCGCCCATATCAGGGAAGCTCCCATAGGTGGCTGCCTAGTTTGCCTAATGTATAATCTGGCCATGACAGCAATGGTCTAATATCTCAAGTATCCTTTATATTCAATGAACACAAAGATCGACTCTTACATTCCTCTCTGTATGAGTAAATACATTATGCCTCACAAAAAACTCCTGGATTTGCCTCTGTAACAAGTAACAGAGAGCCTCAGACAGACTCTGGTCATAGCCACATTGCTTGGTTATTCACAAAAAAAGGTTTCATAAAAGTATATTATATAATTGTGACTATTGTAATGTCAGTGTTTATTGTGGTGCAGAAATAAATTTATTAGGATTTATGTGAATCTTATTCCCTGAGGGTTATTTTCCTTCTGTATTTTTGTGATATTTTTTGTGGCATAACCTAGTAATTATCAGAAGCCTAGACCAGTGAATATCTAGCTATATCCTTGTATTATTCAAAACACTTAGGAGCCACGAAGATTCTGCAGGCACAGACAGGCATTATCTAGGATCCTGACCATGTAGCTCTTCATATAGAAACATTTTAAAGTGGAAAAAAATATAAGAGCTAGAAGTATATGTATATATATATATATATATATATATATATATATATATACATACATACAACAGAAAAATGTAATAGTATTTGAATTTCAAAATATCATTATAAAAGGGTGCTTTTTATTGTTTGCTATGGCAGAGTTTTCTTGTATTGCTATTTACTTGGCAGAAAAGGTTACATCTTCTCTTTTAATATTTACTGCAGAAACAAATTTTTATAGCAAGAATGAAATTATTACCTTTGGTCCTGGATCCCCTGTTCCTTTTTCACCAGGTTGTCCTGGATCTCCTATGAGACCACGGGGCCCCTAAAAAACAAACACAAAGTTTTGTGTGGCCACAATTATTTTACAGCACTGCCTTAACCCTCATGGACATGGAGTTCACCATAGCTTCACAGGTTGCCACTGGTGTCCTCTTCCACTTCTCCATGATGACATCACAGAGCTGGTGAATGCTAGAGACCTTGCACTCCCCCACCTTCCATTTCAGGATGCCCCATAGATGCTCAATAGGGTTTAGGTCTGGAGACATGCTTGGCCAGTCCATCACCTTTATCTTCAGCTTCTTTAACAAAGCAGTGGTTGTCTTGGAGGAGTGTTTGGGGTTACTATCACGTTGGAATACTGCCCTGTTGTCCAGTCTGCGTAGGGAGGGGATCATGCTCTGCTTCAGTATGTCACAGTACATGTTGGCATTCAAGGTTCCCTCAATGAACTCACTGCCAAAAATTGCTTCAGAACTCAAAGTGCTTGTGCAACCCTGCATCCTGTCTTTTAGGAAGTGGAATACTGTGGCGTAGTGCGTGCAGTTAGTGACTACAAGAGCAGTCTGCGTCTGCAAGAACCAATGTGCAGCCTGTGCTTATAAGGACCACAGTGTTGCCTATGGTTATAAGAAACAAAGTGCAGCCTGTGCTTATAAGGACCAAAGTGTAGCCTTAGCTTATAAGAACCAAAGTGTAGCCTGTACCTAAAATAATCAAAGTGTAGCCTGTGCCTACAAGAACCAAAGTGTGGCTTGTGCTTACAAGAACCAAAGTGTATTTTCCCAGCAATAACCTCTCTCCTCCTCTACATCAAAACCATCCCATTGGGCTCTCAAGTCCTCACAGTACAATTACAGTGAAGTTAAATTCTATATTATTTGATCTAATTATTGTTTTTAATGTATATATGTTTCGTTTTACGGTTTTGTATAAAAAAACAACACCATTAGTTCAAACTAACGGTTGGAACTAATAATTTTAATTAACATTTATTGCTATGGGAAATGCTACCTTGGAACTCAACCTCTTTGTCAGTGTCCTTGTAGACATTGTGACTCTCCTTCCCGGTCTTTCGCTAGCTCCTGCTGTGTCTCTCCTCTTTGTTGCCTCTTTTCATCCTCCTTCTTCTCTTCCATCTTTTACTGTGCCACTCTCTGCCTTCTGTTTATGCCCCCCTTTAGCCTGTGTTTTGTTTTGTCTCCCTACTCACTACCTGTACCATCCCATCCTTCATTTTGCTTCTCCTCCTCCTTCTCATCTCTCGGTCTCATTATTGCTACCTCACCAGAAATGACCTCATCTTTAAATGAGAACAATGCATACTTACTTTGCAATCTACTAAAACCAGTCACCAAACAGTTCCAATTACTTATTTCACAACACATGACAATGGTGTCCAGCCAATACACTCCAAACTTTAATCAAATCACTTAAGTCTAAATCCATACATCATCCATTACTTAGCATGTCAAGTCAACTCCTGTCAACAACTACGCTTATACATTATGTTAGACAAAAAATCATACCCCTGTCCACGTAATTTAGTCCATTGGACATTGGGAATCCAGCTGTTACAGTAGATATATACCAAATCCAAACTCAGAAATCAGGGAAGCATTCCAGCATTTCAGTAAGTAGAGCTCTTCTATAAACCTATGTTTTTTTTTAGGCTCTTTTAGTAGACCAGGAAGACATAACTTTTAGCCACACCACTCGCTGAAATGGGAGAGGCATCTGACTACAAATATCCAGGTGTAACTTAGAATTGTGGGAAAGTCCCTCTACCACGCACCTATTTAAGCCAACCTAACCCTCCCCTACCTTGCATGCTCCTCTGAACTTCTAAAACAAGAAAAAATAGAAGATATGAAACAATATATAGATTGCATTTTAATTTAAATAAAAAATCTAGGGGAAACACAAAGAGAAAATTAAATGTATTACAATAAAAATATTTGAGAATGTTATGAACATTCTGCTTTTTGCAGTTACGACAGTGCCCTTTTTTGCGAGTGACTTGTAATTTATTGTCAGTGCAAAAATCAATTGAGATTTTTGCATTGCTTTCTGGCTTTGTCGTGAAATTCACTTGTAGCAGCTTTATAAACCATTAAGTCATTTTTCATTATCCTCAATGCTTACTGTAGAGGTGATCTGAAAATAGTTTTCCAATTTAAATTATATTTAAAAACACCTAATAAAAGAACAAGACACCTACTGTACTGCCGGGATGGCTTTCTCCCTTGGGACCAGGTGACCCAGGTACTCCCACATATCCTTGATCTCCCTGTAAAAATAGTTATAATTAAACACCAGTTCAATAAATATAAAAACCTTATTCAAATATGGCGGTATTGCTTGAAGACCTTCCTATTTACAGTCACAGAAGTTAAAAACACTGTACATAATCAGCATTTCATGAAATCAGCATAATTACAGTACCTGGTTTTATTTATAATCTATAAGGTTGTTTTAATATTCACTGTTTATGATCATTTTTGTTTAATCTATAAACTCAAGCAACTAGTGTAAGAATATACTTGTATGTAGTAATTCACTCAATGTTGTTTAGCCATATAATACGCTCAGCATTTATAGTTCTTGTGAAAGCATTAAACATGACATGGAAGGTTTCTGGGTTTCATTAGGAACCAATGTATCATTTTACTTTTACTGTATGTAATTTATTTAAGCTAATTTTTTTCTGCTTAACAGCATTCAATTTGTACATGTTTGGGTCTGGCCTCTGTAGCTCAGGCAGCTCATGAATACACAGACTAGTGAAATCCAGAAACCTCCCATGTCCCTTTAATAGTTTAAAAAACAGATTTTCAGTGTTTCTTTGTACAAAAAAATGTAATTTATTTCCTTTTCTCCTTTTATCGATTGCCCTGGATCCCCTGTGGGTCCCTCTGGCCCTTGGACGCCTTTATCACCCTGCCAAAAAAAAAAAAGGAAAAAAATAATGCTCTATTAATACTGTTCTGCTAATAATTATAATAATAAAGTACTATGAAAACATATATATATATATATATATATATATAAATATATATATATATATATATATATATATATATATATATATATATATATATAGTTTAACAATAATTAGTCAAACTCTGGTATTGATTTGGTTTACCTTTGGTCCTGGTAGTCCTATTACGGAAGGTCCAGGCAAACCAATTAATCCATTTCTTCCAGGTTCTCCCTTAAAATAGAAAATAATAATAATAATTCCAATGGTTTTAATTAAACAGTGAATAAATGCATTGTTTAGTTTACAACATAACATGCAATTTGTATTACTATGGAATCAATCATTATACTTTTAACAAGATAACTGTCACACATTTTATTCATGAAAAATTTGGCATGGAATCTAATGTTCTTCTCTTGAGTAAGATGATATAAAACTCATACTATGAAATTCTCAGAGGAAAATAATACATTTTTCAACTTGGATTCTCATAGTGCTGCTAGACGATATCAGAGTCAGTTACATTCACAGTAAAAGCAGTTCCCTGCTTCTATTAAGACACAGAAGACACAGTGAATGCTAGTACAAATACATTACATCAGGGGTCATTAACCTTTTAATACATACCGTCCACTTTTGATAGAAACATTTCCTTACTGCTCACCAGTGCACCAGTAACTCAATTTACCCTCTCTCATTTCTGGTCACATAAATCATATGACCCTAGCTATATATCGCCCTGTACTTACTAGATAGTGATCCGGTCCTGACTGCTGTCCCTAGGTTCTCTCACCAGCTCTCCAACCAGCCATTCGTGGTGCTGCGTATATCTGGCATGTGAAGTCACTCCTCAGTGACGTCACCTAGCGATTACCACACCGCCCACTAGTGTATCGCCCACTAGTGGGTGGTGGGGACCATGTTAGCTACCACTGCTTTACATACAAAAACACTTTCCCTTGCTCAGACAAACATAACTCAAAGGCAGAACATCCTGCAAATACCATCTAAGTCAATGGTCACAGATACTGTTAGGAAAACATCCATGCTAAGACCCATACCAAAATGTGTTGGATGAAAAAAATACGTGCGTTTATTCATCTCATGACTAAGACCTCCTACAACTCAATCTTTCATTCTGCTGGCAGCTTTCAAACAACCATAACTCTTGTACCTGATTATGGTTTTATAGCCAACTGTGGGGAAATCTTGAGGTGTGGAAAATGGAACAGCTAAATGTAAATACTTGCTAATATTACATTTTATACTTTCAGTGTGAAAAAGTGTGCCCTTGGGTTATTCATAATAAGAAATGTTATATTCTACTTGTGATACAATAAATTAATAGTAGCGTCATAAACAAAAGGCCAAGTAGAAACTTAGATTATTTATTGTAAAAAGCTTAATTATAACATACCTTATCTCCTTGTGGTCCTGGCAGTCCTCTGGTGCCAATAGGTCCTGCAGGTCCCTTTTCTCCTTGATCACCCTTTAACCATAATACAAAAAAGTGTTACAATAAGAGAATATAAATGGCTATGTTTTCATGAAACAATTCTATTATGCTACCTCTGAACTAAACACTGTGCCTTGCAAAAGTATTCACCCCCCTTGAGTTTTTACCTATTTTGTTACATTACAGCCTTAAGTTGAATGTTTTGTTAATCTGAATTTTATGTGATGGATAAGAACACAATAGTCTAAGTTGGTGAATTGAAATGAGAAAAATATATACATAAAACTATTTTTTAGAAATAGAAAACAGAAAATAGGCATGTGGGTATGTATTCCCCCCCTGAGGGGATCCTGAAGGAGGGAGAGAGGGGACAAAGAGAGACAGGGGAGGGCGGGGACAAAAGGAGACAGGGGAGGGAGAGACGGTGCAAAGAGAGACAGGGGAGGGAGAGAGGGGGGAAAAAGAGACAGGGGAGGGAGAGAGGGAACAAAGAGAGACTGGGCAAAGAGAGGCGGGAGGATGAGAGGGGGCAAAGAGGGACAGGGGAGGGAAAGAGGGGGTAAAGAGAGACAGGGTAGGGAGAGAGTGGGTAAAGAGAGACAGGGGTGGGAGAGATGGGACAAAAAGAGACAGGGGAGGGAGAAGAGACACATGGGAAGGGAGAGGGGGAGACACAGAGAATGAAGAGGGGGAGAGACACAGGGGAGGCAAAGGGGTAAGGAGACACAGGGGAGGGAGAGGGGGAAGGAGAGGGGGAAATGAAGCACTGGGGAGTGGGGGAGACACAGGGGAGGGAGTGGGGGAAAGAGACAGGAGGGGGAAGAAACATAGGGGAGGGAGAGGGGGAAGAGACACAGGGGATGGAGGAGAGACACAGGGGAGGGGGGAGACACAGGGGAGGGAGGATTTGGAGAGACACAGGGGAGGGAGAGGGGGAAGAGACACAGGGGAGGGAGAGGGGGAAGAGACACAGGGGAGGGAGAGGGGGAAGAGACACAGGGGGAGGGGGGAGAGATACAGGGGGAGAGGAGGGGGAAGAGACACAGGGGAGGAAGGGGGGAAGAGACACAGGGTAGGGAGGGAGACACAATTTATAAAACTCTATCATGCCATCATTTTGACAGGCAAGTAGCTAGTAATAATAATAAAAGGCTAACACATACTTTATTGAAGTAAAGTTATCTGACCTTTTGTCCCATTAGCCCGGTGCCAGGAGGGCCCTCTGGACCTCTAGGACCTGGAAACCCTTGTTCACCCTATATGATTGTAGATGAAAATTGAAATAGTGAAAAATCTTCAGTGATACAAAAAGTAGGAGTATTGCAGTATAAAGTAATATACCTTGTTTATACTGCAGTATAAAGCGTCAAGATTTTTAAAGAGATGCAAATCTCAGAACGCACATCCATGTAGTTCAGGTTTTGCAGACAATTTACATATAAAAGACATATGCAGTTTATGCAGGATCCTATTGTACTCCATGAACTAGAGAAAAGTTAAACATTTCATATCCATATTCTGTTTACGCATGATACAACATTTTTAAACAAATTTATTAACACATCGGAGATTCCCTCCCACACTCACAGGACCCTTAATAAAAAGTCTATTGAGACCCCCATGGCACATAATCATTAACCCTGTGCCACGGAATTCCCTAAAGAATCTCTGTGGCACCAAAATATTAAACCCTACCATGGGTGACCCTAATGGACCCCCCGTGGGACACAAATTTAACCCCTATGTCACTGGGTATTGGTATCTACAAACCAACCTAGCCAGGACCTCCATGACACTAGTACTTTGCCCTGATGCCATGGAGGTCCTTACTGTAAGGACCTCTGTGACATCTAAAATGAACCCCCTATCTTTAGGGTTTGTATGTAGGGGTTTTGTTATTTTTGGTATTTTACATGGTATATTTATAATTTTTATTGTGTGGGTGTTTGTTTACTTAGAGTGCCATGTTTTTTCTTTTTTAACTTTGTAAAATATGTTGCCACTATAAAAGTGTAGATGTGTGATTTTTGTTGTCCTTAAAGTTTTCTAAAGTTTCATTACATATAAATTCTTCTTACACCCTGCAACGTCTCTAGGCTAAGGTTTGTATACAGTATGTAATCCTGGTAGTTCACATTAATAATTAAAGTATGTATGCAAATCCTCAAGTAGACCGTTGAGTAAACATCTTAAGATTCCTAGCTGCCTCACCTGCACATTGCTTATATCGACTCATATAAAAATGGAAATGCTTGCTACAATGCTTTGTACTTAGGTACATCTTTATATACATTATGTAAGTAGAAAGAATACAAAAACCTAATTACCTTCCTCCCTATGGAGCCTTCATTTCCTGGATGTCCTGGCTCTCCTTTTATACCTGGGAATCCTATATTTCCCTTCAGAAATAAAAATGAGGGTACACAGTTAAGAATATTAGAGACTAATGAGAATTAAGAGAACCAAACAACAGTTCATATCATTTGTATTCAATTGATCAACATTTCAATCCAAAACATACTTGAAAAATTTGGGCAACCAAGAACTTCAAAGACCAGGACAGCAGTTTCCACTATATAAAAAAGCATTTATTTATGTTTATTTGGAGTTCTTTTGGAACCCACTAATATGCCCTTATGTGAAATATACAATGCATCAGTTAGAAAAAGGACTTTGTAGAACTGGGAATGGTACACAAAAAAGGGAAACAAAATAAATAAAGGGAATGGAGGAACTAAACTATAAAGAAAGACTACTGATTCAATATAGCGCTGTTTTTCCTGCCAAACCCCTTTTAACGCTAAACCCCACTATAACGCTGGGGACATTTTGTATTATATAAAAAGTTTTCAACTGACAAGAGGTCAGGTTAGAAGAAAAAAGATCACACATTATAGAAAGAAAATGGTGTCAAGATAAGGGAACAGCTGGACTGGTCACAATAAAGAATTCCCGTCAGGAAGGGCCTTGCAGTTCAACCAAAAGAGGAATACTTTATTGGGACATTACAGGCACTTTTATAGGACTAAAAACAATTACGAACAGTCACACAGTAATCATAAGGTAAATGCTGCACAAGGTTCGGCCCTATTTGCAAACCTCCCTCTCCTGCTATGGGTGACCAATCAGGGTGGCACCCACATGGACAGGGTATACTGGGGAACCCAGAATTGAGGATTATATACCTGATGCTCAGAACCTCTCTCACGATCATGTGGGATAAGAACATCTCTACCAGCTGCCCGGTCTATGTACCCAGAACTATAGTGTCGCACAATAATGTCACACACTGCTAAGGTACAGCAATGACATCCACATCACCAGCCTCTGCAGTTCCCTGCAAGGAGGAAGAAGCCTCACCCAGCATATTGTGGGCCCCATTTGCCATAGTAAAGAAATTACGGTAATTGTATTGTATTGAAGGGAACAGAGGGCAGAGTGGGGTAGATAGTGGGGAGGACGAAGAGAGGGAGGAAGAGGGTGGGTGAGGAAGAGAGGGGGAGAGAGGGGGCAATGGAAATGAGTGTGGAAGAGAGGGGAGGGCAGTTGGGAAGAAAGAAAGGGAGCGAATTTGGAGAGAGATAGGGGAGAGAAAGTAGTGGGAGAGTAGTGGGGAAGATAGGGTGGGAGGGAAGAAGAATAGAAAGTGGGAAGAGAGACTGGAAGGGATAAAAGATGAGCAGGGTAAAGAGTGAAGAAGAAGAAGAAGAAGACAAAGATGATGAAGAGAAGGGGGAAGGTAAAGAAATTTAAGTAGAAGAGACAATTATGGGGAAAAGGAGGAGAGGAAAGAAAGAAGAGCAAGACAAAAAGGGGTTATAGAATGAAAAGAGAGTGAGAGTTGGGAGAAGAAGAGACAGAGATAAAGGGGCGGAATGAAAGCTAAGTGGGAGGATAGAAAGAGGAGCAGGATGGAAAGAGATTGAAGGAAAATAGGGAGTGAAATAGAAGGTGGGAGAAAGTAAACAGGTAAGGGAGTATAGGGAAAGGGCAAAAATGAAGGAAGGAAAATGGAGAGAGGAAGGGAGGAAGGAAAGAGAGATGGTAGAGGTATGGAAATAGAGTATGGGAGGAATTAGACAGTAAGGGAGGATAGAGGGGGGAGGAGAGGGAGGAAGGGGGAGCGAGAGAGAAGACTGAGTGAGAAGAATAAGGAAGCAGAGAGAGTAAAAGAGAGAGAATATATTATTATTATTCTTTATTTATAAAGCACCAACATTTTCCTTAGGCCTTTTTACAAAGTAGTACAGAGTAGAGATGGTACAATTAGCAAATTACAAAGATATATGCACAGGTAAGTAGAAATACAGGTAAAGGTACATTGCAATACAAATATGAAACAAATGGGTCCGCAGACAGCTTGGTGCAACAGGAGAGATACCCATACCCTAAAGACCTTAAACCCTAGAAGATAGGATTGGGGTGTGATACAGGAGAGTAATAGATGCAATATGGCAATTAATAAGGCAGTAGGCTGATGAAAGTGTCTGTGTGTTACACTGTAGAATGTGTGAGCAATACCATGCTATAAAGTATGCAGTTATGCATAGTAAGGTTAAAGGTGAAAATCTTCTTTAAACAAATGAGTTTAAATTGTAAGTTTGCCCTTATGAATGTAAGTTTGTGAGTTTACAGTCTTGCAAGGTGCTTTGGGGAAGCACTTTGAACACTGGAGTCTAAGCTAAAAGACAGGACCCTCCATCCTTTGCAACATGTTAATACTGCTATTGTGCTATTGTTTTGCATTGATCATAAGCCACGTATAGCGCTATGGAATATGTTGGCGCGTTACAAATAAACAATAACAATAATAGTGAGCTTTTGATGGTTTTGAGGCAGAAGGATAGTCTGGTGGAGCGAGGCAAGTAGTTACACAGAATAGGTTCACCCCTTGAGAAAATGGATGTATAGTTGGAGAAGACAAGGGGGCCTGGGACCGAACCTTGAAGTATACAAACTGCTATAGGGATAAGAGAAGAAGGGATGCCAGAAACGAAGACACTAAATGTTTGATTTTCTAGATACGATTTGAACCATGAGAGAGCTGTTTATTTGATGCCAAGAACAAGAATTTGGATAGTGGTGAAATGTATCAAAGGCATCAGAGAGAAAAATGGAAATTAGAATAGAGAACTGACCCTTTGACTTGGCAGGAGTAAGTCATTAGTGATTTTTGTGAGAGCGGTCTCTGTGGAGTTCCGGTGCCAGAAGTCAGATTTGAAGGGGTCAAGAAGGGAGTTTGAAAACAGGGAATTGAGTTAGATGGTTGTGGATGAGTCGCTCAAGCAGTTTTGAAGTCAAAGGAAGTAGAGAGATAGGGCAATAGTTGGATGCTGATGCTCAGTCACATGAGGGTTTCATAAGAATTGCTGTAATTATGGCATGTTTTAAAGATGATGGAAACTTCACAGTGCATAAGGATAGACTGAACCTATCTGGGAGAGTTGAGATAAGTATGTATCATGGAGAGGGGAGGGATTAGCTGTGGTATAACAGGATCAAGTGGGCATGTTATAAGGTTGATAGGAGAACCGAGACTTTGTTCTTGTTTACAGGGTAAATAGTAGATGCAGGATTAGGGAAGAGCAAAGGCTTAAGTGTTGTCTGTTTATTGAGTGGGTGTGTTAGACCCATGTTGAGAGGAGAGTTAAGTTGTGGATGAGAGGGATCTGTCTGTGGCTGTGGGGGCAAGAGTGTCTGTGTTTGAAGTCAGTATCTTGTTGTACTGTGAGGTGGCAATATCAGAGCAGGTGAAGGTGGTGACAATTTGAAAATTGTTGTGGGTCAAGTTCTATATGTGTATATATAATTTTATACATAATTATGTAATTTTACAAAAAAACATAATGGGAAAATGATATAAAAATAGGAACTCTAATTCCATATTAGTATTAAGGAAGGGTGGGGGTGAGGAGGCTCTTTCTGTTAGTGAGGTCTAAGGTACTAGAAAACTTAAATAAAACACTCATTTGAGGAACACACAGTAAGTGAAAGGAAATTATTCTTGCTCTTAAATACCTCTTCTTTTTGATGAGTAAAGACAACATGGAAGATATAAGTTGTACTCATGGTTTTAAGTTAACAAAAAACACTTTTTTGAGACCAAATACAATAAATTGATACTCTGTACGGCTGAAGAGGGTTTGTGGTGACACAAATAATTCTCAATCTTTGCTCACATCAGTTCTTGCTGAAGCACGGATTACAAATTTGCTGTTGCACCACCATCAGTTTACCCCATCTGTGTAATTTTAAAGCATAATAGCTTACATAATAATATGTGATATGCAACAAGCTACAACTATGATTCTTATATGGGGATGAGTGCTAAATATTGAGTTGAATACCTTTATTTTATAGGCGTGCTTTATGAATACAGCACAAGTCGACCAATCATAAAGGCATACATATTCTTGTATCAGTTAAAAGACTACATTAAATGCAAAAGAGGACAGAAAATAATCATAAATACAATTATTCAATTAAAACTCAACACTTCAAATATTTTGTTTAGCGAAATGTTTTTTTTATTTTTTATTTATTTAACAAATCGCTTACATCATTGTAGAAAAATGAATAAACAAACAGTACACAGAAGTAAACATAAAAATGACGAACAAACCATTGTACCAACAATATTCTCCAAAAGTAGTGCAATTTTCAAGATTATATTAACCAATGAAAAGGTACAATGTACATCCATACTAACATTCACTCAAATTCGAGGCAGGTAACATGTTTACACAGGTAGGCCAATGAGGAGGATTAGGGGCAGATGAAGTTACACCAGAGAAATAGTAAGGTAAGTAATATTTCCCCCTGCCCTCTGGCTAAGTTGTACTATGTTTAATGTAGTTATCCCATTTAGACCAATTTATCATATTTCTATTTTTTTTGCATTAGCCAAACTGTTATCATTGGAAGTTAGGTTCCTGTTATAGCAAATAGTATTGATTAACTCTCTAATTGTAGGGATATCAGGGGTTTTCCAGTATTTTACTAACAACCATTTGGCCGCCAAGAGGACATGCAAAACCAAATGCCTTTCCACTAGGGGGAGAAACTCCAAACCCCTGTGGAGAATAGCCACTTGAGGGATACAAGGGATATGTTTATCTAGAACTCTAGCTAGAAGTTGACAAATTTCTAACCACATATCTGAGATCTTTTTACACTTCCACCAGACATGGGAATCATCGTCTAAAGAACCACACTGTTTCCAGCATATGGCATCCCCTTTTGTATTGAATTTTGACATTCTAACCGGGGTTAGATGCCATCTGTGTAAGATTTTAAAAAAGAGTTCCAGATAAGCTGGATTTATAGCGGATTTCCTCATTAGCTTTATAATATCCCTCCAATTGTCTTCATCAAGGGCCACATTAAGATCTAATTCCCAGCCTATGATTCCCTTACTTTTAATAAACGGAGTGATCTCGCTTAAAATCTTATTGCAGTTTGAAATAATATGACGATTCCTTCTCTTTATAATTAGTTCTTCTATTTTAGTAGGTGGATTTATTTCTTGGGTTTTAAATCCCCAGGAAATTAAAGCTTGTTTTAAGCTTTCATAATTTAGCCATGAAAGTTTTTCCAGGTTGCATTTTTTCATTAATTCGGAATATGTCAAAAGATTATTATTATTATTATATAACTCTGATACCAAGGAAATGTCTCCAATACTCATGTTGGTTGCTGCGATTCTTGCCGACCAGGGCAAGTTAAGAGATCTCCAATTACATAGAATAGGTCTGATTTGTTTCATGACACCTTCCAAGTTAACTTTAAGAATATCCTTGACTCCAAATGACAGTTTTATGCCCAAATGGACTATATATTCGGATCTCCAATTATACAAGGATATTTTTCCCAATATATTTTTAACTTCCCGTTTAAAACCTCTCATTAAGGTATTAGATTTTAGATTATTTATCTTGAAATATGATAGTCTTCCGAATTCTTCCAGAATTTCTTGTAATTTTGGGCATGCCTCCTCCGGGTTTGTCATAGTAATGACAATATCATCTGCAAAACCCATAAATTTAAATTCATCCTTATTAATAATTACACCCTCTATAGCTTTACACTCTCGAATATAGATAGCTTGGGGTTCTATAAAAAGGATAAACAGTAAAGGGGATAGGGGACATCCCTGCCGAGTGCCATTTTAAATTTTAAACTTTTTTGACTCGAAGTCTGGATTTGCTATATATGCCGTAGGATTGGCATACAGGGCTTTAATGGATCTCAAGGCAAAGTCGTTAAATCCAAATTTCGTCAGGACAGCCTGGAGAAATTCCCAATTGACCCTGTTGAATGCCTTTTCCGCATCCAAAGACAGAGCCAATAAGGGTATATCCTGTTCTACAACGTAGTTTAAAATATCAATCATTCGTCTAGAGTTATCAGATGCCTGGCGACCAGGAATAAAGCCTGTTTGGTCTCTATGGATCAACTGGTTAATTATGGTTTTCAGTCTATTTGCCAATATTTTGGCGTAGATTTTTATATCTAAATTAATCAGAGATATGGGTTGGTAGCTCCCGCACTGCTCCGGATTTTTACCTTCTTTCAAAATGTTAATTATTTTAGTCTCTGACATCTCAGGGGGGATATCCCCTGTTTGTCTTATTTCGTTAAATAGGTTGCATAAGTGACTTTTTAGTTCAGACAAAAAAGATTTGTAAAACAGAGAGTCAAATCTATCTACCCCCGGGGATTTGTTGGATTTGCCGCTATTAATTACTTCAGTGATTTCCTCGATGGTTATCTCACTGTCTAAGTATTCACTATCCTTTTCTAAAACTCTAGGGAACTTGATCTTACATAGGAAGGCTTCAATTTCTTCTTTGGCTGGAAGTTTAAATCGCGTATCATTTCCTAAGTTGTACAATTCTGTGTAATAGTCCTTAAAGATCCCGTTAATTTTGTCGGGGTGTAGATGAATTCTACCCTCTTTATCCCAGATTTTTTAAATCCTGTTCTGGCTTCGTTGCTTCTTTAGTCTGTTAGCAAGATATTTACCGGATTTATTGCTGTATAGAAAATGGGATTGCTGATATCTCCAAAGGAGATTATCCGCTTGTAACTGGAGAATTTTTTTAATTTGATTGTGTATCCCCTTAATTTTACCTCTTAGTTCTTTACTTGGGTTCGTCATATTGTCCTGATGTAGCTTTTCTAATTCTATGTAAAGGAGATTTAATGACTTGCCCTGGTTTCTCTTATTTTCGGCGGATCTAGCAATTAGTATCCCTCGAATAAACGACTTGAAGGCGCACCATAGCGTCTTTGCTGACTTTACCGTGTCCTTATTAATTTAAAAAAATTCCTGTATATCTTTTTTGATAGCGGAAACAGATTCATTTTTTTTAAGTAGCAATGGATTAATTTTCCAACTGTTCTTAGACATCATCTTATTTGTCCCTACCAATATAATGCTATTGATAGAATGGTCCGACCAAGGTGCCAAAATTATTTAGTAATGTTCTATCATTCGCATTGTGCTTGCATCCGCAAAGATATAGTCTATACAGGAGTAAGATTGGTAGCGATTAGAAAAAAAGGTGAATTATTTTTGATCCGGATGGAACACCCTCCAGGAGTCTAGTAGTTCATAGCTCTTAATCAAGCTAGAAAACTCAGACGCGGCTTTACTAATATGGGCTTCCGACTTAACTTTATAAGACCTCTGTTTATCCATTGACACATTAGTTACCAGATTGAAGTCCCCACATAACATAATCAATCCTTTTTTGATTTTAAAAATACCTCATAGTAGATTTTTAAGATATCTGTTTTGGTTTTTATTTGGCAGATAGACATTAACTAAGGTTATCAATCTATTGTTTATATGGCCAATCCATATTATATATCTACCCAAGGGGTCTATTCTTTTAAATTCTTCAGCCACCACTAACCTTTTGTTAAAAAAAATAGAGACTCCTTTTGATTTGTTGTTATATGTGGAGTCGATTCTAGTTGGATAAGATTTATTGGACATATATTGCACTGACTCCCTCTTTAGATGGGTTTCTTGGAGGCAGAGAATATCCGCCTGAATCTTATTATAGTTCAAAAAAGCTATTTTCCTCTTTGTTGCTGAGTTCAGACCATTTACATTATGCGAGATGACTTTTAATCCTTTACCCATTGGCAAGATTTTTAGCAAGATTTTTAGATTCCTCCCATGTCATATATAATAAAATTTCCACTTTACATTGCCTCAGATAGTTCCCGGATACATTCATCATTCTTTCAACATACACATTCATACATATTAAACCAAAGTCAACCAACTTAACAGGGCGATAGCCTGGTATAGGGAAATGTCAGGCTGTCCACTTTTGATAGGGAGACCTACAGATAAGAAAAAAAGAAAAGAACAAAGAGAAAAAAAGGAGAAAAGGAAAAAGGAAGGACAAAAGAAAGGAAGAAATAGAGGAGGAGATGTACCATTAAAGAGATTGCCTGTTGCATAGTGGGGTAGGCAAGTATGTATGCCCTTGCAGAACCCATGTAGACGGTTATGGACCTCTAATAAAATATATTGACCCTTAGCACTTCTCCCACTAGGGGGACAGAATACATAACTCCTTTCCCCCACCCTACCTCCATTGCCCCCCCCCCCCCCCCCTCCCCACCATCTCTCCCCCATCTCACCGCTCCCCTCTCCTATTTAGGTGCTGTAATATTGTATTATGAAAGTATCCCCTCCCAGAGCGTAGTGACAATGTACGACATCCTACTTCTAATGAATGAGCACTAACCTCTAATGTGAAACTACAAATTATATACTAAATTAAAAAATGTGCTAATAAATTATTATGAGGGGAACCAAAGTGACTAAAGAAAGGGAAAAAGCAGACCCATATATCATATAATCCTATAAGGGAATTCTTAAATTGTAAAGTGAAGGGAAGTGGTGAGAGAGGGGGTAGGCGGACCTGGAGAGAAGAGAGGGAAGGGCGTAAGAGGCGGGAAACAGAGAAATTACATGTGGGAGGATATCCCTTTTCGGCTTTATACACTATGAAAATCTTCTTCTCATCTATCTAATGAACTATCAATATTTCCTGACAAGTCTAGTAACATTATCCCTTTCTATATTTGGGTATATATACACTTTTTAACTTAGCCTTGTATGCCAGGTCAAGTTACTGGCAGACAGTGTCACTTTTTCAACCCCTTTGACTTCCTTAACTATGTCCATCTGCCATTCTTTCAGCAGTTTTATACCTTCCTGCACTGTTTTAATCCTATACCAATTTAAATCCTTATGTACTGAAATACCAGTTGGAGAGATCCATTTATACTTAATTTCTCTCTGTCTTAATATCTGGGTTATTTCTGAAAATTCTCTCCTCCTAGCTAGTGTCTGAGCTGATAAATCTGTAAATATTTTGATATGTTCATATGGGGAGTGTAAACCTTTCTTTTCATATGAGACCCTTACTATTGTTTCTTTGTAGGATCTAAAGTGCAATCTAAGGATAACATCTCTGGGTAAGGACTTATCTAAGTGTCTGGCTAGAGGCAGCCTATGGATACTGTCAATAGTATTTTCTGATTTTGAAATATTTGGGACCAAGGTCCCCAATAAGTTCTCTACATAGGTCTTCAAATTGTTCTCTGGTATCGTCTCCGATATGCCTCTTAAATGCAGATTATTTATCCTACTGTGGTCTTCAAGTTAAATAGTTTTTAACTGCAGGTCTTCTAATTTATTTTCCAGAATCAAGGTGTATTTTAGTAGACTGTTATTATCGGAAATGAGTTTGTCACAGACTTTTTCAACAGCGTCAACTCTTTCCTTCACTTCATTAATGAGTTGTGTATTTTCGGTGATTTTTTGGGTCGTCTGCCACAAGGCTAGTTTGAAAGTTTTTAAATAGTTCTCTCATTTTTGAGCATGTCAGGATATCTTCTTCATCAGAAAAGGAGCTCCCCGCACTCACAGTTTGAGACGCTTTTTCTGGCGAGCGATTAGCCTCAACATTAGGCTGAGTTTCTTCCTCAGTATTGGAGGTATTAGCGCCCTTACTCCTGGGAGAAAAAATGTTCAGTGTTTTTAAGATATCAGCTTTTTTGTCTCTTGCTTTCATTTTAGACGGCATCTTTGCGAGTTGCTTTAAGTGTATGCATGCGTATGTCAGGATAAATTCCACCAGAAATTTGAATAAAACACATTAACTGAAATTCACTGGGGAAACTTCATTTTGCCTGGCGGGCCCTCTGGTATCAAGGCACAATTTCGAGACCTCGGCTGCAGCGGCCTGCCTTTCCCGTCAGCAGTTATACTCTCCTATAAAAATGACTTGTGGCTAATATTCCCCTTTAAAACTGCTTTCCATGTGCATAGCTCTTAGCTTACAGATCTAATAGCGAGAGGGGCCTTTATTTACTTGCCACTGTGGAGCTGATAGAACTATTGTTGTTTGTAAAACTTCACCCTTTATTGCTTCTCTATAGTTTGGGAAACTTGTTGTCTTATTAATAATGTCCAGATTTTAAGATATTGCTGGGAGTTTAAGGACTTTAAGATTTGGAGAAACTTCTACTTTTCCCTTAGTCCCCTAGTCTGTATGGCCTTTGGCCCATATCATTATGTATTTTTCGCTCTAGATATGAAATTGACCATTTAACCAATAAAATGAAAAAGGGAGAGTTATTATTACCTCACTGTTGCAGGCCCCAAAATGTCTCAGGGAGTCTGGAAGTTTCTTTATATAAGTTTCACATACCTCTTGAATGACCAGATCGTTTCCTGTTTTCCAATTTCTTCACCTTGCCCTCCAGCATCCAGACTCCATTCCCAACTATATTCCGAATTCCACTAGGGCCATATGTACAGGAACATCACCTCCCTCCATGTTCATGTTATCGCTGATCCAGTGTAAGGGAAGCACCTCATAGGTCAGGCATTATCTGCAAAGGCATCTGCATCTGCTAAAACCTCCAGCTTCATCTGTCCTCTCAGGTTGTCTCAAGCTGCCTGTTATATACGACAGTAGGAACCCTTGGACTTCTCACCAGGTCTTAGGCTGTCTGGGGGCTTGTGGAGGGCGCCAGGGAGAGCTCAGGTCGTCAGCGTGTTCCTGGAACCTATCTTCAGAGCCCTCTGACTCGTGTGTTGGAGTGCGTTAGGCTGGCGCGGTTTTTCGGCGCTCTGGAGCTCTATGAGCCTCCACGCTTCTCCTGACGTCTCCTCCCCCTTCTCCAGGGCCCGCAAACGCCACACACTATGCTACGCTCTGTATGGCAACCGCTCCCCCATCAGCACTGGCGGGTCTGGCCCTCCTTTATGACGAGAGTAGCGTCGCTGCCGCTCTGATCACCAAAACACGGTCCCCCCTCTCTGCTTAGCGACTCAGCTCCTCATCTCCTCTTCTTAGAGGTGCTGCAGTCTCCCTACCACCCTGAAGCTAGCTGTGAGCTAGCACAACTTAATTTCCTGTCACGCCTGTCACGCCCCCAGCTAGTCTCCAGACCAAATAAGAACAAAAAATGCAAAATGTTTTGTTTATCATATTTATGTATGTGTTTTTTTAACTCTGCAAAGTGCAAATAGCTAGCAATTGATAAACTTGGAAGTTGCAATAATCTTTGTTCAGCAATACAGATAAATAAAATTTCTACTTTAAATTGCAATATCAATAATTATCTTTAACAGAAAGTAAAATATTTTCAAGGATGATATATTTTCTATATTTTTGTATTTTGCTTAAATGTTATAGTTTTGAATTATACATAATAAATTTCAAAGGTTATATTGGAATGATCATCGATTTGTCTCATTAGAAATTACTTACTTTTTGTCCGGGTGAGCCAATTGAAGCATTTCCTGGTGGTCCCGGTGAACCCTTTTCACCTATCTCTCCCTGGAATTAAAATACATTTTTCTATGTTTTTGTGGCAGTATGTATTGCCGTCTGTATGAGAAGACGGGAGAGAAACACATATAATTGGTATAGGAAGATATGTAAAGATGAACCCTGTTTAAATTCAAAAATGTTTTATTTGGGCCCCTAGGTATCTCCTACTAGAAGCAACTTGAGCTTCAACAGTTCACATCTGGAGCAAACTATGACTCTTAGGGTGATCGAGACCAATGGTCATTTGTATATATGCAAATACAAAGGGCCTCATTCTATTAGCGGCCGCAGCCGTTGCGGGGCCGCAAGGACCGGCCGCAAGCTATTCGGCTATTCTATTCCCTTACGGCCGGATGCTCCGGCAGGCTTGCGGCCGGTGCCTTGCTATCTCTTGCGGCCGCTCGCGCCGGAGGAAAGCCTTTGATCTAAAACGGCAGCAAGAGTTTTGCAATTCAATTGCTCCGGGAAACCTCTCTGCAAGGCTAAAAACGAGCCGCTGCTTACTTGCAGGAAAGAGGTCTCGCTAGCACCAATTAAGCACATAAAATAGCTCAAATAAAGCCATCCTGCACTTTGAGAAGACTATAAAGGGATTTTAGGTGTTAGAAAAAATAGCACATAATTATCCTGTACTCAAATCCGTAAAATATTTTATTTTTAATATCCGTAAAATATCCATGTAAAAAGTCCAGAGTGCTTGGAGCACCTCAGACACACCCACGCCGCAGCCGGAAAATAAACAGTTAATTTGAACTTGGGTTTGGGCTGATGTGCAAGCTTGAGAGTGGCTTCCTTTTAATCCTCATGTCCCCCAATATGATCCCTAGCATTTACAGAGCTGTACAGTGCAGGCTTGAATTTATTTTTGAGTTTTTATATTTCACAGCTTACGGCCGGTTCCAAGATATGCGGCCGGCCGTAAGATGAGATCCTTGCGGGGCCGTATAATAGAATCGCGAGTTAACTGAACCCCCGCAAGGAATCGCAGCCTTACGGCCGATTTACGGCCGATAATAGAATGAGGCCCAAAGTCAGGGTGCTCAATATAAGAACATTAACAACTACTCAGATGGCAACACTCACTATTGGAGATCAGCTAAACCTCACTGATGAGGCCCTAAAGGCCAACATGTCTGAGGTTTACTGTTTCTCCCATTCATGGTAGAATTTCCCTCTGAGTGAGGCAGACTGATATGATATAGGATATTTTTCCAATGTGATAAGCTTAGCTAAAATGCTTACAGAACAAGCCAATTATGGATTGTTCATTCTTAGACTGAACATGTATGACCATGTATTTGCATAAGTATTTTGTTTCTATGGAACAGTGTATCCTAAACTGACATGCAGAGGCAACCTACAATAGTAGAAGATGTTTTAGTTTTAGCAGGGGGTAACCGGGAGCCCTACACTGGGATAAAAGCTTCTAAGAAAACTTCTAATTTAGTGCAAAGAACGTATAAGAGTATACAATTAGAAATAGTGCTTATAGAAAATACTTTTTAGAAACTGGGATTACAACTGACTAATAAAAGTAATACAATAAAAACAGATTAAAAATGATGCACACAAAGAAAAGAAAAAAATAGAAAAGATGAAAATAACAAAAAAGAGAGTTTTCTGCTGAAAAACACACCATTGATTCTTGATGTATATTCTGGGGTTAAAACTATTTTGTTTTTAAAAAATTAAAATTAGAAAAAAATACTTTTTTAATAAAAATGCTAAATATATTTTCTTACTCTGTAAATAATATACATTACATTCAGTATTGAGTTGATCTGATAAAATATTAATGTTAAAGTGATATAGAAAACTTTTTTCTTGCTTTTCAAAGAGCACATTTTAAATACTACACTGCTAAACATTAAGAAATATCCACTTTCGGATGCAACAATTAAAATCATACTTTGCAGGGTAATTTCATTTTGTATTAAAGAAAGTAATGATTCAGTGCATGCAAAAATGTCTACATTTGTATGCTCATATGACAATATATATTTGATGCTTGATACATTTACCTTTGGACCTGGTATTGACAAGCCTTGAGCACCCCTTGGACCAGGTAAACCTCTATTGCCTGTTGGCCCCTGTAAACATGAAAACAATAATTACATAAACTTGTAGAGATATTAATATCTTTAAGGTGTAGATGCAGGATAGCAACAGTACTAATTGTTTCAAATTTAAGATGTATAGATTGAGACGTTTGAAGTAGCTTAACTTTTTCTCATGAAATACATGTATCACAAGATGTGAACACTATCCAAACAAAAATCATTTAAACATTTTATGCAACATGGCTCTCAAAAAAATGGTAGCATCTTATTTCTAATTAAAATGTATAAGCTCATTAACTGTATGTTATTTATAAAAAAAATGATCTTGCAGCCCTTCAGAAACATGCCACAGTGCTTCAGAACAAATACCAAATAATGATATGGGCTTCATATAGAAAAAACATTGGCTTGGCATTTTATACATGATTTTTGAGTATCCGGGAGAAATCATAATAAATTTATGTTGTCATTCTTCCATCTATCTGATGATTGACACATGTCCAGAGAAAATCATTGTTTAAAAACTCAATTATATACAATAAAAATGATATTAATATTCAAAGCTGGAATCTATTAAGACTTTTATGAAAACCAAATTAAAATATGGTAGCTGTGGCATCGTATTAGATAACCCTAAAATACATTCAAAACTTAAAACAGGATATTGGTAGCAGTATTATAATTACATACAACATTTCATTGATGTATGAGTGATTGTAAAACTCAGAAAGAAAGACTTGGAAAGAAAAACTAAACATAATGCAACGTGCGTAAGACTTGTTTGTTTCCCAGCTGCCGAGAAGCTCCGCTGAGATTCCAGAAGCTTAACATTAACTTGGTTACAAAATCCAAATTTCCCTTTCTAATTACAGTTGTTGATAATAGGATAAGAGCTTCTTAGATAGGCACTCTAAACTACAAAGGACTTTCCAAGAACAAATTTGTTTTGTATTTACCATTAGACTAGCATATCTACAAATGAGACCAGCTACCAAAAGTCTCTTTACCATCATGATTAAGATTTGTCTATATTTGTATGTGTTTTTAAGCTAAGGAGTCTCCATATCTGATTTCAAAGATACCATATATACCACATATGCAGGATTACCAAGTTTTGTACCAAACAGAGGCCACCAAATCACAAGAGGCAGTAGGATTCTAACAGCTTTTAATCCAAAACTACAAAAAAACAATAAGAACGTATAAATAAAATTATATGACTCATGATAAAGTAAACAAAAAGAGTAAAGCTGCTTATGTAAGAATGAGCAATACCTTAGTAGGTTTGCTCTATAGGTCTGGTTACCTACTCGGACAGCAATCTCTTTTGGCTAACTTGTGCCCTTCACAGGGAGAAATATCCTGTAGTATATAAGTCTGGTCTCACTCAAAAAAGTGACCCAGCCCCCCAAAAATTCTAAATTCTAAAATTCAAAAAAGTAGAAGTAAGGCACTATGAATGTATATTCATATAACAAGGATCAGATCAGATCACTATTGGGCAACTCCACCAATACAATTTAATTGTTCATTAGCGTTTGTTTACATGAATTTATATGCAGAAACCCAGTGTCTTGGAGTTCTACTGGACCCCGCTCTGTCTTTCATCCCTCACATACAATCACTAACTAAATCTTGTCTTCTCCATCTAAAAAACATCTCCAGAATTTGTCACTATCTTACACAAGACACAACTAAAATCCTTATACACTCTCTCATCATCTCTCGACTAGACTACTGCAACTCGCTTCTTATTGGCCTACCCACCATCCGACTATCTCCACTTCAATCCATTATGAATGCCTCTGCTAGACTCATCTTCCGTACACAACGTTTAGTGTCGGCATCACCTCTCTGTCAATTACTCCTCTGGCTTCCCTTAGCCTCAAAAATAACATTTAAAATCATGACCCTAACATACAAAGCCCTCAACAATAGCGCTCCCCCGTACATCTCTGCTCTCATCTCCAAATACTCCCCCACCTGCCCTCTTCGTTCTGCTAATGACCTTCTTCTTTTTACAACTCTTGTCAACTCCTCTCATTCCCGCCTCCAGGACTTTTCTCGTGATGCCCCTAGTCTCTGGAACTCCTTGCCTCGCTCCACCAGATTATCCTCTTGCCTCAAAACATTTAAAACCTCACTTAAAACGCATCTCTTTAAAGAAGCGTATCACCTTCCACCCTAGCATGCTTATCATCTCTCTCCCTCTTTTACCACTCACTACACCTTAGATTGTAAGTCTGAGAGTTTCTATCCTAGGTACTTTGGGAATGCACCATGGCCATTGAATTCCTAGCTCAAAGACAGGGCCCTCCTTCCTTTGCTAAATGTTAATCTGTATTTATCTTTGTCTGAACTTAATTTATGTAAAGCGCTATGGAATATGTTGGCGCGTTATAAATAAACTATAATAATAATAATAATATACCACCATCTATTCTGATACGAGAAAACAATAACACCAGATAGTACATACTACCATTTTAAATGGCCACTGTAATGATCCAGCTTTTATAACTTTTCAGTAGTAAGATAAGTATTAACAAGCTTGAATTTATTGCGATTAAGAAAAAAGGTTATTTTGTGACAAAGAAGCTCCTTTCATCTTCAACATCTTTTGTATGTGTAAGGGATCACACAACTAACCTTGTCGTCCCTGGGTATCCTATTATACTTCCTTGCATGAGATGCCTAACCACTGGACATGTGTAGAAGACCAATTCTTCACATCACACGAAGAAAGTATATGCAGTGATGTGCTTGAGTTTGGAATAAATGCATTTTTAAATTCTCCATTGGACTTGTGTGACTTTGACACATTAACCTCATACATTTAATCTGGACAGTTTAAAGGAAAATGACTGGAAGATTTGCAGTAGTTTGTTTAGTAAACGAAGACTCATGCTGCAGCATGCAGGTCTTGCAGTCAGGATTCTAGTACACATAGGCCTTCATTACATGGCTCTCGCTACATTTTTACATGTGATAATCACATCAGAAAATCACATTGTTATTAAATGCATTACAGGTAAAACTGAATTCAAATTAGAAAATCTTCAGAAGATATAAAGCTCATTAATTTACTTATATTGGACACATTCATTTTGGTTATTTTAATGTCTTCTAAATATTTGATTGTTTTGTGGGAATATGATAAAAGATAGACGGGTACCTGGTGTCCTGGGTTTCCAATACCAGGATGTCCTATTTCTCCCTTTAGTCCTGGAGGCCCGATATCCCCCTTTAAAATAAAAGGCAAATTATTTTTCAATAAAAAAATGGTATGTTGACTGTAATACAGTTAACACTGCATCTTATAAATCACTTAGTCAGACAGCTGTAATGGAATATGTATCATTACAGGTAATTTGGCTGGAAAAGCCTCCTACTAAACCTAATGCCTATAATATTCCATACTTTAGCTCAATCCGTGAGTATATGAGTTGTATGATGCTTACCTTTTCTTATTTAATGCTCGCTCAATTAATAGTTTAATTTGCATTGATCCAGGTATCCATGTAGAATGATCATCCATGTAGAATGTGTACACTCGAGAAACTTAATACTCAAAATTATTTTAAATACGTGTCAGACACTAAAGATGAAAACCTTAATATCAATCTCTTTACAGGGGATTTGCCCAGGGGTGCCCCATTTGTTAGGGCAAAAGGGGCAGTGCACCATCAACACTATATAAGTAATCTGTAGTGGGCCCTCTCTCAATCACAAATTTCTCCTGTATTTAAGCATAGTAAAAATAAATTGCAAATATATTATTATTTATTATTTTATTTTAATACATTTCTTCTCACTGTACTGGATGCCTCACTGTACTGGATGTAACAACATAAGAGCTGTTACATCATTTAGGCTCTAGAATGGAAGCTGTGTATAGCAGTGTATATGGTGCAAATTTGGGGGAGAGTAGTACTAGTAGTACTAGTACTAGAGCAGTGTATATATTGTATGTGTGTGACACAGATTTTACAAAGCTCCCATTCCCCATGTCTGAAAGAGTTAACTTCCCTGATAAGCTGATTACAAGCACCTGAATACAGCTGACTTAAGACCACTCCTGGAATTTGGGTGGGGCTATTTGGACTGCAGCTGGCAGTCTCTGGTGGCTTTGTTTTTGGCCTGCAGTCTGTGTGAGGCTGTTAAAGAACTATGATCACAGTTTTCTTGAAGCAAAAGAAAGACACACAGAGTGGTGTGTGTGTGTAGAAAGAGTTTGAGTTGAAGAAAGAGAGAGAGACCAAGTGGTGTTTCGCCTAAAGCTGAGAAAAAACGCAGACAGAGATATAGCAGCTTGAAGCTGAAGTTCTGAAGACGTGGAGTTATGAAGGATAAAGGCCAATGATTCTGAACAATCTATTGGACCATTTGTGTTTGCTCCACCCAGGTTTAGCTGGATGGGAGTAAGATAGTATTAATAGTAAATAAATGAATACCTTTGTATTTACATTTGTACATATAAAAATAAGTTACAAACTGTTAGAATAGAGAGAAACCATGAGCATTACCTTTCTGGTTTGCACATATAGAGAGAGGCTTGGTGAGATGAGCATCAATTCTGCAGTGAGTTCACTAAGAAAAAGCCAGTGCTGTTTGTTCTATAGTTTATATTTGTATAGACATAGTCCAGAAGTGTGCCTGTTCTGCAGGGTATTTGTACAGAGAGACACAAGGATGTGTCAAACCTCACCCTATGATCTATCTCTTTTGTTTGTTCAGTAAATATACTCCTTTATACTCCAAAATAATGGCATACCATTTTACATTGAATAAATGTACTACATAATCTATAAATATATCTAGAACCACATGTGATGTGAGTAGTGTGTGTAAAACTGTGTATGGAAAAAGCTGTGTTCATATCTAGTTACAAAGCTGAAGTCCTTGCTTTGGTGGTACTGTTCATCAGCAGTGAATGGAAGGCCCCATTGCAAACAACCTTTTTTTGTGATTATATATATATATATATATATATATATATATTATTTTTTATTTCTGTAATGTAAATGACCGGCCCACAAATATTAATTAGCTGCTAAGTTGTGCTAAATAGTAACTGACATCTGAAACAAGTAAATCTAATTGATAACCTCAATTTCCATAGAAATTCCAGAATCAAATAATGATGTATTATTTTTCACTCTTGCTGAAGTTAAATGTAGTTTTTTTCTGGCATTTTGTGAAATACATAAATATAAAAAATATATAGTGCACTGGGCCCCAGGGCAAAGTACGCCTGCACTGGTGGTAGCTCTGCCCATGTTGTTCATGTTGGTTTCCATTTGCCGATTCTACTAATTTGTACAATATTGTTATGTGATTTTTATGGAATTTGCTTTCTGTCCCACCAAATTAAAACCAACCGCAACTGGTTTAGCAAGGTCATTTGAGCTTCCATGTACTCTTGACCAGAGTCATTCCAAAGTGCTACAGGACATTTTGCTTCTAAAAAAATACTATGTATATCATGAAAGGCTGCACCTATACTACACATTACTCTCAAATGTGTCTCATTTTATTTTTGTGATTGATTTTCCTGCATTAATGTTTACTCATCTGTTTAAAATATATATTTTTTATTATTTGAACTTAAATTTCATTGTACCTTATCTCCTTTGATGGACTGCCCAGGGAAGCCAATTCGGCCCTGTGGACCGTCAGATCCCTTATCACCCTAGAAGAAAATATAATTGGTTAAACCATTAATCATCATATCTATTTCATTATTTCAAGACCACGTAAAAAGAGAGAGAAGATCTTTAGTTGTAATAAGCATATAAGATGAACAATGTAGTAAAATACAAAAAGGTTTTAATTATAAAAAATAATGTAGGTTGATTACAACTCAGGAAAATAAAACACATAAATGACTGTAAATTTATTTTCACAGTCACATGTTAAATCAGCTTATTCGTAAATGCACATATATATAATTTTAGGCTGCTGAACAGTCCATTTAACGTAGACAAAAGTTAACATCTAAATTGAGGTCATCTATATTCATCTGGCTTTGCTTTTTTATCTGCCCTTTTTTATAAACTGAAGAAAGCCATTACTGATATATAATAATATATATTAAAGAAATGTAAATCTGTTCCAGATTTGATTACTTCACAAAACAATAAATAGATAGATTTACTAATAAATAGATTTACTAATGTTAGAAATGGTACAGCTCATGTGCAGATGGATGGTGACAACAGAAACAGCTTAGTCTTTAGAGAAAATAGCCACAAATGGATAAAATACTTACAAGACAAGTAATACACAAGCCCCCGTTCCACAGCTCTTGTTAAGAATTGAACTGAGTGACCATTGAGCTATCATATCACACACATAAATCTAACCTCTGAGAAATGCTATCCGAGTGCTTGAAATATCCCTATATCCTAAGCCTCGAGTACCTGTCCCATAACAATTTTAAAAATCTCTATCAGATGCCTCGCATAATGATATCCAATCCGCTTACAGTTTACTTTGAAGTGTTTACGAGATACCATTTAAAAAAGCCTACGAGTGCTTTCATCCGCCTGTAAAAGCAGAGAAATGCATGAAAGAAGCCTGAATTCTCAATTCCAACACAGTTAGAGGCATAATACAGCTACCTTCTATGAGCCAAGGGGATCCCCAGGATCCCCCCTCAATACCTGCTACCCTCCATGGGCCAGGGAATACCCAGGATCCCGCCTCAATATCCCCTACCACCTATGAGCCTGAGTATCCCCCATGGACTCCATGGCACCAAATATTATTAACCCATTACAATGTCCTTTTGGAGGTGTGTCGAGAGGAGAGGCTTGCTGAGAAGAGAAACCTGGAGAGGTGAATAGAGGGGAAGGTGCTGTGAGGAGGAGAAGGGACTGCAGAGCCATGAGACCCTCGTGCAGGCATACCAGAGGCACGGAGAGAGGGGGAAGCCTTTGTGATTTGTATTGGGAGGAAGGTGGTGATTCCAGGGAGGATCAGATCTCTAGGTAAAGTCAGGGGTTCAAGAGGCTGACAAAAAACACAGACCTGCCTATTACTAAATTCCATCCATGACCAGTCACATATATTCCATGGAGACCAAGATGTTAGAATTGGTCAGAGGGCAAGGATGTGGAGAGAGATGGCAGCAGAAGTCAGCACTGTGGGAGTTCATGTTAGGATGTGAAGAGTGTGAAACACTGTTATGATGGCTCCTGAGCAATAGTCAAGAGGAAGATGGTTGAGGAAGCTTTCATCAAAAGAGCCAGAGGTAGTGGTACTGCTAGCTACTGTAGTGGAAAGGGAAATTCCTGTGAACCAAGGTGATTACATGTACTACCAATAATACAACACAATCATCAATTATGATCAGAAAACATACACGTACTGAAAAAATCCTTGATACATATCCATGGCTCTGTAACCCAGCTGCAATATAAGTACCATAAATACAATGTAGCTGATGACCACGAATGACTAATTATTTTTCCATGAAACGCACACAGTAATTTATGATGTGGTATTTATACAAAGAATTTAGAATAGAAGAGACAAATCAGTGGTTTAACAAAACTCTGAGGACAAACTATGGATACATTATCAAGATGACAATCTAGATTAAGACAATCAGAGTAACAACACCATCTTAATTCACCAAAGGTATTATTAGTGCTTGCCTATGCAACCCATAATTGAAACGTTAAAATACTGAATTAACTTATGCTTATGAGAATTGAAACCAAAATATATGTTACTCTTCTTCTACAGCCTCACCAGTGATACAGGACAAGCCAACTGAGGAGGACATTGCCCAGATGGAGAGGGAAGACATTATCTGGACAGTGGAGGAAAAGGCAGGATGGGCAGCCAGATGGGTCCAATTTTACCCTATAGCCTTCTACTCCCACAGACTGAGCCTGGCTGCTTTTAATGGGAGCAACCATGTATACAGGAATTAGGCAGGGATCTTAACTTGCTGCCCTTCAACCCTCATCAACAGGACCAGCTCTTGCATCACTAATGACACAAGAAACATGATGAGCATCAACAGTAGCAAGTTCCACTTCCCCCGGCAGCATCAGCTTCCCCACAGCCAACCTCTGCTACTTTGGAGGTGGCGTAGGAATTGATCTTAAAGATTCACCATTTCCTGAAGTTGAAGGGCTTACAAACAGAGCTGGTCTATGCGGTCCATCAGATCAGATGGGACAACCAGAAGCACCATCTCCAAACACAAATGGACCTGGAAAGACAGCACCTCCAACAACAGGTCCTTGGAGGGGCAAATCTCTGGCCTACACCAGAATTTGGCCAGAATTGAGAATCTCTTCTCAGTAGTTAGAATATTTTTGGAGACAGGTTGTGTCATAATCTCAACACCTCCCTCCAACACACCCTCCTGCCCAACCCCCTACTTCTATACATATCCCTCCTCCGGCCCCAGGATAAACCAGCTCCACCCAGGGTAGACCACATTGTGGTGCAGAAGTGTCCTGTCAGCAAGTGGAGAAGGAGTAGCATTACAGCATAATGATCTTCAAGCAGTGCTACCTTGTACTGCAGTTGATATTTTAAGAAATATGTTAGATACTGCAACTCATTGCCTATATACATATGAACATGCAACATACTATAATCCAATATAATACTGGCTCATAGTAAATGTACATGTATACAGGGGTTGACAAAAATAACTAGTCAGAAGGATTTTTTAGGGGTAGGGACAGGCTGTCTTCTAGGAGCCTGGAATAAAGCCCTTCATCGAGATACATTATAATTTGGAAAAATATTTAGGTGCCAGCAGTACACATTTTAGGAGCCCTGGTTGCAAGGAATTTTCCACCCCTAATAAATATAGAAACATATAGATGGATAGATAGATATAGATAGATATACAAGATGTATATAGGTAAATATACACTTATGTACATGTACTATGAACAAAGTATATATCATTTTATTATTTTAGATTGCATTTTTAGAGGTTGTGAGCTGTTTTACTTAGTAATACAAAATATATTATTTAAAAAAAATAATAATTATATTAGGAGACAATGTTACATTTTAGGTTTTAAACATACTGACATAAACATATTTCAGATCTTTCCTGTTTTATGCTAGCACACGTGCACTCGTGCGCAGACCTGGAAGCCTCCTGTTGCCGGGTGAGCTCGCGTCCCGCCTCCCAATGTACTCTGTAAGGTCCTAACCCCCTACACCCCTTGCCTGCCCTAACCCTAATCTTAACCCCCTACAGAATTTCCCGGCCCTAATCCTTAACCTAACCCTAAGCCCTTAGCCACCTACACCCCTTGGCGGCCCTAACCCTAACCTCCTAACCCTAAACCCCTAAAACTAAGTCCCTAAGCCCTTTACCCCCTACACCACTTCCCGACCCTAACCCTGTAAACCTAACCCGAAAACCACTAACCACTTATCTGCCACAAAGAGACAGCTTCATCGGAGCAGGGCAGTGCAGCATGCGTGCGTGCACATAACAGATGCACGTGCACGTGTGCTAGCATAAAACAGGAAAGCACCCACATTTCATTGTTTTTCAGATGAAATCATAAATGTGGTGTTATTCAGCAAACAGCCTCTATAAATCTAAAATAAAATATTTTAACAAAATATGGTATAGATGAATACTTTAGAAGTGTCAAATTAATAACTCTTAACTAACATACTACTGCTCCCAGTCCTCAGACAGACTCTGCGGAGCTCCAATCCCTGGGAGCTCAGCCATGTGCTGCCTGAATTTCAACTGCTCCAGAAGGTGAGCAGAGAGATAGACGTTCAAGTTGTGCCTGGCAACCCTGTGCTCCATGGATTTACATGGAGTTAGTTACATTGCTTCCTTACTCCTAACCAGTGACCATGTTAGAGGGGAAGGATAGTTCAGAGTAGAATAGCCTGCTGATCTGAAACAGCTCTGCTGTCAGCTCAGATACTGGGCATGTACAGTCCACTCACCGCACGGTTAGAATCTGAGAGTGGAGGGTGAGTGGGCTGAAGGGATCAGAAGTAGACAGCGCTGTGCTATTAGCTCACGCTATATGACATACAGCTCTGTGCACAATATGCATGGGATTTAGGGACAGAATGGTAAAAATGCACCCCATCCCTCTAAATATATTATCTGGAAGAGATTAGTACCCCCATCCACCCCAGTTCTTACGCCCCCGATGTTATTATATATATTTGTGGGCCAGTAATCAAAATGATATACAGTACTAGTGCATGCATTACTAGAATTATTCTAAATTAATTTTGAACAATTAATACAATATCACTGCTCACTGGAGAGCGGTTTGCATGAAGCCGTTATTGTTTTGCTGGTGTTTGTCTTCATCACTATATATGAATATACACTCCCTTAGGGGAATTGTAAGGAATTGTCTAATTAGTTTAAGGGTGTTCTTTTTTTTTAAGATAGGTAATGGTGTGTGTTTACACTTACTAATTGGGTAGGCTTGTTTCTTTGTATGTAAATATTTAGCAAATAATATTCTATTGACAAGATTATAACTACTGTAATTGAAATATTATTTATATTTGGTGCAATTTACTCATACACTTTCCCTAAGAGTGTAGACTAAACATAATTATTTTGTATTCCTTTTAGACATGCACTTGGGCCCAACCTGAGTGAACGGAACTCATAAGCAGAATGCAACTGCCTTCCTGGACCATGGATGGCCCTCATCGTGTATAACATGTCTTTAGTATCACCTAAATGCCTTATCTGGAATTTCAATTCAAGCACAATGTTAGTAATTAATATTTACTGTACCTTTTGTCCTTGGACACCTTCTCCAGGAAGTCCTCTTTCTCCTGGTACTCCTTCTAAACCTTGAACTCCCTTTACAACAAAAACACAATATTAAAAAAGAGTATTTATAAAAAAAAATGTATTATGATACATGTATTTATCTATACATCTTGATTTTGATCTATTTTGTTAAAAGGGACACAGCAAACACCTAAAAAATGGTTGGAATTGAACTTATAAATAATGATGTTGGCAACTGCTTGTAATTTATAAAAGAAATATATAGATAAATTACACTAAACACAATAATTGGAAACAGAATAAAGACTAAGCTGCAGTTCTGAGATGACAACAAATCTAATTTCTCAATAGTTAATATCTAAATCTAAAACTGATATATATATATTTGTAATCAACAGGTAAAACCAAATATTGATAAAAGGCAGGACTTATCCCTTACAAAATCTCGTTTGGACAGGTCAAGTGAAGCCTTCTTATATCTTAATAGTTACAGTGGGACAGGTTCCTGATATGGAAAATGTCGGTGTGTGTCAGAGGGAGGTTCTGACATAGTGAATCTGCCCAGGGTTTAGCAAATAAGATTTTAAACCTTTGCGGTACTTGTTTTTAATGAAACCCATTTATAATACGCTCTTTAATAATAATAATAATAATAATAATAGTAATAATACTACTAATAATAATTATCTAAAATGTGAAGTTAATATGACAATCTTTTATAAGAAAAAATTTTGTTAATTTGTTTATGATCAAAATAGCTTAATCAAATTAACATCATAGGAAAATGTATATGTACTAAAATGTTATTACAGTAATAATGGAAAATATGAGACATTGTTTATTACTTACTGGAGATCCTGGGTCGCCCACACCTGGTGGACCTGGTGGTCCTAATCTTCCTTCCTCACCTTTTTCACCCTAAGGAGAAATTAAGTTATTAATCTTGTCTTTATTGCCTTAATGATAGAAGTACAATTAAACTCAACTTGCTGAAACACCATTGATTTGATTATCCAAATGTATTGAACACATTTGAATATGCAGCATATCATATGATGAACTGAATATGGAAATGTCCTATGCATACTGATAAAGAACTGCACTTAACTTTGAGAGGAAGGTATATCTGTACCATATATATATATATATATATATATATATATATATATATATATATATATATACATGCACTCATACGAAAAAAAGTTGTGATCATGCCACTTATCTATCTACTCTGTCCATACTAGTGCTACTCACTTACAGCTCACAGATCATTGATCTTCAAGACATTATGAGATAGTTTGACTTTTTTGAAGACAAGCTAACCAGATGCCATATGTAGGCTACTCTAGGGAGAAAATAAAATATTCTCTTATTGTACATCTGTTCACTACCACTATACTTTTTAAACAACATGCTAAAACACTGCAAGTATTCAGCCTTTATTTGGATAATCTTAACAATGGGATAGATACTCCCAAAACAGATGGCCTCTGCAAGTAAAATGAAAGTCATCCTCCACTGGCAGTGGAACTGTTTTCATTGTGTAAAACAGAAAGTACTTTGTAACTCTTAATTATTTTGTAGAATAGCCAAAGTTGTTCTCGAAAGCGCAACACAGATTTAATAAAAAAACACAGACATTTAGACCAGTGGCGCTCAACATTTTTAACAGGGTGATACTACATGTAACACACTAACTTTCATCTAGTATACAATTACTGACAAAGTATACACTTTTTTAATTATATAAGTATACACTTACTGACAAATTACATTTTATCTGCGTTTACATTCATCAATAATTAATTTATGACTATGACTATGACAATGGGATTTCTCTTTCCACTTTGTCCCAGAAGACTGGAAGATAAGGGACTAGAACTGCCCATAGAACTGCCTTATTATACACTTAGGGCCTCATTCTATTATCGGCCGTAGGAGATGCAGGGCCGCAAGGACCGGCCGCAGACTATTTGCCTATTCTATTCCCTTGCAGCCGGGGACTCCGGCAGGCTTGCAGCCGGCGCCTTTTTATCCCTTGCGGGCGCACGCGCCGGAGGAAAGCCTTTGATCTTAAACGGCCGCAAGAGTTTCGGCCGCAAGCAAATCCCGGTTGCTATTCAATTGCTCCGGGAACCCTCTCTGCAAGGCTAAAACCGAGCCGCAGATTACTTGCAGCAAAAAGGTCCCGCAAGCACCAATTAAGCACATTATAAAGCCATAATAAAGCCATCCTGCACTCTGAGGAGACGATAAAGTGATTGTAGGTGTTAGCATTCATAGCACAACATTCCCCTACACTCAAATCCGTAAATAATTTTTATTTTAATTTATGTCAAATATCCGTGGAAAAAGTCCCGAGGGCTTGGAGCACCTCAGACCCGCCCATGCTGCGGCCGGAAAATAAACAGTTAATGAAATATCGGATTTGGGCTGATGTGCAAGCTTGAGAGGGGGTTGCTATTAATCCTCATGCCCCCCATTATGATCCCTAGCATTTACAGAGCTTTACAGTGCCGTCTTGAATTTATATTTGCTTTTAAAGTTTTCAGACCGTGCGGCCGGTTGCAAGATATGCGGCCGGCCGTAAGGGGAAATCCTTGCCGCGCCGTCTATTTGAATTGCAAGGTAACGGGAGCCCCGCAAGGAATTGCAGCTTTGCCGTCGTTTTACGGCCGATAATAGAATGAGGCCCAAAGAGATTAAGTATAAGGCAAAAAACAACATTAACACATAGCAAAAGAATGGAGGTCCCTGTCTTTAAGCTTAAAATAAAACGTACCTAGTACTTCCCCTAAAGCACTTAGCAAGACAGCAGACTAATATATTACAGTAAATAAGGCATAAAGAATATTGACTAAATACAATTTGCATTTACTCAAGTGTTATTACTCAAGTGCAGGTCAAAATGGTAACCTTGGTAATTATAAATTAGTTATAATACAAGCTAGACATTGAGGATGAGGGCTATTAAAAATCATTGTTTTATACCAAAACCAAGTATGTGAACCTTTAGGTTTAGTAACTAATTGAACCTCCATCAGCAATGGCTTGCACCAAACATTTCTTGAAGCTGCTGATTAGTTCTATACATTGGTTTGGGGGTATTTTGGCCCATTCCTCTTTACAGCTTTTTTTCAGTTCAAGATTGTTTTGCATTGGAGAATACAGCAGCGGAAAGCAGATGAGGAAAGAAGTGATTTTTTTTTTTTGGGGTATAAATATGCAACATTATGTTTAGAGGAAAAAAAATAGGCATACTTGCATAAAATCCTCATCCAAACCAGGAGAAATGGTGACAGGAATATCAAAATTTGGGTCTCCTTTTCCATCTCTAGTCCCTTCTTGTCAGCTAATTATATCTACCTAAAAACCTCAGGATGACATTATGCTTATCCCATGCATACTTAAATATTTAGTTGAGGTCATTGGTGTTAAAGGAGTTCACACCAGTTACTAAATCTAGACATTCACATACTGTTGATCAGGTAGTTAATATAGGTCTAAAACCATTCCTTATCCTCAGCCTCTAGTTTATATTCGACCAAGTCATATTTCTAATACAAACAATTCCAATGGGTTAAAATTCTTTTTCCAATAACTGTAGAATAATATTATTATTATTATCGTCTATTTATAACACGCCAACATATTCCGTAGCGCTGTACATAAGTTCAATTCAAAGATACATACAAATTAAAATATAGCAAGGCACGGAGGACTCTGTCTTTGATCCTCAAATCCATAGTGTCCATAGTGCTTTCCCTAAAGCACCTTGTGGGATTGAAACTCGCAGACTTACAACCTAAGGTATTGTGTGAGGAAAAGGAGGGAGAGAGTGGTGAGAGTGTGTTAGGGTGGAAGGTGATACGCTTCTTTAAAGAGATGTGTTTTTAGAGAGGTTTTGAATGTTTTGAGGAAGGAGGATAATCTGGTGGAGTGAGGCAAGGAGTTCCAGAGAATAGGGTCAGCACGAGAAAAGTTTTGAAGGCGAGAGTGAGAGTAGGTGACAAGAGTTGTGGAAAGAAGAAGGTCATTAGCAAAACGAAGAGGTCGGGTGGGGGAGTATTTGGAGATGAGACCAGAAATGTATGGGGGAGCGCTATTGTTGAGGGCTTTGAAAGTTAGGGTCATGATTTTAAATTTTATTCTGGAGGCTATGGGAAGCCAGTGGAGAGATTGACAGAGGGGTGATGCCGACACTGAACATTGTGTACGGAAGATGAGTCTAGCAGAGGCATTCATAATGGATTGAAGTGGATATAGTCGGGTGGTGGGTAGGCCAGCAAGAAGCGAGTTGTAGTAGTCCAGTCGAGAGATGATGAGAGAGTGTATAAGGATTTTATTTGTGTCTTGTGTAAGAAAGTGGCGAATTCTGGAGATGTTTTTGAGATGGAGAAGACAAGATTTAGTTAGTGATTGTATGTGAGGGATGAAAGACAGGGGGGGGTCCAGTAGAACCCCAAGACAACGGGCTTGGGAGGTGGGTGTGATGATGTCATTGTTGACTGTGAGAGAGATGTGAGGAATTGTCACAGTGGGAGAGGGAGGGAAGCTTAGGAGTTCAGTTTTAGACATGTTGAGTTTGAGATGGTTGGTGGACATCCAAGAGGATATACTAGAGAGGCAGTTGGAGACATGTGTTAGAAGAGAGGGGGATAGATCTGGTGCTGAGAGGTAGATTTGGTCTTCTGCATAGAGATGATACTGCAGCCCAAAATAGTTTATAAGGGTACCAAGTGAGGAAGTGTAGATGGAGAAGAGGAGGGGGCCTAGGACTGATCCTTGGGGTATGCCAACAGACAGGGGGTAAGGAGAAGAAGAGGTGTCAGAGAAGGAGATACTGAATGATCGATTTTGTAGGTATGATGAGAACCACGAGAGGGCAGTGTCTCAAATACCGAGGGAGGAGAGTATATGGAGTAGAAGTGGATGGTCAACTGTGTCAAAGGCAGCAGAGAGATCTAGGAGAAGGAGAATAGAAAAGTGACCCTTTGACTTGGCAGTGAGCAGGTCATTGGTGACTTTAGTGAGAGCTGTCTCAGTGGAATGTTGGGGCCGAAAGCCAGATTGGAAGGTGTCAAGAAGGGAGTTAGAGGAAATAAAGCTGGTAAGGCGGGTATAGACGAGCCACTCCAGCAGTTTGGAAGCCAAGGGAAGTAGAGAGATAGGGCGGTAGTTAGATGAAATGTCAGAGTCCGATGAGTGCTTTTTGAGGATGGTTGTAATTATGGCGTGTTTTAGACAAGATGGAAACCTGCCGGTAGTTGGGGAAAGGTTGAAAATGTGTGTGAGAGCTGAGATTAGTGTGGTAGAGAGGGGAGGGATGAGCTGAGATGGAATAGGATCCTGAGGACATGTAGTGAGGCGAGTGGATGATAGCAGGCTAGCGACTTCATCCTCTGTAGCTGGGGCAAAGCAGTTCAAAGTGGCTGTTGGATTGGGGGAGGGAGAAGACTGGGTGTGGTTAGTTAGTTGAGACGGTAGAGTGAGTGAGCCACTGTGAGATGAGAGTTCATTGCGTATATTTTCGATTTTATGAATCAAATGGTTGGCAAAGTCTTCAGCTGTGAGGGAGGAAGGGATGGGAGGAGGTGGTGGGTGGAGGAGAGTTTTGAAAGTGGCGAACAGACGCTTGGGTCTAGAGGACAGGGTTGATATTAGTGAAGTGAAGTAGTGTTGTTTAGCGAGGTTGAGGGCAGAGGAGTAGGAGCGTAACATAAATTTGTAGTGGAGCAAATCTACAGAGGTGCGCGATTTCCTCCAGAGCCGTTCAGCGGTGCGGGAGCACTTCTGGATGTATTGTGTTTGAGTTGTGTGCCAAGGTTGTGGAAGAGAGCAAGGGTGTCTTAGTGTGGTTATAGGGGCAAGGGTATCAAGGGTGGAAGAGAGAGTAGAGTTGTAGAGTGATATGGCAGTGTCAGGGCAGTTGAGGTTGGTGATGGGGCTGAGAAGGGGTTGGATATTAGTGGAGAACAGAGCAGGGTCAAGTGCTACCAGGTTTCTGTGGGTGATGGTGGCAGGGGTTAAAGAAGGGTGGTGGGAGGAAGAAGAGGTGAGGTTAAAGGTAAGTAAGTGATGGTCAGATAGCGCTGATGGTAGTATGCATATTGTGATGGTACATACATACACAATATTCATGTAAATATGCAAAACACACTATGCTAGCTGATGAACAAGAACAGGAATTTTCCAGTATCTCCATTCTTTTTATCAAAAGTGCGTTCATAACTGGTGACCTGAATTATTTAATGTTATTTGTTTACCTTTTCTCCATGATGTCCAATACCAGGAGTTCCATCAGGACCTCTTGGACCCTCTGGGCCACGTGAACCCTTTGTTACAAATAAAACAAACAAAAACAAATTAGCATGTAAAATATTCATAAAGTACTGCGTTGACCAGTTAGACCTGTACAACTATGCTGATATAAACACCTTACATTCTTGGCTGCATGGACGGGGGAAAGGTTGAGCTCTAGGATCACACGATCATACTGCAGACTGAACATTTCTAGAAGCTCTGTACAATGAATTCTGTCTATTTTTAAAAGCAGATCTTCTGAACACACAGAAACTCCTTATGTCAAATAAATATAAACTCCACATGGTTTTTATACTATAATATTACTAAATTAAAACGAACACTGTAAGCTCAGCCATTTTTTCTACAGTGAGCCATTCCTGAGATATTTGGCATTGTTTGTGCTGCATTTTTATGCTATTGTGTGGCTCAGTATGCTAATTTGTAGCTCAGTATGCTTGATAAGATTGTATGAAGGGATGTAATTGCATAATAACACCTGAGCATGTTGTGCTTATTTGTTTATGTATTTTCAGAATCAGTGTATTAAAGTAATTAGCACAATAAAGCAGCTAATTGGTATCTACAAGCCATATATTTGAATAAAAATGTAGCACAAATAATAGTGAATATCTCAGCAGCGATTTTCTTTAAAGAAAAATGGCAAGCAATGCAATCTAAACAATCCCCCTGCAAAGTTTTTTTTATGACATAATTCATGACCTCAAATATGATATAAATAATGACATCTCTAATGGCATCATATATAATATGAAACATGATAACATCCATGATATTACTAACTACATCACACTAGGTCCAATTAATGCCAATTAATGTATTTATAACTAAATGCTTACTTAAATTGTTAACATTGGAGGATTACAAATACCAAACTTAAGATACCGTAATTATAAATATAATATATATGTCTAAAAATGTTTGCTTAACGCAACTATAGTAAAATAGCTGACTAAAGGTATTTTAAGACACCATGCATTAACTAGAATATAAGGTATCCTAGTTAGAGTAGGATGGTGTGCTAATGTACACAGAAATGTATGTGTCAAAATTGCATATTTACATATCTGCTCACTTAATAAAGGGTCCAATTGTGGTAGAGTAGTTAGCTTTATAGTATTGTTGTATTATTTACATTTTGGGTTGTGTTAACTAAATACATACTTTAGCATTACATAATTCTGGAAAACTTTTTTGTCATTAAAGTATGTGGCATGCACTAAAAATGTCTATTTATACTAGTTTGAATCAATAATATATTTGGCATAATGCAAGTATATATATATATATATATATATATATATATATATATATATATATTTAGTATATGGTGAGCCCTAGACTGAGAAAAGCTCTCCACTGTAACAGGTTTTAAGCAAAGAACTGGGTTGGATTTTGCACAAACCAAGTGATTCTTTGCTTAAAAGCTGTTTAGCGCAGCGGGCATATGCTTTAAGGGAGCAATATATAAAATTGCTATTTTTGGATTGAAAGAGTCAGGTACATTGTATTTTCATTTGCATGTCCCTGCCTTTTAAACATGTAAATGAGCTTACTAATGTATTATTAGTTTTATATATATATATATATTTGTTTTATAATGCTCCCTTTTTTATAATTATTGTAGGTACACAAGAGTGCTATGTTTATTCTTTCTCTCTTGTGTTTGAATTTAAAAGATATCAAGAGTGTACAATGAGCTAAGGCCCGTTTTATCAAAGAATTGAATACTGATGTGAAATTGGGCTTCATATGGCATATACATATTGTACAGTATCTATAACAGTGGTTCCCAACCCTCTCACCAAGGAGCACGAGACAGGGCATGATTTAGCTTTTACTTTGTGTGAAAACCGGTGACACAATTTGTATCCTGTACCCTGTGGAGCCTGTAACTACCTCATTTGCATTCACACAGTGTGAAACCTAAATCTTTGCCTCACATGTGCTCCCTGAGGAGAGGTTTGGAAGCCACTACTCTATACCTTGAAGGTGAACACCATGTTGTTGTTTTTTTGTTTGTTTTACATATTTTTTTTTCTATTTTTCTGTTACTTTGAGATACATAGATTAAAATAATGTGTAACAATAATGTTCCCAAAAAATCCCATCAATGGAGGTCTACTGTGATATTATCAGTAATATCATGAATTATGTACATTTTCATAATCTATATTATATTTTGCTTGTATTCTTTATATTTTAGGTACATATTTTTTTTAAAACATAAAATATATGAAGATGTCTTCAGATTCTATATGCACTCTATAGATTTATTATATAATTAACATACAACTTGTGATACTATTATTCAAGTTAGAAGATTATTCTCTGTGAACAGTAACATTTTTCACATAGTTAAATCAAGAAATATTGTTCCACATATTTTTTTACATTTCTTGGAAAAAGAGCCACATTGTCTTAATCCCAGTTGTATTTAGAAGTAACGGTTTTACTGGCAGCAAGGATACCCCTACAGCTGCATGTTCAGATTAAAAAATGTTCCCATGAATTTTTTTTTTAAGTATATTTTATGGAATTCACTTTTACATTTACAGCTGCTGTAACATAATTTCTTGTCAATCTTAATTCTGATTTAAATACTTTATTCCAGGTATTATTCAATATTCTTTCTTAAATGAACAAATATTCTATCTTTATGTTATACATATCTGTTGAGGGTTGAATTTCAAAAAAGGACAAAAAAGCCATGGCCAAGGGGGTGTTCCCATTACCTTTTCACTCTTTTTTCGATTGCATTTACCTTTCCTTTGCAATTTTCCCTTACAGAATCCATCCTTTCACACTCTTTGTTGTGCTTCTGGTCACTCTCATTGCCCATCTCTCCCATTTATTGCTTTCTTTTCCACCAATTCAGTAACTCTCTCACTGGTTCTATATCCTCTTTCTCTCTTGCCAAAGTTTCATCGTGTTTCCTCTCTATATTCTCTTGTCTGGCTATCTTCCATTTTCTCTAATTTCTCACTTTTTCCATTCCTCTTTTCCATCCACCTCCCATAAGCAAATTGTTTGAAGTCAATGAAAATGTAAACTTGAACAGGACAACAGCCTCTTGGACTTTGCTATTACCACAAATGGTTTACAGATCCCACCTATATTTATATGAAACATGTTATGTGCAAGGAAAAGTGAACTATGGACAACCTACTCCTATTACCCTAGTCCCGTGCAAAAGCTTCAACGCAGTTTTGTAAGGGGAGTAGGTACATGACCAGGGTAGGCCACACCTTTATTGTTCATCTCTCTCCCATCGTATATTTTGTTGGAAATTGCTATTATCTGGGTGTCCAGGTGGGGTAGTGCACATTTTTAATATGTAAACCTCTATGGGATGCCAGGCATGTAAGGCTGAGATGCCTAGGTATGATTTCCCTGACCCCTCTTTGGATGAAGGTGTAAATTTACTCTACAGATAAGTATAATCAACTGCACTCAGTAGCCTAGAATAGAGGAAGGAGGTCAATGGGTTTTTTAAGGCTTTTAGTATAAACTCTAATGCAGAGTCATCTGTTAGTGGCTTTTTTCCTCTGGCCATAGAAAGTAATGCCCAGAGTTCCCACCAAACAGCTCAGATCCCTCTATATCCCAGTGCTATGTTGAATGAAGATGAAAACATGATTCTCAGGTTTCATTGTTTGCTTTAAAATGACTTAATAGCTAATATATACTGTCATACATGCAGAAAGACATTTTGTTGTAGTCATTCAGTTGTGTCTGACTTCCCATGGCCCTACGGACCGCAGAACTCAAAGCATATCTGTCACTCTGAACTCCAGCAAGCAAATGTTCATTGCACAGAAAGATTATACAATTATAGTAAAATTAAAGATATTGAATTACCTAGGGTCTGGTTTAAGTGACTACAATTGACATCATATGTACTACAGACAGATGTGCTGAGCTAGTCACGTATGTGTCAGTAACACAAGCAAGCCAAAAACCTGTATTCCAACCACAGCTACTGTTAAAGTGGAACTGTCATCTTTCCAGTTTTTATACAAAAAGATACAAGTTTTACTGCCAATACCTTGGATTAAAAAGCATTTCTCATCATTACAGTATTTAAATAAAATCTTACTTGCCCTGGGGTCAGCCCACTTCCGCTCTTTGGCACAGGATTTTGATTTGTGGCATAGCATTTAAAATAGATAAACTGCTTCCTATAGATGTTATAAGCTGACTGAAATCTTGCAGCCAGTAGGCGAGGGGTATTTCATTTTATATTCATGATTTTTTTTAAAGTGAAAGCCAAACAGCAAAGTAGGAATCATTTTTATTTAGCAAAATAACAATCTTCAGAAGGATTTTGTAGGAAAGAGCTTCCCCCACTATATGTTTAGCTGAACTAGAATGTTACTTAGACAAGTAATTTTCTGACATTTTGATTTTCTACCATTAGTTATTATACAAATATTTTAAAGATGTCTTTCTAGTTTTAATTTTGATCTTACCTCTGTATTTATCAGCTACTATCTCTCATCTTCCTTGAAATATTTCTAGTAATTTCTACCGTATCTCCTGCTCCATTCACTTGATATTTTAGTAGTGTTAGCGGGCTAAGAAGTGTGTATATATATATATATATATATATATATATATATATATATATATATATATATATATATATAAATAAAATATATAAAGCTAGCTTAAAGGTCAATGCAATATATGCTAATACTTACCTTATCGCCTTGATTTCCCCTCGGGCCTAGCTGTCCTGGTGGTCCAGGGTTTCCCTGTAAAAAAACAGCATAATAATAACATTATGTTTTGCAGTATACCCAAAAACTAGAAATATGTAATTCAACTTTTACTGAATCATTCTGTTTCCCACTAAAAAGTAACAGCCTTATTAAATTGGGGCTCTATATAAGCACATAGCATATTTTTTTACAGGAATTTTTAGTTAGTGAACTTCTATCCAAAAGAAGGTCTTCACTAACTAACAACTTCTGTAAAAAAATATGCTATGTAGTTATATAGAGCCCTATTCAATTGGCTGACTCGCAATTTAATAAGGCTGTAAGTACCTGAAATGCAAGATCTGAAGACATATGTTGCTGTTTTGAAAAGCATGCATCACAGATGACAGATTTGTTATTAGTTGAATATATACGCCAATACATTCACCTATAACTTTATAAGAAAAAGAAATGCGGATTTAAGCCAGAAAAATAATATGGGATTTATAAAAGAGGATAAGAGCAAATCCTTAATGGTTATTTTCTGTCAGTTTCCAAGTATTTTATAGTATATGGTTTATAATACTACTATACCTTATTTCCTCTACTTCCAATGGGTCCAGATGGGCCTTCTGCTCCCTGTATGGGATAATGAAAACAACGTATAACAAAAGGAAGAGATAAACATTTAAAAATTCAGATTATGCAAGTATATCTAGAGGTTGAAATGCATTAGACAATGTTGCTGAAGATTTGTGAACACATAACGTACCCCCCTGGCCCTATGTGATTACATCCATGGAGGATAACAATTACACCAAAAGGGGAGATCCGATACAAATAAAATACTGATGGAGATTTACTATCGGTTGCAATATACATTTTTCCTACATGTTCTAAAACACATTAAACACAGTGACGCACATTACAGCCTCTGTGATGCTTTGTAAATACACCCACTATGACTTTTCCATTTTTATAAACATGCTCATTTGATTGTGGAATAAAATGAGAAAAAGGCCTGGCATTGTTCCAAAGCCTGCGAGTTTACTAATTTTTTTAAATAATCTCCTGCTTCTGAAGGACTGGATCCTCACTACAGTTGGAGCAGTTTGCTCCTGGAATGTGTAAGCAATACTCTTAATAGAGTTTAGGACTGATTTTAAATCCATACAGTACATATTGCACATAGGATTTCTTTATTTTGCTTTCTCGAGATGAATGGAAAAAGGAAAATTTCAATTATAAAATGACAAATTGAAGTGTTTTATATATATATATATATATATATATATATATATATATATATAGCACCAACATATTCAGCAGTGCCAATATATATATTGATAGTAAAGTAAGGGAATTCAAATTTGCTTTATATACACAAAAGCTGGACCAAACTAAATTATACAATTTAAAAAAGTTAAAAAGCAGACAAAATAGGGCCAACCTGTCCGTATATGCTATTTTGATTATGTGCCCTTAAATTCAGTAAGTCAGCTTAGGGAGGATGTTATACAACCTCCCTCTTCCGTCATTGTTAAAATAAAGATGGAACTCCCTGCTTGAACCAGAATAATATATTATTTTAAGCAGTGATTACATATACAGTAAAGTTTATGAATGAGAATACTGTCCAGGTCACCTGTTTATAAACCAACTGTTCAGATGGGAGAAACAGAGATATTAGCAGATATATAAATAAAAAATATAAAACATAATTAATTTCTAGCTCTCCACTTAACATGTGCACCAATTTGCGTAGATCACCAATTTATAAAAAAAAAAAGGATTGCACTTTCATTTAACAGGACTCCTGTTAAAAAAAACATATTAATGTTTATATTGTTTTTAGGTATTGTATTGTATTGAAATAATGATGATATGAGCTATCGAAGTATCCCAAAAGCTGAAGTAACAGTTTAACACTTACCTTATCACCTTTCACACCAGGCTTTCCACATTCTCCACGGTCACCCTGGATAGATATAAAACCACAATTACAATGTATTAAGACATTTGTGTGAAAATATAGCAAATGTTCTACAAAACTACACATAACATAATTAGTTGAATGTTTGATTAAAGATATTATGGCAAGAGCAGATTATATTCTGTTGAGAATTTGTAATTTGGGATAAGAATGCCAGAGAGAGAAAAACATAAGTATACCTTATTATTGATGTAGTACATAATACTATATTGCCAGTCTACTGTTAAAAATGCATGGACACCTTTTCAAAATGTGTTATTGAGTACATAATGAAATAATTACAAGTACAATTAACTAAAATGTTATAATTATTCCCAGAATCTTAAGATTAAGTGGGGACCCTGTTGAACCCCACTTGTTACAGCTTTGCCCAACCAAAAACCATCTCCAGCAGGGTTAAACCATAAAGCATGTATAGCTATGTGGGGAGTTCAAACTAAGTCATTCCCCATGTTCATTGTTATGGGATGTTACCTACTGGTGGGTTGTCCATAAAAAACTCTGCCTGTTCTTTCAATAAATCAGTTCCAGTTTGGTGGTACATAAACTATGTGTGCTGTCATTATTGGGTAAAGGGCTAATGAGCTAATCACTTGAAGGTATTCTGATACCACTGCTGGTCCTACCCTAAAGGGACTCACATCTGATCCTCCTGTATCTTGATGCTGGTATCCTGCTAAGTCCTATGCTTAAAGGGACCAACACCTGTTCCTAAGGTTTCTGCACCCTGATCCTGTTTTCCTGAAACCTGAAGAAGCAGCTAGGTGCTGTGATTACAAGAGCCCTGACAATCTATGGGGTGTTCCTTTTCTGTGGCTGAAAGCAGGAGGGTTTGGGGTGCACCTGATCCCATCACCCCTGGGTCATCACTGGACACATATACAGATATTTACCTTATCTCCTCTACTGCCAGTTTGACCCTAACAAAAAAAAAAAACAAAAAAAAAAACAGGTCACAAAGAATAATAACATTCACTATTGTCATCATGTTTATAGTTTTACTGTTAATATTTTTAAACTGACTTAGATTTCTAAAATTGTGCCTACAATAATATTGCATTCAAATATATCAAGTAATGAACAAACTAAACCAAGAAAATGAAGCCTACACTGCAAAAATAGTGAAAAGTAAAATAACCTTATTCCACAGTTTAAAAAAAAGTACACAAGTTAAACAATAGACATAAATAATTGTGCATTTTCCAGTTTTGTTATTTTTCTCGCTAATATTTAGTGCTATGCCTTGTGAAACCATTGACAAAGTTTTGTATGAAACAAAGATTACAAACCTGGAGCAATTACTATAGATGCAATAATTTAAAATAGAAATGTTTAATTATTTGGAACCTTACCAATGCACCCTTTTCACCGGGTTCTCCTCTAGCACCTTCCCCCTTGAAAAAGAAAGTTGTGTAAGTGTAAAATAAATTATAAAGATACTTTCCTTATATGTAAGTATATAATGATATTGTTGGCATATTTTACTACATATTCAAGAAAGTAATAAGTAACTTAAAATGCTCTTACTTAATTGCATCAACTATAATTTCCCAACCTAGTAAATGCAAATTTAACTGTACATGTTAAATACCATAAATACCAATGTATTTTGCACTTTATAATAAAGTTTAATTGATCTATGTTTTTATACAGTCCTTTTTAATTATTTTTTTTTTGAAATACCAAACTTACTCGTTCTCCTTTTGGTCCATGTTCTCCTCTCTCACCTTTCTCTCCTCTGCTTCCCTAATGAATAACAAAAAAAGATATGTTTTGAGTTTTCCCTCACTAAATGACCCAGCTATTATGTGTTGATATTTTCATCACTTTTTATCACACAAAATTGATTTTTCTGGTTCTCCGATTAGTAGGCAAAAAACTGTCACTAAATTCACTAAGCTGCAATGTATAGTTTACTGTAACAAGATATATGCCTATACATTCCTCTAAATTCTCACATGAGCTGTAAACAAGATCACAGAAGGTTGGGTGTCTATTTTCTATGTGTAAAATTTCCGTCTACCTTATTGTTGTGCTAAAATATTACAGTAAGTAAAATAAATGTGTGCCAGTTTTGAAATAAACATTACTACACATTCCTTGTTTGTTCTATGAACAGTGATATAATTTCTCCATTACTTTTTACTTCAATATGTTTCTTCACTCAGGTCTTGTTTCCCTAATTTTGTCTACATTGCAGTCTATTTGTATTTCTTGCAGGAAAATATGTTGCTAAATGTATCCACCAATCGTTGGCTCACTCACTAATGTACGACTAAAGGATGCTAAGATCTGACCGCCAACCACCAAGCACCAAGCAAGTCCGTCTTATCTCTTTCACACCTCCTCTCCACCACCCCTTCTCACAAGATCAGGGCCCCCTTTCTCCTATAATGTATTTATGTATGTTTTAGGTTTGATATTCTATTGTTTCCATTTGTACAGTGCTGCAGAATACATTGGAAATTTAGAAATAAAAGATAATATTTTACAGTTACTGGCCTCATAAAATATGTTTGTGTGTGAATGATAAAAATGTCACAAAAATAACTTACAAAAATCCCTGGAGGTCCTGGATCCCCTTTTTCACATAGACAGTAGTCCTGATTACACTAGAGAAAAAATGAACTTGTAAGAACAAATAGGCCTAATAGGCACAGTGTCCTTCAATGCTCTATTATTGTCATTGCTTGCACATAATCCCATCTGCTCAGAAAACTAACTCTGCTTAAGTAGACACTATAACTTACCCAAATTCAGCTACATATTCGAATTTACTAATTTCAACATCAGTCCACAAATATGTAATTTAAAAAATATTTTAAAGAGAATAAAGAGCATTTTTAAATTCATGGGCGTATGAACTGGTGGATGATTAGGCGACACAAAAAATAGCAAAATTAAAGCTAATGGTGCATTGCCAAATTTGGCCACTAGTGGGCATGGTATGATTTTTCCATGAAAGCTCTAACCCATAATTTATATATATATATATATATATATTTATATATATATATATGTATGTTTCAAATATATATACCGTATTTATCGGCGTATAACACGCACTTTTTCTCCCTGAAAATATGGCGGCAAACGATAGGTGCGTGTTATACGCCGATATTCCGTCCCTCCTCCTCATCCTCCCTCCTCATTCTAACCCCCCTCCTCATTCTAACCCCCCCTCCTCATTCTAACCCCCCCTCCTCAACCTAAAACCCCCTCCTCAACCTAAACCCCCCTAAATACCTCCCCCTCACTTACCTGCTTCTGCTCCGGCCTCAGCTCTGCTCCTTGACCCGGCGCGCATGTGACGTCACATGCGCGCCACATAATTAGCATATACGTCGTTAGCATATACGGGGTGCCGGCATATGCCGGCTAATGACGTGGCGCGCATGTGACGTCACATGCGCGCCGAGTAGAAGCCTAATGAAGTAGAGGCCTAAAACATATGGCACTCTGACACAGGTCCACCTATTGACTAGTCCTACTCTAAAATTTACAGCAGTCACAAGATTTTTCCATGCATGAGATCAATTTGCATTCAGACATACCTTTGTGTTTGCAATGCTGGCCTAAGAAAAGAAAAAAAGAACATATTTTAGATCATTAAATTGTAATTTCAGAATAAAGTTTTATAAACTGAATTGGATGCAACTATATAAAAGTGCCATCTACCACCTTACAACAATGGTGTCAACTATCCCTCACAGTCACATTGGAGCATTGTATACAACATATATGTATTTCTCTTCCTTGCTGCAAATCTGATGGGGATCTCAAAACACAAACATAATTAAATATCCAGACAGGCTGAAGATATGCAGACTGTCACACCTTGGACCCTATTAAATTTGAAGCCTGCAGCGGCCATGGTACAACCACAAAGCCTGAAGGTTTGAAATTTGGCTGAGTTACAGAGCAATTAAATTAGACAGAGCCCGCAACATACCGACATCCAAATCCGTAAACCATGCTTCCACGTGTTCCATTTGTGAACATGATCGTGAACATGATCAATTAGTCAAACCCGTGGTTAGGGGTTTAGACGGAGCCAATAGTAAAAGAGATTGACATCATTACGTCACTAAAACATGGAGGTTAAATTTCAATCATCTACGGTTTTGAAGTCCAAGTTGCGTTCGGACCCGCATTCCAGAAATAACACAATATGAAATAATCAATGTGAGTTCTATTATACTGTATGAACACATTGATTGCCAGGATCGATGTAACACGGAAATCAAACATAAAATAAATGATTTTTTATTGCCGATCTGCGGGCTTGAGAATAATGTTCTATTAATATTAATAATTTACATCAATTACCCTTTAATCTGAAATACAGTAGTGTGTTTATATTTGCCTTTACAGTGCTATGGAAAGGACTTTAATCGCCTTGCGGGTCCTCTCTAGTGCTCTAGGATTTTTGGCTCCATTTACGCCAGTGCGTCCTTGGGGATTCGTAGCAATTTAATAGCGTTTTTTGCGAATGTAACATTTACAGGCTTGACAAATCAAAGGCTTAGCTGGGACGAAGTTCAGATTTAAAAAAAAAAACATTTTAACATTGATTTCTATTAAAGACATAAGATAATACAGCATTGTACTTTACAATTTAAGCTTATCATTTTAACTATTGACTATGGGCTTCATTCTATTATCGGCCGTAAAATGGCCGCAAGGCTGCGATTCCTCGCGGGGGTTCCGTTATCTTGCAATTCAATTATACGGCCCCGCAAGGATCTCCCCTTACGGCCGGCCGTATATCTTGCAACCGGCCGTAAGCTCAGAAAACTTAAAACGCAAAAATAAATTCAAGACAGCACTGTAAAGCTCTGTAAATGCTAGGGATCATATGGGGGGACATGAGGATTAATAGCAACCCCCTCTCAAGCTTGCACATCAGCCCAAATCCGAGTTTACATTAACTGTTTATTTTCCGGCCGCAGCGTGGGCGGGTCTGAGGTGCTCCAAGCCCTCTGGACTTTTTACATGGATATGTGACATAAATGAAAAAATATGTTTTTTACGGATTTGAGTGTAGGGGAATGTTGTACAATCACTTTATAGTCTCCTCAGAGTGCAGGATGGCTTTATTTCGGCTTTATAATGTGCTTAATTGGTGCTAGCGGGACCTTTTTCCTGCAAGTAAGCTGCGGCTTGGTTTTAGCCTTGCAGAGAGGTTTGCCGGAGCAATTGAATAGCAACCGGGATTTTCTTGCGGCCGAAACTCTTGCGGCCGTTTTAGATGAAAGGCTTTCCTCCGGCGCGTGCGGCCGCAAGGGATAGCAAGGCGCCGGCCGCAAGCCTGCCAGAATCCCCGGCCGGAGGGGAATAGAATAGCAGAATAGCTTGCGGCCGGTCCTTGCGGCCCCGCATCTCCTACGGCCGGTAATAGAATGAGGACCTATGTCTTTTCTTTTAAAATGTTTAATTATAAAAGTTTAACCAAAACCGTAGCAGAGAAAATCGTTAAGATTAACAACAGATTTTGACGGCCTATAGAGTTTTTCCGCCTGTAATCCGCAAATTGTTTGCGGATGGCTGAAAGAGGTCAATTTAATAGCTGTAACTCGTGCGGGCTCCTTTACGGGCTACGATTTCTAAAAACATGGCAATTTAATAAGGGCCCTAGACCTACTGTTCCCACTGGGATATTTAGCAGTAAATCGAAATCTATTTTTTGGCTCTACATAGACTTTGTGTTACATGAACAGTATCCTCAACTCCAAACACTCCTAACAACAGAGTATTAGGTCAATTTAACGTAAACAATATTTGTAGATACTTCAACACATTCTAATTTTATAACACTATTGGAGACTATACATTTGCATAGTGAAAACCAGTGCATTATATATTTTAAGTTTCAATGGATTGTTTGTAGAATTTTTTCTTCCACATCTATGTTAATGGAACAAAGTTACTACATGTACCTTTAAAATAAATTCAAATATGTTTAATTTACTGTACTGTGGTTTTACAATCCGCATATATGTAAATCATCAAGGTGACCATAAGTATCTAATAATGTTCTCAAAGTACAAACTGTAAACATTCTGGGCATTTAGTGTCCAAATGCAATCACATTTAGCTGTAATACTTACCAATTTCTCTAAAATGATACTTGTTAATTTTGGATCATCCAAAATTAAAACTGGCTCACTGAGTAGATCTCCTGATATCTTTAACAAATTTGCTTTATTTGCCAAATGAGAAGAAAGACCAATAGTGATAAATGATATTCCATTAGCTCTGGCTATGTCCGCAGCCACTTTTGCATCAGGACTCTTAGGGTGATCAATGCCATCAGTCATCAGTACAGCCACTTTTACATGTTTCCCATCTTTTTCCAAGTTAAACAAGGCAGTTGCATTTGTTATTGCATAATAAGTGTATGTGCCTTGTCCAATGTAGTTCATAGAATTAACAACATTTTTGAAATTTTCCAAGCCTGTCCAATCTCTAAATGTATGCTCAATCTTTACAGTGCTACTGAACTGAATGGCAGCAAGAGTAATATTGTTTTCCCATGAATTCACTAGGTGAAGCTGGAAAATATCATGACTAATATCCATAACAAAAGTTTTCTGCTTTTCAAAGAGTCCTCCGGCTGTACTCTCCGAGCTGTCCAAAATGAACATGATATCAACGAAGCATCTTAAATCTGTAATATAATGAGAATTATAATTTGTATTATTATAAGATGTATAATAAATCAAGTGATTGTACACCATTGAAAAATGTTTTAATAAATTTCAGAAATAGTTGAGACCCACGCTGTGATACAGTAGTGGAACTAGTAAATGGAGAGCGCTGGGGCAAAATTATTTGGGAAGCCCTCGCTTTCAACCTCTCATTACTCAGTGTACAGTAAGTACCTGTAAGGGTCAGTAAAAAAGCCAAGACTATATGTAGGTGGTCAAGGTTTCTATTAAAATATTATCTTTACTTTTCCCCTAATTAATCATTTATTTTAACTCTATGTACCTGTCTGTAGCAGAGGGCTCCTACACTTTGGTGGTCCCCAGTGCTTTGCACTTGCTGCACCAACAGTAGCTCCACCACTGCTGTGATATCTTGTCTAGATTCTGCAAAATTGCTGTTATTCATGAAAGTGTAATAAGACCTTTAATAAGAATTCTAATATAGTAGGTAGCTTGGGTTGTTCTTCTTTGTTGCAAGTACATCATTAGTTGGGAAACTTTGACATAGCAAAACTACTTGGATTTATTTGGAAGACAGTCTGGTTTAGGACTGGAATCTGCACAGCAGCCTCCTCCTGGAGAGGTTTGGTTTGTATTCCCCATAGACCAAGATGGGAATTGGCCCTTAATCCTAAGACCAAAATTAAGTCCTAAGAGTATTTGGGTTGAATATTTGCACTGTTTCTGCCAAAACAAGAACATGCATGAAGTGAGGAGATGATGGTGTACATCCTAGATCACTTTACAACAATCAGAGCTAGTAACATCATGTACATATAAAGGAATATAGGAAAAAAATACTCCAAGATCATGAAAATATATTTTATGATTACAAAAACATACCTGAGATTTAATTTTCATAATATTAGTCTTAAAAAATGTCTGAATTAGTCAATCATACACATATCTGGTTTTAACTGAACATGGAAAAATGTGTTTCTTTGTTGTATTAGAAAGAGGGTATTTGATAATGTGTAATTTCTTTTTTTTTTAAAGGTATCAGAACATAAGAACTTATTCATAAGTATAACTATTCTTGGGGCCTGCAAATGAGATCTACAGACTAAAGTATGCTCTCTGCATTTCCTGTTTGTTTCAATTATGTTTTAACAGGTTTTGCGCAATATTTATTCTGCCAATTTTTTTAATAATGTTTAAAAGATGTCTTTTAACTGCTTGAAAAATCAGTGATGCTCCATGTACCTTTAGCCATGTCAACAGAGCAGATGTTGACGTTGCATATTTTTATTTAAGATTAAGTTTGTAGCATGACAGTGATCAAATTAACTCATGCCTGGTTTGCTCCTTATATACTGTATATAAGAAATCAGTTATCATGTAGATTATTATCAGCTTAGAGATCAACTTTACCACTGATCATCCAGCCATTGGCTTACTGATTAGCACAGACTATTTCCACAAGCAGTTGTATTGAAATAGCAAATACAATGGTGTACAAAAAAGAAGGTCTGGTTTACAACATCTATGCCAACAAATAGCAAATATTTGGGGTCATTTCCATGGATCCTCTTAATTGGACATGCTACCAGGGTGTCATCTTCATTAATTATTGAGTCGAAATGTCCAAACTTTAATCTGCGGAGTTGTCTGCTTATTTTCCCCCAAAATAACATCCCACAGATGCACACTATTAGATACATTACTCCTATTGAAGAACAAGATATATGACATCTGATGCAATATTTGAGGACCAGAGTAGTTTTAAAAAATCAGTTGTTTTCTTTACTTGGGGATATGCTTTACACGTTCCTCAGGGTTTGCAACCAATACTCAATGTATAAAGCCAGTGTTGTATAGTGATGTGCTGGTAGTGGCTATGTATTGGCCTATGGTGTAAGTTTTTAGCTCTTTTATAGGTTATTGAAACGTGTGGTGTAAGGGCTTCTTCATATTAAGCATATGCCAATCTTCAGAGTGAATAGATTTATTTTGCTGCCATTGATGATTAAACCTGCCTATAATGCAAACTGGTTGCTGTTTCTTTGTTATCGTTTTAACAATTTGAACAATCTTGATTTGAGACCTTATTATAGGTTTCTTTAAAGAGATTTCTTACAATCGCTGCAGTCAAGAAGTCTGTTTTGTAAATCTTTCGCCTGATTTTTTAATTTGTTAACAATGCTGCAATTTGTATGTAGCCTAATACATTGTCCTACTAGAATTGACTTCATTGTAAATTTTGTGTGATGGCTGGACCAATGCAATAGCCTATTTTTGTCTCTAATTTTTTATTTTGCTTGATCTTCAAATGTAAAAATATTATACACTCATAAAGGAATACCAAATGTCAAGATCAAATTATAAATATTTTAATCCAGGTTATTAACAAAATTTTCAATTTCGGGAGCAGTGGAGAGGTGTCCTTATTATAAGGTAAGTCCAATTAGCTTGTTAACTATTTCAATGCTTTTCATTATGTATTTCTTCTTTTTTAGAGTCTGTCTAATCGGATGGGGCTAATCTGTGGGAACTTTTAGTCTCCTCCCCCAGGGCCGCCTTTAGGGGAGTCAACCTAATTCATTCTTGCACAGGTAGGGGAAGGGAGAACATGTCTCTCTGCCCCTAGTTCTGGGGCAGAGAAACCCTGTAGTCAGGCCATATAGTTGGTGCCTGTATGTCTGACCTACTGCTGTGCATGTTAGATAACCTTTGCCCTCCAACCAACTGGCACCAGTGACTCACCGCTCATGACACTCACACATCACATTGACTCTATCACCGGATTCTCATTAAAATGAGTATAAACATCATGCATGGGGGGACATTGTAAGGGATATATCCATGTCTAGGGGCACGTTTAATACTTTATCTATACAGATGGATCTGTCACAGTAAAAATGTAGCAGACATCCTTACTCATAGTTTCTATCAACCAATTGTCCAAAAAACAACTTGGCTTAAATCTACGTTAGGCATCTTTCAATGCGGACATTGTAAAGCTTGCAAATACATTAAACCTACCAAAAAAATGTACATCCTATTACAGCGAAACATTACATTATCATAGATGTTTATAATTGCAGCTCAGCAGGAGTTGTTTATATTATACAATGTACATGTGGAAAGCTTTACATAGGAAAAACGATACATCATCTTAGAAGAAGATTATTGGAGTAAGTGTAAGCTATCAAAAGAGACCTAGACACCCCAGTTGCCCGACATTATAAATTATGTCACAACAAAGACACAGGGCTGCCGCAATTTTTTTGTAATTGATAGTGTACATGATGGCCCCCGGAGAGACAATCTGGATCACAAAACCCGATCTGCCACAATAAAAGCTTTTCATTTAGTGCCTTCATTTAAAATTATTCATAATAATCTTTCTATATTTACTTGTCTGCATTTTTACATTCCACATATTTCATTACAATGGAACTCCTATGATTAAACATCTGGAAAATGAGCACTTTTTGGTTCGATCAAATGTTATGCCTTCAAACCATACCAGGATTTTGGAATGATAGCTGATTTTATTCCTTAATTTTTCTTTTGTTATAACATTATTGTAATTAGTTATATAATTTTTTTTCATAAACTATAAACATTTTAGTTTATGTTCATAAAAAAAGTTTGTCAGTCATATCTCAAATGCCCACCTATCATGAATTATTGTCTCATACTTATATTGTTCATCCACTAATTCATTTTTTGATTTAGTATATATGTAATCGTCATATTATGACCATATAGTTTGTAAGCTTAGTGAATACTTACCTTTTTCTTCAATTTCTGTTCATTACTAAGATCTACTACTCACCCACTTCACTTTCATCATTATAAATACTCACATTATGAGTATTGTCTAATCTTTCTTTGATCGCTTGATATGTTCTTTTATTTCATATGTTACTTTACCACAAGTAGTTTCAATATGATTAATTCTCTTTCTGTTTTTGTAAAGGCTTATATTATTATATTATAACTAGAATATTGCCCGTCAAAAAATGACGGCAATGAAATTGTAAGTGAGCTAATGCTGTTTGGTGTATGGTAATCAAATAAATAATACATTACAAAATGAATATACTTTACCTATTTGGAAGTAATATATGCAGAAAGCATTGTGTTGAAGAGCTGATAATCTGTTTTGATGTTGCCGCAGCATCCAATGTGTGTTTTGAGTGTTGTGGAGCTGCAGTGAAAGTGTCAGCAATGTGTGCAGTGTGTAGTGTAAATACTGTGCGTGCGTGAGGAAAATCCGTTAGGGTACCTGTGTACTTCCGCATTGTGTAAGTTAGTGTTGTAAAATGGCGCCTAATGTGTGTATTACGCGGCTGTGGCTGATTTTGCGTCCTTGTACCTCGTGCGGCTTTTTTGAAAAATCTGTATGCGTTTCGTGGTGTTTTGCGTGTTTAGGGTCCTATAGCCTCGTTTTCGTTTTGTGCAGCGGCCATTTTTCTCTTGCTTAGGGGATTTTCGGGTGTTTAAACTATTTAATGTATTTTTGTGTTTTTACTGTTTTCGTGTGCGTGGGTTTCGGCCGCTAATGTTGTATTTTTGCGAGGTCGTAATATTTTTGTTTGTAAGTGGCGCGGCTCGTATTGGTGGATGCTAAGTCCGTAAATGTTGCGGTTGCGGTGGGAGCCTCCACCTCTGCAAATGCGGCCCCACGCCTGGGAGTGAGTTTGCAAGCGAATTTAAGCCCAATTTGCCGAGTTTTGTCACTCGAAAATTGGCTAAGCGAGAAAAAAAATGTCGGAAGAAAACGTAAAAAAATCTGAAAACGGAATGAAAATGAGGCTAAGCACATTCCGACCTTGGAAAAATACAGAACTCGGAAAAATACACGGGACTAAGAAAATACACAACAGCAAAGACACTAACACTTGCACGAACAACGCCAGGCACGCGGGACTTTGCAGATAAAAGCAATGGATAGATTCAGCAGACACACAGAGGAGAAACACACAGGGAAGTGACAGGGGGGAGATGCTGAAAAGAGACACATGCCATTCCCAAGCAAAAAACTTGCAGGTTAATTAACACCGCAATGAGTGGCCAGTACAGTAGGCACGTGGGGCTCACGATGAGCGCCGAAGGTGATCATTGCAAAGCAGATAAGTTGAATTACACAAGGGGAGAGGCTCGCAATGTGCGCCAAAGTTGCTCAGAGGGCCAAAAGACTCACATTGTGTGGCAAACAGCATGGCCAGGCTTCAAATGTTATTGCCGTAATTTTTGACGGGCAAGTCGCTAGAATCATATAATTTTTATAGTCTAATTATGATATTATCTCAAATATAAAAGAGAAAATATTTCTCATTACAATTAGGTACTAAATCAAAATATATTGGATTGCTACAACATCTGATATTTGTGATATTTATAAAGTTAATCTGTAAATTGTATGTCGATTTACAAGTTGCAAGATTATGGTGATATTATATCAGATAGATATTGATATAGCAATCTACTTTATAGTAAATTAACAAAATATTTCCATAACTTAATAAAAATAAATATAGAGAAAATAGAGACTTATACAATACCCAATGCCAATGTCTTGTCCATGGTTCCTCAAATGTCAGGGCCCCAGAAAATTTGACACTTTTCTTTTGTTTCAAAACACAATTTGTGAGTGAGTTGTGAAAGTTTCCTTGTAGCTAATTATCTATGTGTTTTGGGAATGTCCCAATAGTATGTGGTAGGAGAATGTTATGTCTCCTAAATATGCTTTTGAATATCTGTCTTCAATGGAGTCTATTCCTCAAAGGGCTCTCCATAGGCTCTTCTTCTTAGGAGTCTTCCAAAGTTGTTCCCTGGGGTCTCTCTGCCATTCCTTTGTCTCTCTTAATTATACTAAAGCTTAATTTTCTTATCAGGAATTCCAATCAAGCTATGCGTTTAGCAATCATTTAGAAACCATGATTATGTCATAGCTGTTCACCAATGAGAAAAATCTATTCTTGTCCTATCCAAAACCACAAGGTCAATTAGTATCTTATAACACCAGATAACACCCTTGTACCTTCAAACTACAATCAATGTAATAATTTTTAAAATAAAATTACCTAATAACCTTTTGACCTTAATTCGTAAAATTAACACCATCTACTGACATTTTGACATTTCCATATAAAACTGTCAAATCTGGGGGGGGGGGGGCGTGGCTAGCAGGCACACTGAGTGGCCGCATGGAGCAACTGCTCCTCACCATCTAGGGGGGAAAAGGGCCACAATCTGGGGCTATTACGCCTAAATTAACCCCAAACAGCTTTGTGGGGATATTAAATACCCCCTTGAGGATTAGGAGCGGCAAGAGCTCCAGAATTGGAGCACAACAATGGTTTTGAGCCCTTCGGGCCTACTTGGCCGGGTGCCTGCATAGGCACAGTGGGCCATGTGCTCCCTCAACTCCATCTGCAACCCCTGGGCGCCGACACACAGGGGTGGCTAACTCTCCCTCACCTACCCAGATCCTCCAACTCACCAGCCGGAGGATAAACTGCGGAAGCGTGGAGCAGGAGGCTGAAGAGGCAGGCTACACACCGGAGCAGTGCCTGACTGGCAGCCATCTTGGGGCTCTGTCTGCACAGTGAGTACTGCAGAGAATAGCAGGACAGTAAATTAGTGTGGAGGGGCATCCTAACACTAAGGGACTGCAGGGGACTGAGACCCACTACTCTACACCCTCCCCTGGGAGATAATAAGACCCTGCTCACCTCCAGAGGGAAAGGGGGAAAGCCTGTTTGCATGATATCCCTGCCAGACGTTTTTAAAGGGCCAGTACCACATAAAAGGGCCTTTGGAAGAAGGGTTTAAAAAAAAGCAGAAAAGCAGGGGGCACAGGGATCTTCACCTTATGTTGTGAAAAGTCATTGAGCTTAAAGAACTTTTCCTCAAAAGTTTTATTTTCTCCAGCAGCAGCATAACCTGCAACTGAAACTGCCTCTGTCCTGATCACTTTAAACTCCAACCCTGCACAGCCACTTAGTGTCCATTCACACCTATTGCAGCAGCATTATAGAGACTGACTTAGGTGAAAGAGACTACAAAGCCACCTTTTGTCTTACCACTTCCACTGCAGCTAATAACAGAACATTACAATTTGGAAATTCATACAAACTCCAGAGCTGCAACCCAAAATCACTGGGGTTGAGCTGGAAAGGGAACAAGAAGTGCTAAGCACTAGCTCCTCAAAAAGCACAGATAAATCAACCCAAAAACAGTAAAAGGCAAACTCCTGATAATATATCCCTAACAAGGTGGGAAGATAAAACAGAAGCGGAACAACCTCAACACTATACTCACGGACTAGACAAGGGGTCAAATTAATGCCCATGAGCAAGAACGGGCACTATCAACAAGGAGCCCAACTCATTCACCAACCCCAAGGAAGATAACAAGACAAAAGAAACCATGAAAGACGGCTAAAAAAGGGGAGAAACAGCAGGAACTCCAAAAACAGATAACCAACCAGAAATGACAGATTAAAGCCAAATCAACAAGATGCAAAGGAAAACATAACCAAACAGCAAAGGGTCACAAGCCAAAGGGCAACTACACCTAGCGACTACCTAAGCTCTACAAAACCACACCCTCCCAGATACAAGATGGGGAAAAGAAGGAAAAGTGTACCAAGCAAAAGTATAGAGGAACACTTCAAACCCACAGAGCACTTTCACCTGACAACAACACAGACAGCCATGGATCCACCGGAAACCTCGGAACCAGAAGATGGTGCCACTCCTCCATCTCCACACATGGATGTCTCAGAAAAATCAATGGAGAAATTTGAAAAATTATTAAAGGACTACATAACCTCGGCAGTGAGGGACATCAGGAAAGAGATCCACGATATCGGACAACGGACCCACCAACTAGAGGAGATAACAGATAAAATAATAGAAACACAAATCAAAGACAGAAAAGACATCACCAGCAACACGGATAAGATAGCAGAAATGGAAAGCAAATACGAGGACCTGGAAAACAGGTCCCGTAGATACAATTTAAGATACAGAGGCATCTCCTCCCAAGTCACAGAACTGAAGCAATATATAACAGCAGTAACCCACACACTACTACCAGAGGGTGGAATAGAAGAAGATGAGATTGAGAGGGCACACAGAGCCCTAGGACCTGCTAGAAACACAAACCCACCAAAAGACGTCATTGTCAGATACTTAAAACAAAGCACTAGAGATCTCATTCTGTCAGCAACAAGGAAGATAAGAGCTATCAAAGGCCCGGATGGCAGTGACCTGCAAATTTTCATGGACCTCTCTCCCATAACTTTGGAAAAAAGGCGAGCAATGAGACCAATACTGCAAACTCTCATTTCACATAGAATCTCCTACAGATGGGGATTCCCATTCGCCCTAATCTTCCAGGCGAACAGGTAATTTCATAAAGTTAATAACCCAGATGAAGGACACAAACTTTTACAACAACTACAACTAAAACAACCGCCCGGACAAGAACCACATACCAACAACGACGCAAGCCAAAGGCCCATTAGGGCCTGGACGGAGACTACCAACAGTAAAAGCACAAAGAAAACCAGGCAAGAAAAGCCCACACCTCCAAGAGACACAGCAAATAAAAATCAGGAGAGAGTCACCTGAACAAAATAACCGTACAAACTCATCATTACGACAAAACTGGTTGAATCACCTCTAGGAATAATGAACAACAAACAAAACAAAGATCATCCCAGATACTATACAACTGCAACAAATAACACAAGAAAACAGCAAAGACATTAGCAACAAACACACCTGGTTGCTCGCACACGAAATAAATCTTGACATAAAGGATGATTAAGCTGAAACACACATGGAGTTCCTGTAGTCAGTTCAGATACAGGAAAACATAAAATTTGAGTAGTGCGCTAGGCACTACTAACCAGATATACACAGACTGAAGAGAACCCTTCATAACAGAAGGACACTACAATAAGGAACTGAATTAAATAATACAGAATAGGCACTAGGTCACGGTTATTCTCCCAGAGGGAAAGCGGAGAACAGATCCCCTTTACTCTCTAAACTAAGGGTACTTCTACTAAAGTGCCAGGAGAATTTGTTGTTTACCATGGTTGCTTATTACAAGTTTACGCTAAACGAATGTTATGTATTTATGTTATGCATGTTACTAACGTCATTTTGTGTTTGCTTACATTACAAGCGGCTCCACACAATTACACAAGGTCACGAGCCTCAAGGTCAACTGGACTCCGCAGAGGGAGGGCCCCGGGACCAGGAACAACAGACAGGTGAGAACAACCTACACAGACAAAAACCACGACACACACATGGCAGAGGTCACATTTAATCTTATTTCCCATAACGTAAAGGGTTTTAATACCCCTTTCAAAAGAAGGAATGCATTCCTCTTTTACAAAAAGTATAAACCGGCGGTGCTCTTCATACAGGAGACACATTTTGCCCAAGACAAACTACCAAAATACCTTCACAGGGAATACCCTACCTTTTACTCAGCCACACAGAAAACCAAGAGAGCAGGGGCCACAATAATAATACATAAATTGTTCCCATTTCAATTAGAACGTAAAATCGTGGATAAGGAAGGGGACTTCATTATCTTAATTGGATAGATACTAGGGGAAAAAATCACCCTTATAAGCCTCTACGCACCCACCACTGCGCCACACAAATCCCTAATCAAACTACTGAATACCTTAATCCCTCTAGACACAGGGAAGATTATTTTGGGGGGAGACCTCAATCTCACTCTACAAGCCACACTGGACAGGTCGGGAAATAAATCAGACTTAAGATTTAGTAAGCAACTACAAAAGATTCAAATGCTAATGCAAAATAATAACATAATAGATGCATGGAGGGGACATCACCCCCTGGAAAGGGAATACACCTTCTTCTCCCCCACACATCAAACGTACTCCCGAAAAGATATGATATTTCTGGACTCTGGGTTGTTTGACCACTCTAGCAACGCACAAATAATCCCCTGTCCATGGTCCGATCACTCTGCGGTGGCCATCACTTTGAACCTGAACACGGGGTTAAAATCCAAATTCAACTGGAGACTAAATGAGTCCCTTATTGCCATACCAGAAACAAAAATGCAAATACAATCAGAACTGACACGATACTTTGAACAAAATGAAAAACCAGATACAGGAATAGGCTGGCTCTGGCTAGCCCATAAGGCCTATATGCGAGGGTCCATTATAAGGATAGCCACCACTTACAAAAAGACCCTTAATCAAAAAGAGGCAGACTTAACTAAAAAATTACACAAACTAGAGACCTTAAACCAAATGAAGCTGACCCCTATAAGGACAGCGGAAATAGTAAAAACAAGACAAGAATTAGATAACATTCTAACAATTAAAACAGAAAGAATAATGCGCAGATCCCAACACACATTCCTGAAGCAGGCAAACAAATGCTCTCCAATGCTCGCCAGGAAACTGAAAACAAAACAACACAACAATCAAATATTCCAAATAAAAACAGCAGATGGCCATATAACCCAAAGCCAATCCAAAATACAAGAAACCTTTAAAAACTTTTACCAGAAAATCTACACATCAGAGAAAACCTCTACAAAACATCAGATCCAAAACTATCTAAGTGGCCTAGATTTACCAGAAATATCAACCACAGAGCTAGAAGCCCTTAATACAGAAATTACACTAAATGAAGTCAGGGAAACAATTGAAGGAATGAAACTAGGAAAGGCGCCAGGACCAGATGGGTACCCAAATATTTATTACAAGACATTCACTGATCACCTGTCACCATACCTACACAAATTATTCAACGCCATACTCAAAGGGGAACAGATAGCTCACGAATTCACACAAGCAAGCCTCATTTTCTTCCCCAAGCCAGGCCGCGATCCCATAGAAGCCAAGAACTATCGACCCATCTCAATATTAAACGGCGACCTTAAGATACTAGCAAAAATTATGGCCTGCAGAATCTCAAAATTCCTCCCAAAATTGGTACACAAAGATCAAGTTGGTTTTGTGCCGTACAGACAGGCGGGGGACAACATCAGAAGGATAATGAATGTTATGCATATAGCCAAGGCAAACAACAAATCACTCTGCACCATCGCTTTTGACCCAGAGAAAGCCTTTGATTCCCTAGAGTGGGGCTATCTGAAAGGAGTGCTACACAAAATGGGGATCAGGGGAAATTTTCTCAACGTCTTTAACACCCTATACAATAAACCCAAAGCATTCCTGAAACTAGAAGGGGAAAACATAAATTACATCGACATAGAAAGAGGGACGAGACAGGGGTGCCCCTTGTCACCATTACTATTTGCTTTGGCGATAGAACCTCTCGCACAGAGAATCAGGGCGGATGTAGGTATCAAAGGGGTTTGGGCTGGGTCCCACCAATTCAAATGCTGCATGTATGCAGATGACATTCTATGCACTGTGACCGAGCCGGAATCCTCTGTACCCCCCCTGCTGGAGACCCTGGACCAATTCGGAATGATTTCAGGATTAAAAGTTAATTATAATAAAACTGAGGCTATGGGCTCCAACATTCCGGAACAAACCTTAACCAGACTAAAAACAAAATATAACTTTACATGGTCCTCCAAATCAACTATCTGGGAATAAAACTGACCCCCGACCTGTCTGGGCTGTATGAGGCCAACTATCCACCTATATTCAAAACCCTATGTGCAGACACAAAAAATTGGAGTAAATTCCCGATCTCCTGGACGGGACGCATAAATTCCATCAAATTAAACATATTACCAAGGCTGTTGTACTTGTTTAGGACCCTCCCTATTCCCATAAAACAAAAAGACTTGAATTTCAAAGAAGCTGCTATATAGCAATTATAACACCGGGGGCATAGCGTGCCCGGACCTAAAAGCTTACTATACATCAGCCCAACTAGCATTCCTTCCCCAATCCCACTGCGTGGAGCACCAGCCAATCTGGGTATTTGTGAAGAACATTCAAATGCACCCACATAAATGGGACAATGTGACATGGTCGCCCACCATACCACACGCATGCGAGAAACACAGCAACCCAATCATCAGACATATATTACACACCTGGCACAAAACCAACAAGGCACACCACATAACAAGAGGCCTATCAAACTTAACACCCACTTTAACAATCCCAACAATATGGGATACATTAGACAAGGACTCAATTAACTGGTGGTCCTTGAACAAACTAGACACCCTAGACAAATGGATACAAAATGATAAGGTCCTTACCTTTGACCAGCTCCGACATAACCATAACATCCCATTAAGAGAACATTTCAACTTTTGTAAGATAAAACACTACATAACAACACTTATTAGGAAATGGGGAGCCCCCAGACCAAACCGGCTAAGCGTGATCTGCCAAAAAGCCCCACTCACAAAAGGCATCATAAGCACACTATATGCAGCAATTAGAGAGATGCACAACAACAACACAGCTCCCTTTAAGTGGAAGTGGGATCAAAACATAGGAACCCCAAAAGACGATAAGGCCTGGGAGAAAACCTGCCTCAAACTTGTGAAGAGCCCCCTGAGCTATTCCCTTAGGGAAACATCCATAAAATTCCTCCATAGAGCATATTATACACCTGCAAAACTACACACCATTAACACGCGAATCCCCCCACAATGTTTCAGGCACTGCCAAGATAGGGGGACATTCGAACATATATGGTGGGAATGCCCCATAGCCCTAAACCTCTGGAACAAAGTGCTAAAACTAGCCTCAGAGACACTGCATACACCAATCCCTTGGTCAATTGACACATGCCTCCTAGGAGGACCTATTACACATATTTCGAAAAGCCAGAATAAATGGTTTCAGTACCTGATGCTATCAGCAAAAAGCCACATAGCTCAAAAATGGCGAACCCCAGACCTCAGGATACAAGAGGTAATACACAAATTAAATGGCATAATGTTGTTTGACAGATTCACACACACAACTAACAACACATACCCAAAATTTCTAGAAATATGGGGGGCATGGACAACCTCCACACAGGCAATAGAAATATAACAAACATAAACACAGATAGCAGACAAACTAGGAGATAAACCAATTCAAGAAAAGTGAACTGGGCCCCCCCCCTCCTTGCCGGACTCCACAGACCAGCGCCAAACGGCAAGACTCAGAGGTGAGTGACCTACTTCAAACTACTGTCTAGTATACATACAAAAACGGTCCCTCGACATGAAAGGACGGAAAGAAGAATCATTAGACACAAGCACACGAATGACACTGTAGTTAAAGTTGTTATATCCAGTTAATTTTATTTTGTATGTAAAAAAAACTGTAACAAAAGGTAGCATATCATACTAAAACCATCAGAGATCTCAAAAACAGGCAAACAACCATGCTACCAGTTTAATGTTACTTAGAAAGGTTAAGAAAAAGGAAAATGTAATGGAACTGTCACTAAATGAAAATGTCCCCATCATATAAGTTTACGGTTAAGCAATCTACAACATAAATTTGGCCTGCGAGCCATCGCTGAAACATTAATACTGTATAAGATTTACAACTCTGTGACAATAAAAACTATTGAAACAAAAAAAAAAAACTGTCACATCTTACATACCATAGACAAATGTATTAATTGGGAAAACAGACAATATGGCCCCTATTCAATTTAAAACCCGTAGTTTACGTTATACTGGCCGTATGTATGCAATTTTAGCGGTTGTAAGTTATGATTTTGACAAAATGTGTTGTAAGTTATGTTTTTGAGAACCACAGGGATTTTAAGCCTGTAACATGTAGATCATTTGCAGCTCGCAAAAAGACACCAACTGAATAGCAAATTAGTTTACGGGCTTTATTACGGGCTTCAGTAAACTACAATAGCTCAATGGAATCGAGGCCTAAGAATATTATATGACACATTTAATATACCTTTAGAGACACTTAAAGATAAATATATAACTGAATGGGAAGCCGATCAAACGCAGCAATGGGAACAAGATAAATTGAAAGAGTCCTGGAACAACATCTGTAGGGTCCCTTAATTATGGTTTCCTAGAGACTTCTATGAAAGTGCTGCATAGAGCCTACATTACTCCTGATCGACTCAGAAATCCATAATTGCTTTACGGGCTGTCATGCACTTGGCTCTTTTATCTATACTTGGTGGGAGCGTCCGATAGCTCAAAGATTTCACAAGATATTATGCACCTATCTTCAAATCAAATTCCACTTGAACCAAACATTGAAACCTGCTTACTGGGAATGTATCCTCTTGCTTTGTCCACCCAACAAAACAAACTATTACAATTTGTACTATTAGCCGCCAAAAGCCACTTAGCTAAAAAAATGGAAACCTGATATTCTTAGTCCCCCTTTCAATTGAGCAAATTGTAATTACTGGAACCCATAATGTAGCCCGTAAAAGGTACTAATATTTAATTGGAACCTTTTAGCTACCCACAATCAATTTGCGGGTTACAGGCTCAAAATCCCTGTGGTTGTCAAAAACTTAACTCCGTCCTGTTAGTTTGATGTTTCAAGCCCATAAATGTTACCAGTGCTAAAGACACAAAATACATATTTAATTCCAACCATTCAACAAGCCCGCAATTGCCTTCAAACCCATAAATGGCAAATGCGGCAAAAACTTTTACAAGTACGTGACAGGACTTGCAAGTGGGTTAAACACCTGTTTGTAACACTACAAAAGCAAATAAACACACAATACTGTACTTACAAATACTCGGAAAGTAACAAAAGGCATTCGAATGAATTGCACAACAGCCTCATACTAAACAAATTAATTTTATTCATGTTTTATTTCTGTGTTATATTGATCCCAGGAATCAAGGAGTTAATACATATCAGGCAACCCACGTGGACTACAAAAGTTTCTTCATTCATTTTTGTTGATTTCTTTATGGCTGGAATGTGAGTCCAATCGCATATCGGACTTCTAAACACTAATTAATTGTAGTTTAAACTTCATGTTTTACGGACGACATGATGACGGTCTCATTGACTCTGACTAAATTGTAACTGTCATGATTACATTGTTTAGTGACTGGGATATTACCATTAATTATGCATATGGCCAAGAAGCATGACATTGTTGCATTGTGATTATGTATTATTGTTGTTTAGGTTATATGTTGCCTGTACATTGTGATCTTGTATCCTAGTTATAATATGTTATAGAGGGAAAATGTGATATAGAACAGAATATGGTAAAAATGCTCTGCACAGAAGTGTACCTGCAGAACATTGCATCTGCACACATACAGGCCTTGATTCAAGGCAGATGACTGCTCCTTAGGAGTCTTGAGCAAACACTGGAGATTAACATCAAGGTTGTTACCCCTAGCTCGCTATGGACACTTGTCATGTAGTTTAGACATCTGGTGAGTTTTATCGTTTTATCTCAAGAGCGCTATAGCAACCAAGGTTGCAAAGCAGATGTGCTGATATCACACACATACACAAAGGAACACAAGGGTGTGGTATGGGAGATGTATAAATATGTTAGTTCTATGATTCAATAAATGTCCTAGTTTCACATATCCACAGTGTGAGGCAGTCTTGTGTTTGTATCCTGAATTGGGGAGTGGTCTCTGCCTGTACCTTTGGGCATTGTCCTCTTCAGATGCCATCTTTTGTGCCACAGAGAGCAAGAACTACACAATTCTGCTGGCATAGGTTTGAACTAGGTTCACATCAAGCCCCTTTGAAGAAGCCGATTGTGACAGTAACTTACTGGCTTGCTTAATTGTTCATGATCATGATCATGGCCTGAAATGCTACATACGGGTTCATGGTTTGCGTGTTGAGGCTGTGAGCCTGTACTTGCAGACTTGAGTCAATTAAATACATCTGTAACTGCAGACATACAGGCAAGTGTGAAGGTAATTACAAGCTTGGAATTGAATAGGGGCCTATGTCTTGGGTAGAAAAGTATTTTGCAACACCGTTAAAGGGGTGACATATCAAACCAAACCATTTGTAAATGCCGTGTCCCTTTTTCTCTCTTTACCCTTTTTCCCATCTTGTTTAATTGATCATTATCATGCACTTAGATGCTATGTACAAGTTCATGGTTTACGGTTTTAGACCTCGGCCCTGTAATTGCGGGCTTGTTCAATTAAATACCTCTGTAACTGTAGCAAATTTCTAATTCGCAGACATACGTATTGTATGAAGATAATTACGTCTTGGAATTAAATGGAAGCCTTAGTTTGCAAACAGTCAAACATAAATTAAATTATATCAGGATTAATAAGAGACTTACACTCTTGCTAGCAGATTCTGTTGATATTTTTCAAAACATTTAGGATCAGTGGCTGAATTCTCCATATAACATTCCACTAGAATAACAATTACATACATATCTCAAAATGTTACTTAATATATGGGTGGAAATTTTTTTAAATTGTTGTGTTAAACACATAAAAGTGAGGTTTAGTCACTTAAAAGTAAAAAAGTAGATCATCATATCAACTTACTCAACTGTGATCTCTAAAGGAAATAATAAATCTCATTGTGTTTCAAACTGTGTTAAACAGAAAACACACCACAAAGGGAATAAAGTTTATGTATTTTCAGCTGCAAAGAGGGATATTTTTTATAAGCATGAAATAAATGCTGTTTTGGGAATATTACAGGATAAAAGTAATAAAGCTATAATTGTAAAATTAGCACGTCTATCACAGTCTCTTAAAAACTTAGATTATTATTATCATCATTTAATTTTAAATCACAAACAAATTTGATAGTATTAATACCAAAAGACAAAACAGGATAAATATAAAATTAAATAAATATTGGTACTTAGGTAGTTGAGGACTTACAACCTGAATTGGTATACAGGGAGACAAAGACAAGAGGGAGAGAATTGCTTGATGGTGGTATGATCTTGTTTTGTGGGAAAGAACTGTATAGCCTGAGGTCACAACAGGAGAAATCGTGTTGGCAAAAATTACTAGAAAAATCTGTATAACTGATAGAGCTATATTTACATTATAGAAAATCATGCACAAAGTTTCATTTAAAACTTTTCATTGTATGGCTTGTTATTCTAATTATAGATAGAATTAATATTCTATATCTAAAATTATTTTATAGTCAATGGAACTCACAGAACTTGCTGATAAATACAGCCTTTAACATTATGAAAATGAGTCAGATATTTCTTTATGCCTCTCTTCAGTGTCAGAGTTGAATTAAAACACATTATACAGTTGAGCCAGCAATGCTGGGGAGAAATGATTAAGGCATGTTATACTTTGAAGAAGTGTATAAGGGAATAAGTGGCTGTTATTGTTAATGCATAGCTGTGCCCATAGTTGTCTTATACCCATCCATGCAGTGTATACCTGTATAATGTTTAATTTGTCATGTGAACTTACTAAAATGTGTTAAATAATAGAGAAAGTGAGCAAACCTCTGTTTTTAATCAGGATCTCATAAGAATGTATGTTGGATGGAAAAATCCAGCTAATCCACCTTGGCTGAATAGAGAATTATGTTGACAAATACTTGTTGAAGTGGCCATCTAAAAGTGGAACATCAGAGGTTCCAACGATGATAGGATAGCAAAGTAACAATAAACATTTGATAAAGAGAATTATGTTGACAAATACTTGTTGAAGTGGCCATCTAAAAGTGGAACATCAGAGGTTCCAACGATGATAGGATAGCAAAGTAACAATAAACATTTGATAATGGAACTTATTAAAAAATGTCCTTTAGTAATAGAAAAACACTTAACTCAAGAGATCCTCCCATCAGACTGTCCTTCTTACCAATACCTACATTACCCTCATTATTAATGAATAGTTCCCTGAATAATAGCTTGATGTTTCATGTGACTTTTGAGGTGTCAATCTGTGAACATCTAGACTCTATTGTAAGCATAGACGTCATATGTAAATGGAAGCCATTAAACCACTATAGAGGCAATTAGATAACAAAAAAGAAAATTCTGGTGGGAGAATATCTTTAGCTCAGTGTCAGACACAATTTTACTATTCTACCATAATTGGGATTTCTACTTAAGCCCTTTAATTCAGAGCTGCAGTTCCACTTATAGCTTGAAACATGATTGATCATCCTGCAGCTGTTTAATTCCATCTTTGGATATGTACAGTGCCAAAATTGTCCATAATATGATTTTTGCAACCCTACTCTTGTTTGAACTAATGGCATTTGCTTGTTTCTATGACTTGGATACTTATTCCATTTGATCCCTGACCTATTTTCTATTATCCTCAGTTTCCTGTTTGTCCTCAGTATTGGAAATGTGACCCAGACTATCCAGCCAACTTTGAACCCCACCTACCTCTTTTGCCACTGAGTCTATTCGTTGGACATCTGACATTCAGCTACTGACACTCCATCTGGATATCTGGATGTTGATCCAAGTGTCAGAATGGACTCCAAATTCTAGCTCAGCTCTTGGCGTGAGACCAGCAAATGTTTCAGGAAAAGCTAAATAGCAATAAATATTTGACTAAGTAGTGCACATCATGTCCCAATGATTCAGCTGGTGCAGACTCTATATTTATATATAGCAATTGAGTACTGTTGATAAAAACGGATATCTTTTTTTTACATATTTTGTTGACCAATAAGTGTTATATATATATATATATATATATATATATATATGACTGTCTAAAAAATAAGTTAATAGACGTATTTCCTGCTCCATAATTATGTCTCTGGTCGAGCCTATCTATCTATTGGCAAAGATATTGGAGAGGATTGGCTGTTCCTTCTCCAGTGGACCGCGATTTGTTTGATCACTCCGCCATGACCTGCCTATCTTGGGTGACCCTACATGGCATAGCTCACAGCTACACAATACCCTTCACCATGACAAGGTAGAGCATGGGTTTCAAAATTCTTGTGAAGTACTTCATGGTGTTCATTGCTACAGACATAGGGCCTTAAGCTAATCCCTGGAAAAAAAATTGGGAGTATCCTAACTACAGAGTAAACCCTACCTAGCTATGCTAATCACTCATCTCTTAAACATTGTGAGATAACTGCTCTGGATCACTGCTCAGAGTGAACTTCATGACGCAGACGAAAAGCAAGGCATAAATCTCCATTAAGTTTCCTACTGACAATAAATTACGACTTACTCTGTGACACTCTGACACCCAAAACCTATGCTAATAAGATTTTATGGCTCATTTGCAAATCAAGGCACTGCTGTAATTGAAAAAACAGAAGAAAGATTTACGAGTACCAAACACCACTCGTAAATGCTTTTAAAACCTTTGCGGAGTCTCCCAAAGTTACAGTATAGCACAAAAAGCAATGCAAAATGATGATATTTCAACATTATTTGACACTTATTTCACACTTAACAATCCAATATCAACGTATATGTATTTAAAAAATATGATATTTGGGGGGCTAGCAAGCACACTGAATGGACGTGCCTCAGGAGAGCTCCATAGATAGTTTCCACAAAATTAGTGATTTTTGGGTAAATTCACCCCTAATTGGAGCACAAAATACACCCATTAGCACATCATACGGAGCATCTGACACATTAGAATCTCCTGCCATGGGATTACCTCAAAAAACATTTAAACAATGGGTGAAAGTATCCTGCAACAAAAGACAACGATGGCCTTAAAACTTACAGGGGAATTCCCCACATCACAGGAGAAGATCCTTCAAAATACTGAGTAACTGAATCTTGTGACTCTTTGGCTTATAGGACTTCTCACATAGCCATATCCCATCATATATGCATAAATTATATCCCACGTTTTGTGCCTCGTCGACAAACTAAAAAAGCAGGAGTAGCTATTTTATTACATAAGGATCTCCCTCTTAATACTGTATAGTTACATAGTTACATAATAATTTTGCTCAAAATATAGCTCATAAAAAATAGATCCTGATGGGAATTTCATAATTGTTAATGGGTCACAACTTACACTTCTTCTACTCTCCTACAACTTCTCCCCACAAATCGTTAATTAGAATGCTTAAGTCTTTGAAGTCTATGGACCTTGGTAAGTGATTATTGGGGGAGATTTCAACCTCACTCTAAACTCAAAATTGGAAAGCACATGCCCAGCTCGCAGTGGCAGGTTCTCAAACAAAAAGAAACAAATTGAATCGCAAATGTCCGACCTACATATTTTAGATGCATGAAAACTTAAGCATCCACTAGCCAGATAGTATACTTTTTACTCGCCAGTGCATAAATCCTACTCAAGGATTGATACCGTTCTGATAGACTCCAGCCTATCTAACCAAAATGAACAGACTGAAATACACGCGTGTACTTGTGCCTAAATTTAAATTATAGATCGCCTTTTTCCTGGAGATTAGATGAGATGTTACTAACTAATCCCACATCTAAAGACCAAATTGCTAATGATATTGACTTATTCTTTGAGGTCAATAATACACCAGAATCTAACATGGGCTGGACATGGGTAGCTCATAAAGTCTTTTTACGATGTACCGGCATTAAGTTGACATCAGCCTATAAAAAGGAATTGAGGCAAAATGAGGACACTCTGAGGAAAAACTTGCAAACTTTAGAAAAACCTAACCAAACTCAGTCATTCAAAGCCTTACTCCACACTTTAGAGACCTTTGGCAATGTCTCATGTAGATAAAGCAGAGGCTCTGAACATTTCCCTTAATCAAAATAACCTTATTTACCTTCAAAGGAAATGTAATTTTAAAGTGGCCAAGCACACATAATAAATACCTAGGAGTAAACATTACTAGTAGAGCCCAAGACCTTTACAAAGCTAATTATAAAGCTCTCTATAAATAATTAGGACAAAACCTCTACACCTGGTCTAAATGTCAAATTTCATGGCTAGGCCGAAAAAAAACTCAGTCAAGATGAACATCCTGCCCCGCCTCCTCTACCTTTTTCGGAACGTAAGGCCTCTAGAATATCTAAAGAAATATTGTTTGGGCATAAGCCGAGTGAGGGCCTCTAGTGCCCAAATGTTAAATTGTTTTATAAGGTATTATTCCTATAGATCATTCTACAGTGCACCAGCCCCTTTGGGTGTTCATAGAAAATTACAGGATGTCCCCACATTCCTGGAGCTCGATTTTTTGGCTCCCCAAACCATTAGCTATAATAGGAAATCTAGCGAGCCCATACACTCGACTCTCCCTTACCCTTTGAAAGTAGGCAAACCAAAAATATGGTCTGTCGTCCGCTTTATCTAATCTTACTGCTATTATTCCCCATTCACATTTGACAATAACTTTATCCCAGATCTCTATGGCATGGTGGACCTCATCAGGCCTCACAACAATTGGGCAGTGGTACAAAGATGACTCAGTGCTCACAAATGTACAAATTAGAGACCTCTATAACATACCCCAGCAGGAACACTTTACCTACTGTAAAATTAAGCACTTTATTGAAGTCACAGTACGCCTTCTGGAAAAACCTAAAAAGATTTGGCTCACAAATCTGTGTGACAAATCTCCACTTTAAAGGAGTGTAGTAAGCCATCTATATAACACCTTTAATGAAGGGCCTCCAGATCAAAAGCTAGCCCATATAAGGAAGTGGGAGAGTGACCTGGGTTTAGTGGGAGACAAAGATTTTTGGAGAATTTCATGGGAGAACCTTTCTAGGGGTTCACTAAACTAATCCATGTTATGGATCTAGCCTCTGCAATATTTAATGTCCAATTCAACTTTAACTTGAAATCTTGTCTTTTAGGTCACCCATGCGCTTCACTCTACTCACCTCAAAATAAACTATTACAGTTTATGGTGCGAGCAACTAAGAGCCATATCGCTAAATGTTGGAAATCAAACATCCAGAGCCTGCAAGCCATTAAGAATAAGCTTAAATACATTTTCATCAAGGAAAGAATAACTCACATTTTATAAGACACTTATCCACAATTCACGCTTATTTGAGACACATGGCTAGCTTCACCTTACACTATGCCCCTGATCTGAAAGATAACGTGTTAAATAGATCTGAGGACTTGTGTGCAGGGGTGGGGGGGAGCCCGTCGCCTCATTGCCAATGACGGAAACCGTAGATAAAGGTAGGTAGTGATGCCTCCTTTAAAACCAAAACTTGTCTTTGTTTAGGGAAACTAACCTGTTGTTACAATTTTCCTAGTTTAATTTACCTTTTGACTATTACTTATGTTTGTCATAATGGAAAAAAAGTGTCTGATCAAGCCTGCGGTCTACGGGGAATCCTTCTGTTCTCCGGAATTTTTTTCAAACTTTATATGCATGTATGATCATATGGAAAGTAAAAATATCTTGTACAAATGATATAACTGATTGTATATGCTCGGTTTGATACAGACAATATCATGTTCCCCATGTAACCAGATTTGTGAATTTTCTAAGCCTCTGCTTAATAAAAACCTATTGTGGAAAAAAAATAATATATATGATATTTTGGTATTGAGAACGTTGTAAAAAACCGGGTAACAAACAACCCAGTACTCAAGGGGTTAATACACATCACAAAACCATGTCACATATTTTTAATATCAAAATATATTAATAAATAAAAGAACAATTACTTTATATATATATATATATATATATATATATATATATATATATATATATATATATATGTTCTCTGGCTGCAGCTCGTTACGGCAGTTGTTCCTGCACATCCCACTCATTATAAGATTCGTGATCTCCGCTGTAAAGTTTGGTTTGACTGCTCCCTGCACAGATAGGTTGAGGCCACAGAGCAGGATTTACAGATCTGAGCTGAGTGCCCTAATGTGGGGGAGTGAATGATTTGAATTATTGTAGAACTTACGGGGGGGGGGAAAGCTCCTGCAGACTTTTTACTGCATTCCCCTAAATTAGTGCACCAGATTAGCATAGGGCTCATAGTTCCCAGAATAAATTATGTAATATAAAAAAACACATATTGGGTAACTGTGCAAATCGCCCAATAATGCCAAATTTACTAACCATAACATAGGCCACCAAAACCCCTGGTTGGCAATCCACCTTCCACTGTTACACCAACAGTAATTATATTGACATATGCAGCTTTGGAGATGTGCCTAAAATTCTCTGTTACTAACACCATATATGTGTTTTTCCTGGCTGATGGTATTAAGTCAGTAGAATTGTATGAAACAGCTGTAGCTATCTTACTACAATGAAAGTTTTTTTTTTCTTTAAGCAGCTGGTAAATGTAAAAAAAGAAAACACTTGAATATATTACTAAAATCAGTGTCAGTTAAGAAAATGTGGTGCCTTAGTAAAACATATTATAAAACATATTATGAATGTCTGTATTCATATTATCGCTGCATGGCAAAGTATACCATCCACAGACAGAATTCCTTTGCACAGACCCATCACAAATAGATTTATTATGAACACAACACATATATGCAATCTTCTGTTGTGAGTGTCTGGAGCATGTTTGAACCACTATCAACCTCTTCAACATTGGCCACAGTATGTTTTAAGTGAAGCCACCATGCTTGTGAGTGACAGAGTGGCCTGAATTGATTAATATGCTAAACTATTACTACCTCAGGCCAGCACTGCTACCTATGCAGACACATTATTCTAAGTTAACTTAAGGGTTCATTGTAATAAAAATCACACAGGAGATGGGGACCTACTTCTCTAAAAGGAGGGTGTATTGTTATCTGCACTCATGTAAGCATGATATCACACAACCTGTTTCACTGATCCCCATAACTACCACTGCTATACTAACATTAACCCAAACCCACGTTTTGACTTTCCCAAATACTACTGGCGCATTTTCTTCTTCTTTCAAGCACAGCCTACACCCATTTTCTGCCTTCACTGTCTAACTATTACCTTATCTTTCCGTTTTAAACTAAAAAAGCTGGTTTACAGCCATTTCACTCACGGTCATCCTGTGTTTTACTAGAACATCGGCAATCTCATTTTCAAGTGCAACATTATAATAAAATGAACAGCAATCACTAGAGTAGGAAACTACATTCTTACAGGGAAAAAAATGAACTTTTTTCTATTCCTACTAGACATTTGTGCTGTCTTTGATGCAGGTGATGGTTTATTTCTAATGCAAACTCTCCATCCTAGTCTCTGTGACAGTGATCATTCACGGTTAAAGTCTTATCTCTCTACCTACTCCTATATTGTACCATCTACACTGCATCATCATCACTACAACTCATTGTTAGGGTACCACTTTTCTATTCACTTTTCTAACTTGCTCTTCCTCACTCTTTCCTGCTTTTTACTGCTTAAGTTGGTCTCTGATATGTCATCTATTTAACAAGATTACAACCATGCTCCCTAATGTCTGCTTCATCCCCTGGCCCAGAAGATGAGGATCATTGGCTTCAATCAAGAAAGAAGAGGACAAGAACTTCTACTATCAACATGGAAACCTGTCTAGTCCAGGGAAGAAGCATGAGAATGAGATGAGGGCTTCAAAGATCATCACTGGATAATCATTTGGTTTAGGTAACTATTATTAATTTAATTTTTACAGACTTATTTTGTTTTTATTGTGCTTTTTTTTATTATTTTTTTACTTATTTATTTTTTATTGTATTTTTTTTGTTTGGTAATGTAAGGTATGTTATTTTTTTGTAACCCCTTACGAGGCAGACTTCCACACTAGGGATCAGTAGATGTTGCTGGGTCCTTCTAGGACCTTCTGTGGCATCAGGGTTTAGTATTTGAGCCACCTGGTTAATATTTTTTATGTCATGGGGGTCTCATTGGATGGTTGGTTATGCAGATGGTGTGTTTGGGGTTGGTCGGGGAATGGGGGGGGACGGGTTTGAGGGTGAAGGGGGTTGATTAGGAGTGGGCAGGGAAGGATTCCCTTTACTGTGTGCATACATGGAGAGAATTCATTGGGATCGTGATTGGTGGATGTGGAAATTGAGCAATATAACTTTGCACAATCTCTGCATTTTGTGCAACCCATGCCTTGTGCTTTACTGACAAGGAATGGGTTTACAAGTTGCAGGTGGGATTAGTACTTTTATGGCTGGGGAGCATTGAATATGTGAGTAACATTTCTGAAAAAAAGCTCCTGCAGCCAAAATGATGTACACACATAATTTATTTGGCTCTAACTGAATAGTGCTGTAGGGTGTTGCATTATGAAAGAGCTTGGGTTAGGGGAGTAAACAATATATGCAATATGGAGACTGTTTTTCTGAAACTTGTTTCCAAGGCATACTAAGCTGTTCTTTTGCCCAATGTTATCGCTTTTATTAATATTACAGTGCACTTTACAGTAAATATCTAAATATAGGTACAGCACAATCAGTTTATTGAGGCTTTCTACAGGAAAGCAGTACAACATTATTGGTATAAGTGTAATTTACAAAAAAAAATAGCTATTGACCCTGCAAAATCAGATTACAATCTTTAAAAAAAAAGTTCACAATAATATCAGAGCAACATGCTAAAGGATATGAAAGAGAAGATCCTCTTAAATGGCTTTAAGCGTCGGTTTGCTGAAGCTGACGGTTTGCTAAAGTCAAATCAAAGGACAACCCCTTGCTGCTCATAGCCCTATGGTAATCTGGTGCTCTACCTTAGAGGAATGCAGTAAAAAGGCTGCAGGAGCTTTTTTCCCTAAGTTCTACACTAATTCAAATCATTCACTCCCCCGGATTACAGCACTCAGAACAGATCTGTAAATCCTGCTGTGTAGCCGAAACAGATATCTGTGCAGAGTGCAGCCAAACCAAACTTTACGGATGAGACGGCACTTTTCTGAAGTTACGGGTACTTATTCATACACTCAGACCCATTGGAAAATATTATCAAAAAACTTTTGGTGTTAAATGTATTTATTCTGGTTTCCTTGACAAAGTTAGTCTTAAACTTAGTCCTTGTCTAGATTGCAATTTACTGCTCCATGTTCCATGAAACAATGGGCTGCCATTACAAAATAAAATATTTTCTGTTTTGGTCACCGACACTATTTTGATATGAGGTGTATGTTATTTTTTTGTGAAGATCAAGAGACAATTATAGCTGCAATTCTAAACGATTTCAGTTAAATAAGTTTTCTGTATTCTCAATTTACCTGTTACTCTAAAATCACAGCTGATATGATATTTATTGTAGCAATAAAAGGCATAACTTTTACACAAGTTAAATTCTCTAGAAGTATATTCTATGAAATAACAGCAACTTATGTGTTAGTGCACTTCCCCCTTAATGGCTTCTTAATTATATTTTTCTCCTTTCCTAACACTGGTTATCAGGAGTAATTGTCAGTACTAAACACATATCTGCTAAAGTAATTTAGACCCACAAACTATTTCCAGTGTTATGTCTAAAATTTCATCAGTTCTTTAGTCCCAGAAGTGAAATAATACTATAGTCTGTAAATCTTATCCAAACATCTTACAAATAAAACCCATGTAAGTAAATGATCTTACCTTCTTCAGGAACTGATTTGTCCTGCTTTACATTCATATTTCTGCTTTGTCCATTCACTCCATATGTTGCGAAAGCAGCCAAAAGTAAAAGCCACATCACATAATGCATTTTCAACATGGTGACTTCAGTCCCACAAAAAACCTTTTTAATAAAAAAAGTTACATAAAATGTATTTATTTGCTTAATAAAGAAATGCAGATTATGGTATACTATAATACTAAATGGCTAGCAAATTAACATATTATATTTCTCAATCCCTGACTGCGTTCTGCTAAATGGGTTTATAGTGATAGGGAGGGGTGGGTGAACAACAAACAACACAGATCTCCCTTTTTTGGTAGGGACTACCATGTATTATATAAAAAACCTTTTGTCCTTCATGAGCCCCTTGTAAGTTTCTAACTGTGATTACATATGCTGCAGTACTGTTATAGTAAAAGCATTAGAAGTGAAAGGTAGGAGACAAAATTATTTTAATAATATTAATCAGATTAAGATATAACTATGATACTATACCCAGTATTTATTATAAATATGCTGTAAAATGTCTGAAAATAATTGAGAAGAACTTAAAATTTTACAAAACTTGAGCATTTTAGAAGAAACTTACATTTTAAATAAATTTGTATAAAATACAATTATATTTTTTTGTGTTGTAAAATATGAATGTGCTTTTGAGAGAGGAAATAGCAACCAACAGTTTTTAAAAACTTACAAAAAAAAGTCATTGTGCCCCAAAGCTAATTGAAAACTATGCCTGAATTTAAAAAAATGTGTCCCTTACATCTACATTTTGGCGCAATCAATCAAGTAAAACTCACCTTTTATTTCTATATTGCTTTCAAATGTTATATGCCAAATGTATAAAAAAAAGGTATTAAAATATGCTAAGTTAACAATAATAAGGCTCAATATGTTAACTTACAGTACAATTTGTAGTTTTATGCTACATTCAGGCATAGTTATATTTCTACCATGCATAATCCAAAAACACTGAATTTATGAATTAATACTATTCTTTCCATTTATACTGTATATTTCTGTGTTAAAAAGAAAAAAACATAGAATGTGGGGTTCTGCAATATTGCAGCATTTTGCCATAAAAATCTTCCCAACTAATGGCTCATTGCAGAGTCCTGTTAGGAGTGAACATTGCAAAATGCTCAAGACAATAGTTTTTAAATAGCAGGCTTACCTTAGTTAATAGTTCAATTTTTCCATTCAGTATAAAAAGATTCCTCATGAAAAGACATTTGAAAATGTTCAAGAAGGCAGTTGATAATGACATGCGTTGTGTTCTTATACTGCTCATTAGAAAATTCCACTATACTTCAGCCAGTAGTTGAGCACAGAATAGTTGGGATATCAGCCAAAATGTAAAAAAAAAAAATAAGTTATGGTCACTGTGGGGATATTTGATTTACTTTTAGTTTTACTTTAGTTTATTTGTGATTTTCGTATTTGTGAATAATACCGTATCTTGAAAATATTTGCATTTTATTTTCTGTGCATCAACCAAAATTTTGTTCAAATATATTAATAGAAAACTATGCAAAGTTCTTGCATGTCTACTTTAGATGAGCCCAAGGCTCCTAAGATGTCTTCCTATCATTAGTAATTATAACAAGGGTTTTTTGTAGAACTTTCCTTATTCAGACTTCAATTATTCTGCCTCGAGCCTTCATATATATATAGAATAGCAGCACTGTCCCTAATCCAAAAGCTATTCTGCTCCTCAAAGGCTCATAGCAATCTTGTTTCCGGTTATAAAGCACAGTGGAAAATACTGGTTATATGTACTGAAATATTGGAGAACCATTGGAGATGTCAAACATCAGTACATATGCAGTAGGATAACTTAGTACTGGATAGGTTATCCACGACTTATCAAACAAGACCACCTTTAATACATCTAGACCACACACAATTTTTAATGTCTTTTTTTTATTTTCTATTTGCTGCAGACTTTTTGTCCTTTCCAAATATAAAAGTCACATCATCGCTAGAATTGTATAGAAGTATATAAGGCATTTTATAGGTTCAAATGCTATTTTTTACTGTCTATTCCAAGCATAACTTCCCTGTAGACATGAGCAAATCCATCCAAGCTTTCTTTACAAACAGTACAATTGTATGAATCGGTAGATGGGGCTAACATTAGGCAATATCCCCCATACAACATACAATGTGCTTCTATATGCACTATATATACAGCCAATGGTGAACGCTATACAGAATCATCCAGAAATAACAAGATTATAGGTCAGCTTAAAACATTTAAAAACTACTCTGAACATCTAAGATGTTGTACTTACTCTCACACATCTGCATATATCTGTGAGGCCACTAGCAGCTGAGACAAGGCTGGCGGGTGGTGACAGCGCGGTTGGGCAGGGATGTGCAGTACAGAAATGTGTGAGGCAAAAACATAACAAGGAAACCAAAGCCAAGGTCAGGAAGGAGAGCGGGCAGCATAATCCAAATCCAAGCCAAGGAGAATCAGGGAGCCAAAGGTCAACATGGTAGAACAGAGTCAAGGTCAGCAACAGGAGATCAATCAGTAAATAATCCTAGGAATACATCATTGAAGGCTTAAGTAAAGCAAAACAACTGTGCAGTGTCCTAGGGGAAAACAGGATTCAACTAGACCCAGAGAATTACCTGGATTAGATCTATGTTATCCCATAACTAAAAGGAAGACTGTTTAAATTTCAGGTGTTTCCATTGTGTGTGTGTAATTCAGAGTTACTGCAGAGAATCTCTAGTAATGCTCCTGCAAGCAAGATTGAAGCAGAAAGCTGGAATATGGGTAATGCACATATGGGTACATTTGTTACAGGATGGGGGAGACCCTGACAATATCTGTTTCCAGCTTCCTCTCTTTGTTATCGACACATCAAAGTCTTAGGCCTCAATTCAATTCCAAGCCCGTAACTACCTTCATACAGGCTGCATGTCTGCAGGTTAGAAATTTGCTACAATTTCGGCTATATTCAATTGACTCCAGGCCACAATTACAGGGCTAAATTCAAGTTAAACCATAAACCGTTCCCGCCACCGCAAGTTGTTAGTAGGCTGGAACACATTGGGTCTGCAGTTACAATCCAATCCTGTATTTACAGTGTGCGTCACAGCCCTGTGAGCCAATAGAAAGTGGGCTAACGGATTATGATTGACAGAGAGAGATAATAAAGCTGGATTCCACCCGGCCCAGCATGTGTTTTATTTTCTCATGAAGCAGCACACAGATCCCGGAGTTGGTGGTTGTAGTATTAAGAGAGAGAGAGTAAGTGTTGATTGAGAGCAGGTTCTATTGATTTATATTTCTTAAATACTTATTTTACACTTACGGTAATCCTTGAAAGCACATATCAACTGATAACACTTAATACAAATACACATCGAGTAAATATCACACATAGATACACATATAGATAGGTCACCACATACACACACACCCCGGCTATACCCCAACAATTATAAATTACCCATAAAACATACAATTTGTTTCCCCTCATAAATATATACATACAGTATCTCACAAAAGTGAGTACACTATAACATTTTTGTAAATGTTTTACTATATCTTTTGACAATACTGAAGAAATGACACTCTGCTACAATATAAAAGTATACAATAGTAAGTGTACAGCCTGAATAACAGTGTAAATTTGCTGTCCCCTCAAAATAACTCAACACACAGCCATTAATGTCTAAACCGTTGGCAATGGGTGGAACCTGTTAAAACTACTGTCTGGTCTTTCCCACCAGGCTGCAGCTCAGTTTCAGGGTCATGGCAATCCTCTTATAGCCCAGGCCATCTTTATGTAGAGCAGCAATTCTTTTTGTCAGTTCTTCAGAGAGTTCTTTGCCATGAGGTGCCATGTTAAAACTCCAGTGACCAGTATGAGAGAGTGTGAGAGCGATAACACCAAATTTAACACACCTGCTCCCCATTCACACCTGAGACCTTGTAACACTAATGAGTCACATGACACCGGGGATGGAAAATGGCTAATTGGACCCTATTTGGACATTTCCACTTAGTAGTGTACTCACTTTTGTTGCCAACGGTTTAGACATTAATGGCTGTGTGTTGAGTTATTTTAAGGGGACCGCAAATTTACACTGTTATACAGGCTGTACACTTACTATTTTACATTGTAGCAGAGTGTCATTTTTTCAGTGTTGTCACATAAAAAGATATAATAAAATATTTCTAAAAAGGTGAGGGGTGTATTCACTTTTTGTGAGATACTGTATATACTTTTCTTGTTTTATCCTTATAGAATGAATGAACTAGGATAGTTAGGAAAGAACATAAACCAATGTATCATTCAACATATTTAACACATATTGCATTTTTTTCTCTTTTTCAGCTGGCAGGAGGACTGGGTTCAGTGGCAAGTCAGAGGCGGGGGCGTCGACTATTTCGGAGACAGATGTTGGGGACCCGTGGCATTTGACCCCACTGCCCCCTCTTTCAACAACTTGGTCCACCACCAGGGCCTTACTATTGGACCAATGTCCACAGATTTCCACCGCCTCCTACTTCTCCCATCAGCGCCACAACCTGGCTCCGCCACCACCACCAGCACCATGAGAGAGCCATGCTTCAGCCTCTACCCAATGGACCACCACTCCCTTCCCCTCCTCACCTCTATCCAAGGGTCCACCACTGGAGGCTGCCCAGGGGGAGATGCTGGCCCTCATGCGTGAACTGGTAGCAATCCATAAGGGTATCCAGGCCAGTATCTCCTTCAACCATGTGGAGATAGAGGGCATCTTGCGGAGGCTGCATAGGGAGGTGAGGAGACACCACCTCATGATGGAATCATACCAGGCCGGGCTGCTCCAGGAATTGGCGAACCAGTGCGCGCTATTCCAAGTGAACATTGTTGCTTAACAGCGCACCCTGGTTCTCAGCACCGCCTCCTTCAACGAAAAGGCCTCCCCTGCCCATCCTCAGCCTGGCCGCTCCTCACCTCCCGCAAGGCCTCTGCCGGCTCTAGTGCTGCTGCCTCCAGTGCTGCTGGGGGGATACCTCCCCCTGCAACCCCCCTCTACTAGGGAGGAGGCGGCCAGCCATGGGGGGTTTGGGCCCTGTGCCAAGGCACAGGAGTATGTAGGGGCTGCACATATATTGGACCTTCTCAACAGCACTCATCAGTGACAATCTATTGATCCAAATGTTAACCTAATCTAGCTTGGCTACAGAGTATTGGATCATGGCCTTTGTGATGGCGACATTTTCTACGCAGATGGCTACCTCCCATCACATGGTCCACGATTCTCTACTCTGTGGACACATAGGGTTCTGTTTAATATTTCACAAATTGATGGTCACTGAGAAATGCTGTTGAGAAGAGATGCTGCAGTCCCTATGTTTTAGTTTTATTTCTAGGCACAATTCAGGTCCATGAAGACATCATCTCCATCTGCAAGCATAGTTCAAAATATGAAGTAAATGTAATATACTCACAGTGCCTCTGAGATAGGAATCCTTTCAATGGTGGCTGCCTCCTAAAGCTGTTGCTTAGACTATATTAATTCTATAATATATCGCGATTTATAAGTCAATATTGTTGTTAGCTTATATTTACACAAATACAGCTATGGCGGTGGACCTGATAAGTCACACAATGACATGTTAATCAAAGCCAGATTTAATACATGCACTAGCGAAGGATATCATCCTCTCCGCAATATCAGTATGAAAACAGATACTTGTGTCTGATGTAAGTGACACTGCATATGGCTGCTGACCTTTGTGTCCTCTCGTATTAATGCTTAGTTTTGCCGAACTTATGATATCATGAGTATCCTTTAAAATGTGCTAACACATGCATAGCAGATGAATGTTATATTAATATTGCCTTAACAATATCAGATGAAGGTGATAGTACACCTGGACTTTTGACTGTTGTTACAGCAAAGCAGTTATTGTGAGTTAAACCCATCATTAATAATGGCCATGGCTAGTGATATATCATATCTACCCAATTGTCAGTAATGCTTGCAAATGGAGATCAGGTAAGTTGGTATATTGTTACAGTTACAGCATTTAGCACTTTACTGTACATGCAGGTTGTTTTAGTTTTTTATCCTCTTCTGCCATTTTTAGGATAAGACCACCTTTTTTTAGATTTTTCGACACACAGTATGTTTGTAACTGAATTGGATAAAATAGGAGTTTATGCATCTATTTAATTGAGCAGATGAGGACCAGTTGTAAGTGCTGTGCGCATTACTGGTTACTTTGATTAGATGGAGTGATTTATGAGGATCCTCTTCTTCATCAGATTATGGTTACTGTGACGTAGTGAACACATGTGACCCTAGTAGATGCTATGCATCATCGTCATTATGCAGTATTACATTTCCCCCTTTAGGTATCCCCTTTCCCAAAGAGCCTCTTGCCCTTCCGGGATCCGCCAACACCTATGGTGTTATTGCACAGTCATATACATTTCTGAGTGTGCTCTGTGTATCAAATAAAGTTTTGTTATACTGTTATCATAGTTTCCGTGTGTTTTCAATTGCTGGCATTTTGGGACATCACCATATATCACATGTGTCATGTTCACATATCTGTAAACGAATGAGCCCTAGTTACTGTCCAATAGATTGTTATGTGAACATTCCAGCCCATTACAGTTACACAGGTGTGCTTTCAAAGTGGTCACACGTATTAGTCATGACTGCTTTAGGTTTGATTCTCATAATTGGGATATCAGGCTTGCAGAACATTCTTGGTGAGGTTTGTGAGTTAATCCACATATACAGTCAGGTCCATAAATATTGGGACATCGACACAATTCTAAACTTTTTGGCTCTATACACCACCACAATGGATTTGAAATGAAAATAAACAAGATGTACTTTAACTTTCCGCTTTAATTTGAGGGTATTTACATCCAAATCAGGTGAACGGTGTAGGAATTACAACAGTTTGTATATGTGCCTCCCACTTTTTAAGGGACCAAAAGTAATGGGACAATTGGCTGCTCAGTTGTTCCATGGCCAGGTGTGTGTTATTCCCTCATTATCCGATTTACAAAGAGCAGATACAAGCTCCAGTGTTTATTTCAAGTGTGCTATTTGCATTTGTTGCTGTCAACTCTCAATATGAGATCCAAAGAGCTGTCACTATCAGTGAAGCAAGCCATCATTAGGCTGAAAAAACAAAACAAACCCATCAGAGAGATAGCAAAAACATTAGGTGTGGCCAAATCAACTGTTTGGAACATACTTAAAAAGAAAGAACGCACCGGTGAGCTCAGCAACACCAAAAGATCCGGAAGACCATGGAAAACAACTGTGGTGGATGACCGAAGAATTATTTCCCTGGTGAAGAAAACACCCTTCACAACAGTTGGCCAGATCAAGAACACTCTCCAGGAGGTAGGTGTATGTGTGTCAAAGTCAACAATCAAGAGAAGACTTCACCAGAGTAAATACAGAGGGTTCACTACAAGATGTAAACCATTGGTGAGCCTCAAAAACAGGAAGGCCAGATTAGAGTTTTCCAAACAACACCTAAAAAAGCCTTCACAGTTCTGGAACAACATCCTATGGACAGATGAGACTAAGATCAACTTGTACCAGAGTGATGGGAAGAGAAGAGTATGGAGACGGAAAAGAACTGCTCATGATCCAAAGCATACCACCTCATCAGTGAAGCATGGTGGTGGTAGTGTCATGGCGTGGGCATGTATGGCTGCCAATGGAACTGGTTCTCTTGTATTTATTGATGATGTGACTGCTGACAAAAGCAGCAGGATGAATTCTGAAGTGTTTCGGGCAATATTATCTGCTCATATTCAGCCAAATGCTTCAAAACTCATTGGACAGCATACTGCAAAAGCAACCAAAGAGTTTTTTGAGGGAAAGAAGTGGAATGTTATGCAATGGCCAAGTCAATCACCTGATCTGAATCCGATTGAGCATGCATTTCACTTGCTGAAGACAAAACTGAAGGGAAAATGCCCCAAGAACAAACAGGAACTGAAGACAGTTGCAATAGAGGTCTGGCAGAGCATCACCAGGGATGAAACCCAGCGTCTGGTGATGTCTATGAGTTCCAGTCTTCAGGCTGTAATTGACTGCAAAGGATTTGCAACCAAGTATTAAAAAGTGAAAGTTTGTTTTATGACTGTTAATCTGTCCCATTACTTTTGGTCCCTTAAAAAGTGGGAGGCACATATACAAACTGTTGTAATTCCTACACCGTTCACCTGATTTGGATGTAAATACCCTCAAATTAAAGCTGAAAGTATGCAGTTAAAGCACATCTTGTTCGTTTCATTTCAAATCCATTGTGGTGGTGTATAGAGCCAAAAAGATTAGAATTATGTCGATGTCCCAATATTTATGGACCTGACTATAATTGTGATACTGTTGAGTATTAACATTCCCTTGAAGGGTTGATCACATAATGACAAGTGATATTATGGATTATTTGATACAAGAACACTTGATATGGGTTCACAAAATGATAATGGGTATACATTTTGCCACATGGCCAGCAGCAATGACGTGGGACTTTACGAGATGGGCATAGCCGAGACTGGCCCTGATTGAGGTGAGTTGGCTGTTGCTCTACGTGCCTATGCACAGCCTCCATGTGTGTTTTTGGCCCTTCCTGATGGGTTGTAATACATTAGTGTGGTGTATGTTCCTCTAGTACTTGATATATGTTATGTGGTGGTAATTTTGCCACTGTTTATTTTTCCAATATGTATCTGATGTGTGACATATATAAATTAATTTATTATTATATTTAGGGTCCACATTTGAGCCTCTGTGAGTGTAAGGGATCATTTGTCAGGAAGTTTTGTGTTTTTGTGTTGCAATTTAGTCATGTAGTGTGTCTTTAATTGCTTTATGCATTTTGCAGCAACACTTTTCATATTGGCATATGCATGACTATTCAAAATTATTAAAAGAAATAAAATATTTTTTGAGGCCTCTTTGTTCCTTGGGGATTGTTGTGCAATTAATTATAATGCCTTCCATTACTTTCCCAGTATTTTAAAGTACATTAGTGTGTTTATATTTGCTTTTGCAGTGTTAAGAATAGGTGTTTAACCCACTAGCGAGTCCTCTTTGTAACTCATAATATTTTTTGCTACATTTGTCATTTACGGGTCTAAAAGCAATTGCGGGCTTGTGGAATCATTGCAATTGGATAGAGATTTGAAAGATCAAAGGCGGAGATGGATCGGAGTTGCGATTTTGAAAACCTGCAGGATTTTTGAGCCTGTAACCCGTAATTTGATTGTGGGTAACTAGAAGAGGCCAATTGAATAGCAAAAAAATGTTGGGCTATATTAAGGGCTCCAGTAATTAGAATTTGCTCAATAGATTAGTCTGTGCTCATAACCATGCCACACAAGCCACGCTCAAAAGCAAATTTCAATTCCATTTGGTACATAATGAGATTTCCTACTTAGCTTTTACTATCATCTCCATTCCAAATTGTCTCCTAATTTCAATATATCAACTATTCCACATTCCAGAAGACTTAGAGCACTGTACAAACACCTAAATCTCATTATTTTCAGAATTGCTGATTTCAAAGACTAATGTCTTTGTTTAATTCACTCCCGATGAGTGTCACCAGAATCCTTCTCAACCATAGTCAAATGTACAATTAAGTAGCAAGGATATTTGAAATATTTCTATAGTGTCATAAAATAAGAGCAGGCCTGGTTTACCCAAATATCAGTTATCTCCACTTGCTGTGCTTCATCTTGTACAATGGCCCAAATCTAATGGTTCTCAATCATATCTGCAAAAACCTTAGAGCATAGCCAAATTTCATATTTAACAAACATGGGCCATATTCAATCAGCTGCTCGCAAATGCCTCAATCTCGCATCAGTAAAACATGGAAGTTAGACGTTATCTGCAATCGGAGGCTAAGAATGAATTAGTGCCAATAAGTAACATTTGCCAATTGGGCTTGCAATCAATCAATCGTATAAAATACATTAGATCTTCTGTTCTAGTCTATGTGGGTTTTATGATATGTATTAACCCCTTGAGTCCTGGGATCAATATTACTCAGAAATAACAGTTAAAAAAAATTGTAATTGAATATTTGTGGGCTTGAGACTGTTGTGCGATTAATTATAATGAGTTTACATGCCTTCCATGCTTATAAAGTACATTATTGTGTGTTTAATTGCTGCTTCAGCTATAATAACAGCACCATTAAATTAAAAACCTGTAGTGGCATTGGCACACCCGCAAAGGCTACGGGCTTGAAATTCGGCTGCAATACAAAACTATTAAATTCAACCATGCCGCGAGTTACGGGCCAGAGCCGCAGGTGCGTAAACCCTTTACTCACACACAAGCTTTTAAGGGGCGGGCCAAGCCGAGATCAGCCGTTACTATCCAATTGTGGTATAATGTAGAGTGACACAGGTCTCTCAGCCAATAGAAAGCAGTCTAGCCAAAGATTATTGACAGAAGGAGATTATAAATTTGTGTTCCACCTGCCCATATGTTGACTGTGTTGTATTTTCTTTCAACGTAGCATGCAGGTCCCGGAGTTGGTGGGTTTTGAGAGTCAGAGAGAGAGTAGGAGAGTTTGGAGAAAAGTATTTTGCGGTTTTGTTCATTTATATTCTATTACATACAATTTTACACTTAATTCTTGATTACACATATTAACAGATTACACATATTTGCCATACACATAATTTAAAGAACACACATAGAGACACATAGAGTTAGGTCACTCCAGACACAAACACACACATCACCCACACCCCATCCCCCAACAGTTACTAAATACATATTATACACACAGTTTTTTTTTACATCCTATATCTACAGCAACACTTATTTTTATTTATCCTTATTTTCTTTTTGGGATTACAATGGAGGGAGAGAGGAGGGGAGAGGTGGGGCAGAGGAGGAAAGGAGATGCGAGGAGGAGAGAGAGGAGAGAGAGGTGGCCCTGGGGAGTAGTGGTGGAGAGGAGGTGAAGAGTGGTGGAGGAGAGGAAGTGGAAGAGGAGGTGGATGCGGAGGAGGTGGTAGAAGAGGATGAGGCGGAGGAGGAGCAGGAGGAGGAGGATGGGAGTGTAGAGGTGGGTGGTGGCAGGATGGCCCTAGCACCAGGCACACGTAGGAGAGGGACAGAAGGGAAGGGGCCTGACCCAAGGGGGGGTAGTTCATGGAAGGTACATGTCAGGGAGTCAAGGGTTCCCATCCGCAGTCGGCAGGGCAAAAAGGCTAAGGGCAAGCACAGGGCCCACAATTATTCACACCAGGAGAATGTGGTCCTCCTCAATACTATGCATGGCAGCCCTTGATGCTTGCATGGGGAGGGGAGGGCCTAGGGCTCAGGCATGGGAGAAGGTAGCGGCTGAAGTGACAGAGGAGGATGATGGCCAAGGAGGACAGGATTTTGACTGTGACCTATAATAAGTGGGAGAGGGTCGCCAGGGACCTTCTGAGACAGGTGCCCACCACTGGAGCTTCGGACCTGGTGGCAAAGCAGGACCCAGCCTCCATGTCAGGTGAATATCACATACACCAACGTGCCACCACGTGTGCATCACACACACTACACATGTACACAATGATCAACAAGGACATTGACATGTCAGCTCCATGGAATTAATAAAGGGTTAGATGGATACGTCATTAAATCCATGAAGCTGAAAAATCATTGTCATTCCTGGGCACAACAACAGTAATCAAGCAATAGAGAGTCCATGTATTGGTGTGCCCATTGCAGTCTATGCAGTTACAGGACACAGCCTAAATAAAGATAGCGTTAGGAGCCAAGAACGATCAAGACCATGAACTAAAGAATAGATCACATCTAGCAAATGGCAGCTAATCTGAGTTGCAAAAAGGAGTATCATTCAGGTTCAAGCCTAGATGTCAGTGTATTATTCATCATACTAATGACATATACCTCTCTTTTATCTATTTTAGCATCAAGGAGGTCTGGGTCCAGTGGAAAGCCAGAGGCGGTGGCATTGGCTCCATTGAAGCAGGAAGTGGAGGAGCAAGGGGGGAGGAGTAAGGAAGAGTACCCGAGGGCCCTGGCTCGGAGGAGAAGGATATAATTTGGCTGGTGGCGTTACTATCCAGCCCTCCGTCCACACCGCCAGGATTCGACGCCAGGACGTTCCAGCTGGAGTGCTGTCAGCAGCCATGGTAGTCACTGATGAATGCAGTTGAGAAGAACTGCTGCAGTACCTATGATTTTAAGGACTTATTTTGTAGGTTTTGTCTTTTTTTCTAGGTACAATTCAGGTCCATGAAGGCATCTCCTGCATCTGCAAGCATTGTGAAGGAAATGTATGAGGTGTAAGGTTTTCCCAGTGCCTTGAGGTAAACATTCCTTCCATAACAGCCCCCCTTAACATCTAGCTCTCACAATCTTAAAGCTATCATATATAACATGATTGTTGTTAGCTGAAATGTAGACTAATACCGCTATGACAGTGGACTTGCAAAGTTTCACAACGGCATGTTAATGACAGCCAGAATTAATATATGCACTAGTGAAGCTTGTGATCCTGACCTCAATAGCAGTTTAAAAACAGATCATAGGGTCTGATGTAAGTAACAGTGAATCTGGCTGCTGACCTTTGTGTCCTCTCTGTATTAATGGGTATTTTCCCATATTGCTGATTATCCAAAACATGTCAACATGGGATTGTCTTAGTTTGACTGTTATCTTGGTTTAAATATTTCACTTCCTTTCAGTAGTGCAATGACAATGAGAATGTTGGGGCGGGGTGAGGTCATTGGCATTAACAACACCAATGTAAACAGTACTAGTGCTCTTCCTGATAAACTCCAGACTTCCTACTATGCCCATTCACATTAATTAGAAAAGTGTGAGTAATGGTTTCACACAACTAGCTAAGTAGGAATTAACTTCTTGATGATGTGCAAAGGACTGATGATCCTAAGGCCCAACTTAGCTTACGGTGGCTTAAGCTGGGATGCCCTTCATACTTATTTTAGATTAGTGGCTGACATCCTGGAGGGACATCTGTGTGCAGAGTTTGGACCTTTGAGTGATACTTGTGAGTAGCAGATGATAATCACTGAGTAAACTGACTGGTTGGTGCCTTCTATTAAACTTTTGCCTAGGGGAGGGAGGGGGAAGAGACACAGGGGAGGGAGGGGGAAGAGACACAGGGCAAGGGGAAAGAGACACAGGGGAGGGAGAGGGGGAACAGACAAAGGGGAGGGGGGAACAGGCAAACGAGGAAAAGAGACACAGGGGGGAACAGACACAGGGGAATATACACAGAGGAGGGAAATGGGGGGAAAATAGGGGGAGACGAGGGAGGGGGAAGAGACAGAGGGGGGACAAGGGAAAGAGACACAGGGGAGGGGGATAAAGGACAGGGGAGGGAGAGGGGGAAAGAGACACAGGGGAGGGGGAAAGAGACACATAGGAGGGAGGGGGAAAGGAGACACAAGGAAAGGAGAGGAGGGGGGAAATGAAACACAAGGGAGGAAGTAGACAGGGGGAGAGACTCGCAATAAGCGCCTTCGGCGCTCATTGCGAGGCTAGTGATGAGCACCAAAGGTGCTCATCGCGAAGCCAATAAAGTAGAGGGTGGAAGAGGTAGAGGGGGGAGGCTCACAAGTAGCGTTGAAGGCGCTCATTGCGAGGCCTGTAATGAACGCCAAAGGCGCTCATTGCGTGGCCCATGATGAGCACCAAAGGCGCTCATTGCGTGGCCCATGATGAGCGCCAAAGGAACTCATTGCGAGACCCGTGATGAGCGCAAAAAGGCGCAAAGTGAATGATTTACATTAGTGTCGAAGTTAAGGGGAAAAAAGCTCCCACAGACTTTTTACTGCATTCCCCTAACTTAGAGCACCTGGTTTACATGATTCTTAGTCTTTTATCTTTACAAATAAATCTGGTAAATCTATTCTGGAGGATGTCCATTTCAGTTTTCTGTATTGGAATAGGAAAACATTGGAAGTAGTAGAGTGTATGGGGTAGAGCTACCATATTTAATGCGTGAATACACCCAGCCAGGATTTGTGATACTTTGACCAGCTTTCTAGATCTGTTTTAAGCTTACTTACAATTGGTGGACAATTCACTTTATAAATGTTTTCAGAATGCCACGCTATATATACAGTATATCCATAGATAATATATTTAGATTGCCAGTGGAATTTAAAATTAAGGTGTAATACTTTCTGCGTTACTGGTGGAATAGTAATGCTTAGAGCTTCAGATTTATCAATATTGATTTGTAGAATCTAACGTTTAATAAACTTGTGCAACATTTCATACAAATTAGGTAAAGATGTGTGCATGTTCGATAATGTCAGTAATATATAATCTGTAAATAAACAGTATTTGTATTCTTATGTTAAAATTTAGGTCCATAATGTTTAGTATGTGTAGCTCGTGGCATGATAGCAAGCAAAAAGTAATGGAGACAAGGAAGATCCTTGTCACTTTCCTATTTTTATAGGACACATATTTTAATATTTCACCCATTACTTTTATTTGCTCAACTTGAACAGAGGGACCATTGAGTAGCCAGCGAGCAAGATGTCCACATGCTAAACTCAGATTACAAGGTCAACCCTAACAATCAGAGACAGTTGGAGCTGAACCAATGCCAAGAAATCTGCTCTCCGCTGTTTTGTCTGGACTGAGTGAGAAAGCACCTTGGCCATCTCGGCTACAGTATAAATGGAATGCTTCATTAGTCTCCCAGAGTGCTTGCTCGTGAGTTGTAAACATGAGAACACAGAATCTCTAAACCAAAAGGTGAATCGGAAATTATTTTACATTTCAGGATTTATGTGATACAAAGGAGAGACGATACAGTATAAATAGGTATTTCCTGTGAAACTGGTTATTATAAAAACGATTTATTCTTAATTCTAAACTCTTCAAATTATGGAATTAATATGATACCTCATTACATAAGGAAAACACATTAATGACAACAAATCCAGTATGGACTATTAAAGGTGGCAATTATAAGATGATTCAAAGAAAGAAGTATGGAAACCCCTTCTCAATAATGGGACTATTTTGACTTTTCAATATAAAATGATGGGAGAGATTAGGAGTATGATGATGTTTTTTTAGGTGGAATTTATTTTAACTAGGTTAAATTGATTGCACCTAATGGACAAATTAGATGATTTTTTGATGAAGAAAAGATTAATTACGGGAAGGGAAAGGAGAAGAAAAGAGATCTTCAACTTGAATTGCACTCTACACTTTATACATACAATATATTTTTGTCTATGGCAAAGAAGTTATGATAGTTGCTCAATCAAGTTTTTATAGGATTTTATACAGACTATAAAGTATAAAAGATAATTATAAAATATTTGTCTTTTTTTAAGAATTAGACTATGGGGAGATTATCTAGGACCCCCTTGCACCTAAAATGAACCCCCATACGGCAGGAAGTGCCAGTTTGCTGCCCAAAATAACCCATATGGAACTTATAGACCCCTATGGGACTTACAGGGTTAATAGTCCCCTAGTAAGGTCTCCACGTCATAGGTTAGGACTGGCCAAACATTTTATCACTTATACTTCCTTCATCTATACATAAAATGAATGACTGGTGCCATAATAGAATTAGTTTCTGCCCCAAGGTCATCAAGTTTGACTGATTACTTCTTTCTCTGGTGCAGTGGCTTGAGAATATTGTAAAAGGTCCTAAAAAAAAGGCATGTCCAGTGAGTTGCTTGTATGATATGCTTTGGTTAAGAAATCCTGAATGTGGGATTTTTGGTTCAGAGGCAGGTGAGATACATTATCGGTAAACTGAGATTATGGAGGAGGTGGCTGATGAATGATCTACATTAGGAAGTGATTCTGGTGACAAAGATTAAGTATCCTAGAAGGCATGCAGATTAGATTTGGACAACAGGGAGAGAAACAATTTTATTGCTTTTGGTATGGGTGATGGCAATTTTATCTAGGGAAATTTCAGCTTGAATGAGATTAGTGTCAAGGATGATACCAAAAATTCCAGCTTTGGAGAACATGCTTAAAGCTTTACTCAAGTTCTGATGATTAGGTATTTTTGGTTTGAGGAATGGGAAATCTTCAAGGTAGTGAAGAGCTCCTGGGCAACAGTAATGCTGAAGAAGTATCCAATTCAAAAATTCAGAGAATTCATTAAATATCTTAGAGCTATTCTGGAACTAAGAGCCTCATACAATTGCAAGGCTGCAACTCACGGTATACAGGCTGTATGTCTGTGGTCTTGCTGCGGGCTTGAACTCTGCTACAATTAAGAAGCGATTCAATTGAACAAGCCTGCAAGTTATGGGCCAAAAGTCGAAACCCTAAATTTGCAATCATATGTAGCATTTCCGAGCGTGAACATGATCAATTAAGCAAGGCCTTAACTACCCATTTAGAAACAGCAAATTGAAAATGAGACCGTCATCATTACGGCAGTATAAGATGGAGGTTACATGTCAATCAATTAGCTTTTAGAGGTCCGATATGCGATTGGACTTGCAAAACCGCAAAATAATAAAAATGAATGCCAATACTGTTCTAGTCCATGTGGGTGGCCCAATATATATTAACTCATTGATTCCTGAGATCAATATAACCCAGAAATTAACCATAAAAATAAATGATTTTTTTATTGCCGATTTGCGAGCTTGAGACTTGTTGTGCAATTAATTCTAATGTCTTTCATCGCTTTCTCTGTTATTTACAGTGCAGTATTTATTTTTTATTTGCATTTACAGTGCTATGCGGGTTCCATTTAGTACCTGTAGGAATTTCTTCTACATTTGTCGTTTACAGTGTGAAAACATTTGCGGGCTTGCGGAATTGTAGCAATTGAATAGCGATTTGAAATTTTAGCAATCGTAACTCTTGCGGATGTGAAACATCAAAGGCTTAGATGGGGTGTAAGTTACGGTTGTAACAACCACAGGGATTTTCAGTCTGTAACCCGTAGACCGTTTGCAACTCTCAAAAAGACGCCAATTGAATAGCAAATTAGTTTTGGCCTACATTACGGCTCCAGTAACTTACAATTTCTCAATTGAATGAGGCCCCAAATTTCTGTTTCTATGCAAAATAGACTAAGTGATCCCATTGGATACAGTGCAGATGCCATCAACTTGGGTGATTCAGAAATAGTTTGAAAGCATCGTAATATTAGTCTTAGTGAGGATAGTACATCTTCTGAAATGCAGGATAAATTGGATGGCGTCACCTACAGAGCTATATTGTAAGGAAAATTCTTCTACTGGAGTAAGAATGCTAATGCTTGAAATACAAAGTGTCATGAATCACCCAGGGGCCATATTGGATTTGGTGTGAACTATGCTGGGGCCATTTCGAGACTGGCAGCAGTGGCCTATATTGGGACTGGACTGTTATATACCAATAGCCGCCATCTTGGGGCTGGTATATCATCCACAGTTGGTGCCATATGGAGAGTAAGAGTTCTGGGTTTAGGAGACCCACTGTATATTGTGTTATGGGTTATAATATGTTAGTATTATATTGTATATTGTATTATGGAGTGATAGCTATGTTTTTATTAGTCAACCCTCCCCCATTGTATAAACTCTCAGTCAGGAGTTGGCCATATGGTCCTTAGTGTAAACAAAAGAAGATAACCTAAACAAATAGATTTGCCAGACTGCCAGGCACCGCAGGACAATGGTATAGTATGGGGTTTCCCAACCACAAGCCCAGGGGCATAGTCCAAGAGCTAATACAGGATGTTTCCAGTCTGAGACCCAGACCAAAATGAACTAGTAGCCACGCCTGGGGGAGGCCCTGGGGGAGGAGACTAATAAGTTCCCACAAATTACTTCTGTGAGAATGGCCAGAGGGGAATGAGGGTTTGACTAAGAGTAGCCACTCCCTCCACTGTGTGTGTGTGAAATGTTTTAAATATGTGGTTCCAAAATAAAACGTGGTTCATAATTTTCATCAAGGCGTGGTGTGTAGATGTATTATTTACCCGGAGACATATGCTTGCAGTAAGATTCGTCAGACTTACTGTCAATATTGCTCAGTCTAAACCAAGGGCTGAGACATGATGTTCCTGTACTCAAAGCTACTCCAAGGTCCAGAGTAACCCAAATCCGGTCAGCAGACCCCAGCCAGAGAGTGGGTCGTGACAATTGGTGGCACAGTGGTGGGGTACTCTGAGAAGGACCAGAAAATGGAGCAGCAGTATGAGGACATGTCCAAGGAGGCAAGACGCAGGTTCAGTATAGCCAGGGAGTTTTGCCCCGGGGAGATAACGCTGGAAGAGGCAATTAAAGGACTGAACCTAATAAAGCAGCAAATACAGGAAGAACGTACAGGGGTAAGTGTCCAAGCTCAGCAAAGGCTTGGGGTCAACCCCGCAGAGATGCCAGTAAGAGTCAAACTGGCAAATCAGAATTTTAAACAGTCCCAGGATGATAAAGAAAGCATTGACGGATTTATCCAAGAGGACTATAGAGGAAGGGTCCTGCTAAATCAATGGATGGCATTCCTGCAATTATGGCATGGCCATGAGCTGGCAAGCTGGTTGGAGGAACTGGTAGAGAAAAAGATGGACTTGGAGGAACAGTATCTTGCCAGGGTAGAGTCCTTTGGTGGCCGGAGAGAGGATCTCTATTTTCGTTTGGATCTACAATATGGGGTTGAGGAGATTCTGAATGGTGATCCGGAATGTGGCATGGGAACTGCAAGGAGACATAATAACTTGTTTGTTGAACGCTGCCGGGGTCTGGGACTGGAACCATGGTTCCCGGAGGCTCCTTTGCTAGAACCCCTGGTTCGGCAAGAGCAGCAACTGGAGGCTGAATATGTTCAATTGTGGGATGCGATACCCAAGAAGTATTTTGGCCCATCCGGATGGGAGGACGGCTCACCAGACCCTTACAACTCAGACGGTATGTACCAGAGGGAGTATGTTCACTGGAACTGGGGAGAGGCTTTTCTAGACGGTAAACAAAGTGAGGAGTGGGAAGGGGTAAACACTGTTCCTTTGCCAACTCCTGGGGATGGAGAATGTTTGCCCCTAGAACATGCAGTAACTGTGTCAGGGCCTAGTCACCAGCCCAAAGAGCCAGAGATCCAGTGGAATGTTCCCTGGGTGGGGTCAGATAATCCATGTCTACCCCCTGATACCCCAAGAGATTTAATCCCAGAGGAAGTGGGAACTGCTCACAAGCTAGGGCCAGATAAGTTAAGTCTGCCCTCAGAAGTTCTAGGCAAAGTGTGTTGGCCAGAACTGCTAATGGAGCCAGAGGCTCGGGATGATTATGTAATGAACGGTGGGAAGGGAGCCTTAGAGGCCAGGCTTGGTGGGAATGATGAGATTCCCCAGCCTGCATCAGATAACCACTGTCTGTACCCTGACACCCCAGGGGAGTTGTTCCCAGAAGTGCTAGTGAAGCACAGAGCCCAGGAGGGTTGTTTAAGAGACTGTGGGGAGGGAAAGGAATTGGTTTCTGGCTACAGGGAACCTGACCTCACACAGCAAGAGTGTGCCAGTGGCACAAAGAGCCAGGCCGGGGCAGCAAGCATGCCAGCCTTGGCAAAAGCATTATGGGTGCAGAGTGGCACCATGAAAGAGGGTGTACCAAGTGGGGAGATACCCTGGATAACCATTGTCCAGGGGCCCACTGGAACAGACACCACTCCAAAGACCCAGTTCAACAGAAAGGACTGGGATAAAGTTGCTCAACCCCGGGCAATGGAGGAGTCCGGCACTTCAGCTGGATGGGAGCAGCATAGCCCGCCAGCCAAGTCAGAGGAGGGTAAGCACAGCTTGGGTGGGAGCAGCGTAGCTCCCCAAGCTGCAACGGAAACAGCTGGACCAGAGGAAGAAAGCCAAGAGGAGCTGTCCCCTTGCAATCCCATAGGCCCAGAGACTGTTTTAGAGACCTCAGCCCAGCGGTGGGGACTGGCTGGGGGGAACAGGGTTGCTATGGGACAGAAACTGTGGCCCACCTGTTGTACTCTGGGATACCAGATTATTGGGGAGGTACCCTGGACTATTTGGGGGGGTGTGAATGGAAAGAGCAATTTGCTCTATACAGTGGGAGCAAGGCCAAGGGCTGGGGGAGGTTTTTACTCTGCACCTTGGGACAGACAAGAACTGGCATAGCATACAGAGGGCCAAACCAGCACATTCATGACTATCAGCGTAGCTGGAAAAATCAGGGATGTTTCCTACCACGCTTGGGGAGGTGTTGTCATGAATCACCCAGGGGCCATATTGGATTTGGTGTGAACTATGCTGGGGCCATTTTGAGACTGGCAGCAGTGGCCTATATTGGGACTGGACTGTTATATACCAATAGCCGCCATCTTGGGGCTGGTATATCATCCACAGTTGGTGCCATATGGAGAGTAAGAGTTCTGGGTTTAGGAGACCCACTGTATATTGTGTTATGGGTTATAATATGTTAGTATTATATTGTATATTGTATTATGGAGTGATAGCTATGTTTTAATTAGTCAACCCTCCCCCATTGTATAAACTCTCAGTCAGGAGTTGGCCATATGGTCCTTGGTGTAAACAAAAGAAGATAACCTAAACAAATAGATTTGCCAGACTGCCAGGCACCGCAGGACAATGGTATAGTATGGGGTTTCCCAACCACAAGCCAAGGGGCATAGTCCAAGAGCTAATACAGGATGTTTCCAGTCTGAGACCCAGACCAAAATGAACTAGTAGCCACGCCTGGGGGAGGCCCTGGGGGAGGAGACTAATAAGTTCCCACAAATTACTTCTGTGAGAATGGCCAGAGGGGAATGAGGGTTTGACTAAGAGTAGCCACTCCCTCCACTGTGTGTGTGTGAAATGTTTTAAATATGTGGTTCCAAAATAAAACGTGGTTCATAATTTTCATCAAGACGTGGTGTGTAGATGTATTATTTACCCGGGGACATATGCTTGCAGTAAGATTCGTCAGACTTACTGTCAATATTGCTCAGTCTAAACCAAGGGCTGAGACATGATGTTCCTGTACTCAAAGCTACTCTAAGGTCCAGAGTAACCCAAATCCGGTCAGCAGACCCCAGCCAGAGAGTGGGTCGTGACACAAATGTCTATGATCATATGCGTCTTGCATGAGAATTTCCATGTGACCTGTGAGAAAGCCTTTATGGACCTCTTCTCTGGTGCCGTGGCTTGAGAATATTGTAAAAGGTCCCGACAAAAAGGAATGTCCAGTGAGTTGCTTGTATGATATGCTTTGATTATGAAATCATGAATGTGGGATTTTAGGTTGAGAGGGAGGAGAGATACATTATCGGTAAACTGAGATCACGGAGAAGGTGGAAAATAGTTGTGGTTCAAGCTTAGGTGATAATAGATTGTCGCAAGAGTAGGACATGGTAGGTATGGAAATGATGTAGGTGTGAAAGCCATCTTTGAGACATTAGGAATGTACTGAGCTGCGTCTTTGAATGGGATGGAATGGGGCGGTTGGGATGAGATATAGCATGGGAGAGCTGGTACCGGGTTCTTTAGGCTGAGAATGAGTAGTCATAAAAAGTGGAACCTCTGTAGCAGAAGCTGAGATCAACTACATTGTCTAGATACTAGTCGAGCTTGTCTCCTCTATAGGGATGGGCTGAGTATAGAATGTCTCTACAGAGGCTGAAGGCCAGAACAAACTCATGAATGTTTTATTTATATTGCAATCTATGGTGTTTTGCTCTATTAGTAACCGAAATGTCGTCTTTGGTGATGGTTTTATTTTTGGTACTTTTGCGAGATGGAAAGAGCAGTGCTACTAGATTAACATATTTCCCTTCAATAATGGCTCTCCTTAAGTGTGGTGATACTAAATTGCTGAAGTCATAGTAGGAGGGATAGAACCACTAGTGGCTGAATTACCATATGTTGATGGAAGAAAGCCGATTCTGAATGTTAACAACCGCTGATGAGACTTCTGTGATTAGGGAGGTACATTATTGTAATTTTATCTTATTGGAGCTCCTGTTAGCTGGTGTTGTTGGTGGTGGTAATACAGACGTTGATGGACTGCTAGTACAATCGTAAGGAAACAGTAGGTGCTATAATCCGGCTTTCCTGGCTGTGACTGGGAAGATGTTACATCTCTCCTATAAATAGTGACCAGGAAAACACAGAGGAGAAGAATAAGTTATTTTCTATGGTAGACATAAGCGAGATACCAGTGGTTGAAACATTGTAACAAAATGGGGCTACACTACCTTCACCAAATAATTTGTTAACGCAAGAACACAGGAGGAAATCTAAAAGAGGTTAGAAAAAATCAATTTTAATAAAGCACCAGGTCCTTATGGAATACATCCAAGGGTACTGAAGGAACTGGGTTCTGTAACAGCCAAAGGGGTCGCTACCAGATGACTAGAGAAAAGCATATGTGATAACTTTATTTAAGAAGGGAGCAAGAGCAAATCCAGGAAGCTATATACCTGAAGCCTCACTTCTGTAGTTGGGATGATTTTAGAATGGTTAATAAGGCATAGTATACAAAAATATGTATTTTTGAACAAGATAAAAACTAGAATTCAACACAGATTTATGAGGGGTAGGTCATGCCAAAGAATGCCATTTATGAGGGGCAGGTCATGCAAAAAATTTGTTTCTATGAGGAGGTTGGTAGAAACTTGGATCAAGGCAACTCAGTGTATGTAGTCTATTTGGATTTTGCGGGACACTATTGTACAAACTAAGGGATACAGGAATTGCAGTAAATATATGCTAATTGATTGAGAGCTTGTGCAAGGTAATTAAATCAGAAAATTATGTAGTTTCCCTCCAAAGGGATTTACATAAACTAGAGCAATGAGCAACTAACTAGCAGATGATATTTAATAAAAATACAAATAAAGTTGTGCGTTTGAGAAGGAAAAATTAGCATGATATTCATATACCCAAATCTATGGGTATCAGATATAGAAAAGGATTTAGGAGTGCTTGTGGACGACCACCTACCAAAGGCAAGTAAAATATTAGCATGCATTAAGAGGAGTATGGAAGTAAGGAAAGCAAACATAATTCTGCTACTACACAAATCCCTAGTAGGCCCTCATTTGGAATATGGAGTACAATTTTGGGCACCACTTCATAAAAAGGACATTTTACAGCTGGAAAAATTACTGAGAAGGCAAACAAAACTAATAAGGGGAATGGACAGACCAAGCTATGAAGAAAGACTAAACAAATTAATCGTATTTGCTCCAGAAAAAAAGTGCCTAAGAGTGGATATGAGTCTAAGGCTTTGTCAAGTGAACTTTTTGTGGTTAGAAAAAAAAAATTCCACCTTAAAGAAAGAAAAGGGTTCTTCACAGTAAAGGTGGTAAGCTGTAAAATGTTCTACCAATGGAGGTTGTGACAGCGGATTCAATAGAGAACTTTAAAAATGGGTTTGATATAATTTTGAATAAAAAGGGCATTCAAGTTTAACTTTGATGACTAGGGAATGAGGACAGTGGTGCTATGTACCCCCATGGAATAGGGTTAATTTAGATTACCATGGGGGTTAATTTAGATTACCATGGGGGTCCTTAAAGGACCCCTATGGTATAGGAAACATTTTAGATGCCAAAAAGGTCCTTAAAGGACCTCTGTCGCAAGGGTTAAAATTATAAACCACAGCAATCTTTTAAGGACCTCCATGGCATTGTATATATTTTATATTTTATGACTTGCAGGAACTCCATATATCTCAGGTAATTTTTAGATGCCACAGGGGTCCTTAAACTCAAAAGCTCTGATCACAATCTTATATATTGAGTTAATTCAAAAGAGATATATATATTGAGTTAATTCAAAAGAGATAGTTATTCAATATACAGTATCTGACAAAAGTGAGTACACCCTTCACATTTTTGTAAATATTTTATTATATCTTTTCATGTGACAACATTGAAAAAATTACACTCTGCTACAATGTAAAGTAGTAAGTGTACAGCCTGTATAACAGTGTAAATTTGCTGTCCCCTCAAAATAACTCAACACACAGCCATTAATGTCTAAACTGTTGGCAACAAAAGTGAGTACACCCCTAAGTGAAAATGTCCAAATAGCCATTTTCCCTCCCTGGTGTCATGTGACTCATTAGAGTTACAAGGTCTCAGGTGTGAATGAGGAGCAGATGTGTTCAATTGGTGTTATCGCTCTCACACTCTCTCATATTGGTCACTGGAAGTTCAACACAGCACCTCATGGCAAAGAACTCTCTGAGGATCTGAACACAAGAATTGTTGCTCTACATAAAGATGCCCTAGGCTATAAGATGACTGCTAAGGCCCTGAAACTTAGCTGCAGCATGGTGGGCAAGACCATACAGCTGTTTCACAGGACAGGTTCCACTCAAAACAGGCCTCGCCATGGTCGACCAAAGAAGTTGAGTGCCCTTGCTCAGGGTCATATCCAGAGGTTGTCTTTGGGAAATAGACATATGAGTGCTGCCAGCATTGCTGCAGAGGTTGAAGGGGTGAGGGGTCAGCCTGTCGGTGCCCAGACCATACGCTGCACACTGCATCAAATTGGAAGCCTCTTCTAAAGATTATGCACAAGAAAGCCTGCAAACAATTTGCTGAAGACAAACAGACTAAGGACATGGATTACTGGAACCATGTCCTGTGGTTCGATGAGACCAAGATAAACTTATTTGGTTCAGATGGTGTCAAGCGTGTGTGGCGGCAACCAGGTGAGAAGTACAAAGACAAGTGTGTCTTGCCTACAGTCAAGCATGGTGGTGGGAGTGCCATGGTCTGGGCCTGCATGAGTGCTGCCTTCACTGGGGAGCTACAGTTCATTGAGGAAACCATAAATGCCAAAATGTACTGTGACATACTGAAGTAGTGCATGATCCCCTCCCTTTGGAGACTTGGCCGCAGGGCCGTATTCCAACATGATAACGACCCCAAACCCTATTGAGCATCTGTGGAGCATCAAATGGAAGGTGGGGGAGTGCAAGGTCTCTAACATCCACCAGCTCTGTGATGTCTTCATGAAGGAGTGGAAGAGAACTTCAGTGGCAACCTGTGAAGCTCCGCTGAACTCCATGCCCATGAGGGTTAAGGCAGTGCTGGAAAATAATGGTGGCCACACAAAATATTCACACTTTGGGCCCAATTTGGACATTTCCACTTAGGGGTGTACTCACATGGGGATAATCAATGTCTGATGAAAAGGAAACATGTTGACATTTGAAGATTTAAACACTATCTGGGAATTGACTTCATATGAATTATTTAATTATTTTTGGATTAAGTCATTCTTAAATATTAAGGGACTCAAATTGTAAACTCTCAGACAAAAAAAAATGTTTTGAATTTTTATATGATTTATTTGAACGAACAAATAATCATATTTTGTCTGTTATAAATTATTGATTAACGATTGAAAGAAGGCTTTTAATTGTTAAGAAAACATCACACTGTTTAAGCAACTCATAACAATATTTAATACTCGTTTATGGGGATCCTCTTTTACTGTATAAAACAAATCTGAAATCAAATAGTCTTTACTGGAGGAAATGTGGCATGGAAGAAGACCAACACCCCTGTTAAATTCTCTCAAAGTGTAAAACCGTAGCCTGTGAACATAGTGCACAAAGAAGACTTACGGATATTGAAAAGGCCCTGTAAAGCAACCCGCTAACGACTTGTGGGTTATAGGCGAAGAAAACTCTACAGGATGTCGAAATCTGAACTCCGTGGCTGTAACTGCTACGTTCTAAAATCACTATTAAATTGTTACGAATCCACTTGCGTTCAACCCTGTAACCCGCAAATGGAGCCATAAAGCCAACGTGTACTAGAGAGGACCCCGCAAGGGGGTTAAAGTCCTATCTGTAGCACTGTAAATGCAAATATACACACACTTCTGTACTTATAATTAAAGGGAAAGTGATGTTGGGTATTAAAATTAACAGCACAACATTCTCAAGCTCGCAAATCTGCAATAAAAAATACATTATTTTATGTTTAATTTCCGTGTTATATTGATACCTGCAATCAATGTGTTAATACATATAATGGAACTCGCATGGACTTGAATATCATATTTACTGATTTACTGCATTATTTCTGGAATGCGGGTCCAATCGAAACTCGTAATTAAAACCCAAAAGGCTTCAAAATCTAAACTAAATTTTTCAGTGACATAATGATGACGATCTCATTTGCCATTGGCTCCGTCTAAATCCGTAACTACGGGTGTGACTAATTGATCATGTTCATGGCCGCACATCTAACGTGTGCAAGAATGGTTTAAGGCTTTGCTTCTCCAGCCCATAAGTCACGGCATGGTTCAATTTAATAGCTCTGTAACGCAGCCGAATTTCAAGCCCGCAGCCTTTGCGGGTGTGTTGATGCTGCTACGGGATTCAAATTGAATAAGGCTGCAAGTTCAACTGGTGGAACTGTCCACATATTAAGAATCTCTGGATTCATTGTAATAAATGCTAAATGCAATATTTGAAATAAATGTAACTTTAATTCTGGAGTAACATTGCTACACATATATCCACCAGAGCTTAAAAATAATCAAAATAAATTATTAGTATTTACTTTAATGGTAACCAAATTGAAGATAGATCAATACTCGAATAAAGAGAATATTCCTTTTTTAAAATAAATAACGGACTCTGTTAATTCAATCGCTGAAAAAGAAAAAGGTGTTAGGATGCATCTGAACCTTGTATACAAATATAAAACACTGGTCTCCTTGGTCTACTTATTTTCAAATATCTCTAACAACGTAAATATTGTTTCTCTCTTTTTTTAATTTTCTAAAGTCTATTATTTCTCTGCGTAATATCTTTCCTACTTGACTTTTTTTCCAATTTAAGCATGTTAAGTACTGTTATAATACCTTAATTCTGAAGATTTTAAAACAAATAAGATGAACTAATAGTGTCATATGTCTTTCCTAGGTCTAAGTATTTATTTGCTCTGCAAATGTCAACAGATTTCGCATTCATCTAATGTTGTCTGTTGATTGCCTGTTGTTGATGAATCCACTTGACCTTCCCGTATTAGTAATGGGAGGTATAGGCTTAGAATTGTTGCTAATATTTTCATGAATATGTTAAGATATATATTTAACAGAGAGCTATACAAGACCTAACCCTGTCTCTGAGAAAAACTATCGCTGCAATTCTCCCTGATCAGGCCAAAACCATGTGGGAAATAGAATGTGCCTATAGAGCTCTGGGAGCCATGAGGAGCTCGGACGCCCCTAAAGATATAATTGTCAGATTCCTGAGGCAACAAGCTAGGGATACTCTACTCTCGGCAACCAGGAAGCTACATACTATAAAGGGCCCTGAAGACTCTCCCTTACAGTTTTATGCCGACCTGTCCCCTGACACTCTTAACAAACAGAGGCTAATGAAACCTGCTCTTGCAATTCTTCTCCAGCATAAGATCCAATACCGTTGGAACTTCCTGTTTGCCCTCTCTTTCAACTTTCTGGGCACATCTTATACCACCCGCACATTAGATGACTGCTTATAGGTGCTTAAGCGCTTGCATCTTTGTTCGGAGGAAATAATGGAAGTTAGGCAAGAGCAACCTCCTCCGCCCATCCCCAAGAGGCAGTGGACGCTGGAGAGAATATACATTCTACTCCCCAACTCATCTGACATACTACAGGATTGATACTCTTCTTGTTAGCTCATACCTATATGACTCTATCTTAAAATCTGAGGTTGTTCCCTTCCCCTGGTAAGACCATGCCCTGGTACATATTGAGCTAGATTTTGGTCTTAATTTGTAACCCCCCTACATCTGGAAAATAAATGATTTTTTATTGTCTAACCCAAGTAGCATGGAAATAATTGCCAAAGACATAAACCTATTTTGTGAGACCAATGCCTCTCCCGAGACTGGAGCCGGCTGGCATTGGGCTGCCCATAAGGCCTTTATCAGGGGAACCTGTATCAAACTGGCCTCAAGCCAAAGAAAAATTATTAGGCAAAAGGAGGCAGACCTAATAAAGACACTAAAGATATTAGAATAAATAAACCAACAGAACTCCTCCCTTAAGGGACGCACACTAATAGACAAAACAAGGTTAGAATTAGATGGCATTTTGTCGCATCGCACTGAACAGGTTATGAGAAAGATGAAACACCTATATTACTGGAAAACTATTATTCTCTCTTCTAGCTAGAAGACTTAAAAACAAATTCTCCCAATATAGAACCACACAGATTAGAATGGCTGATGGTAAAATCCAAAAGGCGTTCCAAAACTTTTATCAACTTATATATTCTTCCCAATCCCATTGTAGTGAGTCAGACATACAGTAGACTTAACTTACATGATCTTACCACAATTTCACACCACCACAGGCAACTTGAACTCGGATGTATCCCAAGAGGAAGAAAAAACTACTATTCAAGGTCTTAAATTGGGCAAATCCCCAAGGCCAGACGGCTTCAATAATCTATATTACAAAAAAATTGAACTCCTTCTCACCCCCTATCTAACGTCTTTATTTAATGCGATATTAAATGGGGAATTCATGCCCCCTGAACTTAATCATGCTGATCTAGTCATTTTTCCAAAAGACGGTAGGGATGATCTAGAGGTTAAAAACTATCGCCTAATTTCATTGATCAATGGGGGTGTTAAGATTTTGGCCCAAATTATGGCCAATCGCATCTCTAAATTCTTACTAGATTTAATTCATAAAAACCAAACAGAGTTTATTCCTTTCAGAGAGGCTGGGGACAACGTCAGGAGGGTCTTAAATACTCAGTATCTATCACACATAACAAATCTGACACTCCATTGTGCCTTCTAGCTCTAGACATTGAGAAGGCTTTTGATATGGTAGAATGGACGTATCAACCTGCTTAGGAGATACTATGACTCCCCAATAGTTAGTTTAAAACTACCAGGAGAGCACAAAGCTCAAATTTAAATTCAAATAGGGACTAGGCAAGGGTGCCCACTTTCACCTTTGTTATCCGCACTCGCCATGGAACCCCTAGCGCAAGCAATTAGGTCTAATCCTGACATCCAGGGGGTACAAGTTGGTCTCCGGCATTTTAAATGCTCTCTCTTTGCGGACGACCTATTATGCACCCTGACCAGACCCCTTTACTCTATACCAGCACTCATGTCAACTATAAAGGAGTTTAGCAAAATCTCAGGCCTTGAGCTAAATGTAGAGAAAACTGAAGCTCTGGGGCTGGGTATGTCACAAATTGAGATTGACATTCTTAAATCTAATTATAATTTCATCTGGCCCGCACAGTTTATTATATACTTAGGTGTAAAACTTACCTCTAAAATTGCCGACCTATACAAGGCAAACTCCCCCCCCCCCCCCCCCCATATACAAATCTCTGACTGAAGACATGCAGAAGTGGGCAAGCCTTAAAATCTCATGGACGGGACGTATAGCGGCTACAAAAATGAGCATCCTACCTAAGATTCTGTATCTCTTTAGCACTATTCCCATCCCAATTTCACTTAAAGATTTGGATAAGTTTCAGAATAGCATATTGTGGTTTATATAAACATCCTTGTGTCTCCAAGCAGGTGAGGTTTAGGCATAAAAATAGAGGCAAAATTGCGTGTCCAAACTTGAGGCTCTACCTCAAAGCCGCTCAACTGGCCCATTTGACCAGAACACACTGCACAACACATCAGCTATCCTGGGTTTTCCTGGAAAACCAGCAAATGTATCCACATAGTTGGGATAAGCTGATTTAGATTCACAAAGAATTAGACCCCTCCAAAACCCATCTAAACCCTATAGTTTCTCTAACTCTTCACTCTTGGGGTAGGCCAATTCCAGGCATTGACTTGGCTTAGGTTTGTCCCCCCTCATGTCAGTTATGTCCACAAATTGTAGTGGACTCGAATGCTATGTCTAAATTCTGGTGAACCTCCAGAAACCTTAACCGGATAGGGAACTGGTTTTTCAATAATAATTTGCTGACCTAAGATCAATTCTGCACAACCCATGACTTGCTTGTTTCGGAATTGTATAATTATTTAAAAATCTGAAGTTGGGTCAGTAAGACTTTGAGAGAACTAAGACCACCCAAGGCATCCTGGATGTCTGTTTTTTGCAAAAATCACTGAATAATACCTTTCTTGACTCTACCAGCAGCCAGAAACCCAAATTGTTGGTACAATGGGAAGAAGATCTAGGGGTAGATTGGGACTGGGACAAGTAGACAGAATCCTGTTCCAATCTATCCAGAGGTTCCCTCAAATCAGCTCTTTGAGATGTCTATCAAAGTCCTACACAGAGCCTACTGCACACCCGACAAATTACAGAAATTTAAGCTGCAAGAGAGCAATAAATCTTTTAGGGGATGCCAACAATTAGGGAATCACATTCACATCTGGTGGTCATGCCCATCCACCCAGAATATATGGGGACAATCAGCCCAATTAACCTCCACACTTTTTCAAAAGGTAGTTTCACCCTCGATGGAATCTTGCCTGGGGGTTCATATTAAGAATCCTATCTCAGTTTTGGCGTTAGCTTCCAAAATGCACATAGCCAGTAGATGAAAGAGATTGACTCTAAACTTCCAGGAGGTAATTAGAAAGATCATTTGCTTACTTATCAATGAGAGATTAACCCACATTATTCTGGACAGCGTATCCCAATTTCAGGCAATTTGGGAACCTTGGCTAGCATCTTCATTTAGCATCCCCCCGATATAACACCTACATCTTGCTAAAGCGATACTGGGAAGGAGCCCGAAGCGAGGGAGGCCCAGAAATCTTTCAGCTGCCATATGAAGGTAACTATAATTTGAGGAAAATTGTGGTATCCCTACTGAGGTGTGTTTTGGGCCCACTTAGAGGTGGTCATTTCATCTTTACCCTGTTTTATATACCAGGTTAGCAGCATTATCGTTCAGCGAACTAATACAATGTTTGTTCTTTTCTCTTTTCGCTCTAGTTTATCATTTATTTTATTTTGTTTTTTTTAAATTGAAATTTTTGTTATGATATATGAAACTTTAATAACTAAAAATGTAAAATGAGAAGGTCTAGTCAGTTAATCACCGGAAAACGTTTTATTGTAAACATTTACGTAAAATAACTGACAAAATACAGTTGTTCAAAATGTTTTATTTTTTATATGCCTTCTAATAAAAGATTATAAATAAAAAAATCTGAAAAAAGACTTGTGTTCCATGTTTCTTTAACTGAAATATTATATAATAATATCAAAATATAATAATATTGACATGTGTATTCACAGATTATATCATATCATTGATGCAAACTCTGTGGCTTGCATTTTTCCCAACATTTAGATGTATTCAGTTGTTTTAACCTGTAATTACAGGCTCACAGTCTATACACTCAAACCATTAACTCAAGGGGCATGATCTTGTGATCTGGCAATAAATAAGCAAGCCTGTAAGTTACGTTTTAGACAGAGACAATACTAAATGAGACAGTCATCAAGAAGTCAGTAAAACATGGAGGTTAGAATTAACCTACAATTGTAGGCTAAACATTAATACACACAAATACGTAATGTTTGCTGAAGGGGTTGTACGATATAACACGGAAATAAAAGTAAAATGCGAATAATTATTTTCTTTTGCAGATTTGCAAGCTTGAGCCTGTAACTAGCAATTGGAATGTGAGTAGCAAAATGTAGCCAATTGAATATCTGTTACATTTACGGGCTACATTACGAGTTCAAGTAATTGCGATTTGGACAATTGAATGAGGCTCTATGTAAGTTAAGGATGAATTAATACATAATTTAATGCCGCAGGATGAAATATCTGATTTATTTTAAGACAATTGGACATTTTTGAAAAAGATAGAAACATAAGTACTATCTATGCAAATATGCCATCTAGTGGTAGCCGAAGCAGTATAAAAGCTATAGATGGTATATAACACAGTTTTCCAACCTTTTCCAATGGGAATTTTTTCCTGATGTGAAATGGCAGTGAGCAAAATTCAAAAGTGGTAGTAATCAAAATAAAAATATAGAAAGAGGCTTTAAATGAAGTTACTTTTAAATCCATTACTTTATTTATTCTATTCATTCTCTCCATCAATATACTGAACACATACTTCAGGAGATATCAACAAGTGTTTTGCTTGTATAAGTGCCAGTATCTGTTCTTCTAACTTGTTGCAGTAGTTTGCCAGTATGCAGTGGAGGAGAAGGGGTGCAGGCACAATTTTCTTTCTGCACTTCCCAAAACCCCTCCAACATGAACACAGTACATATATTATATTATATATACATATACAAATAACATATATATATATATATATATATATATATATGTGTGTGTATATATACATATATATATATATATATATATATATATATATATATATACACAATCCTATATAAATACGTTCTTACCTGCTCAATGCTGGACTCCACTTCCTGAGGTGAGGAGGGGCCACGGCAGGCCAGAGGCCCAAAGGGTCCGCATTAAAGTACTTATTTAAAAAATTATTTTAAAAATATTTGTTGGACTACAGTTGGGCTAAAGGAGAGAAACACAGATGGGAAACAGGGGAAACTGAGAGAAAGGAACACAGCATTTTACAAATGGTTTGGTTTGATATGTCACCCCTTTAAGAGTGTTGCAAAATACCTTTCTACTCTGGACATAGGCCCCTATTCAATTCCAAGCCCATAATTACCTTCACACTGCCCGTATGTCAGGGGGTTAGACTTTTGGTGCAGCTAAAGATGCATTTAATTGACTCAAGCCCACAAGTAAAGGCTCAAAGCCCCAACACGCAAACCATGAACCCGTACGTAGCATTTCAGGCTATGATCATGATCAATTAAGCAAGCCCGTGAGTTACATTTTAGACAGAGCCAATATTAAATGAAACTGTCATCCTGACGTCAGTAAAACATGATATTTAAACTACAATCAATTAGCATTTAGAAGTTTGATCTGCAATTGGACTCGCAATCCAGAAATTTAGAAATCAATCAAAATGAATAAGTTAACTGTTCTAGTCCATGCGGGTTCCATGATATGTATTAACTCGATTCCCGTGATCAATAAAACACAGAAATATATTATTATTTTTTTATTGCAGATTTGCGAGCTTGAGACTGTTGTGCAATTATTAAAAGGTTGTAGCTATCTGAAAGAACACTTGGTCCAGACATGCCTACTCATACACTTACATCAACAAGTGCATCATCACAGTTAAATGTGCCAAGAGTTAGCATCATTTGGTTCTACAGACGTTACTCACATAGCTCCAGTACTGTGGAATTCACTCATGGTTCTAGAGTCCCAATCAGTCAATAATTTTAAAAAGAAACTCAAAGTGTATCTAGTTACCCAAGACTTTGTGGTAGAATTGTAAATCACTTTGAGTCAATTTAGGGGAAAAGCACTATATCACATATAATAGTTGTGAAACTGAGAATTGTCATCATGCTTTGCGGCCCTCGCAATGCGTGGGCCGCAACTGACGACAATTCTCAGTTTCACAACTCTCCCGGCCATGCCTCACTGATGCTCGCGATGAGCACCGTAGGCCACATCAGCCCGGTGGCCCTCCCTGCTACATACTCCCTGCTCCCTGATCCGGTGGCGCGCGTGAACGAGCGGGTGGGATGTGCGCACGGACGCAGCATTAAGGTGAGGGAGGAGTGTGGGAGAGACACAGGAGAGAGGAGTGCGGGAGAGACATGGGAGGGAGAGGAGTGGGGGAGAGACATGAGAGGAGGGGGAAGAGAGACACAGGGAAGAGAGACACAGGGGGGGAAAGAGACACAGAGGAGGGGGAAGAGAGACACAGAGGAGGGGGAGGAGAGACACAGAGGAGGGGGAGGAGAGACACAGAGGAGGGGGAGGAGAGACACGAGGGAGAGGAGGGTGGGAAGAGAGACACAAGGTGAGGAGGGTGGGAAGAGAGACACAAGGGAGAGGAGGGTGGGAAGAGAGACACGGGGGAAGAGAGACACAGGGGAAGAGAGACACGGGGGAAGAGAGACATAGTGGGAGAGGATGGGGGAGAGAGACACAGGGGAGGGGGGAAAAGACACAGAAGAGGGGGAAGAGACACAGAGGAGAGGGAAGAGACACAGGGGAGGAGGAGGAGGAGGGGAAGAGAGACGCAGGGGAGGGAGAGGAGGGGGTAAGAGAGACACAGTGGAGCAGGAAGAGAGACACAGGGAAGGGAGAGGAGGGAACTAAGAGACCCAGGGGTGGGAGAGGAGGTGAGGAATAGACACAGGGGAGGGACAGGAGGGGAGAAAAGACACAGCGGAGGGGGCGGGGGGGAAAAGACGAGGAGAGGGGGAAGAGAAACAGGGGAGGGAGATGGGGGTGAAGAGGGAGAGGGGGGGAGAGATACAGGGATGGGAGAGGGGGGAAGAGACAAAGGGATGGGAGAGGGGGGAAAAGAGACACAAGGGAGGGAGACGTGGGTGAAGAGATAGAGGGGGGGAGAGAGACACAGGGGAGGTAGAGGGGGGAAAGAGTCACAGAGGAGGGGGGAAGAGACACAGGGGAAGGAGAGGGGGGAAAGACACACAGGGGAGGGAGAGTAAGTAGAGGGGGTCTTACAATGGGCGCCAAAGGCACTCGTTGCGAGGCCCGTGATAAGTGCTGAAGGCACTCATCGCAAGGCCAGTAAAGTAGAAGGGGGGAGAGGCTTGCAATGAGCGCCTCCCATCAAGTAGGGTGTGGGAGAGGTAGAGGGGTGGAGAGGATCACAATGAGCGCCTTCAAGATTAGGCTGTTGGCATAACAAATAATGACCAAGTTTGGTAACAAAAAAGTAATAAGAAATTGTAGAAGGATCACAATGAGCACTGAAGGCGCTCATTGCGAGGCCAGTGATGAGCACCAAAGGCACTCATTGCGAGGCCAGTAAAGTAGAGGGGGGAGAGGCCCGCAATGTGTTACAAACACCATTGCCAGGCTTCAAATTTTGTTGCCGTAATTTTTGACGGGCAAGTCGCTAGTGATTATAATAATTATGATGATGATAATGTAAGGATTTGGTCAGAGAACTTTGAGAAGTACACAGATCTCTTCAGGTCAAAGTCCCACAGGCAGTAGTTTGCATGCAATAGACACTTTATTGAAGCAGTATGATAATACAGTGTGTCACTGTTCAAGACGCAAAGAGCAGTCTTGAAGCAGTAATGCGGGGTTAAGTTTTTTTTAAGACAGAACATCATAGGTTAATCCAAGATGCCACTGCTGGACTGGAGAAAACCATGTTAGACTTCACAATGGCAATATAAGGAATAAAGTCTAAACAGTAGTCCAAAGAAGAGTGTTTGGAGCAAGACAGGTGTCCTTGGCATATGATGGTTGCATACTGTACAGGTAATCTACTAGAATCAGTGTAAACAGGTGTCAGTCGATGACAGGTGTCACCAGCATGCAATATCTGAATGTAATGCAGATGCTGGGACCTATGTAATAAAGGAAAACAGGCAATAGCTCCAAAGCAGGTTAGCCAGGCAATATAATAGGTGTCAGGCAAAGAACAAGCATCACCAGCAGGCGTTACCAGGATGTTATGCAGATGATCCACTGGAACCAGTGTAGTAAGGAAAAATGAACAGAATCTCCAAAGCAGGTTAGGCAATTCACAGGATTGCAAAACAGGGTCCTCTGTAGAAATCACGAATCCAGGGTTACAGACTGGAGACAAAAAAGCTTGAACAGGACCCAGGAGTGGTCTGCATACATACACAACAAAACCTGACACTTTTAGAAAGCAGGTGCCAATCAAGTCCCAATGAGGGCAATACCTGAAAATAAAGCATGGCCCCTTTAACATTCTGAAAGTTTAATGGTGGACACACTTAGTAACTACTAGCTGGTGAGTAAAGTGTAAAGTGTAAAAAGTGTACTGGGCTGGGGTAGATGTTCTGTGGTCTATGGACGCAACCTGAGAAAGATATAGCCATGCTCCAGGAATAGAAACATGACACAGATGAAACTGAAACATGCTTCAGAGTACAAACAAAGAGTACAGCTGCAGATGATAAACAGGACTAAGGTTCAAGTAAAGTGACATTAGAGCTGGCAATCAAGATAAGTGAAATTACATGTAAAAGATTAGGCTGTTGGCATTTCCTGTCTCTGTTCAGAGCAGTCATGAATTTTGAATCCAAATAATGACCAAATGTGGTAACAAAAAAGTAATAAGAAATTGTAGAACCTTTCCTGGGTGCTCCTGCTGTTTTGCCACTATACCAAATGCCTTACTCCGACAAGAATCTGGCACAGAATAATACATTTTTTTGTCTAGAGATGTTTTAGACATGTTATTTCTACTTCTTGTTTAGGAAACACATTCCAATTCCGTTTTGGTTGAGGCATTTCAGTTTTTTCTGTCACTATGCTAGACACTGATAAAATGCACTAATTTTCATGCTCACAAGTAATACTCCTCTGAGTTTTTTTCCAAACTATGATCTAAGAGAAAGCCTGAGATTCAATTTTCTCTGACCATGGCATCACAATTATATCTGAAGAAAGCAAAATTCAAGTTGTTGATTTTGATTTGGGACTAGTTTTGGAGTCCTGGCTGATGTTTTGATTTTCATTTGCAGGAGTTACAGAGCGTTAAAATTAGAAAAGGCTGCAACAACATGGCCGAAATCCAAATCCGTAAACCATGCTACGACACGTAGCATTTCCGGGTATGAACATGATAAATTATTCAAACCAGTAAGTATGGGTTTAGACTGAGCCAATAGTTAAACAGAGCATCATCATTACGTCACTAAAACATGGAGGTTACATTTCAATTACGGTTTTGAAGTCCGAGTTGCGATCGGGCCCGCATTCCAGGAATAAAGTAATATTAAAAAATCAATAAATATAATATTCTAGTCCATGCAAGTTATATTATATGTATTAATCCATTGATTGCTGGAACCAATAGAACACGGAAATGATACATAAAAGAAATATTTTTTTATTGCAGATCTGCGGGCTTGAGAATGTTGTGCTATTAATTTAAATAACTTTCATAGCTTTCCCTGTAATTTAAAATACAGTAGTGTGTTTTTATTTGCTCTTACGGAGCTACTGACCCCATTGCTAGCGGATCCTCCCTAGTACCCGTAGGATTTTGGCTACATTTGCCATTTGCGGGTGTGAAAACAATTGCGGGCTTGAGTAGCAATTTAACTGTTTCAAGCTTACACGACTAAAACGGTGGATGCAATCAGGAAAGACATCCAGGACCTGGGTCAAAGAACCCACCAACTAGAAGAAACAGTGGACCAAATGGTTGAAGCACAGGATAGAGACAGGAGGGAGACGCACCACAACGCGTCACGCATAGCGGCTCTGGAGGACAAGTATGAAGATCTAGAGAATCGATCTAGAAGACATAACATAAGAATAAGGGGGATTCCAAAAGCGATAATGAATCTGAAAAGATATATTATGGACTTGCTTACTGTGATCTTACCAGAAGGGGCAGAAGCGGACATTGATATAGAAAGAGCTCATAGGGCGCTAGGAGCTTCTCGTAATATAGATACCCCTAAAGATGTAATTGTTCGATTCTCCCGACAACAGTCAAGGGACTTATTTCTAGCTGCAACCCGAAAGATCTCGGATCTTAGGGGACCAGATGATGCTCAGCTTATGGTGTTTGCAGACCTTTCTCCTATCACGTTGACCAGGAGAAGAGAAATGAAACCGGCATTGGGAATACTCATCCAACATGGCATCCAATACCGATGGGGCTTCCCTTTTGCCCTGATCTTTCAATATAAGGGAAAAACTCACACGGCCCACAGTTTGGAAGACTGCCAGTCATTGCTACAAATGCTACATATAACTTCTGATGGCGGACATAGAGACCCTGAAGGTCAGCGTGCAACCCTGAATCCTCTCCCTAAGAGACAGTGGACCACGGTTCCTCTCAGGAGTAAAAGCAGACTTGGAGAGGCTGACACGTTAGAGGCCATGACTATCCCTCCAGAAAGACATACCAAGACTCGGGGAGAGGAACTGAGGATTTATACAGAAATGAAAGGAACTTAATAATCAACAATTACAAAAACTCTGAAAATAAAGGAAAAAAAAAAAAAAAAAGAAAATCAGCTGAGCCCCAAGCTGGACGGGTCTGGGAATTTTCCTTGCGGATGCACGGGACTTATTTATCTGGATTTCGGTTGTGATTCTTTCTTTTTCAGCTAGTTAATATGTTGCTAGTTATAATGTTGGTTAAATAATCTGCAGTGTCGAGGGAATCCCCCCTCTCCTTATTTGGAACTTTAGTACCTCAAAGAAATGTATCACCCCTTCCTAGCGGGGCTGTATTAGAGAATGGCAGGTTCATTACTCTTTCCCCTAGAAGCCAGGAAATACGATTGGCGTAGGAAGTTATGTGTATTAAAAGCAATATATATGATAGTACTCCTCGATAACTGCGAAGATATTGATCTTCTTGTGAACTCCTCAATTGTTAACCTGTCTTCTTGTTATATTTTTCACTTCCAGAATTGCGTGCTCGACTCTCACTGCAACAGCTTCAAGGAGCCTTTTGTCTTGGCTCAAGCGCCTCTCCGGTCGCCCCATCCATCCCGCCTAATACCAAAACAAGGTAAGATGATTAGACCAAACTATCTTAGGCTGCAAGACAGAAATGGCTAGAGCTTTGAAGGAGAAGTATAGTTTTTTAACACACAACGTTAAGGGTTTTAATTCCCAATTTAAAAGAAGGAAAGCCTTCCTGTACTATCAGACAAAGAAACCGTCTATAATATTTATGCAGGAAACGCATTTTGCAAAAAATCTTCTTCAACTCAAAGGTCCAAAAAAGCGGGAGCCCCCATTCTTATTCACCGTAACTTTCCCTTTCAGATAGACTCCAAATTGATAGATAAGGATGGGCATTATGTCATTTTGCGGGGAACAATTCAAGAAATCAAACTAACGCTGGTATCCTACTACGCGGACATGGTGGCACCCCATAAAAGTCTACTACATATGTTGAAAAAAGTAGAACCTTGGTCAGATGGTCTGGTGGTGATAGGGGGGGACTTCAATCTTGTTTTAGAGCATGGGTTCCCAGGCCACTAATAGATATTCGCGGAAGCTACAACAGATTAAAGGGATATTAGATAGATTGGGCTTAGTGGATGCCTGGAGGGGACATCATCCTAATAGTCGCGAATATACTTACTACTCACATACGCATGGGACATATTCACGGATAGACACGATTTTGGTAACCTCGAAGTTTTTTCACCAAACCAGGGGCTCGGAAATTTTGGTATGCCCGTGGTCAGACCATTCAGCAGTTTCCTTGGATATGGATCTTGGTGGAGACACAAGGACTCCATATTCCTGGAAAATAAATGAACGAATGTTAACAGATCCGGTGCTAACGGCAGATACAGAAAGAGATGCAACAATATTTTGAACTAAATAATACCCCGGGATCTAATATAGGATGGGTGTGGATGGCCCATAAGGCCTATATCAGGGGGATGTGTATCAAGATGGCATCTGCCATAAAAAAAAATAGTATACGTCAGGAACAGGAACTTACTACAAAGTTACGGGATCTAGAATTACAGAATCAAACCCACCCCTCCACCAGACTCCGCCATAGAATAGATGACACTAGATTAGAACTTGATGCCTTGCTTTCGCACAAGACAGAGAGCGCCCTGAGACGGACGAATCAGCTGTTTTATTCCAAGGCTAATAAACCAGACTCCTTTCTGGCACGGAAGCTTCGGTCTAAAACAGCATTGTCTAGAATTCTGAGGATTAGAACTAAGGCTGGGAAGACAACAGTGAGTCAAAGCGAAATTAAACACACATTTAGGGACTTTTATAATTTGATCTATTCAACAAAGATAAACCCGAGCCCGGAAGCTCTTAGATCTTATCTGGATTCCTGCGATCTTCCTAAAGCCTCAGAGCAAAATATGGAAGATTTGAATGCGGAAGTAGGTGTAGAGGAGATATTAGAAACCATTAAAAGTCTGAAATCAGGGAAGGCCCCAGGGCCGGATGGCTTCACCAACTCTTATTACAAAGTATTTGGGAATATTTTAGCCCCTTATCTTAGTTGTCTATTTAATGCCATACTATGCCCCCAAAACTCAATAAAGCGAACTTAGTAATCTTCCCTAAAGAGGGGAGGGATCCCCTGGAGCCGAAAAATTATCGACCCATATCCCTTATGAACGGGGATATTAAATTATTAACCAAAATTATAGCAAATAGGATGGCAAAGTTTCTCCCAACCCTAATACACAAGGACCAGACCGGGTTCATACAACATAGACAAACGGTAGATAATATCCGTAGGACCATGAACGTTATACACTTGGCCTCCCAAAGTAAGACACCTCTTTGTGTACTGGCGCTGGATAAGGAGAAGGAATTCGACACAGTGGAGTGGCCTTATCTATATGCAGTGCTATCTAAATTCGGTATTAAAGGGAACTTTATACGTCTAATCAGAACACTATATAAAAGCCCTGAAGCTCATATAAGATTACCCGGGACAGGAGAGGCTTTGGTAGACATCCAAAGGGGTACCAGGCAGGGTGCCCCCTGTCTCCACTGCTATTTGCTCTGGCTATTGAGCCTCTGGCTCAAAAAATAAGAGGAGAAGGGGAGATCAGGGGTCTGCAGATAGGTCACCACCACCTGAAATGCTCACTATTCGCAGATGATCTCTTATGCACTCTAACGGACCCTGTAAACTCTATTCCTAAACTATTGTCTACTCTAAGGGAATTTGGGACCATGTCAGGGCTACAAATTAATGAAGAAAAAACTGAGGCCTTGGGGGTGGGGGTTCCAGGGCCTATAATAGAAACGTTGAAGGCGGCATACAATTTTCAATGGCCTAAAAATTCAATCAAGTACCTTGGAATTAAGCGGGTCTATATAAAGCTAACTTTCCACCATTAATTAGACAGTTGACTGAGGACTTAAGGACCTGGTCTAAATACCAAATATCATGGACGGGACGTATAACATCAATAAAAATGACAGTGCTTCCAAAAATTCTGTATCTCTTCCGAACTTTACCAATTAATCTGTGTATGAGGGAAATAGATCAATTCCAGAATACAATGTTTAGATTTATCTGGCGTAATAAACCACCACGTATTGCGAGGAAAACAATGTACAGGAATAGGCAAAAAGGGGGACTTTCTTGTCCCAATCTGAGGCTTTATTTACAAGCAGCACGGCTAGCGTGCATCCCTGTAACCCATTATAGTAAACTACAACCGCTATGGACCTTTATTGAAAATTGGCAGATGAAACCCCATTCATGGGATACGGTGATCTGGGAGATAGCAAAAGTAGACACAAGATACAGGCATACTAATCCAATAATATCTACGACCCTTAAGGCCTGGAATAGGCTTAAAAAATCGATCAACTTGATTCCACCTCTATCACCACTGATGTCCTTAACATCCTTCCCTGAATTTGGGGCCACTATTAGCCCAAAGTCTAAAATATGGTGGCTGACTAGCCCTCTAAAGAGAATAGGGGAATGGTTTTCCACGGAGGCTCTGTTAACACATACTTCTATCATATCCCGGTTTCAAATTCCGGAGAGGGAACTGTGGAACTATCGGAAGTTTAGACATTGGATCTCCTCGTTAACCCATATTTATGGGAATCCTAAACATACAGGTTGGTCATCTATTTGTGCAAAGATACCCTCGATGAAAGGCACCCTAGGATACATATACTCCTACTTGATAGAGTTTCAGAATACACAAAAAACTAAATTTATGGTAAAGTGGGAGCAGGACCTGGGAAAGGAATTAGATGCCATAGCCTGGAAAAGAATTTGTACTAATCTGACAAGGGGCTCATATACATACAGTTTACTTGAGACCTCTATTAAGGTACTACACAGAACCTATTACACTCCCCAATGAATGGCAACATTTAACAAAAATATAAATGGAGAATGTTTTAGGGGATGCAGAACAGAAGGGAATTTCCTACATATCTGGTGGACATGTCCTGTCGCACAGAAGCTATGGGGAGAACTCACAGACTTATTTACACAAATCACAAAAAGTAATTTGAGACCCGAAATTGAAACATGCCTACTGGGAATGAAAAATTATGATCTATCTAGAGAGCAGAATGAACTCTGGCAATTCTGGACCTTAGCCACTAAAAATTGCATTGCCAAAAATTTGAAAACTTCCACACTCCCAATCAAAGAAGTTGTAACAAAGATAAATTATATACTGATAAATGAGAGAATAGCTAATTCATTGCAGAACACAATGCCCCAGTTTACTAACACGTGGTCTCCCTGGTTGATGTCCAAATATAGTGTACAGATCTAGATTGAGATAGGATGGGATAGTTTGGGAAGTTAGAGGATGGTGGCGGCTGGAGAGGATAGCTGGTTCGCTTCTGGATGGAGGCTTTTGGAGTGATGATGAAGGAGCTCACAGGTACTGAATATTTTGTATATGTTAACACAAGTAAACATAAGCTGAGGAAGTTTAATGATAGCTAGATATTTTGCAAAATAGTTAAAAGCAAGCATACTTAAGAATGCAGGTTGATAATCAAAAAGAGAAAAAATGTTAGGACGTCTTTTTACATCATAGAATAGAAGGTCATATGGAATTCAGATCTCAGTTGGTCCAAATCAATATGGTTGGGGAGCTAAGAGCCTGTATCTCATGCTTATTATTATATGCTTTATCCACACCATTTTATTAAAAACTCTGGATATTTACTGGACCACGAAGGTTTAACGGGCTAAGAAGGACAGGATGCTTAGATTTTTGTATATCTCAGTTCTGTTCTTCACTCTTTTTGTGCTTATGTTTTTTTTATTTGTATGATAGACTTTTCTATACTATGTTATACTAAACTGTTGTATAAAATTGACTTGTCCTGAATAAAATATTAATTATTAAAAAAAAAAGATTCATAAATATATATATACTAGGAACTTGCCCGTCAAAAATGACGGGATTAAAATTGTAAGACTGGCAATGCTGTTTGGCCCCCAAAATGTGATGCTTTTGCGCACCTTTGGCGCTCATTGCAAGCCTCTCCCCCATGTGCTTCAACTTTCCTGCTCTGCACCGATCGCCTTTGGCGCTCATCCCGGGGCTTGCAATGAGCACAATCGGCGCTCATTGCAAGCCCCTTGCACTCGCAGTGCTCATTGCAAGCCTTTCCTCCCGCCTCTGTACTGGCCGCTCATAGCAGGGTTCCTTAACCTGCAAGTTTTGTGCTTGTGAATTGCATGTGTCTCTTCTGTCTCTTCCCTGTGTGTTTGTCCTCTGTGTGTCTGCTAAATGTTTGCGTGTTACGCGCTGAAGGCCGTTTGTTTTATTTTCAAGTACCGCATGCCTGGCGTTGTTGGTGTAAGTGTTACTGTCTTTGCCGTGGTGTATTTTCTAGGTGCCACGTGCCTGGCTTTGCTCAGCCTCGTTTTCATGCAGTTTCAGACTTTTTAATGTTTTTCGCCCACCATTTTTTTCCTCGCTTAGCTGAAACCCCCCAAATATGGCTCTAAATCGCTTGCAACCCCACTCCCAGGCTTCCTGGCTCTCCCCCTGTGCTACCTTTGTGAGGCTTGCATGTGTGACTGCACCTTTGGCGCTCATTGCAGCCTAAGTGTTGTGCGGCTGCTTCGCCTCACTCTGCAAGGCTCGCATGCGTGACGGCACTGCTGGCTGCAATGAGCACCTTCGTCACTCATTGCAGCCTAAGTGCTGTGCGGGTGCTTCGCCTTGCATTTGTGACGACGACGCTGGCTCGCTTCGCAAGGTCGCAACTGCGTTACCAACATTGCAAACGTCACCAACATTGCAAGATCCACAACTATATATGTGATATATAGGCACTTTAAAGCCTATCGAGCAGATAGTGAGAGGCAAAGTTTAAATCAGTTACATATGCAAACTGTTGTTTTACTTTATGACGAAAGATTATGCTGGACAGGAATGCCTCTAAATGAAACCTCTTCGTAGTTTCTATTACTAATGAGGTGTAAGGTGCATGGATCCAATTTGATGAAACCTTGCCATTGTCAGTGAAGTGGCAGAAGTCTATACTTTTATACATTTGCAAATCTTTGTAGACATCTGCTACTATATAATTATAAGAGTTAGTTCAATGATAAAAATTACACAATATTCAAGCTGTAAGGTAGCAGAATAAAAATATGAAATAAACTACTTCCTCTGTTACATGGATAAGAACTGAACATGGCGTTTTGGGGTGTGGATATAAGAGTTGTGTGTGTAGCCTGATGGGGTGATATAGAAAATAAAAATAGTAAAATTCACCTTACACTATATAGTCAATACCTGACACATTTTAATGGCCTGTCTATTTCTGGGTGTTCTTGTTTACACCCTTTGTTTTGTTGCTATTATAGAGTGATCTTCAGTGCATGAGCCTGCCTAGGGACATTTTTTTTCTGCTGACTGCATCAAAACAATTGGCTGTAACCTCGATCAATCTGCCTGAACTGGATTTACTTACTATCATTGGATTGCCAACTAGACCTATGTCTGGCTTGAAAAACAGTCCCAAAGTACTATATCAGTATCATGGGTCTGCTTCTTGATCAGTGTCAGTATAAAAACTACTTGTAAGTTATTTCTGAATGTATGCCCAACTAGCCCTCTATAATTCTAATATTTTTTCATACTACTAAATGAGTTTATAGTTATTACCATGGTTACGACCCAGATTTGGGGGACCAAGAGCACACCAACTTTCTCCCTCTAGGCCCTTCCAGGTTGCAAACTCTGTCCAAAGGTTATTTTGCGTAATAAAATTAATAACTCTAACTCTAAGTTCTATCCCGTTGGTTAGGACACAATAAGAACACATATACTGTTGTGTAGTACAAAACAGACTGACTTTTATTCTCGCTTCAGACACATCTTAAAACCAAAAAGATCACGTGGCCCTTCCTCCACCCCAGTTACAACGGTTATCACCGCCCCCCCTCCCCCCCCCCCCCCCTTGACATTCCTTCATCTGAAATATATCTGGTCTGGCATGTGTCTGTTGTCATTAAGTGAGGGTGGTCATATTTTTCTTGGTCTACAGATCTGGTGCTACAACCCCAGAGGGGCAATAAACTAGCTTCAAACACACACATCCAATAATGTTCCCAATTCTTCATCAGCATCAGAAGTTTCTACTTAATGTATCAACTCACATCTCCCACCCCAGTACCCCTTCTAACCAAACAAACATTCCAGGAAGTAATAAACTATCTTTGTCCTGTAACCTCTGACGTGACTTCTAATATTATGTCCAAGGGCCTGCTTCTGAGCGCAAATACATTATTTAAACTTTAGACAATTACCCAAATCACTATCCTAGACATTATAGCATTACTTGTTAAATTGTACTTTTAAAAGGGGCTTGGCATAAGTGTCTTGTCCTAACCACAACCTGAACACTAAACATTATAACCAATTCTTATTAGGCCTGAATACTCACAGGCCATGCTCCATGGGGATCCTGGGTACAGGATCAGAGCTTGAGTCCTAACATTATACAGTTTATTGCTTTCATAACAAAATAGTCCTTGAGTTTGCAGCGGTGACAGTTCAACTTTGGGCCATACAGGTCCTTGCTGGTTGGGTTCAGGGGTCTCCCATAAGTCATTCATAACAACCATACACAACACAATTTTAGCACAAAGAATAGGTGAGCGTGAATAATATTTTGACTTCATACTAAAGCAGTTTTCTAAATACTGACATTATGTAATTTATTCTATGGTGCACTTGTGGAACCGTTATAGCAGATAGTAATGCTGCTCAAAAGCATTAAATATATGTCACATGACTTCTAGTTTTCAGGAGAGGCAGGCTGGATATAAGTGGACTGCTAATTTATACTCTCCTCAGGTCATTTACACTCTGTTAAAAGTGCCCAGGTCTATTTCCTGCATGGGATGTAGTAATCTCAATATATCTATTGTCAAGAGTAGTTGTGAATTAAATGTTTAGCTACTAGTGCCTTATTTAGTTAATGTCCATCATAAACCCACATACATTTCTATATAAATGAACATACCAAGTTCTCAAACCACATAGTAGTGGTCACATATAATAGTTGTCAAACTGCGAGACGTTGTCACGCTTTGCGAGGTGCGTACGACTTAGGCCGCTGTGAGCCTCGCGAAGTGAGGCGAGCTGTTAAAATAAGAGACGCGGGTCTTAGAAAAATAAATTACGCAACGCAAAAATTAACGAGATTAGCACCCGAACCAAAAACCCGAAAAACACACTAAATACACCAAAAAAAATTCCACAAACTTTACAGACAGAATGGGGCAACAGCCAGGATATCTATGAGTGAGGTGGAACGCGAATTTCACTCGATTTAGACGATTTCGACACACGAAAACCACCTAAGCAAAGAAAAAAATGGCTGCTGAAAAAAATGAAAACGAGGCTACACGACCCGGACCGAACAAAACACTGCAAACCGCGTAGCACTTGACACATCACACTACGAACTACAAGATACACTATTACAAAAGCCGGAAAATACCCATGAGACGCGCACCACATTAATAACATTACGACTATACAATGCCGCTTTACACAATAAACCAAGGGCTTTACCGCGCACGCAGCCTATTTAGAATGCACACTTCAAACATTCATTACGCTAACACTCAAAATGTATATTCTATGCAGACGCAAAATACAAACAGATTGTTAGCTCTTCTGACGATTGCTCGCTGCATATATCAATTACAAATAATTAAAATATATTAATTTATTGCATAAATAATTAATTCTTACTTAATTAAGGTCCTCACAGTACAAAACGGTTTCAATTATGTCTCAAACAGCATTCCCATGGCTTCAAATTGTATTGCCCCGTCATTTTTGACAGGCAAGTCGATAGTATATATATAATAAGTGCTGTCAAATATAAGTGTAGCTAACGTCTTCCCTTACCTATTTGGGTGATACTCTTTGACTTCAGCTTCCTTGGATATATACATTTGCATGCTAAAGCACCATCATCTTGCATGATTCGGTATGCCATACAATACAGGGATGAAGGGCACACAATGATAAGAGGTTGGCCTACCATTTTGAGGCCAGAGCTGCCTGTAAGAAGAAGAGACAGTATGTCAGTATGTCTGTATGGATAGATATCTGTCCATTACTCATGGACAGGCACATGAGTTATCTTATCACCATTGCCTGATCTGCCACGTTTAACAGCCTTAACAACATTTTGAGCCAGTGTCCGTATAATTTCATAATACAGGGCCTTTCTTCAATTGCAAGAAGTGCAGGCTTAAAATTTGCTAAAATCGTTATTCAATTGCTACAATTCCTCAAGCCCGCAAATGTTTTCACATCCGTAAATGGCAACTATAGAAGAAAATCCTTCACTAATTAAAAACTTCTGTAAAAAAATTATGCTATGTGCTTATATAAAGCCCTATTCAATTGGCCAAATCGAATTTGAATGAGGCCCATAGTATGTAGAAGAAAACTGCATATTAGGGAGTCATACGGAGCAATTCAATGTTGCGCTGTGTAAATATATAAATACTAGCGACTTGCCCGTCAAAAAATGACGGCAATGAAATTATAAGGTAGCTAATGCTGTTTGGTGTGTAATAATTGAATATATAATACATTAATAAATGAATATACTTTACCTATTTTGAAGCATTGTGTTGAAGAGCTGGCAATCTGTTTTGATGTTGCTGGAGCATTAGTGGTGGGGTGCTGCTGTGTCTCCTTTCCCCCTCCTTTCCCTCCCTTGTGTGTCATTTCCCCCTACTTTCCCTCCCAGGTGTCTCTTTCCCCACCCTCTTCCTCCCCTGTGTCTCTTTCCTCCCTCCCCTGTGTCTCTTTTTTCCCTCTCCCTCCGCTATGTATTTTCCCCTCCCTCCCGTTTCTCTTTCCTCCTCCTCTTTCTCCCCTGTGTCTCTTCCACTCCCTCCCCTGTCTTTCCCCTCTCTCCTATGTCTCTTCCCCCTCTACTCCCTCTCCTGTGTCTCTTTCCCCCCCTCTGTAACACCCTGTGTGTCTTCCCCCCTCTCTAACCCCCTGTGTCTCTTCCCCCCTCTCCCTCCCTCTCTTTCCACCCTTTCCCCCCTCTCCCTCTGCTGTGTTCCTCATGACCCTCACCGTGTCCTGGGAGCCCTGGATGTCGGTCTTGGCCCTGTCCCTGGGGCGGGGTTCCCAGCCTCCTCCGTGGGTGTCGGAGGCCTGTCCGGGTGGCCGGTGGACTCCTGTGTGGTGGGTTGTGGGCCTGGCGCGGGTCCCCGGGTGTAGATGACATCTCCCAGCAACTGAGGCCAAGGGCTGCGGGCAAGGGCAGCGAGGGCTGCAGGCTCAACATGCCATGGGGGCCCTGGATGTCGGGCTCGGCCCTGTCCCTGGGGGCGGGGTTCCCAGCCTCCTCCGTGGGTGTCGGAGGCCTGTCCGGGTGGCTGGTGGACTCCTGTGTGGTGGGTTGTGGGCCTGGCGCGGGTCCCCGGGTGTACATGACATCTCCCAGCAACTGAGGCCAAGGGCTGCGGGCAGCGAGGGCTGCGGGCAAGGGCCTCAGTTGCTGGGATGGCGCTTCATCCCAGCAACTGAGGCCCTTGCCCGCAGCCCTCGCTATGCGAGGGCTGCAGGCTCAACATGCCATGGGGGCCCTGGATGTCGGGCTCGGCCCTGTCCCTGGGGGCGGGGTTCCCAGCCTCCTCCGTGGGTGTCGGAGGCCTGTCCGGGTGGCTGGTGGACTCCTGTGTGGTGGGTTGTGGGTCTGGCGCGGGTCCCCGGGTGTAGATGACATCTCCCAGCAACTGAGGGCCGCGGGCTCGCTATGCAAGCCCGCAAGTGTGAGCAACGGCCTCAGTTGCTGGGATCCATCCCAGCAACTGAGGCCCTTGCCCGCAGGCCCTCGCTATGCGAGGGCCGCGGGCTCGCTATGCAAACCCGCAAGCGTGAGCAACGGCCCTTACGCTCACAGGCTCGCCTCGCTTGAAATATTCAGATTTTCTCATGACTTTTACAGCTGCTAATATAAACTTGGTACGTTCTTGACAATTATTTATGGAACTGCATTGGTCCTTTAAAGGACCACTGTAATGTACACAACATAATGAAGATGTTTTGGTTAGGCATTGAAGCAATATTAATAACAATAATGATAATTAATTGATATAGAGATTTTTCCACAGAAAGGACTCAAAATGCTTGAAAGGAGAGAAAAGACAAGAAAAATGCGAGAGTAACTTGGAAGTTATTCAATATTAAACTCACTTTCAAATATCAAACTATGCTCCTGCTGGTTACTGCCAAACTATACGGTTAATAGGAGGATGTGACTTTGTCTAGCAGCCAACGTTAACTTTCCAGACACAAAGTTATATCAACACATTGGTCTTCGTGGCTGGTGGCTTGCTGTGTTAAAGTGTGTTAAAATGATTTCCCTTGGCAACAAACAAAAATACTATAAGTGTACTTTTGTAAACAGATTACTCTAAATGCCCTAAAGACTTGTCTCTCAGATATATACCTCCAAATTAAATACCATGGTGAAGCTAGGGAATGGAGGGCCCCAGTGCAATAACCCCCCCCCCCCCCCCCTTCAAAATAGAAATATCTGACCACAGTGGTGCTTTAAAATATTTTAGCATTGGCTCTTACATACTGGTCATATTAGCTCTTACAGACACAGGCTGGACACATTAGCTCTTACAGGCACAGACTGGGCACATTAGCTCTTACAAGCAGAGGCTGGGCATGTTAGCTCTTACAGGCTGGGCACATGAGCTCTCACAGGCACCGGCTGGGCACATTAGCTCTTACAGACACAGGCTAGACACATTAGCTCTTACTGGCGCAGGCTGGGCATGTTAGCTCTTACAGGCACAGATTGGGCACATTAGCTCTTACAAGCAGAGGCTGGGCATTTAAGCTCTTACAGGCTGGGCACATGAGCTCTCACAGGCACCGGCTGGGCACATTAGCTCTTACAGACACAGGCTAGACACATTAGCTCTTACTGGCGCAGGCTGGGCATGTTAGCTCTTACAGGCACAGACTGGGCACATTAGCTCTTACAAGCAGAGGCTGGGCATTTAAGCTCTTACAGGCTGGGCACATGAGCTCTCACAGGCACCGGCTAGGCACATTAGCTCTTACAGACACAGGCTAGACACATTACCTCTTACAGGCACAGACTGGGCACATTAGCTCTTACAAGCAGAGGCTGGGCATGTAAGCTCTTACAGGCTGGGCACATGAGCTCTCACAGGCACCGGCTGGGCACATTAGCTCTTACAAACACAGTCTGGGCACTTTAGCTCTTATAGGCACAGGCTGGGCACATTATGCTCATATATAAGAGTATATGTAATTCTACCCAGTGCTGTGCATGGTGTGTACTGCTCATATATGAGTATACTTTATTTCAGGTACCTGCCAATTCCAACGTACAGTCAAATAGCTGGTGGGTTTTGAAAGCACATAATAAGAAGCACCCATTGTGTCACACTACGTTATCAGTATAGCCCTGTGCTCTGCCCCTTGCCCTCTCCCTCCAAGCCCTGCCTCTTATCTCTCTGTACATGCCTCCCTTATGACTTACACACACAACATTTCCGCCCCCATGATACGTCATGACGCCGCTGCGGAGTGACGTCACTGTACGGAATCCTCCCAGTCACCCGGTTAGTGAGCGGGGTGATTGCTCTCTGTTGCTGTTACTGGTGTATTAACCCCTTGTATCCTGACCGTTCATGGGGAGCTGCAGAGACGGCGCTTAATGTCATATAGAGACCTCCGTCATATATATTAAGAGGTAATGAAAGGCCACGTCTTGGGGAGAGTGCTGCTGGCCCTGGAAATATATCCCATATACAGCTGTATGATATAAATATGTGCATATAATATACGTACAGCCCAGTATAGGGGTAGGTTATGATAAATATATCAGTGTCACATATATAGAGGCACATGGATCCTTATATCCATCACATTACACTGTATGTGAAGGGTAGGAGCCTGACAAACTTCACTTAATAGCTAAGGATTGAGTTTTACATAAAGAGCTAAAAAGTTAGGAGCCAGCAGTAATTTTAGGAGCCATGGCTCCCCTTCTTCCTGGATTTGTGAAGCCCTATTACATTATAAGCTTGTCTTATTATTCCCCAAGTTGCATGGTGTCATACTTACACTGATCTCTTAAGGATACAAGCACTTCTATAACTCAGAACATCCATTTCTATATTCATGCAAGCACAAATAAGTGAATAGTGCTATAAATACAATAAATAATGTATATATATATATATATATATATATATGTGTGTGGTGTGCATGTATATGCCAATACATACATTGCATTTAAGCATCATACAGATTACATATCTGGTAAAGAAGAATTTGGTATGACCTATACATGAATCAACTGGACAAATGTAGACTATTATTATTATTATTATAATAATAATATAAGTGTACTATACTATTACGACAGAAGGATTTACACCCTTTTTCAACTGAGAACAGATTGTTTATCTTCCAGTGTTCATGGGCGTTATGAATGACTTATGGGGGACCCCTGAACGTCACCAGCAAGGGCATGTATGGCCCAAGATCGAACTGTCACCGCCCTGAGCTCAAGGACTATTTTGTTATGACCCTAATAACCTGTATATTGTTAGGCCTCAGATCCGGTACAGGAGTATGGCCTGAAAGTATTCAGGCATAACCAGAATTGTTTATAAAATGCTAAGGCCCTCATTCAATTGCGATTTGGCCAATTGAAAAGGGCTCTAAATAAGCACATAACATATTTTTTTTTAAATAAGTTTTTAGTTAGTGAAAACCTTGCTTTTAGATAGATGTTTACTAACTAAAAACTTATTTAAAAAAATATGCTATGTGCTTATTTAGACCCCTATTCAATTGGCCAAATTGCAATTGAATGCGGGCTTAAGTGTTTAGGTTGTGGTTAGCGTGACAACAAAGAGTTCACTTTGCAGGAATTTGAATGTGTATATGGCCTATTGGATTGTTGGTTCTGTCAGAGTGGGCACATCTGGGGGTTGTAAAATATATCATATCAGATATCTCAGGCGAAGGACATTTGGGAGGATGGTAATCATAGTTACAGGGTGGGGGAAAAGCCATGTGGTATTTTTATTGTTTTGGTTTAAAAAATGTATCTGAAGCAAGAATAAAATCGGTCTTCTTTCTACTACTCAACGGTACTTGTGCTCTTCTTATGTCCTAAGAAACAGGATCATATTGTGTCTGTTGCTGATCTCAATGGAGTTGCTGGGGATGCTGAGATCTTGAACGCAAAAAGGCAGGCCTAGAGGGAGAAAGTTGGGCTGCGCGTGGCCCCCTAAAATCTGGGTTGTAACAATGTGGAATAACTTTGAGATTCAGAATAGGGTGATCCTACATATCACACACTAAATGTTCATCCAGTTTGGCACTGATTTCTATCAAGTACATTTTAACCTCAGATAAGTTCATCAATAATACAATCGCTGCTGCTTTTTAAAGGATCACTGTAATACCCTTGCAAGAGGAGGTAGTTGTTTTAATTATGCATTGATTATTAGGAAAATTAATATTTTATATTTTATAATAGTAATATAATTCATTTTCAGCCCTTATAGTGTAAGACTCTAGTTCAGTGTATGCCTCCACCCTGATAAGGACATTAAGGGGAGTGTGGGGGGTTGACTGAGAGACCAGTCCAAAGGGTTTTAAGAATCATAAAACCAAGAAGAAAACATTCATTAATAGCCTGATTCAACAGCAAACATTTGTTGCAAAATGAAAAACAAGTCTCCAGCCAATGGAAATCATTGCATGTGTGGTAAACATTATTTCTGACTAGCGAATTGCCCGTCAAAAAATAACGGCAATGAAATTGTAAGTGAGCTAATGGTGTTTGGTGTATATAATGTGGCTGATTTAGGGTCCTTCGTTTACTATCTCGTGTGACTTTTTCGGAATATCCGTAGCTGTTTGATGGTGTTTTGCGTGTTTATGGTAGTGTTATGCGTGTTTAGGGACCTTTAGCCTTGTTTTTGTTTTGTTCGGCATGCCATTTTTTCTCTCGCTTAGGTGATTTTCGGGTCACTAAACTCCGAAATTTGTACTTAAATGGTGATGTAACTTCACTTGCAGAGGTCCTGGGTGCCCCCCCCCCCCCCCCCCTTGCTATGAGTAACCTTTTTATGTGTTTGTTGTTTGTATTTATTGTGTTTGTAATGTTTTTGGGGTCGCGCGGGTTGCGTCCTTGTTTTTTAATCTCGTAGTTGTTTTTCGACAAATCCGTAGGTGTTTGGTGGTGTTTTGCGTCTTTAGAGTGCTGTAGCCTCGTTTTCGTTTTTTTCGGCTGCCATTTTTTCTCTCGCTTAGAGAATTTTTTAGTGTCTAAACTCTTTTAATTTGAGTTAAATTGAGGTGTAACTTTAGTTTTCAAGGTCCTGGATGCTCCCTCTTCCTGTAAGTAAGCTTTTTATGTATTTGTTGTGTGTATTTGTTGTATTTTTCATGTTTTCATGAGCGCGTGTTGCGGCCGATTTTTGCGAGGTCGTAATGGGTCGTAACGTGTCTCTTATTTTCCTACGTACGTTTTGCAAGGGTCGCAGTTGCTGGCAAGGAGCGCCTTTTGGTGCTCCTTGCCAGCAACTGCAGCCCTCGCTTTGCGAGCCGCGCCCCTCGCTTTGCGAGCCCGAAAGCGTTGCAACAGCTCGTATGCTCACAACTATATATGTGATAATTGAATAGGTACTTGCTAGAGAAAGCCACCTCCCTCCTTTGACCTTACAGTAAGTGGATACAAGCAGTATCAGTCTGAACTTTGACATGAAGTTTATATTTGCTTCTTTTTTTTTTTGCACAATTGAATAGGAATTTCATTAATGATCAACACTTAAAGGGACATGGTCATAATATTTGCTTTTCTTTGTTGCATGTGAAAGAGGTTATTTGATAATGTGCCACGGTTTCTTTTTTCAAATAAAGGCCTCTGAGCACTAAACCTTGGGGCTTACACTCTGTTAGCTAATCAAGTTTAGACAGGTCCATTTATTTATGCAAATAACTTTGTAATGTTTTAATTAAACCATCTAGCTTTTGTTGTTATGGTACTACAATGGCCCTTTAAGCTTCGAGCAGACAATTTACTTTAATTTGTGTCATTTATCTTTCAGAATCCTTGGTGAAAAGAATAATACTTGTCACAGGCTTCTTGAGCTACAGAAATGAGTGGCTCTAAGCCTGACATCCTTTGGGCTCCTCACCATGTAGACAGATTTGTGGTATGCGACTCGGAGCTGAGCCTCTACCACATAGAGTCGGCAGTTAACTCCACCTCAGAACTGAAAGCAGGATCCTTGCGACTTTCTGAAGAGACCACTGCTACATTACTTGCAATAAATTCAGATACACCATATATGAAATGTGTTGAGTGGTATCCAAAGTATGACCCAGAATGTCTTCTAGCTGTTGGTCAGGCCAATGGCAGAGTTGTGCTCACTAGTTTGGGTCAGGATCACAACTCTAAATGCAAAGACTTGATTGGAAAGGAATTTGTCCCCAAGCACGCGCGACAGTGTAATACCCTAGCATGGAACCCACTCGATAGCAACTGGCTTGCAGCTGGATTAGATAAACACCGGGCTGACTTCTCAGTTTTGATATGGGATATAAGCAGCAAATACACTCCCGATGTAGCAGTCCCAATGGAGAAAGTCAGGCTCTCGGCTGGGGACAGTGAAGCCTGTGCAGTTGTGACTAAGCCACTTTATGAATTGGGACAGAATGATGCTTGTCTATCCCTGTGCTGGCTTCCAAGGGACCAGAAGTTACTCTTGGCAGGCATGCATCGCAACTTGGCTATCTTTGACCTTAGGAACACAAATCAAAAAATGTTTGTCAATACTAAAGCTGTTCAAGGAGTCACAGTGGACCCACATTTCCCTGACAGGGTGGCCTCGTTTTTTGAAGGTCAAGTTGCCATTTGGGACCTTCGTAAATTTGAAAAGCCAGTTTTGACTCTAACCGAGCAACCTAAACCGTTAACTAAAGTAGCATGGTGTCCAACAAGAAATGGATTGCTAGCTACGTTAACAAGGGACAGTAATATTATCAGACTATATGATATGCAACACACTCCCACCCCTATTGGAGATGAAACAGAGCCTACCATCATTGAGAGAAGTGTACAGCCATGTGATAACTGCATTGCTTCTTTTGCATGGCACCCAAGTAGTCAGAACAGAATGGTGGTTGTCACACCCAATAGATCAATGTCAGATTTCACAGTTTTTGAGAGGATTTCCCTGGCATGGAGCCCTACTACCTCATTAATGTGGGCTTGCAGCAGGCAACTCTATGAATGCACAGAGGAAGGAAAAGGTAATTCTTTAGATAAAGACATAGCAACTAAAATGAGATTACGAGCGTTATCCAGATATGGACTTGACACTGAGCAGATCTGGAGAAATCACCTTCTAGCAGGCAATGAAGATCCACAGCTGAAATCTCTTTGGTATACTTTGCACTATATCCTTTGATATGTTTTCTGCAAAGTGTCTGGTGTCCTCAAGTGCTTTGGCTTTGTAATTGAATTTAGACCATTATTTAGGTGGTGTTTGGAGTACAAGGAAAATAATACACAAATGTAAGAGATGTGCATATTGCTCTGTTGAGATGGGAAAAAGTGGAATCTACTAAAGTATATTTGCCTTTTTAGTGTATTCGGAGGCTTGATCAATCCCAGGAGCCAGGGTGTGACCGCTCCAAAAAATTAGCTTTAGTGCTTTCATCCAAATACCATGGCTAACATTGCACACTTAGGGGCTCATTCAAAAGTGATTCGGACAATTGAATAGGGCTCTATATAAGCACATAGCATATTGTTTTTAGTTAGTGAACTTCTATTCAAAGGCAAGGTCTCCACTAACTAAAAACTTCTGTAAAAAACAATATGCTTTGTGCTTATATAGAGCCCTATTCAATTGGCCAAATAGCATTTGAATGAGGCCCTTAGTTGCACAGAGTTGCTCATTTAAGGAAAGGACAAGTATATTTAGCTTGAATGGACATTGAATAAAAGCCCCCAGACCACTTAAACTATTAAATCAGGTTTTTTTTTCTGCTTTGACAGCATAATTTTGAAGAAAAAAAAAAAGAAAAACCACATTGGTACATTATCAGCAAATAAAAAAAGAATGATTCCAATCTCATCTTTAAAGAAATAAAGGAAGAAACTTCAATACTAGCAAACAGCGCAGTGTAGGGAGAGGAAAGCCGTTATTCTACTAAAACAAATTAAATTGGAAACGCATCAGTTCTCAGTACAAATTTAATGAAATATGAACATTTATTATCACATGTGAAAAAGTCACTACAATAGTCCAGTTTTCATGATCTGTGAGTAGTAATAATCTGTATATACAACTGTTTCATTTTATTGTCAATTGAAAAAGGTAGGGGGAGATTTAGCCCCAGGAACATTTTATTAAAATAAAGCTTGCACATCTCCATGCTAGTAAAGTTGTGCATCAAATAGAAAGTTGCAAGAAAAGTCTGTTGCAGACTTTGTACAGATTACAAAAGAAGGCAAGTATTCCAGCCCAAACAACCTCTCTTCAGTGTAAGGTTTCTCAGACAATCAACTTATTTTTAATCACAACAAATTGAATAATACTGAGATTTCTACTTAAAGCAGTTAAAGCTGGACCATACGTAGCTTAGTCATAAATGTGCGTGATAAGCTCTATAGTTTGGGATTTTTGTTAATAACATAATTGTAATCAGTTTTATGTAACTTAAATTACTTTCATCCTCTGTAGTATTGAGTACTTTCATCCTCTCCAATAAGTAGTTGCCTTAATGCTAGCACTCTGCATATTTACTGTGCTGTTTTCCTATATTCTTCAACACTCATGAAACAGTATGCTGAAGATCTAGATCAAAAATCCTCCGGCAACAAAGGATCACTGGTGTATGCTGGGATTAAAGCAATCACAAAATCAGCAATGGGTAAGGACATTACATCATTATTTATCAAATAGAATTTGTTGCCAAGAGTGCATAATTGCTTTATTCTCAGTTTGTTGATTTGCATTAGCTCATGAGTCTGCCGGTTGTTATGTACCAATAGGTGTAGTCTTGAGACCTTTAAGTGCATATGCCCATAAGATGGGCGTCTAGAGTTTCTGCAATACATCAATCTTTAATGCAAATGGTTCAATGTTGTATTTATATGCGACTGCAATCCTATATTAACATTAGCAATGATGAGCTACACTTTGGGCAAAAATCAGTTTAAAATATAACTATTATATTCAGTTACCCTTTATTGTTGACATAATCTGCTTTGTTTGAGTTATTTTCTCAGCAGGAAAAAACATGTAAATATATGAGAAGCGTAGAAGTGTAGTTATTCAAAACAGCATATTGTACATATAAGACTACAATAGTCCTTTAAAGGGACTTAAATATTAAAGGATGATAAAATATACCAGGATGTGCTTCTTGACACCAATAATTATTTTAATCCTTAAGTGAGTCTTGATAATATTATAATTTAATCTAATAGTGTGTCAAGGAAAAAACTTACTAGTAAGTGCTAATATAAATTAACAGGAAAGAAAGAAAAAGAACACAGAAAAATCTAGAAGGATATTGCACACTTGAGAGAATCAATAGATAGTATTAGTCACCTAATTGATGAAATCCAATAAGAGGCCCAGAAAATGTAGTTAAAATACATATTTTAATGACTATATTAAAAACATATCATATAAAAAACTACAAACAACGCTGTATAAAACTCTAAAAATACAAATTAGTCTCTCTGAATATTGTAATTATTGATAATGACTCTAAGTATGATTTATAACCTTGGGTAAGCATGTATCTCATGTAAATATTTATTGTAGATTGGTTATAACCACACATATAATAATTGATCCCTATGCTCAGGTGTGACAGAGTTTGGAATAAGACCCGTCACTTGCAGTAATTCAAATAAAATGCTCCATAATCTTGCACGACATATGCATTTTATGTTTTGTTCTAAACATGTCTCTCTTTTTTAAAGGAACGGCGGAGAGTTTCAGGCACAGCTGGAGTGGCTCTGACAGACAAGCTGATGTTGTACACTATGCCAGTGAAGAAAGATGCTTGGCCCTACAACTCTGTGGCTGGAGAAAGAAAGGAGCGGATGCTGACATGGGACCATTTTTAAACTCTTTAGAGCAGGAAGGGGAATGGGAAAGGGCAGCAGCTATTGCACTATTTAATTTAGACATCCGTCGTGCTATACAGATTTTAAATAAAGGAGCATCCACAGGGAAAGGTATGTGAATTGGCTGTTCATTCTTACATTTATATTTCTATTACAAATAGTTAGGAAACTAATATTGACACTATCAGGGGGTGATAGGGGGGATAATGACTAGCATGACAGCCCCTAGACGCCAGCAGAGGTAAATAAAAATAAATAAAAAGTAACTTTTAAGACTACACTTGGTCTAATAGGACATTCATTTTGCTATATGTAACATAAACGTTAAAGGTCAGTGACTTATATTACCACCTCTGTGTTACTTAATTATCCTGGTACATATTTTTGCATGTAGTAGACTTTTTTCCTCTCCTTGTACAGTTACAGTAAAGCAAATAAGACGTGCCTTCAACACTCGCTGAAATACGTTAAAATCCCTTGTGAGAATATATGCTGGACAAAAAAGTAATATGCTTTAATATGAATAAAAAAAATCATATATAAATTTTCCATATTTTACTAGAAAGCAAAAAGCAGCCATTGTAAATATTAACATAAATAATTCTCTTAAAAGCATTTCACATTTGTAAATTAATCTATTTCATAAGGTATTTTAGTTTTAAAAAAGAAAATTTGTGTACCAAAATAAATGCAAAAAAATTCTCATGAGCGCAAAATATCACCAGGTGGCATCTACAATATTATTCAATAGGTATTTAAATATATGACCATATTGCATAACAAATAAGGAGGTTTTGATAATGTTTAATTCGAATGCCTTTATGTGAATTGTAGTAACTCTTACCCATTAATTTCCAAATTACACTTTTCTTTTACTGTATACTTAAGGCCCTTTATAGTGGTAAAACAATAAGTTTGACTTACTTATTTTATTGCTAATATGAAATATTTGAAAACAATTTACCATGCTAACCTACATTTATACTTAGCATTGTAGCATCCAGCAGATGTAGGTTTGCCTACAATAAGCACCTTCAGATACCCACAGCCCTTGGGTATTACTCCTGGACACCTGAAAGAGGTGGAAAGGAGCAGATCTTCTGAAGTCTAAAATGTAAACTTCAATCTTAAGTGTTAAAAGCGAAATCGTCATTTTTATTCATATAATTACTTTATTTCTACACAGTTTAAATGAACTGAAACCCTGTCTTATTAGTACTACAGTGGTGCTTCAAAGGAGCAATGCTCATTGGAGAGTTCTATATAAGGAGTACCCTCAGTATATAAGGTCATCTCTTGAGTCTCAGTATTTATGATATCAATTTCAGGTGATCTTAATCTCAATGTTGTTGCAATGGCGCTATCGGGATACACAGATGAGAAAAATTCCCTTTGGCGAGAAATGTGCAGCACTCTGAGGCTGCAGCTGAACAACCCCTATCTTTGTGTAATGTTTGCCTTCCTCACAAGTGAACCTGGTATATATGATGGAGTTTTGGTAAGTTATATTTTTATTATTCACTGAAAGATAAAATTAGGAAGGGTGTCTGGGTTCACTACTGGGTTTCAAGTGAAGGGTATTGGCAAAATCTTGCAGTACTTGAAGTATTTTCATTTTCCAAGTATAAGTAACTATGGCCATACATTTCTTAGAAGTTTTGTAGAGCAACCTAGACAATTTTGTATGTATAATGCAAACATTAGTAATAATTCATGCATCTAGATTTCACTATCGAGCCTTTCATTACACTTTTAAACTGCTATGACTTGTTTTATCACGTCTCTTTAAATCAACGTTAGACTTGTGATTACCATTGTGATGCAAAATATATATATATATATTACACATTCAGCTAGCAGGGCACATTATCATTTTGTGACTGATTTTACTACAGTAAAGGGTTCTCTGGTGATAATTTACATAGGTACCTACAAAATTCTACCAGTGTATACAGAAATAGTACTGGGACAAGATTGTGGCAAGAGGGAAACAAGGGCATTAAATTAGTTGAGTCACTGAAGCTCTTCGCATATCACTTTGTTTTATTAATCAATCAAGATGTCTTGTGCTACACTCGAATGTAGCATTTGCACCTTTAATCTATACAAATGTAATATTATTTTCTGTTCCATATTATATGTTTATGCATTTTATCAGTCTTGTGTCGTAAAATTTTGTAATCTCAGTAGTTCCCAGCTGATTGGTTTATATCAGCACTAACTCACTAGCGTGATTTCTTTCCATTCCTATAGGTGAATGGTTTGTTTGGCACACAACAATGAAGCTTCATGTAGTGGGGTTATCAAATACCCATTAAGGGATATATCAGGAGTGTGTTTCTGCCTAGACCCATGGTGCCCAGGCCTAAGGAAGCACATCTTCATGTAGGAGACTTCCTGAAGTTGCAGTGCAGCACACACATACACATATGATTTGAGATATAGAAAACGGAAAGGAGGAGCGGCATGGGGGTGTACAAATCGGAATGGAGTAGGGGACCATAAAACTTAAATACTCCCATGGTACAGTTTTCCAAAAGCTTAGATTAGATGCAAATGCTTTTTTTTTTTTTAGGCATTTCAATATGTAGAATTATATTGGTATTTTCCCCATTTGTTTGCAATCATTCTTTACAAGTCTTTTTCTTTTCCCCCTCTAAGTACGAGAACACTATGGCAGTGAGGGATCGTGTGGCCTTTGCCTGTATGTTCCTTAGCGATACCCAGGTGAGAGGCGCATTTTATTGTATGTTTTCTACATTTGTTTCTAAATGGATTAATACCGGAATACTCTATTGTTTCTGCTGCATTTTTATGCAATGAACAGCTCTCAAATACTAATTTGCTGTTTTGATTTACTAAGTTTGGATTACAGACTGCTTAACTGTCAGTGGCAAAAACAACATCCCTAAGGTTATCTTCCACCACCCTTATCAAGCAATCCAAGCAAGACATTAGCTTACTGAACTGTACATTAGCTTTAATAAGCCATTCATACAATGCTGAATAACTCAGTAGTGGTTGCCTGTAGAGAAAAAGTTAGTACAATGCAGGGACCATTTTTTATTCTTTTTGAAATTAAACCATATATTTACCTATTTGAACTTTGACAGCATGTGCAATGTTTCCAAACAGGTATGGTGGACCAGGTGAATAATATTTGTCCGTAAAATCTATGTACAGTAGGGCTGGCCATTATCAAACTGTCTGGTATTTTTCATAGTGTAGAGTGAAACTGAAAGACAACTTGATTGGTTACCGGCAAATCACTTCTTACTGATTTCTGATGACGTTGCTGCCTAATTGTTTACAGCTAACAAGATACATTGATAAACTGACCCATGAGATGAAAGAAGCTGGAAACCTTGAGGGGATTTTGCTTACTGGCTTGACGAAGGATGGAGTTGATCTGATGGAAAGTTACGTTGACAGAACTGGAGATGTTCAGACTGCAAGCTACTGTATGTTACAGGTTTGTTTTCTCTGTATTCCATCAATTGGTCCTGGTGGAAGAAAGGTCTGTGTATGTTCTCCTAATGGGGTGTGTACATTCACTCTCATCTTTTGGATCGCTACCTGTGTATCTCAGTGATACTGTGAGCTATACCATGTAGGGTCAACCAAGATGGGCAGGTCATAGCAGAGAGGTCAGACTGAAGAAGGAACTGGCAACCCACTTCAGTATCTTTGCCAAGAAAAACCTTATGGATAAGCACAACAGAGACATAAAGATAGATGTACCTGGCATGCTGCACTCTATAGGGTCACAGAGAGTCTGGCACGACTGAATGATTCAACAACATTCATTCTGCTGAGGCTAAAAACCAGCACAGATGGGGATTAGACTATGTATCAAGGTCTCTGTTTTAATAATGGAAATATTTATGTGACATGTTATTCTTTTGATACAAAGTAATTTTTGTTTTTTCATTTTTAGGGCTCTCCATCCGATATTCTGAAAGATGAAAGAGTTCAATATTGGATTGAGAACTATAGGAATCTGCTTGATGCATGGCGGTTTTGGCATAAGCGAGCTGAGTTTGATATACACCGGAGTAAGCTTGATCCCAGTTCAAAGCCATTAGCACAGGTGAGTTCTCCATTCCATTAATGTGTTGTTTTTGACACCTAATGTAGTCAACATTTAACTTGTAAACCAAACAGCCAGTTTTTTATTTATTAATATAATATTTGTAAATAGCCGCTTACTCGGTTGTAGAATAAGTGTTCTCTTAGTAGATAGGCTTGATATTATGGTGCTAAATTAATTCAATTTCTCATATGAATATTCTGTATGGAGCATTATGTTTGGATACATAAAATATATCCTTATTCATTTTGAAATTATTTTATTTACAGTGTTTCATTGGTGAAGAACAGAAATGGTCTTTATGTAGGCCGACATTTTTATTAGGAATTTTTAATTTTAAATCCGACATTGCTAGACAGGAAACAATGCTTAACAATCATTGTCACAAAATAGTATAAGGAAAAAAAAGCTTTTTTGTATCCACATAATTTCCTGTTACGAGTTATATATCTAACATTATACATCACAGCAATGTCACAAGTGATAAAGTAGAAAACAAACACATCTACAAAACAAAAACCAGACAGAAACAAAACAATAGAGATGATTGACTGCAACGTGAACCTCGAGATCCAAGAGAGTTTAGGTCTTAATAAGTCTTAGCGAGTTTTAATAAGTATACTTTCAGGATTTTTCCTTTTTCTATACATTTGTCCCAAATTTTCCATTTAATTCTAACATTTTTATTCATCACAATTCTCAGAAACCTTTTTCTAAATCACGATTTCGACTTAAAATCGTTGTAATTTCGTTCCAAGATGGTAGTACAGTTTATTTCCATTTGGAGACAATTAGCCATTTAACTACCATTTATAATCTGCACAATGAAAGCTTCAGTTTCCAGGTTGAGTTTGGCAGGGAAGATATGTAAAATGATAATTTCTAGTGTTGGAACAATTAAGATTTTAAGTATTGAAGAGATATGGCTGAATCAATTTAGCCAAAAATTTTGAATCTCGGGACATTGCCACAACACATGAAGATGGGACTCAATCTGTCCACAATTCCTTTAACTATGGTGTGAAAGCCATATTTGTTAATTCATTGTTCAAAATTTGCAATAGCACCATCTATATAATAATTTCTTAATGATATTCGACAATTCGACCATTCTATCAGGAATGGTAAATGTAGCTCTTTAGCCAACATTGTTGTAGGGATTATTGGACTTGTAAAGGGGAGTCACTTCCTTTTTAGAGTTCATTTCATAATAAAAATATAATTTTCAATATGGCACCAACAATGGGAATCATCTTACGATGTGTGATAACATAGTAGCTTCTTGGTAGATTTTTACAATAGGATATGATAAGCCTTCCTTGTTGAATATCCTTTTATAACCTTTTTGACTCTTAACTTGTTTCCCATTTTGAATAGTTACCAACTATGTTCTGAAATTGTTTAATTAAATGTTTTGGGACTTCAAATAGAATGTGACATAATAAATAATTACATTTTGGAAGGAGAGCCATCTTAACAGCTGCCATTGTTCCAGAAAGAGAGAAATGTTTATATTTCTAAAGTACCAAAATGTCCATAAATTTTAAATACAGTCTCTTATAGTTAATAGGTATCATTGAGTCACATCTTTATCAAACATGATTCCCAAATGTGTTATCTTATGGGTTTGCCAATTATATGCCTGCTTAAGCTACAAAGTTTCAATATCGCCTGGAGATAAATTAATTGTAAGAATCTCAGATTTCAAAGTATTTAATTTATAATTGGAAATATAGCTATATTTATCAATTATATCTTGCAAATATGGTAAGTCTGTGAGTTTCAATCCCACAAGGTGTTTTAGGGAAAGCACCATGGACACTGGATTCCAAACTCAAAGACAGGGCCCTCCTTGTTTTACTATGTGTTAATTTGTATGTATCTTTGTCTTGAACTTATCTTATGTACAGCGCTACGGAATATGTTGGCGCGTTATAAATAAACGATAATAATAATGATTCAAATAGTGTGGCAACTATATCATCAAAGAAAAAAACAAAGGGGATTATCTTTGAGGTAGCTAACTGTTGAATTGAGTCATTTGAAAAAAGTAAGAAAACCTTACCCCAAATAAAAACAACATTGAGGAAATTAGAAAGAAAATTCAAGCCCAAATCAAAAAGATTAGCCCGCTCAGGACAGACAAATCTTTTTGGTTATTGCAACAAAAATTACATCATCATGGAAACAAAGTGGGGAAAATGTTGGCTAGTAAAATAAAAAAAAAGGTTTCAGGGAATAGGCTGACATTATAAATGTCTATAATAATATAATTTCTATATGGTCTTTTGATAATGTGCAAAATGTTTTCATAGCTTTTATATTTTTCACATTTATATTCAATTATTTTGAATTGCAGACTTCCATTTTTTCGTTAAGCCTGTTTCTTGTAACTTCTGCTCAATAGGGTCCTGATAAACTAATGAGGTTTCCATGAGCGCTAATGCGAGCAATGACAGATGTATCGGTCACCTTCTGATTCTACCGATACAAACTTCATAGTCTCTTCCCACATCCGTATGTAGATTATTTCCTTGCAAATCCAACCTCATGTTCTTCTGATTCTCTCGTTAGGTATTTGTGAGCTGTAATTTCTGTGGCAAATCAATCTCGTATAGCTGTTCATCGGTACCCCACCAAGGTCGGGGCTTTAGCCAGTATGGCGTTAGTGGCTCACCAACTAAGTCCAAATTCACAAGCTGCCCTGGATGTCGCAAGCCGCTGCCTCGTTGTGCTCTTTGCCTCATAAATATGGGAAATCCTGTCTCCAGTAGCCCAGGTAAGTTGCACCAAATAATAATGCTATTCCTAACATTAATCCATATTTTCAGTTTCCTGTCTTCAGAATATACCTGCCCAAGTTATTGTATAGACTATCTTTTTACATTTTTTTTTTTTTTTTTAATTTTCAGTTTTTAATTTATTACATATAGGTAAAAGGCAAACAAACATATCTAAACTGTAAGGAAAAATAATTATATTAGCTTGCATTCTTAACATTTTAGAGTTGCATTTCTGTGAAGTGAACAATCCAGTTTATTATCCCATAAAATTACACACGATGTAACCTTTGACACTGATTCCTTATTCTTAAGAAAATGTAAGAGAATACTGTTTCAGGACAAATAGGTTAACCAGAAAACCACATAACATAAGGCGCAGATCCATATTCTGTTACGTCCATTATGAGGGAAAGAGTTTTTTAAAGGGGCACTTTAGTGGTAAAAGAAGCCATGGCCCAATAAATTACCGTATTTTTCCATCTATAAGACTCCCCCTATTTAAACAACCCCTATTTTTGGAGCCCAAAATTCCGAACTAAATAAATATGCAATTGTGTATTTTATAAGTTTTTATTGTGTTACACATATATTTAAAGGCACTTTCTGTCATGATTTGCACTGATTTCCATTCCAGCTCAATATCCCTGTGATCACATCACTTATTACTCACTCGCAATCTGCATTGCATTTTTCCAGTTTAACACAGGGATCAATCACAAAGATATTGAGCTGGAATAGAAATCTGTGAAAATCATGACAGAAAGTGCCCTTAAATATATGTGTAACACGATAAAAACCTATAAAATACACATGTATATGCATACAAGCACCACACACACATGCCACACACAAGTTGAACAGCTCATTCACGATGTGCAAGTTTTTAACACAGGGATCACACTGTAATGCTGCATCTGGCCACTAGATGGCGATGTTTTAGGGCAGGAGAAAAGACCATATGTATTGGAAAAGCTTGTTCCAATTACATTGCATTACACTGCAAGTGTGCATAACATTTTTTTATTTTATAGGTTTTTATTGTGTTGCACATATATTTAAGGGCACTTTCTGTCATGATTTTCACTGATTTCCATTCCAGCTCAATATCTTTGTTATCCTGTGTTAAACCGGAAAAATGCAATTGCATTGAGTAATAAGTGATGTGATCACAAGGATATCGAGCTGGAATGGACATCGGGGAAAATCTTGACAGAAAGTGTCCTTAAATATATGTGTAATACAATAAAAACTTATAAAATGCACATTTTTATGCATACTTGCAGTGTAATGGAATCTAACTGGAACAAGCATTTCCAATACGTCTTTTCTCTTGCCTTAAATCTAGTGGCAAGATGCAACATTACAGTATCAGACCAGAGTATCTAATTGCAACATTCCATGTATAAGACGATCCCCCATAATTTAGACTTTAAAAAATTGGTAAAAAAATACTGTCTTATACACAGAAAAATATGGTATGTTACATCTAGCGTAATGATACCTTATTTGCCCAGTTATATAAAGGGGTGATTTCCCTCTGTTCTCCTGCAGGAAGCTGTCATATTTATTCTCTCCCCTCCCATCCCTCAGAGTTATATCACTGTATGAATTGGTTGGGTGGCCAGCTATGAATCTTGGTATTGCATCTTCAAATGGTGCATGTCCATCAGCTTCCTAATAATCATACAGTCATGTAGTTTAGCTTCTAGCACAGAATCAACACCACGTCATCATGTGGGCCAGTAAGAAACTGCTCGACGTGTGGTGTGTTTTAGGAAATGTCATATGAAGATCCAAGGCTTGATGCCCACCTTGCACCAACATGGCAGCCCCTGTAGGCAAACAGGGGGAAGGTTTAAAAAAAATGTAATTTGTAACTAAGGGTAAATTTGTCATTTTAAAGGATTGTGATTTGTTTTACCACTAAATGTCAATGTAAGTACTATTTGTATCATATTTATCCTTCATCTGTTGTTACATTTCTCAACTTTAAGGATAACTTTTCTTAACCCTTTCTGTTTAAAAGGTCTTTATATACACCACAAAAGATAAATACGCAATAACATATCCGTGTTAGGAAAAATGTTTTGTAGTGTGTTACTCTGTCCGAAATGAAAGGTCAGCACTGAAACGCTACTCTGACCTTTTCTACACAAGAGAAGCAACTAATATACCTGAGCACAGTGAGAAAGGGTGTACATCTGGACTACACTATAAACCCCTAGGCCCTCATTCAATTGCAATTTGGCCAATTGAATAAGGCTCTAAATAAGCACATAACAGATTTTTTTTTTTTTAAGAATTTATTAAGCATCTATCCAAAAGCAAGGTTTCCACTAACTAAAAACTTCTCTAAACAAAATATGCTATGTGCTTATTTAGAGCCCTATTCATTTGGCCAAATCACAATTGAATGAGGCCCCTAGAGTTTGTTACATCTTTTGTGTGCTTTGTGAAAGAGAAATATAGTAGACACTATTTAAAGAGCCAGTGTTAACCCGTTTTCATGTTAAACCTATATTTTAGTTCACCATTGTTTCATATAAAAAATACACGTACAAACAGCAACAAGGTTTTTGCCAGGAAATATAATTTTAAAACACAGTTTACCTCATTAATGGCTGTTGCTGTACCCCTCCCCACCTTTCTTATAGTCCTGTGCACTACTGAAATATTTCAACTGAGGCAACATTGATTAGGCTGTCTTGGTAAAGCTTGAAAAATGTTACAACAGTTGAAATTTTTCACTTCCTTTCAGCAGTGCTCAGGCCAATTAGAGAGATTGGGAGTGGTACAGCAACAGCCATTAATGAGGAAAACTGTTTTTAAAGGTTATGTTCTGGCTAAAGCTTTGATGTGCTGCTGTTTCCACATGTATTTTTAATTCTAATCAATGGTGAACTAAAAAAGACTTAATGATGGGCACTGACCCTTTAAGTAGTGCTCGATCTGTTTTGTTTAACTTCCTTATGTACAAGTGCAAGGAACGTAATCTTTTCTAAAGAAATGTATCTTCTCTGTCACCTATTTTGTTTATTCGTTGGTAGGTCAGGGTTACTGTTCGCCAGAACATTTAGGTTTCGGGATTTGCTTATGTCTGGTCATGTCATAACAGCAGAACCAACATGGTTTTTCAGTGGTTATGTTTAACTGAACTATTGTCAGTATTTATGTGACATTGCATATCCAACAATACTTCTTGACTGACAAAATTCTTCTTTGGCAAGGAGTATCCAAGTCTGATGAGAAGGTGGACCTGAGCAAGGAGAAGAAGGTGGCACAATTTAACAACTGGTTCACATGGTGTCACAACTGCCGACACGGTGGTCATGCAGGACATATGCTCAGCTGGTTCAGGTGAGGTTGTGGTTTCCATAAAATATTTATTTGTCAGTATGGGATCTACAAGGAAAGGCAAATGTCTAGATTTTATCAGTCAGACGCAACAGCCAGGCAATCATTCAAAGGAGGATAGGCTTGGGGAATAGGGAATATCTATGTTTACTCCCACAAGTGCAGTACAGACCTTCTACATATGAACTTGTATGTTTAGTTCTGGTTATATGTACACTTACTGACCATTGCCACATTTCTCTCTCACTTAGAAATGTCTGTAATGTTACATTGTTTTGCAGGGACCATACAGAGTGTCCAGTGTCGGCATGTTCCTGTAAGTGTATGCAGCTGGATACAACCGGAAACCTTGTCCCTGCTGAAACTGTCCAGCCATAAAAGAAAAAAAAAAAAAACATTTTGGTGTTTCTGTTGCTTACCAAGCTCGAAGCATCAAATCAAAATGACTAACGTGTGACACTATGGGTCAGTGGTTAGGTCATTTGAGGTACAGTATATACATATTTTATCACTAGGTGATAATTATTCAGACTTGTAATGTTGTCGAAAATACCAACCACTCAATGCTTACTGTTTTGTAAAATATGGATACCGCAAAACTTGTGTAAAAAATTTATGGAAACAAAGTGAACGTCTCCAGGTTCATTGTGTGCTTGCAGTTCAGTGATGACACTATGCAGGTTTATATTGGAGGCTGTATTAAAATGTATTTGAACTGAACATTTCTGGCTGTTCATAAAGAATAAAAAGTGTTCATTTGATTAAATCTTTGTTGTTGTTTTTCTATTTTCAAAAACTTTTTTTTTTTTTTTTTAGTATTTGTATTCTCTAACATTAGTTATAAAAAGGACATTTTAAAGCCGGAAAAGGTACAGAAAAGGGCAACAAAATGAATAAGGAAAATGGACAGGCTAAACTATGAAGAAAGACTAACCAAATTAAATTTTTGTCTAGTAAAAGGTTGTTGAAGAAGGATTATTATTAATTTGTATAAATACAGCCACGATCAGTATACGTGAACTTTTTGTGCCAAGAGCTTTTCAACGGACATCATTTGTGGTTAGAAGTTAAAAATAATTCCACCTTTTAAAGAACGAAAAGTTTTTTTTCACAGTATGGTGGATAAACTGTGGAATTCTCTACCAAAGGAGGTGGTGACAGGACATTAAATTGATAACTTTAAAAAGGGGTTGGATATATTTTTGAATTCAGGGTTATCCTTGATTATTAGAGGAGGAGTATTGATCCAGGAAGGAGTCTGATCGCCAGTATCTGGGGTCAGGAATGAATTTTATTTTACCCCTATTTTTTTCCCTCCTCTGGATCAATTATTAATGAATCTGCATAATGCAGATCAAAGAAAATCTAAAAAAGTTGAACTTGATGGACTAAATAGAATGATGTATACAATGTAAAAAGCAGCTGCATTAAAGTCAAACCATTCTTCAAAAAAAAAAAATGCCCATGTTTCCCATTTGTTACGCAGGTCTTTTGACAGTTCTTTTCTGCTCCCCATGGCTTAGTATCTAGCCTGCTCAGTGCATCCACGTGAGAGCTAACAAACTCATTGACTATTTATACACAGACACTAATTGCAATTTAAAAAGCCACAGGTGTGGGAAATTAACCTTTAATTGCCATTTTAACCTGTGTGTGTCACCTTGTGTGTCTAACCAGGCCAAACATTCAAGGGTGTATACACTTTTGATCAGGGTCATTTGGGTGATTTCTGTTATCATTATGATTTAAAAAGGAGCCAAACAACTGTGTGATAATAAATGACTTCATATGATCACTATCCTTCAATAAAATATATATTTTTGCATGATCAGTCCTATTTTCAAAATTAATGGAAAAATGTCACCATTTCTGCCAGTACTTTTGAGCACAACTGTAAATTATGTGTCAGCGGTGAAGTAGACTTGGTAATATAGCCTCCTGATAGCATTATAAGCCATGTGTTTGTGACAAACATACCAACTCCTTTTTTTTGTGGGAAGAGCCCTTCCTTTCAGAAGTTTTAGATATATAGTGCATATCATATAGTAGTATTGTGTACAGGAACAAAAATAAAAAGCACATCCTTGGAGCTTCTTCTTTTCTGGCTATAAGGATAAACAACTCTATTTGGTAATGTGTAACCCGGCCCTCAAAAAGTTACAATCACTGGTTCGAGTAATTTAACAATTTGCCTTTATAAATAGTGTATATTCATTTATTTACTGTTAATATCCTTAAATATAGGTAATTTTTGTTCCACCTTTTAATTAGAACCCTTTTATGCCCCTTTTAAAGGTTTCATAGGTAACATAAAATACTTTGAAAGTAATATTTCAAGCCAGTGTGTGTAAAATTATAAATGGATGAGCATCTTTAATATGGAACTGGATAGGGGGCTTATGTATTAAATGTCTAAATGGCTGCATTCCAGCATATACTACGTTATGTTCACTGGCTACCCTCTTAGATTTCTGTAACAGATGGGATGTTATTTACTCAGGACATGTTCTCTCTATTAATATACTAAACCTTGAAGAGAAAGCTAGCATTGTAGCTTCTTTGCATTGAGTAATATTTATAACTAGCGACTTGCCCATCAAAAATGATGGGGCAATAAAATTTAAATCCATGGGAATGCTATTTGACACAGAATGTAAACTGTTTTGTACTGTGAGGACTTTCGGCGCTCTTTGCGAGCCTCTCCTGTCGTGTACATTTGGTCCTCTGAGAGAGATATATATTTTTATGTATATGTAGTTAAGTAATAATGAATGATTTATTAAATAAATTAATATACTTTATTTATAATTGATATATGCAGTGAGCAATAGGCTGAAGAGCTAACAATCTGTTTGTATTTTCCGTCTGCATAGAATACACATTTTGAGTGTTTGTGCCCTGTTTATAAAGTATAATGAATGTTCCAAGTGTGCATTCTAAATAGGCTGCGTGCGCGAGGTAAAACCTTGGTTTATTTTGTAAAGCGGCATCGTATAGTCGTAATGTCTTGTGAGCATTTTCCATTTTTTGTAATAGTGTATTTTGTAGGGCGTAGTGTGATGCGTAAAGTTGGCAGTGTTTTGCGCGGTACATGGTCGTGTAGCCTCGTTTTCATTTTTTCCGGCAGCCATTTTTTTCGTAGCTTAGGCGGTTTTTAGAGTGCAGAAAATTGTCTAAATCGAGTAAAATTCACGTTCCACCTCACTCCCAGACGTCCTGGCGATCCCGCGTTTAGGAAGTGTTTTTCGTCCAAGTCCCGCGTGTTTCATTGCCCCTTCGTGTTAGTGTGGATAGTTGTAGTGCGTTGTAGTTAACGGCTCACCTCGCTTCGCAAGGCTTGCAGCAATGAGCGCCTTTCGGCTAAGTCGTACATACCACACAAAGTGTGACAACGTCTCGCAGTTTGGCAACGATTATATGTGATAAATGTCAATGGTCAACATGTTTTTATATGTACCATCTGCCCAAAACTCTCCGCCGCGCATAGGGTTCCTTTCTACACCTCACCAGCTGAAGGCAGTTCAGTAGCCTTTCATCAGATTAGAGCATGGACATCTCAGCATCCAAGAAAACCTTGCACTTCCGCAGACTTCCTGCATTACAAGTTTATTCTGCGCTCCTACTTCTCCTACCTCATTCTTGCCAAATACTACTTTTCATCGTTAATATCAACTCTATCCTCCAACCCCAAATGCTTGTTCGTTACATTCCACTCTCCTTTGATTATTCCCAACCCCTTCCTGTGTCATAGCTGAGACAAACTGATAACACCCTGCATTTTCTCTTCTCCAATCCCACATCTACTATGGACTCCTTTTGACGCTGTAATGGAGGAAGAAGTCTCTACTATTAACTCTCACAATCTGCGCACTCGATCCTAATCCCTCCCCTCTCTACCGCACTTATCCCAGCTCTCACACATCTATTCAATCACTTCCTAAAAACCTGTAAGTTCCTATCAACTTTTGAACATACCATAATTACACCCATTATTAAATAACCCTCCTATGACCCAGCATCTATTGGCCTATTTCTCTACTTCCCTGTTTCAAAACTGCTTGCCTCCTCTACAATAGCCTAACCTACAGTGCCTTGCAAAAGTATTCACCCCCCTTGCCTTTTTTACCTATTTTGTTACGTTCAATGTTTTTGTTAATCTGAATTTTATGTGATAGATCAGAACACAATAGTCTAAGTTGGTGAAGTGAAAAAAATAAATACATAAAACTATTTTTTACAAATACAACACAGAAAATTGGCATGTGGATATGTATAAAAAAAAAAAAAAAAAGCTCTAGTGCAACCAATTACCTTCAGAAGTCACATAATTAGTGAAATTATGTTCATCTGTGTACAATCTAAGTGTCGCATGATCTGTCATTACATATACACACCTTTTTTGAAAGGCCCCAGAGGCTGCAACACCTAAGCAAGAGGCACCACGAACCAAACACTGCCATGAAGACCAAGGAACTCTCCAAACAAGTAAAGGACAATGTTGAGAAGTACAAGTCAGCGTTAGGTTATAAAAAAAATATCCAAATCTCTGGTGATCCCCAGGAGCACCATCAAATATGTCGTAACCAAATGGAAAGAACATGGCACAACAGCAAACCTGCCAAGAGACGGACGCCTACCAAAACTCACGGACCGGGGCGAGGAGGGCATTAATCAGAGGCAGCACAGAGACTTAAGGTGGGACTGGAGTATCTGTACATAGGATGACAATAAGCCATATGCTCCAAAGAGTTGGGCTTTATGGCAGAGTGGCCAGAAGAAAGCCATTACTTTTAGCAAAAATAACAAAATGGCACGTTTTGAGTTTGCGAAAAGGCATGTGGGAGACTCCCAAAATGTATGGAGTAAGGTGCTCTGGTCTGATGAGACTAAAATGTAACTTTTCGGCCATCAAAGAAAATACTATGGCCCTCATTCAATTGCTATTTTGGACAATTGAATAGGGGTCTAAATAAGAACATAACATATATTTTTTAAATAAGTTTTTAGTTTGTGCAAACCTTGCTTTTAGATAGATGCTTACTAAGTAAAAACTTACTTAAAAAAAATATGTTATGTTCTTATTTAGACCCCTATTCAATTGTCCAAAATAGCAATTGAATGAGGGCCTTTGTCTGGTGCAAACCCATCACATCACCCAAAGAACACCATCCCCAACATGGTGGTGGCAGCATCATGCTGTGGGGATGTTTTTCAGCAGCCGGGACTGGGAAATTGGTCAGAGTTGAGGGAAAGATGGATGGTGCTAAATACAGGGATATTCTTGAGCAAAACCTGCACCATTCTGTGCGTGATTTGAGGCTAGGACGGAGGTTCACCTTCCAGCAGGGCAATGACCCCAAACACACTGCTAAAGTAACACTTGAGTGGTTTAAGGGGAAATATGTAAATGTGTTGGAATGGCCTAGTCAAAGCCCAGACCTCAATCGAATAGAAAATCTGTGGTCAGACTTAAAGATTGCTGTTCACAAGTGCAAACCATCCAACTTGAAGGAGCTAGAGCAGTTTTGCAAGGAGGAATGGCAAAAATCCCAGTGGTAAGATGTGGCAAGCTCATAGAGACTTATCCAAAGCGACTTGGAGCTGTGATTGCCGCAAAAAGTGGCTCTACAAAGTATTGACTTTAGGGGGGTTAAAAGTTATGCACATTGACGTTTTCTGTTATTTTCTCCAATTTGTTGTTTGCTTCACAATAAAAAAAAACATCTTAAGAGTTGTGGGTATTTTCTGTAAAATAAATTATGCAAATCCTCAAACAATCCATGTTAATTCCAGGTTGTGAGGCAACAAAACAAAAAATGCCAAGGGGGTGAATACTTTTGCAAGGCACTTTAATTTTATTTCTCCAGCTCCCTTCTTTACCCTTCTAATCTGGCTTCCGGGTCCAACACATCACAGATAGTGAATCACCTGCTCACCCCCAAGTTAGAGGGTCAATTCTCTATTCTAATTTTCCTGGATCTCTCTGATGCCTTCGAGCCAGCTTCACACCTCATATGCAAACTTACACTCCCTTAGCTTCCACAACAGAGCTCCCTCATCTAAAAAATAGGACATTTAGTGTCTCCTTCTCTGGCATCACTATTTGATTGCTCCCTCTTACTTCTGGAGTACCCTAATGTTCAGTCATGGCCTACTCCTCTTCTCTGTCTATACATCCTCCCTTGGTACCATAATGCATTTCAATACCCACATACAGTTAACATTCCAATTTACCTCTCCACACCATATCTATCTATCTCTCTTTACTAGCACATTGCCAACGGTCTCTTCTGGATGTCCTCCCATCAACTCAAACTCAACACGTCAAAGACTGAGATCCCAAACTTCCCACCCACTACTACAACTTCCACTCCTCAAATATCCCTCACTGTTGACAATGCCATCATCACTCCCACATCTCTACTGGACTGCTCTTTTATTCTTCATAATAGCCAAAACAGGTCATTGCACCTCAAAAAAAAATATATAAAAATGTCACTTACACAAGTAAAATTCTAATTGTCTCATCATATCTCACCTTGATTACTGTAACTCGCTCATTGATGGCCTATTACTTATGTCTCTACTCAAATCCACGAGCGCCTCTGCTAGATTATCTACCATACTTATATCTCAGTGTCATCAGTACCTTTGTCAGTAACCCTGGTGGCTTCTCATAGCCTCCAAAATACAATCTTGACTCTTATGTGCAAAGCCTTTAACAAATTTGCACACCCTTATATCTCTGCTCTCATCTCAAAAAATTCCAACTGCCCTCTGCTAACCATCTTGACTTTTCTCCCCTCACTTCCACCTTCAGAACTTTCTTTGACCTGCCCCTACTCTATGAAACGCCTTGCCCCAACAGACTATATTTAACCTAAAAAACAAACTAAATAGGCATCTGTATAAAGAAGCTGATCACCTACAGCCTTAAAAGGACACGGGACACAAGAGTTCTGTCCCAAGCATTAAAAGAGCAGGTTTTATACAAGTTGTTTATTCCCCCACAAACAAATATCAGGTTTAACTTCATTGAAACTAACCATAATTACACAGAGCATTTTTTAGTCTGTAGATCTCGTTGCCTGGCAGAGAGAAATCCCTCAAAATGATCAAATACCCTCTTTTTCTAGTACAAATATTCTAGTTTGTAAATTACACTACAGAAACGGATGGAGCTTTATAAGTAAGAAAAAAAATTTATACAAATTTTGTCCTGTAATATTATTTATGATTGAGCCTATGGAGTTTCTTAAAACATTGACATCTATAGATTAAACAGGTTTTACTTAATGTTATCTTGCAAAAAAACAATTCTGGAAATGTTTAAAGCACTCTTATATGCTTGAGGAAAAGAAAATAGTTGTATTTCACATCCCTTGAATATTTCCAGATGAATTCTGGATATGTTCTTGATGTCACCCTCTGTTTCTTCTCCTTAGCATTATAGTAAGACATATCAGGATTTGGGGGTTTGAAGATTGTCAAAACAAATCTGTTTTAGGGCACAGCACTAGTTACAGGCTTTTGCCAGCCTTCGCTTAATTATACATTTGAATTATTTACGGTAGAGGTTTCCAATTCTTGACCTCAAAGTTCTTCAACAGATCAGTTCTGGCATATTGGTGGTGTGACTTGACTTTTTACATCCAAAAAAGTACTACATAGCAGTAGTTCTCAACTTCAAAGACATTACCTGTACTGAAAGTTACATGTCCTAAATGGATTGCATTTGGTCTTTAGAGTTAAATCTACAGCTCCTTAGAGCTCCAAGCCTGTGATCCCAATATTAGTAATATATTCACTCTTCAGTGAGGTTTCATATTTGCCTTCTAGATGTCTAGCTCCAGATTATCACAAAAAGGCGATGTCGAAAATACTCTTGAAAAAGTCTGATAGGAAGGAATAGTCAATGAGACACATGCAATAGAAGGCAGACTGGAGAATCCCTTTTTCCTGCCATTCTGAGGCATATGAAGAAATACCTCCAGTAGTTCATGTTTTTACTTTTATTCCAATGTTGCATATTGGTACTCCCAAGCACTCAACTACAGACACAGAATGGTTTCGGTGTTTTAATGGAACAGAGGGCATCTAGTATTTAAAATAATTGTTTTATGTTTAAGTAGGAAGTATTTTACACCTTCAGGAAAATTGCTATAGTTGACTTCTATTCTAGTTATGGGCAACATTGAGAGGTGACAATAATAACCGCAGTCTATTAGGCCCTCTGATTATTTGTAAACCCCTAGGCTTGGAGTAATATTCCAGATTAGCATGTCTTGAGTTCCCAACCAAAGTAAAATATTACACCAATAAACCATGAATATCAGGCTTATCCCCATTTCACATCATAAAGCTTTTTGTGATATTTGGGTGAGATTTAGAGACGCACACAATAATGAAATTAATAGAATATATTGCCCATAAATAAAACTTGTCTAAAGTGTAAAATAAAATTATCTTTTCTTTTTTTAAAAGACACCTTTATTTTTCAAAAAGGTGCAAAAAAAAATTATACATTTAGTAAAGCCACATATAGCTAGTATGAGTATCAATTGTTACTTATTAAAAAGAAGTGTGCTCTTATGAAAAGTAACACCACATTTTAATGTAAATGTATACAAACATCAAAAATACCGGTTTAGAGAATAAACCAATAATTACTCAAAACATAAGCAATTATTTCCCCCATGAATGGTACCAGAATCAGATGACAAACTTTACTTTCTTCCAATAGAGAAACATTCTTAGCTTGGGATTTAATTTTAAATCCACTTAATTTTGCAGTACTTGACATGAGGAATTTTAAACTTTTCCCCCAGCTATTTCCGGGCGACTTATTCACAACAACAGTGTGGAGTTGCTACACTACAATGTATAGGAGGAGTATGTACAGAGTTTTCTAGAAAAATAAAAATGTGCAATAATTAGATATTGTTGTGTTTGAAACTATCCTCATTCACTTCCTTTATGTCCAAATGGATAATACTGAGGAAATTCATGTATAATTTTCAGTGCTTCATCGTACAGGCCAAGATCTGTAGGAAAAAAAAAAGGGAAAATATACTAATTAGAAACAGAAAGGAAAAAAAGATCAATGAAGAAGATGACTCCAATGTTAAATATTAGTTTTGCAAATGTCACTGCTCTGATATGTATGACGTTTCTAACAGCAAAGTATGGTTCGTTCAGCATTAAGGAGGAAAACGACCACTTCTGGATGAGAAGATGATGTAGTTTTAATAATCTAACAAATGTAACCATATTATTGCCCTAAACTGAAAGATGTGTTGTCTCACTGGTAATTGCTAGAGCAGTGCAACATATTAAATGTCCTGGACACTTAACACATTTACTGCCAAAACAGAACAAGCTATATTATATCCAGATAAGTATCTAGCTACACGTTACAAATGTGATGTATTAATTATATGATATTATCTAACTACTACAGGGATGGTAAACACGTCACATTATGTCACCTACTTACACTTAATTGGTTCTCAAGTTATCGGTATAAGTTGATTACACAAGATGTATTTAAGGACATGCACGAAGAGAACATATAGAACAAATGTATGCAAATGTACTATATTCAATCTGATTTGTGACTCAAAATTTGCAAATGTCGATTTTTTATTTTATAGAAATACCAATAGTTTGTGCATGGAATTAATACTTATGTATTAAACCATGTAAGTTGGGACTTACTGCATGTTTTATAAAAGACAACAGTTATCATCAGCACAATTTCCACAATAAGTTCTTAACGTGTAATGTCGGTGCTAATAGCCCTTATATAATGCACTCTCAGGACTGAGAAAAGATAAAACCAGAAGTATTACTAAAACGTAACTTTTATTCTTAGTGTTTTAAATTTATGGTGCTCATGATTTTATAACATTCAATAAATTGTGTGAGATATAAGGCCTTTTAAAATGCACCACGAATTTATGTAGTAAAGTGTATGCAAAATTAATAGAGAGGACACAATATTATAATCCCAGTGGATGCTGGTCCCTGATCTGAATCATAAAAGGAAATTTATACCTTAATGTTCCTAAAAAAAAAAAATCTGATTCAAACAATACTCCTTAACAAAATGTAGGCATTGAAGAACAATTTGAATAGCAAAGTGCATGCCCTTATAATGAGCAATATAAGCGACAAAATAAATCAAGGCATCCCAGAATATTTCATTTAATTAAAATAAATTCAGTGGCCCACTAAACTAGAATGGTTAAAAAGTTCAGTTATCTTCTGTTCTATTAAAAGTGATGGCTATGTGGAAGGAGCAGCTCTCGCACAATAAATCATGTTAGATGTATAAAGAAGCCCCCCCCCCCCGAGTACTCACCAAAAGTGCATACATCTTCACGGAAGGGGATGTACGATACTCCCATGATTGTCGCCTTTGGTGTAACTTTTCCAACTACTTCAACAACTCCAGAAATCTCTTCATCCAACTATAGTGAATAAAGTTTACTTCAGAGTCATTCCAAAATCCTACTTTCCTACCATATTAATTATTGATCTTTATTATTTCTAACAAACAAACTCATTCTTTAAAAACATTTTTATGTCTGTGTGGTGGTGTGGAGTTGTCAACTTCAAGGGACAGCTTTAGCTCAGGGGTGGGCAAGTTCGGTCCTGGAGAGCCCCACACAGGCGAGGAGTTTAGGATATTCCTGCTGTGTACAATCTGATTGACTAGCCTGTGCACAGAAAGGATATGCTAAAACAAAGGCCTGTGTGGGGCTCACCAGGACCGAACTTGCCCACCCATGCTTTAGATGAACTTCAGTGACTTTCCTGCAACTGTTTCTAATAAATAAGAACATGTACCTGGTATTGTAAGATTTTCATAGTTTAGGGTCATTGTATTAACTGCTTAAAAGCTCTGTTTTTACTCACTGCAACCTACCAAACAGTCCATACAAAGATCTACCTAGGTAGCTCATGCACACAATGTTTCTATTGCTACTAGATGTATTAGCCACTTACTATTTCTCAATAGCATTTTTTTTTAAATGCGATTGAGACAATCTGGGATCGGTTAGTTCATATTGTACTACAGAGACCCTGAGATGGGCATACTATTGTCATTTAAAAAAAAGACAATAAAAAACTGTAGTTGAACCCAACTCAGAGCGACACGTACCGGCTCGGAAAGCTCCACACTTGCATTTTTTCCTGCTCCATCAGATAATACAAATGATGTCCCACTAGGGTGAACCTAGGTTAAAAAAAACACATAAAGTGATTACGGGGTTTTTAATACATTGATATATAAAGACTCAATGTATGTAGGTCATACACTATAAGCTTGATAAATCATATGATTCAGAGACTTACAGGTTTGTTTACATTGTCACCTAGATGTAACCAACATAGGAGATCATTTTGACTGGCTCCTGGAGATCAGAATGGGGGACCTTGGGGAGGGATAGGAGATCAGAATGGGGGACCTTGGGGAGGGATAGGAGATCAGAATGGGGGACCTTGGGGAGGGATAGGAGATCAGAATGGGGGACCTTGGGGAGGGATAGGAGATCAGAATGGGGGACCTTGGGGAGGGATAGGAGATCAGAATGGGGGACCTTGGGGAGGGATAGGAGATCAGAATGGGGGACCTTGGGGAGGGATAGGAGATCAGAATGGGGGACCTTGGGGAGGGATAGGAGATCAGAATGGGGGACGGGGGCAACCCACTCTGATCTCCCACTCCCCACTCTGAAATACTACCCCCCCCCCCCCTAGGTCCCCCATTTTGATCTCCTACCCCTCCATTATATGTCACTGCCTGGGTGTCGGACACATTACCTTCTCAAGCCTCGCTATAAGGCCCCAGTGCATACTATCCCTAATTCCCCGTGTCACTGCCTGGGGTCGGACACATTACCTTCTCAAGCCTCGCTATAAGGCCCCAGTGCATACTATCCCTAACCCCCCGTGTCACTGTCTGGGTGTCGGACACATTACCTTCTCAAGCCTCGCTATAAGGCCCCAGTGCATACTATCCCTAACCCCCCGTGTCACTGCCTGGGTGTCGGACACATTACCTTCTCCACTCTCCCCACGAAGGACACCGCTTTGCCGATGTTCTGTGCTAACATGCTGGTGTTGATTCGGATCCTCGGGACTTCATAAATATCCGCCATAGTGATAGGACTAGATGGCACCTGCACTACTCAGCTGCACACACAAACTCTCTGGCGGGAAACTCAGCATCCGTCACTGCACTGACTGCCGGGCAAAGCCGACCAATCAGCAAAGACCCGCGTGATCTCTGACAGAAAAGTCGTGGCTGAGGGAACGAGCGCCATATTTGAATCTGGCAAAGAAACAATCACACCTATTTTATTTTGTCCTGAGGTAGTGAAAATACCATTCATTTGCTGGAAAAAAGACTAATATTAATATCTCTACAGGTTATCTTATTGTCAACTAATACTAAACCCTAGGTTTTTTCATTATTAATTCCATTGAGTTGATACAGTTTTTTGTGAAAATAGCAACAAAACAACAATTGTTAAAGTCAGCAATACGTTAATTTAAACATACTATTCTGAATACAGATACAATTCTCTAATGTCTTACACATAGAATTTTCGTGGCCAGTAGAGACAAAAAGCAACTTGGACCTATCGTGTTTTATGTGCGCTGCTGTGGAAGAGCGCCGCAGACGACTGAAGCTGTGGCATCTAGCTGTGAAAAGTAGGTAGTACACCCCAACCCTCTAACCCTAACCCCCTAAACCTCACTTCCTAATCCTAACCCTCTAACCCTAACGCCCTAAACCTTTAACACTAACCCTTTAACCCGAATCCTCTAACCCTAATCCCCTGGACCCTAATCCCCTAACTACTTACCAGTCATAGTAGCTCATTCATAGGACTAGATGCTCTTGGATCGAGTGCGCGTTCATAGAGTCGGTGGTGGCACACTGTTCCGGCGAACATCTGCGCACACAAAACAGGATAGGACTGCAACCTTTATTGGTACAATATTGGAATAAAACATAACATAAACAAAACATATTTTTTTCCAATAAAATGATTTTATTTTAAATTTACTGTGAGTAAACATTTATGTACAGAGACTTATGCGCGTGACTTTTATAGGAGATATTAATCTCTATTACACCTTCTGGATAGTTACCTTGTCCTTGTGTACTTCAATCAATGTGTGAGCTATACCATGTAGGGTTACCTAGAGATGGGTAGGTCATAGCAGAGAAGTCAGACCAATTGTGGTCCATTGGGGAAGGATCTGGCAACCCACTCCATATGGACAAGCACAACCAGAGACATGACGATATAGCACTGGAAGAGGAACCCCCCAGGTCAAAAGGTGCCTATCACATTACTGGGGAGGAGCAGAGGGCAAGTTTAAACATTGATATCCTGGGAATTACCATATTTCTCCATATATAAGACGACCCCATGTATAAGACAACCCCTATTTTTGGAGCATAAAATTCAGAACTAAATAAATATGCAGATTTGTATTTTATAAGTTTTTATTGTGTTACACATATAATTAAGGGCACTTTCTGTCATGATTTTCACTGATTTCCATTCCAGCTCAATATCTTTGTGATCACATCACTTATTACTCAGTCGCGATGTGAAATTGCATTTTTCCGGTTTAACACAGGGATCACAAGATATTGAGCTGGAATGGAAATCAGTGAACATCATGACAGAAAATGACCTTAAATATATGTTTAACGCAATAAAAACCTATAAAATACACATTTCTACGCACACAAGCACCACACATATGCCACACACAAGCTGTACAGCTCATTCACCAAGTGTACGTTTAACACAGGGATCATACTGTAATGCTGCATCTGGCCACTAGATGGCTCTGTTTTAAGGCAGGAGAAAAGACACATGTATCAGAAATGGTTTCCAAATAGATTGCATTACAGTGCAAGTGTGCATAGAAATGTGTATTTTATACGTTTTTATTGTGCTACACATATATTTAAGGGCACTTTCTGTCATAATTTTCACTGATTTCCATTCCAGCTCAATATCTCGTGATCCCTCTGTTAAACCCGAAAAATGCAATTGCACATCGTGACTGAGTAATATTGAGCGGGAATGGAAATCAGGATATTGAGCGGGAATGGAAATCAGTGAAAATCATGACAGAAAGTGCCCTTAAATATATGTGTAACACAATAAAAACTTATAAAATACATATTTCTATGCACACGTGCAGTATAATGCAATCTAATTGGTACCAATACATTTTCAAATGTGTGTCTTTTCTCCTGCCTTAAATCTAGTGGCCAGATGCAGCAAAACAGTAGCAGACCAGGGTATATAATTGCAACATTCCATGTATAAGACAACACCCCTAATTTAGACTTAAAAAAATTGGAAAAAAATACAGTCATATACACGGAAAAATACGGTAGTTAAATGAGATGGACTCAAATAGTACATTTTACATTAGAAGACCACCATATCTTCTACTGTGGTCAAGAATCCCACAGAAGAAATGGAGTAGCCCTCATAGTCAATCAAAGAGTGGCCAAAGCAGTGCTCGGTTACAACCCAATAAATGACAGAATGATTTCAATTGGAATTCAAGGCAAGGCATTTAATATCACAGTGCTCCAAGTCTATGCTCCAACAATGGAGGCTGAAGTTGTCCAGTTCTAAGAAGACATTCAACACGTCATAGATATAACATCAGGAAAAGATGTTACTGTCATCCTAGGAGATTGGAATGCTAAAGAATGGAACCAAAAGATACCTGGAATAACTGGCAAGTTTGGCCTTGGAGTACAAAATAAAGCAGGTCAGAAATTAGTAGAATTCTGTCAAGATAATTCTCTGGTCGTAGCAAACACCATCTTCCAACAGCCTCCGAGACGACTCTACACATGGACAGCACCAGATGGACAACATAGAAATAAGACTGAGCACGGTATATACTTTGCAGCCAAAGATGGAGGAGTTCTATACATTCAGCAAAAACAAGACTTGGAGATGACTGCGGCTCAGACCATGAGCTTCTAATTACAAAGTAGAAAAGAGGGAAATCATCAGACCAAGTAGATACAAAATAAATTATATTCCCTGTGAAAATGCAGAGGAGGTAGATAATAGATTTAAGGAACTAGAGATGGAAGATAGAATGCCTGAATACGTTTGGACTGAGGTTTGCAACATTATCCAGGAAACAACAATAAATAATATCCCTAAAAGAAAGAAAAGTAAGAAGGCAAACTCTGATAAGGCTTTGAATGTAGCCCAAAAAAGAAGGAAAGCGAAAGGTCCCCACTAAGCTTTTAGAAGGGTTAATAAGGGATAATATACAAGAGTATGTCTATTTGAACAGGATTATAAGTAGGGGTCAACATGGATTTATGAGGGATAGGTCATGTCAAACAAATCTAATTAGTAGTCACTTCTCCATTCTAACTCTCCTGGATCTCTCTGCTGCCTTCGACACAGTTGACCACCCTATTCTAATCCTAACTCTCCGCTCATTTGGCATTTAGGGCACAGCTCTTTCATGGTTCACATCCTATCTAAAAGATCGTACATTTAGCGTCTCCTTCTCTGGCACCTCTTCTTCACCTCTCCCTCTGTCTGTTGGCTTCCCCAAGGTTCTGTCCTAGACCCCCTCCTCTTCTTCATCAACACCTCCTCCCTTGGCACCCTCATAAAATCCTTTGGATTTCAGTAACATCTCTATGCAGATGATAAACAAATCTACCTCTCTGCACCCGATCTATCCCCCTCTCTTTTAGCTCAAGTTTCCAACTGCCTCTCTAGCATATCCTCCTGGATGTCTGCCCGTCAACTCAAACTCAACATATCTAAGACTGAACTTCTAATCTTTCCACCATCTACTACAGCTTCCACTTCTCAAATATCTCTCACTGTTGACAACACCAGCATCACTCCCACCTCCCAGGCCCGTTGTCTTGGGGTTCTACTGGATCCCAGCCTCTCTTTCATTCCTCACATCCAATCGAAAATCTTGTCAGTTTCACCTAAAAAACATCTCCAAAATTTGTCATTATCTTACAGAAGACACAGATAAAATTCTAATACACTTTCTCATCATATCTCGACTCGACTACTGCAATTCACTCCTTGCTGGCCTACCCATCTCTTGTCTGTCTCCCCTCCAATCCATAATGAACGCCTCTGCTAGACTCATCTTCAATACCAAACGCTCTGTGTCTGCAGTTCCTTTCTGTCAATCACTCCACTGGCTTCCCATAGCTTCCCGAATCACATTTAAAATCATGACCCTAACATATAAAGCCCTCAACAACAGTGCACGCCCTTACATCTCTGCTCTTGTTTCAAAATACTCTCCCAACTGCCCCCTTCATTCTGCTAATGACCTTCTTTCCTCCTCTCTCATCACCTCCTCTCACTCCCGTCTTCAAGACTTTTCTCGTGCTGCACCTACTATTTGGAACTCCTTGCCTTGCTCCATTAGATTATCTTCCTGCCTCAAAACCTTTAAAAAATTACTAAAAACACACCTGGCAGATGAGATTTAATATGAAAAAATGTAAAGTTATGCATCTGGGAAGGAAAAATATCCATGCAATTTATAATCTTAATGGAGCAAATCTAGGGGTATCAGATATTGAAAGGGATTTGGGAGTGCTTGTGGACAACCACCTAGGTAACAGTTCTCAATGCCAAACAGCAGCTGCAAAGGTAAATAAAATATTAGCATGTATTAAGAAGTGTATAGAAGCAAGGAAAGCAAATATAATTCTGCCACTATACAAATCCCTAGTACGCCCTCATTTGAAATATGGAGTACAACTTTGGGAACCACTTCATAAAAAGCACATTTTAGAGCTGGAAAAGGTACAGAGGAGGGCATCAAAACTAATAAGAGGAATGGAAGGGCTAAGTTTTGATGAAAGACTAACCAAATTAAGCTTATTTTGTCTAGAAAAAAGGTGTCTAAGAGGATGTAAGTATAAAGATTTGTCAAGGGAGCTTTTTGTGCCAAGAGGACATCCCTTGAGGTTAGAAGTAAAAAAGATTTCACCTTAAAGAAAGAAAAGGGTTCTTCACAGTAAGGGTGGTTAATCTGTGGAATTCTCTACCAGAGAAGGTGGTGACAGCGGTTTCGATAGATAACTTTAAAAGGGACAGGATTTTTATTTCTGACTAAAAATGGAATTCAGGGTTATACTGGATAATTAGAGAGAGAGTATTGATCCAGGGAGAAATCCGATCGCAAGTATCTGGGGTCAGGAAGGAGTTCATTTTTTTCCCTTTGAGACGATTGGCTAAGTTTCACTTGGTTTTTTTTTTCTGTTTGCCTTCCTGTGGATTAATTAATAATTAAAAAAATAAAAATAAATAAATAAATAGTTGATTAATAATTAATTAACAATTAATGAAGGAATAACTGATCCACATAGTGTGCACATCAGAGGAGATCTTAAAAGGTTGAACTTGATGGACTGAAAGTCTCTTTTCAACCTTAATTACTATGGGCCTCATTCTATTATCGGCCGTAGGAGATGCGGGGCTGCAAGGACCGGCCGCAAGCTATTTGCCTATTCTATTCCCTTCCAGCCGGGGATTCCGGCAGGCTTGCGGCCGGCGCCTTGTTATCCCTTGCGGCCGCACGCGCCGGAGGAAAGCCTTTGATCTTAAACGGCGGCAAGAGTTTCGGCCGCAAGAAAATCCTGGAACCCTCTCTGCAAGGCTAAAACCAAGCCGCAGCTTACTTGCAGCAAAAAGGTCCCGCAGGCACACAATTAAGCACATTATAAAGCCATTATAAAGCCATCCTGCACTCTGAGGAGACTATAAAGTGATTGTAGGTGTTAGCATTCATAGCACAACATTCCCCTAAACTCAAATCCATAAATAAATTTTATTTGAATTTATATCAAATATCCATGTAAAAAGTCCAGAGGGCTTGGAGCACCTCAGACCCGCCCACGCTGCGGCCGGAAAATAAACAGTTAATGTAATCTCAGATTTGGGCTGATGTGCAAGCTTGAGAGGGGGTTGCTATTAATCCTCATGTGATCCCTAGCATTTACAGAGCTTTACAGTGCCGTTTTGAATTTATTTTTGCTTTTAAAGATTTTTGAGCTTACGGCGGGTTGCAAGATATACGGCCGGCCGTAAGGGGATATCCTTGCGGCGCCGTATAATTGAATTGCAAGGTAACGGGAGCCCCGCAAGGAATCGCAGCTTTGCGGCTGATTTACGTCCGATAATAGAATGAGGGCCTATGTAACTATGTAGGGGAGACAGAAAAATAATTTTCCAACTGAATGCAGAATTCCAGATGATAGCAAGAAGAGACAAGGAGACATTCTACAATGAGCGATGTAAAGAGTTTGAAGAAGATAACCAAATGGGTAAATGAAGAGATCTCTTCAAGAAAATTGAGGATCTCAAAGGCACCTTTCATACCAAAGTGGGCATGATAAATGACAAAAATGGCAGGGACTTAACAAAAGCAGAACAGATAAAGAAAACATGGCAGGAATACACAGGAGATCTATACAGGAAGGATCTAAACAGCAATGATCACCTCAGTAGTTTGTCCAAGGAGCTGGAGCCAGACAACTTGGAGAGTGAAGTGTAATGGGTCCTAGGATGCCTTTCTGATAAAAAAAAAGGCTGCAGGAGTTGATGTAATTCCAGCTGAACTATTCAAAATGCAAGAAGATGATGCTGTGAAAGTGTTGCTTAGGCTAATACCAACAAAAATGGAATACTCAACAATCCCAAAAAAGGCAGTTCCAAAGAGTGCTCCACTTGTCAAATTGCACTAATTCATCATGCAAGTAAGATAATGCTTAACATCCTACAGGCTCGACTCCAACAATATATGGACCAGGAACTAACAGATGTGCAAGCCGGGTTCTGTAGAGAAAGCGGCACAAGAGATCAAATTGCCAATATCCGATGGAAAGCAGAGAAAGCAAGAGAGTTCCAAAAACGTTTTTTTTTTACTATTCTAAAGGCTTTGACTGATCACAACAAAATGTGGCAAATTCTTAAGGAGATCGGAGTAGCAGATCATCTCATCAGCCTCCTAAGAAATCTGTATGTGGACCAAGAAGCCAAGGTCAGAACCAAACATGAAACAACAGAATGGTTTAAGATCGGGAAAGGTGTGTAATAACTTTGAATATTGTCACCTTCTTTATTCAACCTATATGAGGAGTACATCATCTGTAAGACCCCAGTGGATAACTCCAAACCTGGAATCAATGTTGCTGGAAGGAATATCAACAACCTCAGATACATGGATGATACTACTCTGATGGCTGAAAGTGAGGAGGATCTAAAGGTCTTATTGATGAAGGTGAAAAAAGAAAGTGCAAATGCTTGCCTGCTGCCCAAAGACGAAGATCATGGCAAACTGCAATCTTAGTTCCTGGCAAATAGAAGGGGAAGAAGTGGAGGCAGTGACAGAAAGTATTTTCTTCTGATCAAAGATCTTTTCAGATGTTGACTACAGCCATGAAACTAAAAGACGTTTGCTTCTGGGGGAGGAAAGCTATGGCAAGCTTGGACAAGCAAAGTAAATATATTACACTATCAACAAGGGTCCACATTGCTGGAACTATGGTATTCCTAGTAATAACATACGGATGTGAGAGCTGGACCATAAAGAAGGAATTGATGCCTTTGAATTGTGGTGTTAGTGAAAACTGCTTGGATTGCACGAAGATCTAATAAGTCAGTACTTCAGGAAATCAAGAAAAACTGTTTACTGGAAGGCATGATCATGAGGCTGAAGTTTAAATATTTTGTACATGTTTTTTAGAAGGCAGGATTCCATAGAGAAGGCTCTGATGCTGAGAAAAATTGAGAACTCGCAAAGTTACAATCTAAGGGGTTCGGGTGTGATACAGGAGGATGCTAGATGTAATGTGGCACTGTGAAGGCAATAGGTTCAAGCAAGTGGTGGTGGCTGCATGTTGCACTGTAGATGTGGGCGTGAGTGATATAATACTGTAGAATGTGCAGTTGTGCATATTAAGGGCCTCATTCAATTGTGATTTGGCCAATTGAATAGGGCTCTAAATAAGCACATAGCATATATTTTTAAAGAAGTTTTTAGTTAGTGAAAATCTTGCTTTTGGATAGATGCTTACTAACTAAAAACTTCTTTAAAAAAAAATGCTATGTGCTTATTTAGACCTCTATTCAAAAGGCCAAATCCCAATTGAATGAGGGCCTAAGACTGGAGGTGATACACTTTTGTTTTTAGTCATTTTTTGAAGGTTTTGAGGCAATATGATATTCTAGTGGCGCACGGCAAGGAGTTCCATAGAGTAGGAGCAGCACAAGAAAAGTTCTGAAGGTGGGAGTATTTGGTGATAAGAGAAGAGAAGAAAGTCATTAGCAAACAAAGAGGTGGTTGGGGGAGTATTTGTAGACAAGAGCAGAGATATTGTTGAGGGCTTTATATGTTAGGATAATTCAGATTTGTGGTCCCAATGCTACTATTAGCACACATGCATTGTGTTTAATTATATATCCAGTATCTCAAAAATAGTTTCATTTGCAGACTAAAATGTCATAATATACACATATTTCTGTGGGTAAGCACACACTATTACATAGCACTGCATAGGCAACTTCAGGCAGCCTGTTGCCTCTTGTGCTGTCCTAGGCCTGTGTCTGATTGTCCTACACCTGTGTCTCATTGTCCTAGGCCTGTCTGATTGTCCTAGGCATGTGTCTCATTGTTCTAGGAAGAAAAGAAACAAATGTTCCAGTTGCTCTTTTTATCAGAGAGGAATGGCACTAAAATAGTCAATGCACTCCAAAAATAGTAAATGTATTTATATTCCATTTTACTGTAGATAATTCTATAACATTAACATGAATTGTGAAGTTAATCTTATCTTCCTCTGTTTATCAGTTAAATTACGATTTGGCTGTGCAATTCGGGAGATAGGCTATTTTTTTTTCTTAGGTTTCCTCTATTTTAGTTAATATGTTTTCTCTTTTTTGTTTTTTCTTTCTTCCAATATGATACATATAAACTCCCCAGCCATCATATCGACATTTGAAGCGGAACTAGTCTGTCACGGAACCTTAGCCAGAATTCATGTTCGGCGGAAGACATAAAACATAAGGAGACATCCCAAAGAATGCGCATGCGCAGTGCTGTCCATGACGTTTCGTTGCCAGCACTGCGTGTCGACCACCTGATAGCTTGCTGAGAGGCGTGGTCTTGCATTGCTAGTGTGAGGATTGGCTGCTGCGCTGGACTTGAGAGGTGACTGTTTATGGGACTAATGATAGCGTTATCAGGGGGTCTGTACGCTTTGTATTTGGGGTCACGTGTGTTTTGGGGGCTTCTTCGTGTTTTTCTCTCGAGCTCTCTGTAATATGTCAGTATAATGTCATTTATCTATTCTGTGTCGTCATGTCTTCTAGTGGGATATAACCTGGGAAGTAAATAGGTGTTGTGTTGCATGGAAACTGAATACAGTGCAAACACTGTACTTGGATTAATACCATTATACAGTATAGGTTGTCTCAATAAAAAGTACAGTGTCCTGTAACAAACAGTGCCAAGACTGATTTAAATTGAGCAAAACACAGGCACTGGACATTGCACTGCTAAAAATATACAGTATAACTTGAGGTTATTGCTTGGAACTTTGCTTCTTTTAGGCACAGGTTACACTTTGGTTATTATAGGCACAGGCTGCACTTAGATCCTTCTATGCACAAGCTATACTTTGATTCTTGTAAGCACAGGCTGCACATTGGTTCTGATAGACATGATCTACACTTTGATTCTGATAGGTACAGTCTACACTTTGTCAAGCTGCACTATGATTCTTGTAGGCAATAACTACACTACACCACAGTACAGAACTTTATTCCACTTCCTGAAACACAAGATGCGGGGTCACAAGCACGTCCAGTTTCAAGGCAATTTTTGTCAGTCTGGTACGTCGAGTTCAGAGGCAATTTTTCAGAGACATGTTGAGTATCGGAAATGACAAGTTCTGAGGACGACGAGAACCAAGGTATCAACATATATATATATATATATATATATATATATATATATAAAATCACATATAATAGTTGTCAAACTGCGAGACGTCATCACACTTTGTGTGGTGCGTACGACTTATACGATGAGTGCCACAGGAGCTTATCGCTTGCGAGCCTTGCGAAGCCAGGCGAGCCGTTAACGCATAGGACTTAGCCGATGAGCGCCGCATAGCGAGGCGGGACGTTAATCCACTACAACGCACTACAACTATTAGCACTTACACAAAGAGGCAATGAAACATGCAGGACTTAGCCGAAAAACACTTCCTAAACACGAGATCGCCTTGGCGTGCAAGCGCTGGACAATGCGGCATGTAGAAAAAAAAAATACGAGACGCGGGACTTGGAATAAAAAAAGCTACGATACGCAAAAAATTACGAGATTAACAGCCAAACGACAAAAATGAAAAAAAAACAATAAAACCACACTAAACACGCCAAAAAATTAGAGAAACATCACAGACAGCACAGGGCAACAGCCAGGACGTCTGGGAGTGAGGTGGAACGCAAATTTAACTTGATTTAGACGATTTTCACCACTCGAAAATCGCCTAAGCAAGGAAAAAAATGTCCGCCCCAAAAAATGAAAACAAGGCTACACGACCCCAGACCGCGCAAAATACTGCCAACCGCGTAGCACTTTACACATCACACTACGACCTACAAAATACACTATTACAAAAGCCGGAAAATGCTCACGAGACGCGTAACACATTAAAAACATTACGACTATACAATGCCGCTTTACACATTAAACCAACGGCTTTACCTCGCGCACGCAGACTAGTTAGAATGCACACTTCAAACATTAATTACATTTTATAAGCAGGGCACCAACACTCACAATGTATATTCTATGCAGACGCAAAATACAAACAGATTGTTAGCTCTTCAGCCTATTGCTTGCTGCATATATGAATTCTAAATCATTAAAGTATTTTAATTTATTTAATAAATCATTCATTATTACTTAACTACATATACATAAAAATATATATCTCTCTCAGAGGACCAAAAGTACATGATAGGAGAGGCTCGCAATGAGCGCCGAAGGTCCTCACAGTACAAAACGGTTTACATTCTGTGTCAAACAGCATTCCCATGGCTTTAAATTTTATTGCCCCGTCATTTTTGACGGGCAAGTCGCTAGTATAAATATATTGTTGTTTAGTTGTTCAATCATTTCCAATTCTCCATGAAACTATGGCCTGCAGCACGTCAGGCACAGCCTATATATAACCCATAAGGTTTTCATGGCACAGATACTGCAGTGGGTTGTCAGTCCTTTCTCCAGTGAACCGCGATTTCTGGATCTCTCTGCTATGCCACCTTGGGTGACTCTACATAGTATAGCTCACAGCTTCATTGAAGCCCCTTTATCACAACAAGGTAGCGATCCAAAAGGGTTATATATACACACATATATATATATATATATATATATATATATATATATATATTTATTTATCACATCTATAGTTATCCATGTTGGGGACTCTTGCGATGTTGGTAACGCAGTTGAGTCCCTCGCCGAAGGTGCTCATTGCAGCCAGCTGCGCAGTACTTAGGCGAGCCTTGCAAAGCAGCACTGTTCAAGCGCGTAACTCTAAAAACCCACCTAAAAAAAGAAATCATGTACAAAAAATTATAACACACTCACCCACAGCACAAAGGGAGACACAGGAAGCCTGGGAGTGAGGTTGCAAGTGAATTACAAACAGCATGAAAACGAGGCTCAGCAACGCCAGGCTCGCAAAACGTACAAAATACACGATGCTTAAGACCGTAACACTTACAACAACAACGCCAGCCACGCAGAACTTTGAAAATAAAACCAACGGCACTCACTGCGCGCCATGCAAACATTCAGCACCCACACAGAGGAGAAACACACAGGGAAGGGACATGGGGGAGATTTGGAAAGAGACACATGGCATTCCCAAGCACAAAACTTGCAGGTTAACGAACCATGCAATGAGCGCCCAGTACATTACGTGAGAGGAACCGTTCGCAATGAGCGCCGAAGACGAGGGCCAAAAGACTCACATTGTGTGGCAAACAGCATTGCCAGGCTTCAAATTTTATTGCCTTCATTTTTGACGGGCAAGTCGCTAGTTTACTGATAAAGCGGATCAAATACATTGCTTTTTTATCTCTTTCAGTGTGGTTTGAAACAAACTAAGGTGTTTAACACCTGATAATAATTACTATCATCAATACAATATAAGTAGTACCTAAAAATTGTTTCAGGCTGTCTTTAAAATGTCCACATCATTTTTTCCAAACCACATAAATCAAATGAAAAATATATAATTTAATAAAAAGGGATAGCATGGGAGGTTAGACCTATGACCTCGGCAGGTCCTCCTTCCTGGAAGGCTCTCTAAGACATACCCCAAATCTGGCTAAGAGCCCTGCAATAGATACAAGAAATAGAGAAACACTCTCAAAGATATTGCAGACCTTCATCACAATAGTCCAATAATTGAATGTGGTAGTGAATGATGAGACCACTGTATAATAAAAGCATTAATGAACACTATTTTACATTTCCAGCAGATCAACTCATAGGCTGTAACATAAAGAGAAAATTCTCCATTGCCCTATTGGGAGCCTCACAAGTTCTCTAACATGATATGTGAAAACAGGTTCCTAATAAGAAACATGGGCCCTCATTCAATTGCTATTTTGGACAATTGAATAGGGGTCTAAATAAGCACATAACATATTTTTTTAAGAAGTTTTTACTTAGTAAGCATCTATCTAAAAGCAAGGTTTTCACTAACTAAAAACTTATTTAAAAAATATATGTTATGTGCTTATTTAGAGCACTATTCAATTGGCCAAATCACAATTGAATGAGGGCCATGGTCTTTTACACATTTTTTTCATAGTTCTCATTGTCTGACTATGTTGCCCCATGGACAATGAGGACTATGAAAAAATGTGTAAAAGACTGTTGGGCGATAGGGCAACCTATGAGGTGTTGAGGAATGATCCAACTGATTTTTATTTGTATGATGAAGAATGATGTTGCCTCACTTTTTAAAGATGGCGTAAAATAATTGAATAAAGTTGACTATTTTAAGGTACTCCTTACATTGTACTGACGATAGTGGTTTTAGTTCTAGCTTAAGTTAATATAATTTATTTGCCATGTTAAACATTTTGTGATTAATAAAGCAGGTTCTTTTAATTGCAAGAAAAAAAGAAAAAACACGTTTTTTAGGACCACAGTGGTCCTTTGATGGTAGGCTCGTTTTTATCCTTTTGATGCCTATGCTTAGGAAACAACAATTCAGGGTGCAACCGATTGCAGAAGCCAGTATCATCATGACCATCCTAAGTATGTTCTGCTTCCTTTCCTGTGTTTGTGCCGGCCTCGTTTATACTCCATAGATTAGTACAATACTTCATCTTCAAATTCCATGCACAGTTGTTTAATGCTCTTCCCATTTAGATATTTATTCTATTTGTTAATCTAACTGTAAATACACTTCTAATCTGTAAACTACAGGAACTGTGAACAAAGGAAAATGTTTATTTTTAGCAGATCAGATAAAGAAAATAGATTACCGTATTTATCGGCGTATAACACGCACCTCATTTTAAGAAGGAAATTTCAGGGGAAAAAAATTAAATTTCAAATAAAGAACCTCAACCCCCCCATCCTCAACCTCCCTCCTCATCCTCAACCTCCCTCCTCAACCCCCCCATCCTCATCCTCCTTCCTCAACCCCCTTTCCTCAACCCCCTCCTCATCCTCAACCCCCCTCCTCATCCTCAACCCCCCTCCTCATCCTCAACCTCCCTCCTCATCCTCAACCTCCCTCCTCATCCTCAACCTCCCTCCTCATCCTCAACCTCCCTCCTCATCCTCAACCTCCCTCCACATCCTCAACCTCCCTCCTCAACCTCCCTCCTCATCCTCCCTCCTCATCCTCCCTCCTCATCCTCCCTCCTCATCCTCCCTCCTCATCCTCCCTCCTCATCCTCCCTCCTCATCCTCTCTCCTCATCCTCCCCATCCTCATCCTCCTTCCTCAACCCCCCTATCCTCAACCTCAACCCCCCTATCCTCAACCTAACCCCCCTCCTCAACCTAAACCCCCCTAAATACCTCCCTCTCACTTACCTGCTTCTGCTCCGGCCTCCGCTCCGCTCCTTGACCCGGGGCGCATGAGACGTCACATGCGCGCCACGTCATTAGCATATACCGGGTTATACGCCGATAAATACGGTATTTGAAGTTGAATATACACAAATATATTTTTTGCTATATCTTAATTGGCTTTATGGGGTTTTATCTGCTCTTGTAGGAGGTTGAGTTTACAAATAAGGGTTTGGGTCACTGTGAGCACTAGCAGAGCCTTAGGAGAATACATAGCATGTCCAGTAACTTCCGGGAGCCATGAAATAGCACTTTAGGTAAGATCTCCTGTGGCAGGAGGGAAGAGCTCATATGTAGCGTCACTCATAGCCATGCAATTTATAATCTTAATGGAGCAAATCTAGGGGTATCAGATATTGAAAGGGATTTGGGAGTGCTTGTGGACAACCACCTAGGTAACAGTGCTCAAAGCCAAGCAGCAGCTGCAAAGGCAAACAAAATATTAGCATGTATTAAGAAGGGTATAGAAGCAAGGGAACCAAATATAATTCTGCCACTATACAAATCTCTAGTACGCCCTCATTTGGAATATGGAGTACACTTTTGGGCACCACATACATAAAAAGGACATTTTAGAGCTGGAAAAAGTACAGAGAAGGGCAACAAAACTAATAAGGGGAATGGAGGGGCTAAGTTATAAAGAAAGACTAACCAAATTAAACGTTTTTTCTCTAGAAAAAAGGCGTCTAAGAGGGTATATGAATACATCCAGGGTCAGTATAAAGCTTTGTCATGTGAATTTTTGTGACAAGAGGTTTTCAACTGACAAGAGGAATGAGGTTCAATTTTAATAAGTTCCACCTTAAAGAAAGAAAAGGGTTCTTCACAGTAAGGGTGGTTAATCTGTGGAATTATCTGCCAAAGTAGGTGGTGACAGCAGATTCGATAGATAAATTTAAAAAGGGATTGGATATATGTTTGAATAAAAAGGGCATTCAGTGTTATCCTGGATAATTAGAGAGTATTGATCCAGGATGGAGTCCGATCGCCAGTATCTGGGGTCAGGTAGGAATTATATATATATTTTTTTTCCCTTTTGAGACGATTGGCAAAGTTTCACTGGGCTTTTCTTCCTCTGGATCAATTACCAATTAATCTGCATATTGCAGATCAGAGAAAATTTAAAAGGTTGAACTTGATGGACAAAATTCTTTTTCAACCTGAATTACTATGTAACTATAAGAGTTTGCTGCTGGGGGAATATTACATAGATCCGTACGTGGGAAGTTTACTCTGGAGCCATGTACTCGACCTCTTGGTTCTCACCTCCTGTCAGATTCGTGTTCCTATGTATGTTTTCTGTTCAGCTCTTCAGGCAGTAATTGGCGCACCTCTTACACATGAGTATTGGGAAACACACCCGGGTGTGTTCGGCCTTAATGCTAAATAAAACAAATACTAATATATTTGTGGCTGTGATGTTTTGTGTGTTTATCTTTGCTTCCTAACCAATCTACCTACAGTGTACGAACAAATCACCTTTATGGCTGCCTCTGCAAATGTACATTAAAGGTTCACCGAAGTGGCATATTTATAGTATGCTCGATTGAAGAACTTGACTTAATAATTATAACATTATAACGTACACAATATTTTACATTTAATAAATAAATACAGATTTAATTTTGTATGATTTATATTACATTTTGCTTTAATGAGGACTGAAATGTTGTGTTTGTTTCTAAAGGCATTGGAAACCTGGGAGGAGTGAGATGAATATATGATCTGTATTTGCTTTTGTTATAAATTGGTTTGCAGTTTAGTCAGAGGAGATATAGCTAGCAAGATATCTGCTACTGAGAGAGAGAAAGAGAGAGACCGTAAGTAAAGAGGAAGTTATTCCCAGAAAAACAGGATGTTATTAGCGTGTGATATGGAGGGGTTAAGGGTAGGGAGGAGGGGATTTTTCTTCCCAATCTGTCACTTAAAAGTAATGCTGTTTTATAGGTCATAAAATAAAACCTTTTATTAAAATTTTTTACATTGTCATAAGGTATGGTTATTTTTTTTTCTAGGAGATACGTGCTTATTTAATAGACTTGATAGCCAGACAAACATGGAGCAAGGAAAATAAACAGATCTTTTATTTTAATTATTTATTTAAGTTTTATAATAATACTAGCGACTTGCCCGTCAAAAAATGACGGCAATAATATTGTAAGGCAGGTAATGTTGTTTGTGTGCAACATTAATTTTGTTGGTGTTCCAAGATCCTTCGGCGCTCATTGCGAGGCTGTTGGTTGTTTGCGTGCTATGAGCAGCTTTGTGTTTTTTTTGTATGCCAATGAATAATGAATAAAATAATAAATGAATATACTTTACCTATTTTGAAGTAATATATGCAGGAAGCATTATGCTGAAGAGCTGACAATCTGTTTTCATGTTGCTGCAGCATACAATGTGTGTAAGTGTCAGCAGTGTGTAGTGTAAATAGGCTGCGTGCGCGATGAAAATCCATTAGGGTAGCTGTGTACTTCCGGATTGTGTAAGTTAGTGTTGTAAAATGGCGCCTAATGTGTGTGGTACGCGGCTTTTTCGGAAATCTGTATGTGTTTCGTGGTGTTTTGCGTGTTCAGGGTCCTATAGCCTTGTTTTAGTTTTTTTCGCCGGCCATTTTTTCTCTCGCTTAGGGGATTTTCGGGTGTCTAAACTAATTTGGACTAAAATGGAGGTGTAACTTCACTTGCAGAGGTCCTGGGTGCCCCCTTGCTGTGGGTAAGCTTTTTATGTGATTGTTGTGTGTATTTATTGTGTTTCTAACACAACTACAGCCCTCGCTTCGCGAGCCCGCAGCGTTAGCAACGACCCGCATACTCACAACTATATATGTGATAAAACTGAAAGACTCTGGGGTTGTGCAGCATGTCAGCCTATGCATCACCTGTTGTAACCAGCCTGGAAATTACCGTATTTATCGGCATAGAACACGCACCGGTGTATAACACGCACCTCATTTTAAGAAGGAAATTCCAGGAAAAAAATAAATAATTCAAATAAAGAACTTTGAAGCAAAATCCTCAACCTCCCTCCTCATCCTCAACCCCCTCCTCAACCTCCCTCCTCAAACCCCCCATCCTCATCCTCAACCCCATCCTCATCCTCAACCCCATCCTCAACCCCATCCTCATCCTCAACCCCCCTCCTCATCCTCAACCCCCTCCTCATCCTCAACCCCCTCCTCATCCTCAACCCCCTCCTCATCCTCAACACCCCCTCTTCAACACCCCCTCTTCAACCCCCTCCTCAACCTCCCTCCTCAAACCCCCTCCTCAACCCCCTCATCCTCAAACCCCCTCAAACCCCATCCTCCTCCTCCTTCCTCAACCCCCCTATCCTCAACCCCCCTCCTCAACCTAAACCCCCCCCTAAATACCTCCCCCTCACTTACCTGCTTCTGCTCCGGCCTCTGCTCCGCTCCTTGACCCGGCGCCCATGGGACTTCACATGCGCGCCGGGTCAAGGAGCGGAGGTCGTAGCAGAAGCAGGTAAGTGAAGGGGAGGTATTTAGGGGGGTTTAGGTTGAGGAGGGGGGGGGGTTTAGAATGCGGAGGGGGGGTTAGAATGCGGAGGGAGGTTGAGGATGAGGAGGGGGGAGGGAATATCGGCGTATAACACGCACCTATCATTTGCTCCCTATTTTCAGGGAGAAAAAGTGCGTGTTATACGCCGATAAATACGGTAGATATTATCCTGTGCACTTTTTCTACAGGTACTATTTAAAGTTACTAAATGGTTATTTCTTCTAATGGTAATGAAAGGTCACAGGGATGACGTCCTAGTGCTAAATAATGAGATATATTCCAGAAGGTATGTGTAGTGACAAGGTGTGTCAGCTAATATGACACCTTAAGGCGTGTGAGTTATACATTTTATAAAGTGCAGCTATTGTGACTTAACAATATTAAAGGGATATCTAAATTTGCTGGATTAAGATATTTCTGCACTCTCTAGGCAAAAAGCAGCCTATATGTATACAGCACATCTCATAACACATTTTATTTTTATTAATATCTAAAATTCTCTCTATAAAGATTGTGGCGATGTCTGCACAACTTCCTGATCCCCACCCAATCATCATGCAGCATCCAGGGATCAATATTAACCCACTATTGTTGTCAGCCTCACAGTCACTGCTGGGATAGGACTCATCCCTGCTTCCTGTCTATGCTGTGTGGTGTTGTCATAGTTAACATAGTGCTATGTCTCAAATCTTTCATCTAACCGGATTAGCCAAAACAAATTATGGAGGGGGTGTTAACCTTAATTTTAAACTGTCAGAAATTACAATAGATTTTGCTAACTTCAAGGTAAGTGTTTAATGTTTATTTTGGTATTTTTTTCATGCAAACATTTTTTTCTTATACTATTAATCCTACTCTATCAGATGCATTAATAATCCAGGAAACGTACATATCCTTTTAAGGTCAGAGGTGTAGTTGGTGGATAGAGGGCCCGTGTGCATGTAGTAGTAAAAGAAAAACCCCAAACATATGTAGTTAGTCAGATCACTCCTAGGGTTCTTAGATCGCCTGTCTATGAAATAATTATCTGCCCCTCTCCCCTAATACATCAAGAGTCCCTCTTTACTCCAGGAGGCTGACCGTAGCAAGGTGCCCCAGCCTATTTTGGGCCCGGATGCTTTGCACTAGTTGCACCGGCAATAGCTCTGCCACAGATTAATGTATTGCTGTTTTTCTCTTATGTATACATTCAAAACAACTTTTGTACAGTATGCTATTATTCCCTGTACACCAGACGTCCATCTATATGTGTGCCTGTATTTATGTATATGTGCATGTATGCATGGCTGGAGTTTTCAAATTTGCTGTTTCCATACCCTTACACCTCGGCTAATCTTACAATATTCCTTCTTCTCCATTGCCTTACAGATCAGCATTTAGAGTAAAAGCAAGAAAAAATGTTCAGTTTTTTCCGGAAAAGCCAAGATACCAAGAAATCCATGGTCCCGGAGAAAGAGGCTGATGGCTTTGTTTTGTTGGGTAAGTGTAAGTCACAAGACTTGTTTTGTTAACTAAACTAAGTTTAAAAAAAAAATCTGGAAAATAAATATAGAAAACTGATTTTCAACTGAATGTAATACATTGAAGTGGTTTTAAATTTACTAAAATAGGGCCCTATGTAAACCCCAATATGTCTAAGGGAAAAGTAATTCCAGCTAGTCATGTTCATCACCCATCCCAGAAAACTTGCCAGAGCATGAGTGACTGCGGCACAACTAAGCCGAAAAGCACTGCACAAATCTCCAACTAAAAGATTACGAGTTACTCTGTTAGACTTTTACACCAAAACCCTATGCTAAAACGATTTTAGGGATCACTTGCAAAATAGGGCAGTGCTGAAACTGAAAGTAATATTGTGTGTACCAAAGACCACTTGCAAATGTTTTTTAAAGCTGTTGCTGAGTGTCGCCGAAATATGATATTGTATTATTATGTCCCTTTCATTATACATAATTAACCCGCCTGGTGGTATGATTATGTTAGCATTTAGAATGGTAAAGCGGTACATTCTCATCCTCCTGCTTTTCCCCCTTCATCCTCCTCCTTTTCCCCCTTCATCCTCCTCCTTTTCCCCCTTCATCCTCCTCCTTTCCCCCTTCATCCTCCTCTTTTCCCCTTCATCCTCCTCTTTTCCCCCCTTCATCCTCCTCTTTCCCCCCCTTCATCCTCCTCTTTTTCCCCCTTCATCCTCCTCTTTTCCCCCCTTCATCCTCTTCCTTTCCCCCTTCATCCTCCTCCTTTCCCCCCTTCATCCTCCTCCTTTCCCCCCTTCATCCTCCTCCTTTCCCCCCTTCATCCTCCTCCTTTCCCCCCTTCATCCTCCTCCTTTCCCCCCTTCATCCTCCTCCTTTCCCCCCTTCATCCTCCTCCTTTTCCCCATTCATCCTCCTCCTTTTCCCATTCATCCTCCTCCTTTCCCCCCTTCATCCTCCTCCTTTCCCCCCTTCATCCTCCTCCTTTTCCCATTCATCCTCCTCCTTTTCCCCATTCATCCTCCTCCTTTTCCCCCTTCCCCCCCTCACCCTCCTCTTCCCTCTTCCCCCCCTCACCCTCATCTTCCCTCTTCCCCCCCCCTCACCCTCATCTTCCCTCTTCCCCCCCCTCACCCTCCTCTTCCCTCTTCCCCCCTCACCCTCCTCTTCCCTCTTCCCCCCTCACCCTCCTCTTCCCTCTTCCCCCCTCACCCTCCTCTTCCCTCTTCCCCCCTCACCCTCCTCTTCCCTCTTCCCCCCCCTCACCCTCCTCTTCCCCCCCTCACCCTCCTCTTCCCCCCCTCACCCTCCTCTTCCCTCTTCCCCCCTCACCCTCCTCTTCCCTCTTCCACCCCTCACCCTCCTCTTCCCTCTCCCCCCCCCCCCTCACCCTCCTCTTCCCGCTGCGGGGCTCCAATCAGCAGCAGTAGCTGATCGGAGGCTAGTAAAAAAAACGTGAGGGGGGGGAAGGATATGGAGGGAAGAGGAGGATGGGGAAGGGAAGGATAAGGAGGGAAGAGGAGGATGGGGAAGAGGAGGATGGGGAAGAGGAGGATGGGGAGGAGGAGGAATGGTGTGCTGAGGGGGCCCAGGCAAACTTGGCAGCACTGGGCCCCCTGCAGATCCTCCCTGCAGTAACCCCGAAGAGGAAATTAACCCTGAGTCATGCTCGGGATTACCGCTAGGAAGGAGGGAGGAAGGAGTAATACACAACCCAGTACTCAAGGGGTTATTACATAACAGGAAACCACATTGCTTCAGAGAAAATGCTCTAATTATATATATATATATATATGTATATATATATATATATATACATATATATATATATATATACTGCAGTTACTGCACGTGTTCTCACTCATAATAATCATGACGCTCTCATTTTATGTTGGTTTCTAGAGCTGTTTCTCATCCGTAAAGCTTGGTTTGGGTACTCCCTACACTGAAATCACTTGCGGACAAGGCTTTGAGCTATGGATGAGGGCTGAGTGTCGTAATGTGGGGAGCTAAAGATTAACATAAATGTGTAACATAGGGGAAAAAAAGCTCAAGCAGCCAATTTACGGCTATACCACAGTTCACAACACCCGATTAGCATGGGGGCTATAGTACATTTTCATTGAAAATGTTCAGATATTTGTAATATTTGTTAAATGGTTGTAAACATAATGAATGTAGTAGTTTATACAGAGGTCCAGTCTTGACTCAATATAATGCAGTATGACATACTTTGTCATGGTACACCTTAACCATCTTGTGAAAATCCTTAAATTGCACAGATTATTTAGACATCAAACACTTGTGTTTCATAATAATCTTTCGGACATTTTTCATGACATAACCTAATGCAATTGCTAATGTTCTCGTATTCAGCTTTAATCACAAGGTTTAATTTGTTTGTGTTTGAGGCATTCATTCACGTCCGACTTTCCGTGACCTCATGGACCGCAACACACCATGCTGATCCACTTGGTATTCATGGCAGAGATACTGGAGATGGTTGTCAGTTCCTTCTCCAGTGGGCCATAACATACAACTCCTGGTATTCCTAAGTGGTCTCCCATCCAAATACTGACCAGGCCCAACCCTGCATGACTTCAGGGTGGTGTGACCTCTTGGTTCCTTGACTGGAATCAAACCCAGGTCACAGCACCAAATCCTAACCACTGGACCACCAGTCCTGTTTTTAACCTTTCGCCACGTTGACCAAAATAATATTTACTATACATTTCTCATTGTGACTGATTCTGTATGTCTATGTATGCATGGAAACTCCAACAGACAAACTCCCAATAAAACCCACAATCTCTGATATTTATCAGATGAATAATGTTAGAATATTGCTGTACAGATTTTGAAACCTCTCATAGCTAAGTCCACAGGTATTGCAAGTACATTTTAATCATAAAAACCTGCACAGTTACTGACCAGTGAATACAAAGAAAATTAAAATGAGCACTGTGGTCAGGTTTTTTTCTGTATGGTACTCTAAATAATTAATATACAAATATTTCTTTCTTGCACCACTCCATTTTCTTTTCTCAGCTGGTTCTGTCTTGTTTTACCCTCCTGCTAAGATAACAGAGTTGTTAATTAATCAACTTTCCATTACTTCTATTGAAAACACAGGCAGTTTTAGCTACCACATTCTCAATATGCCAATGGGAACTTCTTGTATATTCAAAGTCTCTTCCCACCTTGTGAAGTAGATCAACAGAAACCAAAATGGTACATTGCACAATAGCATAATTTAATATAAAAGTAACAAACTAGATGCTATATTTAAAAAAAAAAATTACATACTAAAACAGCTTATATTACAGGGTATATTTTAAATACAGGACTATAGTGACCCTTTGCGAGAGCCTCATTGTGTATGATTCATTAATTTCCTCTTTCGCAAAGGAAGTCAGATTATTTGTCAAAACATGTTGTGCAATCAGTTATTTGTATGTCCAGGATGGAAATCTCATGGACAAGGCTCCTAAACTTTCTACTGCTGACTCCTAAATATTTTAATATAGAAAGAAAAAAACACACCTTTTCAACTAGTGGAATAAAATATAATGTTTAATTGTCGTTTTTTAATTAAAAAAAAAGAAAAATGAAAAAAACAAAACAATATAAAATATATGCTGTTGTGATATGTTTTAAAGGTATTAATAAAAGTTATGTTTTATTTTTTAAACCAAATACATAGATTTTTACACTTATATGACACCATTAGGAAATATTATTCCACTAGTTGAAAAGGTGTGCTTTTTCTTTCTACATAATCGTTGAATATACCACTAGTGGAATAAATCAGTACCTGCATTTAGTAGAGTAAAGTCCGATCATAATAAGTCAAATTTATTTATAGCTATGTGGAAATGGTCTTTGGTGCTCATCGTGTGGCTCGCAATGAGTGCCTTTGGCGCTCATTGCGAGCCTCTGGGTTGGTGTATTTGTTGTTGTCATAGGCACTTTTGCGCTTATTGTAAGGTCCGCAGTGATCTCGTTTCGTCGCTTATTGCAAGGCTCTCCCCTGGTGTAGTTTGTGTCCTCTGAGCAGCTTTGGCGCTCCTTGTGGGTGGTGCGGTGAAGGTGTTTGTGTTTGTTTGCGCTAGTGTGTTATTTTTTTTTTGTGTGTGTTTTTTTAATGCTAATTAATTAATTAAATCATAAATTAATATACTTTACCTCTTTGTAATTAATATATGCAGCAAGGAATGTGGCGAAGGGCTGACAATCTGTTTTGATGTTCCTGCGGCATATAATGTTGATTTGCACTGTTGTTGAGCTGAGGTGTAAGTATCAGCAATGTGTGAAGTGTGTAGTGTAAATAGGCTGCGTGCGCGAGGGGAAAACGTATGTGTAGCTGGATACTTCAGCATTCTGTAAGTTAGTGTTGTAAAATGGTGGCGAATGTGTATGTGGTAAGCGGGTTTGTATGATTTTACGTACTTGCTAATGGTGTATGTTGTAGGTAGTACGGGACTCGGCGCTCCATGCCAGCAACTTAGGCCCTCGCTTTGCGAGGGCCTCAGTTGCTGGTAAGGAGCGCTGTGAGCCGCGGCCTCAGTTGCTGGCAAGGGCCTCAGTTGCTTTGCGAGGGCCTCAGTGGCTGGCAAGGAGCGCTGCGAGCCGCGGCCCTCGCTATGCTCACAACTATATATGTGATAGAAATACCTTTGAGGATTGCCTATAGAAGACTTTCTATTTTGACTGTATTCTTTTCAGTGAAATTTGAGTCATTAAAGTGTCAAGATACCTTGGATTAAATTTCCAACAAATTGGCTAAAACTTCAAAAAATGTATATATGTTTTAAATATGACACTGAATATTTTTTTTAGCAAGTAATAGTTCAATATATGATTTTTTTTTAACTAAATATACTTGTAATGTAAGCACTGTTTGATACCTGTTTTCCCATATATATACAAAGTCTGTGATCTCATTAGCAACAGTAAGTAAGGGCGTGCTAGAAGCAGGAAGTGACACGTGTACAAGTTTGAAAGGATTCTGTCACCCCAAAATCAGATTGTTTAAGTTATTTTTTTTGAGATCATGAGAAACTGGCTATACATTGTGTTGGACATTATTTCTGGTAATGATTCCTGAGATGTTCAATGTTGTTTATGCAGCATTATTATGCAAATTCGTTTTTATTGACTAAAATTCGTTTTTGATTTGCTTATTAGTAAATAAATCTGCTTGTTTGCTGCCAAAAACAATGTGTCCTAGTGTAATCATGCAGTTAGATCCCCTACCCAGCAATATCAACTCTGAAGTACAAATTAGCATGTTGGCCAACACATTATTATTGTTGTTGTTGTTGTTATCATCCTTTATTTGTAACAAGCTAACATATTCCATAGCGCTACACATGGGTTAAATACAAGGCAAAATAGAATATTAACACATTGCTCAGAATGGAGGGCCCTGTCTTTGAGCTTAACATCAAATGTACATAGAGCTTGTTTCCAAAGCACAGGCACTGAAAATGTAAGGGCCTGGGTGTGATACAGGAGGGTGATAGATGCCAGTATGTTAGGCAATACGCTCAAGCAAGGTGGCACTGTCGATTGTTGGTGTACGTTATATTAAGCTGTGGAGTGTGCAGTTATGAGTGTTAAAGCTGATAAACTATCCAGGAGGATAGTTTAGTGGAGCAAGGCAAGGAGTTCTAAAGAATAGGGGCAGCACGAGAAAAAAGTCCTGAAGGTGAGAGTGAGAGGAGGTGATATGTTGGGAGGAAAGAACGTCAACAGTAGAGTGAGGGAGGGAGGGTTCTTGCTGCCTGTTCAGTTGTGTGCGTCCTGCCCACAACCCAGTTACTTCTCCTCCTTTCTTGCTATATCCCAATCATAAGATTACCACACACCTACACAGAGAATTGTGTGTGTATATTTATCCATCAAAATAAACAGTAAGCCAGAAAGTGCCAGGTACATTTACAGACGGGATGTTCTCTGCATGGCCATGCATCAGCAATTTCAGGTAGCCTACTACCCCCTGAAAATGTGTTGCCTTAGGCCTGGGCCTCCTGAGCCCAGGCAGAAACACATCCATGGGAACCAGACTATTTTTTTATGTTTTATAAGAATCAATGTATGTTGATTACCAAAAAGTTAGGAGCCTTTGATACTTTATTTCTGGCTGATGCTATTAATGGGCAAGTTCCACCTATCCATAAGTATAAAAAATATGTAAAAGTTATGGAACTAATCTAGTTAGTCCATTTCTGCTCCATGTTTGCGGAAACAACGAGCTTTAATTAGATATAAAAAGGATGTAACTGTCAATGAGTTGTGTGATCTCATTGGCTCAAGAACATATAGGGAGAATATAGAATGATTGTGAATATTTTCTAATTTACACTTTATTTACACTTAGGACAACAATGCACACACAAACACTAAAAAACATAAAAAAAAGGTTACAATAATACCCTTTGTAATTTGTTCAGTAGTGATCAGAATGTATTCCTTTGGATGACTGAAGGCCTTTATGAGTCTTTAAACATTTTCCCACTCCAAAGGTCTTTTCTACTACTTGTAAATATTGAATTTGATGGGGAGACTTAGAAATGAGCTCTTCTGAGAGTTGGAGATCTGCTCATAAAAATAATGGAAATGGTTTTTATGAAGCAATAAAAGGCAAATGAGATAATGTTAGCAATGAAATTTGAACTTCTACACATGCACTTATTTATATAAGAGCAATGTATTTTTTAAGTGAATAAATAATTATTTCTGTTTGAATCCACAAGGTGGCGATATTTGTTTGTTTTCTTCATTGACTTCTTACCAACAGCCATGTGCTCAAAAGCACATCTTTTTGCTGCCAGATGACCTACTTCCTAACTGACTGTAATATATAACATAACTCATTATTTAAAGACTGAAAATGTTTAGGGGGATGTCACGCAAAATAACACTTGCATCTTCTGGCTTAACTGTAAGAAGAATTGTATTATATGTACACTATTTTTTATTAAGTTGAAAAGAGCAGCAACATTTAGGCATTGCATTTTAGTGAATAAATATGAGAAATACATCTTCATTTAAAAAAAGAAAACCTTTATGAAATATAACTTGCCCATTCATCTCCTATACAATTTCATAATGCTGTTCCACCCAACCTCTTGACTTTTTTTCTGAGCTGCACTTTAATGTGACACAGCTGAGGTTTCATACATGGTATCATTTAAAACTATAGGTAGTAAAAAGTACTTTATCAAGCAAGTGTTATTAAAAAAAACATTTTCTTACAGTAAACTGACATTGAAGTTTGCAATATTTAGTGGTCAGTCAGCCTTTCTGATCCAGTCACAATCGACAATACTAATCTTTGATTAATGAGACATATTTTCCTTAAATACTTGATTAGCTCCTAAGGCATCGTGTGAGATGTCTTATCTGTAGTATTCCGACTGCTTGAAATCCGTGCCTCAGGAGCTAATCATATAATTATGGCAATGATGTCTCATTAACAAAAGATTAGAATCTGTGTGGGTGGATAAGAAAGGTTGAATGACAGCTAATTATTGCAGACTTAAATGTCAGTTTATTGTAATTTTTTCAGAATATTCAACTGATAAAGAACATTTTATTACCTATAGTTTAATTTATACCATACTTGGTACCTCTACAGTGCAGGGGTGGGCCACATACATGCCTGGATTTGATGATATCCCTGCTGCGCACAATTAAGTCAACCACTTCTTCAGTCATCCTGATTGCCTCAACTGTGCGCAGAAAGGCTATCTCCAAATCCTGGCCTGTGTGGGTCTTTTCCAGGATTGAACTTGCCCACCGTTGCTATAATGTATAAACTCCATGTACTCCTCTTGGTGGACACTTTATATCTGGAACTCCCTCCATGCTCAGCCAGACTTTTTCCAAATTTTCTAATTTTTATAAAGACCCTTAAACTTAACTATACAAATAGCATATGCCTTATCCTGCTACTCACCCAACAAGCCACTGAAACTTTTTTCTGTGTTAACTTTTTGGGATCCACCTAACAGTTGACTAAGCACACCCTCCCCTTTCGATATGCAAACCAAAGTGCACATCGATAATAATATGCCATTCAATGTGCTCTGTTTGCCCCTGTTACAGTATAGTAATACTAATAATACTTCTATTCTAGTGATAATCACTGAACAAAACATTGATAAAGTGCAGGATGTCAGCTATTTCAAGAAGACCTTGTTGCTTCTGGTTGCCAATAACATAGATGAAAAGTTACAACCTGCAGACCTCTAACATGGCCCTTCATTGTATGAAAGATAGTGGCCTTAGTGCCCGTGATGGCACCTAAATGTTGGCATCTGTAAACTCCTCAGAGGTCCTGGGACATGCATTTGTAGGATGTTTCTTTTTAATACAGTAAATGGTGCAGAGAATATGGTAAAAGTTTATGTCTTCAACTTTATGTGTATATATATATATATATATATATATATATATATATATATATATATATATATATATATATATATATATATATATATACACCGTATGTGTTTTTAAAAGTGATGAAATATTGTGGGTTTTTTGTAAGCTATTTACAAGGGTTTTTCCATTTACATGTCAGTGTATTCTAGATCTTCACACTAAAGTTTCAATATTGGTTTTCCTAAATGTTATTTATATACATTTGAATAGTAAAGGGTAGTTTTATGTTATGCAAATTAAAAACTATTAAATGAATTCTGTTGTATAGATTTATAAATAAAAGAGGTTTTGTTGCTGTTAAGTCGTTCAGTCGTGTCCAACTCCATGTGAGTCTATGGACCGCAGCATGTCTGAAACATCTGTCAGGTACTGCCCATCTGAGATCCATCCAGCTCGTGCTCATTGCTTCAATTAGCTCATCTATCCATCTCCACCTCTGTCGTCCCCTTCTTCATTTGTCTTCAATCTTTCCCAGCATCAGAGTCTTTTCTAGGGAATTCTGCTTTCCCATTATATGGACAAAATATTTGAGCTTCAGCCTCATGATCATACTTTCCAGTGAATAGTTGTGTTGATTTCCTGAAGTACTGATTTATTGGATCTTCTTGCAGTCCAACACCACAATTCAATGGCGTCAATTCTACGCCACTCAGACTTCTTTATGGTCCAGCTCTCGCATTTTATGTTACTTCTGGGAATACCATACAATTACTATGCTGACCCTTGTTGATAGTGTAATATCTTTACTTTTTACTAGCTTGTCCAAGCTCGCCATAGCTTTCTTCCCCAGACGCAAATGACTTTTAATTACATGGCCACAGTCACCATCTGTGGAGATCCTTGAAAATAAAACCTGTCACTGCCTCCACTTCTTCCCTATCCACCAGGAAATGAGATTGCGGTTTGCCAAGATCTTCATCTTTTTAAACTTTTGCACTCTCTTCTTGTACCCTCATCAATAAGTCTTTTAGTTCCTCTTCAACTTCAGCCATCAAAGTAGTATAATCTGCATATTTCTTCCAGCAATATTGATTCCGGCTTTAGATTCATCCAGTCCGGCCTTAAGGACAATGAACTCTGTGTATAAGGTGACAATATACAACCTTGTCTCACTCCTGTCTTGATCTTGAACCATTCTGTTGTCCCATGTTCGGTTCCGACCGTGGCTTCTTGGTCCACATACAGATTCTTCAGGTGCAGGATAAGATGGACTCCTCATCCCTTTAAGAACTCCACATGGGGAGAAGAAGTTTAGTTTTACCTAAAAATATCTACCTTTCATGTTAATGTGACTAAAACTGTGTTTCCTTTTTTAAATGTAGTGACTGCTCTTATTAATAATGCTGGAAGGGAATTTTTCATGAAAATTGTATTCGACTGTTCTAGACTTAATTATATTTCCTAACTTAACAAAACTGCTTACTCTAAAAAATGTTTCTTGTCACGACGGTACAATAAATCAAGCATTTCCAACAGTGACATATACATTTAATTATAATAGAACTGACAAAAGTTGCCAGTGGGCTGTGAGCTAGTGTGAGTACTGTAATAAGCATTCTGTCAGTGATTGCCATGTTATGAGCCTGATAAATGGGAGCGTGCACTGTATGGCATAATCAAGCACAGACTTTACTTAATATATCTATTATAAGAGCTGGGAAACCATTAAATGTCCTGACAAAGTACAGACAAAGCTTATATTCAATCTTATAACTGGATGTAAAGCATTATAGCTTCTTTATATGATTAATGGAAATCTGACGTACTAATAATAGTGGTGTTGGAGTGAAGTCATTGCTGTTGCATTTTTTCCACCCAACTTTTAAGGAAATAATCGCTTTCTCAAAGGGGGAAGACTTAATTTATATGTCCAGAAATACTTGGGCTTTTCCTCCTCTTCTTTAATAAAACAGAAATAATAAAGAAGTTTGGTCAGTCTTTCTGATCCATCCACAAAGCCATATACCTTGCTTATGGGAAATTCATTACCAATAATCGTTATTTACACCTTGGGGCTGCAAATCTATTCTCTTCAGTGTAACCTATGTACAAAACAAAAGTCTGGCCATACTTCCCGTGGTCTAAAGTTGTGCACAGGAGTTACCATAAAGACAATAGATTAAGAGCCACTGGGGGTAGTCACCAATTATTGGAAGTGATCACCAATTAAGAAGAGCTATGAGTAGGTGTATCATAAAAGCTGACTGACTGGTAAAAATTGCAAATGTAATGTAAGATTACTGTAGAACATGTATACCATATTATACCTCTATTGTGCCACTTTAATGGGCCCTGCAATGCAGCAAAAATATCTAATAAAATAAATGATATTTATGCCAAAGCTAAAACAGACCCTTGTAATCAGTTGTAAGCTCACCTTAAAGGTGCTCAACACGAATGTCAGACTCAGTAACACAGAGGATCCCAAATGGTGGTCTGTGGATTACCAGGGATCCATCCTCCTCAGAACTACTGGCATCACAAACAATTATTAAAAATAATTAATGCATTTTTATTCTGCATCAACATTTGGTACAGAAGTGCCTAAAATCACAATTTGTTGTTTATAAGTGTGCTTCTCTGCGCCACTAGGACACCATGCATTCCAATTGCAACAGCAGATAGAACATTCATATAGTGGTCTGTGAAGATGCTCCACCGCATTCAAGTGGTCCATGGGACCGTTGGCAATTTTTAAGTGGGAACCACTGCTCTAACTCTTCATCCTCCGCTGTCCTGCTCAGTGATACTCCCAAGCTGACTTCGCAGGTCGTATCCTGGAATGTTTTATCTCCTCAATGTCTTTTAATTGGCTCAGAAGTCTTTCTCACTGTAAATGAGATTAGGTACGTGCCTTGTTTGGAAGCATTAGATTAACAGCCACATTAAATTAGAACCCCGTAAGTGCAGCGTGAGACCTGCAATGGCTGCGGGCTTGAATTCTGGGCGAGTTACAGAGCGATTAAATTAGAGCTGGGTGCGAGTTACGGGTCTGAGACGCAAGCCCGTAAACCATTAGTCAAACCTGTAGTTAAATTTCAAAGTCTTACGGGTTTCAATTGCGGTGTACGAATGGACTCACATTCCAGAAATAATGCAATATTGATAAAGCCGTAAATATGATATTCCAGTCCATGAAAGTTCCATTATATGTATTAACATATTGAATGCCGGGATCGATATAACACTGAAATTAAACAGAAATAAAACAAATTTTAATACCTAACATCATTTTGCCTTTCATAATATGTACAGTAGTGTGTTTTTATTAGCATTTTATAGTGCTACGGATCGGGCTTTTAGCCCCTTGCGGGTCCTTTCTAGCACCTGTTGGCTTCTTGGCTCCATTTGCGGGTTACGGGGCTGAACGCGAGTGGTTTTGTTGCAATTTAGTAGTGAAATTGGAATGTAGCATTTACGTGTTTGAGAGAACAAAGAATTTGCGTGTGCGCAGTTCAAATTTTCACGTTGCGTTTTTTCGCACCTAACCTGCAAGTCGTCTGCGGGTAGCTTTAAGAGGCTAATTAAATAGCCATAAGTCATGCGGGCCTTGTTACGGGCTACGTTTTTACACGTCGAGGGAATTTAATAGGGCTATAAGTTTCTAACATCTTAAAGGCATTTTCGTTTGTTTCCTATGAGTTTTATAATTGTTTTATTAACGGAGAAAAAACACAACATAGTCACTTTAAAAGACTATTCTAGTTTAGGAAAAGTGTTACATACTTGTGAAATACGTTAAAACGATCAAATTAGTAGCCATGTAATCCAGGAACATAAATGCATTTTCAGAGAAAATGTATACTGTATCTAGCTGACTCTGCTTGTGTCATGGGCACTTCCGTCTTGGACTGCTAGGTCATCTTACTGAGGTTCGCTATTCCATTGAATTATTGTAACAATCTGCTCTCTTTATGGGGCTTGAGAAGGCTTAACAGAGCCGACCCTATCCCGCAGTATTGTTTTGGGTTTGTTTGGAATAAGTCAGCAGGACCTTAGCCAGACACTCCCCAGGAACCTTAGACCTTTTGCAGCAGCAGGAATACAGCTCGGCTGGGGATAGGTAGTTAATTGACCAGAGTCACAATCCGGTTACCGGTAGAAAATAACTCAAGGAACCACAACATTAACTATGTGTTCCAGAAGCAACTGACCAGTTTATTCTTTTCTTTGCCTAGCACATACACCACAAAAAAACACCATCCCCCTCTATAGCTAAAAACCCCACCTTGTAACTAAGGCTATCTTTTACAACCCCTGTTATGACTGTAGCCAGAGAGGATGCACGCCTGGCCGCTCCCGGTAGCCGCAATTCCACATAAATTCCTGTAGAACTTAACCCTTTGTGACTCCCACATGTGACTACATTAACTTTATATTATATAAGCAGGATGCCATGACCGTAAGTATGTGCACACATCACACTCATGACGGTACTATATGTACAAATTAATTCTTTAAACTTGACATGTAAATGAAAGATAAATTGTTACAGTCCTTAACACATCTCATGTCCCTTTTTTGTAGTCTTAGGTATTAGTAGCTCAGCATTCAAAAGTCCCAAATAACAAGGTTACTTGGGGTATTTTGGGGCGCCCCAGAGTCATTTATGACAGTCACAGTAAGCCCAAAAGAGTCCAGCAACTAGTCCAAAGTCCGGGGCTACCGTGACAGATATATTGTCTGGTGGCTATGGAAAGTAGCAGTTTTCCAATAGATTAAAAACTACCTCCTGTTCCTTCTAGGTTTCTAATCCTGTTAGGAACAAATATAATCTGCTGCCATTAAAGCAAAACTAAATACAATAGTTAGAATTTAATGGCTATATTTATTTTTTACATTATTACGTCAAGTTCTTCATAAAGCAAGTATGACAGTATCCTTGTCCTTAAGCAACAATTGTAGGAATTTTTTTCTATTTGGTCTTTTGAATGACTAAACTTGCTAATCAGTAAAACGTTTTGAGAAAATAAAAAAGTAAACACTGCCTTCATATTTTTCACTTTTTAAACAACTTTTGCAGTTACTTGAGGCTTTCATTTTCTTTACTAAGCTGATTCTTGCAGCTTCTGTCCTGACACATTCCCATTGTGCAAATTCCAAGATTCCTCCCACTTCAGGAAACTGAAATGGTAAATTCCACGTCAGCATAAATGCATAAAATAGCTAATAAATTACAGGCTGTATTTTTTTTTACATTCTAAAATAATTTTGCTATTCAAAGAGGATATTTTGCATTTATGATCACAGTGGTCCTTTAACCACTTGTGTGTATGAGAATTGGATTAGAAGAAAAATAAATCTTATTTTTTTATTCGAGAGTCCATATGGATAGTTTGGATATCTTGGCATTAATTCAGTATACATTTTAAAGGTTCAAGGGCTTGACTGTAATCCATAGATTTTTACAAAGTGTTGTCAGATCATTACCTTCCAGGATTCCAGAGAACAGCAAGAAGAGATAAGGAACCATTTTAAATGATCAAGGCAAAGAAATGGAAGAAGTTAATAGAATAGGAGGAAAACTCTTCAAGAAAAGTAGAGACATGAAGCGCAAATGGATATGATCAAGGACGAAAGCAACAGGGATTTAACAGAAACAGAAGAAATTAAGAAGAGGTGCGAGGAAAAAACATTAAAATGAACTATACAGGAAGGATCCTAATATCACTATTCACTTTATTTAGAGCCAGACATCCTGGAGAACAAAGTTAAATAGGCCATAAGAAGCATTACTAATAATATCAATATCAAGATACTAAACGCAATATGGAAAATCTAGAAGTGGCCATTGGAGTGGAAAAGATCAGTTACAATTTTTAAATGGAAATGCCAAAGAGAGCTCAGATTATGAAACAAATGCGCTCATTTCACGTCATGGAACAAGAAATGCCAAATGTACAAGCCATATTCAGAAGAGGCAGAGGAACCAGAGGCACCAAAATCCTCTAGGTAATGGAGAGAGCAAGGACGTTCAAGAAAAAACATTTACTTCTGCTTCATTGACTACTCTAAAGACTTTGACTGAATGCACCATAATAAATTGTGGCAAGTTCTTAAATAAATGAGGATACTGTGTCACCTTTTTCAACATCCTTAGGAATTTGTAAATGGATTAAGAAGCACTAAAAGTGTGGAACAACTAACTGGTTCAAGATTTGGATGCAGAGATGATAAATATTTATTATGCATCTCCCTTCTCCGTGTCATCCCAAGGATCTTCTTGACCAAACAACATGCCATATAACTGGCTGACAACTAAAGATTGAGGGCCTCAGTTTTCACAACCATTATATCCAAGGAAAATAGCTCTGTAGTAACAAGACAAAAATGTGGTGCCATTTTCTAAGAGGGGAACTAAAACCATACACATGGGGTCACTCGTAGGAAAACTCCTAGTAACATTCCAAATGGATAATGTTCAGCAATAGTGCAATGAAAACAATATTATTTAAGAGTGACAACATGGGTCTACTGTATGAGGGATATAGAATGACAAATTAATGTGATTAAATTCTATGAGGAAATGTACAGGAGCTTTGGACAAGACACTACAGTTTATTCAAGACCAGCTTCTTCCTTATTGATAACTGCATTGCAAGAGTTGGCATTAAGTTAGATCTTAATGTATATTCAATGAAGAATGGCAAGGCACATTTCAGATGGGTTTTAATAAACATAAATGTGCAATTATAAATTTGGGAAGGAAGCAAATCCATAAATGGGTAGAATTTGTAATTAAACTCTTGTAGATGTATTTTGTATTGAACAATATTTGTTGTTTTAAATTACCTTGATATATAATGAGAATATTATTGTCTTTCTTTATGAGACAATTGGCAATGTTTCAAATGTTTTTCTGTTTGCCTTCCTCAGGCTCAATTGACATTTAACAATGAATCTGCATATTACAAAGATCAGAGATATAAAAAGGTCGAACTTGATGGGCTAAAAGTATTTTTCAACCTCAATTAGTTTGTAACTATGTAATAATAATGGAAGATTACTACTCTAGAGCTGGAGATTCCAACACTACCTCCAAAGTATCCAAATATGTTATTTTTGCACAATATACTTTAAAAGGACATTGAAAGCATGTTGTTCTCTTTGTTGCATCTGAAAGACGGTATATGATAATGTAACACCGTGTGTGTCTGCTTCTTTGTTTTAGTTTTTTTTCAAATGAAGCTCCTAAAGCAGATAAAGCGAAAGCTCTAAACGGGGCATTTTAACATGGGGAAGATAGGGGAACTCATGAAAAAAAAAAAAAAAAACACAATTTAAATTGAAATGTAAAGTTTTATTTGAACTTCAAAGAAACGGCAAACATAACACTAACACAAACTGAACATTAGAAGAAATATAAACTTTAAATTAATGATGTTGACGCTTCTGGATCATCCTGGATTCTGTTTTCTTTGTAGAAAAAAAACTGTTATAGTGAATCAGAATGTGAAAAAGGGATCTGGCAGGAAAAACAGCGTTATAGCGAGGCCGTGCTATAGAGAATCGGAGCGGAAAAAGGGGTCTGGCAGTCAAAAACAGCATTATAGCGAGGCAATGCTATAGAGAATCGGAGCGGAAAAAGGGATCGGGCAGGCAAAAACAGCGTTATAGCGAGGCAGTGCTGTAGGGAATCATAGAGTTAAAAGGGATCTGGCAGGAAAAACAGCGTTATAGCGGGGCAGTGCTGTAGAGAATCAGAGCGTGAAAAGGTATCCGGCAGGCAAAAACAGCGTTATAGCGAGGCAGTGCTATAGAGAATCAGAGCGTGAAAAGGGGTCCGGCAGGCAAAAACAGCGTTATAGCGAGGCATTGCTATAGAGAATCGGAGCCCAAAAAGGGATCGGACCGGCAAATACAGCGTTATAGCGAGGCAGTGCTATAGAGAATCGGAGCGTAAAAAGGGATCGGGCAGGCAAAAACAGCTTTATAGCGAGGCAGTGCTGTAGAGAATCATAGAGTTAAAAGGGATCTGGCAGGAAAAACAGCGTTATAGCGAGGCCGTGCTATAGAGAATCAGAGCGTGAAAAGGGATCGGGCAGGCAAAAATAGCGTTATAGCCAGGCAATGCTATAGAGAATCAGAGCGTGAAAAGGGGTCCGGCAGGCAAATACAGCGTTATAGTGAGGCAATGCTATAGAGAATCAGAGCGTGAAAAGGGATCGGGCAGGAAAAACAGCGTTATAGCGAGGCAATGCTATAGAGAATCAGAGCGTGAAAAGGGGTCCGGCAGGCAAAAACAGCGTTATAGTGAGGCAGTGCTATAGAGAATCAGAGCGTGAAAAGGGATCGGGCAGGAAAAACAGCGTTATAGCGAGGCAATGCTATAGAGAATCAGAGCGTGAAAAGGGATCGGGCAGGAAAAACAGCGTTATAGCGAGGCAGTGCTGTAGAGAATCAGAGCGTGAAAAGGGATCGGGCAGGAAAAACAGCGTTATAGCGAGGCAGTGCTGTAGAGAATCAGAGCGTGAAAAGGTATCCGGCAGGCAAAAACAGCGTTATAGCGAGGCAGTGCTATAGAGAATCAGAGCGTGTAAAGGGGTCCGGCAGGCAAATACAGCGTTATAGCGAGGCAGTGCTGTAGAGAATCAGAGCGTGAAAAGGTATCCGGCAGGCAAATACAGCGTTATAGCGAGGCAGTGCTGTAGAGAATCAGAGCGTGAAAAGGGATCGTGCAGGCAAAAACAGCGTTATAGTGAGACAGTGCTGTAGAGAATCAGAGCGTGAAAAGGGATCTGGCAGGAAAAACAGCGTTATAGCGAGGCAATGCTATAGAGAATCAGAGCGTGAAAAGGGATCGTGCAGGCAAAAACAGCGTTATAGTGAGACAGTGCTGTAGAGAATCAGAGCGTGAAAAGGGATCTGGCAGGCAAAAACAGCGTTATAGCGAGGCAGTGCTATAGAGAATCAGAGCGTGAAAAGGGATCTGGCAGGAAAAACAGCGTTATAGCGAGGCAGTGCTGTAGAGAATCAGAGCGTGAAAAAAGGTATCCAGCAGGCAAAAACAGCGTTATAGCGAGGCAATGCTATAGAGAATCGGAGCCCAAAAAGGGATCGGACCGGCAAAAACAGCTTTATAGTGAGACAGTGCTGTAGAGAATCAGAGCGTGAAAAGGGACCTGGCAGGAAAAACAGCGTTATAGCGAGGCAATGCTATAGAGAATCAGAGCGTGAAAAGGGATCTGGCAGGAAAACAGCGTTATAGCGAGGCAGTGCTGTAGAGAATCAGAGCGTGAAAAGGTATCCAGCAGGCAAAAACAGCGTTATAGCGAGGCAGTGCTATAGAGAATCGGAGCCCAAAAAGGGATCGGACCGGCAAAAACAGCTTTATAGCGAGGCAGTGCTATAGAGAATCGGAGCGGAAAAAGGGATCGGGCAGGCAAAAACAGCGTTATAGCGAGGCAGTGCTATAGAGAATCATAGAGTTAAAAGGGATCTGGCAGGAAAAACAGCGTTATAGCGAGGCAGTGCTGTAGAGAAGCGGAGCATAAAAAAGGGATCGGGCAGGCAAAAACAGCGTTATAGCTGGGCAGTGCTATATAGAATCGGAGCGGAAAAAGGGGTCTGGCAGGCAAAAACAGCATTATAGCGAGGCAGTGCTATAGAGAATCATAGAGTTAAAAGGGATCTGGCAGGAAAAACAGCGTTATAGCGAGGCAGTGCTGTAGAGAATCAGAGCGTGAAAAGGTATCCGGCAGGCAAAAACAGCATTATAGCGAGGCAGTGCTATAGAGAATCAGAGCGTGTAAAGGGGTCCGGCAGGCAAATACAGCGTTATAGTGAGGCAGTGCTATAGAGAATCGGAGCCCAAAAAGGGATTGGGCAGGCAAAAACAGCGTTATAGTGAGGCAGTGCTATAGAGAATCGGAGCGTGAAAAGGGGTCTGGCAGGTAAAAACAGCGTTATAGCGAGGCAGTGCTGTAGAGAATCTGAGCGTAAAAAGGGATCTGGCAGGAAAAACAGCGTTATAGTGAGGCAGTGCTATAGAGAATCAGAGCGTGAAAAGGGGTCCGGCAGGCAAAAACAGCGTTATAGCGAGGCAGTGCTATAGAGAATCAGAGCGTGAAAAGGTATCCGGCAGGCAAAAACAGCGTTATAGCGAGGCAGTGCTATAGAGAATCAGAGCGTGAAAAGGGGTGCGGCAGACAAAAACAGCGTTATAGCGAGGCAGTGCTATAGAGAATCAGAGCGTGAAAAGGGGTCTGGCAGGCAAAAACAGTGTTGTAGTGTATCGGCTCTAAACAGGGTTGCTTTAAAGCGGGGTATACCTGTATTCAGAAGTCACATATTTTCTTTATTGAATTTAAAGGGACAGTGAATGTTTCTGGAGTTCACTAAAAATATAATGCATGTATCTCTTTATTTTTGTGTACACTGTGAATTGCTTAAAGGTTCTTTCTTTTTCTACCTAAAATCTTACAAGAGGCATAATTGGGTTCTCCCCTCTGCATCTCATGAAGACTGTGCACTTTTAAGTACAGGGTGTACAGTGTCTCATAGTAACCAATCAGTGGCAGCATTCCACAAAATGCTGCTTGAGAGAGGTCACTGATTGACTACCGTATATACTCGAGTATAAGCCGATCCGAGTATAAGCCGAGGCACCCATTTTACCACATAAATAAATAATACTGGGTAAAATGAGTGACTCGAGTTTAAGCCGAGGGTGGGAAATGTGCTGCCCCCTGTGTCCCCCTCTCTCTCCGTGTCTCTTCTCCCCTCTCCCTTCCCTGTGTCTCTTCTCCCCTCTCCCTTCCCTGTGTCTCTTCCAACCTCTCCCTTCCCTGTGTCTCTTCTAACCTCTCCCTTCCCTGTGTCTCTTCCCCCCTCCCTTATCACCCTCCTCAACACCACTCCTCATCCTCAACCTCCCTCCTCATCCTCAACCTCCCTCCTCATCCTCAACCCCACTCCTCATCCTCAACCTCCCTCCTCATCCTCAACCTCCCTCCTCATCCTCAACCTCCCTCCTCATCCTCAACCCCCTCCTCAAACCTCCCTCCTTATCCTCAACCCCCTCCTCAACCTCCCTCATCATCCTCCCTCCTCATCCCTCCCATCCTCAACCCCCCTCCTCATCCTCAACCTCTGTCCGCATCCTCAACCTCCATCCTCAACCCCCCTCCTCAACCCCTTCTCATCCTCAACCTCCGTCCGCATCCTCAACCCCCTCCTCAAGCCCCCCATCCTCAACCTCCCTCCTCAACCCCCCCATCCTCATCCTCCCTCCTCAACCCCCTATCCTTTCTCCTCAACCCCCCATCCTCCCTCCTCAACCCCCAATCCTCCCTCCTCAACCCCCCATCCTCCCTCCTCAACCCCCCATCCTCCCTCCTCAACCCCCCATCCTCCCTCCTCAACCCCCCATCCTCATCCTCAACCCCTCATCCTCAACCCCCCCATCCTCAACCCCCCCATCCTCAACCCCCCCATCCTCAACCCCCCCATCCTCAACCCCCCCATCCTCAACCCCCCATCCTCAACCCCTAATCCTCAACCCCCCTCCTCCACCCCTCCTCCTCATCCTCAACCTCCCTCCTCATCCTCCCTCCTCATCCTCAACCTCCCTCCTCAACACCCCTCCTCAACCCCCCCCATCCTCGACCTCCCTCTTCAACCTCAACCCCCCTCAACCTCCCCCTCATTCCCCCTCAACCTAAACCCCCCTCAACCCCCCTCCTCCACCTAAACCCCCCTAAATACCTCCCCCCTCTCCCCTCACTTACCTGCTTGTGCTCCGGCCTCCGCTCCTTGACCCGGCGCGCATGTGACGTCACAAAAGCGCAGCGTCATTAGCATATACCGGGTGCCGGCACAAGCAGGTAAGTGAGGGGAGAGGGGGGAGGTATTTAGGGGGGTTTAGGTGGAGGAGGGGGGAGGGAAAGAGACACAGGGGGGAGGGAAAGAGACACAGGGGGGAGGGAAAGAGACACGGGGGGTAGAGAGACACACGGGGGGGGGGATAGAGACACACGGGGGGGTTAGAGAGACACGGGGGGAGAGTGACTCGAGTATAAGCCGAGGGGGCCCTTTTTTGCCTTAAAAAAAGGTCTGAAAAACTCGGCTTATACTCAAGTATATACAGTAATTAAAACACTGCACTACAGTCTCTGTATCCACGAGCTGCATGAGCTACAGAGGGCAAGCCCAAATGGGTACAAATTGAATGATTTAAGGCAGAAAACAGAGCCTCTAAGCACTTTGTAATGAAATAAAGTACATACATGTAAATAGATACAAAGGTGTATTATTATATTCCTAGTGAAATCCAGAAACGGCACATTTTTATTCTGAATAGATTTACTCCACAATTAAATTAACTACATATATGTAAATCATTTCATAGCTTGGTATATATGATGGGAATTAAATATATTTAATCTGCTGTGAAGAATTATAATATATGTGTTTAATCTTAGTTGATGAGAATCTGTATAGTGTAGTACAAGTTTTAATCTGATTTCACTGGTATCTATGTCCGTAAATACATTTATTTAATACAATTTGTTGGATATCTCTGTGGGTAAATATAATTTAATATAGTTTGCTCATTTCTATTTGAGGAAATATGTGTCACTGGGTACTGCCTGTGACAATGTGCAGTACACTGTACTTTCTGTGCTGTCAGTGTCTATATCAGGCTCACTGTATAAAATATACTGTCAGTGTCTTAAGTAGATTCACTGTCATTATCTATATTAAATACACTGTATAATGTCAGAGTCTATTTGAAGACCAGAAAACAAAGTGGAGCTCAAAGAGGTGCTCAATCAGAGAGTGAACTAACCTTAATAGGTTACTTCTATGGACATGATAACCCACTCTGAGAGCAACCTCTTTTAGGGAGTTCACTGACCTCACTGACGAGGCCCAATAATGGGCGAAACGTACGTCTAGGGTTTGCTGTTTCTCCTGTTCCGGGTAGAATTGCCTGGTATTTTGGGGCTGGGTCACTCTAGTGAGTGGGACCAGACTGATATACTACAGGATATTTTTTCCTGTGAAGGGCACTACACATTGTCAGTGAATATAGGAAGCCCACAGTTTACTATATGGTGTCAGTGCCTGTATGAGACCCATTGTATACTATATATTGACTATATATTGTCGAGGGAATTGATGTATACTGTGAGTGTCTATATTTAACCGTTTATATACTGTAAATGCCTTTATGAAACCCACTGTATACTATACACTGGCAGTATCTTAAAGAAGCCCATTATGTATGTACTGTATACTGTCACTGCTATACTGTCTGTGATTGGATGCTATCAATGTTTTATGTGTAGCACTGTGATCGTATCAGCACAACACAGTGCACACCCGAGCGCATATACAGAACTGTGTATATTTTCAGTATTTATTTGCTGCACAGTTTTACTATTGATCAATGGTTTTCAAAGAGCTTGTTGTTAAGGAACCCTTATAACATATAGTGACATTATGACAGACTCTGACCCTGACTCCTCTCCCTTCCCATCAGAGTTATTAATGCTGCATTAACAAAAGTGTGGTGTCATAGATAAGAAGTATCACATAAATAGTTGTGAGCATGCGGGTTGTTGCTAACGCTGCGGCCCTCGCAAAGCGAGGGCCGCAGTTGCTGGCAACGCTCCCAGGCGGCCCACAGCGGCCCACATCACCCGAGGCACCTGCCCGGCTCCCCCTGCCCCTCTGATGCTCCCCAGCGGCCCACATCACCCCAGGCTGCAGGGAAGCTCAGACACCCAGCCAGCACTGGCAGGACCCTGCCACTGATGCTGCCATGCTCCCCAGTGGCCCACATCACCCCAGGCGCTTGCACGGGAAGCTCAGGAAAGCTCGGACACCCAGCCAGCACCCTGCCACTGATTCTGCCATGCTCCCCAGCGGCCCACATCACCCCAGGCGCCTGCACGGGAAGCTCAGACACCCAGCCAGCACTTCCAGGTATCAGTGCTGCAGGAGGCAGCTCCAGGGAGGCAGGACAGTTGGGGGTACAAGGAGGAGCCTCCGATCCCGGCCTGTGCTGTCTGGCCTGCAGCTGGGTTCCGCAGCTACTTCACATCTTTCCTTGCGCTGGGCTCCGAGGACAGGCCGCAGGGGGCGGGGCCTAAGGCTGCACAGGCCTAAGGCTGCAATATAGAGGGGGAGAGGATCGCGAGGCCCGCAATAAACTTACCCCCGTTGGGTGTACAAGGAGGAGCCTTTCCTGGAGAGGGAGCAGCGGTGCTCCGATCTGGGCTGGTTGCCCTGTGGCTGGCTTCTCCTCCAGGGCTCCCTCCTCGGCAGCTCCACACAGCTGCTTCACATCTCTGCCTCAACAAGCAGACAGGACAGAGATGAGGATTGCAGCCGCCGCTGCTCCCCACACGGACAGCCATCTGCAGAGATCCAGTGGGAGAAGAAGGCACTTTCAAGTACAGGGGAATGTGCAGGGGAACCCAGGAGGTAATGAAGTGGGGGTCACAAGCAGGGAGAAGGGAGACAGGATTGGGGAAGGGAGCCAGAAGAGGTAGGTGTGACACAGGGAAGGGAGAATGGGGCAAAGAGACACAGAGGAGGGAGGGGGGTACAGGGGAGGGAGTGGGGGAAGAGACACAGGGGAGGTAGAGGGGGAAGAGACACAGGGGAGGGCGATGGGGAGAATGGGAGACAGGGGAGGGAGAGTGGAGGCAAAGAGAGACAGGGGAGGGATAGAAGGGGCAAAGAGAGACAGGTGATGGATATATTGGGCAAAGAGAGACAGGGGAGGGATAGAGGGGGCAAAAAGATACAGGGGAGGGATAGAGGGGGCAAAGAGATACAGGGGAGGGATAGAGGGGGCAAAGAGAGACAGGGGAGGGATAGAGGGGGCAAAGAGAGAAAAGGGAGGGATAGAGGGGGCAAAGAGAGACAAGGGAGGGAGAGAGGGGGCAAAGAGGGACAGGAGGGGGAGGGGAAGAGACATGGGAGGGAGAAATGTTTGGGGAAAAACTTGATCTTGCCGTCATTTTTTGACGGGCAAGTGGCTAGTTTTGTTATATTTATGAAACAGGGCTACAAGTGTGGAATATACACCTCATTATGTCTATTTTGTATATTGCATTTTTTCATTCTAATTTATTACTCAAAGCTTATTTTAGAGAGCACTCACAGTAGTAACATTTTTTCAAATTAACTTTAAATTATGAGGATCTCATGGGGCCTGAGGAACCCAACCCAAAAATCATTTCTTTGTCCTACTTTTTTCAACTGTTCTCCCATCATTCCTCCAGGCATCAAGCACCCACCAAGATAGACTCCTAATCATTCTTTATTCTTTTGGGTTTTTACACATCTTGTTTTATATATCTTGTATGTTTATTACCTTATTATTCTAAATATACACTCATTATCTTATTTACATTGGTTCTTTCTGCATAGTTCAGACACTTGGTACTAGATCACTCGGCTGGTTAGATTTATCTGGATTACATATAGCGATCCCTGCAATTTTCTGAGTAATATTAACTTGGTAAGAGTCCCACAAGCAATTTTCTAAATTTAAATCTCAATCAGATTAGATATTTACAGTGCCTTGCAAAAGTATTCACCCCCTTGGCATTTTTTGTGTTTTGTTGCCTCACAACCTGGAATTAACATGGATTGTTTGAGGATTTGCATCATTTAATTTATAGAACATGCCCACAACTTTGAAGATTTTAGTTTTTTTGTATTGTGAAGCAAACAACAAAAAGGACAAAATAACAGAAAAAGTCAATGTGCATTACTATTCACCCCCCTAAAGTCAATACTTTATAGAACCACCTTTTGCCACATCTTACCACTGGGATTTTTGCCCATTCCTCCTTTCAAAACTGCTCCAGCTGGTTTAAGTTGGATGGTTTGCGCTTGTGAACAGCAATCTTTAAGTCTGACCACATATTTTCTATTGGATTGAGGTCTGGGCTTTGACTAGGCCATTCCAACCCTTTTACATGCTTCCACTTAAACCATTCAAGTGTTGCTTTAGCAGTGTGTTTGGTGTCATTGTCCTGCTGGAAGGTGAACCTCAATCCTAGCCTCAAATCACGCACAGAGTGGTACAGGTTTTGCTCAAGAATATCCCTGTATTTAGCACCATCCATCTTTCCCTCAACTCTGACCAGTTTCCCAGTCTCAGCTGCTGAAAAACATCCCCACAGCATGATGCTGCCACCACCATGTTTAACTGTGGGGATGATGTTCTTTGGGTGATGTGTTGGGTTTGCACCAGACATAGCATTTTCTTTGTTGGCCGAAAAGTAAAATTTTAGTCTCATTAGACCAGAGCACTTTCCTCCATACATTTTGGGAGACTCCCACATGCCTTTTCCGAAGCTCAAAACATGCCATTTTGTTTTCTGCTGAAAGTAATGGCTTTCTTCTGGCCACTCTGCCATAAAGCCCAACTCTATGGAGCGTACGGCTTATTGTCATCCTATGTACAGATACTCCAGTCTCTGCTGTGGAACTCTGCAGCTCCTCCAGGGTTACCTTAGGTCTCTGTGCTGCCTCTCTGATTAATGCCCTTTATTCCCGGTCCGTGAGTTTTGGTGGGCGGCCGTCTCTTGGCAGGTTTGTTGTTGTGCCATGTTCTTTCCATTTGGTTATGATAGATTTGATGGTGCTCCTGGGGATCATCAAAGATTTGGATATTTTTTTAATAACCTAACACTAACTTGTACTTCTCCACAACATTGTCCCTTACTTGTTTGGAGAGTTCCTTGGCAGTGTTTGGTTAGTGGTGCCTCTTGCTTAGGTGTTGCAGCCTTTGGGGCCTTTAAAAAAAGGTGTGTGTATATGTAATGACAGATCATGTGACACTTAGATTGCACACAGGTGGATATCATTTCACTAATTATGTGACTTCTGAATGTAATTGCTTGCACCAGAGCTTTTAATGTTCTTCATAACAAAGGAGGTGAATACGTATGCACATGCCAATTTTCTGTTTTGTATTTCTAAAAAATAGCTTTATGTATATATTTTTCTCATTTTACATCACCAACTTAAACTATTGTGTTTTGATCCATCACATAAAATTCAGATTAACAAAACATTGAATTTACGGCTGTAATGTACCAAAATAGGCTAAATGCTAAGGGGGGGCGGGGGGGGGGGGATAATTTTGCAAGGCACTGTATGTATTTATTTGGTGAAGCTGTTGCATTACTTCGTTTTACCTGTAGTTGATAATTTTATTAATGTACAATATTTTACACCATGTGTATTACATTGTTATTGTTGTTACTCATTCGCTGTTGCACTATATATAAAATAGAATAGAAAGGTATTTAGAAATGTAAGTAGAAATACAAGTACAGGTACAGCACAATACAAATCTAAAATGAGTCATCAGACAGCTTAGTGAAACAGAGGTGAGGCCCCTACTCCAAAGAGCTTACAATCTAGAAGCCATTTTTTGTTGGTGATGTAGTCTATGTACCAATCCCTGAGCTAATCACTATGTCACACTAGTATGTAATTATTTAAAACTAGCGACTTGCCCATCAAAAATGACGGCAATAACATTTGAAGCCTTGCAATGCTGTTGTTTGCCACACAATTGGAGGCTCTCCCTCCCTCTAACTTGCAGGCCTCGCGAAGAGCGCCTTCGCTGCGTGCATGCACAAGCCTGTAACTTTGCGAGTATTACAGACCAACTCTCTCACCCCTGTGTCTCTTTCCTCCCTCTCCCTCCCCTGTTTCTCTTCCCCCCTCTACCTCCCGTGTCTCTTTCCCCCCTCTCCTTCCCCAGTGTCTCTTTGCCCCCGTCTTTTTATTTTTTTCTCTTATCTCCTTCCTGTTTGTCTCTACCCCCTCTTTTCCTCCCATGTGTCTCCCCCCCCCCCCCCCTTTCTCTTCTCCCTGTCTCTCTAAACATTTGTGGGCTTGGCGGTTAAACCTGTAACTCTTTTCAAGCCCGCAAGAATCTGAAAGCGTTGTTGCTCAAAGCCTTTCAGGATTAAAAAAAAAGTTACGGGTTTAACGCCGCCATTTTTTTTCAAGCCTGTAACTCGGAAGCTGTTGGGAGGCCTCCAAAAGAGGCCAGTTTAAGAGCAAATTAGCTGTCAACCTCACTTACGTGCTCCCTCCCCCCATCTACTTTTTTTGTCTGTTTCAGGCCTCGCTCAACTAACTGTCATGATATTTTTTTTGGCCTTGTGATGAACGCATTTGGCGCTCAATGCGAGCCTCTGACCCCTCTACCTTACTGGCCCAGCTTCGCTGCTCATTGGAGATCATTGCGCATGTGCAAGCCCCTAACTTTTAACATAGCGTTACTGACAAACTCGCAATTACGACAACTATATATGCGATGTTGGCCTAATCTATCTATCTATCTATCTATCTATCCATCTATCTATCCTTTTGTTCTCTGTTTTACTAAAATAAACAAGATGGATGAAATTATGACCTCACAATAGCTGACAATGTTTTCAAAAAGTGTTGTATTTCTTCTTTATTTCCTAGCTCTAAACTCTCTAAGTTGGCACTGCAGTAAGGTACCAAGGATTGAGGATCTGACATGGATTTAATAATATTCCATCTTGTAAGGAGCTTTGGGAACAAACACTATATATATATATATATATACATATATATATATATATATATATATATATATATATATATATATATATATTTATATATATATACTAGTGACATGCCCTTTAAAAAAATTATGGCAATAACATTTTAAGCCAATGCTGTTTGCCACACAATGCGAGCCTATGGCCCCTCTGAGCACCTTCGTTTTTGGCAATCCGCACCTTTCCTGCTTTGCAATAATCATCGCTCATTGCGAGCCTTTCTCCCTGTGTAGTTTAGGGGCCTACTGCCTTGGGTTAAGTGTTACTGGTTTGCGTTAAGTCTTAGTGCTTAGGGCTCGTATTTACATCCTTCGTCCTCTTTTTACGTCCTTCGGCTGCGTTTTACGTCCTTCGACCTCGTTTTCGTCTTGTTGAATTTTTTTCGCCCTCCATTTTTGCTCTCGCTTTTTTTGCTCTCCCCCTGTGCTGTGTGTAAGGTAACTTGAGTCATATTTGTGGGGGGGTTTCCAGGTATTTCCAGTTCGGCGTTCGGCCGTAAAAATTCGTATTTTTGCGAGCCCCGCCGTCCATGTACGAGCTTAGGGTACGAAGTAGTAAGGGCAGTAATTTTGCATCCTTCCCGCGGTTGCCTAATCCCGCGTGTTGTCGGGATGAGCGCCTGTGGCGCTCATCTCCACCAGCGCAATGAGCACCTTTTGGCTCTCATTGCTGGGCTGCAAAAGCGGCCCTCACTTCGGGAGGCCCGTGGTTGCGGCACTCAACGGTGGCTTTTGCTTTTTGAGTGCTGCCATCGCGGGGTTTGCTATGCGAGCCCGCAATTTTAACATAGCTTTACCAACAACTTTTGGCAAGCCCGCAATTACGAAAAACTATATATGTGATGAGTTCAAAGACAGGGCCTGATTCTTTTGCAATGTGTTAATATTGTTTATGCCTTGTACTTAACCCCTGTATAGTGCTACAGAATATGTTGGCGCGTTACATATAAGGGTAATAGTAATAACATAATATTCATAGGGACATAGTTATTCATGTACACATGTAACTAATGTGTGTGTTTGAGCTTAATGTTAAAAATTGTGATGAGTGGAGGAGTTAAATGTGTTATTTTTCTGTTTCCACAAAATGGGTGGTGCAGTAACGGTAATGTCAGAGGTCAAGGGGTGGAGTTTGTCACCGGGGCAGTGTCTGGCAACAAGGTAGGCCGTTTATAGAAGGGTTTGGTCTTCCGCCCGACCAACTTAAAATTCCATTAGCTACCACTGTTAGGAAGATAGGACAGTAATCCCTGTTCAGTCTGTCTTTAATTGCACAGTAACGAGAAGCCAGCTGCTTTGTTTGATTATCAGATCACGATTTATCTTGATTTTCTCAACATATGTTTCCTCTTTATACTGTTAGCAGACGATACCATGTCATGCGTGAGCGAGATCCTTCACAGCCCCAAAGTAGGACAATGTATGAAAATGTATGTGGGAAATAACGGGGTAATCTGAAAATGTATTTTATCTAAAAGTTCATGTTTAACGCGACATAGAAATATTCCTTTTTCTTTGTAACTGATATTTGTTAATGTGTCAAATGAATGTCTCGGAGCCCATTGTGTATCTTCTCTGGGGGGCCTGTCCCTGTTAGCCAATGAGTAGTAATATAGATGAATGAGTCATACTAGAGTGCCAGTGAAATCTTCATACTGTAGTTTATTCTGTGCATTCCCTTTTAGTTTCAAGAGGTTTAAACACATTATGTTGAATACTATTTTCATGTTCTTTAGAAAAATATTGTTCCATGTGCATTTAACATACCAGACTGTTCTTAATCTATTTCATAAATCTGAACTCTCTCAATGACTGACTGTTTTGTATCTCCACTGTGAAGGGCAATGCATTATTGTCTTTGACATGGATGTTTGTTCTTCCACGCTGAGACATTTTTAGATTTCAGATACATGATCTGTTTGATATAATTCGATGTTTAGGGAAATGAGAGTTCATCAGCTAATTTTAGAGTTGTGAATTTACACGTTAAGTTGATTATTATTATTTACATACCCCAAAAATAACACGTATAGAAATTGGCTTTTTTTTTGTTCCTCTTCCACAATGGACAGTTGCCGGAATAAAAGAACCGTAGATCACTAAACTGGTATGTAATGTATGCTAATCTACATTACATTATATTTTATATATCCAAGGGTAGAGCACATCCCCAGATCCTTCTGTAATGCGAAGTCGTCTCGCAGATGATGCCCTGAATCTTTTAAACTAAATCATATTTGGAGCCATCACTGTGTCACTTTAAGGAAGCTCTGATTGAAAACTAGGTAATAAAAATACAAATCTCCTAAAGCACAATCACATATTAGTTCACATTTTTACTTGACAATCAACCTTCCTGCTACACCCACTAAGCAGTGAAATAAATCTTTTGCTAGTGGGATATCCTTGCTAGTAATTGATTACCCTCTGGAGCTCTGAATATATTGTTTTCCGTGCAAAACATGTGCAAAACAAAAGACTTGGCATGTTCAGATCCCAGAAAGAAACAGCGTATTATTCCCTTGCGTATGAGCATGCCCATTTTGTTTTGCATGTCGAGGGGGTATCATCATTTATTATCATCATTTATTGGCAATAATAAGCCATTAACAAGAGATAACAGAGTGTCATTAGTGTGTGGATCTAAAAGATGACTGACAGATACAAGAAAGCAAACCTATTTTTTTTTGTGGGTGTAGTGAAAACACACGCAAGAGGCAGTGAATTAGAGCTGCTTTACATACACCATGACATGTACATCAAATGGAGCCTCCTGCTGGGCATTATGGGACCATGACATTCAGTCTTGTGAGATAAGCATTAAAGTTAGGCTCTGCTCACAGTACTGAATTATGAGCAAAATGTGAGCGTCATATCATATAAGTATTTTTTTATTGAAGGAAGATTGCTGTAGCATAATTTAGAGCATTTGTAATTCTCATTCAAACTTTTTTAACTGTTTAATATTGCAGCAGAAGACAATAGTAGAACAGTGGGGGAAAAAGGTATTTGATCCCCTGCTGATTTTGAACGTTTGTCCACTTACAAAGTAATGATCAGTCTATAATTTTAATGGTAGGTGTATTTTAGCAGTGAGACAGAATAACAACCCCCCCCCCCCCCCCAAGAAATCAAAGACATCAGACGTTTCTTGTAGTTGGCCACCAGGTTTGCACATATCTCAGGAGGGATTTTGTCCCACTCCTCTTTGCAGATCCTTTCATTAAGGTTTTGAGGCTGATGTTTGGCAACTACAACCTTTAGCTACCTCCACAGATTTTCTATGGAATTAAGGTTTGGAGACTGGCTTGGCCACTCCAGGACCTTAATGTGTTTCTTCTTGAGCCACTCCTTTGTTGCCTTGGCTGTGTTTTTTAGTTCATTGTCATGCTGGAAAACCCATCCACGACCCATTTACAATGCCCTGGCTGAGTGAAGGAAGTTCTCACCCAAGATTTTAGGGTACATGGCCTTGTCCCTTTGATGCGGTGCAGTTGTCCTGTACCCTTAGCAGAAAAACACCCCCAAAGCATTATGTTTCCACTTTCATATTGGCGAAGGTGTTTTTGGGGTTATAGGCAGCATTCCTCCTCCTCCAAACACGGCAAGTTGAGTTGATGTCAAAGAGCTCGATTTTGGTCTCATCTGACCACAACACTTTCACCCAGTTTGCCTCTGAATGTTTGGCACACTTCAGATGGGCCTGTACATGTGCTTTCTTGAGCAGGGGGACCTTGCGGGCGCTGCAGGATTTCAGTCCTTCGCGGCGTAGTGTTTTACCAATTGTTTTTCTGGTGACTATGGTCCCAGCTGCCTTGAGATCATTAACAAGATCCTCCCGTGTAGTTCTGGGCTGTTTCCTCACCATTCTCATGATCATTGAATCTCCACAAGGTGAGATCTTGCATGGAGCTCCAGACCGAGGGAGACTGGCAGTTATTTTGTGTTTCTTCCATTTGCGAATAATCTCACCAACTGTTGTCACCTTCTCACCAAGCTGCTTGGCGATAGTCTTGTAGCCCATTCCAGCCTTCTGTAGGTCTACAATCTTGTCCCTGACATCCTTGGACAGCTCTTTAGTCTTGGCCATGGTGGAGAGTTTGGAATCTGATTGATTGATTGCTTTTGTGGACAGGTGTCTTTTATACAGGTAACAAGCTGAGTTTAGGAGCACTCCTTTTAAGAGAGTGCTCCTAATCTCATCTTGTTTCCTGTATAAAGGACACCCAGGAGCCAGAAATCTTGCTGACTGATAGGGGGTCAAATACTTATTTCCCTCACTGACCTGCAAATCAATCTATAACTTTTTTTTACATGTTTTTCTTGTTTGTTTTTTTTGTTATTCTGTCTCTCACTGTTAAAATACACCTACCATTAAATTTAAAGACTGATCATTTCTTTGTCAGTGGACAAACGTTCAAAATCAGCAGGGGATCAAATACTCCCCCCCCCCCCCCTCCACTGTGTGTATATATATATATATATATATATATATATATATATATATATATATATATTTATATATATTTATATATATACATACACACAGTTATGCTCAAAGGTTTGCATATCCTTGCAGAAATTGTGAAATTTGGGCATTTATTTTGAAAATATTACTGATAATGCAAAAGTAAATGTATTTTATTGAAGGATAGTGATTATATGAAGCCATTTATTATCAGATAGTTGTTTGGCTCCTTTTTATATCATAATGATAACAGAAATCACCCAAATGTCCCTGATCAAAAGTTTGCATAGCCTTAGTTCTTAATACTGTGTATTGCCCCCTTTAGCATCAATGACAGCGTGCAGTGTTTTGTAATAGTTGTCTATGAGGCCCTAATTCTTGCAGGTTGTATAGCTGCCTATTCGTCTTGGCAAAAATGCCTCCAGGTCATGCAAAGTCTTTGGTTGTCTTGCATGAACCTCACGTTTGAGATCTCCCCAGAGTGGCTCGGTGATATTAAGGTCAGGAGACTGTGATGGCCACTCCACAACCTTCACCTTTTTCTGCTGTGTTTCGGGATGAGCGCCAGCTAAGTCCCACGTGTCTGCAGTCTAAGTCCTGTGTGCTTCAACATCTCACAAAGCGTGATGACAACTCGCAGTACGACAACTATATATGTGATATATACACACAGTTGTGCTCATTATGAAGGAGCCAAACAACTATGTGACAATAAATGGCTTACTATGGATTACTATCCTTCAATAGAAGACTTTTTTTTTTTTTGCATGATCAGTCCTATTTTCAAAATAAATGCCAAAATGTCACAATTTCTGTCAGGGTATGCAAACTTTTGAGCACAACTGTGTGTATATATCACATATATAGTTGTCGTACTGCGAGTTGTCATTGCGCTTTGTGAGACGTTGAAGCACACGGGACTTAGGCTGCAGTGAGCAGGACACGTGGGACTTAGCTGTCGCTCATCCCGAAACACGACGGACTTAGCTGCAATGAGGCCTCATCGCTGAAGCGGGAAAAAAAATGGCTGCCGAAAGAAATGTCAAAATTCTGAAACGGGATGAAAGCAAGGCTCAGCAAGGCCAGGCAGAAATTAGAAAATACACCACGCAAAAGACAGTAACACTTACACAGACAACGCCAGGCACGTGGGAAAAATAAAACCAACATGCTGCTCAGAGGAGCAAGACAGGTCAGACAAATTGTGGTCGAGAAGTAACTGGCAACCCACTCCAGTATCTTTGCCAAGAAAACCATATGGATAAGCACAACCAGAAACACAGACATATGTACCGGCGTGCTGCGTCCATATGGTCACCAAGTGTAGGGCATGACTAAAGGACTGCACAACAACAATATATGTATATATATATATATACACCATAACACAGGCTGATATCCTGCTCCATGCTGATGATAGCCAGTAAGCTTGAAACAGCTGTACATGCATAGGATACTCAGCCTGTGTTTAATCCAACCTTGGCTTTGCATTAAAGCTGTGTAATACAGTATGCATAAGGTTAAAGGAATTGGAATGGATTGAAGAGCGAGGCATTTGTGGGCACATTTGCATGTCCCAGCTTAGCTTCCCAGAATGCAGTGTAATAACTGATTTTCCCAGAATCCTGAGCTGGAAGCAGGTTTTTTTTTTAACTTGTTTTAGACATTCAAAAGTGAACACAGATGTTCTATTTATTTACTATATATATACTAGCGACTTGCCCGTCAAAAATGACGGCAATAAACATTGAAGCCTGGCAATGGTGTTTGTCACACATTGCGAGCCTCTCCCCCCTCTACTTTACTGGCCTTGTGATGAGCTCCTTCAGTGCTCATCTCGGGCGTTGCAATGAGTGGCTTTGGCGCTCATTGTGAGCCTCTCCCGCCCTCTACTTTCTCTCCCTCCCCTGTGTCTCCTCCCCCCTCTCCCTCCCCTGTGTCTCCTTCCCCGCCCTCCCTCCCTTGTTTCTCCTTACCCGCCCTCCCTCCCTTGTTTCTCCTTACCCGCCCTCCCTCCCTTGTTTCTCCTTACCCGCCCTCCCTCCCTTGTTTCTCCTTACCCGCCCTCCCTCCCTTGTTTCTCCTTACCCGCCCTCCCTCCCTTGTTTCTCCTTACCCGCCCTCCTTCCCTTGTTTCTTTTTACCCACTCTCCCTCCCTTGTTTCTCCTTCCCCCCTTTTCCTCCCCTGTGTCTCTTCCCCCTCTCCCTCCACTGTGTCTCTTTCCCCCCTCTCCCTCCCCTGTGTCTCTTTCCCCCCTCTCTCTCCCTTGTTTCTCTTTCCCCCCTCTCCCTCTCTTGTTTCTCCTTCCCCCTCTCCCTCCCCTGTGTCTTTCCCCCCTGTCCCTCCCATGTGTATTTCTCCCCCTCCCTCCCCTGTGTCTCTCTCCCTCCCCTGTGTCTCTTCCCCCCTCCTACCTCCCCTGTGTCTCTTTGCCCCTGCCCCTCGTCTCTTCCCCCCTCCTCTGTGTCTCCTCCCCCATCCTGTCCCTCCCCTGTGTCTATTCCTCCCCTCCTCTCCCTCCCCTGTTTCTCTTCCTCCCCTCCTCTCCCTCCCCTGTTTCTCTTCCTCCCCTCCTCTCTCTCCCCTGTGTCTCTCTTCCCCCCTCCTCTCCCTCCCCTGTATCTCTCTTCCCCCCCTCCTCTCCCTCCCCTGTGTCTCTCTTCCCCCCTCCTCTCCCTCCCCTGTGTCTCTCTTCCCCTCCTCCTCTCGCTCCCCTGTGCCTCTCTTCCCCCTTCCCTGTGTCTCTTTCCCCCCTCCTCTCCCTCCCCTGTGTCTCTCTTCCCCTCCCCTGTGCCTCTGTTCCCCTCCCCTGTATCTCACTTCCCCTGTCCCCTGTGTCTCTCTTCCCCCTCCTCTCGTGTCTCTATTCCCCTCCTCCTCTCTCACCCTCATGTATCTCTTCCCCCTCCTCTCCCCCCCGTATCTCTCTTCCCCCCGCCGTGTCTCTCTTCCTCCACTCCTCCCTCACCTCAATGCTGCAGACGCGCACGCACGCTTATGTGCCCCTCTTCACGTGAGCGTGCGCGCGCACGCTTGTATGCCCAGCTACCCGTGCACACGTCCTGCCCGCTCGTGCGCCAGAGCAGAGAGGCTGCAGGGCTGATGTGGGACTGATGTGGCGCTCATCGCGAGCATCAGTGGGGTAAAGGGAGCCAGGGCAGGGGGAGTTGTGAAACTGCGAGTTAGTTGTTGAGCGAGGGCCGCAAAGTGCGACAACAACTTGCAGTTTGACAATTATAATATGTGATATATATATATATATATATATATATATATATAACGAATAATACATTAATAAGCCCATTTGCATGTCTAAAAGGCAGGGACATGCAAATGAGAATACAATGTACTTCACCCTTTTAATCCAAAAATAGCAAATTTATACATTGCTCCCTTAAAGCATATGCCCGCTGTATTAAACAGCTTTTAAGCAAAGCACCGGGTTGGATTTTACACAAACCAAGAATCACTCATATACAGGCCTGTTTCAAGCTTTTGGCTATCATCAGTATGAGGTAGATTCTGGTTTGTGCAGTAGATTTTGTAGGATTGGGTACTCCACAACAATCATTTAGTGTATGGTGAGCACAAGAGTGAGAAAAGCTCTCCACCGTACAAAGTAGAGAAAACGAATAATACATTAATAAGTCCATTTGCATGTCTAAAAGGCGGGGACATGCAAATGAGAATACAATGTACCTCACCCTTTTAATCCAAAAATAGCAACTTTATATATATATATATATATATATATATATATATATATATATATATATATATATATATAGTATTTCTGTATATAATCCATACCCTGTTGCTCCTAAGTTTCAGATACATTTGTCAACCCTGTTAAGTAGTTTTTCTCAAAACTTAAAACTGCCCTAAAACATTAAATTGTGTATTGGAAAACTTAATGATAGACACAGAGAGCAAATGATACCTCCAGATACAGATGTCTGCTGTTCAGCTTTGATGCGGGTAGAGTGCTGAGTGCCGGCATATGCATGTCCGTACTGTTTTCTAACTTGGCAAAACGTTTAAGATTTTCAAGAAATTTGCAATAGAAAAGAAATGCATTCTTTCCTTACCCATAAGCTATGAAAATAATTTTTGTTATTAAGGTTTTATATGCCCCTATAGTAAGGACTGGTGGATAAGCTTAAACAGTTTGTAAAATCTATTTGGTCTGTACGTTGAAACCATGATCTGAGCGTGTATTTGTTCTGTTTAAAGTCGACCACCATTTCGGAGGCTTTCTTTAAATGATAAAAATGCCTATTATGATATATTAACAACCTTTATTAGAGATAATGAATTATATATTACTAGAGCACAGTTATGCTCTAATAGTTAAGGTTCTCTCATTTTTCATGAGCAACTTTCCATTGATTTGATGTACGGTATCTGTTAGAAATGTTGTATTTTAGGAAGGACTGGGGGTCTGTATGTTTTTGTCAATTTTCAATAAATTCTGCCCTGCCAAAAAACGTGGAATTATGTTTAATTTTGGGGTGATTCCCACAGGAAACTTGTATAAAAAAAATTACTGAATAGATGTGTTTGAAAGTCTGCGATTTAATTACCTTATATAAATATATCCAGGGTCAATATAGAGCTTTAAGTGAACTTTTTGTGCCAAGAGGTTTTCAACTGAGAAGAGGACATCCTGTGAGGTTAAAAGAAAAAAGATTTCCCTTTAAAGAAAGAAAAGGGTTCTTCACAGTAAGGTGGTCAAACTGTGGAATTCTCTACCAAAGGAGGTGATGACAGTGGATACTAAATATATAGCTTTGAAATGAGATTGGATATATTTTAAAATAAAAAGGGCATTCAGGGTTATCCTGGATAATTAGAGAGACAGTATTGATCCAGGGAGGAATCCAATCGCCAGTATCTGGGTTCAGGAAGGATTTTTTTTTTTCCTTTTGAGACACTTGGAAAAGTTTCACTGGGTTTTTTACTGTTTGCTTCCTCTGGATCAATTAACAATTAATCTGCATATTGCAGATCAGAGGAGATCGAAAAAGGTTGAACTTGATGGACTAAAAGTCTTTTTTTCAACCTCAATTACTATGTAACTATGTAATAGTGATCTCAGAAGACTCCATGCCTTTTGCGGTATTTTTTAGATAGGTTAAGCCTTTTTTTAGGTATAATAGATGGAATATATACTGTAATGAGCATGCTCAGTAGAGACTTGTGCACATGAGCAACTTTCAGTATCCATGCATTGGGATTGATGTTTTCAGTGGTGTGTGTGTGTGTGAGAGAGAGAAGCAAGTCTCTGGGTTTGTAGGATTGATAGCATATTATGAGCTTTGCTAGTCCTGTACTGACACTATACACAGTGGGCCTCATTCTATTATCGACCGCAGCCGTTGCGGGGCTGCAAGGACCGGCCGCAAGCTATTCGGCTATTCTATTCCCTTACGGCCGGAGGCTCCGGCAGGCTTGCGGCTGGCGCCTTGCTATCTCTTGCGGCCGCTCTCGCCGGAGGAAAGCCTTTCATCTAAAACGGCCGCAAGGAAAACGGCCGTAAGAAAATCCTATTTGCAATTCTATTGCTCCGGGAACCCTCTCTGCAAGGCTAAAAGCGAGCCGCAGCTTACTTGCAGGAAAGAGGTCCCGCTAGCACCAATTAAGCACGAAATATAGCCCAAATAAAGCCATCCTGCACTTTGAGAAGACTATAAAGTGATTTTAGGTGTTAGCAAAAATAGTACAAATTTCCCCTATACTCAAATCTGTAAAATATTTTTTTTTAAATATATGTCAAATATCTATGTAAAAAGTCCAGAGTGCCTGGAGCACCTCAGACCTGGCCACGCTGTGGCCGGAAAATAAACAGTTAATTTAAACTCGGATTTGGTCTGATGTGCAAGCTTGAGAGTGGGTTACTATTAATCCTCATGTACCCCAATATGATCCCTAGCATTTACAGAGCTGTACAGTGCTGTCTTGAATTTATTTTTGACTTTAAAGATTTCTGAGCTTACGGCCGGTTGCAAGATATACGGCCGGCCGTAAGAGGAGATCCTTGCGGGGCCGTATAATAGAATTGCGAGTTAACAGAACCCCCGCAAGGAATCGCAGCCTTACGGACGATTTACGGCCGATAATAGAATGAGGCCCAGTGTCTGTACACTACACTTTCATACAGACAGTGTGAGCTCTGTTACTCCTGTACTGACACTACACACATTAATTCTGATACTGCACCTTCATACAGACAGTGTGAGCTCTGATATTACTGTACTGACACTACACACATTCATTCTGGTACTGCACCTTCATAGAGACTGTGTGAGCTCTGATATTGCTGTACTGACACTACAAACTGCACCTTTATACAAGGGAGCCTAGGTAGATCCCAGATCTGGTTTATTAGTTATGTATATACACTATAAAACACAATTTTACCTCACATTTGATTCTTTGATGAAAGGATATTAGCTGTAAAATTAAGAAGTGTAATAATTAATAAAACAAATACATCTTTCATTAATGGGTTTAGACAAGCAAATATAAAAAATACAAATTTAACACTTGACTATGATGACATTGAGAAAAATATGTTTGGCTATATATTATTTAAGCCTCTTTATTTTGAAATGTTGAAACCATCAAACATAACTAAGTGTACAATTCTAAATGCATTAAGTGTCATCATAGGGGTCTAGTCTGATGTTATCAGTAATATCATGGATGATTTCATTTTCATGTTATATGTAATCTCATTATTTATGTCTGTGATGTCATGGATGATGTAATCTAAAAAATCTTTGCAGGGGGAGGGAGGGATGTTAACTTTGCATGCTACCCTAACTTCCTGCATTTTTTCAGCCTTAAGTTATCCCCATTTCCAAAAAAACAGTTTGTAAAGGAATTCAAAGTTGTTAGTTAAACCATTACTAGACTTGTTTTTCAAGAAAATGCCATGTAATGTTTAAAGTCACTCATTTAAATGTATGGTATCAATTTGTACATTTAGAGTGCATTCACTACTAAATAGTATACATAGTAACCCAGAGAAGAGAGAGACTGACACAAGTTAGAGAACAGATTGGGCAAATTTGAAGTACACAACTTTTATTTAAAATATATATTTTTCCTGACTCCTACATTTTTTCACTGGCTCCTAGATTTTAAACAAATTTATCAAGCCCTGAAATAAGCAATTTATATATAGAATTTCGATTTTTGACCTAAATAAAAAATATCATTTAAATAAATCAATAAGGTTTTGGTAAGGTTCCTACAAATGTTGTTTCATAGAATAAGCACTTTACCACTGGACTACATGTGCTTACATCCTTCATAATGGTGAAAAAGAACAATATAAATGTCACAGACCCCTCGGCCTGTGTGTTGGCTTACTGAGCCACCATAAAAGCACAGGCAGCTTGGCTCCATCCACTGGATTATGTATGTGAACACCTCCATTGTATCTGTAATCTATTTTGTCCCATTGTTTGCCAGATAAAGTTAATCACATCTGATATGTGTTAGAGACGGCAGGAAGCTACGGCTAGACCCCATGTGGGGTCATCTCCTGTAATTGTCTGCCATACCCTCTCATTGTTACATTGTGTACACCCCACTTTGTATCTAAACTATATAAATATTGCTGACTTTTCAAAATCAAACAGTTCTCTTCTGGAGACATATAGACATTTTGTGTCTCTTATTTTGCTCCTGTTCTCCTGGATGGCTGCAGGCAGTTGTGTACTGGGAGACTCTGTAGGATCCTGCTGGGGTAGGTTTGACTGTAATAAGTCTTATCAAGTCCCTAAGAAGAGGCAGATCTGGAGTCCCATGGTAGCCTGGAAGTGCTGATTTCTAATGCAAGAACCCTGACTGATACAGAAGCCAGATATCAGGGTGCTGGTGCAGATATTTCCAAGAACCCCACAGTCCTTGTGTGTAGTTAACCTGTAGTCTATAGCAGGTGGCCCTGGGCTTGTATAGCCGCTACTCTTGGATTGTCACAATAAAGAACATAGTGCTAAATTTAGAAATATAACACAACTTTGCAGCATTATTACATCCAAGTTTTGTTTGATTGATTTGATTACATCACCACTTTACAGTTAATATTATTAATTTTCTCTTGTAACAAAGTAACCATTACTAATTTAAAAACAAAAATAAAGGCTTGTTGTAGTTCTTGAGCCCAGGTCTGCCATTTCACAGCCCAGACAGCTAACCATTGGAGTCAATGTCAATATGCTTTGCAACAGTGAAAATGAACAATAGATATGATCTAGAGCTAAATGTTGGACTTCTTTACCAGTTCCTTCCACAAATGCCAACCTGATTCTATTGGTTCCACTGACCAGTGCAGATCATAAAGTATTCTGCGGGCAGGTTAGTAACATCTTAAAACCGGCAATTTAAAACAAAGAACAATTATTTTTATTTGTTTTACATTCTCTGTCTTATGGGCAGGTCCCTTTTAAACAGATATCTTCTATAGGTGGATAGATAATATAGGTGTTCTTGGACAACACTACCAGTGACGGAGCTAGTGAATGGAGGGCCCCGGTGCAAAACTACATAAATAGTACATGTGTTCACATTTGAATGTCTAAAGCAAGTTAAAAAACCTGCTTCCAGCTCAGAATTCCGAGAAAAACAGTATGAATGGAGGGCCTGGTGCAAAATATTTTTTTGCCACCGCCCAAGAGGAGGAGGAGGAGGGGGCAAAAAATGTTTTGATCCGCCCATAGTCCCGCTCCAGTGCTATATATATATATATATATATATATATATATATATATATATATATATATATATATATATATATATATATATATATATATATATATATATATATATATATATATATATATATTAGTACATCAAAATAAAAAAACCTGCTACCAGCTCAGAATTCTGAGAAAAACAGTTATTACACTGCATTCTGCATACAGTGTACAGTGCCTTGCAAAATTATTCACCCCCTTGACTTTTTATCTATTTTGTTACATTACAGCCTTAAATTCAATGTTTTGTTAATCTGAATTTTATGTGATGGATCAGAACACAGTAGTCTAAGTTGGTGAAGTAAAATTAGAAAAATATATACATAAAACTATTTTTTATAAATAGAAAACAGAAAATTGGCATGTGCATATGTATTCACCCCCTTTGTTATGAAGCCCATAAAAAAGCTCTGGTGCAAGCAATTACATTCAGAAGTCACATAATTAGTAAAATGATATCCACCTGTGTGCAATTTAAGTGTCACATGATCTGTCATCACATATACAAACCTTTTTTGAAAGGACCCAGAGGCTACAACACCTAAGCAAGAGGCACCACTAACCAAAAACTTCCATGTAGACCAAGGAACTCTCCAAACAAGTAATGTACAATGTTCTTAAGAAGTACAAGTCAGGGTTTGGTTATAAAAAAATATCGAAATCTTTGATGATCCCCAGGAGCACCATCAAATCTATCATAACCAAATGGAAAGAACATGGCACAACAGCAAACCTGCCAAGAGACGGCCGCCCACCAAAACTCACGTACCGGGCAAGGAGGGCATTAGTCAGAGTGGCAGCACAGAGACCTAAGGTAACTCTGGAGGAGCTGCAGAGTTCCACAGCAGAGACTGGAGTATCTGTACATAGGACGACAATAAGCAGTACACTCCATAGAGTTGGGCTTTATGGCAGAGTGGTCAGAAGAAAGCCATTACTTTCAGCAAAAAACAAAATGGCACGTTTTGAGTTTGCGAAAAGGCATGTGGGAGACTCCCAAAATGTATGGAGGAAGATGCTCTGGTCTGATGAGACTAAAATTGAACTTTAATGCCATCAAAGAAAACGCTATGTCTGGCGCAAACCCAACACATCACATCACCCAAAGAACACCATCCCCACAGTGATACATGGTGGTGGCAGCATCATGCTGTGGGGATGTTTTTCAGCAGTCGGGACTGGGAAACTGGTCAGAGATGAGGGAAAGATGGATGGTGCTAAATACAGGGATATTCTTGAGCAAAACCTGTACCACTCTGTGCATGATTTGAGGCTAGGGCGGAGGTTCACCTTCCAGCAGGACAATGACCCCAAACACACTGCTAAAGCAACACTTGAGTGGTTTAAGGGAAACATGTAAATGTGTTGGAATGGCCTAGTCAAAGCCCAGACCTTAATCCAATAGAAAATCTGTGGTCAGACTTAAAGATTGCTATTCACAAGTGCAAACCATCCAACTAGAGGTAAGATGTGGCAAGCTCATAGTATTGACTTTAGGGGGTGAATAGTTATGCACATTGACTTTTTCTGTTATTTTGTCCTATTTGTTATTTGCTACACAAACGCCCAGCAGCACCATTCACCCCCTCAGGAGCACCATTTATAATAAAAAATGTTTAGTGGAGCTTTCACTGCTGTAAACAAGAGCTAGAGCTTTTATTAAGGCATTATTCAATCATAGAATTCATATTCAATATTAAGCTTACTTTTAAAAAATCAAGCCCTGGTCTGGTCTCCACCCCCAATAAGGCCAATGGGAAGGGTGGTCATGTCTGACAGACAGTGTTTATTGTCAGGCACAAAGTTATCTGAATGCAGTGCTTTTCATTGGTTGAAGACTTTGTGTGTTAAAGCAATTTTTCTTGAGAGCAAGATTTACTGTAGGGGTAGCATATGAATGAGTGTCTTATTTTTATCATATTGTTCTTAAACGTTGAGATATGTCTCTAATAAACTATTTTCCTGGCCTTGATCACCTGATCAGGATGGAGATTCAGCACAACTGGAGGGTGATACTCTAATCTTTAAATGTGAGTTTCATATTTCATATTGCCTTTGTCAATCATTAATTAGATAAACTAATTTAAATTAAAGCCAGTTCTTTTAAAAAATAATCTGTGACATGTCTGCTTTAAGATAACAATATGCAGGTCATATTTTTTTCCAGAACAGCAAGATCATACACCTTTCTAGTAGATATCACACAAATAATTGTCTGTTGAAGGGACCTCTGGATTTGAATTTGTAAAACATTTTATACATTACCAAGTCAAGCTATTCACAAGAGCATACTACAAAGTATAAAATAAATAAATGCAGCCCAACATATTTAATACCGTATTCAATTTGATTTTCATGGTAGCAGACATTAGACACCTTGGAATAGGATGCTAAAATCGCTATTCTGTTCTCTTGAAAGAATACCTCTATGAATATCCACTTTACAGTAGAACTAAATAGAACAACAAGCTCCGGTCAGATAACCCTTCTCATCAGGTTACAGAGAGATCAGCAGTCTAAGCACAAAATACACAGTCAAACTATTCTCCTAGTTGATATTATTATTATTATTATTGTTGTTGTTGTTAATTTGTAACACGCCAACATATTCCTTATCGCTAATATTATTTTGCTTGTTTGTATTGCTCAGTTGTTTCTGACTCTCCGTGATCTCATGGACCACAACACACCATGCTTATATACTTGGTATTCATGGCAGAGATACTGGAGTGGCTTGCCAGTTGCTTCTCCAGTAGGCCACAGCATACAGCTTCTGGTATTCATAGGTGGTCTCCCATCCAAGTACTGACCAGGCTAAACCCTGCATGGCTTCAGGGTGGTGTGACCTCTTGGTTCCCTGACTGGAATAGAACCTAGGTCTCAGCGGTGAAAGCATGGAATCCTAACCACTGGACCACCAGGGAACCCAGTTTATATTGTTAGTTTACAAACAAAAATGGTCCTTGAATCTGTAAAAATAGCTTTGGTAGGGCTCTTTTAGTGGCAAAATATAGTTTTACAATAATATGCTCTTTGTAAGTTTTATTGCTATTTCTTCCTCTTGATAATAATATAAGTGGTTCTCATTTCTCTTCCTATTTGGTATATTTTTGTGGCAAAATAATGTGCCTTGTTATATGTTCCTCAGATGGGTTCCCTCACCTTGAGCCTACTAGTTAATGTCTTTGTTGCTGTTTAAAGGCCTGCCCCAGTGACTTGCTGAACAGTTTATACGTCATTTTTAATCATTCAAAACACATTTTAGCTCTGGAAAAAAAAAAAATGCTGACTCACTGGCAATGTAATTTCTTAATTTCAAATATTTTTTACAAACTAGGCTACATTGGATAACATAAGGCATACTATATATTTCTACTTCAATATATTATTTTGCTATACATATGCATATCATAGATGTACGGCAGTAATATTGAATTGAAATAGTGATATATTGTCATTTTATGTAGTGTCTGTCATGGCAAACAGGAAAAGTGGTTGGAGTATGAGAATAATCTGTAAATGAATGAAAATGTAGGCTTGATTGCTCCACAAAAACTCCCTATAGGCTCCTAATAGGCTTGTGGGAGTTTTTAAAAGTAATTTTACAAAGTATTGCATGGCTAGCACAAAAGACAGCACAAACAAACAAACAAAACTGCCCATGGTTTCTACGGTCTCGCACACTGGGGGTATTGGATGTCACTTTAAAGTGCAATATTAACCTTAAAGTCTCCATAGCATCTCTACTCATCAACTCCCATGGGTCAGAATCATTTAGGGACATGTTGGTAATTGGAGATCATTATGGTGGCTAGGTATAGGGCATTTGGGGGTCTGTATGAACCATCATAGGGGATAGGGACTTTGGGGGTCCATTGGGACCCCATGAAGTAGTTAGCTTTTACTTAGGGTGGCACATAAGAGCTGTTAGGGGCTAGGGTGGTCCTAGATAAGAATAGGGTTGTTAAGGGGTTATTGCCCTCAAAGTAAATGGGCCTGGGGTCAGTGGGCATAGGTGGACGGGAATCATAAACTGCATTCATTTTATTAGCATTAACCCTTTCCCTGACAAGATTGCAGCAAGGAATTGTACAAAATTAGTAATAGTGAAGGCCTTTACTTGCGCTTGCTAAGACATTTCAGGCCATCACATCTTTCCCATTGCACATTATTTTTTCGGCCACAGTGAGAGCTCACAGATCCTAACAAGCACACATAGGCCCCTATTCATTTGTGCTATTATTGGTTATAGGAGCCTGTAATGTAGCCTGTAAACTAATTTGCTATTCAATTGACGTATTTTAGCTACTAGCAAACTATTTGCCCGTTACAGGCTGAAAGTCCCTGCTGTTGTTAAAATCGTAACTCTGACCCATCTAAGCTTTTGATCTTTCAAGCCCGTAAATGTTACAATCGCAAATCGCTATTCAATTGCTTCAATTCCTCAAGCCCGCAAATGTTTTCACACCTGTAAACTTCAAATGTAGAAGAAAATCCTACGCTTACCACATAGGACTTACAAGGGGGTTAAACACCGGATCACAGCGCTGTAAATGCAAATAAAAAAATCAATACTGCACTTTAAAAGAGGATGAAAGCAATGAAAGACATTAGAATTAATTGCACAACAGTCAAATCTGCAATAAAAAATAATATTTTTTCCTTTTTATTTCCGTGTTACATCAATCTTGGTAATCAATGAGTTAATACATATCAGGCCACCCACATGGACTAGAACATTTCCTTCATTCATTTTTATTATTTTGTACATTGCCGTATTGCGAGTCTGATCGCATATCGGACTTCTAAACGCTAATTAATTGGCGTTTAACCTCCATGTTTTACTGACGTCATGATGACGGTCTCATTTACTATTCCCTTTTTCTAAATCGGTAGTTACGTCTTTGCCTAATTGATCATGATCATACTCTAAAATGCTACTTACGGGTGCATGGTTTACGGTTTTGGCTTTCGGCCAGGTAGTTGTGAGTTTGCGCAATTGAATCACTCTATAACTGTTATAAATTTCAAGCCGACTTACGGCCGGTATGAAGGCAACTGCGACTTGCAATTGCATAGGGGCCATAGAATGTTAGCGGCGCCATGTAATTGCACATGTAGAGAGCATGGAGAGAACTTGTAAAGGGTCTTACATTAGTGGTTTTAACGGACATGATAGGTATGTTTTGGTTTAAGTGTTTTTTAGCAAGAGTCGTGTAATCAAGACCTTCATGTTTAACATTTCAATATTACATGAAAAAAACCACATTGCACCCCAGTGCGCCAACGTTTCAGGACAGCTTCTGGCACAGATGGGATTTTGTCAGTCCCTGTCAGGTGAGCTTCACCTGAGCACAACAGAGATCATCTCCCAGTGTGTGTTACTGGATTTTAGACTTTTTAGGACCTTAGAGACAATTTGATATACATATCTTAAGCCATGATTACTGCAGGCATTTTTATATGTACATATGGAAACAATATATATTTATTTATTATTACTATTTATTTTACTATAAAATGATTGGACTGCCCTCCTGGCATTGCTTTCTATGTATTTAGGGAACTGCCACCCTTTATTATTCCACAGCCTGGTACCTCAAATTGTTTAAGCTGGGTTTTATTTGCTTCTGAATCACCACCTTGAAATTGTTCGGTTTATTCTGACTTTATTCTAATAGGAAATGAAAGGGTTAATATGAGCAGCTAACTGAACAGATCCTCTATCTTGTGCTCATATATGAGGTGGGGTTAGTGAATGCAGGAATAGATAGATATGAAAGTGAAATTCTGTCCCACACCCTTCTATGAACAATATATTTATAAAGTTGTGTAGTGCTGCACAGTTACACTGTAATTAGGCATTATATACTTGGTGCATATCCAGATTGAACAATATATCCATATGTTATTTATATGAAATAAAGTATTAGAACTAGTATGTCATTTCTTGTCACTTACCTTATTAAAGTCAGCTGCTTTAATCAATGTTTATGCATTTTTAGTGTTAATGTGTAATGGTTCTGGTTTAAAATATATATATTTTTAGAACCATTACTTTTATATTTAGGATATGTAGATGCTAAAAGTATTGGAACAATTGTTTTCAACTTTCCCCTTGCTATGCTCTTTTCTTAAGACCCCACTCCCACACACATGTCATTTGGCACACAAAAAAGCATAGCAGCAATATAAAACTAGATAGACTTGAGCATTCCCATAGATGTACAAATAAGAAAGTGCATCACAAAATAAGATAATGAAACGACAGCTCCCTAAGTTCTTCAGTATTAAACAGTGTATTGTGCAAAATAAAATTTCCACATTTCAGTCCAGCTGGTAGACCTGGTGAGTGGTTTTTTTTTTTTTGCATAATACACTGTTTAGTACTGAAATAGTGCGGCCTCTTCATTATCTAAATTGCTATGTGTGTATGAGAGAAAGCGACACAATACATGTGTAATATACAGTGCCTTGCAAAAGTATTCACCCCCCCCCCCTGGCATTTTTCGTGTTTTGTTGCCTCACAACCTGGAATTCACATGGATTGTTTGAGGATTTGCATTATTTAATTGATAGAACATGCCCACAACTTTGAAGATGTTGTTTTTTTCTTATTGTGAAGCAAACAAAAAATAGGACAAAATAACAGAAAAAGTAAATGTGCATAACTATTCACCCCCCTAAAGTCAATACTTTGTAGAGCCAACTTTTGCGGCAATCACAGCTCCAAGTCACTTTGGATAAGTCTCCATGAGTTTGCCACATCTTACCACTGGGATTTTTGCCCATTCCTCCTTTCAAAACTTCTCCAGCTCCTTCAAGTTGGATGGCTTGCTCTTGTGAAGTCTGACCACAGATTTTCTATTGGATTGAGGTCTGGGCTTTGACTAGGCCATTCCAACACATTTACATGTTTCCCCTTAAACCACTCAAGTGTTGCTTGAGCAGTGTGTTTGGGGTCATTGTCCAGAGTGGTACAGGTTTTGCTCAAGAATATCCCTGTATTTAGCACCATCCATCTTCCCCTCAATTCTGACCAGTTTCCCAGTCCCGGCTGCTGAAAAATGGTTGGTGTTCTTTGGGTGATGTGATGTGTTGGGTTTGCGCCAGACATAGAGTTTTCTTTGATGGCCTAAAAGTTCAATTTTAGTCTCATCAGACCAGAGCACCTTCCTCCATACATCTTAGGAGTCTCCCACATGCCTTTTTGCAAACTCAAAATGTGCCATTTTGTTTTTTTGCTGAAAGTAATGGCTTTCTTCTGGCCACTCTGCCATAAAGCCCAACTCTATGGAGCATACAGCTTATTGTCGTCCTATGTACAGATCTAGGGTTACCCTAGGTCTCTGTGCTGCCTCTAAGATTAATGCCCTCCTTGCCCGGTCCGTGAGTTTTGGTGGGCGGATGTCTCTTGGCAGGTTTGCTGTTGTGCCATGTTCTTTCCATTCGGTTATGATAGATTTGATGGTGCTCCTGGGGATCATCAAAGATTTTGATATTTTTTTTATAACCTAACCCTGACTTGTACTTCTCAACAACATTGTCCCTTACTTGTTTGGAGAGTTCATTGGTTTTCATGGCAGTGTTTGGTTAGTGGTGCCCCTTGCTTAGGTGTTGCAGCCTCTGGGGCCTTTCAAAAAAGGTGTGTACATGTAATGACAGATCATGTGACACTTAGATTGCGCACAGGTGGACATCATTTCACTAATTATGTGACTTCTGAAGGTAACTGGTTGCAGCAGAGCTTTTTATGGGCTTCATAACAAAGGGGGTGAATACATACGCATGCCAATTTTCTGCTTTCTATTTCTAAAAAATAGTTTTATGTATATATTTTTCTAATTTCACTTCACCAACTTAGACTTTTGTGTTCTGATCCATCATATAAAATTCAGATTAACAAAACAAAATAGGTAAAAAGTCAAGGGGGGTGAATACTTTTGCAAGGCACTGTAGATACAATATTTCCAGTGAGGGATTTTGGTGACACCACAAGGCTGAGAAGTTTGCAAATGTGTCCAGAAACCTGGATTGGCAATATTGCACCAGTGCATGGTTGCCATTTTGTATATTTCATGATTTATTTATCAGTTTTTGAATAACTGTAAAGAGATGCACTACACAGTGTAACTGAATAACAAGAAAGTAATTTCACCGTTATGGAGAAAAGTATGTCTCATGCAGCTATATTACTGCTCATTGGCTAAGAATGGTGAGCCCCCTCAGCAGTTAAACATTTATAGCAGTGCTGTGCGATCAAAGGAAAAAATTGTTCCATGTCCCTTTAAATATGCTGAACTAATTGTAAGTGTTGTTGGTCTACGCAGAGACACACGACTGAACTGCTATGAAGTACATGTTAACCTCTAAACCACCAAAACACTATCCCCTTAAAGCCGCATGAAGTGATATTTCCAGTGGATAGCTAATACTTAACACCTATTTAGTCTGATACTGCTAGCTCTAGTTAAGGGGTTTAAACCTAATGTCCATATCAGTTTACAAATCAGCTTGGCCATCCTGGGAGTAGATAAAATTACTCATTGGACAAAAACAGAGTAATTCTTTCAAACTGAAACTGGTATAACCCCAGGATTAGGTTACTAATGTATTATTATGCACCATAACAATGTTAATATCACATTAGGATGCATTAATCACCAGTAATAACTCATATCATGGTTAGACTTATATATGCAATATGTATTTAATGTAGCTGGAGCTTTTTAGCTTCTTTATTTTTTGCTCATTATGGGAAGAGCACCTGTACATGAGGTTTTGCCCTCCATGTAGCATAATGAGGGAATAGTGATAGTATAAAGGTTGCCTTTTTTCTCATTTTTGATTGTATGTATTCTTGCAACTCTTGCTTTCCTCTGTATAATAATGTTATTCACCTGGCCAGATGATTATCACTGTGAATATTATTGTATATGATTATTTAAAGGGCCATTTACCTCACTATAAGTGCTTTGTTGTGTGAAAGAGCACAATATTCTATGTTAAAGTGATCTATTGCTTTAAAAAAAAAAAAATGAAACTAAGAACAGTAAAAAATGTGCAGTCTTAGGTTTGTTTACAGACACACTGCTGACTGCTTCATGATTTACAGCATCTTCCGGCAACGGCTGTTCCAAGCTCCGTGAATAGAAATAATTATGGTTTTATGGCTTTCAGGAATGTAATCGGCCATCTGTTAACCCGCAAGTGATAGTAGTTTCCTGCAGTCATTTCCCTGCACAGATGAATTTGAGATGGGTTAACCCCTCTTATGATCGGCTCTGCACAGTGGTCTTGCTGTCAGTCTCTCTGGAGGCATACCTCATTCTCACGTAAACAGAAACTTAATTTATGATATTTTTCTGCGAACAAGGCACCTATTTAAAAAAAAATTTTTTTTTTAGAAGTTCATTACAGTGGTGTGTTCCAAGTTGTTCTGAATTAACCTAGGTTTTGGGTCAATTTCTCTTTTTCTTATTTTTGATAATATCAAAAGATCTTAAAAAGGTTGAACTTGATGGGCTATAAGTCAAGTCTTTTTTCAACCTCAATTACTATGTAACTATCTACATCCTCATACTAACATGATTGGAAGAGGAAAATACTTGGGTACTAGCAGGATTTAGAGTCAAGGCAAGACTTTGATCTGCTCTCTCATAACACAGGTTAAGATCTTTCTTACCAAATGTCATGGATGATTGAATATTTTCCATTGAACGACCTCCAGATATACATCTGCACAGGAATAATATGATTCATTCCCCAGTGAACGTGAATCTGTTGAGTTTGTTTTTTGCTGCATAGTGGTTTAACTTTTGAGGCATTATCTACTGTTTAACGTTCATTCAGTAAATCTTGAATGTGTAATAATATCAGTTTCTGCGGTTTAGCAAGTTAATTTAAACTAGGATATTGCTGTTAAGTTAAAGAGACACAGCTAAAGTTCCAACCATCACATAATAACAATTTCAGGTAAAATTACTTTATCATGTAATTTGCTTTACTAAACTGTGTGGGTGAAAGTATGAGCCACAAAACAAGGGGTCCGCAATGCGCATGAGCGGCCCATTGCACAATATGCATGCACGGCCCACTGCACAATATGCAGTGACTGTAAAATCTTCAGGGCAATTATTAATGTATGCCATAACCACGGCAATTTAAAATACAAGGTTGAGTCATATTATTATGACATCAACAGTGGGTATCCAACGAAATATGGCACGTGTCGTGAGCTGACTTGATGTATAAGGTGACATGTAGGCATTCCTCAAACATATCAGCCATGACTGTCATGAGTAAAGCGTGGAATGTATCCGACTTTGAAAAAGGGTTGGTCATTGGCTTTTGGACCAAGAGTGGCAATATTTCTGAAACAGAGCAGTTTGTGAACTGTTTGCTTGCTGCTGCGGTTAAAGTGTACCGGCACAATTGCAAATAAAGGGCATAGAAACTGCAGGGCACCATATACCATTGATGTCAGAGGTAGATATCAGCTGCGAAGGTGACACATTACAGTTGAGCAACTCACCGTCCAAACAAACCAGGGGGCTACAAGATGTGTGTCTAAAACAGTACAGCCAACCTTGTTGTGTATGGAGCTCAGAAGTAAACGGCTGGTCATTGCACCCATGCTGATGAGGGTTCATCGTCAGAAATGGCTTCAATTTGCACATCAGTACTGAAACTGGACCTCTTATGATTGGCAAAGTGTTGCCTTGTTGCCTTCTCTAATGAGTCGCTTTTCGGCACGTCAGACACAAAACCTCCAAGAACAAACACTCTGCAACCATTGTTGGAAGAACACAAGCTGGTGGCGGCAGCGTTATGGTCTGGGGAATGTTTTCTTGGCATTGTCTGGGTCCACTCATACCTCCTTGAAGGCACTCAACCAATTGGATTATCTATCCATCCTTGCAAACCAAGTTGACTGTCTTCCCTTGATCGTTTGGAGAAGCATGAAAAAGACTTCCAAGTACTTCCCTGGCCTCCAAATTCCACCAGACTTGAACCCCATTGTGCACTTGTGGGACCTTCTCGATCGTTTGGTACATCCTTGACAAGCTTTTGACTTCTTTCTTGAACTGCAGTGGTCCTTTAAGAGCCAGTGTCAGAGCTTAACAACTTTATTTTTAAGTATATAGGAACATATAGTTGTATATAACTGACCTACTCACGCATCTCTTGATATTACTTCTCTCTCTCACTGGTACTAGCATACTGAAGCCTGAGATGTCGGATAGTCATTCATTCACATGGCACTTACATTCTTTATTCACATACAACAGAAATAGATAGGAATATTTAACTTCCTTTGCCCAGCTACAGCAAGCTATTAACCCCTTCATGACATAAAAAAATACAGTTTAAGATTGTCTGTAAACTAACATTATTTAAAAGTGTACAACATAATATTGGTTAATATAAATAAAGCTCAGCCAACTTGAACACTGCCATTGAAGGCAGTCAACTAACCACAGTCTGTGCCACCAGAGTTTTAATATAATAGAAGAGAAGAACACTATTGTCATTACAAATTCTTCATGTGCCAATAGTATCAGATGGGAAAAGGCATATTGGATAATAGAAAAGTTCAAGATTTTGCCCATGTGTCATGCATGGGCTATTTAGTGTACATTATAGAAATGTTATAAAACATTTCACAGAATTGTGATTTCTGATACATGCTCGAACAGCTTAAAGGGACTTGGAAGATCCCTTTGTTTTATTAAGCTGTGCTTTTAAAAGCTTTGTTTTTTCTGCCTAAAATAATTCAATTTGTACCTGTTTGGGTCGGCCCTCTGTAGCTCATGAATGCACAGAGTGTGAAGTGCAGTGTTTCAAGTTAACCTGTTAGTGACCTGTCTCGAGTAGCTTATTGCAGAATGTTGCCACTGATTGGTTACTATGAGACAGTGCAAACTCTTACTTAGAAGTACACTGTCTTCATGAGCTGCAGACAGGAAAACCAGTTAGGAATTATTGTAAGATTTTAGGCAGAAAAAAACAGATCTTTAAGGTACTTCTTAATAATAAAGTAAAGAGATAGGTTTATTATATTCCTAGTGAAATCCAGAAACTATCCATGCCCCTTGCAACATAAAAAAAAATGTCTGTAGAGTCCCTTGAAAATTCATATTCTCTTTCCTCATAAAATAGAAATACAGTTTTTGTGTCCTACTTTAGTCATTTTCTTATCTCTAAAAATAAATAAATATTTTTACTTTGGGGTCCTCATTCTGTGGTCAGCGAGAATTTAACATTTCTATGTCAAGTTGGATGTTGAAGGCACATTTACGTTTCATGGATTATGAGTGCATCTGATAGAAAAGAATCAGTAGTGTATGAAGACATTTTTTTTTTTGCATGAAAAAAATACCAAAATAAACATTAATAAACTTACCCTAAAGTTTGCTAAATCTCTTGGCTTTGCAAGCTGTTGATTTTGAGAGTTAACACCCCTGAAAATCACTGCTAAATTATCATAAAATTCATAATTAGTGTTGGTCAATCACAGGCAGTTATAACATTGTTACAGTCTGTAATGGCAGTTTGTGCAGCAAAGCATCATGAGATGTAAAGTCTTGTTTTCCCCTTCACAAGGAAGCAAGGGGGAGCCCAGACATTGCTCTTTGGACATGTGTATTGTGCTGCTGATGATTTGAGGGTCGTATAGGGTTAAAAACCATACTCAAATACAGGGTTTCTATTGGTAGGTACACGATGTCTATGTAAGCAGCTCTGGGGGGGTGAAAACCATAAGCAGCATGTGTTAGATTAGAAAAAGGGAAAAACAGGGAAACTTAGATAGACTTTTAAGTGGTCCTGAATTTACCTTAATAAATCAAATATAACAAATTTAGGACCACTGGGTCATAATTGTAAAATATCCCCATTTAAAAATGTAAACTTGAATAGGCAACATGTTCTTATAATTTAAGAAAAATGCAGCCTGTTAATTTATTACCTTTACACGCCAAGTGCTTATATGGGATGTTCAATTCTAATTCCCAGTGATTTGCATCATGAGGTGGGAGAAGACTTTGAATGCACAGTGGAATTTGGAATTTCCAGCTACAACTGCCAGTGCTCTCATTATGTCTAATGGAATGCTCATTAGTTTAGAAGAGCACACCTTGTTGAGAAAGAAGCTACAAGAAGCAGCCTAGTAAAAAAATGGAAGTTTGTAGCAAAAAAATCACTAATATTGTTTCCTTGTGTGTAACGCTGGCTAACGATTGTGCACAAACGGAAACTATATTTTCAACAGTGTGCTGCTTGCGGTGATGGCACAGTGGAGGCGGGGGGGGGGGGAGACACGAGAGGGAGAGGGTGGAAGAGAGAGAAACGGGGGGAGAGACACAGGGGAGAGGGGGGGAGAGAAACGTGGGAAAGAGAGAGAAGGAGGGGGGAGAGAGGAGGGAAGGCAGGGGGAGAATGAGGTTAGGGGAAAGAGAGAGGTAGGAAGGAGATAGAAAGAGAGAGAGATAGGGAGAGCATAAAGACAGACAGAGCACAGGAGAGGGTAAACAGAGAGGGAGAGGGCGCACAGAGAGAGAGGGACAAGGTTCTCAGATAGAGAGAGAGACAGAGCAGATAATTTATTATACCGTCATTTTTGAAGGACAAATGACTAGTCACATATAATAGTTGTCAAACTGCGATTCGTCGTCACGCTTGCAACAAATTACCGTTTGACAACTGCGATTGCTGCAACGCCCGTGCATTGCCCAACGGGCCGCGCATCGCGGCGAGGGGCGCGCACGCGTGGCTGCCCTTGTGCGTGGTGGGCCGCGCATGTGCATTGCTAAGCTGCGCATTATGGCGCAACAAGACAGAGGAGGAGAGAGAGGGGAGGAGGAGTAGAGACACAAAGGGAAGGAGGGGAAGACACTGAGGAGAGAGGGGAGACACAGATGAGGGGGGGAGAGACACAGGGGGAATGAGAGGCCCATGATGAGCGCCAAAGGCGCTCATCGCGAGGCCAGTAGAGTAGCGGGGGAGAGGCAAACAGCATTGCCAGGCTTCACATTTTATTGCCGTCATTTTTGACTGGCAAGTTGCTAGTTTCATATAAAAGTAAAACATTTAAATCTGTGTTTATTATTTTATTTTTTTACGTTCTGTAATAATTTTGCCATAACCATGTTTAGTTGTTCAAAACATCATATAAAAAGAGTGATCACAGTGGTCCTTTAATTAAAAATAGCAATTATGTTTGTTATGTTTAAGTGTTTTTGGTTTTCCATATTTTCAACTGTCCATTTGAATTCAACTGGATTGTGATGTCTGTCTTCATATTTTTAGCCAGCGTGCCCACAAGTAATTCTGCATTCTCTTTGTGGGTACTTAGAGCCTCATTGAATTTGAGACTAATAAGTCGCAAAAATACCAATTTTCAGCTGTGAGTGCTTTTTTCAGTAATGTTACACATGTATTCTATTCCATGCACGTGTAATGTTCCTTAGCTCACCCACAACTCGTAAACCCAAGCCTTGTCGGTGAAGTTACAAGGTTTAGGATTACGAGAAATGGTGTGCTAAGTAATATTATGTTCCTTCAAATACACTGCCATTCCCTGGAGATTCCCTCCATCTACATGGTGAAGGGAATCCCTGCTCATATTGGATCGCCCCCTTTCCCCGCTCTTGGTAAATGTAACTGTGGGGGCTTACTGAGACCCCCATGGCACTTATATCATGCACCCTGTGTCACAGAGGTCCTTAGAAGTTCCCTGTGGCACCTGAATATTAACCCCCACCACAGGCAGAAGGGTGAATAGAATAGCTCAGTAACGTTACTTGCTACTTTTTAGTGGTGTAACTTTACGAAATAGGGAATTAAATAGGGCCCTTACTACTTGGAATATCAAAAATCACATAATGAATTCATCCCATAAACTGCAATCAAGGAAATGCTTTGCTTTGGGATCTCGGGATAGGACCAAGAGTCAGAAAAGTAACATTCACTATAATTTTTCCCCCCAAAATCATTCAGTTTCTAATGTATATCAGGGGAATATTTTGGTTTTATGCAGTCCTAAGCCCATTCAAATTTGTGCACCACCATGGCCCAGTTACTACTTTCCTCTTGCTATATCCCAAATTGTAGGTTTATGTATCTTTATGTGTTTGTACAGTATGTCAGAGTGTTAGGTACACCTTGAGACATTAGACATTCAATGTACATGCATTATTCAGTTGTGTACAGCACTGGCATCTTCAGTCAGTCTGCTGCCCCAGACCTGGGCCTCATGGGCCTAGGCAGAAACACACCACTGATTATATATATTATTTAACGATTTACTGTATAGTGTATAATTTTAAGTATTTTTAATCTGCTCATACAGATATAGTGAAATTACTATACTGCTGGTCACAGCAGCAATTAACATATAAATTAATCTAATTTAATCAACACAAATGACAAAAGAAATGTAGTGCTTAATCTTAAGTAGTTTCTCAGGAGATGTCTGATCCAGAGATTAGCTATTCTGTTAATTTAGTTTTCTTATGTGAGGGCTGTGCTGTAATGGTTTGTACTAACAGAACTAGGTCAGACTGAACTAATTGCTCCCTATTGATCATAAGTAGTCATGCGCCATTAAGGAGGGAGTAGCTGCAATATGAATCCATTTGTCATTTACTGAAACATACATTTAAAGACTAATTTCTTAAAATTGTTAGATGGTACCAGATTTAACAAAGCCAATTGACTTTAGTTTTTTTGTATTTTGGGTGGGAGACCAGGATGTTTCTGTTTATTTTTTTTTCTTTGCTTTTGGAGGATATTTGTTAGAATTATAAATATACTGCAATGTGTATCTGTTCATGTAACCTATATCACATGTTGGGTTACTGAGCTGGTATACCAGTTATGAGTAATATTGTGCCTCCCAAGGCATCGTAAGGGCTACACTTTACTTTTGAAAATGTAAACTTCACTGTGGAATAGAGAGTGGGGTTTAATGGGGGAAAGAGGAATAGAAAGTGGGTGGTGAGTGTTTTGTGCTACAAAATAGATGAAAATACGATCCTTAAACGTAGAAAAGGACTGCCTGTTGCCAACCACTGAGTTATAAGATATTGATTAGTAAAATTAATGTTTCATGTGATGTTTTAGAAATGTATTTCAGTATCCGATCATAATTTTTTCATAATTCGGACTGAAGATTGTATTAAAAATTAACTGTAAAAAAACAGTCTGCTTATTTCTTGGGTGTTCAAACTAAAATATACAGTCAATATAAAAACTAAAAATCCTTCTTAAATTGCAACTAATACTGTGAATAAGTCAATTTTGTACACCTGGACTTTTGCCCTTTTTAGATCATTCCTCAAGTTTTGGCATTCCTGGTTTGGCATTTCCTTTACTGAGACCATTACTTGGTTGTCTTGTTTGTGTGGGTTGGGTCGTTATCATGTTGAAAAGATGAAGAGAAATTTCACATCCTGATAGGGACCAGCAGATTTTGTGCCAAAATATCTTGATATTTGGAGCTAGTCAGTATCCCATCTGTCTTGACTCGAGACCCCTGTCCCAGCTGAAGAGAAGCAACCCCAAAGCATACCGCCATCACCATGTTTCCCATTTGGGATGGTATTCCTTTGCCTGATGAGCTGTGTTGAAGCCAAACATAACTTGTAAGACTTAAAGGGGCACTGTACTATGTTTTATTTTTTATTTTTTTCTAATACCGCATAGTTAGGCAGTATACACAACTTTATTTTTATATAATTTTATTTTTAAATAATTATTTCTGTTTTATTTAAAATTAAATGCTTGTGTCTAAGGGCTTCCATTTGGCAGCATTGCCTCCCTCTGTTATCCTCCCACCTACGTCAATGGAGGGATGAAGCTATCCTGATCGAGCATGTATGTGTTAAGCACCCTTGCATGATCTTATGATAAGGTGTGCTATAATATTATTATTATTTATAAAGCATCAACATATTTTGTAGCGCTGTACAGGGGTTAAGTACATGGTAAAAACAAAATGAACATCTTATAAAGAATGGAGGGCCCTGTTTTTGAGCTTAAAATCAAATGTACATAGTGCTCGTTTCCAAGGCACTGACACCAGATTGGAAACTCGCAAACTTACAATCTAAGGGTTTATGTGTGACACAAGAGGGCGACAAATGCAAGATGGCAGTGTGAAAGCAATTTGTTTGCTATTGAAGATGAGTCTAGCGGAGGCGTTCATTATGGATTGGAGGGGAGACCTACGAGAGATGGGTAGGCCAGCAAGAAGTAAATTGCAGAGATGAGATATGATGAGAGAGTGTATTAGCATTTTAGCTGTGTCTTGTGTAAGATAGTGACACATTTTGGAGAGTTTTTTTTAGGTTAAACTGACAAGATTTTGTTATTGATTGAATGTGAGGAATATAAGAGAGGGCGGGATCCAGTAGAACCCCAAGACAACGGGCCTGGGAGGTGGGAGTGATGATGGTGTTGTCAACAGTGAGAGATATTTGAGGAGTGGAAGCTGTAGTAGAGGGTGGAAAGATAAGGAGTTCAGTCTTAGACATGTTGAGTTTGAGTTGACGGGCAGGCATCCAGGAGGATATGCTAGAGAGGCAGTTGGAAACTTGAGCTAAAAGAGAGAGGGATAGATCGGGTGCAGAGAGGTAGATTTGAGTGTCCTCTGCATAGAGATGATACTGAAATCCAAAGGATTTTATAAGGGTGCCAAGGGAGGAGGTGTAGATGGAGAAGAGGAGGGGGCCTAGGACAGAACCTTGGGGAACGCCAACAGACAGAGGGAGAGGTGACATAGAAGGAGACACTAAGTGTACAATCGTTTAGATAGGATGTGAACCATGAAAGAGCTGTGTCCTGGATACCAGAAGAGCGGAGAGTTTGGATTAGAAGAGGGTAGTCAGCTGTGTCGAAGGCAGCCGAGAGATCCAGGAGAATTAGAATAGAGAAGTGACCCTTTGATTTGGCGGCTAGCAAGTCATTGGTGACTTTTGTGAGGGCTGTTTCTGTAGAGTGTTGGGCATGGAAACCAGATTGGAAGGGGTCAAGAAGGGAATTGGAGGAAATAAATAGAGTGAGGCGATTGTAAACAAGCCGCTCAAGCAGTTTAGAAGCCAGGGGAAGTAGCGAGATAGGACGATAGTTGGGGGCAGAAGCTGGGTCAGATGAGGGCTTGTTAAGAATGGGTGTAATTATGGCGTGTTTTAAAGAGGATGGAAACCTGCCAGTTTTTAGGGAGAGGTTGAATAGATGTGTGAGCTGGGATACGTGTGGTGGATAGGGGAGGGATTAGCTGTGATTGAATAGGTTCATGTGGACATGTTATAAGGTGAGAGGTTGATAGTATAGTAGATTCTTCATCCTTGGTTACAGGATTAACGGAGTCCATAGTGGAGGAGGAATTGGGGAAGGGTAAGGGTAAGGGCTGGGTGTTGTCAGTTTGTGGAGAGGGTGGTGGGATAGGGCCAAGCTGGGAGGAGAGCTCATTTCGGATGGTTAAAATTTTGTTTTTAAAATGGCTGGCAAAGGCATCAGCAGTGAGACTGGAAGGGGCAGGAGGTGGGGGGGGGGGGGGGGCAAAGGAGGGTGTTGAATGTAGCAAATAAACGTTTAGGCTATACCAAGTGATCATGTGACATCACAGACATGCGGTCACATTGGGTAGTCCTGTGAAGAACTAGGATCGCTTTTCATTGCTTCTATAGCAACACCAGCATTTGTTTGGTTTTACTAATATACAAAACCAGGATACATAATGTATAAAACCACCTAACATATACTAAATATTTATCCCCAACACTCTCCGCTGTCCTTTTTTCAAAAACTTTCTATGTCCTCAATGGCACCTAACATTAACCCTTAAGAGCAGATAAGCCCCTTACGAGAAAACTTGCAAGACACTAATGGATCTACAAGCACTTTTCAGGTATCTGATGAAATAACATTGTAACCTATACTAAAGAAGCCATTCTAATCATTAATTTAGCCCTGCTGATCCAGTGGTTAGGATTTGGTGCTTTAACTGCTGCAACCTGTGTTCGATTACAGTCAGGTGACCAAGCGATACACCACCCTGAAGCCAAGCAGCATTGGGCCTGGTCAGTACTTGGACAGGATATCACATAGGAATACCAGGAGCTGTAAGCTGTTGACCACTGGAGAAGGAACTGGCAACCCACTCCAGTATCTCTACCATGAATACCAAGTAGATCAGCATGACCATGGACATAAAGATGTGCCTGGTGTGTTATGGTTTGTGAGGTCACGGGGAGTCGGACACTACTGAGCAACAAAACAAAAAAATATACAATAATACTATAGAACAAACCAATCACAATTCCAAATACAAATATTTGCTCACACAATTAAACACTCATACCCACTTGTCCTACAAATACATTTACAATCCCCCTCAACAATAATCCTGTTTAAGCATTCAATGTATATCCCCTGACATTATAATACCAAAGTACCGGTAAGTTAATAATACATTTATATATAATTTGATGTGTGTAAACTGCAGTGTTTGCATGCAACAGGAACACTCAGTGTGTTGTCAATGTTGGAGTGGGTAACACGTAACTATGTTGCAATTTCTTGTATAGATATTCTTTAAATGTGAGTATATTGCCTCTGACTCACAACTTCATACTCGCAGCTGTTACATAACACGTAAGGACCATTGCAAGTAGTGGCGGAGTTATAGAATAGAGGGCCCGCGTGCAAAAAAATGTGGGGCCCTCCCCCCAAGAGGAGGCTGTATTGTTTTTGTGCTGGGCCCCCACCTTAGCATCCCTCCCTAATACCCTTTTCCATAACAGCACCCCTTCTGAAGACCCTTTTCCATAGTTTCAGTCCCCCAGGCCCCTTACAATGTCTGGGCCTCCTCAGAGGAGGGCCCTAGAGCATTGCACCACCTGCACCGCTGATAGCTCCGTCCCTGGTTGCAAGCACTGACAAACTATTGCCTTTATGTGACAAACCCCCTGGCTACTTACCAGTAAGGACTTACAGTAGAAATTACGTAGCAATTACATGGCTCCTGCAGGCTATTTCTCGTAAGAGCTATTGATTTACAAGGGTTATGCTCCTAGTCTATAAACATTAAATAAAATGCTGAATGATGTAATTAAGTGACAGTGTTATTTTAATACAATGTCATATTTATGCTGTTTTTAAAGTACTATCATTGTTCCTTTATATTTCAAATATAGAGTAATGTTGTGTAAAAAACCCTATTCCACTAACTGGTAACAACCAATGCACACGGTGAGTTCATGTGTCCGCTTTCAACTACAAGGACTAGGGCCCAGGAAAAGCTTTTAGGACATTTATTATGCTCAAAGACAGTTATTTTTGGTCTCATTGATGCAAAATGATTAGAAGCAAATTGAACCAAATCCACTAAGAAGCGCACTTCAACTTGCTTTCTTGGGTGCTGTTTTACATCCGTTCAGCATTTGGATGACTTTAAGTAGGCCCCAAACGTATTGTTAAAAGTGTTTATTTAATATTTCTGTGTGTATATAAATGCAGCATATCTGATGGGAAAAATATATGTGTGAGTCTAAGAGCATTATTTGTGAGGGAAAATGTCATATAGCTACATTTTGTTAATTATATTGATGTCTCTGCAGGTCCAGACATCCATTATACTTTGTTTCATGTGTGAGAAGAGTGTTTCCATTTTATTGCAGAATAGAGCTTGCATTTATTAATGCAAGCTGTCTGATTCTGAGCATGTGCAGGGGTGGGTGTCAAATTATAAAAGTCCAGTTTTTTTATTAATCCCCCATCCTACCCCCTCACTCTCCATGGTTAAGTAGATAAAAAGTGTGTTTCTATTCGTGGCTTACACATGTGAGGCTTTGCTTAAAATAAAGTGGTCCTTAAATAATTTGCTGTAGTCTATGAATGGATTAAACATATATGTTTATAACTGTATTACATGGCACATAAAATATATATTTGTTTTGTAATAGGACAAACCTCGAATGAACAACAACCAGACAGACCTCTGTATCCTGGGACAGGCTTTCCTTACAATCCACCTTTCCAGGTAACATATAACTAATGTACAATTGCATTGCTCCTGCAAATGATCGAGAAAGGATCTCAAGACGGGCTTTTTCATTCTGGTAAACAGCCAAGTTCCAGTAACCTTTCAGCATTAAAAGCTTTGGAATGTAAGAACGGTCAAGGAATAATGGAAGAGTGTGCATTACAAGTGAGCAATGCCACTGAGAGCTTCCTGAGGCATGCAGAACTCAAGACATTCCTATGTCTGTCTGAAAGCTTCTTCATGATATTACTGCTCCACAGTGAATGTGATGCATATAGTATTACTCATACTGGCCATTTTTATCACTGGAGATTGAAATGTTCTGATCATACGGTAGCGCTGTAGTATTGAAAACATAATACCAAAATGTCATCCATTACACCAAACTCTTTGTCTTTGTCACAGTATAAATGTTTCTAACTCTGGAATACGTCTTTACAGCCTGATTAATGAACTCTATTCTACAGAGCTAGATGATTTACAACAATTAACCATGAAAAATACAATAAAGAGTACATCTATATATGTATAATATCTCATTAAAGGGCCTTTATCACTAAGGTTCAAATAAAATAATTACCCCCATTCATTGCTATCTCCACCCTGTTACTTAGTTTATGTCTATTTCAAATTCTAAGAGATATTCTATTACCCCACCAGTGAAATTATCTGTTGCCCTATGTTATAATACAAGTTATAGACTATGCTATTAGTTATAAGCCTATAAGTTATATACCTCCCACCTCTGTTGAGGATTCATTGATAAATATTTGATTAGATCTTTTAAATTTTAATACATACATAGAATAAATTGTGTTTTTAACCAATTGTGGTGTGGGTGAATGTGTGTTTTTTTTTATCCTATGTTTTCATGACAATTTGTATTTGTTGCATTCTTATTATATTGTCATTTTTTATAACCTAGATTTGACTAAAACTAATTAAAGGTATATTGGATTTTCCCTGATTTTAATAAAATAAAGTGTTTTCCTATCTAAACATCATTTTATCAACAAGTGCTTAAAAGCTCTGTTTTCACTCACTCGAGTCTTCCAAACAGTCCCTGCAAAGGTCTGTCCTTACTCATACGATGTTTCTGTTGGCACTTACATACTGTTTCTCAACAGCAATTTTTGAAATACTGCAGAAAGACAATCTGTAAGTGGCTAGTACATCTAGTACCAATAAACATCGTATGTAGGAGCTGCGTGGACAGACCGTTGCACAGACTGTTTGGAAGGCTTGAGTGAGTTAAAACAGACATTTTAAGCACTTGTTAATAAAATGATGTTTAGATATGCAAATAAACACTTGGGAAGATTATTTTAATATAAAACAAAAACAGAGAAGCTTCAATATGCCTTTAATATACAGATTGAGTGTTTTATTTAAGGAAACTTCATAATACTTGTGTGTATTTCTATCAAACTTTAGAATAAGAGCACCTATATTTCTCTTTAAGAGACAGCTAGAAGGAAAGACCACATAAGACAAATAACCAAGGTTTCTACAGAAATACCGGTGTAAAGTAATATCGTAAAATAGATTATTTTTTACTGCTATTACTAATATTATCCAATGTTGTTAGTCAGTTGAATACTTCACAAACGTGTGACGTTTTTTTGGAACTACAGTGATCCTGTAATGCAATACCATATTGAGTGAATTTTAGCCATAGAATAGTTGACACCGGACTATTCTTCACAGTGCAAACGTTGACTTTATTATACACTGGTATTCTTTTCCTTTCACTAAAATAGTGCATTATATTTATTAGTAAAATGGTTGCTTTACTGATTTATATAATTAGTAAAACCTGTTGATCATAATTTCTTTATTCCTTTTTTATAGACACCTCAAGAAAACCCACAACAGTTCAGCAGACAGGAGCCGGAGGCTCCCAAGCTCACCAGCCAAACTTCAGAAGGAAATACAGTGATGGCCGAGCTCCTTAATGACATCCCTTTCAGTTTGGCGCCTCATGTCCAAGAAGTCCAGAACATTTGTAGAGAGCTTCCAGAGAGAGTCCCGTTGTACAACTTAGAAGAGAATTTTGCACGATTCCACTATGACTTCACATTAGAGAACTCTGTTCTGTGTGGTATATAAGGCCTTGTCTGTCCTCCACTACAAAGTGTATCACTGTCACATAGGCACTTTATGACTTATTACATCTGAGACTGTTTTGTTAAAGGGACCGAAGGACTGGATACCAAAATACACCATATCTGAGAATGTCTTTATGTCATAGAATAGATACTAGTTTTCTTCTTTAGAATTGTAATCCGTCTTAAGTTGCAGAGAAACAGAGCCCTGTACTACTGTCAGGATTCAAAATCCCTGATTTAAATGTTTATCTGTGCAAATTAAGTTGTGATGTCCCTGTTTTAGGCAATTAGCGGGATGCTCAGCACTACACGCTTATTGGATGGTTTGTGATATTGTCTAATGTAATGCAATGGTGAATATCGATCAAAAGTAAATTAACAGACAATATTGTTTCAAATAGCAATGTAGCTTCTCTGGAAATGTGTGGTATTGGTTATAGAAATTTCATATTTAAAGAACCATTGTATGATCAAAAAATATAAATGCTTGATAATAGGAGTCTAATTAAGAGCTTTATTACAGCGGAAAAAAATAATTAAGCTAGTTTTTCATTAGAAAAATAAATGTTAATTTCTCTGCTGGACCTGGAGGCAGGAATGATGTTTTGGTTAATGTTATATGTGAGAGGGTTGTTTACATTTTGGCAGGATAGGGATTTCAGTTATCATTGCATGCATCTGTGTATGTTAGGGCAAGTTTGTCTTAAACTCCAAAAGCTCCAATCATTTAACCTGTCTCCTACCTCTCTCTTTCTTTCTACCTCCATCCCTCCACTGTTCAGTAGATAAGAAAGCTACTTCAGTAGATAAGAAAGCTGCCAGAAAGTACTCAAGTACAAACATATTCTATTAGTGGCCCACAAATGCCTCCAATCCTTAATTCTGGCTGCGGGTGTTTTTTTCTCTAAAGATGTATTCTGTTTCTACTTCTTAGACACAGCCAATAGTAAATGAGACCGTCATCATGTCATCAGTAAAACATGGAAGTTACATGTAATCTGCAATCGGAGGCTATGAATTAATTAGTGCCAAGTAATATTTGCTGATCAGGGTTGCAATCTAGCAATCTATAAAATGCATTAGATCATCGGTTCTAGTCCATGTGGGTTTCATGATATGTATTAACCCCTTGAGTCCTGGGATTACTCAGAAATGCCTTTTTTTTAATGTAATTGCATATTTGTGGGATTGAGACCTTTTATGCATTTAATTCAAATTTATTTATATGCTTTCTCATAATATTAAAGTACAGTATTGTGTGTTTAATAGCTGTTAAGGCTCTAATAACTGAGTGAAAAAGGCCTTGCGAGTCCTCTTGAGTACTCGTAATATTTTTGACAGAAACGTGGTACTTTTTTGATTTGCAAGTTTGAAAATATTTGCGAATTAGAGCTGCGAGTCTAATAGAATATGGATTTTGTGTAACCTTAATTGGTTAGCACTCGTAAATCTTAAGTTGTGCTAAAACCAATGGAGTTTTCAGCTAGGATTTGCTCGTTAGTGATTCCAGGTGGTCTACTCGTAATCGGATTGCGAGTAGCTAATATAATATGTGGCAATTGTAAACTGACTATACGTAACAGACATTTTCTTTAAGGGGGCAATAGAATAGGGCCCATAGTCTTCAAAAGTGAAAGGACAACTGTGGTTTAAGAAAAAAGACACTTGTTTGTGAGGTATGTACCAAGCTAACCAGGGGTGGCTTGTCCATGCGGGCAATAGGGGCAATGCTCCACCAATAAGTGCCACGACATAGTACCTCCTTCACATTATTGTATAGTCTGTCATTGCAATGTTAGTGATTGCCCTTCCTGATACCCTTCATTCTGCATTAAATAATGTAATTGTAGTCAATAAAAAATGGCTTAATTTTCTGTGTTACATGATACAGCTTCCCTCCCCTCTTTACTTACGCAGAGCTGTATTGACTATACTATACATTCTTATATTTTTAAAGGTATATGGAAGTTTCCCAGTTTTTCCCTTTTTCTAATCTAACACTACAGAAACCTACACTACATTGATTAATTCTATACACATACGGCCTCATTCTATTAGCGGCCGTAGGCGCTGCGGGGCCGCAAGGACCGGCCGCAAGCTATTCTGCTATTCTATTCCCCTCCGGCCGGGGATTCCGGCAGGCTTGCGGCCGGCGCCTTGCTATCTCTTGCGGCCGCACGTGCCGGAGGAAAGCCTTTGATCTAAAATGGCCGCAAGAGTTTCGGCCGCAAGAAAAGCCCGGTTGCTATTCTATTGCTCCGGGAACCCTCTCTGCAAGGCTAAAAGCGAGCCGCAGCTTACTTGCAGGAAAGAGGTCCCGCTAGCACCAATTAAGCACGAAATATAGCCCAAATAAAGCCATCCTGCACTTTGAGAAGACTATAAAGTGATTTTCGGTGTTAGCAAAAATAGCACAAAATTCCCCTATACTCAAATCCGTAAAATATTTTTTTTTTAATATATGTCAAATATCCATGTAAAAAGTCCCGAGGGCTTGGAGCACCTCAGATCCGCCCACGCTGCGGCCGGAAAATAAACAGTTAATGTAAACTCGGGTTTGGGCTGATGTGCAAGCTTGAGAGTGGGTTACTTTTAGTCCTCATGTCCCCCAATATGATCCCTAGCATTTACAGAGCTGTACAGTGCAGGCTTGAATTTATTTTTGCGATTTTAGATTTCTGCGCTTACGGCCGGTTCCAAGATATGCGGCCGGCCGTAAGATGAGATCCTTGCGGGGCCGTATAATAGAATTGCGAGTTAACAGAACCCTCGCAAGGAATCGCAGCCTCACGGCCGATTTACGGACGGTAATAGAATGAGGCCCATAGAGGCTTGTTTTTAAATGTCCTAATACATTGGTTTCCACACTGTCAGAAGTGTACACATAGGCACCTCATACTAACCAATACAAAATATGCATTCAAGTACATGTTTTATCCTATACTAACCTTCAAGCCAACAGCAGCACAGTGCAGAGATCCATAGCAGCACTGTTGTAGCTGCCTCTGATAGGCCATAACCAATTATTATTTTTTTGCTAATTTAGCTTGGGTTTTCAGGGGCATTCCTTCTTAAAATCAACTGCCAGAAAACTGAAGAAATTAGCAAATGAATGTTTATTTGGGGATTTTTTTTCATGCAAAACCATGTTTGCACACACTACTGATTCTCCTCTGTCTGAGGCATTCGTGATCCATGAAACTTCTTTATATTTTTAAATATAACTCTTGGAGATAGCACCACCGCTCAGCATTCAATTAGCAGTGCTCATGTCTTCAGTGCATTCAGAAGTTTTGAGAAATCTCCGAACCCTTTGAGATACAGAATTAGAAGCCCTAACATTTGCGCTGATAATTAAGTGATTCCAGAACAAGGCTTTCATATTCCTTCCATGTGGACGGCTCTGAGCAACCGACCCATAGAAGGATCAGGGTGACTGAGGCTGCACAAAGACAGTAATTCATATATTTTGCCTGGGCTTCCTTAAAAATTGTGCCTTGTGACATCACAGCCTGGTGCAGAAGCCAGCAGATTTTACATTCACATGGTTGGAGGGGTCTTGTCACTGCTAGTGCGCATGTTACCTGCTCCTGGAAGTAGCCTCTGCACAGGAGGAGGCTGGGACTGGAGGTTTGCAGAACCAGCCCTGTATCTGAGGAGCAAGCAGAGGGGAAGACTAGGGACAGTCAGAGAGGTAAGAGAATATAGAATAGAAAGGAGGGGGAGAATTAAGCTGTACATATATGTATTTATAAAGAAACCAAAGGGGGAAGATAAGTGTGCTATATGAATACATATGGGGAAGGAGAAGTGAGGTATATATGGATGTGTGTAATTGGGCTATATATATATACATACATATAAATGGATAAGGTTGAAATTGACACCATATCCCTTCCCCCTCATTGGCCCAAAAGCTGGCTGTTGCATCAAAGGATGCAATCACAATATCGTTCTCACACATAACTATCATGAATCCCTCTAGGGTCTTGTGGAGGCATCATAATTATTTTTTATTTCTAATTAAAAGCTTGCTTAATTACTTTTTCCTGCTTAATTAATCAGACTCAAAGTCTTGAGACCCTTTCATTGTGCTTATTAATAAGTTTCATACCTTACAAATGTGATGTTTTCACAAATATCTGAAGTTAATAGACATTGGTCTCTTACAAAGAATTTCACCTGAACGAGTATTGCTCTTATATGAAACTGTACACTTATGAAAGTTCAAATGTAAGTGTTAATGTTGTATCATTTGCCTTTTTTTGCTACACAACCTTTGAATATTAAGAGCTGTAAACTCCAGAAAAATAGAGATAAATGAATGTAACTGGTGCAGTTTTGAACTGCAGCTATAGTTTGATCTGTATCTGTGAGCGACATTAAACAGATATGTTGCTTCGTTGGGTGGCTTCCTCTCACCGGAAACATGGAGGAGTAACCAGCAAAATAGGCAAGTTCTATAACATTTTTATATAGATAGTTAATATTCTATCTATATAAAAGAAACTTACATTTAAATGAACTCCTATAAAGCAGACTGTTAAGGTACATGAGTTTACACCAGACGTTCCTTCCTGATGTGTCCCTTTAATATATTTGCATGTTTACTCTAGGTTTCAAACATGTGTTCTTGGGTTATAAACATTTTTTTCTACCTGGTTAAAATCCTTTGAACATGTGTCGTCTGTGGTTTATTTACACAACTTGAATAATTAAAATGTTTGTCATACTATTTATTTTTCTACATCAAAAATGTTTTTACTGTTTGCACTATAATGGCTTAAATTATACCATATAAACAAATATTGTAGTTATAATGAAACAGAATTTCCACCGACGACAGCAGTATTTTTACCGGGTAAGGGCATCATTCAATTGCGATTTGGCCAATTAAATAGGGCTCTATTTAAGCACATAACATATATTTTTTAAAGAAGTTTTTAGTTAGTAAACATCTATCCAAAAGCAAGGTTTTCACTAACTAAATACGTTTTTAAAAATATATGCTATGTGCTTAAATAGAGCCCTATTCAATTGGCCAAATCACATTTGAATGAGGCCCTAAGTCCAGTATAGATGCAATACAATGATATTTCTCTATTGTTACCATATTTTTGCCATATCTCTTAGGTGGTCATCTAATGATGGGTCAGCTGTATTTTCTTTTCTTGCGCTATATGCTTATAATAAATCTGCATGTTCTTTGTATGGCAATATATACGGGGCAACTTGTGCATTAAATATGTATTATGTATTTTTGATGATCGTGTCTTAATTTTATATATTTGTGTTGACAATTTGGGTGGTGTATGGCGTGAATATTGGACCTCTCCAAGCTCCCTGATCATGACTGGTAATAAAGATTGCTGTATAACATGTCACTGTAGACCACTCATAGTAGTAAAGATTTGCAGCCTTATTAAATTGCGATTCGGGCCAATTGAATAGGGCTCTATATAAGCACAGAGCATATTTTTTTTACAGAAGTTTTTAGATCGTGAACTTCTATCCAAAAGCAAGGTCTTCACTAACTAAAAATGTCTGTAAAAATATGCTCTGTGCTTATATAGAGCCCTATTCAATTGGCCGAATCGCAATTTAATAGGGATGTTAGTCTGTTTTATGCTCTGTGCCGGAGTCTGATTACTGCTAATTACTGATGCAGCGCTGAATTGTAGAAGATTACCAGGGCACACCAGTCAATTTACTATGAAGATCATGTGAGTATAGTGCTATGTACAGCACTGCAATGTTGGATTTGTATTGAACAGCACAATTACGGCCTCATTGAATTCGAGACTCGTAACTCGTAAAGTTAGGGTTTTTCAACTGCAGGGGCTTTTTTCAGTAATGTTACACGTATTCAATTGCCTTCAATTATGTATCTCGAGATATATAAATCCATGTCTTGTCAGTAAAATGCGAGTTGTAAAATTATATGTCTACTTGTAATATTACACCAAACCCAGCATTTTACTTAAACTATTGATGAGACACAGCTCTAGGAACCACTAGCGAACCCGAACATGATGATATTGTATATATAAATAAAATGAGTAAGAGTAAGCATTTTGTGAGTAAATCGGGCTAGCCATTTAATAGACTATGCATTATAGCATCTGTTGTAGCCCATGTGTTTCCTAATATGTTTTAACCTCTTGAGTACTGGGTTCTATGTTACTCTGGAAATTGTATAATGACACAAACATAATAATTGAAAAATAATATTTTTAAATTGCCCATTTTTCCCTATGGAACTGTTGAGCATTAAATTGTAATGCATTTAAATATTTTATTTATGTTTTTTAGCACTGTCCTGTCTCTAACTGTTTTTGCAGGTCTCAGATAAGATTTTAAAACCATTTGTAGCTGCTCTTCAGTTCATGTAAATATATATTTTTTAATTCCTTATATTATGAATTATGAGTCATGCGTATTTTGGCAATGCTCAGTAAAGTTCCAGTTGAATAGATGCGTGCAAATGTTTGAAAAAGTAACTCCTAATATTACGGATGTCTGAAAATCAAGGGGAAAGCATCCTGTAATTTGCTAATCTGGCTTGTTGTACAGCATTACGAGTAGCTCACTCTCAATCATGAGAAAAGGGGTCAATTGAATAGTTAGGTAAAGTTACTTACCACTTTTTAGTGGTGTAACTTTATGGATTAGGGAATTGAATAGGGCCCTTAGACGTCTCGTTAATCACAACAGTTTGCCCAATTGCAGCTTTGGTACTTGCACTCCTTATAGTGACCAGGTTCTCTACAGCATTGATTTTCAACAAATAGTTTACCCTAGCTGTGATCTAACAACCACATACATGTTTTATTCACACATACAGGCATCTAACTTACAATGTAGGGGCCCCAAATTATTTTGCACCTGAGCTCCCCATTCACTGGTTCCATCACAGCCAAAACAGAAAGGAATCATTGATGTAAGCAAATCTCAATCTACTCTCTGTATATAAGTGAGGGGTATATAACTTATCAAAGATTGCAACTGATATAAAAATAAATATTTATGACGGGAGTATCTTTTACTCCTGGATTCGGAGTGATAGCTGCATTACTGGGCACATGGTGCTCTCTTCACTCCTCTTGTTCTTGAAGTGAGAGGATATATATACATGGACTAAATCATATATATTGTTAGTGTTGGGAACGTTTTGCGATGTTGGTCACGCTTTTGCGTCCCTCACACAGTGAGAGCTGTTGACGCACGCATGACTTAGGCTGCAATGAGCGCCAAAAGTTAAGGCACGCAGTTGGATAAAACGCGTAACTTGAAAACACAGAAAAAACAGCAAAATAATAAAAAAAAAATATAATAACACACTCACACACAGCACAGGGGGAGAGCCAGGAAGCCTGGGAGTGAAGTTGCAAACTAATTGGAGCCATATTTTGCGTTTTTAGTAGAGCGAAAATCAGCTAAGCAAGGGGGAAAATGGCGGTCGAAAAACTTAAAAATGCTGCAACAGCATGAAAACGAGGCTCAGCAACGCCAGGCACGCAGAACTTAGAAAATACACGATGGCGAAAACGATAACGCTTACACTAACAACGTCAGGCACGCGGGACTTTGAAAATAAAACCAACGCAGGTGCTCAGAGGAGCAAAAGAATCACATTGTATGGCAAACAGCATAGCCAGCTTTACAATTTTTTTCCCCGTCATTTTTGACGGGCAATTTCCTAGTAGTAATATATTCACTTGACAGAATAGTTGAAGTAAACTGTAATTCTCACAGATATATGTAATATAGACGTGACACTGCTCACCACCTGTGATACGGCTGAAGGCAGTAAAACTACATATACAATGCAATTATGTCAGACATTATCACTACAGAAACTGAGTGGTTTAACTCCTCAAGCAGACAAATCAAAGAATGCAACCAAACTAAGGATATATATTTTAGGAGATACCTTATAAGAAATCAAAACTGTGTTTAAAACAACATATCTGGTATTTTATTTATAGTTATTATAGACTAAAACTAACTATCCATGCTTTGATTTTTCTTATTGGGTTAAAGGGCCACTGTATTTTGGCAAAATATGCTATGGGGCCTTAATTTGCCATTGAGTTCCGGTGACGTGTGCTGTTTGAAGACAATGTTTCTAATTGAAGTGAGTACTGAACTTTCCTGCATCCATTGTTCCTCCCACCCCTACACGTTTTTTTCTAATTCTTTTAGGAACAAACACAAAACATCTGGCATCTTTAAGCAAATTCTTTATTTAATCTGTGTAAAAACATTTTGCACGTTATATTTCTTCAAAATAGCAAATTATAAATATGAAACTTAAAGCTAATATTAACTGAAATTATCCTCCCTGCCTGCTACTAGCTTTCTAGAGTAATTCATTCTCACGTTGAGGTGATAAGCAGGAAGAACATGCCTAGTTATAAGAATGACAGAAGGTATAGCATTCACAAGCCTCTGTGATTATGTTGATTGAACCAACTGGGTGTGCTTTTCCTGTTTATCACCCATTTGTGAGAGTGAGAGAAGTTTTAGATAATTCAGTTAAAATATCTAACATTCAAGGTCAATTATCTAACTCAAAATGAATAACAACCAGCTTTATCTATGTTTTATTTATATGTGTACATTTCATCTCTACATTAAAGGTATATATATACGTTTCCTACCAAATGTTTGGTAAAAAACAGGCAGTGATTATCAGAAAAATGTGTTATATAGAAAGGTTCAGGGTACTTAAAAGTTATAGGCAGGAAAGTAAATTCCAGCTTTGCACACCCACAGCGAGCTTACATAACCAAGTACACACAGGAAAGCAATCAGGTACAGAGTTTGACCTTTCAAAGGAAGTACTTGCCGCAGGATGGAATCACATGGTTGGGCGGAGTCTGAGCTCACAGCTGAATCAGACCACAAGGCTATAGAGAGAAAAATACTACATATCCCAGGCTGCTTTGCAACACAGGAACCACCGAGTTTAATACAAATATAGCAACTAAGCTCTGTGTTATCCTGAGTGGCCAAAACAAATTATGAATTTCATGCTAATCTTAGCAGGGATTTTCAGGGGTGTCAACTATCAAAAGCCTCAGCTTGCAAACTGAAGGGATTTAGCAAACATCAGGGTGAGTTCGTAAATGTTTATTTAGGTATTTTTTCATGACAAAATGTTTACATACACTACTTCTCTATTCAATGCATTCATAATCCAGGAAACTAAGATATGCCTTTAAGTGGGACCTTTGCTGTGTACTCTTTAATTGCCAGGTCTTCATCCTCTATGTGCCTATTGAATAGTCTCTGTTACTATCCTCTCATGTATGAATATAGTATCTAATTCCCATGCCCCATGGGTACAGTCTCCCGCATTGAGAATCACTGCTCTTGAAATAATTTATCTTCAGTGCAAATACATTTTTCTTCAACATTTATTTATTTGTTTCAAGTATGAATTGCAATTATTTATGTATTATGGTGTATAGTTTTTAAAATAATTTCTGAAGTCTGAGATGTTTGTTTATAAAATGTATGTCCTTTTTAACCTGCTGTATTTTTCTCTCTCCGCAGCCCTTGCTCTCCCCTACTTCTCTCTTTATATCCATCCTCATTTCCCCGCACTCACATACCTCACCTCTCTCTCACTTATTATCTTTGTTTCCCTCATTTCTCTGTCTCCCTTTTGAATTTCCCCCATTTGTTTATCACACATTAACCCCAGTTATATCCTTCCATGTTCACTTGTTTCTCTCCTCCTTATTTCCTAATCTTACATTGCTTTCACTCATATACTTTTTCTATCACTTTGCCTATACATACCTCATACTTCATAGTTTCTCCCTTATCTCTGTAGTTTATATCATCCCCACTTATCTTCTTTCTTTTCCCATCTCTGTCCCTATTTTCTTACCTTGTCCATCTACTTTCCTTATTACATAGTTACATAGTAATTGAGGTTAAAAAAATACTTTTAGTCCATCATGTTCAACCTTTTTTAGATCTCCTCCGATGTTTTTAATATGTGCATTATTTGATCTCTTCCCACTCGACCCAACTGTTTCCTCTCTCTCGACTCCCAATATCACTTTCCCACCGCCCCACCATTATCATCATCACCAATTTCCTAGTGAGTCTGCTGGATTGCAGGTCTGTAAAAATCTAGATTCCACAGAAGAGCCATTTGTTCTTTTGTGAGCTTTATTTCTGGATGTCATTATGCCTTTCTCATAAGTCTCTATCTAGACATAAAGCAGACGCTCTCTAACAGATGCCCTTACTTGCAGATTGTCTGAAGTGTCAGCTTTGCTCAAGTTTAGTGTTTCAGTCTCTGCGATACCGACACCTCATAATCACAGAGCTTGAGTCCCAAGTGACTGAAAATATAGACTTTGAGAACAAATTCCAGTATCTCACAGTTTTAAATACTGGTTTGAGTCAAGGTATTACATTATAATATATCTTGAAGGACAAATATACTTCTGCTCAGTAATATAATTTATGAAACTTAGTGTTATTAAATTGTAGAAGGAAATATTAGAGTTGTAATAAAATGTTCTGTCGTTGTTACTAAACTGCAGGTGTATAGTTGTGTTCTGTTTTAAGTGTTTAATGGCACACAGATGACCACATTTTACAGATGTTTAATATATAGGGCATTTTGTCTCAACCATATAAGAAAAAAAAAATGATTCACCAAAATACTACTTTTTCGTTTTTCTTCTGTAAAGGACCCTGTAGTTTAGGGTTTTATTTGTTATTTAGATACTAATTAACAAAATAACAATTTTTTTAGACAAAGTATCAGCTTTTAAAATGTAAAGTTTAGTGTTTTAGACTTTGGCAGACGTGCCGCTCTCCACCCCTATCTGGTGTCCAGATGGTGGGAGACTCTCTGATTAGCGACACTGCCATGAATTATCCCAGTAACACTGTTATTGACTAAACGGGCCATTTATAGCTCCTGACCACCTAATATAGGATGGAGAGAAGCCCATTTACTAAATGCAACAATGCTAATTTCAAAATTAAGTTTTAAAAACAAATGATTTTTTCTTATTCCAATACTACTTTTATCGCTGACCAGCAACTAATTTAACAAGTAAAACCCTATTGTATGACCACTACACTAGCACTGTAAGTGTTCAGAACTGAAAGATCAACCAGTAAACTATAATAATTCACACCTGCAATGTTCTTTCATTTGTTGTACGGTTTCTCATCAATAAAGCTAACATCAAAGCTATTTAACAGAGCCTAGATGTAAAAATGGATAGGCTTCACACTTTAGTGAATATACCCCATAGAATTTGTTGAGATGTCTTGCATCACTGGTCAGAACATCTTTCATTAATATAGCCAAATGTCTTATAGAGAGTTAGGGCTCAGTGTAAAGTGTAAGAATATTATTATTATCGCATATTCGTAACGCGATGACATATTTCATAGCGCCATACATTTCCTCCTTTCCCCCTCTCGCTTTCCTCTCTCTCCCTCCCCTGTGTCTTCTTTCCCCCTCTCTCCCTGTCCTGTGCCTCCTTTCCCCCTCTCCCTCTTCTCCTGTGTCTTCTTTCCCCCTCTTACTCTCCCCCTCGCGTTTCCTTTCCCCCTCTCCCTCCCCTGTGTCTTCTTTCCCCCCCTCTCTCCCTCTCCTGTGCCTCCTTTCCCCCTCTCCTCCTGTGTCTTCTTTCCCCCTCTTACTCCCTACCTCATGTTTCCTTTCCCCCTTTCCCTCCCCTGTGTCTCCTTCACCCCTGTATCTCAGTTCCCCCTCCTCTCCCTCCCTCGCCTCCGGCGCTCATCGGGAGCCCTGCTATGAGCGCCTTTGGTGTTCATTGCAGCCCCTACTAGCAGGAACCAGGTACTACTGGGGGTGATGCAAGGCTTGCGGTCGATGCCTTGCTTCTGGAGGCTCGCAAAGCTTTACCAACATTGCATGCGTGACGAACAGTCCAGCAGATCCACAACTATTATAGTGCATATATCCTGTCACTTCAAAATATTAGCTGTATGTCTCTTTATGGGGGTTAAAAGGCTACTGTAGTGGTGAAACAATAGGATTTCATTTATTTATTTTATAACTTAGCCATAAAATCAGTATCTGAAGGAAATGCTTCTGATGTAGCTTATAAAGCTTACATTCGAGCTTTAGTGGTTCAGAGATTAGCAGAAATGCATCTCTCCACCTCTATTACAAGTCCAGGAGGTGGGAGCTGGTGGGCTCAAATGCAAATTTCATTAAAGTGACCACTTCTGGGATGGAGACAGATAAAGAATCCTATTCGGATCCCTCCCAGGCAGATACAATACACATACAAGAATAAAAATGCATACGTTTGAAGCAAAATATTAGATATGGATATCAGTTAATGCTTTGTGTTAGTTAATATCCATAGCTGCCTAATATGGTATGAAAAATAACAGAACAGTTGCTAATTTTGATCTTCTCTCTGTTTTTTTTACATTTCTCCTAAAGTATATATGACTAAGCACATATAGTTATGCAACAAAATTCGTCATCTTCAGGTTGCTCATCTTTAGTTTTTTTGAAAATATTGCAGTAAATTTCCTTTTCAGGTTTCGACACCTGTGTTTCCCTTCAATTTGTTGAATTTTATTATGTGGTGAGAGTTTGGTTTAACAGTTGTAGGGTGGTGAGGTTACTTTTATTTCTTAGGAACTAATCCCTCATTTATGTAAACGTGGCTAATGCAGATATAATACAGAGCACAGTAAAAATGAGTAATACAAAACCACAATGATCTCTGATCTGAAGTGTAGCTTTACAGTACCATCTGTTTGTTTTTTACATGTTTTATTTCCACTGTATGTGACATATGTGTAGCTGACGGCATCGCTAGAGAATCAGACGCTTATTTATGTACAAATGTAAGATGGGATTTCAATGTACAAAAATAAAAATATATAAATATAGATGTGATATTGCCTCCTCCTTGTCTTTATGACTGTTCATCTGCAGAATTGCGAATGATAAACTAAGGATTGAATTGATGTTGACATCTTTAATGACCTAGAGCCTCATTCAATTGAGGCATTGTAAGTTAGTTAATGTTGGACTTATGTTTGCGGGCCTGCTGCGGGCCAGAGTTAAGGTGCTATCCAATTGGCCGGGCCTGCAAGTTAGGGGCAGAGTGCAAACATCGGAAACCATTGCTGTTGGAAGTAGCATTTGGGTTCTTGGGAGCAAGCCCATAACCTGATGCAGAAACAGCCAATGGAAACAGAGATTGTAATCATTACCAAACTCCAAGCCCGTAGCTCGTAAGTGAAGGCCGTAGGTCTTTGACATCCAACCCCCATTTTCAAAGAAAATGGAGGTTGGATTTCAAAGTCCTTTGGGCTTGGAGGTTGACTTCACATTGATTGCTGTGCTCGATATAATACAGAAATGAAACATGAAATAAAATATTGGAGAATGTTGTGCTATTAATTCTAAGACTTAACATCACTTTCACTCTTCATAGAAGTACCGTTTTGCTTTTTTATTTGCCTTTAAAGTGCTCCGATTTGTCATTAAGCCCTTTGCGATACCTCCTTGGTACCGGTAACTTGTCGTTAGATATTTGCCATTTCCAGGCTTGACAGAGTGGTTAGCGAGGGGGAATCGGAGCAATTGAATAGCGATTTGCAATTTTACCGTTTGGGACTCTTGTAGCCGTGTAAGATCAAAGGCTTGGAGGGCATTAACTTGCGATTATACAAATCGCAATGGATCGCAGTTTGCAGCCCCGGAGCCCGTAACTCGATCAGAGCCCGCAAACGGAAGGCAATTGAATAGAAAAATAACTTGCGACCTACACTTGCGACCCTGGATCTCAAAATTGCAGCAATTGAATGAGGCTCCTAGTATTTTGCTCATTAGGACCATATTTGTAACATATGGGCATGCATTTCTATGGGGTTGGCAAAGAGTGTGAGCTTGTATATTATAGATATTTCCTATGGAATGATTACTTGCCAGCACATATCTGTATTTCTACAGATCTCAGCCAGTTCCACTAGACTTCCATACTGATGAGCTAAGTTCCTTCGAGGTTTCAAACTTTTCACTTGCATTGATTGGAAACTGAATGCTTGAAGATATACAGATAATTGTATATTGATGGGACATTCCCATTCTCCAAGGCACACATCCCTTTGCCCCTCAATTTTATTTCAGATTTACACAAGCTTTGCCAAACTAGCCACATCTGCACAGCTAGTGCCATCTCACTTACTACTCTAATCCCCAAATTAGCATAACAAGCTGCACATTAGCATAAAGGAGCCACAAAAAAGAATCTATGGAATGATTTACTCTAGAGAAAAATGTCTGGACCAATATCTTTAAAATGAAAACAACTTCCTGTTGGGGTGTCAGTGTCCCATGTAGGACAAGTCATCCAGGGTATTCACCCTGGTTGATGAGGAATCGGTTGCGTTACAAAGCAGAGTGTCTTAGATATATGATCAGCGACTGACAGTTATCAGTAATAGGGGTACAATAGTACAGTAATAGGGGTAAGTAACTGTTTGATATTTCTGTAAAGGATATTTCAAATGATTATCTGCTGTTCCATTATAAAATAGCTATCTTTCCCTGTGAAAAAGCTTACTCATATCTAAATAATTCTCTGGAGTTTAAAGCGTGTAATTTTAAATGTCAAGTACATTTCATTTTTGTTCCATTTGACAATCTGTATAATAGAGTGACACTAAATGTATGCTTTTACTTCCCTTGTCTTGTTAGAGTCCTGCATCAGCACGTGTACCAACATAGGCTTTAATGCATGGACATATTTAGGTTTTCTACTGCCCTACGTGCCATTCAGCCCCCCACACCCCACTTGCAGCCTCTCCTTTCCCCTTTCTATATCTAAAATCATAAGTTGATCTGTGTTTAGGTATGCATATGGTATATTAGAAAGTGTCAAATACACTTACAGACCTTCCCTCTCAGCTTAATAGCGCGTCGTCATCAGGGCGTGGAGAACTGCGCTCTGATGACACTCCACCTTGCATCCCAGCCTGCTTGGCAAGGTAAGGGGCTGACAGTACACAATGCTCAGAAAATATAGAAATCTTGTGCTAATAAAACTATTGCCTTATTATTATTATTATCCTTTATTTTATTTTTATACGCCAACCTATTCTGTAGCGCTGTACAGGAGTAAGTTCAAGTCAAAAACAATATTAAAGCACCTTACAAGATTGAAAACTCACAAATGTATAATCTAAGGGTATGGGTTCTTAAAACAGAAGACATTTTAGTGAGGTCTTGAAGGGTTTGAGGCAGGAGGATAGTCTACTGGAGTAAGGCAAGGAGTTCTAAAGAATAAGGCAGGACGAGAAAAAGCCCTGCAGGTGGGAATGAGAGGAGGTGATAAGAGAGGTGGAAAGAAGAAGGCCATTAGCAGAGTGAAGAGGGTGCTTGGGGGGATATTTTGAGATGAGAGCAGAGATATAATAGGGTGCATTATTGTTGAGTGCTATATATCTTAGCATCTTGATTTTACATTTTATTTTGAAGGCTATAGGAAGCCAGTGGAATGACAGACAGAGATGTGCTGCAGATACTGAGCGTAGAGTATGGAAGATGCATCTAGCAGAGGCATCATTATGGATTGGAGTGGGGACAGATGAGTGATGAGGAGGCCAGCAAGGAGAGAGCTGCAGTAGTTGAGACAAGATATGATGAGAGAGTGTATTAGAATTTTAGTTGTGTTTTGTGTAAGATAGTGACATATTTTGGAAAAAAAATGTAGGTGAAAAAGACAAGATTTTGTGATCGATTGTATGTGAGGAATGAAAGTATCCAGTAGAACCACAAGATAATGTCCTGGGAGGTGGGGGTAATGATGGAATTGCCAACAGTGAGAGATAGATGTGGAGTGCAAGCTGTAATAAAGGGTGGGGAGATAATGAGCTCAGTCTTTGAAATGTTGAAACTTATAAAACTCTTGAACGGAGTTGATAAATACTCTAAATTCAATTGGAATAAACAGCAGGTGAGTTGGTCCCAAGAACAGCAATTCAATACTTTACCCACTACACAGGATTGTGTTTTTTGTCTCTGCCAATATCCTTGATATTACAGAGAAATCATGAGCAGATCTCTTTTGTTGCTCAAAGTTATATACAAAGATAAGGTTACATGACAAATAATAATCAAACACACAATCCAATTTGGTGTCTCCTTCTCTACAGTGTGAGGTCAACTTTGAAAGGTTCATGGAATGGGGATACCAGCTTCCATCAACATGGTACATGCAGATGACATCTGGATATGCCAAAATAGTCAAATTCGTGATGGAATTTTGATTTATGTAAAAATTAGAAAATTGCATTCTTGCTACATAAAACAAACCAATGCATTCAATAAGGTGGCAAAGGCCAACACCCAGGCTTGGATTTGAGGATTTCCTTTCTGGGTCAATCAGGATGACTGAAGAAGCGATAGTCTCACCTGAGCGCAGCAAGGATATCCTCAAATCCAGACATGCATGTGGCCCTCCAGGATCACACTTGCCCACCCCTTACACGCATGACACTCAGAAGCTCTTATCATAGGTGTACATGACTGTAGGAAGTAAAGAAATGTGGCCATCCTGCCATGTCACAAGTTGGAATTTGCTTGTAAAATGTAAGTTATTTAAATGTATGATATATTCTTTGTATCAATGACACTTATCATAAGCCTGTGATAATAGAATGCAAATTCAGACTTGTCCTTTAAAGTGGATCTTCAAGAATGTAATTCTATGTTTGCTATTTAGGAGTAGAAAGCATTAAAAAATGTAATCATGATTATATAAATTAATTTAAAGGCACTATGTGTTGTACTCCCCTTCTGGATTGTTACCTTGTCGTGGTGAAGGAGCTTGTGTACATCAATGTAGCTGTGAGCTATACCATGTAGGATCCTCCAAGATGGACAGGTCATAGCAGAGAGGTCAGACAAACCACGGTCCATTGGAGAAGGAACTAGGAACCCACTCCGTATCTTTTCCAAGAAAACCTTATGGATAAGCACTACCAGACAAAATATGTGCCTGGCATGCTGCAGTCCATAGGGTCATGGAGAGTCAGACACAACTGAACGACAACAAATATGTTGTACTAGCCATTTTCTCCCTAGCAAATAATGTTTGAGACATTTAGCATGGTCTGTGCTAATGTGAGCCCGATTGTGCTTGATATGTTTGTAAATCTAACTGCACAGCATTGGGGTAGATTGTTTTGACACACAAGAAATAAGCACACTGTAGGGCAAAACTTTTTTTGCACCAGGGCCCTCAATTCTCTAGCCACTGCTCAGCATAGTGGTGTCTTCTAGATTGATTACATTTTCATTAGTCCCAGTTGAAGCATTGGCACTTTAGATTGTCACATTTCAAGTAAAGCTGCTAAATGCTTCTCTACATTCAAGATCACTTCCAATTTGTAGAAGCACAATACTATGCCACAGAGATGAAATGTGATGAATTTACACATTTACTAAGCATGTTCTCACCTGAGATAAGGTGAGAGGGGAAACAGTGGTTGTAACTCAAGGAATACACTGGAGATCCTTAGTAAATTCTCCGCAAACCTGTCTACAGCCAAGTCACTTTACTTACTCTGGGAGTTAACAGCTATATAAAGGCTTTTTTTAGACAAAAAAATCTTAAATTCGGATTCTGCTTTTGTCTTGAACTGCTAATCTGCTTGTAGCCTGAGGGGGGGAGTTGTTATTTTGGGGCTTGCTCATCTAATTAGCTCAAACATCAATGTGCTATTTACAGAGGAACTCTTTCTATATAAATGAATAGAGAACTTATCCAAATCAATTGCTCTTCCTACTCCTCCCAAGTTTCTAATCCTGTTAAATGCCTGTTGCCATTAAAGCAAAGGTGAGATATAAAAAAAAGTAAACACTGTATTTATTAATTTAAAAGTTTCTAAAAATGTTATAGTTATAATTTTTATTATCATCATCATCTATATTTTAAGTGAGACCAAGAAAATGCTTAAAACTATCACAAGATTCATCACCACTGGGATATGGGAAAGTAGAAAATGGATTCCTATATCTATTGTGTTAAATCTTTCATAAGTGAAATTATGTACTGAAACAGCTTTATTCAGATTTAATTGCTGCTGTACAACACATTTTGTATAATTAAATAACACTTGCTGTGGTATAACTAATTATATTATCCTTGTTTATATATGGGACAAGGAGAGCAGGACCCTTGGAAGAAGCCTTGATTGAGATTATGATAAATTGGTTTCGGCACATTTACTATGTAGACCTTGGTGGATTGTGATTTAAATATTTTGATACCTCTCACCTGGACAGCAATAGAGAGTATATAGATATTTATAGAATATATGTTATCCCCAACAATATATATAGATATATACTTTTCATTTTCTAGTATTCTAGTAGAAATATAAAGTATACACCCTTACACACACAATATGTCAGAATGAAAGAGACAAGAGCAGACAGTGGGGATGAAAGAATGAAGAGATGTAAAAAAATAAATAAAATACCAGGACCTCATACAGCAGCTCCTATCCAACTCCCTCCTCCATGCTTCTCTTCTAGCCCCTGCTTACCTAGCACTACCTTGGGAGAACAGGTGTCCTGACTTGCTTGGGTTAGGTAGAGGGAATCACAATGGCTTTTTAATTCCATGTTCAGCTGCTAATTGGAGAAATGAGCTCTGCCCCTGCTATCTGCTGAGACAAGGGAGTCAGCCACAGGGGTCCTGGAACAGAATCTAAGGAATATCACGGTCCTGTGGAAATCACTAGGAATCTGGCGTTCTCCTTTGAAACAATTAAGAAGGGATAATCCAGCACATCCTCCCTAGTCCCTATGCCCATGATTTAGCCTTTCTAGAAGCAAATACTTCACACCATCAGTACATGTTATCATATTCACATTTGTTTTAGTTTTTGAGAATTGGTATTTGTACTGCCAAAAAGTGAAAATGTAAAGTATATTTATTTTGTTCTAGCTTAGCAGTCACATGAGTAATAACAATATTTCCAGTTTTCAGAAAATATTTGTGGTTAATAAAGGGTATGGAGTCATGTTTAATTGATCACTTCTTGCCACTGACCAAAGCAGTTTGGACAATGAATTTGGAGAATTTTATCAGGATGGGTATGGTGGGTGGATTGTGGCCATATCAGGGGTGCTGGATCCCCCAAAATCTGGAGAGGGTGAAGTTTAAAGCTGGTGGATCTGAGAGGCTGCCTCTTGTTGTTCTTATCTACGATAATTCTCTCCCAGTTTACCCCGCTTGTCCACCTGTTTGATGTCAGTGATTTGCTTTGACCTGCCATCTCCTCCTGAGCTCACTGGGTCTTCTCCCTTTCCATAACATGTTGATATCTCTCAATGTAACTGCTCCAGACCAGCCACCATCTGTATTAGAAAGAGGGAAGAACTAAGTATCCTTGTCTGAGTATTAAGATAAAGGTAGAGAAGGCAGAGGTACTTCTTCATATTTGTATGTATTAGTAGAAGTAGCTGACAGTGAAGAAAAGATGACAGTAGAGTTAGAGAAGACTAGACTAGGAGAAATGAAACAAAGAGGAGAGAGAGGACAGGAGAGTAAAGAGAGGACAGACATGAGAGAAGAAAGTGGAGAGTACTGAATGGTAGAGAAGAGAAAGTAGACAAGAGAGGAGGAGAAGAAAGTGAGAGAAAAAGGGTCACTGCAGAAAGAGGGGAAAAGGGTGAGGTAGAAAGAAAGAAGATAAGAGGGAAAGAGGAGAAGAGAGAATAAAATAGAAAGGAGAGAGAAAATAGAGAGAAATGAAAAAGGGGAAAGTCATTAAAAAGGAAGAAAGAGCAAGAAAGAGACGAAAAGCAGAATAAAAGATAATAGACGGAAAAAAACAGACGGAGAGAAAAGAAAAAGTAAAATATAGGGAGAACAGGAGAGTAAGACAAAGGGAGAGAGGAAAAAAGAGAAGAGACAGAGGAGAGAAGTAGAGAGGGAGAGAAAAGAAAGGGAAATTGAGAAAACTGAAGAGGACAAATGGGAAGGAAAGGAGATGGAGAAAGGGAATAGGAGTCAAGAGGAGAGGGAGAAATTGGAGTGAAGAAGAAAAGGGAGAGCATAGATGGAAAAATGAGGAGAAAAAAGAGGTCAAATAGCAACAAAAAAAAGAATAGTGAGAGAGAAAAAGTGAGAAAGGAAGAGAAGAAGTGAGACAGTAGAAAAGAGAAAACAGGCTGAAATAAATAGGCTAAAAGCAAAAAACAGGACAGAGGGAGGAGGTAGAATGAGGCAGACCAGAGAAGAATGGGTGACAGAAAGAGATGGAGAATAAGAAAAGAGAAGAAAAGATAAGTAAGACACTGGAGGGAAGAGTGGCAGGAAGAAAGAAGGGTAAGATTAAGGGGAGAGAGAGACAGTGGATGGGGAGGGGAGACAAACCGAGAAGGAGTGTAAAAAGAAAAGAGATGGAGAGACATGGAAGAAAAAACAAAATACATGAAGAAGGGAAAGATATAGAAAAGGAGAGAAAGAAACAGGTTAAAAAAGAGAGATGGAGGAGCGAGAAAGAGTTAAAGGAAGATAGAACGGGGAGAGAAACAGGACAGGAGAGCAGAGAGAAGAGAAGGTAGAGAAATGTATTTAGTATGGTGCATTTTTTAGATTTGTCATCTTTGTTAGTGTACCTTACAGGACCTCTAAAGTATGGTACTCATAATATGTACTTCTGAAGAACTTTATAATGATCAAAAGGTTTGGTGAAAAAAGTATATATAATAAAGCTGTGCCCATTGCTTGCTTTCACCGCTTGGTTTATTGCATGGAAGGTGATGTTGGTTACAGATAAGCTTCCAGGTGCTACTTTTGTAAATGTGCAAGCACGCCGATAGAATTAAACGGGAACTTTATCTGCATCCATATATCCCTGGTGTCCTTATCTAGTACCCAGGAAACTATGGTGACAAACTAGATTAAAAAAACAAAATAAAGCTATCCGTATGCACAGCACAAACTAATTATATAAAATAAGTAGGATCAATATAAACTTTATCAAGTTCATTTTTTGTACCAAGAGGTTTTCAGCTGACAAGAGGACATCCGCTGAAGTTAGAAGAAAACAAGATTCAACCTTACAGAAAGAAAAGGGTTCTTCACAGTAATGGTGCTTAAACTGTGGAATTATCTACCCAAGGAGGTAGTGACAGTGGATTTGATAAATAACTTTATAAAGAGATTGGATATATTTCTAAATAAAAATGGCATTCAGGATTATTCTGCATAATTAGAGAGAGAATTGATCCAGAGAGGAGTCCAATCACCAGTATCTGGGGTCAGGAAAGATTTTTTTTTTTCCTTTTGAGACAATTGGAAGAGTTTCACATGGGTATTTTCTGTTTGCTTCCTCTGGATCAATTAACAATTAATCTACATATTGCAAATCAGAGGAGATCTAAAAGGTTGAACTTGATGGACTAATAGTTTTTTTTTCAAACTCAATTACTATGTAGCTATAAGTAATACATTCATAGCTGTGTTGCTTTTATTTTAAGACTAGCAACTTGTCCGTCAAAAATGACGGCAATAAAATGTGAAGCCTGGCAATGCTGTTTGCCACACAATGGGAGCCTCTCCCCCTCTACTTTACTGGCCTTGCGATGAGCCTCGCAATGAGCGCCTTTGTTGCTCATCACAGGCCTCACAATGAGCGCCTTTGGCGCTCATCACGGGCCGCGCAATGAGTGCCTTTGGCGCTCATCACGGGCCTCGCAATGAGAGCCTTTGGAGCTCATTACAGGCCTCGCAATGAGCGCCAAAGGTCTCTCCCTCTGTCTACTTCCTACCTTTTGTCTCATTTCCCCCATCCTCTCCATCCCTTGTGTCTCCTTTCCCCTTCCTCTCCCTCCCTTGTGTCTCCTTCCCCCCCTGTGTTTTTAGCCCCTCTCCCTCCCCTGTGTCTTTTTCCCCCCCTCTCCCTCCCCTGTGTCTCTTGACCCCCCTCTCCCTCCACCGTGGCTCTTTTCCCCCTGTGTCTCTTTCCCTCCATGTCTCTTCCCCCTCCTCTCCCTCCCCTGTGTGTCTACCCCCTCCTCTCCCACCCCTGTGTGTCTCCACCCTCCCCTGTGTCACTTCCCCCCTCCTCTCCCTCCCCCCTCATCTCCCTCCCCCCTCATCTCCCATGGGCCTTTGGTGCTCATCACGGGCCTCGCAATGAGCGCCAAAGGTGCTCATTGCGAATCTCTCCCTCTGTCTACTTCCTCCCTTGTGTCTCACTTCCCCCCTCCTCTCCCTCCCTTATGCCTCCTTTCTCCCTCCTCTCCCTCTCTTGTGTCTCCTCCCCCCTGTCTTTTTACCCCCGCTCCCTCCCCTGTGTATTTCCCCCCGTGTCTCGCTTCATGAAGTAGAGTGGGATTGCTTGAATTTAGAGAAATATTAAACATTTAATAAATAGACTAACTTGATGATTTTTTCAGTGAATTTACTTTTTGCTTTTTTTTTCTAGGATACATGCTTTGGAATATCTGGCAAGCATCAGAAGTTAGCACTGTGTTTAAGTTCAGTTAAGTGGAAACATTCTGCATAGATCTACAACTCTGGAAATGTATATTATTATATTGTTGTTACTAGACTTGCAAGTTTAGAAAATTGTATTATAGTGCTACAGCTTTGGAAAGTTTATATGCAAGTTTATAAACTATTTTTATAAAATGGTTCATACTAGTAATGGGCTTTGGAAGAACAAAGCATATTTCTGAAAGACTAATTACCAGAAAAGTAAATTTTAATAAAGAATTTTCATTAATGAATCTGAGATTGTTTGATAATGTGTTTGTTTTTTTAAATGAAGGTCTTAGAGCAAAACAAACTGATTTGATGAAATAATTGCCTGTTAGCTTGGAGCTATATCGCATGACTCCCTTGTAGCTACAGGACACCTTATGAGAATTTAAGTAGTTATTACATGTATCTTGCAGTTATATGTAAGAACTTACTGACACATAACCGGGATGTGAAGCCCAGGAAGACCACTGTACTTTTGGGGACTATGGACTTTTGAAGGCCCGAGGAAAACCTGGTACCAGAACACAGCTCCTTCCTTTTCCCATCAAGAACAATGCCCAAACCCCTGAATACCCAGACTGTGGTTGCCGTGTTGGCCCAAGATGGATAATGTTACTACAGATGTTATTGCTATAGTAGATACTTACTGTCCTAACCACAGGGATATATTATTGTTGAATTCCGGCATTGTTCGTAGAATGTTTTATTGTGGAATTAGTAATATTGTGTGTGCTATTGTGATAGCCTATTCCTAGAGGGCTGACCCTTCTATGACTTCATCTCTGTCCCTACATGCACAGGACTATTCTGATTGGGCTATGTTAATTCAAGCAGTACAGCTATTCATCTCATTGGTTCTTGTGCAGTTAAGCAGGGAATTCAATCTTGTTCACTCCCCAGTTATGCGTTCATGTATGCCTTTCCCTATGTTGCTCCACCATTAAGGCGTCATCAGTTTAAACATACATAATTAATGTGTATACTTTATTCTGGGGAAGATATCTTGAACTAGACTCCTGACCATTGGTAGTTATACTGCCAAGCATGTGTTTCTGGCATCCAGTTCCTGTATCCTGATACCTGGAGAAGCCAGCTGGGCAATGAGATTACCAAAAACCTGACAATCTAGGGGTGTTCCTGTAGCAGCCCCAGTAAAGTTAATTAGCAAACGTTGCAACATTGTGTCTATATATAGCTGCCTGTTTCCTACTCAAGCATTGACACATTGATGTTGTTTATTATTCTTGCACATGAGCATTGCAGTCCAGGCATGATGTTAAATTGCAAGGGATATACAGGTGCGTGGGTGGCAGAGAATAGACAGGTGGGTGCATGGCAGATGGGTATACATTAACATTATTTGTAACTGACATTGTGATTCAGTTGATTGTTCTTTAGTAAATTTGTACAGGGCTAGGTTTACCATTAAAAATGATTCTTTTAATGTGTAGGTAGAAATGTAAGATGCAGGGTTCTTGGTTGCAAGACACTGCCCCAAGAATGCTGTATCTCACATTTCTGCTCTTCACAGTGTCTGGATCATTGGCCACAAAATCATCCATAAGGACCGCAACCTCTTGGTGAGGAAAGTTCTTTTGGTTCCTATGTGTCAGTATCACTGCTTTCCTGGGCTTCCTCGGTTTCCATTCTGCCAGTTGTTGGAGGTCCTCGTTGGTCAGGTTCTCATCTGAAGCTTCTACTAGCTCCTCAATGTCCTGGGCTTCTGCATCTCCCAGTCCAGCCATATTGACCAGGGGCCCTATTAAATTTGCCAAATCGCAGTTCCCGGCTATTAAATTGATCTCTTTTAGCTACCCTCAAACGATTTGCAGGTTAAAGGCAGAAAATCTCTACGGGCTGTCAAAATCTGAATCCAACCCAGCTAAGCCTTTGATCTTCCAAGCCCGTAAATGTTACAATCGCAAATCACTATTAAATTGCTACAAGTTCTCAAGCCCGCAACTGTTTTCACACCCTCAAATGGCAAATGTAGCCAAAAATCCTACGGGTACTAGAGAGGACTCTTAAAGAGATTAAACTCCTTTCCATAGCACTGTAAAAGCAAATATAAACACACCACTGTATTTTAAATTATAGGGAAAGTGATGAAAGGTATTAAAATGAATAGCACAACATTATCAACCCGTAAGAGATTGAAATTTAACATCGATGTTTGAGTAACATAATGATGACAGTCTCTTTTACTATTGGCTCTGTCTAAACCCATACCTATGGGTTTGAATAATTTATCATGTTCACGCCTGAAAATGCTACGTGCCGAAGCATGGTTCACGGATTTAGATTCCGGCCATGTCCTTTTTTAATTTATTCTCTCTGTAACTCCAGCACATTTCAAGCCCGCAGACACACGGGCTGTATGACGGGCTTGGAATTTAATAGGGCCCAGTTCTTCTATCTCTGGGCTGTTTTGGTTGCACACCTGCACACAGCTTTGGCCATGATGATATACTTTTTTTCTTCTTCCACACTGCTTTGAGGTATGGTTGTGTCACTTCCTTCTGTGACAAATCAATGTTTGTTATGGCCTGTATGATATACTTTTTCTAGATATCCATCATGAATTGTTTGTCCTTGCTGTCTGTTTGGTCAATGAGCGAGAAGAATGTGCAGCAAAGATAATAGGCCTTGAAGGTTGCAATGACCCCTTGTTCCAATGGATGGATAAGTAAAGTAGTGTTGGGAGGCAGGAAAACTACTTCCACTGGAATGCAGCAATGGAGCTCAGACATGTTGGTAGGATGGCTTGGAGCGTCGTCCATCAACAGGAGAGCTTTAGTATCAATCTCTTTATGCCTGCAGTAGCTCTGCACTGATGGACAGAAATGTTCGCTGAACTAGTTTTTAAAGATGTCCATTGTGATCCAAATTTTCTATTTGGATTGCCAAATGACCGGCAAAGTGGACTTTGGAATCTCCCTCATGGCTCTAGATGTTGTTGAATGGTACACAAGCAATGATCTTGAAGTCGCCATTAGCGTTCCCAACCAGTCGGCCTTTGGCTGCTTTGATCCCTAGTGCTTGCTTCTGATCACAAGAAATAAAGGTGCGACTTGGCAATCGCTTCCAGAACGGTCCTGTCTCATCAACGTTGAATACCAGGTCTGGAGGATAATTGCCTCTTTCCACAATGTCTTTACAGTGCTTGGAAAGGCCGCAACACCTGCAGTGTCAGCGCTCGCCACTTCTCCCATGATTCTTGAAGCGGTTAAACTAAACTGCCGGATGAGAAGCTTTTGGTCACATCTGGTGTTTGCCTTTGGATATGACCATAGCTGTTTCTGTCCTTCTCCATTATGATGGCCTGGCTGAGAAGCATGCTGCTCTATATTTCATCACTGATCCAGATGGAAAGCCATTATTCAGTGTGGGAGATCCTCAGAGGAGGAGCTCCATTAGTTTAGCTGGAGAATGCAAAGGGTCTTCAAGAAAGAAAGAAGAGGAGCGTTTCCAGGATGGAGAAAAAGATGAGCGTTAGAGGCTTCAATTGACTTGGGATTGCAGTTGACTATTTTCCAGTCAGGGCAGGAGAGACTTCCACAGTTGGTTAAGAGCACCTCTATTTTGTTTTTATTTGTTCATACAGTACATATGTACACTGTATATATATATATATATATATATATATATATATATATATATATATATATATATATATATTGTAATAATAATTAATTAAATAATAAATTAATATACTTTACCTATTTTTAATTATTATATCCAGCAATCAATATACTGAAGAGCTAACAATCTGTTTTGATTCTCCTGCAGCATACAATGTACATTTGGACTGTTGGTGATTTGAGGTGTAAGTGTCAGCAATGTGTGAAATGTGCAGTGTAAATAGGCTGCGGTCGAGAGGGCAAACCTTTGGTTTAGTTGTGTAAAGCGGCATTTTAGAATGGTAATGTTATTAGTTGCAAGTTAGTGTTGGAAAATGGCGGCATTGTCTATGTGTTACGCAGGTGTGGAGCATTTTCCGTCCTTCCTAAAAGTGTATTTTGGACCTCGTATGTTCCAGTGTAAAAGTATTTTGTGCCTGGCGGTGTTTTGCTTGGTTGGCGGTTGTGTAGCATCGTTTTTGTTTTTTCACCCGCCATTTTTTTCTCTCGCTTAGCCGATTTTCAAGTTCCGAAAATGCTTGAAATCGACTTAAATTTGCGCGCAATCTCACTCCTAGACGTCCTAGCTGTCCCTCCGTGCTCTGTGTGAGTTTATTTTTTATGTTTTTTTGTTATTTTGCTGTGTTTTTGTTGTTTTTCGATGTACGCGTTGCGGCCTTTAACTTTTTACGTATTTTTGCGACCTCGCAGGTCGTATTTTTTTTTCTAAGACCCTATTTTCTTATGGCACAGGGTTTTTTTCTTCTAAGTCCCGTTTTCTGGGGGGGTTTTACCGAGAGTGAGGCGCCGTAGAGCCTCCACCTCCGCAAATGCGGACACCCGCTTCACTTCGAGCCTTCGGCTCATTGCAGTTTATGTCCCCCTCCGCAAATGCGGCTCCTCATTGCAGCCGACGTTGGAGCCTGCACCTCCACAAATACGTCTCTCATTTTGCGAGGTCCGCACTTGCGGCCCGAACAGCGTCCCTCGCAAAGCAGTTCTGAAAGCTCGCTTCGTGACGACGACTCGCAGTTTGACAATTATAATATGTGATACATATAAACATTATATAAACACTAGCGACTTGCCTGTCAAAAAATGACGGTCAATAACAGAAAGTGTTGAAATGCTGTTTGTCACACAATGTGAGTGTACTGTGTGCTTCAACTATATTGACCCCTCTAACACACTAATGAACGCATGTAATAACACTATAAGTGCCATGAGGGTCATCCAGGACCCTCATGACCCAAAGTGTAAGCACTACACCATTTTAACCCGGTCACTTATGGGAGTCTATCCAGACCCTGATAAGCCTCTATTTAACCCTATTAGTCCCATAAGGGTATATTATGACCATTATGGGCCTGTTACAACCCAACATTAACCACATAAGTGCCACGACGGTCCTCAAGGACCATCATGACACTAAGTATAAACACTACACTGCACTATACCCCCCCAATAAAACATAAAAAATCAACTAAACAGCCTCTACATTAATCTATTAACACCTACACTACCTATACTACCTAACCCCTAATAACCCCCCACCACTCTAATTACAGAAAATGAAAAAGCCTAAAGTCACAAAAAATAAAAAATCTACATTACATAAAATAAAAAACCTAAGTCACAAAAAATAAAAAAAGGAACATTACAGAAAATAAAAAAAAACACATTACAACCCCCCCCCCCCACTACAGAAAAAAAAATTACACACCTGAAAAGGAAATACATATAATACATACAATACAATACATACAATATAATACATACAATATAATATAATACATACAATATAATACAATACAATACAAATACATACAATATAATAAAATACAATTAAATACAATACAATACACCCCTATCTAATATACAATACATCCCCCAATCTATCTAAATAAATACCATAATCTAATATAAATCCTATCTATCTAATATACTTCCCCCAATCTATCTAAATAAATACCACAATCTAATATACAATAAATGCTATCTATATATAAAATAATCTAATTCTAAGCTAAAATAAAATAATTAAGACCACTTACCTTTGCAGATGTCCATTCAGATCAGGCACCTAGGGAAAAAAAATAATAATAATTAGTGCAACACGTTTACAGTAAATACTAAACATTCTAAATATTATACTCACCTTTCCGACATGTCCCATCCTTATTCTCCGTTGCGGCACCTGTTAAAAAAACATAACATTAATACATAAACATAAAAACAAAATAAAATAAACATAATCTACATTGTACTTACCTACCTGCGATGTCTCTGGCCTCCTCTTCTGCCACGCCCTGTAAAAAAAACAAAAAAAAAACTCACATCCGCACTCACGGACATCCCCGACGCTAATGAGGCTCCCGGAGACTTTTCCGGAAGAAAATAGGCAATGGCGCATTCTGATTGAAATCTCTGTCTATCAAATTCACCCAATCAGGAGGCGCCAATGTGTGAGCCAATCAGAAAGGGATACACCCTAAAATCCCACTCACACTGATTGGATAATGCACCTGTGAATCTTTATTTAAACCAATCACAAGGCGCAGATGCCTTCAGCCAATCACAATGGAATACACCCCCACAGGGTGATTGGCTGGAGGCATCTGCACATTCTGATTGGTTGCACTGACAATAGCCAATCACAATGGAAGACACCCCCACGTACTGATTGGTGAAGGATTTGGGGGGTAGGTAGGTATGTAGTGTAGGTGTTAATAGGTTAATAGGATAACGCACCTGTCAATCTTTATTTGAACCAATCCAAAGGCTTTATTGCCATCAGCGAATCAAAATGGGATACACCCCCACGTACTGATTAGTGAAGACATCTGCGCCTTCCCATTGGCTGTAATACTGATTGGCATTGACAAAAGCCAATGAGAAGGCGCAAATCCTTCACCAATCAGTACGTGGGGGTGTCTTCCATTGTGATTGGCTATTGTCAGTGCAACCAATCAGAATGTGCAGATGCCTCCAGCCAATCACCCTGTGGGGGTGTATTCCATTGTGATTGGCTGAAGCATCTGCGCCTTGTGATTGGTTTAAATAAAGATTCATAGGTGCATTATCCAATCAGTGTGAGTGGGATTTTAGGGTGTATCCCTTTCTGATTGGCTCACACATTGGCGGCTCCTGATTGGGTAAATTTGATAGACAGAGATTTCAACCAATCAGAAGGCGCCATTGCCTATTTTTTTCCGGAAAAGTCTCCGGGAGCCTCATTAGCGTTGGGGATGTCCGTGAGTGCGGGTGTGAGTTTTTTTTTGTTTTTTTTACAGGGAGTGGCAGAAGAGGAGCAGAAGGCCAGAGACATCGCAGGGAGGTAAGTACAATGTAGATTATGTTTATTTTATTTTTATGTTTATGTATTAATGTTATGTTTTTTTTAACAGGTGCCGCAACGGAGAATAAGGATGGGACATGTCGGAAAGGTGAGTATAATATTGAGAATGTTTAGTATTTACTGTAAACATGTTGCACTAATTATTATTATTTTTTTTTCCCTAGGTGCCTGATCTGAATGGACATCTGCAAAGGTAAGTGGTCTTAATTATTTTATTTTATCTTAGAAATTAGATTATTTTATATATAGATAGCATTTATTGTATATTAGATTGTGGTATTTATTTAGATAGATTGGGGGAAGTATATTAGATAGATAGGATTTATATTAGATTATGATATTTATTTAGATAGATTGGGGGATGTATTGTATATTAGATAGGGGTGTATTGTATTGTATTTAATTATATTGTATTGTATTGTATTATATTGTATGTATTATATGTATTTATATGTATTTCCTTTTCAAGTGTGTAATTTTTTTTTTCTGTAGTGGGGGGGGAGGGGGGGGGTTGTAATGTGTTTTTTTATTTTCTGTAATGTTCCTTTTTTTATTTTTTGTGACTTAGGTTTTTTTATTTTCTGTAATGTAGATTTTTTTATTTTTTGTGACTTAGGTTTTTTTATTTTATGTAATGTAGATTTTTTATTTTTTGTGACTTTAGGCTTTTTCATTTTCTGTAATTAGAGTGGTGGGGGGTTATTAGGGGTTAGGTAGTATAGGTAGTGTAGGTGTTAATAGATTAGTGTAGAGGCTGTTTAGTTGATATTTAATGTTTTATTGGGGGGGTATAGTGCAGTGTAGTGTTTATACTTAGTGTCATGATGGTCCTTGAGGACCATCATGGCACTTATGTGGTTAATGTTGGGTTGTAACAGGCCCATAATGGTCTTAATATACCTATATGGGACTGATGGGGTTAAATAGAGGCTTATGAGGGTCTGTATGGACCCCCATGAGTGACAGGGTTAATTAGCGATTTATGGGGGTCTGTATTGACCCCCATGAGTAAAGGGGTTAATTAAGGGCTTATGGGGGGCTGTATTGACCCCCATGAGTGAGGGGGTTAATTAAGGGCTTATGGGGGGCTGTATTGACCCCCATGAGTGACAGTGTTAATTAAGGGCTTATGTGGATCTATATTGACCCCCATGAGTGACAGGGTTAATTAGGGGTTTATGGGGGTCTGTATTGACCCCCATGAGTGAGGGGGTTAATTAAGTTCCTTATGGGGGTCTGTATTGACCCCCAAGAGTGACAGGGTTAATGAAGGGCTTATTGGGTTCTATATTGACCCCCATGAGTGAGGGGGTTAATGAAGTGCTTATGGGGGTCTGTATTGACACCCATGAGTGACAGGGTTAATGAAGGTTTATGGGGGTCTGTATTGACCCCCATGAGTGACAGGGTTAATGAAGGGCTTATGGGGGTCTATATTGACCCCCATGAGTGACAGGGTTAATTAGGGGTTTATGGGGGTCTGTATTGACCCCCATGAGTGAGGGGGTTAATTAAGTGCTTATGGTGTTCTGTATTGACCCCCATGAGTGACAGGGTGATAGTGTATATTTGTTTTCTTTTATAACGGGTCCTTTAAGGACCCGTAACGCTGGAATTTAGAATTTTCATTGCAGCGGGGATCCCCAATCGCGTGTGAATGGGACCCCCACTGCGATGGTTAATGTGGAGTTAATGCAGGTCTCCGAGCTTATCTCGGATCCCGTGGGGTTAATGCAGGTTTCTGAGCTTATCTCGGATACCTTCTTGGGTAAGTTGTACGTGGCTGGGCTTTGAGCCTCGTTTTCGTTTTTTCCGGCGGCCATTTTTTCTCTCGCTTAGGGGATTTTCGTTTTTGTCGGAATTTAGACTTAAATGTGTAACTTCACTTTCAGAGGTCCTGGATGCCCCCCCTTGCTATGGGTAAGCTTTTTATGTATTTTTTGTGAGTATTTGGTGTGTTTTGACTGTTTTTAGGTGCGCACGGTTCGGCCGTTATGATCGTATTTTTCGTGCATTTGGGTGTTTGTTATGTTAAGGCTGGTTCCGAGGTCGTTTTTTTTTCTAAGTCGTGCGTGTGTTTTTAACCGAGTGTGAGGCGCCTTTGAGCCTCCACCTCCGCAAATGCGGCCCCTGGCTTCGCGAGCTCAAAAAGCGTGACGACGAATCGTAGTTTGACAACTATTATATGTGATACTAGGAAATTGCCCATCAAATATGACGGGAATAAAATTGTAAATCTGGCAATGCCGTTTGCCACACAATGTGAGGATTTTGTCTCTCTGAGCACCTTCGGAGCTCATCGTGAGCCTCTCCCCCCGTGTACTACAACTTTCCTGCTTTGCAATGATCACCTTCGGCGCTCATTGCATGCCTCTCCACCTGTGTAGTTTATAGGCCTCGCGCTTGAGCACCTACGGAGCTCATTGCGAGCCCTGTGATGACCGCCTTTGGTGCTCATCGCATGCCTCTCAATGAGCGCCTTCTGCGCTTATTGGGAGATTCTCCCCCTCGTGTAGTTTAGGGGCCTTGCGATTAGTGTTACTGCCTTGGTGTAAGTGTTACTAACTATGGCTTAGTTTTCATGCAGTTATGTTTTTTCGGTCGCAATTTTTTTTCTCTCTTAGGCGATTTTCGATTGTGAGAAAATGGCAAATATGCCTCAAATTCACTTGCAACCTGACTCACAGGCTCACTGGCTCTCCCCTTGTGCTGTGTTTGAGTGTGTAAGTGAATTTGAGGCATAATTGTGTTTTTTGGTGGTCTTTCCAGTTGCGTGGTTCAGGCGTTTTATGTGCTTTAGTCCTAAGTCCTACGGTGCTCGCGATTTCAGTTGTGTGGTTTGGCCTTTTTATGTGCTTTGGTCCTAAGTTCTACGGGGCTAGTGATGAGCGTCGCGCCTTTGGCGCTCATTGCAGCCTAAGTCTCAAAGGCCTCAGCGCTCTTTGCAGCCTAAGGGCTGCTGGCCTTGGCGCTCATTGCAGCTTAAGTCCTGCGGGCCTCACGATAAGCATGTGCTGCGCTCATCGCGATCCCTGCAATGAGGCGTCAACTGCTCGCCTCGCTTCGTAAGGGCCGCAATTATTTAACATTACGTGACCAACATCGCAACGTGACAAGAAACATGGGGGAGAGAAATAGGGGAGAGAGACATGGGGGGGGGGGGGGGGGGGAGAAGAAGGCACATGTTATATAATACCGTCATTTATGATGGGCAAACGACTAGTATCAACATATACATTGTTAAATTGTAGTGATTATCTTATTATATTTGGAAATAAAAAAAACAATACATACATAAATGTCCATGACAAGTTCTTTCCCTTGATTTAGTGCTTCTTAAGGAATTTACTGTCCCATGAGCATTGCCAAATAGCTCCATTCCTAAATAGTGAACCATTTACTAAGAATGTCATATTTTCCATATGTGCATCTTGATTAATGAGTCTTATGAGTTGTGACCATGAGAGTGCATCTATAGATTTCCTATCCCTTGCTATTAATGAGCAAGCTCCAATCAATATATGCGGTTAATATAGTCATATATTTCTTTAAAACTGAGAGGTTTATTGCTACCTATGTAGCTCCTGAATCCACATTCCAATAAGTTCCCATGGCTACTGATATCATCTTAACCCTCTTAGCGTTAATGACAAGTTGAGCTCTTTTTAATTTGCCGAAAACATTAGAGTATTATATGAAAATATGTTTATCAATGGACTTATTTACAAATCATTCACTGTTTTTGATGTCTTTCAGCAAATTAAAAATTGTTAAAATTGAAATGGCCAACACAAATCAACTTTTTTGAAATGTAATTTTCCACTTATAGGGTTAAACCCTCTATCCTAGAAAAATAGCCACATGTGAATTTAATTCATGATTTCCTCACACTGACACCACCTAGGTTGGGGGAGGAGGTATACATATTTCTGGAGTTTTATATGAAAAAAAATCAGAATCCAGATTTTTACAAAATCCAGAACTTTAATCAATATTTTAGAAAACATATATTTTTTACATTATTATCATTATTTCTGCCATATAAGATTTGCATTACAATAATGGTTCGATCATGGTATTTCTTGTACAGTTTAGTGAATAAATAATGTAGGCTATATTGGAGTCTTTCTAAAGAATTCAGAACCTGGTAATATTTTTAATGTCTTTATTCTGAACATTTGTTAATGCCAATCTGGATTGTGGATATTTGCATTGCTTCTTAACACTATTATTTGTACATTAATCCAAGTTATTTAAATTTTATTGTGATTTGTCGCAATATTGTCCCCTCAGCCCTGGTACAATGGTCATTCCTACCCTTTGGCTCTGTCTGCAACCAGGAATTTGGACTACTAACTGGAGTCCTAAATATTTTTAGGACTATATCATCAGTCTCTCACTATTGAATTATATCTGACCACCTATGCACCACACTGGACCCGAGGGGTGCATACAGTCTGATCTGCATTTGCCAAGGGGACAAGTAGAAAATAGCATTTAGCACCTGTTAATGATGCTACGAATACCATGGGTCTCATTCAATTCATTACGGTCCGAAAGCCGAAACCGTAAACCATGCAATCGTATGTAGCATTTCAGAGCGTGAACATGATCAATTAAGCAAGGCCGTAACTACCCATTTAGAATCAGCCAATAGAAAATGAGACAGTCATCATTAGGTCAGTAAAACATGGAAGTTACATGTCAATCTACTAGCATTTAGAAGTCCGATATGCGTTTAGACTTGCAATCCTGCTATGTACAAAATAATAAAAATGAATAAAGGAAATGTTCTAGTCCATGTGGGTGGCCTGATATGTATTAACTTATGGATTACTGAGATTGATATAACACTGAAATTACACATAAAAAATATAGTTTTGATTGCAGATTTATGAGCTTAAGGCTGTTGCTTATGAGACTGTTGCGCAATGAATTCTAATGCCTTTCATCACTTTCCCTGCCTTATAAAGTGCAGTATTGATTTTTTATTTGCATTTACAGTGCTACGAACAGGGGTTAAACCCCCTTACTCGTAGGATTTTCTTCTTCATTTGACAATTACGGGCTTGAGGAATTGTAGTAATTGAATAGCGATTTGCGATTGTAACTCTTTCGGCCTTGAAAGTTTAAAGGCTTAGATGGGTTGTAAGTTACGAGTTTGACAACCGCAGGGATTTTCAGCCTGTTACCCGTAAACCGCTTGCGGCTCGCAAACAGACGCCAATTGAATAGAAAATTAGTTTACAACCTCCAGTAAACAACAATATCTAAATTGAATCGAGGCCCATGTCATTCCCCTTGGTATTGTATGAACTGTCTCTTTTCCAAAGGTTTGTCAATTACGTTCTTACTGACAATATTACTCAGTCTCTGAATAAAAGATTCTCTAAAGTGTTCTGTATATTTGTTTTTGCTACTTCTTTGCATGTGCTCTTTCCATAATGAAGTTCCCACTATTAACCAACAACCTCAAGATCTGGCAGTATGTGACTTATTCGCTTTCTGCAGCTGCTTCTTGACATAAAAGGTTGGCTGACCAGCATCACCGTCTGTCCTCCTGCTTTCAGGATTGCAATACAGCTGGATGTTCACTTCACACTTTTCTCCAAATCTAGATTTCCAGCATATTCTACAAGATTGAGCACATTGATATTCTCTGAGCATCTTTAGTATCTTTCCTACTTTTTGAGGGAACATTCCCTTATCCAGACCTCCAATGTCAACACTGGGCAGGATCCCTACACTTCTTTGAAGAATGCTGCTGGTACTGGAAAATCATTGGATGATTGAGCCCATCTACCCAACATAAACATGTGGTTCTTTTTTACAGCTATGTCAGTTTTTATGGTGTTTTGCTGCTTTTGCTTTCCTGTAAACCTGTGAAAGCCACACATGTTGAGTTATGGCCGCCAGGCTAGGTTTGCCTTTACTGGGCAATTCATATTTTATGAGATTTTAACTAATGGGACTTGCATATCAAACTAGTTAGCCCCTATTATTTGCAACTAGCGACTTGCCCGTTAAAAAATGACGGCAATACCATTTTAAGGCAGGTAATGCTGTTTGGCACAGACATACATTTTTTGTGGGGTCCGAGATCCTTCGGCGCTCATTGCGAGCCTGGCGCTGAGCACCTTCGCCTCATTGCGGCGCTCATTGTGAGGCTGTTGGTTGTTTTATTTTTTTTCTGATAGGCGCTTTTGCTGCTATCGTTTGGTCAGTGCTGATCTGCTTTTTGCGCTTATTGCACGGCTTTGAGTGCTATGAGCAGCGTTGGCGCTTGTTGTGAGCCGCGCGGTGAATGGCTTGTGTGTTTATTGCGAGAGTATTTTTTTTTTTTATTGTGTATATGTATTTTTGTATCCTAATTAAATAAGTAATACATTAATAAATGAATATAAGTAGCGCTACGGAATATGTTGGCGTGTTACAAATAAAAGTAATAATAATACTTTACCTATTTGGAAGTAATCTATGCAGGAAGCATTGTGCTGAAGAGCTGACAATCTGTTTCGATGTTCCTGCAGCATACAATGTCGGTTTGCACTGTTGTGGACCTGAGGTGTAAGTGTCAGCAATGTGTGCAGTGTGTAGTGTAAATAGGCTGCGTGCGCGAGGGGAAGCCGTTAGTGTAGCTGGGGACTTCCGCATTCTGTAAGTTAGTGTTGTAAAATGGCGGCGAATGTGTATGTGGTATGCGGGTGTAGCATTCTTGCTAATGGTGTATGTTGTAGGTCGTACGGGTTTTTGTGAAAACTGTATTTGCTTTGTGTTATTTAGTGGCTTTAGGGGTCGTGTAGCCTCGTTTTCGTTTTTTCGGCAACCATTTTTCTCTCGCTTAGGAAATTTTCGAGTGGCAAAACTTTGTAAATTTGACCGAATTCGAGGTTTAAGCAGTGTTGCAGAGGTCCTGAAGTGTCCCCCCTTGGTGTGGGTAAGGTTTTTATTTTATTTTTGGGTGTATTTTTGTGTTTTTTAATGTTTTGCGCTGTGCGCGGGTTGTCCGTTAAGGTCGTATTTTTGAGAGTCCATAATGGATTTTTTCTAAGTCCCGGGGGTCTCAATTGTTTTTGTGTAAGTACGCAATTTAGTTTTTTCTAAGTCCCGCAGCTGGTATATTTTTGTGTAAGTCCGTAGTTAGTCATTGAGTGTTTATGTTTTTTTTTTTTTTAAGTCCCGCTTGTGTGGTGGTTTGTAACCGGTTGTGAGGCGCCGTAGAGCCTCCACCTCCGGAAATGCGGCCCCTCGCTTTGCAAGGGTCCACATTTGCGGTCTGAAAATCGTAGGGGGTCGTAGGGATGAGCGCCTATGGCGCTCGTCTCCACCAGCGCAAGGAGCGCCTTTGGCGCTCCTTGCCAGCAACTGCGGCCCTCGCTTTGCTATGCGAGCCCGCAAGCGTTAGCAACAACCCGCATTGCTGACAACTATATATGTGACTAGCGAATTGCCCGTCAAAAAATGACGGCAATGAAATTGTAAGGTAGCTAATGCTGTTTAGTGTGTAATAATGAAATATATAATACATTAATAAATGAATATACTTTACCTATTTTAAAGCATTGTGTGGAAGAGCTGTGAATGTGTTTTGATGTTGCTGCAGCATTAGTGGTGTGGATCTGCTGTGTAAGCGTGCTGAATGTGTGCAGTGTAACACTGTGCGTGCGCGAGCCCAAACCGTTGGCATGTACTTCCGCATTGGCGTAAAATGGCGAGTAATGTGTGGTATACGTTTGTATCGGAATATCCGTAGGTGTTTTGTGGTGTTTTGCGAGTTTCTTGTGGTGTTTTGCGAGTTTAGAGTGCTGTAGCCTCGTTTTCGTTTTGTTCGGCGGCCATTTTTTCTCTCGCTTCGATTTTTTTTTAGTCTCTAAACTGTTTTATTTCGAGTAAAATCGAGGTGTAAGTTGTATTTTTGAGGTCCTGGGTGCTCCCTCTTGGTGTAGGTAAGTTTTTTATGTATGTGCTGTGTGTATGTATTGTGTTTTACATTTTGTAATGTTCGCGAGTTGCGTCCGAGTGTTGCGAGTCCGTAATGTGTGTGAACGTGTGTCGTATGTTGTTTGCGAGTGTCGTAATGTGTGTGTTGTACTGTTTGTGTTGCGACGTGAAGTTTGCGAGGGTCGCAGTTGCTGGCAAGGAGCGCCTTCGGCGCTCCATGCCAGCAACTGCGGCCCTCGCTTTGCGAGGTCCTCAGGTGCTGGCATGGAGCGCCTTCGGCGCTCCATGCCAGCAACTGAGACCCTCGGGCAGTGCGAGGGCCGCAGCTCGCTACGCGAGCCCGCAGCGTTAGCAACAACTCGTACGCTCACAACTATATATGTGATATCTAATTATTTGGACTGGATGCCCTCCTAAGTTGAAGCTCAATCAAAGTGCTACTTTATTGCGATGTATAGAAGCATTATACTTAATAACACAGTTACTTTATATGTCTATTGCGTATAGGACAATAGATTAAGGGAAGTTTAATTTTGCATGACATTTTTGAATGCCCTATAATTTGCTTCAGAGCTTATACTATATGGATTGCAGTCAGATTTGGGGCTTTAACTAATCGTTAAGCCTTCCAGGTAGGAGGTATACCTGACTGGATCTTTTTTTGTACCCAATCCATTTGCATTTTGAGATGTAGTTTTACATATGGGATCCCCTCTTTTAGATGCAGAGCCAATTTTTTCAGTTATATAAATACATTTAACATGTTTTTTTTATTTACTAGATAAAAGTGTCTCCTTAAAAGCATTGATAGGCCTTTTGGTCCAAAGATTTAAAAAGTAAAAACAATGTGTTAGGTAGACATAAGTCAGACTGGCTGGTTAATATTTGGAGAGATGCTGAGAGATAAACAGAGAATTTTTCAATAAACTGTTCTTTAAAGTTAAAGTAACTAATCTCCTTAATTGATGGAGGTTATGCTGTGAATAATAGTGACAGATACATTATTTGCTGCTATTTATTTACTGGTAAAACATCTGTCTGGAGTATGATATGAGTCTGCTTGAGATAAGTTATAGAACATTTTTATGATTAATAAATCATATGCAGTAATAATCATTAAAAAAATTCTATAACGCATTTCAAGCAGACTCATATCATACCATATCAGTTTCCAGTCTAGCACGGCTGGACTACTGAATATCTTAAGTCACTTTTTGGGACATAACATACATGTGCTCTCTGGGAAGTGACCATTCCAGGACATTTATAAAAAAAACAACATCTTATTCTGGCCTGGAATGGGTATCAAAACAGTTTCTGTAGAAGTTTTGATGCTTATTACATTATATTCATCTATATATATATATATATATATATATATATATATATATATATATATATATATATATATCCTTTAGATTGTAAGTCTGCGAGTTTCAATCCTGCGCAGTGCTTTAGGGAAAGCGCTATGGACACCGGATTCCAAGCTCAAAGACAGGGCCATCCACTCTTTGCAATGTATGAATCTTTAACTTGTCATTGCCTGTAACTTAACTTATGTATAGCGCTACGGAATATGTTGGCGCGTTACAAATAAACGATAATAATAATAATAATATATGTGTGCCTGGTGAATTTGGTATTTCTGGCTCCCTGAGATTACCAATTTACCTAAAATTCTACTCTGGTCGAAAACAGATATCAAAACAGGGTTTCCACAGAAGTGTTGAGGCTTATTCCATGAATATCATCAGGTGACGTGTGTCTGGTGACTTTGGTATTTCTGATTCTCTGGGAAATTGTTGTTTCGGGTTGTTTTCCCCCCCCAAAAATAAAAAAATAAGCATCTGAAATGATATTCTGTACATTTTTTTGAAGTTTATTAGATGAATTAATTCTAGTCATGTGTGTCTGACGTACTTTGTATGTCTGGGTCTTTGGGAAGTAGCCGTTCTGGGTCATTTTCTAAAAAAATTGTATTCTGCCCTCAAACAGGTGCCAAAAACTAGTTTCCAAAAATTGTGTGGAGGCGGATTACATGAATCCCTTCTAGTCGTGTATTGGGTGAATTGTGTGTCTGGCTATCTGGTAAGCAGTTGTTCTGGGTCATTTTCAGAAACATGGTACTCTGGCCTGAAAATGGTACCTGGAACTAGTTCCCATGGAATTATTTATGCTTTTGATTTCCATAATTTTTTTTAGGTTAATTGTATGAATCCCATTAAGGCATGTGACTGGTGAATTTGGTAGGCCATACGTGTGCTGCATTTCATTCCATGTGTTTTTTTTGATAATTAAAGCATCAATAAACTATAATATCAGAGACATTTTAGTGTTTCAATATTGCCTTCAACCATCTTTAACACATCCCATCGCATTGATTGATTTTATAAAGATTTAATTCTATTCAGTTCCAAATGTTTTTGTTATGGAAGAGATAATAAAGTATAATATCAGATAGGTAGGGGTCATCACATATGGTTCTCGTGTGTATTTAACACATCCCAGTGTTTTTAGCAACATATAATTTTATAACTGGTTCTGTTCTCGTTGGTGTTTTGATCGTTAAAGGGTTAATAAAGAATAATATCAGATAGATTTTGGTTCTTAAATACTGTTATCAAAAAGGGACAGTTTTGTTATGTTTTCACGCCATCTATTTTTTTTGTTAAAGGTATATCTAAGTTTCCCTGATCAAATCTAACACAGGCTGCCTATATCAGACACACACATTACATTCATTCAGTCATTCTGTAGATACAGATTTATTTCATTTAAAAATAAAACTTGTTTTCCACACCCACCGAGCTGCTTACATAGGCACCGTGAACACTGCAGAGATCCACATAGCAATGTCTGGGCTCCTCCTTGCTTCCTTGTTCAGGGGAAAAACAAGACTACACATCCCATGATACTTTGCAGCACAAACTGCCATCACAGATTGAAACAGTGTTATAGCTGCCTGTGATTGGCCAAAATGAATTAAGGTATGTTATATTAATTATAGCAGGGATTTCCAGGGGCGCTAACTCTGAAAATCAACTGCTTGCAAACTCAAGAGATTTAGCAAACATGTTTATTTTTGTGTTTTTACATGCAAAAAAATGTTTCCATACACTACTGATTAATCTATCAGATGTATTTAGGAAACTTAGATATGCCTTTAATATATTTCCCTGCATTAGCTTATATCATATTATTATTAGTCTGCTTTGCCCTTTATAGATGTCTGCATATTATATAAGTAACCTGCCAGGCTTGTGTCTCACCGCACACATGTGTATACACACACTCCCACATCACTCCACGCACTGCCCAGCTCCCACTCCAGCCTGCTCTGCACACGTGAGCTCTACTCTACTCTCACACATCTCTAATAAACCTCCTGCTCAGGCTGCTGACGTCAGCGTCCAATCATTATTATGTTCCGCACATAGCCCCGCCTCGTCCTACACAAGCCTTGTAATCTCGCCGTTTCATTGGCTGGCATCTATTACATCATTACTTTTGTCTTTTTGTGATTGGCTGGATTGTTCAGCCTCCGCTTTGGAACACCCGCCTCCTTCCTCATCGCAGCTCTGTGACAGTCACCGGCCATTCGGGGGGCCGAGGAGGAGCTGCGTCACCGGCTGCTGAGTGACAGAACTCGGGGCTAGGGGCAATACAGCAAGTCTGTGTGTGGGGAGAGGGAGCTTCCTGCATGTGTAATGTCTTCCACTCACCCCAGAGTGAAGCGCACCTCCGGCTCCCCTCCGAATGGTCCCCCGGGGTCTGGAGGAGCAGGGGGCAGCCGCCTTCTACAGCCCATCCGCGCTACAGTGCCCTACCAGCTGCTGCATAGTCCCAGCCGCTCCCCCTCAGCCTCTGTTGGGAGTAACACAGAGCATGGCCCTCCCAGCCCCTCCAACAGCACCCCACCGCCCCCCATCTACCATCATCCCACCATCCCCGAGGCACCTGGGACCAGGGTCCGCAGGAGGAGGAGCAGCTCCCCGGAGAGAAGGAGCCCGGGGTCCCCTGGAGCAAGAGGTAAGGGCCCATTCATGCAACACCACTGTAGGACTAAGTCTGACCTGTCTCCAAGAAGTGTCAGGAGCTAAAGAGTAAGATAACTGTAGGGACTAAGTCTGACCTGTCTCCAAGAAGGGTCAGGGGCTAAAGAGTAAGAAAACTGTAGGGGCTAAGTCTGACCTGTCTCCAAGAAGGGTCAGGGGCTAAAGAGTAAGATCACTGTAGGGGCTAAGTCTGACCTGTCTCCAAGAAGGGTCAGGGGCTAAAGAGTAAGAAAACTGTAGGGGCTAAGTCTGACCTGTCTCCAAGAAGGGTCAGGGGCTAAAGAGTAAGATCACTGTAGGGACTAAGTCTGACCTGTCTCCAAGAAGGGTCAGGGGCTAAAGAGTAAGATAACTGTAGGGACTAAGTCTGACCTGTCTCCAAGAAGGGTCAGGGGCTAAAGAGTAAGAAAACTGTAGGGGCTAAGTCTGACCTGTCTCCAAGAAGGGTCAGGGGCTAAAGAGTAAGATCACTGTAGGGACTAAGTCTGACCTGTCTCCAAGAAGGGTCAGGGCTAAAGAGTAAGATCACTGTAGGGACTAAGTCTGACCTGTCTCCAAGAAGTGTCAGGAGCTAAAGAGTAAGATCACTGTAGGGACTAAGTCTGACCTGTCTCCAAGAAGTGCCAGGAGCTAAAGAGTAAGATCACTGTAGGGGCTAAGTCTGACCTGTCTCCAAGAAGGGTCAGGGGCTAAAGAGTAAGATCACTGTAGGGACTAAGTCTGACCTGTCTCCAAGAAGTGTCAGGAGCTAAAGAGTAAGATCACTGTAGGGACTAAGTCTGACCTGTCTCCAAGAAGGGTCAGGGCTAAAGAGTAAGATAACTGTAGGGACTAAGTCTGACCTGTCTCCAAGAAGGGTCGGGGGCTAAAGAGTAAGAAAACTGTAGGGGCTAAGTCTGACCTGTCTCCAAGAAGTGTCAGGAGCTAAAGAGTAAGATCACTGTAGGGACTAAGTCTGACCTGTCTCCAAGAAGGGTCGGGGCTAAAGAGTAAGATCACTGTAGGGACTAAGTCTGACCTGTCTCCAAGAAGGGTCAGGGCTAAAGAGTAAGATAACTGTAGGGACTAAGTCTGACCTGCCCCCATGAAGGGTCAGGGGCTAAAGATTAAGATCACTGTAGGGGCTAAGTCTGACCTGTCTCTTAGAAGGGTCAGGGCTAAAGAGTAAGAAAACTGTAGGGACTAAGTCTGACCTGTCTCCAAGAAGGGTCAGGGGCTAAAGAGTAAGATCACTGTAGGGGCTAAGTCTGGCCTGTCTCCAAGAACTGTCAGTCCTAACAGCGATCATACTCTTTACCTTCTATGTCTGACCTGTCTCAAAGAAGGGTCAGAGGGTAAAGTGTAGGATCACTGTAGGGACTAAGTCTGACCTGCCCTCATGAAGGATCAGGAGGCAATAATGAAGAGTAAGAGTGAGATCAGACTGACGGTTCTTTGGTAGAGACTGCATCCATAAACTGTGATCATTGGACAAGCTTTGGTCCCTGAGCTCTAGTCAGGTGGGATATAGAATAAACTGCATTATATATATATATATATATATATATATATATATATATATATATATATATATATATATATATATATATATATATATATATATATATATTTGTATGTATGATGTTTGCACGGTTATATTCCAATATATTACAGTGCATTAATACTTATAAGGAAGCATGCAGAAATATCAGGTTCATTTTTTGAGTGTCTGTGAAAGATAAAGCTTGGGAACCAGTCAACTAGAGACTTGCTGTGAAATACCCAGTTGAGGCCTGGAAGCTGTGACCGGTCCCTTGGGTACTGGATTGGTCCATATTTGAAGTGTGGTGGTTACAAATTAGTCATTCGGTTGTGTCCGACTCTCTGTGAGGCTCTGGACTGCAGCATGCCAGGCACACGTTTTGTTTATTTTGTGCTTATCCATAAAGTTTTCTTGGCAAAGATATTGGAGTGGGTTGCCAGTTCCTTCAACAGTGGGCTGCAATTTGTCTGACCTCTGTGCTATAACCTGCCCATTTCTGTGACCCTACATGGTTTCGCTCACAGCTTCGCTGAGGTACGCAAGCCCCTTCACCACAACAAGGTAGTGATCCAGAAGGTGCTCCCCCATATACCTATAGATTACTTTTTATTATCTCTTAAACTTTAGTTACTGCAAACGACATGCTCAGTAGAGTTAGCAGCCACCATATATTTATCTTACTGCTAAGCCATCACAGCAGTTTCCTCCAGGCATCTTGCAGTCATTCTTCACAAATAATGCACTTGGACTTGTGGTGTTTAAACTTGCATGGAAATCCTGCTGTTAAATGCCTTTATGGAGGTTTGGTGTGACATGATTGTCAGCACTGGATACATTGACTTGTCAGAAAAAAGACCCCTGTGCTGTCATCTATTCAGATGACATCAGACGGCCATTAAGTCTTCCTGTTGTGTAACCTTACAGTAATCTGGTTATTGGTACAGTTTATATAATTAGCAAGGTTGGACACTGACTACATGAACAGCTACACAACAGATTAAAGTTCTTCTGTCTTTTGGGGAGTCAAACGACCGTTTTTGCACATGTTGAAACTGTCCCATATCTACTAACTACAGCATGTGATTATTGCCCTCTGTTAGCCAGGATATCATCTACTTACAGTACCTGCCGCGTTCCTCTTGTGATTTAACCCCTCAAACACAGTATTTATAATTGTAATAGAAACTTTTCATTACATAGTCTGTCTAAGTTATTACATTTTTGCATTTAAAAGGAAATGAAAGCAGTAATACCTATTATTTCTCAAGTATCACACAGCCAAGCATAGAATACGAGCTAATTGTATATTGTTAGCTTTGCTTTGATCCTTGATAGTTTGGGGGGAAAAAGAAAATATAGTCTAAAAAGTATTGGGTATCCATTTTATGTAAAACAGTGTGACTTGCAGTTTTTAATGTGATAAAATGGTAGGTATTTAGCAAGTATAAAGGGGGTAATCACAAATGTAACTTTATCCAGTCAATGTTGCTATATTTGTAACCTGATAAAATGGTGTGCAATGAAAGATTAGGCTGATGTGCTGGCCATTATAACACATTATTTATAGTTCTGCTGTGAGTTACTGTGTTTGTGTCTTTCCACCCTAGTACCGGCCTTTCAAGACGTCGTAGATATTCTTTTACTTTAGAGTACCAAGGAATGACATGGTAGAGTAGGCCTCAGTATGGTGTGGATTCTGTACTTGTTTGTATTGGAATTAAAATACATTGTGATCTCGACATCAGCAATTCTGAGTAGTAAAAGATATGCACAAAAGTAACCCAGTAATTATGTCAGTATTCAAAATATATTTGTATTAAAATCATCAGTGGAGAGCTAGTGATACCACAGAAGTTTATAGGCCTCCTTGTTTGTTTTGTGTGAATGCACATTTCCTTCCACTCCCTTATCGTCCTTCGAGCAGTTACTATGGCACTGTTGATGTTTGTTTGAGGTTGTAACCACTGTTAATGTCTTCATAGTGATATTGAACCGTTCAATACATAGGCTTGTGTTTGCAGCAGGGGAAATATGTTTGTGCTCCTTCCAAATGAAACATGGTTATAAATGCATTTTATTTGCTTTCCATGATAAAGGTTGTGTTTTTATTTTTGTTCTTTATTTAGTACTACAATATTGCCCGTCAAAAAATTACAGCAATGAAATTGTAAGTGAGCTAATGCTGTTTATTAATATATTATTTATTTGATTGCCATACACCAAAGTAATATACTTAACCTATTTTGAAGTAATATATGCAGGAAGCATTCTGCAGAAGAGCTGGCAATCTGTTTTCATGTTGCTGCAGCATGCAATGTGTGTTTTTACTGCTGTGGAGCTGCTGTGTTAGTGTCAGCAATGTGTGCAGTGTGTAGTGTAAATAGGCTGCGTGCACGAGGAAAATAGCTGTTTGTAAGTTAGTGTTGTAAAATGGCGCCTAATGTGTGGTACTCGGCTGTGGCTGATTTTGCGTCCTTGTTCTTGGACCCCGTACGGCTTTTTGAAAAATCTGTAGGTGTTTGGTGTCTTTAGGGTCCTGTAGCCTCATTTTCGTTTTTTGGGCGGCCATTTTTTCTCTCGCTTAGGGGATTTTCGGCTGTCTAAACTCTTGAATTTCTACTTAAATTCAGGTGTAACTTCACTTTTAGAGGTGCTGGGTGCCCCCCTTGCTGTGGGCAAGCTTTTTATGTGGTTGTTGTGTGTATTTTGTGTGTTTTCAATGTTTTCATTTGCGCACGTTTCGGGCACTAATGTGGTATTTTTGAGGCTTGTATTTGCGGATGCTAAGTCCGTAAATTTTGCAGTTGTGGTGGCAGCCTCCACCTCCGCAAATGCGTACCCTCACGAAGCGAGGGGCCGCATTTGCGGGCCTAAAGTCCACCATTGCTGGCCATTGGGGCTCCTTGCCAGCCGCGGCGGCCCTCGCTTTGCGAGGGCCATAGCGTTAGCAACCACTTTGGACAACCCGCACTGATGACAACTATATATGTGATTGTCAAACTAAAGTTTGTGTCTGAGAGGAATGCAGGAAACCATATTTTTTTTTTTATATATTTACCACAGAATTGCATGCATACTAAAATGGCATTTTCATCAGTTGGTTACAATGGCCATATTCTTGATTTTAAGTTAAGGTGCCATTAAGTTTTAATAATGGGAGATTTTAATTGCTATGCAATAAACTGGATAAATAAGACCAGCAGTTCAGCTAAGGGGAGCAGGTTCTTGAGTACACTCAGGGATCATTATCTGGCCCAGGTTATACAGGAGCCAACTAGAAATGAAACTATCTTGGATTTAGTTATCACAAATAATATTAATATGGTAACAAATGTGGAAATATAGCAACCTTTGGGAAACTGTGATCACAACACAGTCTCATTTGAGATTGAATTGAAAAACAAAATTTTAAGGGGTGAACAAAAACTCTTAATTTTAAAAAGGTCAGCTTTTAATGGTCTAAGGGCAACAATACAATGTATAGACTGGGACAGAGAACTAATAGGTAAAAACACTGAACATAAATGGACAAGAATTAGATCCTTACTAAATATACATACTTATCACCATAAACAAATAAGTAGGAGTAAAGCACATCCAATGTGGCTTAACAATGACTTAAAGATCAAGATACGGAGTAAAAACAGGCATTTAGATTATACAAACAAGAGGGGACAGAGACTGCTTTACGGGAATACAAGGAAATCAACAAGACTTGCAAAAGCGCTATTAGACTGGCTAAAATAGAAAATGAAAAGTTAGTTGCAAAAGAGAGTAAGATTAATCCTAAAATATTTTTTAAATCTATTAATGGGAAGAAGGCCAGGAAGTAAGCTATAGGAACATTAGTATGTGAGCGAGTGACCAAGAAAAGGCAGATGAGCTAAATAGGTTATTTTTTTCGGTATGCACAAGGGAGGTACCAGTGGTTGGGACACTGCAACATAATGGGGCTACACTACCTTTACCAAATAATTGGTTATCGCAGGAAGAAATCCAAAAGAGGTTGGACAAAATAAATGTTAATAAAGCCCCAGGTCCTGCTGGAATACATCCAAGGGTACTGAGGGAGCTGGGTTCTGTAATAGCAAAACCATTATATATAATTTTTCAAGACTCACTCACCACAGGGTATCTACCAGATGACTGGAGAAAAGCAGAGGTGATACCTATATTTAAGAAGGGAGCAAGAACAAATCCATTAAATTATAGACCTGTAAGTCTCCCTTCTGTAGTGGGAAAGCCTTTAGAAGGGTTAATAAGGAATAATATACAAGGATATGTCTATTTGAACAGGATTATAAGTAGGAGTCCATATGGATTTGAGGGATAGGTCATGTCAAACAAATCTAATTAGTTTCTATGAGGAGGTTAGTAGGAACTTGGACCAAGGTAACTCAGTGGATGTAGTCTTTTAGGATTTTGCAAAGGCTTTTGATACAGTGCCACATGGAAGACTGGAAAGTATTGTCTCCATTTTTGCTGATGGTAATTAAATCACAAAATTATGTACTTTCCCTCCAAAGGGATTTACATACATTAGAGAAATTGGTGACTAAATGATGAGATTTAATACGAATAAATATAAAATTATGGATTTGGAAAGGAAAAATAGTCATGTCATTTTTTTTCTTAATGGAGCGAAACTAGGGGTATCAGATATTGAAAGGGATTTGGGAGTGCTTGTGGACAACCACCTAGGTAACAGGGCTCAATGCCAAGCAGTAGCTGTAAAGGCAAATAAAATATCAGCATATATTAAGAAGGGTATAGAAGCAAGGGAAGCAAATCTAATTCTGCCGCTATACAAATACCTAGTACGCCCTCATTTGGAATATGGGTACAATTTTGGGCAACAAAACTAATAAGGGGAATGGAGGGCCTAAGTTTTGAAGAAAGACGAACCAAATTACACTTATTTTCTCTAAAAAAAAGGGCGTCTAAGAGGGGATAGGATTACCTTATGTCCAGGGTCAATATAAGGCTTTGTCAAGTGATATTTTTGTGGCAAGAGGACATCCTTTAAGGTTACAAGTAAAAAGATTTCACCTTACAGAAATAAAAGGCTTCTTCACAGTAAGGGTGGTTAATTTGTGGAATTCGCTACCAAAGGAGGTGGGGACAGCAGATTCGATAAATAACTTTAAAAATAGATTAGATATATTTTTAATTAAAAAGGGCATTCAGGGTTATCCTGGATAATTAGAGAGGGAGTATTGATCCAGGGAGGAATCCGATCTCCAGTATCTGGGGTCAGGAAGGAATTTTATTTTTCCATTTTTGGAACAATGTTTTTTTTTCTCTTTGCCTTCCTCTGGATTAAGAATTAATCTGCATATTGCAGATCAGAGGAGGTCTAAAAAGGTTGAACTTGATGGGCTAAAAGTATATTTTCAATCTCATTTACTATGTAACTGTTTAACTTTTTAGGAAAGATACTTCAACTTGTAAATTCTTCAGTTGGTCAGGAGCTGTAGATGCCATTATGAACTTTCCTACTTTATGATGTAATTGTTATTTTGCTTATACTTTATTTTACACCAGAAATCTTTCCTGTTTTTTGTCCACCAGCAGTGGCGGCCGCTAGGTGGTGTGACCGAGATTTTCCACTAATTCTTGTTTGTATAAAGCTTGTCATTTGCCATTACCCTAAATCTAACCCTAGGCTCCACATCTGGCGGATAGAAAACAGGAAAGGTCCTAAACAGTAGCATTTACACAGCAGATTAAAAACCGCTACAGTGTCAGAATCCGTTAAGTAGATGGGTAAATGCTGAGGTAAAACATGTATACTGTGATACATAATTCCAAAACAATGTACATTTTGACTGAATTTTGAGTTTTGACCACATTTTGTCCTTCCACTTAAATTTTTCAAAGCTGCTGTTTAAGGTTAATGTAACTTTATAATTTATCTATATCACTACACTTTGTGCTTACATTCTTTATATTGTTTGCTGTATTTCAGCAGGACTACATTTTTAGGAGTGGAATATATTCTGTTGCAGTGACCTCATTCCTTATTTTTTATATAAGGTCCAATAGCGTTGGTTTCTATAAAGTATCACTGGGGGGGAAGGACCTGTACATGGGTGCTTTCATGTTTTCAACTTTTTTATGCACTTTTCAAGTTTTGATAATTCCCTTACCTGATTTAATTTATACTTAGTTATTTATTGCTCTTATCAAGGTTTTATATTTTAACCATTTAAAGGATGGTATGTTAAATTCTTTACTTATTTCTTCAAAAAGTTTGTTTCCCTTTATCATTGAGATTTTTCAGAGATATAATACCTGATTTTTCCCAATCTCCAACAATCGTCTGGTTAACACTTTTTTTAAAATAGATTTTATCAGGGTAGCATGAGAGGGATGATCTATATATTTCCATTTCTTATTCATTTTAAACCAGGCTTTCATGCCTGATTTAATGGCCAACGGTTTTAATTGATCTTGGATATACCAAAGAATGTTTTCTAGATCTATCTTTTTTGTGTTAATGAATTCTCTATATTTCTCCATTTTTAGATGGATTTTCCCAAAAGGTCCATTCTAACATTTGTGATAATCTGACCGCATCATAATAATCTGTAATAAGTGGTATTGTTATTCCTCCTTAGAGAAATTACCTTTTCGTTGTATTAACATTTATTCTAGACTTCTTGTCCAAAAATATAAGTCTGTCCAACAGTCGTTTGTATTTTTTCCAAAACCAGTTTAGGATCTTCTAATGGTATCATTCTCATTAAATAAGTAATTTTGAGCAAAATTGTCATCTTAATTGCTTCTATTCTTCCTGCCCATGACATTTTTTCCCACCTTTAAAGAATATCTCTAATATCTTGATATAAAAGATGGTAATTATTAGAGATCATTTTTTTTAAGAATAGGGGTAAACCTTATGCCCAAATACTTCATTTCATTGTTAGTCCAAACAAATTGATATTGTTTTTTAAGAGATTCATGCTGATCTAAATTCAAGTTTAACCATATAACTTCTTTTTCGTCTAAATTCATTTTATAATAAGAAATCTTGCTAAAGGGTTCCAATTATTTATATAGAGAGCTTAATGAAGCTTGTGGATTTGTAATTTCTAATACTTTCTGCCAAAGGCTCCATGATCTGCGCAAAAATAAGCGGTGAGCGAGGGCATCCTATACGTGTCCCATTATAAATTCCTAATGTATATGCTGAAGGGTAAGTATATAATGCTTTCAAAGCATGTGAACTCAACCCCTCCAAGCCAAACTTTTGAAAGACCACTTTCTTATATTCCTAGTTGACCCTATCAAAGGCCTTTTCGGCATCCAGAGATAGGGCTAACATAGGTACATTGTTCTGTCTAGCATATGCCAGGATATTTATAAATCTTCTTGATTTATCAGATGTTTGTCTGTTTTTTTTATTTATAAAACCTGTTTGGTCCAAATTAATTAACTCCAAATACAACTTCTAACTTACCTCTTCATCACATCCTGGCTTTATTAATGAAACTTCTTCCTTGGTGGCTTTCCCACCAGTTGTCTCCATAGGACCACATAGTTGATCGGGATCACATATGTCCATTTGATATTCCATTTCTAGCTACCTAAATGCCTCCGCATAATAAATCATTCATATTGTCATATAGGTTATTTGGTGGTCCAGTGGTTAGGATTCAGTGGTTTCACCTCTGACCTGGGTTCGATTCCAGACAGGGAATCAAGAGGTCACACCACACTGAAGCTGAGGAGAGTTGGACGGTTTTAATGTTTATATTCAAAATTTTCTTAACTGCAGGATTCCTTTTTTCTTTACAGAGAATGCTTCTTGCAGCTTCTGCCTAAAAAAGGTTTATCCTTAGATCCAATTAATACATTGGCAGTTGTATATGCCAAATTCCAATTGGCATATTTAAACTTCCAGTGGATTCAAAGTTACTAAAATATGTGTATATCCCCAAACACAAAAACACATCAAAAATAGAAGTGGGTTAAATATGACTTCTGATCATCTAGGCATGCACTCTAAATAACTATCTACTAAAAACATTTATCTGTCCTCAAATGGGTTAATCTCTATTTTATCACACTGAGAACAAACTGAAAACTTTTTTTTATATATACTTTTTAAAAAAATATATATTTTTTTATAAATTAACCTGCTTACTTTTTTGTCAAATTATATGCATGTGTATTTGTAATTTAAACTGTTTGTACCGGATATAAACAACTTGTTTTTTTTCCTCCATCCCTGTCTGAGAGGCCATACATTGATATTTACAGTGGATGTAGCACTATATGTATGCAAACATGTATGTCAACAAAAAATATGGGCCATTCAATTTATGTACAACAGAAGAAATTACATTATCGGTTTAATAAAAATCCAAAACAATTTTTTTTTTTTTTTTTTTTTTTTTTTTATATCACCTTTTGAATAATTAAGTTTCACAATTGGCAAAATGTCTATGGAGCACAAAAATTTAACAATTACATTTTTGACTTATATGCAGTTTTTTTATTATTATATACTAGCGACTTGCCCGTCAAAAAATGACGGCAATGAGATGTGTATGTTTGGAAAGTTGTTTAGTTATTAATATACATATGGAATTGTAAGGTAGCTAATGTTTTGTGTGTCCTACTGAAATATATAATAATAATTAATAAATGAATATACTTGACCTATTTTGAAGCATTGTGTTTAAGATCTGTGAGCCTTGTTTGATGTTGCTACAGCATTAGTGGTGTGCAGGTGCTGTGTGAGCGTGATGAATGTGTGCGTGCGCGAGACGAAACCGTTAGCGTAGTTGTGTACTTCCGCATTAGCGTAAAATGGCGGGTAATGTGTGGTATGCGTGTTCTCGGATTATCCGTAAGTGTTTCACGTGGTTAGAGTGCTGTAGCATCGTTTTCGTTTTGTTCGGCTGCCATTTTTTCTCTCGCTTAGAGAATTTTGTAGTGTCTAAACTCTTTTATTTTTAGTTAAGTGAAGCTGTAAGTATTTTTTTTGAGGTGCTGGATGCTTCGTGTTGCTGTAGGTAAGGTATGTGTTGTGTGTATTTATTGTGTTTTTGCTTTTTTCCTGTACGCGTCTTGCGTCCGATTTTTGCGATGTCGTAATGTGTGGTATGCGTCTTAGCGGATTATCCGTAAGTGTTTTTCGTGCTTAGTGCTGTAGCCTCGTTTTCGTTTTGTTCGGCCGCCATTTTTTCTCTCGCTTTGACAATTTTTTAGTGTGTAAACTCTTTTTTTTTTTTTTTAGGTAAATGAAGCTGTAAGTTTTTTTTTTTTTTTTTGAGGTTGTGGATGCTCCCTCTCGCTGTCGGTAAGCTTTTTATGTATGTGGTGTGTGTTTTTTTTTTCATGTTCGCTAGTTGCGTCCGTATTTTTTGGCTGCGGTTTTACGGCTCGCGGCGCTCATTGCCAAAGTGCTTCGTATTAACATTAGTTTTGGATTCAAAGAGTAACGTACATTGTCTTCTCATTTGCATGTCCCTGCCTTTTAGACCTGCAGATGACCTTACAAATGTATTTTTTGTTCTCTGTACGGTGGAGAGCTTCTCTTACTCGTGTGCTCACCATATACTAAAGGATTGTTATAGATATAGAAATATAATTTTTTTTTTTTATCAGTATGTGGTTGAAGGGAGGGCGTGCTTGATGGATTGGCATGCTTCTCCTTCCCCAGGCCGGGCAGCTGCAGCCACACAAGCTGCTGTTCCCCCGCAAAGCCTGATTGAATACCGAGCGACGTGATCCCCCTGACAAACACCACAACAGAAATCACTGCTCTGCCATCTGTCTCCCAAGCTGATCTGGCCATCTTTGTGATTCTTGTACTTCTAGGTGGGGGCCTTTCTCTTGCACTTGTTAGTAATGCAGATGTTTGTTCTCAAATTATTATCAATTACGGTTTCTTTTTCAAAACTCTTATCCCTTTTTTTTTTGTCCAAAATTCTAATAACTTAGTTTAGGCACTGAATAGATTTGTTCCCTGACTGATTCTTATCAGATTTTTTTTTGCTCTTTCATATACTTTATTTTGACCTTTTAAAGCACCCATATTTACAGTATGCTGTAGAAGAAATTGTTACAAAGTAAAAAATAAAAGTATTATTTACAATTACTCTTTACTTAGGGCAGCCATGGCATTATTTGCTTACCTGATTTAACGTTGGAGTTCTGTCCAATTGTAATTTGCAGTCTTCTGTAGATCCCATTGTACACTACATTTCTTTATGGTCTCATCCAAAATCTGAATATATAAATATAAATATAAATATATATATATATATATATATAACAAAAGGTGTATGTGTTCTTTTTTTTTATTTTTATATTACTATTTAATATTTTCCCCATTTTCAAAAACACATGGTTAAAAAAAATATAATAGCAATTTCAGTTATGCACTGTAGTCATAAAGATTTTTTTTTTAAGTATTCAACATTAGTATCTGTCAACTTATGTAGAAACCTTTTTTAGAGAAAACTAGAAATTTTAGAAAACTTGAACAGAAGTTTTTTTTTCGTGGTCAACGTTTATCAATATAAATGTAAATTCCCTTTTTCACACAGTATTCGGCCTGTCTCCAAGATTCAGCAAAGACATCTAAATGTATTTTGTTTTTAATTAAGATCTAGATCTGACTCTTTTCTGCCTAAATATTCCCTGCCAGGCTCTGTTTTGAGGCGTTTACTTTTCTCATTGTAGTGTTCATTTAGCCTTAGTGCAAGCAGTAAATATATTTCCTCCTTGACAGATATTTCCTACTTCATTCTTGTTAATTTTCTTTAAAGGACTGAAGTCTCAAAATGTCATTATACGAATTTCTAAATAGTCTTGATACAAAATACAAGTTTTACTTTTAATGCAGTAAGTGTATCCATTGACTTATTTGCTTGTCATATTTATAACCTGTGATCTTTTATAAGGCGCATTCCCTTGTGACACCAGCTGAGAACTGAATGTATATATAAACTTGAAACCAAGTTCATCATAGGTGAAATGTATATGCTAGGAAAACAAATCAAGTCTGGCTCTAGAAATAAAAATCACTTTATAATGTATTCAACATATCACATTGAATTTTATGTTTTATTTTCCCTTTAATGCACATTTATTTTCTGTTTGCAAGACATTGGAGAGACAGGAACTAAAATATGGCTTGTGTGTTTGCCTTGCTCAGTCGTATCCAACTCTCTGTGACCTCATGGACCGCAACACACCATGGTGATCCACTTGGTATTCATGGCAGAGACTAGAGTGGGTTGCCAGTTCTTTCTCAAGTGGGCCACAGAATATCGCTCCTGGTATTCCTAGGTGTTCTCTCCTCCAAGTACAGACCAGGCCCGATACTGCTTGGCTTCAGGGTGGTGTGACCTCCTGGTTCTCTAACTGGAATCAAACCCAAGTCGCAGCGGTGAAAGCACTGAATCCTAACCACTAGACTACCAGGATGGCACAGGCCACCATTTTTGTTTCCTCTTAATCAGCAGTGATTGCCAGTGAAATAGTGATGTTAAACCAATGAAAGTTTTTTTTTTTTTTTTTTTTTTAACCAGGCACTTATGAAAATTGATTTTGGTTAGTGTCAAGCATTAAGATTTCTAAGAGAAATTACAGTTTCCATGTGTTCACGTCTATCTACAGTACCCTTGTTCAGTCCTGTCCATTCATTATGTAGCTCTGGCAGCTGCAGACATTTCCATCCATGTTTAGCAGCAGGCAATGTGCTTCACTTCTCAGCAGCTTACACAGGATGCTGATCACATGCTGGATTTCCACATAAACCATTACCAGCGAGGGCGCAACCAAAAGTGCTGTGCAACTTTTATATGTGACTTTTACATGCCATGTTCAGAAATCTTTGTCGCACAAAATCATGGTTTATCTGCCTATTCATAAAATAGGCAGTTAGTTCTTTTTAAAGACATATTTAAGTTTCCTGAATTATGAATGCATCTGATAGCGGAGAATCAGTAGTGTATACAAACCTTTTTTTTTTTATGATTATTATACTTACCCAAAGTTTGCTAAATCTCTTGAATTTGCAAGCAGTTGATTTACAGAGTTAACACCCCTGGAAATCCATGCTTAAATTAGTATAAAATGAATAATTTGTTTTAGCGAATCACAGACTGCTAATGCATTGTATCAATCTGGGTCAGCAGTTTGTGCAGGAAGGAGTGATGGGATGTGTAGTCGCCTGCAAAAGGAAGCAGGAGGAGCCAGACATTGCTCTGTAGATCTCTGCAGGGTGCTGTTACTGGCTTGAAGGTTAGTAAATAATTAAAATCTGTACCCAAATGCAGTGTTTCTATTGGTAGGTACAGCAACTCTGGGGGTGTGGAAAACATTTATTTTTTTTATTTTTAAATAAATAAATGTGTATAGAATAACTCAATGTAATGTGTGTGTCCTAAGCAATGAAAGTTAGATTAGAAAGAGGTAAAAACAGGCAAACTTACATATACGTTTAACTTCTGCTCTTGTAAGAACTTTTTTCAGCGGTGGTTAATGGAGAGCTTTCTGTATAAATCACAAATGGGACTCTTGTTTAGTAACTAATCAGCTATTAAAGAAGTATTTCATGAAAATAAATTCAATGTAGCTTTTAGAATGTACCATTTGTAATTTTATTGTTTCAGTGATTTCGCAGAGCTGCTTGTTTTAACTGCTTAGGAGGCTTTCTTCTTCCCCTTTTTTGACTGATCATTGTTTTCCTGCTGTGGCTACAGTATCTGCCTAAGAGACTGTCCTGGTAGAAGTCTTTATCTGCAATGAGGCAGATAAAGACTCCAAATTGATAGTAGCTGTGCCACATCCCCTCCAATGCCAGGATATCCGATAGGCGTAGAGAGTAGCAGATATACTAAAGTCCAAATACAAGTTTTTCAGAAGCTACACTGAATTTTCAAATACTGATTTTATTACTAGTTTGTTAGACCACAGAGTACCAATAGTAGAAGCACTGCCTGCAAGAAACTAGCCTGAAATAAAAAATCCTGTAGCGGCAAAAAAATAATTTGTACCAAGCCCTGCATTTCTCAAAGGCGCTCCCTACCCACAGTGACATTTTGCAAGTGGGTTCTGTGTAACTTCCTTTAAAATTGTCACTAATCTTAATTTTTGTCCAAGGCCGTTTCTTTTTTTCTATATAAAGCTTTGCATTTTTGTTTTTTAACTCTGAGCCTGCCAGTATGTGGCCTGCACAGTTCATGCAATCCTTTCCTGGGGGTGGGGTGGCATATAAGGCAGTTTGCATGGACCAAACCGTACACTATTGCTCTTGTGCATGTTCTAGGCCCAATTTGCTGTCAGAAATGGTTTATGCCAAGACAAATGTCTGTGTTTTTTCCAAAGCCCAAATTATAAATAAACAATGAGCTTGTTTTGTTCTAATTGATTGCTTGAGAAGGCCAGCTTCTTCTCAATGAAGAGAAATGAAAAATTGAAGTAGGAAAGTTTAAAAATAGACAGTGGAAGCATAAAGTATTGGATTTGCTCCGTGTTAGTGCTGCATTCAGGCCGCATTTTAACAATATTTTGTGTGAGCAGAGGTAAGTAAATCAACCTCTTCAATCCGTTAGTCGCCCAGTCTGTGCTGATACTGAATTTGCAGAGAACTAGCTCCTGTGCTCTAAAGTCTGTCAAATAAGTGGGGTCAATGCATTTTAAATGGGACCTTGATGAATGCAGGGGCCAGGGAGCCATGTCTCTTAAAACTTGTAGTATTTTGTGGCTTGTGTGTGTACGCAACACGCGCACATGAAAAATACAACAAATACACACAACAAATACATAAAAAGCTTACTTACAGGAAGAGCTAGCATCCAGGACCTCGAAAACTAAAGTTACACCTCAATTTAACTCAAAATAAAAGAGTTTAGACACTAAAAGATTCTCTAAGCGAGAGAAAAAATGGCCGCCGAAGAAAACGAGTCTAAAGATGCAAAACACCACCAAACACCTACGAGATTAGAAAACAAGGATGCAACCCACGCAACCCCAAAAATATTACAAACACAATAATTACAAACACATAAAAAGGTTACTCACAGCAAGGGGGGCTACCGAGGACATCTGCAAGTGAAGTTACACCTCCATTTAACCACAAATTTCGGAGTTTAGAGACCTGAAAATCACCTAAGCAAGAGAAAAAATGGCCGCCGAACAAAACGAAAACGAGGCTAAAGGTCCCAAAACACGCAAAACAGCTACGGATATTCCGAAAAGCCCACCAAACAACTACGGATATTCTGAAAAACTCGCACGACATAGAAAACGAACGACATTATATACAGCCTTAGCTCACTTACAATTTCATTGCTGTCATTTTTTAAGATATATAGAATACCCACCAATGCATCAACATCTGAATGACCTGTACCTTGTATATGCTTCATATTTTGTGTACCACTCCCCAGTCATTTGCTGCACTTTACCATTAGTCTGTTGTACACCAGACCCTGCGTAGCGCTGCGTATTTCCTAGATCTTTTATGAATAGTACTGCTCTGCGTATGCCACTCAACATTGATGCTTCAAATTTTAAAGGAATTTGTTAGTAATATAAAACACATATGAGCAAACTGCATTGGATGAAAACAAGTTTAAAATAACTTACACTTCCTCCAGTCAAACTAACTTGTTTTAATTTGCATATATTTTCATAGCTGTGGCAATACATCTAAAAGTGATTCTTACTCTCTAACACCACAACAGAGTCAGTTATTGATATGTTTGTCAATCTTTTTATGTTGCCCTATGAGACATATTTGCTATTTCACAACTTCACACCTTACTAGATATTACTACATAAGATCTAGTTTTCGTCTGTAACCCACAGACATACACAACAATAAACATAGAGGCACTCCATAAAGTGATCCAGACCCAAAATACCTGGCAGGAGAAACTGCAAACCCTGGATGTATGTTTTGGCTGTAGTTGGGCCTCTACAGTTGGGTGTAGCTGATAACTCCCTAAGGCGCAGTGATCAAGGAGTCCACATGTGAAGCCCCCCATCACCCTTTTATGGAGACTAAGCCCTAATAGTCATTTGCATACACAACCATAAAAATAGAGGTCATGGGGGCTCCAGACATGGACTCCTTGCTAACTCCCTTAGGCACAGTGATCAGGTACACCCTACTGATGAGACACAACTTAGGCTGAGATGTACCTCCGGGGTTTGCGGTATCTCCTGTTCTTTCAGCATCCCATGTAAGAAAAATTGGTTTATACACATATAAAAGTAAAAAAAATAACTGTTTTCTTAGTAAATCTCTTTGTACAACATTGCAGAATATATATATATATATATATATATATATATATATATATATATATATATATATATATATTTTTTTTTTTTGTGTGTGTGATTTTTAGCATTACATCTCTGCAACCACAACTACTATAGCAGTACATATCCATAGTATGAAGAGCGAGGCATTTGTGGGCATATTTGTGTGTCGCAGCTCAACTTCCCAGAATGCAGTGTAATAACTGTTTTTTTGTTTTAGACATTCAAATGTGAACACATATGTACTTTATATATATATATATATATATATATATATGTGTATATATATGTATATATATGTATATATATGTATATGTATATATATGTATATGTATATATATATGTGTATATATATATATATATATATGTGTATATATATGTGTATATATATGTGTATATATATGTATATATATATGTATATATATATATATATATATGTGTGTGTATATATATATATATATATATATATATATATATATATATATATATATATATATATATATGTATATATATATATAATGTGTGTGTGTGGTTTCAGCTTGATGGTTTACTTCAAGGAGATTTTTATGTTGATACAGAAGTACTACCTTCTGCAGAGAGCGAACAGGAGCATTTTCAGTCTGTCTGATTGGAACCGTTCAGAGAAACTGGAGCCACACTCAGGCTTTGTCCCCATCAATAAAATATTGACTGAGCGAACACAAAAATGACTCTTGTTAATGGCACTTCGGTTGTAATTCCTATGACCCGTGTACTGCTTAACTGGGGCCCTATCTGACAATATCCAAATGTGGAGACTCATGGAAGAAATACCAGTGGATGCAGTGGCCTTGGGTAAATTGTGTCCTCCTATATTACTTCACCACTAGGTGTTCAAACATCAAGGAAAAGAGAAGTAACCACTGCACTGTGAACCTCAACAAATTATCCCCAAATACCAGGTTAAAGGAACCAGACTTGAGATGGTGACAAGGCCTCAGTTGTGCAGCCAGACAAATATCAGTCTGCTTTCATATTAATGGAGAGTCACACTTGCTTCATAGGAGACTGTCACCATAGATATATTCTACATATCCTACATCCATAAAAACACATTATCATGCTCTGCCCAGGTGGACTAAAGTCTAACCAGGAGAGGGGAAGGTGTATTCACAAAAAAAGTCACATACAGTCAGGTCCATAAATATTGGGACATTGACACAATTCTAAACTTTTTGGCTCTATACACCACCACAATGGATTTGAAATGAAACTAACAAGATGTGCTTTAACTGCAGACTTTCAGCTTTAATTTGAGGGTATTTACATCCAAATCAGGTGAACGGTGTAGGAATTACAACAGTTTGTATATGTGCCTCCCACTTTTTAAGGGACCAAAAGTAATGGGACAATTGGCTGCTCAGCTGTTCCATGGCCAGGTATGTGTTATTTCCTCATTATCCCATTTACAAAGAGCAGATACAAGCTCCAGTGTTCATTTAAAGTGTGCTAATTGCATTTGTTGCTGTTAACTCTCAATATGAGATCCAAAGAGCTGTCACTATCAGTGAAGCAAGCCATCATTAGGCTGATAAAACAAAACAAACCCATCAGAGAGATAGCAAAAACATTAGGTGTGACCTAATCAACTGTTTGGAACATCCTTAAAAAGAAAGAACGCACCGGTGAGCTCAGCAACACCAAAAGACCCGGAAGACCACGGAAAACAACTGTGGTGGATGACCGAAGAATTATTTCCCTGGTGAAGAAAACCCCCTTCACAACAGTTGGCCAGATCAAGAACACTCTCCAGGAGGTAGGTGTATGTGTGTCAAAGTCAACAATCCAGAGAAGACTTCACCAGAGTAAATACAGAGGGTTCACCACAAGATGTAAACCATTGGTGAGCCTCAAACAGGAAGGCCAGATTAGAGTTTTCCAAACACCTAAAAAAGCCTTCACAGATCTGGAACAACATCCTATGGACAGATGAGACTAAGATCAACTTGTACCAGTGATGGGAAGAGAAGAGTATGGAGACGGAAAGGAACTGCTCATGATCCAAAGCATACCACCTCATCAGTGAAGCATAGTGGTGGTAGTGTCATGGCGTGGGCATGTATGGCTGCCAATGGAACTGGTTCTCTTGTATTTATTGATGATGTGACTGCTGACAAAAGCAGCAGGATGAATTCTGAAGTGTTTCGGGCAATATTATCTGCTCATATTCAGCCAAATGCTTCAGAACTTATTGGACGGCGCTTCACAGTGCAGATGGACAGTGACCCGAAGCATACTGCAAAAGCAACCAAAGAGTTTTTTAAGGGAAAGAAGTGGAATGTTATGCAATGGCCAAGTCAATCACCTGATCTGAATCCGATTGAGCATGCATTTCACTTGCTGAAGACAAAACTGAAGGGAAAATGCCCCAAGAACAAGCAGGAACTGAAGACCGTTGCAATAGAGGTCTGGCAGAGCATCACCAGGGATGAAACCCAGCGTCTGGTGATGTCTATGCGTTCCTGACTTCAGGCTGTAATTGACTGCAAAGGATTTGCAACCAAGTATTAAAAAGTGAAAGTTTGTTTTATGACTGTTAATCTGTCCCATTACTTTTGGTCCCTTAAAAAGTGGGAGGCACATATACAAACTGTTGTAATTCCTACACCGTTCACCTGATTTAGATGTAAATACCCTCAAATTAAAGCTGAAAGTATGCAGTTAAAGCACATCTTGTTAGTTTAATTTCAAATCCATTGTGGTGGTGTATAGAGCCAAAAAGATTAGAATTATGTCGATGTCCCAATATTTATGGACCTGACTGTAATTGTTGTGCACTAGAAAGCCTCATGGGCAGAATGCAACAGTGACAAATATGTAATACACTAAGTTTGTACCATTTATTCCTATAAATATCTATGAATAATTTAATAAACAGTAATTTTATTTTTTTTCTATCTGGCTGAGTGATCCAGTCATGTTTTTTTACTTGCTTACCTTGGTCTTTGCCTCAAACTGGTGCTACATCTCCGTGATGAGGTTCTAGGTCCAGAAGCCTTTCCAAAAACTAATTGGGGTGGGGTCGGGGGACAATTATAGGATCCTAATTCCCCAAATCCTACACAGACCCTTGTACAGTGACACTTCCTCTCCGCTCTAGCAATATACTGTACATTTTGGATTGTGACCTATACTAACCTTGACATTTTGTAAGGCTGTCAATGCTGAAACCTCCTTTGTATTTTGACCAAAGTCTTTGAACTGTCTCCTCAAGCTACAAGTAACCCAGATTCATACCTCCGTCAGCTATTCTTTCATAGGTGAAAGGTGGATTACTTTGACATATTCTTCCTGCTCGAAGGAAATTAAACATGCACTTCTGCTTACTGTAGTAAGTCTCAGGGGGTGTTTTCAAATTGTATTTGAATTTCCATATGTCCTCATGTAGAGCAAACTGGTGATCACATTACATGTGCTACTCATTTGTTGTGTATATAGTATTACATTTTTGTTTTAATGATGTCATTGTTTACTTTTTCCTTAGTTTTGCTGAGTTCTGAGTTCTAAATAAATGTATACTTTCCATTCAACATACATTTCTTTGGTGCTCTTGCTGGAGTCTAATAGCTCTGCCTCTATTGCTAGTCACTTTTTTGGCCAGGTTTAATCAAAATTCAGTGTTTGTTACAGATGCAACTGCGGTTCTGCATGTGACTTGTGTGGATTAAACATAACAATCTCTTGTCTGCCAGCTGATATAGTTACTATTCTTGTAATACTGTGACATGCTTGAGGCCTTCATCTCCCAGTTGATAGGCATTAAATGTTTTTATTTGGCTCGGAGTGCATTTTCTTTGTATTAAGTATATTTTATTGTTGTACGGAGGAAAAGAAAAGGTAACCGTTAATCCGTTATGTTCATTTTGTGTCAGACAGCAAAACAAGATTATCTGTATGGTAGCTGCTGTATGTGATATTTAAATGTATTCTTTTAAATTGGGTAGTGATAATCCACCGAACTTTAAATATATACAGATCAGGATTTTTTTCTTTCTTTTTCTTTTGTTATTGATACTCTGTTCTTTTTAGTAGCCAATAATATATCCATTTGGATTTTTTTTTCTCTTTTCTTTTAATGAACTGCTACAGGTTTATACGTACAATTGCATACCAAAGTGAAAAATTCCTGTAGGAACTTGATTCTATGTGGAAAAGTTCTAGTGAAATTATTTTTAAATGGGAAAAAACTGTGCACTATTATAAAAAAAAATAAGTTCAAATTTTTTTTTTTTTGTATAATCATTCTGTGACATTTCAATTTTACTATGCTCATTTATTGGTATGTAAAATTCCTCATTTGTTGGATCATTACTGTACACTCTTAGTACATACAGTGCCTTGCAAATGTATTCACCCCCCATGGTATTTATTTGTTGCCTCACAACCTGAAATTAACATGGATTGTTTGAGGATTTGCACCATTTATTTTACAGAACATGCCCACAACTTTGAAGATACTTTTTTTTTTATTGTGAAGCAAACAACAAAACGTACAAAATAGTAGAAAAATTAAATGTGAAAACTATTCACCCCCCCTAAAGTCAATACTTTGTAGAGCCACCTTTTGCGGCAATCACAGCTCCCAGTCGCTTTGGATAAGTCTCTATGAGCTTGCCACATCTTACCACTGGGATTTTTGCCCATTCCTCCTTGCAAAACTGCTCCAGCTCCTTCAAGTTGGATGGTTTGCACTTGTGAACAGCAATCTTTAAGTCTGACCACAGATTTTCTATTGGACTGAGGTCTGGGCTTAGATTAGGCCATTCCAACACATTTACAGGTTTCCCCTTAAACCATTCAAGTGTTGCTTTAGCAGGGTGTTTGGGGTCATTGTCCTGCTAGAAGGTGAACCTCTGTCCTAGCCTCAAATCACGCACAGAGTGGTACAGGTTTTGCTCAAGAATATCCCTGTATTTGGCACCATCCATCTTTCCCTCAACTCTGACCAGTTTCCCAGTCCCAGCTGCAGAAAAACATCCCCAACAGCATAATGCTGCCACCACCATGTTAAACTGTGGGGATGGTGTTCTTTGGGTGATGTGATGTGTTGGGTTTGCGCCAGACGTAATGTTTTCTTTGTTGGCTGAAAAGTAACATTTTAGTCTCATCAGACCAGAGCACCTTCCTCCATACATTTTGGGAGTCTCCCACATGCCTTTTCACAAACTCAAAACATGCCATTTAGTTTTTTGCTGAAAGTAATGGCTTTCTTCTTGCCACTGCCATGAAGTCCAACTCTATGGAGCGTACGGCTTATTGTTGTCCTATGCACAGATACTTCAGTCTATGCTGTGGAACTCTGCAGCTCCTCCAAGGTTACCTTAGGTCTCTGCTGCCTCTCTGATTAATGCCCTCCTTGCCGGGTACGTGTGTTTTGGTGGGCGGCGTCTCTTGGCAGATTTGCTGTTGTGCCATGTTCTTTCCATTTGGTTATGATTTAATGGTGCTCCTGGGGATCATCAAAGATTTAGATACTTTTTTATAACCTAACCCTGACTTGTACTTCTCAACAACATTGTATCTTACTTGTTTGGAGAGTTCCTTGGTCTTCATGGAAGTGTTTGGTTAGTGGTGCCTTTTGCTTAGGTGTTGCAGCCTCTGGGGCCTTTCAAAAAAGGTGTGTATATGTAATGACAGATCATGTGACACTTAGAATGCACACAGGTGGACATCATTTCACTAATTATGTGACTTCTGAAGGTAATTGGTTGCCCCCGAGCTTTTTATGGGCTTCATAACAAAGGGGGTGAATACATAAGCATATGCCAAATTTTCTGTTTTCTAATTCAAAAAAATTGTTTTATGTACCGTATTGGTCCGAATATAAGCCGCACCTTTTTTCCGATTTTTGAGCTTGCGTGTTAAGGGTGCGTCTTATATTCGCGACCGCGAAAAAATGACAGCCGATTTGCGAGTTTTAAGTTACGTGTGTGCTGCTTATACCGTATTTGCGAGTTAAGGGTGCCGATTTGCTCTCATGTGACTAAATTGTATCAATTGAATAGCAATTTCCGGTTTTAGTGATTCTAACATCCTGAAAGGCGTGTAACCTGCAAAAGAAGCTACAGTACCTGTTTCTTGCAATGGCTGATCACTTCGAGAGAAAAGCATCAACAAGCCTAGGAGTGAGGCGTAATTATGATGCAAGTTTCAAAATTGCAGTTGTTAATTATGCAAAGACAACAAGCAACAGAGGCTTGAAAAAAATATGGCTTGGATGATTTCACAATTTCTTGTGAAGTAATCCAGCTGAAAGCCTTGGAACTTGCAAAGACCTTAAAAATCAATAAGAGGGAATTCCGTGCGAGCATTGGTTGGTGCCGTCGTTTTATGCGGAGAAAGGGTCTCGCTCTTCGGCGAAGCACTTCATTGGCACAGAAACTGCCGGCAGATTTTGAGGAGAAACTGACTAGTTTCAAGAGGTATGTCATCCAATTGTGGCAGCGTCACTCATACCCATTAGACCAGATGGGCAATGCTGACGAGACCCCAGTATTTTTTGACATGCCAAGCAATACGACAGTAGACCAGAAAGGGGCATAAAGTGTCACCTTAAGAACAACCGGCAATGAAAAACTCAGAGTAACGGTGATGTTAGCTGTCACTGCTGACGGAGGAAAGTTACTCCCCTATGTTATTCTGAAGCGAAAAACTTTGCCCAAAGAAAACAGTCCTGATGGCCTAGTGATTCGTTGCCAGGAAAAAGGCTGGATGACAATTGAGCTGATGGCTGGCTGTCTGCAGTTTGGAATTGCAGACCTGGAGCACTGCTCACTAAGAGAGCCATGCTGGTCTTGGATGCTTTCAAGGGTCATCTTACTCCTGAAGTGAAGACTAAAGTTGCTGCACAGAAGACAGACCTTGTTGTTATACCTGGTGGCATGACTTCAAAGCTACAAGTGCTTGATGTCGTTTTCAACAAGCCATTCAAAGACAACCTACGCAAGCAGTTTTCAGATTGGCTAAGGGGATCATGCTCTCACACCATCTGGCAAGATTAAGAAGCCGTCAGTGACACTCCTGTGCCAATGGATTATAAATTCATGGTCTAGTATTTCTACTAACTCCATCATCAAGGGGTTCAAGAAATGCTGCGTGTCCAATGCATTGGATGGTAGCGAGGACAACTTGCTATGGGAGGAGAATGAAGATAACAGTGACAGTGAGGAAGCGAATACTGGTGACGAAATCAGTAGTGACACCAGTGATGACTGTGAATAGTAACAAGTTTCCTTGTTACCTTATGTTTCATGTTTCCTGAACTTTCTGTTGCTGTTACCATAATATTGGCAACCTGCCTAAAGAGTTACAGTTATAATGTTTTCCAAATACTGGATACCGTATATGGTACAGTACTGTATATGTTAAAATAAAATCACTATTTATTCCCTAAATCTACTTGACTTTTGTCTTTTTCTCTCCAATTTTAAGGGTGCGGCTTATATGTGAGTACTATCTTTTTTCTGTTTTTTCCCCTTGCATTTTACAGCTGCTGCTTATATGCGGGTGCGGCTTATATTCGGACCAATACGGTATATCCTTTTCTCATTTCACTTCACCAACTTAAACTATTGTGTTCTGATCCATCACATAACATTCAGATTAACAGAACGTTGAACTTAAGGCTGTAATGTAACAAATAGGTAAAAAGTCAAAGGGGGTGAATACTTTTGCAAGGCACTGTATGTTTACCTAGTTAATCAGATGTGATGTACATGAAATACAGTTGAATTCTAAACATGTGCAATTGTATGGACCTGTATAGAATCACTTTTTTCTCTAAACATTTTAGATATAAACTTACCTTTCAGAAGCTGGTTACTGAGAGAGATTTTTTTTTTCCTGCTTTTTTCAAAATATATAAATGTTTGCATTAATAACGAACAGGAGCTATGTTTTAATTTGTTTTGATAATTTGAAAATGTGATAATGTAAATGTGTGTGGGTATATGTATATAATATAATCTATCTCTCACTTTCACTTTCAAACATCAACTTGTAAACCTCCAGTGAACTGCTTGTCTCCACCCCTGAGGCCATCAAGGAGTGGGAATAAGCGGCTGAACTAGAGTTTCACAAGTTAATGCTTGAAAGTAAGTTTATCATTTTAAAGTTATGGTACTACTGTAGGATCATTCCACATTTGCAAGTCATCCTTCTTTAAATTAGGGGAAGATAACATTTGTGCTTTTACACAGGCCAGGATATCTGGAATAATGTGCTTTGATACAGGTGAGTCATTTTAAAAATGCTGAAGCAATGACAGTCTAACTAGTGTACTAGAAGATAACTCCTAGCATGTTAGCAATTGGGAACCTGTTGTTGACTACCTTGAATGATAGACATTAAAATTACCTTCTAGGCAACATGAGGACCCACCTCCCAATAAAGAACAGATACATAACAAATTGAAGATCTCCACCTTCTGTTTTTCTGCTCTACATCAGATAGTATTTATACCCTGAAAGATAATAAAATTGTTTTTGATCGGGATGGGCCTAACCTAAGAGCGGGGAATTCCTGTGAGAGGGAGGGCTAATGCCTCCAGGTTTGCTGATTTGGGAGTCTCTTGAAGCAGTATCACAATTTTGTACCTCTTGCACATCTTGATTCCCAGAGTCAACCCACTGCTATTAAAAATAGGATGTTGTTTCTGCAATTCATAAGAGAGGTTTTCCCTGAGTAATTTTTCTTCAGAAGTAAGGGATTAAGAAAAATGTGATTGCAATCTGTAGAAGGTATTTTCTACATGTGTCCTAGTAAGAAGCATACTATGTATTGTCATAACATATTTGGTGACAAATCTTTGCCAAAACATGGTTTATACCATGTATAATACACAAATGTCTGTTTTCCCGCCTCTGTCATCTATTGCTGCATGATATGGCTTATTTCCTGCCTTTGAATGTAGGGAGCATGCAACATTAGCAGACTGGACAGTATGGCTTAAAGCATGTGGATTCAGTTTCCCAAGAATCGTTTATGTGCTATGTCTTTTAGTGGGCTGTTATTTATTCAGACTTGAGTTGGATGTTGGTTCAAAAACTTGCAGAAGTCAAAGTGACATTGTTGCAAGATAAGAGACTTCGGAACCGATCAAGATTTACATAGAGACTGACCGTCTTCAAAAGCTTTTGGACTGAAACTTCCCTTTCACAGAGAGGAAAACAAGGATTGGAACACTAATAAATCCTGTTCTTTCTCCACCTCAAGATATTCTGGTAGGTGGCAGGCTGTTTTCAAGTCGGGATACAGTTTGGAGGCTACTTTGTTAGAAGATTCTGAAACCGTTCCAGGAAAAGTTGTTTACTTTTATCAGCAATTCAAGAGTTTATAGAACAAAGAGTGGTGGTACCGATTCCTCTGTTACTAAGAGATTGTTAACCATGCCCAAAGCAACTGGTGTTAGAGTTGTTCTGAACCACAGACTGTTAATTTGGTCTGTTGAAGTTGGCCTTGTTAAGCTTTCAACTAAATGCAATAGTATGGGGCACAATTTTATCTTTAAAGAAAGTGACGTATATAATTCATCAAGCAAGATGGCTGAGGGGCAGAATCTTTGTTAAAATCTGGCTATCTATATGAATTCTTGGTTTTAGCAGCTATCCCAGTAAAGCCTTGGGTAAATGCGCCCATTGCAGGAAAAACATCTTGCTGGGATAGAAGAAAGCAATCATTGGACCAAGTAGTATACAGTTGTGCTCAAATGTATGCATACCCTTGGTGAATTTGGTAATATATGTACATTTTTTATAGAAAACATGAGTGAGCAGGCAAAACACATTTCTCTTATTTCTTATGGGTTTCATATTCAACTGTAGGTTATAACAGAATGGCACAATCATAAAACAAAACAAAACATAGCAACAAAGGAACACAGGAAATTACCCTGTTCAAAAGTTTGCATACCCTTAGTTCTTAATACTGTGTATTGCCCCCTTTAGCATAAATGACACCATGCAGTCTTTTGTAATAGTTGTCTATGAGGTCACTAATTCTTGCATGTGGTATAGCTGCCTATTCGTCTTGGCAAAAATGCCTCCAGGTCATGCAAAGTCTTTGGTCGTCTTGCATGAACTGCACGTTTGTGATCTCCCCAGAGTGGCTCGATGATAAGGTCAGAAGAAAATTGGCTGCTAGTATTTTCTGATAACATGCTGCAATTATGTTGCCATTCATTTTCACAAGATTCCCCGTGCCTTTACAGCTCACACACCCCTAAAACATCAGTGAGCCACCACCATGCTTTCCATTGGGGATGGTATTCTTTTCACTATAGGCCTTGTTGACCCCTCTCCAAACATGGTTGTGACCATAAAGCTCTATTTTGGTCCTGTCACTCCAAATTACAGTGTGCCAGAAGCTGTGAGGCTTGTCAAGGTGGTGTTGGGCATATTGTAACCAGGCTTTTTTGTGGCATTGGCGCAGTAAAGGCTTCTTTCTGATATCTGGACCATGCAACTAATTTTTGTTCAAATATCTTTGTATTGTGCTCCTTGAAACAACTACACAGTCTTTTTCCAGAGCAGTCTGTATTTCTCCTGAGGTTACATGTGGGTATTTCTTTATATTCCAAACAATTATTCTGGCAGTTGTGGCTGAAATCTTTCTTGGTCTACCTAACCTTGGCTTTGTATCAAGAGATCCTTGAATTTTCCACTTCTCAGTAAGGGATTGAACTGTAGGGACTGGCATTTTCAAGGCTTTGGATATCTTTTTATATCTCTTTCCATCTTTATGAAGTTCCATTACCTTGTTATGCAGGTCTTTTGACAGTTCTTTTCTGCTCCCCATGGCTCAGTATCTAGCCTGCACAGTGCATCCACATGAGAGCTAACAAACCCATTGACTACTTATACACCGACACGAATTGCAACTTAAAAAGCCACAGCTGTGGGAAATTAACCTTTAATTTCTATTGTAACCTGTGTGTGCCACCTTGGGAGACTGTAACAAGGCCAAACATTCAAGGGTATGTAAACTTTTTTTGATCCATTTGGGTGATTTCTGCTATGATTTAAAAAGGAGCCAAACAACTATGTGATCATAAATGGCTTCATATGATCACTATTATTCAATAAAATTATTTTTTTTGCTTGATCGTTCATATTTTCAAAATAAAATGCCAAAATGTCACAATTTCTACCAGGGTATACAAACTTTTGAGCACAACTGTAATCTCCAGAAGAAACATTTTTGTTGACCTGGTAAATGATGAAAACTGTTCAGAGAATTTTCTTGGAATTCCCCAAGAGGGAAAGAACATGTTAATTGCAAAGATTGGAGGAAGCACACTTCCAAGATTTGTAGGACAGTGTCCCGTTTGGATGGGTTGCTTGTCCAATATGTTGGAGCTTCAAGTGGTTTGGCTGGCATCATTAGTTTTTCAGGAACCAATTCAAGGTAAAACTATAAAGATTCAGTCCGGCAACTAATCAACTGTCAAGATCGAACAAGAAAACAGCACGGATTATGTCATGGGTGCAGAGGAATTTAGCCATGATATCTGCAGGTCATGAGGTGTAGAAAATGTTCTAGCATATTTTCTCTGCATGTAGACGATAGCCCTAGAGGGGACTGGAGCACAATTGCAAACCTTTTCAACAGATAACCCAGTAATGGGGTGTTGAGGTCAACCTCTTGGCAATGTATGGGAACAAGAAAGTCAGCCATTTGAGATCCTTACACAACAAGATTTACCAATAGTTGATGCTCCAACCCAACGTTTGGATTTTCAGGTTAGTGTATGTTTTCCTCCCCTACTGCAGAAAGTTCTAGAAGAGGTGACAAGAAAATTGGTGGAATGATTCTGATTGACTGAACCATACTGGAGGAGGCCAATAAGGTGCAATGTGCCAGACAATAACAATACCAATGCTTTTAACTTACAGTAAACGCCTGCTGAGGCAAGCACCAGTTTACTCTGCAGTTGATGGCTTGGAGGTTGAAAGGTGCTGGTTACTAGTAAATGATTTATTTAGTAAAGTGGTGGAAACTTTATTGCTGCACAGTAGAAAAACTAATATGTATATGTGTGTGTATAATATAGATAGAGATATCTCATTTGAAGCCGGGTGAAAACCTGGAGATGTGAGGTAATATACAGGCCAGGGATTAACAAACTAGTGAATGGCTTGTTTTGCTCCAACCAAATTTAGCTGGATAGTGAGAGAACTGTCTAGCAGTTAAATTCCCAAAATTGAACTTGGGTACTGGATGAGTTGACTGTAAAGCCCTGCCAGCTGATTGAACTGTGTTCTTTGAAGTGATTGTATATCAAATATGGTATTTTTAGTAAGAAGAATCTGTCTGATGTCAGGAGGTGTGTTCTGGAATATCAGAGGAGGACAGAAATAAGAAAATCACATAATCCATAATATGTTGTTTATGACTTTCCAACGTCATAAAAGGAGGTTTTAAGTTTCCAAGCCCACTATAATAATTTCTATTAAAAAGTAAATATATTAATATCAAAACACATTTTACCAGATGATGGGCAGGATCTACAACATGGCAATATGACAAAATATGTACATGTTCCTAAAGCGTTACAGACTTTGTAAATGATGATGTGAAGTTGGTCTAGGGAGTTCTGCAACTGTTTTTTTTCCATAATTTTCCAATCCCTGCCCATGTTTGCTTTGAATAATCTCTCATGTATGTGCTGCCTAGAAGACGTAAACAAAATGGAGAATTTTGTACTTGCATGTAATTTTTGTTTTTGTTGCCTACGACAGTCGCGCTGCCTTCCCTCCTGGTTAACAAAAGTTGTGATTAAATGTTTTTGTTTATTCAAGTTAGTTTTTATGATTGCGTTGGAGCGGTCCAGGGTCTTTATTATGTGTCTGTGTAACATTCCTACTTTGGAAGGCGTGGCATCTCGTGTACATGCAGTCGTCAAAAGACTACAAGAAATATAAAAATATACCACCATTTTGCCTCTAGCCAACTTTAAACATGGATACTTCTGCTCTGATAGCAATTTCACAAATAGATTTCCCAACGTTAACTCTTTTGACCATATTTTCAGTATATTACTGTACCAGTATAGTTTACTAAAACAAAATGACTCCTCCATGTTTGCTCAAGCAAGATAGCATGCGTGTGGCCCTTGGGTACTACAACTGTACAAGCTTGGTAAACATATTTTAGGATTGAGGTACAGTTCCAGGAACCCATCCACATCCCTTAAATGTAAGTCAGCCGTGGAATTCTTTTCATGGTGAAATAGGATGTATTTCTTGATTATTTGTAATGGATGCCTACTGAATTGGAAAATGAAATACCTGGTGTTAAGTGGATATTTCTAGTCACCTTGGCATTTTGTGTTACCAGAATTCTACTTGTGATCCTTCTTTGTAGACTCCAAAGAAAGTCCAATCAAAATTTTAAATTACATTATTCAAATATTACTTTTTTTTGATTGTTTATGTTGTTCTACACTCTTTTTTTTTTTTTTTTTTAAATGTGTATTTTGAAAAAAATGAATTAAATCGAAGTAGGATATTATCATGTCTCATAGTTGTAATAAATGCAATTTAGTTACACTCAAATTAAATATTGGCACCTAAATGTGCTATTGTATGCTGATTAGAGCCATGTTAGTGTTACAACATGTCTCTGGAATGCTAACTACTTATAAATGAATGCAAATACTACATACATTTTTCTAGCACTGGAATATTTAGTTTCACTCGGCTGTTACAAGCAGGTGTAGTTTTATTATATGTCACAGCAAAGTAAACTGAAATTGTTATCTAGCCTTTCTTTTGTTTTAAATGCATTCAATAAGAAAAGCTTTTTAAACAATAGATAAATCTTTTCATGTCACATAACTGATATGTTAAAAAGTGTTTTATTTTAATCATCGTACACCCTGCTTTTGGAACAAAGTCTGGAGATCCATCTGATGCAGAGTTTCCTAACTTGACAGGTGTGTTGTCTTAATACACCTTAATTAAATCTAGTCAGAAGGAGGTCCTGACTAATTAAACTAACTTTCTAACTATACAATATCCCTTTTCATGCAAAGGGGGGAGGTATTTTAATGAATAAAAACATCTTCTACATGCAAGATATCAGATTTATTGACTTTTTTAAACTTTTTGTAGACTGATACATACCTGATATACACTTTATTAGGTATACATGCACATTAATGCAAATATATTATCGACCAATCATGTGACTGCACCTCCATGTATAAAAGACTGCAGACATGATAAAGATGATGTTAGTCAGGATGTTTGGATAAACATAAATCCAACTTGCCTTGTGTCACCAGACTGGTGGTTTACATGTAATGGCGTTTCTTGGCACGTTAGCCCTCCTAAAGGGATATGGAAGGCTTTGGATTTCACTAAGAATATATTATAGCTATGCCTCGATTTTACTTTTGTGTACTTTGTATTAAGAAGTGCTTAAAAGTGCAGTTTTCTGCCTAAAAGTATCTAAATAGTACCTGCTTGTATCTGCCCTCTGTAGCTCATGAAGACACTGTATGGTCTTACTATGTATGCAGTGTCTCATACTAGCTAATCTGTAACCATCTCTCAGAAGCATGTTGCAGAACGTTGGTTAGTTTGAAACCCTGCACCTTCAAAGTCTGTCTTCATGAGCCACAGAGGGCAGACAGAAACAGGTACAGTTTGGATGATTTTAGTAAGGAAAAAAACAGAGCTTTTAAAGCATTTAAATAGGCAGGATAGCACTCCATGTTACAAACCACACATTATATCAAGCTGGTTACATGAACATGACAATGAGTTTAGTGTACACCAAAACCAATGGCCCGTACAGTCTCCATCCAGTAGCACACCTTTGGGATGTGGTAGAATGGCAGAATCTGGGCATGAATGTGCAGCAGACATATCTGCTATCATCTCAACATGGACCCAAATCTCTACTGATTGTTTCCAACACCTTGTTGAATCTGTACCACAAATAATTCAGGCTGTTCTGGGGCAAAGTGAGGAGGAAGCCACTGAGTAGTAGTATTATTTTTTTTTTCTCATTCTATGTGTATGCTTATGATAATCCTGAAATAAATGTGTAGGTCGTGCAATATTGCACTGCATCCAAAACGGACATTTCATTTATTCAATAAAAACAAAACATTGACCATTGTCTTGAAACAGATGTGTGGTTATCGTGACAACTGCATGGTTAATATACATAGGCCTCTATTCAATTGAGCATCTGTTGTTTATGGGAGCCTGTAAACTAATTTGCTATTCAATTGGCGTATTTTAGCTACCCGCAAACAATCTACGGGTTGTGGGCTGAATATCCCTGAAGTTGTCCAGATTGTAACGTACAACCCATCTAAGCCTTTGATCTTTCAAGACCATAAGAGTTACAATCGCAAATCGCTATTAAATTACTAAAATTCCTCAAGCCCGCAAATGTTTTCACACCTGTAAATTTCAAATGTAGAAGAAAATCCTACGAGTACTAGATTGGACTCGCAAGGGGGTTAAACACCTGTTTGTAGCACTGTAAATGCAAATAAAAAATCAATACAGCACTTTAAAAGACAGGGTAAGTGATGAAAGACATTATAATTAATTGCACAACAGCCTCAAACTTGTAAATCTGCAGTCAAAATGTATTTTGTTTACGTTTAATTTCCATTTAATATCAATCTTGGTAATCAATGAGTTAATACATATCAGGCCACCCACATGGACTAGAAAATTTCCTTTAATTTTAGTATTTTGTACATTGCAGGATTGCAAGTCCGAAAGCATATCCGACCACTAAAAGCTTATCGACTGACCTGTAACCTCCATGTTTTACTGACGTAATTATGATGGTCTCATTTTCTATTGGCTGTTTCTAAATCGGTAGTTAAGGTCTTGCTTAATTGTTCTAGATCACCCACTGAGATGCTATTTACGGAGCATGGTTTACCTTTCCTTTTTCCATTGGCGTCTTATTGAATTTTAGGAGCAAGGACCTTCTGTACATGATCTGGTGTATATTAGGGACATTTCTTTTTTTTTTTCTTCTTTTTCCTCTTATTAGTATTTTTAGCTACTCCTATATTAAGCCAAAAGTACTGGTTGTCTGGAGCAGCATTTGGGCATCTTCTGGGATGAGAGTAGTGCTCTCATGGCAATTAGCTGGTAATCTAGGTGTCTGCACATGGTGCCTATTGGAGGTGGCATTGCCTGTAGCTCCTTTCATACAGGTTAATATGTGGGCCTACTGCAGGCCCCATAGACTACTGTAACACTGTAAAAGAGTCTTTTTTTATGGGAATGTAGAATATATATATATATATATATATATATATATATATATATATATATATATATATATATATATATATAGTTTTTTTTTTTTTTTTGCATTGGGGAGCAATTACAGTAATTGTTAAGTATTTTGCTGTCCACATTTTACCTAGAAAACTTTTTTTTTTTCTTTTTATTAGAATTAATGGCTTCTGTCCCTTTGACTAGACACAGTTTTCTGTTATTTTATAACCTCACTATTTATGTACTAACCACATTAAAACAGGTATGACTTTACTTGGCTCTGTGCAATTTAGTTTGTCTCAAATATGAGGAATATGAGATTTTGTCAAAGTATATATGTTGTTGTTCTCCTCCTAAATTGGTATTTTGTGTACAATGTGTAGATGGTAGCTATTTTTATTATATCTATTTGCCAAAATTGAAATATTTTCTTCCTCTGACAATTTTTTTTCTCTTCTTACAGCTGAGAGGTCAAATTCACAACACCTAAGAACATCTAATGCGATAAGACGAACGTCATCATTGGACACCATAACTGGAACGTATCTAACTGGGCAGTGGCCCCGAGATCCTCATGTGCACTACCTTCCTTGTATGAATGATAAATCTACACAGGTAACTTTCTTTTTTTTCCCGAAGCCTCTGCATTTGAGTGTACCTGTTAGAATAGAAATGTTCTGTAATCGGAATTCCTATGTTAGTATAATAAATGTGCTGGCCACACAATGAAAAGCATAATCTTACTATTTATATGACCCCTGTAGTTCAAGAAAAGAGGCACTTATTTATAAAGTATGGAATAAATGTACATGTTGGCAGCTTGGGAAGCCATAGATCTAAAAACATTTTTGGAGAAATAAGAATTTTTGAAGTTTTTTCGCGTTTCGTATGAGGAAAGGTTGGACTGGAGGAAATAGGAAGAGGTTACTCTCGCAAAGCATTCTTGCATCTAATGATGCTAACACCCCATTCACCAAAATATCATGGTGGCTACTGTATTCAGCAGGAGTATAAAACCTTTTTTTTTTTTTTGTGGTTACATCAGGGACATCTTTTTAATGCTAATGGTTGTGTTAATTTCATCTTCAATGCCCCTTTTAAGAGTGAATTGGCCAAACATTTTCTAGCACATATATTTTTTTCACTTCAATATTTATTGATTCCCATCATTTTTGGATGCTAGTTTTTGGTAACTGAAAAAAAAAACCCTATGTATTCACTGTTCAAAAACTAGAAAACGAACATCTGTAATGTATAAGAGATTAAATAAATGTGTTGTCACTTTTTATATATTCTGCTAGAATAAGCTAAATGTCGTCAGGAGTTTCAGCAAGTGTACAGGAGTTTTGGGATTTTGTTAAAGCCATTAATCTCATTGGTACAGACCCAATTTTCAGCTTGATTTAGGAAGTATAGGTAGATTAAATGGAGTGTTCAGTCCGTTAAAACCTAACCTTATACCCACAACTGATACTGTTAAATTGTGTTCTAAAAACTCTAAACTCCATGTCAAACATGGTTTCTTGCTTCGGTACATCCTTCATAAGCTTTTAAGTTTCACTCTCAATGTCTGTGCAGATATTGAGTGCTGTGTGCAATGTATGTCTTCCTGAGGTACTACATTTGGTTATCCGTTTCTATTCCAATAAAACCTATGATGACTGTACATCCTCTTTTTCGTCAAGGCAAGGTTGGTCATGATGAACACTATACAGTATCATAGTTTATATGCAAATTACAGCTCAACTGTATTGGATCCCTTGTTACCCTGTACTAAATGTTTCGTAATCCAGTCTCCTGTTATCATCATGATTGAAGAGACGTAAGATTGCCTGGGCTTCCCATTTCCTTCCAATGAATCTCTTGAGCATTAAACAATAGGGAGAGCTATCATCTGGTGAGCTAATGTACAGCTCTACAGTTACTGAATCATTATACAGTGGACGAGGATTCAGGTCCATCTGTATCTGATTTTAGGAATTACCCACATATTAACTAATATTGTGGCTCAAAGGGCTTCATCCACACAAGTACTGTTCCTGCACTACCCCCATTTACCACAAAGGGGGCTTACCACATTGGTGTAACATTTATTCTGTGTGAACATATGTATATAATGTCAGAGTATTGCAGTATATAGTGATATGTGATAGCTTTTTTAATTTGACAATCGTATTCAGAATTTACAGCAATTTTTCAAGTCAAAAGATACACCTATATACACACGCACACTTTCATACATATGGCAATTAGTTTACTGTATATAAATACTGCGGCACCAAAACACCCAGTAGTCCGTCTGTACTATTTAGCTTTGTTTAAATTATGTGGTTATCCTGGAAATTAGAATTAAACTTTAGAAGAGACCTTTTTTTTTTTTTTTTTTTTTTTTACTAGAATGTTTCTCTTATTAACTATTGTAGAAACTTCCATGATGTATTTTTAAAATTTGCTCCTCTTTACATATTTCATTAAAAGAGCACTGTTTGAGCACAGAAACGTGTTTGTTTTCTCACCATGAACAAGGGCCATATTCAATTAGCTATTTGCAAATGCCTTTAACTCATAAATTTGGCTTCTGGTGTTTTTTTTGTTTTTTTATAAATGTTTATATGCATTCTATTGACTTAATAATTTATTAGTGCCAATAAGCAATGTTTGCAGTATATGTAGCAATAGTAAGAGTGATTTTAAGTGTGTATAAATTTGCAAATTGAATCAGGCCCTACGTTTGTAAAAGACTGGCGGTTTATAACTTAAAGGGACCCTGTACCCCAACAGGAAGCTAGTTTTTTTTATTCTAAAGAGCATGGAAACCTGGCCATACATTATAGTAGCCTTTTTGTCTCTCTCGCTCTCTCTCTGTAAACCACTCTTGAGAAATACATCATTGTTTTGCAGCTAATGTGCAGCTCGGTGTGCTGTTTTGCAGCTTAGAGTACTTTTTATAGGGGTGAGGGTTTTTTCCCTAAACAACATTGGAAGTCATGGTTTTGGCCACCAGAGAGATAAGCAGGCTGTGATTGTAATTGGCATCTCAAAGCAGCTAATTAGTATTCAGAGAATATTGCGTTTATCAAGAATGGTCCTAGCTTTGGGGTAGTGGCAGATAATAATAAGCTTTACACGAACAGGGCATTCACTAGGATATTGGCGGCAGCGCCTAGTGGCCGATAGCTGATCACCAGCAGTGGCGGCCAACAGGAAAGATCCCCAAATTGCGTGTCCCATAGTAGCATAATTGGATGTAAATGTTATTGGTATTAGAGGCTGTTTCCTATTTTTCCATTGTAATAGTATTTTGCAGAGTTTGTTTTCTTTCATAAAAATTCCACCTGAGCTTCATTGGAGGATTTCTGTGTTTTTTCCCCCCTTTTTCTTCTAAGCTGCATTTTATAACTGCAAGTGTAATGTGGCAAAGGAAGAACTAGCAATGTGTGTCCTTGGTCTTTAAGTTGGTAGCTGAGAATCCTTTCAATATGGCATCTCCTTGTTGTGCCAAGTAGTAGTCTGTTCTTTCTGTCATTCTACCAGAAATCGCAACGGTTTATTTTATATTAGGATAGAGCTTACAGTTCTCAGAATGTATTGTAGCCATTCTGACAGCATTTGTACAGGATCAGTATCGGAAAGGTATATGCAAGTTGCATGAAAAAAATGCAAACATTTTTTGCAACAAAAAACAAAGTGCTGGAGTTGATGTGGACACCCCCAGCAATGGCACTGCGCATATTGGGTACTTTTATTAAAAAAAATTACCCGATCTAAAAGCTGCTGATTGGCTAAAGGAAAAGGTGTCTGAAATCATGTGACTTGCCACAGTACGGCAGACTTTAATTGCTAACTGAGCATGTCTGCATAATCCCCAGGCCAAAACGATACAATGTATTATGTATGCTAATATTCCCTGGGAATTTCAGGGCGGCATTTGAGAGAAAACTCTTAGCATGAAGTTTGCTGAATTTCTTGCTTTTGCAAACGGTTTAACGGTTTACTTTGGCATTTTTTCATTCAAACAATTTTATTAAGACACTATAATTTCTCCTTTATCAGATGCATTAGTAACCCAGCTCACTTACATATACCTTTAAATGAAAATGTGCAATTGCCTCTGTAAATTTTGAAGAAGTCAAATGTAAAAAAATTACAGTGTAGCAGGGCTTGTCAAATTTTTTATTATCTTTAGAAATGAGCCAAATATGCATTTTTAGGAACTGAGTCAAGGAAAAAAAATTCCCCCCACTGATTACATAAGAAAATTGAGACTTTAGAATTATTATAGAGTTTATAGGGAAACTACATTCTCATGTTCCTATATATGCCCAAAGAATCACCCACCAAATGTAAATGTTCTTCCCCAACAATCGCTCCTCAGTCTTTGTTTTTCAATTCTCCTAAATAGATAATTGGTATTTGTCTCCCCCCATGTGTTCCCTGAGGGTCCAGTGATTAGGATGTGATGCTTTCAGCACTGTGTCTTGGGTTCAGTCCCTGTCAGGGAGCCAAGAGCTCACACCACCCTGAAGCCATGCAGGGTTGGGCCTGGTCAGAACTTGAATTGGAGACCACCTAGGAATAGGAGGAGCTGTATTCTGTGGCCCACTGGAGAAGGAACTGGCAAACCACTCCAGTATCTCTGCCATGAATACCAAGTAGATCAGCATGGTGTATTGCAGTCCATGGGGTTACAGAGAATTGGACATGACTGAGCAACGCAAACACATATTTGTCCCAGCACCTTTTCTCAGACCATCGCTGTGACTGTTCTTGCCCCCCTCCCCATTTCACATGACCTATGGATTTGAGAAAAGTAGTATTTATTTGTGTGATACTACTCATTTGTCCGCTTGTTAGTGGTTGTTTCATTTTGACTTTCCCTAAAAATGATTTGATGAGAAACTGGGTCCATCAAAAATTCCAAATTGCTCCAACTTATGAAAATTATTTTTTTTTTTAACCTGAACATATCGAATACTTTAAATGTGCAATTAGGCATTTATAGTCCAACAGTGACATTCATTGGTTGTTAAAGCTACAAATATATGGATTGCCATGAACAAGAAAGCAGTTTTCTCTAGAGTGAAAAAAACAGATAAATATTTAGAAGACTTTTGTGAAAGGTATATTTTAAATGGAAATCAAAATCTTTTCTAGAATTATACATTTTATATGATTTTAGCTACAACTGGTTTTATCTGTATCCTTTCAGCAATTTTTGTGACACTATGGTATTGGGCAGCTAACAATGGTGCTAACATTTATAATATTCCTTTTGAATGAGTTAAGCTGTTTAGCCCTACCTTGGACAGAGTTGGAATTAAGATTTGTTTTAAGAACGTCCTAGATAGAAATCATCATTCAAAAAGAGGCAATAAAACGGCAAAAGCGAGCAATATGTCTGGCCTGTTCAATAAGGAAAAGTGTGAAGACTATACAAATTTTCTTCCAACTCTGGGATTCCATACGTTTGTTGGGTTACTATTATATGAGCGGATTCTTAGATGATACATTTTCAAATCCTAAGAGAAACCAATTCCTTGTTCTCTCCACTACCAACTATGACTCCAGATATTGATTAATTTATTATTATTTTCTTCAAGAAAAAAATAATTCAAATGGTACTTCCTAAGAACAAAAGAAGTGATTATGTTGAGAATATATATATATATATATATATATATATATATATATATATATATATATATATATATATATATATATATATATATATATATATATATATATAAGGTGATGAACCTACCAGGAGTGCTGAGATCAGGCTTCCCTTAAGATGATAAACTCTTACCTCAAGATCTGAATAATATAAATGGAATTTCAGTCCATAATTGCATCTGTACAGGACAGTCCGTGGTGTCCTACTGAAAACATGAATATTTCCAAATCCCTGTTGTACAACATGACTTCAGATTTCTGAGTTTGCTATGGCTGAAACCTTGATTTACAGATCGCAAAAGGAGTAGTTTCAAGTTTTCAGTGACATGTACAATTTTACAAATTATTACCATTAAGCCTGCATAGACATGGTGGCAGTCATGGTCTTTCTGGATGCATCATGATTGGAATGTAGATCTAGAAAAGAGCAACTTGATTCTCCTATTTATATGTTTCTAGGAGCAGAATTAGGAACATGACTGGGAGCAGTCTTTTTTCACCAAGAAGAAAAATAGGCAACATAAAGAAGCCCTTTCAGCACATATTTAAGGTGCTCCTACAAAAAGGAAATGAAGATTTATTTTTTTATTTATGATTTAGTCCCCATGATCAGATTTGAGAGCACATGAAACATTGTTTTCTTCATGGGACAGGGATCCATCTTGCATAAGCATATAATCTTTATTCAGCTGATAAAGAACGTTTTAATTTGCTGGATCGTAGACAAATCTAACAAGACTTTGCTTGTTATAGGAACAAACAAGCAGCGCACACATAAGAGGATGAGTAGCAATTTCAGATGCATACCTTGTGATTGTCTGCACTTTTAAATAGTATAGTAGGTTCCTCACAATTTTGAAAACCTAGTATGACACGCGTGTAAAAATATTCCTCAACAAAAGTTCAGTAGAGGCTCCATTGAACTTTCAAGGAATAACAATTTAAGTACTTATCTGAATCCGAAATCAAGGTTCTGTATTGCCAGCAGATAAATATTTATTAAATGGACTATCTGAGCAAAAAAGGTATTTAACAAAGTGTTTTAACCAAGTTTTTTTTTCCCATCAAATGAATGCTGCTTAGCCCTCCCCTTTCATAATTAGCTGCGGGGCAGCTCTAGCAGACATTCTACTGTGTTCTCTGGTGTAGATCTAAGGTATGATCTACAGGAGGAAGTCTGGGCTAGGCATCTCCACACGTAGGGCAGAAGCCTATAAAAGAGAGTGAAAGTATATCTACTAGCATTACAAAGTTTAACAATTATAAAATACTTGCGAATTGCCCATCAAAAAATGACGGCAATACAATTGTAAGCCAGGCAATGCTGTTTGCCACACAATGGGAAGCTATGGTCCCTCTGAGCACCTTTGGCGCTCATCGCGAGCCTCTCCCCCTCTGTACTTTTTATAGGCCTGTGTAGTTTAGGGCCCTACTGCCTTGGGTTAAGTGTTAGTTCCTGCAATTAAATTGTAAGGCTGGCGATGCTGGTTGGCATACTTTGTGAGGCTTTTGTATTTTCTAAATACTACGTTCATGGCGTGGTTAGTGTTTGTGTTTGCGCCGTTGTGTATTTTCTAAGTTCTGCAGAGCCTCGTTTTCATCTTATTTAAGATTTTTTTATTTTTTTGTCTGCCATTTTTTTTGTTGCTTAGCCGGTTTTCGAGTGACAATAAACGGCAAATAAGGCTCAAAATCAATTGCAACCTCCCTCAACGGCTTCCTGGCTTTCCCCTTGTGGTGGTGGTTGGCTGTTGTTGTTGTTGTTGTTGTTGTTGTTTTTTTAAAAAAATTTTTTATTATTATTATTATTATTTTTCTTGTTCTTGGAGTTACGCGCTTTGCAAGGCTCGCTGATGAGTGCCTTTGGCGCTCATCTTGCATGTGTGCCGCCACCGCTGGCTACAAAGAGCACCTTCGGCGCTCATTGCAGCCTAAGTACTGCGCGGCTGCTTCGCCTTGCTTTGCGAGGCTCGCATGTGTGACGGCGCTCATAGCAGCAACTCGCGCGACGACAAATCGCAGTTTGACAACTGTTATATGTGATATACTTATGCAGGCACTTTCATTTTAACAGACACTTTTTTGTATAATACATTGGTCCTTTAATGGTACATTGCACTGAGGGAAAACTCCATTTCATAGGTAGTTGAAGCAAAGACATTGACTGAATTTATGCAATCCTTTCTGTATAAGGTCATGTAGCATCATCATTTAGATCCATGGTAGTCATCCTGGTCCCTTCCGCCCACTAGTGGGCAGTTCAAGCTTTTATGGTGGGTGGCAGGGTAATCGTTAGGTGGCGTCGCTGCAGAGTGACGTCACACGCCGGAGAACCGTAGCGCCGCACTTGGCTGGTTGGAGAGCTGGTGAGAGAGTCTAGGGACAGCAGTCCGGACCGTGTCCCTAACTAGTAAGTATTTATGTAACCAGAAATGAGAGAGGATAAATTGAGTTACTGAGGCACTGGTGGGCATTAAGGAGATGTTACCATCAAAAGTGGGCGGTATGTATTACAAGGTTGAGGAACCCAGGTTTAAATATTGGCCCTTTAGCAACAACCAGTTTTGATTGGTTGCTCAGACTATTTTTGCTCATTCCCCGTTTGTGAAGTATCTAATTTTGCAGCAGTGTTGGTGTATGATTTCCCTCCTTTTTCTTTCTTTGGCCTTGGGAAGTCTCATCCATGCTGGCATGGTTAACCAGAAAGCAAAAACATCTCTTACCAAATTTTACCTGATCAAATAGATGACATGGTAACATTTCTGGCTTTACCATGTTTTTATTCGATCTGCATTATTTATACCAAGACTGCAGATCTGTTCATGGGCGTGAACTTTTTAATGGTTGGTCTATCCATAGAGAATAAGTTGGAGCTACCTCTGACTAGATTTCAGAAACCTCAGTGTAGTACAGGTAGTTTTTTTTTTGTTGTTGTTTCATTACACATTTTGGGGTGCATATCTACAGCACACACCCCAAAAAACAAGTGCAGTTTTTCAATTTGGCTACTACATTTTACAGAATTGTTATTGCATTTAAGTGAGCATTTGTTTTAAAATGTGTTTACTCAAAACTTCACAGAAGTTTTTTTATGTAATGTTGCCAATTATTCTTTAGCAAATGCATTTGTTTGATATTTTTGAACAATCATTTCTTTTCCCTTATCACAGCTTTCTAAATATCTATTTCCACGGCATGCACTAGTGTATGTTTTCATTGGCTTGTGAAAATGAACGCTTTTACAACAGAGATTGGTTGAGCCCCCTGTGCTGCAGGGTCCCAATATAATGTATTTGATGTCTAAATTTAGATGTGAATGCATTAACAGCTGAAAAAAAAACTAACCCTTAGTGCAAAATTATTTCTGGTAGACACCAGGCTATAGATGTTGCAGGAAATAGAACACCTGTTTGGGTTGTTGAAAAAAGTTGTCCAGAGTATCCGTGTGATTAGTTAGGGTCAAGTTTAATTTTTACAAGTCAAAATCCAGAGATTCTATAGTCATAAAATATCTCAACAATTCTACTCTAGTTTTCCCTGAACTTCAGGAACATAGCAGGAGATATTAACCCCTGTCATTTTTAGTTGATTCCAGCAGACCTTTCTCTGCTCAGATGAATCTGTGAAGGGTCAACTCTCTTTCTGCTTATGCTCTCTGCACAGAGCTGTTGCTTTGGTTCTGTCGAGGGGCACTGCCAGTGACACTTGTAGACAGAGATTTAATTTATAAATTTCTCTGAAAAAAAATATTTTCAAAAAGTATTTCGACATACTTTTAAGAGATATTTTCTTTGAGGTCCTATCAGTGCTTACTTGCTTGGCCCATTAAATGTCAAATAGGTGTATTTTCATTATGCTAAATCATTTCTTGTGTGCCTTCTTCGTTGCAAAGTCACTTCTTTATTTCTTGAACGAATAAATAAAAATAATTGAAAGAAAACTGAAAAAAAGACAATGAAACACCAGCCAAAACCCTGGATTATTTTTTTTTTTATATAAATATTATTCCAACAAATGAATAGTTGCTAAATATTAGTAGTGCAAAATTATACTGGCTTTATAGTGCCATTGAAAGGTTCCAGTCCTAGATGGAAATCTACTTTTTAGGGTAGCGGAAGTTTAAAAGGAAAACTGCTAGTTGTTGTAGTTGTTGTCGTTGTTGTTGTTATTATGTCACACAGAGGCAATGGAGATATACATAATTGCCTCTATGTGACTTGGTGTGCGTGACAATTTTTTTGTTTGAGATATCAAAAATGACCCACTCTTATTTTAATATACATTTAGATCCCCTTCTCTCCTTTTGTCTAAGGGCTACTGTAATGATTCAGTTGTTATGATTTTGAAGTAGTAAATTAAGAAATCTTAATCTGAGGGGGGGTTTTTATACTCCATTTCTAGTTTATAAAATATTCTCGTTGGCTTCTTTGCATTTGCAGTTCTTTTTTTTTTTTTTTTTGCTCATTTCTATAAATTTCTCATGAAAGAACATTGTGCCCATCAGATCTCTAATAATGGAATAGCCCTTAAAAGCAATTGTTCAGTGTTCCATTAAACTGTGTTTCTAGTACTTGGCCGACTTCCACTATGATCAAATTCCCACTGTCCTATCTGGTTTTAGATTCCTCTCTCTGGTATCTGTGTAATAGGTCCCATTGCTGGAGCTCCTGCTGATATCTGGCACTTGGAAGCTCTCCTCTAGCACTGTGTTATTTAGCCTTTTGTAAAATGTGAAGCCTGTTTGTGGTTTATTTTCCATAAGAAGTGCAAGAATGCTGTATTATATGTTGAAATGAGTGTGTCCTTACACAATTTCCTGTTTACTATGACAAAAATATTTTTTCTAATTGGAGCTTGCGAATGTGGAGGTTGGCATTTGATGCGCCCAACATCAGTGGGTCTAAGGTTGCATGCACACTACTGCAGATAACAAATGGGAGCCACTTCATTCTTCACCAAATAACCCGTTTAATTAAGTATTTTTAAACTTCTTCATAAAGTGCATGCACAACTAGCTATATGTTGTATTAGCCCTTTTTGTTCTAAAGTAAATAATTGTTAACTTGTAATTTTAAGCCTGTGAGAAATGCAGTCTTTGAAGTAAGCTTTATCTGTAATGTGTCGTATGATCTACAATCTGGTTTTATATATATATATATATATATATATATATATATATATATATATATATATATATATATTTATATATATATATATATATATATATATATATATATATATATATAATTTTTTTTTTTTTTTTTTTTTTTTTTTTTTCAAGCACACTTTCCTTTGCTTCATAAGCTATCGGCTATTCATAAATTATAAACTATGTAGACAAGCCTGACATATTTTTTGTTTATATAAGGAGTTGAAAATGCAATGCATGCTGGCAAGCTGTGAGTAATTTAAATATGCTTTTTCTTTTAGACACCTAGCTGCTGGGGAGAAGAAGGCACAGAGAAGAAGAGCAGCCACCAGCGTTCAGCATCTTGGAGTAGTGCAGACCCACTGAAAGAGGTAAATTCTTATTTAACAACCCTTGATACAAACTTGCATGTCTGAATTGTCTGTGATTTTTGCTGTTCCTAATTCAAAGGGTTGAGCAGTATGTAGCCCCAGTGCTGTGGGGGCCTGTTGTGCCAACTCCTTTGCAAACCAGTGCTGCTTGTATGAGTTAAGTCCAATGATGTACTCTATTTGATGAATCACTTTTGTTTATCAGCAGTGTTCTGGTGACATGTAGATACTACTATGGATTTTTTATTTGTGCAACCAGTCTGATAACTTTATGTCATGACCTGGTCCTGTTACAACATCCCAGGTCATGCTGAGTAATGCTACTCTTTTGCAAGAAAAACAGTTCATACAACTCTAATCCATATCTTGCTTAAGTGCCTGTTGTTGCTATAGTTTCTACTTTTTTGAATGGAATGTGTTAAGTTTTAATGGGTTAAATATCCTTTTAGTTTGTTAGTAGCGAGTTTCCACTCTTTTATGGTGCTACATAAGATTCTAAGTTCAAAACGGCGCCCTCCTTTTTCTGCAGTGTATATTTCCTTGTTCTTATCCCCTGTACAGCGCTACGGAATACGTTTGTGCGTTACAAATAAAAGATAATAATAATAATTAAACAGGAAGCTCCATTATATATGAATGTCCATTGTTTTTTTGGTATCCCAGTAAACATGAGAATTGGAGGAATTGCGTAAGCAGTTGTGACATGTTTCTATTATACAGGATACTGTAGTTCCTTATTTGCATGTTCCTTTGAAGAATAGCCTTGATAATTAGCACTACGGAATATGTTGACACATTACAAAGGAAGAATAATAAAATAATGGGGAAAAGTATTTTTTTTTTTTTTTTTTAATTTCTAAAATCAATCCTTTTTTAAAATTGTATATCTGTTCACTATTTCTTGATGATATAAATTGCATTTTCTTGTGCTACATATTTGGGGTGTTTCATTTTCAACTAAGACTTCAACACTTGCAACACTTTATTTGGCATAGCCAAAATGTTTTTTTTTTTTTTTTAATTCAGAGTTCAGTCCCATCTGTGGAAGCAGATCTGTAAAACAGATATGGTTGCTCGCAAGACAGCACAATTGCATATAATAGTTTGTAGATTTTTTTTTTCTTTCCAAAGACATGTTGCCGTTTTTATCCAGTGTAGTAATTCATACAGGCAGGTTATACGTTTGTAAACTCAATGGTGCTTTATGGTTTTTCTATGGAAATTGTGTGCATGAGAAGCAATTTGCTATTATTATTTATTTATTTATTTACCATTCATTTGCTCATTTGGCTTCTTAAGCTTTTTTAATGCCTTGTCTCCTACACTGTATCCATTAGGAAGATGCTAATTTATTGAAGTGAGATGCAGGCACTTCGTCTTACGATGCCTATACTGTAGTACAGTTACAGTGCCTTGCAAAAGTATTCACCCCCCTTGACTTTTTACCTATTTTGTTACATTACAGCCTTAAGTTCAATGTTTCGTTACTCTGAATTTTATGTGATGGATCAGAACACAAATAAGTTGGTGAAGTGAAATGCGAAAAATGATATACATAAAACTATTTTTTAGAAATTGAAAACCGAAATTGGCATGTGCGTATTTATTGACCCCCTTTTGTTATGAAGCCCATAAAAAGCTCTTCTGTAACCAATTACCTTCAGAAGTCACATAATTAGTGAAATGATGTCCACCTGTGTGCATTCTAAGTGTCACATAATCTGTCATTACATATACACACCTTTTTTGAAAGGCCCCAGAGGCTGCAACACCTAAGCAAGAGGCACCACTAGCCAAACACTGCCATGAAGACCAAGAACTCTCCAAACAAGTAAGGGACAATGTTGTTGAGAAGTACAAGTCAGGATTTGAGGAATAAAAAAAAAAATATCCAAATCTTTGATGATCCCCAGGAGCTCCATCAAATCTATCATAACCAAATGGAAAGAACATGGCACAACAGTAAACCTGCCAAGAAACTGCTGCCCACCAAAACTCACGGACCGGGCAAGGAGGGCATTAATCAGAGAGGCAGCACAGAGACCTAAGGTAACCCTGGAGGAGCTGCAGAGTTCCACAGCAGAGACTGGAGTATCTGTACATAGGACGACAATAAGCTGTACACTCCATAGAGTTGGGCTTTATGGCAGAGTGGCCAAAAGAAGGCCATTACTTTTCACAAACTCAAAACGTGCCATTTTGTTTTTTGCTGAAAGGCATGTGGGAGATTGTATGGAGGAAGGTGCTCTGGTCTGATAAGACTAAAATTGAACTTTCCAGACATCAAAGAAAACGTTATGTCACCCAAAGAACATCACATCACCCAAAGAACACCATCCCCACAGTGAAACGTGGTGGTGGTGGCAGCATCATGCTGTGGGGATGTTTTTCAGCAGCCGGGACTGGGAAACTGGTCAGAGTTGACGGAAATGGATGGTGCTAAATACAGGGATATTCTTGAGCAAAACCTGTACCACTGTGTGTGATTTGAGGCTAGGACGGAGGTTCACCTTCCAGCAGGACAATGACCCCAAACACACTGCTAAAACAACACTTGAGTGGTTTAAGGGGAAGCATGTAAATGTGTTGGAATGGCCTAGTCAAAGCCCAGACCTCAATCCAATAGAAAATCTGTGGTCAGACTTAAACATTGCTGTTCACAAGCGCAAACCATCCAAGCTGAAGGAGCTGGAGCAGTTTTGCAAGGAGGAATGGGCAAACATCTTAGTGGTTAGGTGTGGCAATCTCATAGAGAAAAGAAAAGAAAAAACATCTTCAAGGTTGTGGGCATGTTTTGTAAATTAAATGATGCAAATCCTCAAACAATCCATGTTAATTCCAGGTTGTGAGACAGCAAAATTTGAAAATGCTGAGGGGGTGAATACTTTTGCATGGCACTGTATATGTCCTTGCATCCAAACTAGTGAAAAGTTAATCATTGTTTTGTCACCAGCACTACAATTTTCTTTCTTTAAATTTGAAAACAATCATTTATCGGTATATACTATTTTAATATTGTTTTGATTCTTTTTTTCAGGATCACATTTTTGAGGAAGTATAATGTGTTGGTTTTGCCTATGCACCTGGTTATACTGCTTTGTGATTTTTATGGTTCTTTTCATTTTTGCATAACCATCTTTATTTTTGTGTGAGTGCAATGTTAGCTGAGGTCAGCCTCCTATTAAAATTCTACATAACCCCAATCTGTCATGGCACATAAGGAAGATGCTAGTTTTAAATAAAAGAACAGGTTGTAAATTACTATGTGTCACGCACAATGTGCCCACCCCTGTAGATTTACACTTCTCGCTTATGACTCTACACCCACTCCTGGTAACCTAGTCATCATTACAGAGTTCTCCTAGTATGTACAGATAGTCATCTTAAATTATTTTCTCTCTTAAATAATAGTTTTTACACTTTAAACACTGGCATTATTAATGAAGATTTCTCTTTAACCTGGCAAAGGGTATGGTTTCTAGTTTCTTATTTTATGAGGTTATTTTTACTTACATTTTCTTTCATTCCATTTTTTTTTCTTTTGTTTAATTTTATATTGCGCACCTTTTTTATGTGGGGTGAAAAGAAATAGCACAACTGACTGACATGGGAGCTCTATTAAAACCATTATAGTCTGTGTAAATACTTTCAAACGAGAACCTTGGTAACTACTTTTTTCGGTGATTTGTGGGCCTCGTGTGGCCCTGAAAAAGTAACCGGTTATTTACTCCAAGAATCCCTGTACTTATTTTGATAAATTTTTGCTTTCTCTCATTTGCAACCAAATCAAGTATAGTACTTGCTAGAAGCTCAGAAATCCCATTTTGTTAGTAACCCGTGTCTTCTCCTGGTTACTCTTGACCAACGTGTAAAGCTCACATAAAACTAAACTTTTTTTTTTTTTGTGTTTTTCTTTTTTTCTGTTCTGTTCTGTATCCATTCTGATTTCTTTTTTATTTTATACATTAGTTAAGTATATTTATCTGACACATCATGTAAAAATAATTCTTTTCCCCCCCCTGTACGTATGAGGTAATTCAGTGAACTACTTTCTAAACATTAACTTGATAACTTTGTAACGTTAGCACTCTTGTTTTGTTGGGGCAATGTAAGGTTAGTTAAGAACACTGTTATACATATATTTGTTCAGTATTCCAGTCATGTGTCCACTCTCCATGACTGTATGGACCGCAGGACGGCAGGCACATCTGTCAGCTACTATCCATCAAGCTCATATTTGTTGCTTCAATTACCACATCTATCCATCTCCGCCTTCTTCACGTCGTCCCCTTCTTCACGTGCCTTTAATCTTTCCCAACATCAGATAATTCTTTAGGGAATCCTGTCTTGTCATTATGTGTCCAAAATATTTGAGCTTGAACCTCTTGATCACACCTTTCAATTATTTTTGTCTTGATTTCCTGTAGCATAGTTTGACTGAATTTTTCTTGCAGTCCAAGGAGCTCTAAGTAGTTTTAAGCTCTAAGTAGTTCTAAGTAGTCCAACATCACAAACCAAAGCTGTCCATTCTACGGCGATCCGCCTTCTTTATGGCCGTGCTCCCACATACGCATGATACTGCTGGGAATACCGTAGTTTTAACTATGCGTAGCTTTTGTTGATCATCGTTTTTTTTTCATTTTTTTTTTATTAGCTTATCCAGACTTGCCATAGCTTTTCACCTCAGAAGCAAACATCTTTTAGTTTCATGGCTACAGTCACCATCCGAAGAGATCTTTGAGCCCAGGAAAATAAAATCTGTCACTGCCTCCACTTCTTCCCCATCTATTTTCCAGTATCTGACGTTGCGGTTTGCCATAATCTTCGTCTTTTAACATTGAGCAGCAAGCCAACTTTTACACTCTCTTCTTTCAACAGTAGGCCCTTTAAAAGGCTGAAAACAATGAGGAACTAAAGTAGTATCATCTGCGTTTCTGAGGTTGTTGTTGTTTCTCCTAGCAATATTAATTCCAACTTTGGATTCTTCCAGTCCGGCCCTAAATGCATGAATAAATAAAGTGACAATATACAACCTTGTCACACTTCTTTCTCAATCTTGAACCATTCTGTTGTTCCATGTTCGCTTCTGACTGTGGCTTCTTGGTCCACGTACAGATTCCTCAGGAGAAAAATGAGATAATCTGGTACTCCCATCTCTTTAAAAACTTGCCACATTATGTTGGGATCCACACAGTCAAAGGCTTTAGAATAGCCTATGAAGAAGTAAATATTTTTCTGGAACTCTCTTGTTTTTTTTATTATCAAGTGGATATTGGCAATTTGATCTCTTGTGTCTCTTGCTCTGTGAAACCTATATATTGTGGAGCCAAGCTTGCAGGATCTTAAAGGCATATTAAAGTCAAGTGGGATTTGAATGCATCTTGTAGAATGCAATCATAACCTACCTAGCAACAAGGTTTGCATGAAAAAATGCAAACTGTTTTTGCATTAAAATTTAAAAAATGTGCTGGGGGGTGATGTTTACACCTCCAGCAGCTGCTGCTGTAAGCTGCCATGACAGGTACACCAATCTCTCATGTGTACCCTCGCACACAGAGCATGTGCGTGCTGATTGGCTTTTCAGGCACTGGGAAACAGGTAGTTAACAGCCTGCTAAGGGGGCGGGATAAGATCGGTGCAGGAACAAGCCTCCGAGCACATGGAGGAGCCAGGGAGAGAGCTGATCTCCAGAGGGAGTGGGTGGCTGGGTGTGTGTGTGTCTGTGAGCAATTCTTTGGGGCTGGGGGAGGTCACAGCGTTGTGGGGCAATTCTCTGGGGCAGGTGGGCATTTCACTGGGGCGAAGGGAGGTGATGGGGCAATTCTCTGGGGTTGGGGGAGGTCATGGGGCAATTATATGGGTCTGTAGGGGCAATTCTCTGGTGCTGGGGGCAATTTACTGGGGTGGGGGAGGTCACAGGGCAATTATATGGGTCTGTAGGGGCAATTCTCTGGTGCTTGGGGCAATTCACTGGGGTTGGGGGAGGTCACGGGGCAATTCTCTGGGGCTGGGGGGAGTATCACCTGGGATGTAGATAAAACAATCCGTGAATGAAGGGACATAAATCAAAAGGAAAGTGTCTGAGATCATGTGACTTCCCACAGTAAGGCAGACTTCAGGTGCTAACTGAGCATGCCTGCACAATCCCCAGGCAAAAAAGAAACATTGTATTACTTATGCTGAATTTTCCCTGGTCATTTCAGGGGGCGTCAACATTGAGAGAAAACTCTTTGCAGAAGCAAGAAAATTGGCAAACTTCAGGCTAACGGTTTAACTGTTTACTTTGGAATTTTTTCATGCAATACATTTTTTCCAGACACTATAAATTCTCAGATGCATTCATAACCCACCTCCATTTAATATACCTTTTTAAGCATAAGCGTCAGCAATGTGTGTAGTGTAAATAGTCTGCGTGCGCGAGGGGAAGCCGTTAGGGTCGCTGTGTACTTCTGCATTGTGTAAGTTAGTGTTGTAAAATGGCGGCGATTGTGTATGTGGTACGCGCTGTGGCTGATTTAGCATCCTTGCTAAAAGTGTATCTTGTACCTCGTACAGCTTTTTTGAAAAGCAGTATGTGCTTGGTGGTGTTTTGCGTCTTTAGGATCCTGTAGCCTCATTTTCGTTTTTTTCGGCGGACAATTTTTCTCTCACTTAAGGGATTTTCGTGTGTCTAAACCCGGGAATTTGGACTTAAATTGCGGTTTAACTTCACTTTCAGAGGTCCACATTTGCGGCCTGCAATGAGCCTTCGACTCATTGCAGCCGACGTTGGAGGCTCCACCTTCCACAAATGCTTGCTTCGTGAGGGACGCAGTTCTTGCGAGCTCGCTTTGTTCGCTCACAAAGCGTGATGATTCGTAGTTTTACAACTATTATATGTGTTTATAAGGGCGAAAATGTTATATAGAACATATGTGGAATTGGTAAGTGTGAGACTATTTCTGTGTGTTGTATCCTGACTTGGGGAGTGGTCTTGCCATGGACCACTAGTAATCTGTATGCAGTATTCTCTGCCTGTACCTCTTCAGAAGCCATCTTTTGTGCCACAGAGAACAGAAACTACACGATTCTGCTGGGATAGGTTTGAACTAGGTTCGTATCAAGCCCCCTTGAAGAAGCAGATTGTGACACTTGCCTTTCAAATTAAAATCATTCTGTCATGTATTGGGTTGTAATTGATCACTTCTTTAAGCCCCCATTTGGTTATAAGGGCTACTCCATTTCTTTTGTCAGATTCTTGACCACAATAGAGCATCTGGTGGTTGTCTGATATGGAATGTCCCATTCCAGTCCATTTTAGTTCATGAATTCCCAGGATATAAGTCCAGTTTGTCTTGGTTCATAGTTGTAACATTCCAGGATCCTTCCCCTCCAACACACATCCACAGCAGGGCATCCTCTCGACTTCATCAGATCTGGTGTTACTTGTACTGTTCTTTCATAGTTATGTGGTAGACACCTTCTGACCTGTGGGGTCATTTTCCATTGCCATATTATGTCTCTGGTTATTCTTATCTACACAGTTTTCTTAGCAAATATACTGGAGTGGGTTGCCAGTTCTTTCTCCCGTGGACTGCAATTTTTCTGACCTCTCTGCTATGACTTGCCCATCTTTGACTCTACATGCATATGCATATGTATAGTACTTGGACATAACGACATTGTTACAGTATAAAATTACTGCCCCTTTACACTATATTTTAATAAAATTAAAAATAAAAATAATTACTTGGTTTGAAATGTTTATCAATATATAAATGAAATTGTCTATTTAAAATGCAATTTGTATATTCCGACATGAGCATTTTTATTTATTTTTTTATTTTTTTCCAATAAGATATTTACTTTTTGAGAACAAACCTTTAATAATAAATTAAATGTTTTCATAGAACATGAGACATAAAAGATGAAGAGGTTTTCTAAGAAATTAAATAATTTCTATTAGAATATATTTCGATATCTTGGCAATTCAATATACTGCCACCAATTCTATGAAAACATTTACTTTTATATTTTAAAGAATAATGCACTTTTTAGTGTTGTGTTATTGCCATTCTGTACAGTATGTATGTATAAATATATATGTGTTTTTCTTGTTACTTGCCCATCAAAAATGATAGGAATAAAATTGTAAGGCTGGCACACAATGTGAGGCTTTTGCTCCTCTGAGCACCTTCGGCTCTTGATGCAAAGGCACGCCCCCCCCCTGCTTTGTAATGATTACCTTCGGCGCTCATTGCAAGCCTCTCCCACTCGTGGTGCTCATAGAGAGCTCTGCGATGAGTGTACGGGCCGCTCATTTCAGGGTTCGTTAACCTGCAAGTTTTGTCTTGTGAATTGCATGTGTCTCTTCTGTCCCTTCCCTGTGTGTTTCTCCTCTGTGTGTCTACTGAATGTTACGCGCTGACTGCCGTTTGTTTTATTTTCAAAGTCCTGCGTGCCTGGCGTTGCTCAGATTTTTTACATTTTTCATCCGCTTTTTTTATTTCTTGCTTAGCCCATTTTCGAGTGGCGAAAAACGTCAAATATGCTTTTAATTTTTTTTTTATTATTTTGCTTGTTTTTCTTGGTTTTTGAGCTGCGGGCTACGTGCTTCAACTGCTCGCCTCGCTTTGCGAGGCTCGCAGTGCAATGAGCGCCTTTGGCACTCCTAGCAGCCTAAGACCCACATCAACGGCTTTGCGAGGTTCGCTTTTGCGGCCTAAGGTAATATATTTTGGTAATATTACATTTATTTCTAATAGATGTTAATAAATATTCTTGTTTTGTTTTTCATCTGATATCATTTTGTGAATGATTCGAAAGTGATCAATGACCTTGAGTTTTAAAATTACATAATGTTACAAACATTTTTAACTTGCCCTGAGTAAAGTAGTCCCCCCCCCCCCCCCACTTAATATACAAGTTATGCAAGAGAATTTCTAATCACACCACAAAAGTGGTCACATAGCCATCACATACTACGTTATGCTATAACTTCCGAGGGACATAATTTTTTTTGTTTTTTAAATACCGTATATACTCGAGTATAAGCAGAGTTTTTCAGCCCTTTTTTTAAGGCTAAAAAGGGCCCCCTCGGCTTATACTCCCCCCCCCCCCCCCCCTTGTCTCTTTCCCTCCCCCCTCCTCATCCTCAACCCGCCCCTCCTCATCCTCAACCCCCCCTCCTCAACCTAAACCCCCGCTCCTCAACCTAAACCCCCCCTCCTCATTCTAACCCCCCCCCAAAATACCTCCCCACTCTCCGCTCACTTACCTGCTTCTGCTCCGGCCTCCGCTCCTTCTTGACCCGGCGCTCATGTGACGTCACACGCGCCCCGCTTCATTAGCATATACCGGGTGCCGGCACCCGGTATATGCTAACGCCGTGACGTCACATTCGTGCTGCGTCATTAGCATGTGCCGGCAACCGGTATGTGCTAATGCCGTGACGTCACATGCGCGCCGCGTCATTAGCATATACCGGGTGCCGGCACATGCTAATGACGCAGCACGAATGTGACGTCACAGCGTTAGCATATACCGGGTGCCGGCACCCGGTATATGCTAATGACGCGGCGCGCATGTGACGTCACATGCGCGCCGGGTCAAGGAGCGCAGGCCGGAGCAGAAGCAGGTAAGTGAGGGGAGAGGGGGAGGAATTAGGGGGGGGTTTGGGTTGAGGGGGGGTTTGGGTTGAGGGGGGGGTTGAGGATAGAGGGAGAGGATGGGGGGGTTGAGGATGGAGGATGGGGGGGTTGAGGATGGAGGATGGGGGGGTTGAGGATGGAGGATGGGGGGGTTGAGGATCGGGGGGGTTGAGGATGGGGGGGGTTGAGGATGGAGGATGGGGGGTTTGAGGATGCAGGGGGTTGAGGATGAGGGTGGGGGGGTTGAGGAGGGAAGGGGGAAGAGACACAGGGAAGGGAGAGGGGGACACAGGGGGCAGCACATTTCCCACCCTCGGCTTATATTAGAGTCACTCATTTTACCCAGTATTTTGTGGTAAAATATGTGCCTCTGCTTATTATACTCGGGTCGGCTTATACTCTAGTATATACGGTACCTAATTATATTCATCTATGTGAAATTCTATCTAACAATACATAATACCTTATGCACTGCCTATCTGGCCTATCCTGTATTTGCCACAAATATGATAATAGGAAATATTTGACCTAGAAAAGATGCTTGAAATTCTTACTGTCACTTAAGAATTCATTGATACCTTTGTACTGTTCTATACATCTCTGATAACGTCTTTGTTAATGTTTCAACAGATTGCCAAGTTAAGGCAGCAGCTTCAACGCACAAAGAACAATAGTCGTCATAGCAAGGAGAAAGATGGTCAGCTGCCTCTCCAAGGAAATCATATCGCAATCAGTCACTCTCAGGTGAGTGCATTGCTCTGATGGACATGACCGTTCTCCATGATAACAACAAATACACTTTCATTATCTTTATGCAGCTACTGTTGCGATTTATTTGCAATACTTTTGTCACAGCATCCATCTGTGTGTGTGTGTGTGTCAGCTAGTTCACGCGTCAGATGATCAGTTAAGTATTACATTTTGAATTGTATACAAAAACAGAAAATATTTGAAATGTATAGATATTCTTTTTGTCAAGTTGTACAATAATATTATTTGCATTTCAAAACTAGCACTTTTGTCTTCAATATATATATCTTGAAGCCATAGAATCTCTATATATATTGTGCATTTATTATTGCATTATTTCCCAGAGACCAAATGTGGCCAATTAAAATGAACACGCTGAATGATATATAGGTTAAGTGTTTTGACATCTCCTGCCGTTATAATTCCATATCGGTACTTCTCTCTCAACTGTCATTTTGGTAAATATAAAGTTGGGTTTCAAGACTTTTGTTGATTTTTCAGCTTTGTGTATGTCTTTAAAATATTATTAGATAATTTGTACGGTACACATATTATAGGGAGAGCATGGCCATTCCTATCAATAGTTAAATATGTGCTTGCCGTCATTCAAGAGAGGGAGAATTTTTATAGAGTGGAATAGGGGTAAAGACCATTAATAATAAATAAATGTATTCTACTTTAAACTTGCATACTGTTATGCAAAATGTCCTGCACCTTTCTGTTTTTAGTATGGTCATAGCCCACTTACCATGGGATCCATTTAGGACTATGTCACCTGCTCTCAGGCAGCCTCCAGAACATAGTCTTGGCTTAGGGCACAGTGCACATCCCATAATCCAGTGCTAGATGCAAAAGGTGGTACAACTGGAGTGTAATTTTTCATGTCCCTACCCAGAATTCTGCAGGGAAACCATCCTGGATGAATCCGTGGTACAATGGTGGAAGTTTTGCACGACAGAGGGCATGTGCATTTCTGGAGATATGAGATTGCATTTCCTGAAGCAAGGAGTCTGGTTCCAGTGAGGGGGGAGGGTTTTGGTGTCCTTTTCAATCTTGTCCAGTTACCTTAACAGAGGCTCATTGTTTCCTCCTTCAGCACATCTCCCTTCACTTATAGCCAAACACACCCACAGTCATGATTCAGCTCTGAGGAAGTGATAAAAGAAACACAAAATGGATTCCTATACGCCATAGATAATTTTTTATCTATGGCTTACACAGCTGCTAATATTGTTCATTTGACACATACCTGTCAAACTAGTGTTTCTTGGATTGCAGTGGTCCTTTTTTTAATGAAGTAAACTGTGTGTTTGAATTATATATTCTGAGTAAAGCCTTGGTTTACTGCTGTTTGCAAATTTATTTTTATGTTAGGTTCTGGTAAACTATACAAATTGGTTGAACAAGAATACAGGGTTTTCTTGTTTTCTGTTATGGCAATGTCTCAATGGCTTTTTTCCTTCCCTTGGATAAATTAGTATTTCACCTGTACCGAGGATTAGAGGATATCTAAAAAGATTTAGCTTGATGGACACAAAGTTTTTTTTTTTGTTTTGTTTTTGTTTTTTTTCTTCCAACTCCGTTATGTTATTTCCAGAAGAAGTGCCCTGACTTGTACCGGACAGGTAACTAGGAGTCCGATTTTATGGTTCTATCCTTCAAATCCAGTTTTACGTATAATTTACTATAAAACTCTTGAAGCCATAGAATCTCTTTTCGGTGCCCATTTGTAACATACCACAAAGGTCCTGATTTTGCTAAATCGAGACAGGCTGAACTTGGCATTTAGTTTCCTTTCCAGAAAAAAGTCCAGTTTATTAACTTTATTATAACATTTCTGTCCCATCCAAGGAAGGGTTTTCTTAGAACAATCGGACAAAATCAAGTCCAAGGCCTAACTTGTCTTGCTATCTGCTGCATGTGAAGGGGCTTGCAACAGTGGTATAGTTTATTTTTATTTTTTTTACTTTTATTATTATATAATTAATTAATTTACCCATTATCAAATTTCTTTAAAAGAGCATGATATAAATATGGGACTTTGCTACTTTAAGCAACTGAATGCGTTCAGTTACATCTATGCTGTAAGATTACAATGTTTGGAGTTGTCATTATAATTGCATCCAGTACCGGGCTAGTTCAGGCATGCCTAATGCATTGAGTAGACTTGTCTATTCAATGTTTGTCTATTGTTCCTTGTGTATTGAAGGTGTTTAAATATTTGTTGAAAAATTAAAAGCTGCGGCTTATGTTATGCTTTAGCATTTATTTGTATTTCCTTGCCATCAGAAACCAATACAATAGCGTCACTCAACATCTCAGATAACCCTGCTATCCTTTAAAAATTATGTAGTTAAGGGTACCCTGGTGGTCCAGTGGTTAGGATTTGGTGGATTCACTGCTGTTACCTGGTTTCGATTCCAGTCAGGCAACCAAGAGGTCACACCACCTTGAAGTCATGAATGGTTGGGCCTGGTCAATACTTGGATGGAAGAGACCACCTAGGAATACCAGGGGCTGTATGCAGTGGCATCGTAGAGAAGGAACTGACAACACACTCCAGTATCTCTGCCATGAATACCAAGTGGATCCGCATGGTGTGTTGCAGTCCATGAGGTCACGGAGAGTCTGACACGACTGGGCGACACAAACAAAAAATTCTGTGTAAAACGAACACTCAACGCTTCTATGATTTCCTAGAGTGGCTTGTACTTGGCAGCCTAAGAATAGTATTGCACTATAAAACATCAAGTTGAATGTTGGTGAGAAGGTTGCTAGCCGAAATCCAGAGTAGATGATTGTGATCACATATAATAGTTGTGAGCAAGTGGGTTGTTGCTAACGCTGCGGGCTTGCGTAGCGAGGGCCGCAGTTGCTGTCAAGGAGTGTGAGGGTCCGCATTTGCAGAGGTGCACGCTCCCACGTCGACCGGAAAATTTACGGACTTGGCTCCCACAACGACCTCAAAATTTACGGACTTCGCATCCACAAATACGAGCCGCGGGACTTTACGACCTTACCGCCCGAACACTGCGCACATCAAAACATTAAAAACACTATAAATACACACAATAAACACATACAAAGCTTACCCACAGTAAGGGGGGGGACACCCTGCACTTCTGCAAGTGGAGTTGCACCTCAATTTTAAGTCCAAATTAAAGAGCTTAGACACACGAAAATCCCATAAGTGAGAGAAAAAATGACAGCCGAAGAAAACGAGGCTACAGGATACTAATCACGCAAAACACATACAGATTTTCTGAAACCCACCTACAAGGTCCAAACTACACTATTAACAAGGACGCAAAAATACGACCTTAACACCCGACCCGCGCGACATAAAAACAATAGAAACACAATAAATACACACACCAAATACATAAAAACCTTACCCACACAAAGGAGGGGCAACCAGGATCTCTGCAACTAAAGTTACACCTCAATTTAACTCCACATTTAAGACTTTAGACACACGAAAATCCTCTTAGGAAGAGAAAAAATGGCTGCCGAAAACAAGGCTACAGGACCCTAAGCACGCAATGTGGAAGTACACCGCTACCCTAACGGATTTTCCTTGCGCACGCACACTATTTACACTACACACTGCACACATTGCTGACACTTACACATCAGCTCCACAACACTGAAAACAGACATTGTATGCTGCAGCAACAACAAAACAGATTGTCAGCTCAACAGAATGCTTCCTGCATATATTACTTCGACATAGGTAAAGTATATTAATTAATTTATTCATTAAATATTTCATTAGCATACAAAAAAACACCACCAACGCTGCTCATACGACACAAACAACCAACAGCCTCGCAATGAGCGCCCAAGGATCTCGGAACACTAACAAAATTAATGTCTCGACCAAACAGCATTACCTGCCTTACAATCTTATTGCCGTCATTTTTTGATGGGCAAGCTGCTAGTATTACTAGAGCCGTGCTGAGATAAGAAAGTAGAACCAGGCTTCTATGTTTACCCAAGAAATACACATTTGAGGAACTGAAGAAAGTGAGATGTTTGCCAGGGACTTTACGTCCCAAAAGAGAGACATTTGGAATGCTAAAAGGGACATAAAAAGATGTACTGCCCTCCAAAAGAGGGACAGTTTGAAGGTATGCAATATAGAACAAGTGAAAAATACTCTGCGCTACCGTAAACTTAAGCTATAATGTTCAAGCTCATCCAAATAACAAAGATAATTATAAACAAATTTAAACTGACTAATTACAATTTTATTGGGGCATTTTGAGAACTTATGATGAACGTAAATGGTACCTTCCCAACCTTTTTATTTTTGAGTTATTCCAGTCATCTACAAATGTATTGCCTCTGCTGGCAGAGGGTGTTTTACTTTATTTGCTGCACTGTTCTGCTACGTGGCAGCTGCAGAGAAGTGGAAGTACAGACCTGTCACCAAGGCTAAGAATTTGTAAAAACAAAATGGGAAGAATCCTATTCTCAACAAACGTTATTTTAAATTGTTGTTGTGTTTTTGTTCTGTTTCTTTCTCGCTAATATTGTTTTAAATGGCCAGTGAATCGAAAAAACTGTATACAGCTGCAGTGGTACAGTGAACTGCAGATTATGTTTAATATAGAGACATGTATTTGGTAAATGAATGTGCTAATCTAAGCAGGCAAATACTGGTATCATGTCAATAAAAGCCTTTTGAAAATAATTTGGTAAATTTTAGTGTAATTGATTGTTTTTAGAATTTTTTTTTCTGCAGTACTTGTAGGTATCAGTGCTTGACCTGTTCCTTCCCCTCCCTCAGTTCAAGGTCGCTGGCTGTTTGCTCTTGTTCCTTGAAGTGTCATTATCCTAAAGTAACCATTGCACAAGGCAAAGTATATCTCTACATCTGGGTAGCATCTTCTCCTACAAGAATAAATTCACACAGCCAGTTAACCCTTCACTGAGGATGGGGCAAGGTGGATGCCTACAATATCACAGCAACATTCTACATTTAAAAACCTTTCCTACATGTCCCATTAATCTAGCCCAAAACAGTTTGCCTCTATTACAGTAGGCATTTTGCTGCCTCGATTCCCTGGGGTGCCTAAAGGCTATCTGTCAGGTTTCTTTTTTTTTTTATAAAAAGGAACCTCCTCAAGGTTACAACTTCACTGCTGATAATAAAGCACAACTTTTATACTAATTCTGTTTGTGAAAGATACAAAAAACGGTCACCAGACAGTTCACACTGATGAGTCCATGCTGATACTTGCTGAATCATTCATGATCTTCACAGAGTAATATCAGGTCATTAACATTGCATCTCCAAATGTGCCTAGAACCTCACAATGGAGTCAATCCATTCTTTGCAGATCAGTCATAAAGTGGCCTATTTGTTTTGTTTATAAAAATAATCTTTTTTTAATAACACCAAATGGATTAAAGGATCACTGAAGCGAAATATTTTTAATATCTTTTGAAGATCGATATGCCACTCATTGCAGGCCTTTCGTGCCCTGCAATGAGTTCCTTTTATAGGAAAAGCAACTAAATATACAAATAAAACAAAGAGATTGTGTATACATATTGTATACCCAATCTTCCCAGGACAATCCTTTTGGGGGTGCACAGAAGTGGGCAAACATCATCACACATGGTGGTTGTGTCCCACGACCTAGAGAATCTGGAAACACTTCTCTGTAATGTATGTTATAGGTACGATTGGTTCCCTACTTGTAGTTATTGGGCATTCTCCCCCCAAATGAAGATCTGCCCAACTTCTATTTGTAGTGGGTGCATATTACACAAGTTCTTAGTTTAATCAAGGTGGCTACTCTTTAAGGAAATGGTTGGAATGATTCTCTAGCATGTATGTCAACTTTACTAGCAAGGCAATTCCTTTAATGTTGGCTGTTTGCGCTTGTTCCTTGAAATGTCATTATCCTAAAGTAACTAGTCTGGGTAGTTTCCACCCCTACATCCTAAAGTAACTAGTCTGGGTAGTTTCCACCCCTACATCCTAAAGTAACTAGTCTGGGTAGTATCCACCCCTACATCCTAAAGTAACTAGTCTGGGTAGTATCCACCCCTACATCCTAAAGTAACTAGTCTGGGTAGTATCCACCCCTACATCCTAAAGTAACTAGTCTGGGTAGTATCCACCCCTACATCCTAAAGTAACTAGTCTGGGTAGTATCCACCCCTACATCCTAAAGTAACTAGTCTGGGTAGTATCCACCCCTACATCCTAAAGTAACTAGTCTGGGTAGTATCCACCCCTACATCCTAAAGTAACTAGTCTGGGTAGTATCCACCCCTACATCCTAAAGTAACTAGTCTGGGTAGTATCCACCCCTACATCCTAAAGTAACTAGTCTGGGTAGTATCCACCCCTACATCCTAAAGTAACTAGTCTGGGTAGTATCCACCCCTACATCCTAAAGTAACTAGTCTGGGTAGTATCCACCCCTACATCCTAAAGTAACTAGTCTGGGTAGTATCCACCCCTACATCCTAAAGTAACTAGTCTGGGTAGTATCCACCCCTACATCCTAAAGTAACTAGTCTGGGTAGTATCCACCCCTACATCCTAAAGTAACTAGTCTGGGTAGTATCCACCCCTACATCCTAAAGTAACTAGTCTGGGTAGTATCCACCCCTACATCCTAAAGTAACTAGTCTGGGTAGTATCCACCCCTACATCCTAAAGTAACTAGTCTGGGTAGTATCCACCCCTACATCCTAAAGTAACTAGTCTGGGTAGTATCCACCCCTACATCCTAAAGTAACTAGTCTGGGTAGTATCCACCCCTACATCCTAAAGTAACTAGTCTGGGTAGTATCCACCCCTACATCCTAAAGTAACTAGTCTGGGTAGTATCCACCCCTACATCCTAAAGTAACTAGTCTGGGTAGTATCCACCCCTACATCCTAAAGTAACTAGTCTGGGTAGTATCCACCCCTACATCCTAAAGTAACTAGTCTGGGTAGTATCCACCCCTACATCCTAAAGTAACTAGTCTGGGTAGTATCCACCCCTACATCCTAAAGTAACTAGTCTGGGTAGTATCCACCCCTACATCCTAAAGTAACTAGTCTGGGTAGTATCCACCCCTACATCCTAAAGTAACTAGTCTGGGTAGTATCCACCCCTACAATAATAATTTAAATCAGCCAGTGACCCTTCACTGAGGGTGAGACATGGTGTAGGCCAAAGAGGACAAGATGGATGCTTACAATATCCCAGCAAAATTCTTAAATACTAAAGTTTAATAAGATTTATATGCAAATGACTTTATTAGCATGATACTTTACTGCAATTCTACATTTAAAAGAATGTTCCTACATTAGTGTCCCATTAATCTACCTAAAACCTAGTTTGCCTCCATTACAGTTGGCAGGCTTTTTGATTTATTTTTTTTAATAAAAAGGAACTTCTACAAGGTTGTGACATCACTGCTGATATTTTTTTAAGAGTTATTTAAGTAAAAGTTGTATTTTTAATATTATTCTCCCTTGTGAGATTGGGCAAAGAAGATTTGCCCAATAAAGAGATCTTTTTGTTTTTCCTGCATGTGTATTCATGATAAAAGCATATATTGCCCTTTTTTAATCAGTTTTCTGCCTTTTTTTTTCTCAAGTGGGGAGTACCCAAGAAATGTTTTAAGAGCAATTTTCTAGACCATTTTAGTGGATTTCTCTTTTTTTTTTCTGTGGTGCCCAGTTTGAGCTGTTAATGCTAGATTCTCATTTTAGTCTGGGGAAATGCAGCAAAATAGTTTCTTTATAACTTCTATAGCTTGTTATTTCTCTACACCATTTATTTCAGGATCATAAGGATTATGAATGCATCAGATAGCAGAGATTCAGTCTATTTGTGTTTAGAAGGAATCCATGTAATGTATGTTTCTGATATAAACAGCATGTGTAAGATGGTGAGCAGGTGGAGAGCTTTTCTCACTCTAGTGCTCACCATACACTAAATGATTGTTGTGGAATACCCAATCCTACAAAATCTATTGCACAAACCAGAATCTACCTCATACTGATGATAGCCAAAAGCTTGAAACAGGCCTGTATATGAGTGATTCTTGGTTTGTGTAAAATCCAACCCGATGCTTTGCTTAAAAGCTGTTTAATACAGCGGGCATATGCTTTAAGGGAGCAATGTATAAAGTTGCTATTTTTGGATTAAAAGAGTGAGGTACATTGTATTCTCATTTGCATGTCCCCGCCTTTTAGACATGCAAATGGGCTTATTAATGTATGTGTGTGTATATATATATATATATATATATGTATGTATGTATACATACATACATACATACATACATACATACATACATGAAGAGGAGAAACAAAATAAAAATAGATATAGAAATAAACCACTATAACAATATATTATACATTTTATAGAGCTTCTATTGTTCAACTAGGATCTAATAATTTAATAATAATTACTTGTTTTGGTTTATTACTTAAACACGCCTAGTGAGCTACACTTCACACCTAGCCTGCTGGTTTGTCCATGTACTATATTTTTGTTCTTGTAAAATAGCAGAATGTCTAAGAGCAATCCTTAGCTTCTACCCTAGATCCTTCGGAAAACACAGAGAATGCATCGGTGGACAGAGAATAAGGAAATTACCACATGTTTCTGCAGAAAGAAAATGCTTTACCTCACGTTCCAGAGGACCTCACTTTAGAAATAAATAAATTACTTTGAGCATTACCTCCAACCTCGCAGCCTGGCCTATCAGAAGTGTATTATGCAATGTCAGGTCCATTAAAAACCACACAGCTGTTACTGCAGACCTGATGGAATGATCACATTTAACATTTATCACAGAGACTTGGTTGGATGAAAACTCCGCATCCCATTCTGTACCACCACAGTACTCCGTTCTTCACTGTCCATGACAGGACTAGAGGTACAATCTCAATAGGTACAACTCTGTAGTTTTGGAATTCATTGCTGCCTGAAGTACTACAGGTCGTGGGTTCAGAGTCATTATTTTACTTTTGTTACCCTCCCTTAAGAAAGAAAATTGAGCAAAAAATCATAGATCTTGTTGCAAGTTTCCCAGATGGCATATCCTGGTAGGCTTCAGTGCTTGGGTTGATGACAATTCTGCACAATTACTGGACTCAAGCAGGTAATTCAATGTTCCACTCACAAAAGTGGTCATACACTTGACCTTGTTTTTCATAGTGGCATAACAATAGACCCTATATTTATTTATATATACTGTATATCCACTATATGGGACCAGCAGGACTAACAATCTCTGGAACTCCCACTGATTAGGTTCTCGTATCAGATGGATTTGTCTGTCCTCCGTGACCGTGGGGCAGGGTACAGATATTCCCCCTCCTAAAAGCAGATTATCTGTGGCTTTTAAAGTTATTCCCTGAAGTAATGAAATACAGCTCTCACATTTTGGAAGTGTTTACCACAACAATCCTTATTAGGGGAACAGGTGAAAATGTTATAGGCAAGGGTTACACAAACATTCCACATACTCAACTTAAAGCTTCTTCCACTTGAGCCTCTCCCATGTAGAGAACACCATGCCTAGAAAACTGAAGTCAGCCAACCTGAAATGCTCTCTTTTTTCTGGTTGTGACCGTGGCACCAGTAAATCTGGTAATTTTATCTTAATGTATAGAACAATGGACCTGATACCCGACCCATTGCCTCTGATCCAGCCTGATGTCTGGGTGCGTAGCCCATGTGGTTCTCTCTTGATGCTACTGTTTCAGAAACATCCGAACCAACCAGTGATCCTTTTGTGTTTTAGCTGCCCAGAGCACTCGTTGACTTAATAGCACTTAAGTCCACTGTACAGGGACATGGATGTGGTCGCTCAAAACAATTAAGATTGTGGGTCACTTCAAGCACTTATGTCTGTTATAGATGGATTTAGAAGAGTATTGGGTCTTAAGCTTAATCCAAAGAAGACCGAGGCTTTAAGCTTAGGCATTGCCCAATCTGACTTATAATCTCTGAAATCCACATATCATTTTACCTGGCCTGAGCAATATATAAAATATTTTGGAGTCAATATTGCGCCTAAATTTTCAGATCTAGATGTGGATAATGTATCGACTTTCATGGACTGGCCGTATAGCAGCCGCCAAAATGAATATTTTGCCCAAGATCTTGTATCTTTTTAGAACTCTCCCTATTCCAATTTCTCTAAAGGAATTAGATAGGTTTCAGAATAATATGTTCCGATTTAAAGGGAAAAATAAAAATCCGTGTATCTCTAAAATAATTATGTATAGGCGTAAGAATAGAGGGGGTCTCTCATGCCCAAACTTAAGATTTGGGTCACTTACTTTTTTTTCTCACACTCGGCTTGTTCAATTTAGAGCCCTGGCAACTGTCTCTTAGATTATCTGGTTCTTCCTTACAACGTGAGGATGTAGGAGATGCTTTAGTATCTTTTAGAGCAGATTCAACTTGATCGGCTCTATTATTCATCAGTAGATTAGTTTTACTTTGTCCTGAATTGATGGCAAAGGATCTCCCACACAGGTGTCTTATGACTGCTATGGGATGTGTCTGGTCCTGAGAGAATTAGAAAATCGAGAAATTGCTATTTGGGACGCAGACATCATAAGGGACAAGTGCTAGTGAAGGAGTAAAAAGTTTGCCCCATAGTTACCTGTACTGTCAGAAAAAGACAGGAGGGGAAAAATCATAAATGCTGTTTTTTATCAAATTCTCTGTTTAATACATAACATGTTCAGAATGGAGAGGAATGGTTTTATCTGATTAAAAAAAAATACATTTGTGTTGCATGTGTATAAAGCTTTTTAGAGAAAATCTTAAGTTTAGCTGACATTGCTTGTGTCATGGGCTCTTCTGTTGTGAACTGCTAATCTATCTAGCACAATCGGAAAGGTCTATTCTATTGGTGTTTTTGCTCTTCTGTTGTCAAATATGGTTTTTAGAGTGGTAGTTTTCAACAGACATTTTATATGAATCCACAGTTCCTCTCAGGGGTCTAATCCAGTTCGGCTCAAAGACTAAATGAAATCCCGCAATAAGAAAGAATTACCTATAAAAGTTAGACTGTGTGTTTCTTTTTCATAAAACATTTTGCTCTTTACCAAGTTTAGTTTTTCAAAAGACCATACAGAAAAACGGTCATGCTAGCTAATAACTTTTAAGTCTGGTGGAAAATATCTGGAAGAAATACATATTGGCCTTCCATGAGACCTGTGTAATTAAACCTATAATAAATGGTGTAAAAATTAAATAAAATGAACGATTGTATTATGCCTATGTAGGCTGTATTTTATTATTTGTTAACCGTTCATGTAAGCTCTACATTTTTTTAAAGATTTTATGTAATAGTATAAATACAACCCACTTCTTGGCAATTGTTATTGATGAGATTGTGTCTAGTTTTATATTTATTATATGGTTCAGTTATATTTTCAATTGATGTATAAAAAGTATAGTACTGGTGATATCATTGTTTCGGTAAAAATAAGTGTACTTTTTTTTTTGTCTCAAGTTTTCCTGCTATGAAATGCTTTGCTACTATAATAAGGTAGTCCTCATGTTTGGTTTTGAATGCTTAGTGCACTTGTAGGACTTTGAGAAGACCTATAAATGCAGTTTAAAGCGACTGTGAAGGACAGCTGACACCTTACTTACAAAGGCCCTCATTCAATTGCAATTTGGCCAATTGAATAGGGCTCTAAATAAGCACAAAGCTTTTTTTTTAAAAATACGTTTTTAGTTAGTGAAGATCTTGCTTTTGGATAGATGTTTACTAACTAAAAACTTATTTAAACAAAAATATGGTTTGTGCTTATTTAGAGCCCTATTCAATTGGCCAAATCGCAATTGAATGAGGGCCAAAGTGGTAGATCTTGTTGTTAGAATGATTACTGAAAAATATAGTTACCATGTCACTAATGCTTTTGCACTCCTGCCCTAGGCTTTCATGGACGCCTTAAGTAAATCTCCTGCTGCACCTCTATGTGAGTGTTTCAGTTCATTTCACATATGATTTGGCATATCATTTAAAACCCAGAACTCATAGTAAAGTTATGTCCAAATTCTCTGTTTTCATACCTTCAAATGCACCATGAAGCAATTTACCTAAACAATTATATTTAAAATGCACACATCGCTCCAAGACTAAGGGCCCTATGCTAATCAGACTGTGTAAACTGTGGTTTAGCCGTAAATAACTTGCAGGAGCTTTTTCTTCTCAAGTTACAACCGTATTCTAAACTTTAGCTCTCCCACATTAAGGGACTCCGCCAACACCCAACATCCTGCTTTAGACGCAACACATTTTTGTGCAGGGAGTAGCCAAACCAAGCTTTACTGATTAGACGGCCATATTGTCAATAGGAAATGTGAACATCATTAATACTAACACTTTCTTTATTTTGTGTTAAAATATGATATAGTTATAAACAATGTACAAGAGCATTTGTTCCTAGATAACGTGGTTTTGTGACGTGCATTACCCCATTGAGTACTTGGTTGTTTGTTACATAAAACGGGCTTAATACTAACATATTATCTTTCTTTAATTAAACATATGTTGATATCAGATTAAGTGGGAAATAATGTTTAAATTCCATCATTTTGTAGTGTATATTGTCACTTTAAATGCTTCTGGGAAACTCTGCAAAAGGTTTGAAAACCACTTGCAAGTGGTGTTTTGTACACATAAATCTTTCTTCTGCTTTTGTGCAGTTACAGCACTGCCATGATTTGCAAGTAATCCGTAAAATCTTATTAGCATAGGGTTTGGGTGTCAAAGTCTAACGGAGTAACTTGTAACAAACTATGGAGATGTATGCCTTGATTTTTTTTTGGCTTTGACGTGAAGTTCACTAGGACCAGTGACCAGTAGCAGTTCTCTCACAATGTTTTAGGGATGGGGGATTAACCTAGTGAAGTGAGATTTACAAAGGGCCCTAAGAGTCTGGGTGTCTCATATACAACCCCTTTTTCCATTGGAGGCTTCTTTCGTCTCCTTTTTGTTTTACTCCACGTATTTCTTTTGGAGCAGGAGCATCATTTCCTCTTGCATCATATGCTGTATTTTGTAACACAAAATGACCTCCAGTTTTTAGTGGAATTTTTTTATGAATGAGATTATTACGGTCTCAACGGTTTCTGGCTACATAATTGTGGAAAACAAAACCACTGCCAATTTTATGACTTGCAGAAGCAGGACACTGAGTAAATAGCCTCTAAACTTGTGCCCACATGGAATTCATTATTTAGGCATTAATCTCAAGATAATAACAAATGTTATTTTCATGTGTTAAGTCAGTGACTGCACTTCAACATCAGAAAATGATGGGGTGTTTTAGGGTCCAAGTCTTCCATCTAAAACATTCTGTACACGTAAGGGTTATGTATTAGATATATGTAGAATAAGCAAAAATAATCTATACTATAGCCACAGTGGTGCTTTGACAGCATATGGTGGTTACAAATTTTTTGGTATAAAGCTTACAAATTAAATATTTTAACTCCATTCTTTTAATCAAGAATATATTTTTATCCAACCACTATGCAGTATGTCGCCATATACAGTATAAATGGTGGGATAAAATTGTGAACAATATTAACAATGCTGTATGCACAATAAGTTCAGCAATCAAATTGTTTTTTGAAGTTTTAAAACAAATTAAATTAAAGGTGTCCAAAAGTTGTTACATCAGGCGACAAACCGGTAAGGCAGTAGGATTAGATGAACATGTATGGATTACACATGTTTCCCATCTGCTTCGAATCTCAAAAAAAAGGGGGATTTAGTTAACTGGCCTCAGAAAATGGCAGATCTGCATCTTTTGATTAAAAAGAAGAGTATAAGCTCTTTGGGCAGGGACTATGTACCCTTTTGGTTAACTGTATGTTAAATTCAGGTTTACTGTCATGTACTTCTTTTGTACCTTATTTCTGTAAAGCGTCTTGCACACTGTCACTATACAAATAAAAATGTGTACATTAATGTAATGGGGGGGAGTAATTATGTATAACTTCTGCAAGCCTGGTAATTAAGGTGCACAGCTGCATGCTGCAATTGAACCTCTCCCATTTCTTGCTGCAACATCCTGTTAATTGCATAGATCTTGAGAGAAGCAGGTACTTCTCTGCAGATAAAGTATATATATGTTTTCGCCATCGGGGTCACATCACCTTATGCAATATGCACAGGGATGAAAGCTTTTCAAGCAATACATTTCTTAAGTGCTTGCTTTTTCCCTAGGACGCTTTTCTGTCTAAGTGCACACGTCACAGTGCGTTTGCATATATTCCCCCCAAAAAATTACTCTGAATATAATGGTGCATTGGGAAAAGTAAAGCACCAGGAAGACATTTTTAATGGTTCTGCCCATGTCAATAAGTGTGCATATTTTAATAATTTTTGCGTAGTTCTTAAGGAACGAATATGATATTATTCTTGTATTTCAGAATATATATTTTTAGAATATCCTATTGAGTACAGTGCAGCTTCGAGATGGAAAATCCCATTTAAACTGGCTCACCATTTATTATTTTATGGTTTTATCCAGTTTCACACAGGTAGTTCTTGAAAATCAAAGTAGCGCTGTGTAAACTTTCTAGGTATATTTGTTGTTGTTTCTTTATTTCTTTCCTTCTTACAGTTAATTAAAAATGTGTCTAATTGTAAGTATCTACTTTATCAAGAGCAGTAACAGTAGCCATTTGAGTGGTGTTTGCTGAGGAGCAGTACACATTTGGAAGGACATAGAGTAGTGCTCCTTCAGATACACTTCTTAAAAAAAAAAAAAAAAAATTACAAAATAACTTGTATAAAGAAAAGTGCAGAAAAGTAATGATGATTTTGTTGTGTCGAAAATGTCTCAAATTTGGAGGCACATTGGCTTTGTGGAGTAATAATGTGCGGTATAGATAAAGGAAATATAAAAAAATTACTAGCACCAGAATATTTTTTCGGGACATTTAAGCACATTATTGAATATGCCTTTTGATAGTTGCATAGTAATTGAGATGGAAAAAAGACTTTCAGTCCATCAAGTTCAACCTTTTTAAGATTTGTTCTGCAATATGTGGGTTAGTTGTTAATTCATTGATCAAAAGGAAGGCAAACCGAAAAAAACTAAATAAGTGAAACTTATGCAATAGTCTAAAAGGGGAACAAAATAATTCCTTCCTGACCCCAGATACTGGCGATCGGATTTCTCCCTGGATCAATACTCTCTCTAATTATCCAGGATAACCCTGAATGCCCTTTTTAATTAGAAATAAATCAAATCCCCTTTTAAAGTTATCTATCAAATCCGCTGTCACCACCTCCTTTGGTAGAGAATTCCACAGATTAACCACCCTTACTGTGAAGAACCCTTTTCTTTCTGTAAGGTGGAATCTTTTTACTTCTAACCTTAAAGGATGTCCTCTTGTCAGTTGAAAACCTCTTGGCACAAAAAGCTCCCTTGACAAATCTTTATACTGAGCCTGGATGTATTTATATAAGGTAATCATATCCCCTCTTAGACACTTTTTCTAGAGAAAATAAGCTTAACTTGGTTAGTCTTTTTTTATGACTTAGCCCCTGCATTCCCTTATTAATTTCTCGGTACCCTTTCCAGCTCTAAAATGTCCTTTTTATGAAGTGGTGCCCAAAATAGTACTCCATATTCCAAATGAGGACATACTAGGGATTTGTATAGTTGGCAGAATTATATTTGCTTCCCTGGCTTCTATACACTTCTTAATACATGCTAATATTTTATTTGCCTTTGCAGCTGCTGGTGGTTGTCCACAAGCACTCCCAGATCCCTTTCAATATCTGATACCCCTATATTTGCTCCATTTAAGATTATAAATTGCATGGCTATTTTTCCTTTGCAGATGCATAACTTTATATTTATTCGTATAAAATCTCATCTGCCATTTAGTTGCCCATTCCTCTATTTTATGTATATCCCTTTGGAGGGAAAGTACATCATTATCTGATTTAATTACCTTGCACAACTTTGTGTCATCAGCAAAAATGTAGACAATACTTTCCAGTCATTAATAAATATGTTAAAAAGGAGAGGACCTAATACTGAACCCTGGGGAACCCCACTTACCACATTAGTCCAATCGGAGTATGTTCAACTAACCACAATGCTTTGCTTCCTGTCTTTAAGCCAGCTATCGATCCATGAGCAGATATTTACTGCAATTCCTGTATCTCTTAGTTTGCTCAATAGTCTCCCATGTGGCACTGTGTCAAAAGCCTTTGCAAAATCCAAAAAGACTGCATCCACTGAGTTGCCTTGATCCAGTTCCTACTAATCAGTTATATAGTTCTCAGCATGCGGGTTGTTGCTAACACGGGTTGTGCTGGTGGAGATGAGCGCTGTAGGCGCTCTTCCGTACGACCCCCTATGACTTTCGGACCGCAAATGCGGACCCTGGCAAAGCGAGGGTCCGCATTTGCGGAGGTGGAGGCTCTACAGCGCCTCACAACCGGTTACAAACGACCACACAAGCATGACTTTGACAAAAAAAACAATAAACGCGCAATGACTAACTATGGACTTACACAAAAAACTACGAGCCATGGAAAAAATACGACCTTAAGAGACAACACGCGCACAGCGGCAAACATTACAAAACACAAAAATAACATAAAAACCTTACCCACAGCAAGATACCCCAAACCAAATACGGCTTTTCCAAAAACCCGTACGACCTACAACATACACCATTAGCAAGGACGCTAAATCATACAAACACGCTTACTACATACACATTCGCCACCATTTTACAACACTAACTTACAGAATGCTGAAGTACCCAGCTACACAAACGTCTTCCCCTCGCGCACGCAGCCTATTTACATTACACACTGCACACATTGCTGACACTTACACCTCAGGTCCACACTGCAAATCTACATTATAACATTATAATTAGGAACATCAAAACAGATTGTTAGCTCTTCAGCCCATTCCTTGCGGCATAAATTAATTACAAATAGGTAAAGTATAGTAATTTCTGATTTCATTAACTTATATATTTTTTATGCTAACTAATTATACACAAAACAAAAACAAATTAAAACCACACTATCGCAAATAACCACAAACACCTTCACTGCGCCACCCACGAAGAGCGCCAACAGTGCTCATAGGACACAAACTACACAACGGTAGAGCCTTGCAATAAGCGACAAAACAAGATCACTGCGGACCTTACAATAAGCGCCTATGATAACAACAAATACACCAACCCAGAGGCTCGCAATGAGCGCCACAGGCGCTGAGCTCCAGCCTCTCATTACCTGCCTTACAATTTTTATTGCCGTCATTTTTGGACGGGCAAGTCGCTAGTCTCCTCTTAAAAAGGAATTAGGTTTGTTTGACATGACCTATCCCTCCTAAATCCATGCTGACTCCTACTTATAATCCTGTTCAAATAGACATATTCTTGTATACTATCCGTTATTAACCCTTCTAAAAGCTTTCCCACTGCAGATGTGAGGCTCACTGGTCTATAATTCCCCGGATTTGCTCTTGCTCCCTTCTTAAATATAGGTATCACCTCTGCTTTTCTCCAGTCATCTGGTAGAGACCCTGTACTGTGTGAGTCTTGAAAAATTTAATATATTGGCTATTACAGAACCCAGTTCCCTTAGTACCCGTGGATGTATTCCATCAAGACCTGAGGCTTTATTAACATTTTTAATTTGTTTAAATAGTTTGTTGTCAGAGCATCATAAAGTCTAAAACTTTGAATTAATTAGTTTTTTTTTTTTTTTGTTTTCCTTTCAGGCTTCGGCATCAAGATCGATCACTATGTCCACAGCAAGTATCTTGGTGCCAAGATCTATCGGTCAGCGAGTTCCTTGCAATGTTGAGGGCATAAGTCCTGAACTTGAAAAGGTCTTCATTAAGGAATCTAATGAAAAGGAAGATGGGATAAAGGTAAGATATTTTTAACTCTACATCAGAAGTACTTGTAAATGGTGGCACCACAGTGTATGTTAAGTATATTCAGTATAATTGCATATAACAGGTAGTATATTTTTTTAGTCTTTATAAAAAATAAAAAAAAAAAAGTCTAAAACATATTTCCCTCAATGTAGTTCTTTAAATGAGTGTATAGTGTCTGTGTGTGTATATGTGTGTGTGTATATGTATGTGTGTGTGTGTGTGTGTGTGTATATATATATATATATATATATATATATATATATATATATATATATATATATATATATATATATATATATATATATATATATATATATATATATATATATTTTGAAGGTCTAAAACAAGTTAATACCCTTTTCATGAGAGAAATACAGTTATTACACTGCATTCTGGGAACCTTGGCAATGGAAAGGCTTTCTTATGAAGTTTGAGGATGCCAAATAGGGAATATAGAAGCCTTTTCACAGCAGATCATAGGTTTTTGGATAAATGCCCAATAAGCACAATTTGGGGTCAAGGATACCGTCTGTCATACATTTCAGATATGTTTTGTTTTTGCAAGAAATCATACAATTTGTGTATTCATGAGCCACAGAGGACAACCTAAACAGGAACAAACTGAGAAGTTCCTTGTTTTGAATTGGCCAATCAGAGACCCCTCTCATGTTGCAGAATGTTGGCATTGATTGGTTACAATGTACTTAGAAGTACACTGTCTTCATGAGCTGCAGAGGAGAGAAACCAACTGTCAACTATTGGTAAGATTTTAAGCAGAAAAAAATAGCTTTTAAGCACTTCTTAAATAAACAGGGTACACAGAAATAAATAAGTACACATGTATATATTATTTTCCTAATGAAAAGAGAAAAGTAAGGTTTCTAGATTTCAAGTTATTGTTATTCAACAGACCTTTCCTTTTTAAAATTTTGCATAAGCTATATAAATTGATAGTATGAAAGAAGAAAATGTTCTCCAGTTTTGCCAGAAATATAAAAATAGAAGAAAAGTTGCATATAAATGAACATCTATATGATGTATTTATCTCCTGGAGATTTTTTTCTTTGAAAATAATGAGATACAGGAAGACCAGTTGCAAGCAAAAGGTCTTCACATCTAGGTCCATTATTAATCATGGGGATTTTTAACTATCCATGTATTGATTAATGAAATGAGACAGCAGGGTGACTACAGATAAAAGCTGCGTGCCAGCGTGGTCTCTCTTCCCTGACCTCATCCTGCAATGGAAACATGAGAAGGATATAGAGTTCACCCCAGCGAGTGCCCGGCATGTGCACCTTGATGTGAAATCTTCCTGCCGTCACTACGACCACATGATTCGCATCACATCCAAAAAGAGGATTTTCAGTCATTTTGATAGAACTGTGTGTTCATAAAACTTTCTTTGATAATGTATTTTCTTGAGCAGATTATTTTGGTTCCTCCCCAAAATAAACCAAAAAAGACAATCAAAACTACCTCTACAGATCCAGTAGTTATTTCTTCTCTTCCATAATGGTAATTCACCTCTGTTACTGGTTAATCGTGGTTTTATTTATTTTAATATTTTTGTCCCACTAGATCTAGAAGACTGAAACATTTCTTCCAAAGAATAGAGAAACCAGAGAAACACTTAGCTGAGTTTAATGGGACTGACTGGTTTGTGCCCACTCAGGATGTTTAGCTACAATAGATGAACTAGCGAATTGCCCGTCAAAAAATGACGGCAATAGAATTGTAAGTCAAGGAATGGCACACAAAGTAAGTGTTTTTGTTGTGTGAGTACCTTCGGCGCTGACTGCGAGCCTCGTGGTGAGCGCCTTTGCCACTCGTGTGGCTGGCAGTGAGCTCCTTTGACGTTTATTGTGATCGTGTGTTGTGGTGTTTTTTAAAGTTTTTTTTTATATGTGTTTTTGTAATGATAATTGATTAAATCATAAATTAATATACTTTACTTATTTGTAATGAATATATGCAGCAACCAATATGCTTAAGAGCTAACAATCTGTTTTGATGTTCCTGCAGCATAAAATGTAGATTTGCATTGTTGATGACCCGAGGTGTAAGTGTCAGCAAAGTGTGAAATGTGGAGTGTAAATAGGCTGCGCGCGCGAGGGGAAGCCGTTTGTGTAGCTGTGTAGTTCCACATTTTGTAATGTGAATGTTAGTATATGTGCAGGTTAGTGGTGTAAAATGTCGGCGATTGTGTATGTGTTAGTCTGGACTGGATGATTTTGCGGCGTTCGTAATACTGTATTTTATAGGTTGTACGGTCCTGTCTATAAAAGTCGTATGTGTGTTTAGGGGTCGGTGTAGCCTTGTTTTCCTTTTTTTGCGGTGGACATTTTTTCTCTTGCTTAATGGATTTTCGAGTGGCAAAATTGGACTTAAATTGACTTGTAAGATGACTTTCAGACGTCCCCCCCTTGCTGTGTGTGATGGGGGGTTTTCGTGGTTTTCTGTGTGTGCGGTTCGGCCGTTAAATTTGTATTTTTTGCGGCTCTAACTTTTTTTTTATGTAAGTCGCAGTTTCCTTTTGTAAGTGTTACGGGCCGTATTTTTTTTTCTGCAATTTTTTTAAAGTGCTACGGGTCTCGCAGTGTAAATCGTGTATTTGAGTGCTACGGGGTCATAGGGATGAGCGCCTATGGCGCTCATCTCCACCAGCGCAAGGAGTGCCTTTGGCGCTCCTTGCCTGGCCGCAACCGCGATCCTCGCTTTGCGAGGGCCGCGGTTTCCCCGTTGTTGACAACTATATATGTGATAAGGTCTATGTAGACTCCATACAAAATAGTGGTAGGCAGGTTTCATATGCACATGTATGTAACCACAAGCAATAGGCACACACACATAGAGCAAGTGCTCATTTAAGCAGATGGTACACACAGAGCAAAGTTTCAATTCAGCATTAACCGTACTGTACCATGATATCAAATACCCTTTCTAATTTCACACATTCTACACATTTGACTTGTCTACTTGAAAATACTTAGGGTCTCTCTAAGGATAAAATTGTGCCCCTTTAAGTGTGTTGTGCACTCTTTGTTCAGTGATGGTGCTCACAAGAAAACAACTTGTCTGTGCCTTGCCATGCTACTCCAAAGCTAGCTTAATCTGTATGGTAACCAAATTCCAGCAATACATAGTTGCAATGATGGTAAGAAATCTAAATGGCTAAGCAATGTTATGTAAACCATAAATATCTAGCGACTTGCCTGTAAAAAATGACAGCATAAAAATGTAAAGCCTTGCAATGCTGTTTGTCGCATAATACGAGACACTCCCCCGCACTCTACTTACGGGCCTCGCTCATTGCAGGCCTCTGCAAACTTTCTGTACTTGTTGCCAGTCTCTCCCACCTTAAAAATCCCACCCCCTCTATATTACGGGCCACACTGATTGCAGGCCATGGCAAACCCATAACTTTCGGGCCTTTGGCGCTCCTCGCAGGCCTCAAAAGCCCCTGACCTCAGACGTAATTCTTGGCTGTGGTTATGCCACGTCAGTAGGGTGTAGCTGAAGTCCCCAATGCCAAAACGTAAGTCTGGGGTCTGTTTCTAATATTTAAAATAACTAGTTAATTAAAATAATAAGAAAACCAGCACCAGTTTTAAAAGATTGCTTTTGAAGGTGTTTTTCCATATCCATATCCTGGATTATGAATGAATCTGGTAGAGGAGAATCAGTAGTGTATGCAAGCATTTTTTATTTTTTTTTGCATGAAAAATACCAAAATAAACATGTACAAGCTCACCCTGATGTTTGATAAATCCCTTCAGTTTGCAAGTGGAGGCTTTTATTAGTTGACACCCCTTAAAATCCCTGCTAAGATTAGCATAAAATGGATAATTCATTTTTGCTTTCTCCTGATTGGCCGAGGTTAGCTGATACATTTGTATCATACTCTGGGGTTCCTGTGTGGTAAAGCAGCCTGAGATATGTAGTCTCTCTCTTTATTCTTGTGGTCTGATTCAGCTGTGAGCTCAGACCCCACCCAACCATGTGATTCCATCCAGCAGCAAGTGCTTCCTTTGAAAGGTCAAACTCCATACCTATCTGCTTTCCTGTGTGTACTTGGATATGTAAGCTCCCCGTGGGTGTGCAAAGCTGGATTTTGTTTCTTACCAAACATCTGAAATCTACTAAATTAATAATTATTCTTACTACAAAGAAAAGTGACAGTTAAAGAGAGTGCAGAACTGTATACTTTATTTCTTTGTTTAAATGTTTCTAAATAATACACAGGAGCACTTATAGCAACACACTATGGTTTATGTTTAAACCTTTTGGGTTTATACTAGCAATAAGGAAAGGTAGTGCAATATAGTCACACAAAATACAGATCATTCACAAATGAAGGAAGAGTACTTGATATGTCCAAGTTATAAAACAGGTTACAGCCTCGCACATGTGCCAAGGATAGTTTTCATACTGGATACTTGTCAACAGGAGCTGCATAGTTTTAATGTCTCCTTTATGTGAACAACATGGGCTAGTGCAGTAGATGGGTAATTTATTGTCATTATATAGTAACACCACTTACAAACTCCAAGGATTCATAAGCGGTGACCTTTACGAGGATTGAGCTGTTGTTCAAAACCTGTCATTAAAGAATCTACACAATTACAAAAAATAAGATTTCTTTCTATAGAAATAGATGTTTACATTCATTCTAAGTGACCTAAAAGAGGTTGCTCTCTGAGTCGGTAACCACACCTATAGGACTGGTATTGTCCGTTCTCAGATTGAGCACCTCTAATTTCGTTGTTGTGTATGCAAATGACCCTTAGGGTTTTTTCTCACCCTAAGGGTGATGGGGGGAACCAGACATGGACTCCTTGCTCACTGTGCCTTAGGGAGTAAAACTGCACCTGACTGACCATGCCCATAGAGGCCGAAACGCATCTGGGATTTGCGGTTTCCCCTGTTCAGGGTAGAATTGCCTGGTATTTCGGGGCTGGGTCATTCTAGTGAGTGGGACCAGACTGATATACTACAGGATATTTCTCCCCGTGAAGGGCACAAGTGAGCTAAAAGAGGTTGCTCTCTGAGTATGTAACCAGACCTAGAGAACAAATCTACTTCGGTTTGTTCATTCTCCGATTTGAGCACCTCAAATTTAATTGTTAGTCATCTCTGAGGTTTAAGATTCCATCTTTATAATCCTGAAGCTTAAAGTTGATTTTTAGACAAATCTAGATCATGAGCCCGGTCATTAAGATCAGAATGAGTTGACAAATGTGGATGAAAGGTTGGCATAGTAGCTTCAAATGTTGCCACTGTGTAGTTGGTCCCCTTTGTTGTTCTGCCGGGCTTCATCATCACTTTCTGGTGGCTTTGGTACTGAGAGCTCTAGACTGTGCACTCCTGGTCTCATGGCTGATGTTAAGGTTATATACTATGCATTGTGTTTTATATTAAGAAATTATACCAGAAATGATCGTTGACAAAAATAGCAGTCTGATTTATTAATGGTCCTTAGGTTCTCTTCACACCATTGAAAATGCATTTGACACGATCCTTCACCAGACAGCCAGTAGTCTTACACCTGTCTTACAATCTGTAGTTCATAGTCTTGCTACCTGATTGCATGCTTTGCAGCCAAAATAAAGCTTACCTATATTTACTACAGCGAATTCAGACTTCATTTGAAACCCCATTCCTACTCACCCATTAAAAGGTATCCTCGCCTCTAAAATGGTTTTCTGTACTCTAAACCTATAACTTTGTTCTGGGTGGATGCTTAAAACAAGTAATCATTTTATTGTTCCTTTTGTATGTTGTCTAGCCTATAGATATACCTGATGGACGCAGAGCACCTTTACCTTCTACGTATCGTAGTAGCAGCACACGCAGCATTGACACACAGACTCCTTCCGTCCATGAACGGAGCAGCAGCTGCAGCAGCACTCATTCTCCATGTGTGTCTCCATCTTGTCCTACTGAGTCACAGGAAGGAAGTCCATGCTCAACAGATGACTTGCTTTTCGACCGTGACAAAGGTGAGTACATATAAATGGATTTTATATGTGCTGTATTAATGTATTCCTTGTTGTTTTTGTTTGTTTTATATGATCCTGTGAGTGTACATCAGTCTTCATTGCTGCTTCTGTGTCTCCATTTTCACCATCTTTCTTAAAACATCTTCCATAAATTGCTTGGATATGCTTAGTCTATATGTATGTGTAAAATGAATAAATTAAATATAATATATGCATATATAATATGTCTACATATTCTTTACTCACACAAGATAACCTCACATAGTGCAACATACAGTGTATAACTTTCAGAATTTGTAAAGGCCCTGGTAGGTAAAGCAAGCTCATTACTATTAACACAATCCACTGTTTTTTACTAAAACTATTAACAATATGTAACATACTTGTCTTTTATGTATGTTGCTGAATAGATTGTGTGTTATTGCATAGTACATATTACCTATGTAGAGCTGGAACAAACTGATTAAGTATATATACAGTTTTTGGTTCTACTCACTAAAATATTGCAACTTAAAATTAAACTAAGTTTTTATTTATTTTTTTATAACGTGCTTTACAGATTTTTTTCAAACCTAAAATCTAAAGCAGATTAAGAAGAAAAATAGTATATACTTATTTTGTGTTTTGCCTGTATAATGCACTTCTTGTGTAAACATTGCTGTTAATTTAGAAATCTATTTGAGTGCTATTTGTAGCTGCTTTGTTATGCATACACACATACCATGGCCAAATATTGTGGCCATAATTTGGCTGTAAAGCCATCCGCATTTTGCTACAGGCATAAAAGTCACCTATCAGTGTATGGTTTGAGCAGAATCACATATATAGTTGTGAGCGTACGAGTTGTTGCTAACGCTGCGGGCTCGCGAAGCGAGGGCCGCGACTCGCATAGCGAGCTGCGGCCCTCGCATAGCGAGGGCCGCGACTCGCGTAGCGAGCTGGGGGCCTCGCGTAGCGAGGGCCGCGGCTCGCGCCGCAAGCCGAGGCCCTCGCAAAGCGAGGGCCCTGCCCGAGGGTCTCAGTTGCTGGCATGGAGCGCCGTAGGCGCTCCATGCCAGCACCTGAGGACCTCGCAAAGCGAGTGCCGCAGTTGCTGGCATGGAGCGCCGACGGCGCTCCATGCCAGCAACTGCGACCCTCGCAAACTTCACATCGCAACCCAAACAGTACGACACACACATTACGACACTCGCAAACAACATACGACACACGTTCACACACATTACGGACTCGCAACACTCGGACGCAACTCGCGAACATTACAAAATGTAAAACACAATACATACACACACCACATACATAAAAAACTTACCTACACCAAGAGGGAGCACCCAGCACCTCAAAAATACAACTTACACCTCGATTTTACTCCAAATAAAACAGTTTAGAGACTAAAAAAAAATAGAAGCTAGAGAAAAAATGGCCGCCGAACAAAACGAAAACGAGGCTACAGCACTCTAAACTCGCAAAACACCACAAGAAACTCGCAAAACACCACAAAAGACCTACGGATATTCCGATACAAACGTATACCACACATTACTCGCCATTTTAGGCCAATGCGGAAGTACACGACAACGGTTTGGGCTCGCGCACGCACAGTGTTACACTGCACACATTCAGCACGCTTACACAGCAGATCCACACCACTAATGCTGCAGCAACATCAAAACACATTCACAGCTCTTCCACACAATGCTTTAAAATAGGTAAAGTATATTCATTTATTCATGTATTATATATTTCATTATTACACACTAAACAGCATTAGCTACCTTACAATTTCATTGCCGTCATTTTTTGACGGGCAATTCGCTAGTGAAGAAATATTGCACTGTGTTGGTTACAGGGCAAAGTCTATACAGCTGCCATACATAGTCACATACACGATCATCAGGCAGTTGACATGTAAAATTTATATCCGTGTAAAGCTGTTTCTAGCACTACTGAAGGGACAAGCCATGCCCATATTTGAAAATATTTCACAGTGTGTATTTTTAAACTAAGATGGCAGTGTTCATCAAAGTACTTCAAATATATAATTGCCAGACTGGTGTCCCTGAGTCAGCCAGTGATCCATAATAGAGCTGTATGAGCTTCGGCCAATAATATCAGATTGTGTTTTAGTGTTTTATGAACATTTCATTCAGATTGTATAAAACATGTTTTTGAAAATGCTCTGTAGAAAAAAACATTGTTTTCCACATCCCTTTAAATATAAAATATGGCAAATATAAGTATGGTAAATACCCATTGTAGTACATTTGTAACCTTTACAAATTGTGCCGTTATTTTTCGCATAGTTTCCACCCAATAGCGCCAGGTATAATTATGCTTTGTTGGTGGTTCTTTTAAATTGGATGATGATTTTGCACGGTCTAAGAAACTTTTCTCATAGCTAGAATTATCTGTCCACATCCCTTCCTATCCACATTAGTAGTAAAGCTCTTCTGACATTAGAAGAGATTACTTAAAATATTTTAATATAATATCTGAAAAGACACAAGAAGGGAAGCTACATGGAAAAGGATACTTGGAGAAATACACCAATTAAATAGCTTAGGTAAGGTTGGGGAATCTTCAAGTAATTGTTTGAATTTCATTACATTTAGTTTTCTTCTTGAGATTTCACATTTATGAATTGTTATTTTCATGTTTTTAAATATGTCTCTCTACACACTCAGATTATATTTTTGTTAGGGTAATGGTGTCCCTAAGTGAAATGTATAACCCAAAAAATATAGTTAAAGTAAACATTTATATTAAACAAAAAGGTTTACATAGAAGCAAGGTGACCGTTGTCAGTGAGCTGTAGCTGAACTCCCTAAGGCACAGTGAGCAAGGGGTCCACGTCTGGAGTCCCATGTCACCTCACTGACGAGGCCCAACGTACGTTTGTGGTTTCTCCTGTTCAGGGTAGAATTGCCCGGTATTTCGGGCCTGGGTCACTGTAACAAATGAGACCAGACTGATATACCACAGGATATTTCTCCCTGTGACGGCACAAGTGAGCTAGAAGAGGTTGGTCTCTGAGTGGGTAATTATGTCCACAGAACTAACCTACTAAGGTTAGATTGTTCTCCAATTGAGCACCTATATTTAGTTTTTTGCTATGTTTAAGATGACCCTTAACAACCACCCTTGACTGTTCTTTGTCAAGTCTCCAATTGAAGATACACTATAAAAGCATAGTAATTTCAGTACAAATCAAACGGTAAAGGTTCATATTACATCTGTTTTTAATTTATTCAGGTTTATTTATATTGAATTTATGTTATTTATTGGAGATATTGACTCGCATTTAATATTGTCATAGCTTCCTTTTTAATTCTCAATTATTTTAATCTGATGCTTTGAATATATATTGTGTGGACATGCACAAAGAAGTTCATTTAAATATTTAAGCTGGCAAATGTTCATCAAATGTTTTAATCTGTTCTTTACTGTTGGCAAAACATTCTTTAATCCACACGAGTGCCAATTTCTTTGTAGACCTGCTGTTCTATTCAAACCAAGCATAACATTTTTTTTTTTTAAGGTTGTATTTGCCATGCCTTCAAATACCAATTCTCTGGAATTAAAAGTTGTGTATTCACCATCTCTGCTCTTAAAGCATTCTTGTCATGTCGTGGTTGCCTTGGTGGTATAATGCATTGTACTATAAATATGTTCATCAAAGAAGGGAACAATCAACATAGTATTTCTTTGTTGGATGCCTAGAGTAGAAGCTGCAACTGTTTTCAAGGCCAGCATCTTAACCAACCTGCCACACACCCTCATGTCCTACATGTTCAATGGCTTCTATAAGAACTGAACTCCTTACATAACAATTACTTACACCAACAATCCCACGTCTTCTCAACACATGCCAGTCTATTGTTTTTATGTTTGTTTTCCCAGTGTTAACGCTTGCACGCTTTCCAGTCTTAGTGTATGTACCTTTCTTGCTTTGCTGTCATTAGCAACTGTGAAAACAAACTCAATCTCCCAGTTGATGAGTACGTGATAAGCAGCTAGAACAAAAAAACATATTGTTATTACTTGGATCTGCCAATTTGCAGTGGTTCTAGGTGATGTTTACAAAAGAAAACAGATTTGATCAGTTGTTTTATAAACCAGTCTATTTAATATTAGATGTAATGGGATCCACTGAATGATTAAGAAAAAATGATCTCTTGTTAAGATCTAATACTACAAGGCTTTGCACTAAGAAAAGAGACACGCAATTGCTTGTGCATGTACTACTGTATATATGCATTGCTTTTCTTCGCTTCTGCTTTGCTTCTTTAAATATCTGAGCAAAATCTTCCGGATTAAGAACCAATACAGATTTATAAGAAATACTTATTTGGAAACTCAACCTTAAATTCTTGGCTCTCTCAATCTCTAGTAATACCGCTGCTTTAAATTTTCAGACAGTGGGAGTAACTCACCGCTGCCCAAGTATGCCTCATCTCCCAAACCAAACAACAGCTACATGTTCAAACGAGAGCCCCCAGAGGGATGTGAGCGAGTGAAGGTCTTTGAGGAAATATCGTAAGTAATACTTCTCTGTCAGCTGGTGGCTGTTAAACAGTGTTAAAAAAACCTTTTCTGTGTTCAGCCCTAAATATGTATAGCAATGTACAGCTGATGAGTTTCTTTAAGTGAGGAAAATCTTACAAATCTTGATTTCTTCAATGCATATTGAGTATTGTGTGAGGCTGGGAGAGAGTGGCATTCTAGGAAATATTAGGATATTATATCTGATCAATTATAGTGTTTCATGTAGTGGTACACAGACAAGTTCAAATATTGTACTAAGTAGAATAAGTCACTGGTGATGTATCGAAAACTCTGACATTCTATAAATTACATTTGGAAATCGGAAAGCTGTGCTCATGATGGCCCTGATTTGTAATTTGTACTACTTTTAGTATTAAAATAAATCCCTCATTCAAGCAGCAGAATATTTAATCACACATATTGCTTTTTTATTTTTTAAATATTCTTTTATGGAATACCAATATAAGCCAGTGATGGTGCTTTGTACAGCACCTTGCTATAGAGATAATGCTGCTCACACACATTGACAAGTTAGTTGGAGATTTTGCAATATATTTTCTACTGACCTATACTGCAATATCTCTGTTCATGGAGTAGACTAAAACCTCTCGTTTTGCTTAAATGCTTGTTAATAATTTTATTTTAAATCGTCATTTGCGTAAGAGTCAAGAGTGGCTTAAAGCTTGCTTGAATCCAATGCAGAGCAAAATGCATTGCTGAACAGAATAGTCATAGGAAGGAAGACTTATTTTATGCCTGGATTTTGAATACTTGACATCCTCTTGAGAAATGCATATCTTTACCAAACTTTTGTGATTTCTAGTGATAAATCTATGTAAATGGTTTTCGTACCAAAAAAAATTCATCTTAAATATCTGCATTTTTTGTCCTGGAGATTTCAGGAAAACACATGCTAGTGCTTATGTTGCCTGCCAGAGAGAAGTAGTAAGAATCTGTGTGTTCATTCCCTTTGAATGCAAGGGCTATACAATGATGCACTTTAGCAATGTTGCTTCTCTGTAGTAGTATTTGGACTTAGGTTTAGGTTGTATGCCCTGTATATATCGATTTTCTTTCTTGTAGCAAATAAATAATAAGCAATTATATGTTTTCAGCTGTCTTGCAGCTATGGAAGATGTTTATCATAATGAAAGTTTCACCACTCATTCATTTTATAGTCATTTGTTGGTACCAATTACATATTGATAACTTGGATTGTACGTTTATCTGTGTTCCGATGCCATATTGAATGATGAGCTATCTTTTTTGTGTTCTCTCACCCAGGTCCCGCCAGCCAGTGTCCACTGCTCTCTTTTCATGCCCTGACAAAAACAAGGTTAACTTCATCCCAACGGGATCAGCTTTCTGTCCTGTAAAGTTATTGGGTCCCTTGCTGCCTGCTTCAGACCTAACTCTCAAAAACTCTCCAAACACTGCTCAAAGCACAGCTGCGAGCTCCATGACTGTTGAGCAACTTTCATCTCAGGTCTCTTGCTCCTCTCTTTCCGACAATGCCACCAGCACAGTAGATACCCATGAGGCTAACGGCCATGCATCGCCACAGGACCAGCAACTTGGGACCAACCTGCTGACTGATGATCCATCTCAGTCTTCTTCTCCTCCTCCTCACAACCATGTTGTAATGTAATTTCCAGCAGAGCAGGTCTCTGCATTGAAACAATGTGACTTGAATCCAGATCACCAAACTCTGCATGTGGATTGGTAATCTTATCTGATCAGTTACTAAAATAAAAATAATTTAAAAAAATGTACTGCTTAGCGCAAATTATCATATCTGCCAATGTTTGTCTTGGAACGGGACTGAACTCTTCTTTTTTTTCCTTTTTTTTTTTTTTCTGACTAGCGGTAATTTGTGCAAAGATTAAAAAAAACTCCACAGGTATCATAAAATGATTTCTATGTGGACTATGCATTTCAAAGTATATCTGACCAGGTAAATTCTACTTTGTGTGTTAAAATTACAGTATCAATAAGCTCGATATAAACAAAATCAAATGCCTGTCTCAACAAATAATTGACTTGCTATGTTGTGTCCTTTGGAGAATACTGTACTTCAGGATTATGTTTACAATTGATCCAGGTGTTTGTCTCGGATATCATTTTGTTCGTTTGGTGAGGGGAGTGTCTGTATGGCACACATCTGCTTTCCTGAACTCTCCGGCACTAAAATTGTTAAAACATGCAATGCAAAAATAATCTCACTGTCCACACCAATTGCACAGCCCCGTCCTAAGGTCTAGCTAGTTTTCAGGTACTTCTGTTGAAGTGTAACTCAGGTAACTTGGAATGTAAACCACATTGGAAAGACCAATCCTTATAGCTCTAGAGTAGCACAGCTCCTCTCTATTCCTTTATTTTTCCTCAAAACATTCCACGATTTTGGAGTAAAATCCATGTGGAAGGTCCTGAACACGGGTCACCGATAAGAACCAGCAAACTTTGTGACACATCAACTCACAGCAGTCTGATTTTGTTCCTCTGTTTTTTTTTTGTTCTATTTTTATATGATTTAAGTTTGGAATTCTTATTCAGGCTTCATCAAGGACTGGTAATGTCTTGCAAAAAGAAAACATTGCACGTGCACAACCTTTCCAGTTTATTTGGAGAATGGCTCTAAAAAGAGCAATTTTTTTGTTTCCACAAATCTATATACCATCTTCTACACGTTTTCTTATTACTTTTTTTCAGGGAAATGATCACCCCCAAAATAAGCTGTTTTGATCCAGCTTGCATGACTTGATTAACAAAGTTGATATTTTAGCATAGGACGTTGAAATTTGTCACTATTCCAAAAAAAGGGAAAAGCTCCAGCTGAAAGACCATTTGGGGAGCAAAGTTGGCAGTATACTTCCTTGCTGTTGCTTCATTGTTGCACAGCATTGTTGATAATTTGGAGAAATTGAAAAAGATGGAAGGAGATCCAGGGAAGTACTGCAATTGTCAATGTTTTTCACACAGTACATTAAAACTTTTTTTTTTTTAATTGCAGTAACGGCTCCTTACTAAAGTCATGCTAGCTAGATCATTAAAGCTAGCCATACATAGTGCTAGCCATTTTTTTAATCAAAATATTTTTTGAGGCTTAAACGGCTGTCTAGAGTGGGGCGTAGTATGATTGATTGGTGCAGGACAGGACACCTAGTTGAATTATAACGCAGAATAGATATTTTTCCCACTGCACCATCTCAAACTAACTTATTGAGCCACATACTTAGCCACTCAACAGCTGTCTAGGTTTCAAATAGGATTTAGTTTAGGAAAATATGTGCCTATTTGCTCTTTCAAAAGAACAAAAGTCTTGTTTTTGAGGTGACGTTTGACCTTTAATTTATAGCCGTAAAAATAGGCTGCCCTTATTACCAGAAAATAAAGGGTTTATTTTATTTTTTTTGTTCTTTGTGACTGCTGACCTGGAAAAGCAGCCTCCCCTTTTTTTAAAGTAAATATGGTGTTTTGATGAATAGCACAAGCAATACTGAAACTCCTGCTAATCAAAGTGTCTGAAACTCATTGTATTTGTGAGCATGTTTCTTTATATTTAGCACAGGTACATATGAATATTGCCATTGATTATGATACACTCGGTTGCTTGTTTCTTACCAAATTTGTTTGTTTTTTTTGGTTGATTTTTTTTTATGTTTAATGTACATACCCACAGACTTCAATTCCTTGATGTAAGCACAGTAAATGGATAATTTGTCAGTAGGTTGTACACATAAGTGTGCCCTGCTTGAAATGTTTCCAACTGAATTCTGCATGTCATTTTATAGGAACATTTTGTTATATGTGAATATAAATTCATATTAAAAGTTCATTACTCAGAAGAAATCCCACTAAATAGTTGCCTTATCTGTTATCAATTACTTCCAGTTGCCCAAAGTTTGGCTTTAATGAATGTGCTACTGTACAGTGCAGTGTATGATAATAGATAGAGAATTCAATATTTAAGTTTTTTCTATTTATATTTTTATACGTGTTTAAGCCTAAGTAGCAAATTAAATCTCCTCTTCTTAGTGTGTGTAAACCTGTTCATACAGTATTTAGAAAATCTGCAGAAAACTAATTGCAACTCTCTCAGGTCTCTGCAACTATTAATCAAAACATGACTGGATAATTAAAATGAAATATGGAAGTAAAGCTTTGATTATTTTGTTAAGGTTACAATATTTTCAATGTTTTAATTCATAAAGTCGCCTAATAAATTAAGGATTTAAATTTACCTACATGCATAATTACGTTAAGTAGTCATTATTTTTTTTTTTTTTTTGAGAAACTAAATATTAGCTTTCTGTGCACATTTTTGTCTTCTGCATATTCAGTGTATTGAATCAAGGTTGTAGAAAAAACAATCCCAGTGCTATGTGTATGTCCTAGCAATTCTTGTTTAAGTGTATCCTAAAACGATGTAGATTTTTTTTTTTGTTAATTATTGATGAACTATTTGTACATAGTTGTACTGTTATTTCTAGCCAATGTGCTTAACAGTATTCCAGTTACCACACAATATTGCTTTAGCAAAATAAATGTGTGGCTTTTGTTTTGTATTTTTTCAGTATAGAGGTTCTTGTGTCTTTATTTAAATAAAGTTATTAGTAAAAAAGCAAATATGTACTGTGTATGTTCAACTGTGTGCTTTTAGTCTGGTGAATCTCTAGAGGCAAAACTACACAAAAACACGAATGTAGAAAACCGTGTGGAATATGTGGCATTGTGTTCTAAGGGGTGAGATGTTTGGATGCATCTGTATTTGGCATAATGAACCAAGTAGATATGCCCGTGCTGTGTCCGACAGAGGTATAGGACATACCTTTCAATGCACTAATATTCATTTTACTAAAGGAAACCTGACATACAAACGATGAACATTTTATATTATTATTCCTTTACACGTTAGCATATTCTGTAGAGCTACACAGGGGTATGTTAAAGTCAAAAGCAATATTAACACAATGGAAAAGAATGGTAGGCCCTGTCTTTGAGTTTAAAAATCAAACGTACACAATGCTTTCCCTAAAGCACATGGCGAGATTAAAAACTTGCAAATTTACAGACTAAGGGATTGGATGAGGTATAGAAGGGTGATAGATGCAGTGTGCATATTCAGGCAGATTGGCTTTTTTAAACAGATGTTTTTAGTGAGGATTTTGAGACTGAAGGATAGTCTAGTGGAGCAGGGCAAGGATAGTCCCGAAGGCAGAAGTGAGAGGGAGAAAGAAGCTCATTAGCTGAGCAAAGAGGGCAGTTGAGGGAGTACTTAGAGACTAGACAGAGATATAAGGGGGTGCAGTATCGTGTGCTTTATATATTGGCCTCCAGAATAAAACTTAAAATCATTACCCTATGTGAAGCCAGTAGAGTGACTGACAGAGAGGAGCTGCAGACACTGAGCGTTGAGTTTGGTAGGTGAGTCCAGTAGAGGTGTTCACTATGGATTGAGTGGTGGCAAGCTGGGGATAAGGAGGCCAGCAAGGAGAGAGTTGTGGTAGTAGAGGAAGGCTATGATTAGAATTTTTGTTGTGTATTCTGTAAATTAGTGACACATTATGCTATGTTTTTTTAGGTGAAAGGGACAAGAATTTGTGAGTGATTGTATGTGAGGAATAAAAAGGAGGGTAGGACCCAAAGATGACAGGCCTGGGAGGTGGGAGTAATGATGGCATTGTCAACCATGAGAGATGTATGCAGAGTGGAAACTGTGATAGCGAGTGCGGAGATTAGGAACTCATTCTTATATGAAAAGCATTTTATAGGACAGTATTACCTACCTGGCCTCTTATTTACTTACTTTTAAAGAGTAAAGCAATCTATTTTGATGTGGTCAAGCAATGCTTGCGAACATAAGTTTATATAGCAAGTTGTGTACAAGGTAAAAACACCTGCACAAATCTTAGTGCTAACCTCAAAGGGGCCTTTTATAACACTTTTAAATTAGGCATGCTTTTAAACCTTACATTTGATTTGTATCAAGAAAAGTTGCACAAAACATGAACATATTTGAAACTAAAAGTAACTACCTTGTTACTGCTGTATATTGTTCCTGTTGGTATATTCCTGCACATTGGTGACTGGGACCAACCCAAATAAATTGTCATTCATTCTAAATCGGGGGTGGATACTTGTCGGGAGTTGAAGATTGACTCGCCTGTGCACAGAAAGGATATCAGGATGATTGAAGAAGTGATTGACTCCCCGAACTTGCCCATCCCGGTTCTAAATACTTGGTTGCTTTACGGCCTTCATCTTAAAGAAACATTAAATATCCGCTTTCAAATTTTGGTCCTCTAAACTGTGTACATGAACACTCCATAGTCCTGCATCAACAGAGTACACATTGGATGTTGCCTTGTAAGATCTTGAATGAGCCTTCATATTCCATCACAATGAATTGTTATTTGTGAACAGACTGGCAGATATATGTGGAAGATGAGATAAAAAGTTCAACCATTTTATATTCAGAAATTATCAAAATTGTAGCATTCAATTTTCAACACAGAAAGAGACAGGTTTGGATAATTCATTCATGAATTGTTTTGCAAGTTAGGATGTTTACCGTGCATTAATGGAAGGCGTATGTAATTGACTTTGATCACTGAGGCATTCCCACATCATGTTTCAGGGGAAAAAAAGGTATTGTTAAAATTGCAAAGTAAAATCAAGCTATAAATGGTCCAATGGCATTTCCTAATTGTTAAATTACTATTGTAATGCCATATTTACTATGCACTCTTTAAAGAGCTACATTTGAGCAAATCTGTTTTTAGAAAGTTAACAAAATTATATAGCATTTAACTTACTAGCATCTGACTGTAATCCTGCTACAGTGAGAACTGTCATTTTGTGTTTCGGTTGATCCCATTTAAAAATGGGAGTATATTTTGTGTGCAGACAAGTGATAGTATAGTTACAATAGTATTATTAATAATGTGCTGAGAAAGGAGCTCAAGTTAACAGTTGAAAAGTCAATGGTAGCTCCCACTGCAATAAAACTGCAAGTAATTAAAGCCTGTATATAGTTTACCTTTCTGGAATCAGAATGCCCACAGTCAATTAAAATGGAAAGACCATGGTCATTTGACAGAACAAGTCATGGCGCTCATTGCAGCCTCTCATATCCACCCCTGCAATGAGTGCATTCAGCACTCATTGCAGCTAAGTCCCGCGGGCCTCGTGATGAGCCACTATGGCACTCATCTCCATCCCCACAACTACGTCCCTCGCTTCGGGACACAACTATATACTGTATGTGATAGCATCAGATAAATCTCACCTTTATCTTAATGGTTTCTACTCAAGGCTCTTGGAAGCTTAATATTGCTTGGAAATAAAGTAAAAATAAAAAGAAAGCTTGTGAACAATAATGTGAAGATAAAGTCAAGTGAGCTTTGCTATTTAATGTAATATACCAACTGCCACAACATTGTTGGCCTTTTCTTTAACGAATTACCAAGATTCATAAGTTACAGTATCATCTGATACACATATTAATATTTTTCTATATTAGATCTATAGCAATGTGGGTGCTATGTGCAGATACAGTTAGACTTACCAAGGGCTAACGAATAATTACTATTAGATAACACTGGACTGGATGAATCAAAAGCCGGAATCAATATTGCTGGAAGAAATATGCAGATGATATTATTATTAATTGTATTTGTAATGTGCCAACATTGTGTAGAGCTGAACAAGGGTTGAATACATTACAGAGAGTGGAGGGCCCTGTCATTGAATCTAGTGTGCTACTACTCTGATGGCTGAAAGTGAAGAGGAACTAAAGGACCTATTGATGAGGGTAAAAGAAGAGCGTGCAAAAGCTGGCCTTCTGCTAAACGTTAAAAAGACGAATATCATGGAAATGTCAATCTCCGTTATTGGCAAATCGATGGGAAACAAGTGGAGCCAGTGACATTACTTATAATTTTACTGGCTTCTAAAATCTCTTCAGATGACTGTAGCCATAAAATTAAGATGTTTGCTTCTGTGGAGGAAAGCTATAGCAAGCTTGACAAGCTAGCACAAAGTAAAGATATTAAACTATCAACCGGTCTGCATAGTTAGAACTATGGTATTCCCATTAGTAACATACTGATGTGAGAGCTGGACCATAAAGAAGCTGAGAGCTGTAGAATTGATGCCTTTGAATAGTGGTGTTGGAGAAAACTGCTTAGAGTCCTTTGGACTGCAAGGAGATCCAATAAAACCGTATTTCAAGAAATCAAGACAAAATGTTCACTGGAATGTATGATCATGAGGCTAAAGCTCAAATATTTTGGCCATATCATGAGAAGGCAGGTTTCCCTAGAGAAGACTCTGATGTAGGGAAAGATTGAAGGCACACGAAGAAGGAGATGACCAAGGTGGAGATGGATAGATGAGATTGTTAAAGCAGTGTATGTAAACTTAATGGAGCTCAATGTTACACTTTTTCCCCTCAAGCAGAGATACATATGTCCTTCTACCTGTGTCTATCAGGGAAGTGGCCAGCTCTTCCTGTATGCTGGACTAAATATAAAGTCTGACCAGTCTAGGTTCTGCTTCAGACTGAGCATGCTCAGTCAAGATGGCCAGGTCTATGATGGCTCATGTACTTTCTCTTGGTGGGGTCTATTCGGTAGCAGCAAGCATGTTACAAAAGAGATGCTACCTCTGTCTAGACAGTGGGGAAGAGCTATTTATGTAATGGGGCTGGGCCAATTATATCAGCCCAGCCTGTTTCCAAGCTCCATGATAGTCCAGCCCACACATAACTTCCCCTTATACATAGGTAGGAGGAGATATACAGTTCTGCTTAAGAAGACAATAGACCGTTTGAAAGAAAAAACATTTTTTGACTTTTATTTATTTAATAACCATACTGTTTTTACTAGCCTATGCCTGGCACATAAAGTTATGCGCTTTACCTGAAATTCACTACAGTGGTCCTTTCATATCATTGAATAAAGAGGTTTAAAGTCATTAGAAGTGTGCAGGTACAATCCTGCTTACCATACAACATTATAATAATTACACAACAGGAACAAAATTATTAGGTCCATAAAGCCCTCAGCAATATTCAGGTGATCCACCAAATTTCTCACACATTTTTGAGCATGTCTCCAAAAAGATAAAGAAAAAAAACAAAGAAACCACTCCCTGCAGAACGTCCTTTACGGGTAAATGTTCCAGAATGTAAAAAACAATTTATTTTATCATTTATTACTTGATATATGCAATTTTGCTATGGAAGATAAAACTTTTATTTCTTCTGATCTACTTTTACAGTTCAGAGGATACCTTAAATGCACTAACAAAATGTAGCAATTCAAAGTGCCAGTGCTTTCTGTATGCCTATTGGAGGCTCCTTTACTTTACAGACTCAAATTGCTGAAAAAGTAAAAAAGGTGTAAATGTTGTGTTTATTTATTATTTCATAAAACCATTTGCTCATTATCATTATCAAACAAAATAACCACAGCAGTTCTTTTATAAGCTCTATATTTTTTTTTCACTTTTCACTAATTTTTTAAAAAGAGCATATTGAAAATATGTGACTGCAGCGGTCATTTAATGACCATCATTTGCAGGGTTGCAGGAAAAGAACATAAAATATAGAAATAACTTCTATGTACAAGTATTTATTTTTCAGTTGGTTTCTTTGATTATAAGCCAAAGACTCTACCTCTGTGTGTTCTCTATTAGATTATAATGACAGCTTGGCACTATACCTAGAAATAGATACCTACAACATTGAGATACACATTTAAATGTCAGTTTAAAAAAAAAAAAACTATATATATATATATATATATATATATATATATCACATATATAGTTGTGAGCAAACGAGTTGTTGCTAACGCTTGCGAGGGTCGCAGTTGCTGGCAAGGAGCGCCGCAGGAGCTCCTTGCCAGCAACTGCGACCCTCGCAAACTTCACGTCTTAACGCAAACAACATACGAGACACGTTACCACACATTACGACCTCGCAAAAATCGTCCGCAACCCACGGACATGAAAAAATGAAAAACACAATAAATACACACAACACATACATAAAAAGCTTACCTACAGCAAGAGGAAGCATCCAGGAGCTAAAAAAATGAAGTTACACCTTCATTTAACTCAAAATAAAAGAGTTTAGACACTAAAAAATTCTCTAAGGGAGAGAAAAAATGGCCGCTGAACAAAACGAAAACGAGGCTACAGCACTCTAAACACGCAAAACACCACAAGCAACACGCAAAACACCACAAAACACCTACGGATATTCCGCAAAAGACGCATACCACACATTTGCCGCCATTTTACAACAATGCGGAAGTACACAACTACGCTAACGGTTTGGTCTCGCGCACGCACACTATTACACTGCACACATTCATCACGCTTACACAGCAGCTCCACACCACTAATGCTCCAGCAACATCAAAACAGATTGTCAGCTCTTCAACAGAATGCTTCAAAATAGGTAAAGTATATTAATTTATTAATGTAATATTTATTTCATTATTATACACCAAACAGCATTAGCTCACTTACAATTTCATTGCCGTCATTTTTTGACGGGCAATTCGCTAGTATATATATATATATATGTGTGTGTGTGTGTGTGTGTGTATATAAGCATAATACACAGCCACCTCTAAATTTGCTAATTGTACCCACTGTACTTTATTGTACTTTTGTAAATAGTGTCAATCAATCAGCCACCTGGACAAGCTGCTATAGGAATCCCACCGGTTAGGTTGTTGTTCCGATCAGAGGAGTTGGGCCTCTGCCCTCGGACTCCAGAAGGCTTAAAAGTGGAAAGACCTCTAACTGTGACTAAAGAATCATAAAACCAGGAACTGGACAATAGTTTGGTCCATTCTTTCCAAATCTCTCACACTTTGTTAGAACACATAGAGGTACTTTATAGCAAACAAACAGGTAGGAGTAACTGGGAAAACACTAACAAAATAAACACATTAAACTTCCCTCCACTTGGACTGTACCAAACGGCTGGTGAGGTAAACAGAGAAGACATTGAGGGGACTGCGCCAAAGGGTTGGAAGGGGAAACATATAAGACTGGTGATAGATTGGTCCAATAATGGTACCAGAACGCTGAGGAGGCAATGCCGGACTATGTTTCAAGGTTATCCATTATGCATTTTTAAATTACATAATGAATTAATTCATTGCTGATCTTACATTTTAATTTGTTGTTTATTTGCGGAGCACGGTTTGTAGCAATGAACTAATACCACTAAAGTTAACTAAAAAAATAAAATAAATAAAAGACAGAAATTTCTAGGTTGCATAAGTATTAACATCACTGGACCACCTTTGGCTGCAATATAGCTATGAATCTTTTTGGATAAGTCTCTGCCAACTTTTCACATCTCGATCTTGCAATGTTTGCTTGTTACTTCCAAACTTGCTCAAGCTCCGTCATTTTGGATGGGACGGTTTGTAATCGGCAATTTTCAAGTCTTGCCACAGATTCGGAATTGGATTGCCATCTGGGCTTTCACTAGGTGATTGGAAGACATTCAGGTGCTAGGTTTTAAACCATACTAGCGTAGTTTTGGTGTGTGTTTAGGTTAATTTATCTGCTGGAAGGTGAGACTCCTGGCTTTCTCTTAGAATTCCCATGCATTTGGCTGCAGTCATCTTGTCATAAATCCTGACCAATTACTGAGCCCCTGCCAATGAAAAGCATCCTACAACATTATACTACAACTACCATGCTTCTCATGGGGATGGTGTTCCCAAGTTGAAGAGCAGTCCTGGCTTTCCTCTGAGGCCAAAAAGTTAAGTTTTGGTCTCATCAGAACAAATAACCTTTTTCCATGTTTGCTATGCCTCCCACATGCTTTGTTGAGCATCCAGATTATAGTTGTCCTATGTGACTTCCATCTCTGCTATGGACGTCTCCATGTGCTTGAGATCGTTTGAATATTTTTAGTAGTTACATAGAAATTGAGATTGAAAAAATACTTTTAGTCTATCAAGTTCAAGCTTTTTAGATCTCCTCTGATCTGTAATATGTGGATTAATTGTTAATTGATCCAGAGGAAGGCAAACAGAAAAAACCTAAGTGAAGCTTTGCCAATTTTCTCAAAAGGGGAAAAAATCCTTCCTGACCCCAGATACTGGCGCTTGGACTCTTCCTTGAACAATACTCACTCTCTAATTATCCAGGATAACCCTGAATGCCCTTTTTTATTTAAAGATATATCTAATCACTTAAGTTATCTATCTAATCCGCTGTCGCCATCTCTTTTGGTAGAGAATTGCACAGATTAAACACTCTTCTTTCTTTAAATTATAAATTTATTAAATGTTAACCTCAAAAAAAATCCTCTTGTCAGATGAAAACCTCCTGGCACAAAAAGTTTACTTGGCAAAGCTTTATATTGACCCTGGATATATTTATATAGGGTAATCATATCCCCTTTTAGACATCTTTTTTTCTATAGAAAATAAGTTTAATTTGGTTAGTCTTTCTTCATAACTTAGCCCCTCCATTCACCTTATTAGTTTTGTTGCCCTTTTCTGTACTTTTTTTCCAGCTCTAAAATGTCCTTTTTATGAAGTGGTGCCCAAAATTGTACTCCATATTCCAAATGAGGGCGTACTAGGTATTTGTATAGTGGCAGAATTATATTTGCTTCTATACTCTTCTTTATACTTGCCTTTGCAGCTGCTGCTTGGTTCTCCACAAGATACCCCTAGATTATAAATCACATATATAGTTGTGAGCGTACGAGTCGTTGCTCACTGCTTGCGGGCTCGCGTAGCGAGCCCGCAAGAACTGCGTCCCTCGCGAAGCGAGGGACGCAGTTCCCCGCAAAATGCGGGTGCTCGCGAAGCGAGGGCCCGCATTTTGCGGTGGTGGAGGCTCAACGTCGGCTGTGTAAACACACACATACACACACGCCTTTTTAACAGAATAAACCCAACCGCCCAGCCAACAAAAACCCAACAACGTCCCCGCAAATGCGGATCCTCGCGAAGCGAGGGTCCGCATTTGCGGTGGTGGGAGCATCCCAACATCGGCTGTGTTAACACACACATACACACACACACAACTTCATAACAACAAAAAACTCAAAGTCGCCTCACACCCGCTTACACCCAGACACACAGACGCAAGACTTAACAAAAAAACAGTAAAAAAGGCCCTTCACACGCTCTTAACACACATACGCACGACTTAGAAACAAATACACTGCGTCGTACACGTAAAAGCTAACTGCGTATATCGCAAAAAAATACGGCAACATCGCAACAAAATACGGCCGCATCGGAAAAAAATACGGCCGCGAAAGACCCATTCCAACCGCCGCGCATCAAAACATCACAAACACAAGAAATAAACACAACAAACACATAAAAAGCTTACTTACAGCACGGGGGGGGGCATCCGGCACCTCCAAAAGTTCATTTACACGTCCATTTAAGTCAAAACAAAGAGTTTAAACGAACGAAAATCGGCTAAGCGAGAGAAAAAATGGCCGCCGAACAAAACGAAAACGAGGCTCCAGACGTAACTACACTACACTTACTCGCAATAATGAAACACATACTATGCGGAACGGATCACACTCATATTAAACACCATTTTAACCACTACTACGCACAAAATGGCGGATGGAACGCAAATTGTAAGCTGGAACGCAAATAGCGCATGCGTATTGCGTTCTAACGGTCTAACTTTCCAGAATGTTCTACAAGTTTATAAATACTGCCTATTTGACAGAGAAAAATACATTTCTCCTCAGGTGATGAACAGAGTGACTTCTGAGATAACTGCTGCTAAAACTTGAGAAGATAATTCTTTCCTAATTTACTACTTTACATTGTGCAAATTACAACTGAGAGGTAAGCTATAATATATTACTTATTTTCAAGACAGGACATCAAAAAAAAAAATTAAACAAGACAAAGAGGTTTATGTATACTGACAAGTGACACGCACATATATGCGTATAATGTATACTGACATGTGACACGCACATATATGCGTATAATGTATACTGACATGTGACACGCACATATATGCGTATAATGTATACTGACAAGTGACACGCACATTTATGCGTATAATGTATACTGACATGTGACACGCACATTTATGCGTATAATGTATACTGACATGTGACACGCACATTTATGCTTATAATGTATACTGACAAGTGACACGCACAGTTATGCGTATAATGTATAGTGACATGTGACATGCACATTTATGTGTATTGCCCCTGCAACAAACTAATTAAACAACTACATTTAAATTACATTAAAAAAAAATAAGTTGGGACTATTAAAATACTATTAAAATATGAGTCATGTATACTGATATGTGACACGCACATATATGTGTATCATCTATAGTCACATGTCACACACACATTTATGTATGTTGGCCAAAAATAAAAATAAGGCTAATTTAACAATTAAAATATGATTCATGTATACTGATATGTCACACTCACACAAAAAAATTACTTTCAACTATGGAAATGTGCTTCATGTATGTGACATATGTGTGTAGCACACACCAAAAAATAATGTTAATTCAAATTAATTACAGAAGTATAATTCAATGAAATTAATTTACTGCAATTCAATAGATCACCTAAAACTCAATCTTTCTACTTTTTTAAATATTCAAACAGACTGCATCAACAGCGTCTCTCAACAATTTGCACTGTGCACTGTGAAGCACAATCCCTTTTAAAGAACACCAACAAAGAAGAAGAGGTAAGATACAAAAATACTTTAAATGCTGAAAAGGCCATGGTTTGTTAAATACAAATAAAAAATTCTATAATTCACTATTTCACTTTATTTTTCAAACAGACACTACAAGAAGACCGGCGGATTAAGATTGGCAGCAGGGGACCCTCTGTCATTCCACACTTCAATCAAGGTAAAGTATTTAAGTATAAAAAAGAACCGAACCATGAGCCTTATTCAATTGTGAGTTGGCTAATTGAATAGGGCTTTATATAAGCACATAATAGGTCTTCACTAATTAAAAACTTCTGTCAAAAAATATTTTATGTGCTTATATAGAGCCCTATTCAATTGGTCAAAACGCAATTGATTCAGGACCTAAATATGTTTAATGGCCGAGGGCCTCATTCAAATGTGATTGTTTAACAATGTATAACCATTAGAAAAAACACTACATAAGTATAACAAAAGTGGTGCCCATCAAACAGGATTGTACGAAAACTCACACAAACACATAACAAACTACATTTACATTCTTATTTTAATGTTTAACAACCTATAAGCCTTAGAAAGAAGCCTAAATAAGCATACCAACATTGGTGCCCACCAAACAGGATTGTATGAAAACTCACACAAACACATAGCAAACTACATTCAGATTCTTATTTAATGTTTAACTACCTATAAGCCTTAGAAAGAAGCCTAAATAAGCATACTAACATTGGTGCCCACCAAACAGGATTGTATGAAAACTCACACAAACACATAGCAAACTACATTTAGATTCTTATTTAATGTTTAACAACCTATAAGCCTTAGAAAGAAGCCTAAATAAGTATACCAACAGTGGTGCGCACCAAACAGGATTGTATGAAAACTCACACAAACACATAGCAAACTACATTTACATTCTTATTTTATATTTAACAACCTATAAGCCTTAGAAAGAAGCCTAAATAAGCATACCAACAGTGGTGCGCACCAAACAGGATTGTATGAAAACTCACACAAACACATAGCAAACTACATTTACATTCTTATTTTATGTTTAACAACCTATAAGCCTTAGAAAGAAGCCTAAATAAGCATACCAACAGTGCTGCGTACCAAACAGGATTGTATGAAAACTCACACAAACACATAGCAAACTACATTTAGATTCTTATTTAATGTTTAACAACCTATAAGCCTTAGAAAGAAGCCTAAATAAGTATACCAACAGTGGTGCGCACCAAACAGGATTGTATGAAAACTCACACAAACACATAGCAAACTACATTTACATTCTTATTTTATATTTAACAACCTATAAGCCTTAGAAAGAAGCATAAATAAGCATACCAACAGTGGTGCGCACCAAACAGGATTGTATGAAAACTCACACAAACACATAGCAAACTACATTTACATTCTTATTTTATGTTTAACAACCTATAAGCCTTAGAAAGAAGCCTAAATAAGCATACCAACAGTGCTGCGTACCAAACAGGATTGTATGAAAACTCACACAAACACATAGCAAACTACATTTAGATTCTTATTTAATGTTTAACAACCTATAAGCCTTAGAAAGAAGCCTAAATAAGCATACCAACATTGGTGCCCACCAAACAGGATTGTATGAAAACTCACACAAACACATAGCAAACTACATTTACATTCTTATTTAATGTTTAACAACCTATAAGCCTTAGAAAGAAGCCTAAATAAGTATACCAACAGTGGTGCGCACTTAACAGGATTGTATGAAAACTCACACAAACACATAGCAAACTACATTTACATTCTTATTTTATGTTTAACAACCTATAAGCCTTAGAAAGAAGCCTAAATAAGCATACCAACAGTGGTGCGCACCAAACAGGATTGTATGAAAACTCACACAAACACATAGCAAACTACATTTAGATTCTTATTTAATGTTTAACAACCTATAAGCCTTACAAAGAAGCCTAAATAAGCATACCAACACTGCTGCGCACCAAACAGGATAGTATGAAAACTCACACAAACACATACCAAAGTACATTTACATACTTATTTTATGTTTAACAATCTATAAGCCTTAGAAAAAGGCCTAAATAAGCATACCACAAGTGGTGGACACCAAACGGGATTGTAGAAAAACAAAGAAATAATGTCATTTTTTCGTTCATACAAATACATTAAAATAATATTACATTCTCATTTTTATTTTATATCAGATACTGCGTCAAGAACATTGGAACAGGAGTTTCAACTGAGGACCACACCAGCGGACGAGGACTTTCAACAGAGGACCAGACCATTGGACGAGGACTTTCAACAGAGGACTACACCATCGGACGAGGACTTTCAACAGAGGACCAGACGATTGGACGAGGACTTTCAACACAGGACCAGACCATCAGACGAAGGCTTTCAACACAGGACGAACAAAGATTCTGCTTCAAATCAAACTTCAACCAAGGTACAGTATAACAAGTAAAAAAAGAGAAAAATTAATTAATATTCTTCTTTAATGTTTAAACACCTATAAGCCTTAGAAAATAGCCTACAGAAGCATACCAAAATTGTGGCGCACCAAAAAGGATTGTAGAAAAACACAGAAATAATGCAATTTTTTCATTAATACAAAGACATTCAAATAACATAACATTTTCATTTTTATTTTATAACAGATACTGCGTCAAGAACATCGGAACAGGAGTTGGAACTGAGGACCACACCAGAGGACGAGGACTTTCAACAGAGGACTACACCATCGGACGAGGACTTTCAACACAGGACCAGACCATCGGACGAAGGCTTTCAACACAGGACCAACAAAGAATTTTGCTTCAAATCAAACTTCAACCAAGGTACAGTATAAAAAGTAATATCTATCATCTATCTCTTATTTGTCTTTTAGGGCCAATAATCTTTAACAGTAAATACAAACTTCAATGTAAACTTAAAAAAAATAAATTGGCATAGTCCAAAAAAGTCTAAAAACACAGAATATATACAATTTGTCATTGTAACATTCCAGTGCTAAACCCTAATTTAATTGCCATTTGACAAATTGAATAGTGCTGTAAATAAGGACATAACATCTTATTGAAAATACCTTTTTAGTTACTGAAACACTTGCTTTTGGATACATGTTTAATAAATAAAAATTTCTTTAAATAATTATCTGATGGCCTTATTTAGACTTTGATTCAATTGACCGCATTGAAATTGATTAAGTATAAAATGTTAACACACTATTGATAACTATTTGTCATGAAAAACACTTAACATCTCAAAATAAACTAATGGTACATTATTTTATTTTTACAGATTAACATGGCTGATAACGAGAGTAAACAAGAAAAGAAAAGACGCCAAGCCAGAGAACGACGACAGAGAGCAGACAGCCAGCAGACACCGGAGAAGAAGGAAATTCGACGAGAAAAAGAACGCAAAAGAATTGCAAGCAAAAGACTGTCACTTGCAGAAATTAAAGATATGTCCAAAAAAGCAACAAAGAAAATAAAGCATTTACAACCTGTTGCTCAAACATCAGATGACATTTTACCAGAAAAAATACAAGAGATACCAAAAAAAGCAACAAAGAAAACAAAGCATTTAGAACCGTTTCATGAAACATTACATGACATTTTACCTCAAACAATACAACATATACCAAGAAAAGCAACGAAAAAAACAAAAACATTTAGAACCTGTTGTTGAAACATTATATGACATTTCACCTGATGAATATGAAAGTCAAAATCCTATATGCTTTGCAAATTGTCCTCTACTCAAGTCTTTAGCAGTAGAGGTTCATAGTTGTGGGGACATGACTACTCAATGTCAGTTTTGTGAGGCTTATTATTTTAAACAGGAGAGACCCAGAGATGGACAATTTATTAGTTGTTGTCAAAAAGGCAAGTTCAAACTTCCAGAAAGGAAAGAATTTCCAATTTATTTACAAAATATTATGACTGAACCTACTTTTCCAAACTACAAAAATTTTAAGACAAACATAAGATCCTACAATAGTGCCATATCCTTTGCATCCATGGGGGCAACATTAGCTGCTAATGTACCAGGACATGGTCCTTACTGTTTTAAAGTCCAAGGACAAATTTATCATCGCACTTCCCATTTACATCCAGAGGAAGGAAATAAAAGAAAATTCGCTCAACTATATGTCCTAGATACAATGGAAGCTGTTGACCAACGTATGCAGATGGAAGAAAATAAAAAATGCTTACCCACTGTTTTCATAGAGCTAAATAACATTATGGACAACAATCCCTACAGTAAAGCTTATAAAAAATTGGCAGAAGTAGAAAATGAACAACTACTTCATTCACAAACACATCAATTACCAATGCCGAAGGTTAATATGGTGCTTAAAAGAGACAGACATACTGATAAACGTCGTTATAACTTGCCAACAACAAATGAGGTTGCAATGGTGTTTCACAATGATGAAGGAGAACCACCATTTCAAAGAGACATACGAATATATCCTAGAAATGAGGACCAACCGTTTATTAATATGAGTATCTTAAGTCCAAATTTAGATCCAATGACATATCCCATCTTTTTCCCACACGGAGAAGCAGGTTGGCAACCAAAATTAACTCTTCCCAGTTACCCAAATGCTAAAGCCAGAATCCGAAATAATGTTTCTATGCTTGAATTTAAAGTAGCTCAAATTGCCATTCGCAATGTATTTAATCCAATTTTATGTGGTGGGAAACTAACACAACAATGGATTATTGATTCATATTTGCAAGTTGAGGCAAATAATTTAAACTTTATCAAATATCAACAAGATAAACTCCGTGTAGAACAATATTCTGGACTTATGGACTATGTTGCTGACGTGGCTACAAGCAGAGACATGACAGCTGGCAAAGCCATCATTTTACCATCTTCCTTTCAAGGATCTCCTCGGAATATGAGAGAAAGATACAATGATGCTATGGCTATTGTGACAAAATTTGGCAAACCCGATTTATTTGTGACATTTACATGTAATCCACAATGGCCAGAAATTACACTAAATCTACTTCTTGGACAAACTGCTTCAGATCGACCAGATTTAGTAGCCAGAGTTTTTAAGATTAAATTAAATGAATTAATACGTGACTTCACTATAAATCAGTTATTTGGTAAATGTCTTGCTTATGTATATACCATTGAATTTCAAAAAAGAGGCCTTCCACATGCACATCTTCTAATAATACTTCAAGAAAAAGATAAATTAGATACTTCAGACAAAGTGGATGCAGTCATTGTTGCTGAACTACCAGATCCAGAACTATATGGTAGACTATATGAGATTGTTACTCATCGCATGATTCATGGACCCTGTGGTGACCTTAATCCACAATCACCATGTATGGAAAATAATAAATGTTCCAAAGAATTTCCAAAAGATTATAGAGACAAAACCTATGCCAATTGTGATGGATATCCACTTTATAAAAGAAGAGAAGGAGATAGTGCCATTATTCGTGGGAAAAAAGTGGACAATAGATATGTAGTACCCTACAATCCACATTTACTCATGAAGTACAACGCCCACATCAACGTAGAAGCCTGCACTTCCATCAAATCCATTAAATATGTCTACAAATATATTTACAAAGGTTACGATGCAGCTACTGTAGTCGTCAAAAGTGCAGACAACCCTGAAAGTAGTGAGTTAGTACATGATGAACTTGCATCTCATGTAGATGCTCGCTATGTCAGTGCGCCAGAAGCTATGTGGCGGCTTTTAAAATTTGAAATGCATGATAGATCACATGCAGTATATAGGTTAGCAGTACATTTGCCACAACGACATTTAGTCTATTTCCATGCTGGAAATGAAATGAATGCATTGGCCCAAAGTGAAGATCGTCACACTACACTAACTGCATGGTTTGCATTAAATTCCACTGATGCTGAAGCAACACAATACTTATATATTGAAATTCCATATCACTATGTTTTTGTGAATGGATTATGGAGACCAAGAAAAACCAGAGGCAATAAAATTATTCCAAGAATTTACACAGTCAGTCCAAGAGATGTTGAACGTTTTTGCTTACGGATATTACTTTTAAATGTTCCTGGAGCACAAAGTTTTGAACACTTAAGAACTGTTAATGACATTGTATATGAATCCTTCCATTTAGCTGCAAGACATAGAAACTTACTCGCTGATGATACAGAGTGGGAAAGATGCTTAGAAGAAGCAGCACAATGTCAAATGCCACGACAGATGAGAGAACAATTTGCTTTTATTTGTATCTTCTCAAATGCTCCAAATGCATTAGCTTTGTGGGAGACTTTTAAAAGTAATATGGCTGAAGACTTTATGCGACGATACAATGAACCCATTGCACACTTAAAAGCGTTAATGGAAATCCAAGAAGTCTTTTTAACTCATGGATTAAGTTGTGCAAGTTTTAATTTGCCTGATCCAGGTCTTATAGATGACATTAACTTTGAAGACTATGACATTCAACTACAAGCAGAAAGAACAGAAGAAAGACTTGCAACTTTAAATACACTACAATTGCAAGCATTTCATGCCATTAAAAATGCTATAGATGATGACATGGTGACAGAGCGTTATTTCTATCTTGATGGACCTGGCGGATCAGGAAAAACATATTTGTACAATTTATTAATGAGTTCAGTACGAGCACAAGGAAAAATAGCAATGGCGTTTGCCACTACTGGAATTGCTGCACTTTTATTAGAAGGTGGAAGAACTGTTCATAGTGGATTTAAACTGCCAGTGCCTATTTTAGAAAATTCTGTGTCAGATATTCGCATGACATCCTTACAAGCAAAGAAATTGAAGAAATGTAAGTTAATTATAATAGATGAGGCCACAATGATGTCATGCTATGCCCTCCAATGTATTGACCGTTTGCTTCGTGAAGTCATGGATAATATTTTTCCATTTGGTGGAAAGGTAATGTTGTTGGGTGGCGATTTTAGACAAACATTACCTGTTGTTGTACATGGAAATCGAACTGACATTATCGAAACATGTATAAAGTCAAGTACAGTATGGAAACATTTTACCCATCTTCAACTGCAACAAAATATGAGATCAGAAGGCCAAACTGATTTCAATGATTGGCTTATTAAAATTGGAGAAGGCAGAACAGAAAAAATACTACATTTACCTGACGACACTGTAGAGATCCCACCTCATATGATTTGTCAACAAGATATTATATCGGCTATATTTGAAGGGAGCATAAATAACGAAGAATATTCCGAGCTTGCCAACCAAGTCATACTGACGTGTAAAAATAAAGATGCATTAATCCTCAATAATAAAATCTTAAAAAAAATTTATGCACCACAAAGAAATTATCACAGTGCTGATTCTGTACTTGCTGATGACAATGAAAGTCAGGCTAACTTTTCGACTGAATTCATAAACTCTTTAACTCCTTCTGGAATGCCACCACATATTTTGCAGCTAAAGAAAGGTGCAATTATCATGTTACTGCGAAATATGAATCCCAAAAAAGGCCTATGCAATGGCACAAGATTAATTGTTCAACAATTAAAGGACCATTTTATAGATGCTGAAATTTTAACTGGGACCCATAGAGGAGAGAGAGTTTTCATACCAAGAATAGATTTAGCACCAAGTGAAAGTAGTCTCCCTTTTATACTTCAAAGAAGACAATTTCCCATTATTATGGCATTTGCCATGACCATTAATAAATCACAAGGTCAAACTTTCAAATCTGTGGGAATTTTCTTGGAAGAACCAGTTTTTGCACATGGCCAATTGTACGTTGCGTTGTCAAGGTGCAAAAATCCACAGGCTATTAAAGTTTACATTGAAAACAATGAAAGTCAAGGTGATTTATTAGAAGATGGACGTATTTTTACTAAAAATATTGTCTACTATGAAGTACTATAACTTTGAAGGATACTAATTAAAGATGCCAAGATTTTTTAAAAGCATTGCAAAATACATAACAATTGGTTGTTTCATTCAGTCATAATTAATGGAAGTCATGTTTATGAATGATTCGCCTCACAAAATACTTGCCTTGCATTGTTAGTAAAAATTATGTTAAAATGTTAAGTCACTATGTTAATGTTTCTAATGTTACAAGTTTAAAAAATATATTTTCAAGTTATTTCATTCAACATATTACAAAGTGGATGTTAAGAGGTCAAGCACCTTTTAAGTCACAATGTAAATATTGTCTGTTATCTTAAGATTACTACCTACATTAATGTTTATCGACAATTTATGTGCTCAGTAATAAATTAGTTTAATTACGTACGTTTTAAGAAGAGTTTGACTGTATGCCTTCCTCTACATTCAATGTATATTCAAGTTAACAATTATTGTGATAGAAATTCAATTTTAATACTGATTAATTTAAATGTCAATTGATTTTACATTCAAATGTTAATACTTTTAATAAAAAATTACTTTACAAAATGTATTCACTATGTTCCTGTTTATAATGTTCAAAATTATACCAATGTTTTGTCAACTTCTAAACTTACATAAAAAATAAAGTTCAAGTTTAAAAATATATACTTTGATGGTTATTGTTATATTTTAAACTTCATGTTAAAATTTGCAACGTTTAAAAAAGGCTTTTTACTTTTGGCTTTCCTATTCATTCAATGTATATTCAAGTTAACAATTCTTCAGATACTAATTACATTTTAAAAAACCATTACATCAACATTTTACAAAAATACACGTTCATATTAAAACACTTACAAGTGTCAAAAATATATGTTAATAACTAAACAACTTGACAAACATATACATAACATTGCCGTCATTTTTTGACGGGCAAGTCGCTAGTTAAGATTATAAATTGAAGATATGTTTAGAAGATCTAATGTGTTACTGTGAATGTTTAGATTTACTAATTGTAAAGATTTACAAAGTTGTTACTATCTTTTTATTTCGTGTTACTTTCTTTTCCCTCCCCTCCTGGTGTGCCCTCTCCATCTCCGCTCCAACATGGGCAGGCCTTTATGTATTACAAGGATATGAAGCCATCGATCATATTCAAGCAGGAAACACATTTTGCCGCAACCATATACCAACATATCTAAGCAGCGACTATCCCACCAACTATTCATCCACCCAAGCCACCAGGAAAGCGGGGGCCTCTATATTGATCCACCGCAACTTCCCCGTCCAGGTAGAATCTAAGATAGTTGACAAAAATGAACACTATGTAATACTTCGTGGAACAGTTCTGGAGACTAGATTGTCCCTCATCTCCATTTATGCCCCTACCACTACTCCAAATAAGGCACTGCTGCATATCTTGAGGCTTTTAGAGCCATACTCCGGCAACACAATGGTGATGGGAGGGGATTTTAACATAGCCTTTGACCAAAGCCTGGACTGCTCGGGCACCCAGACCACAGACAGGTACTCTAACAAATTAAGACAAATCAAAAAAGCGCTGCATAGTCTGGGACTGCTGGATGCCTGGAGGGGACATCACTCACAAGAACGGGACTATACATACTACTCCCACACACACGGATCTTACTCGCGCATTGATACCTTCTTGATAGCTTCGCCATTGTTTGATGGTCGGATCACGCGGTGGTGAGCATAGACATAGATCTAGGGGTGAACATATCCACACCATACACATGGAAACCAAAACGAGCTTCTGCTCGCTAACCCAGAGCTGTCAGAACAAATTAAAAAAGATCTTCTCCTTTACTTTGAGTGCAACAGCTCTGGGGACTCTGGCATAGGCTGGGTTTGGATGGCTCACAAGGCCTTCATTAGGGGGTCATGCATTAAGCTAGCTTCTGCTTTTAAAAAACAATGTAAAAACAGAGAGCAGGAAATCACTACTAAGCTACAGGACCTGGAGACTAGGAACCAGTCATGCCCGTTGTCATGATTTAATTGTTTAAGGACTCATATTGTCAGTGGTTTGTGAGTATGTCCAAGGGAGCATGACATTGTTACATTGGGATTATGTGTTATTGTGTGGTTATATGTTGCCTGTACATGGTTATTATGTATCCTAGGCATAATATATTAATGGGGAAATATGTTATGGGTTATAATATGTTAGTATTATATTGTATATTGTATTATGGAGTGATAGCTATGTTTTGATTAGTCAACCCTTCCCCATTGTATAAACTCTCAGTCAGGAGTTGCCCATATGGCCCTGAAGGTAAACACTTGAAATGATAGTAGTCAGGAACAAAGGGATCTCCACAGACATAGAGGCACCATAACCCCAGGGGGTCTACAGGGATTCTCACTCAGAGAATCAGGGCAAAGTCCAGAGGGCAGGGAGATGTTTCTCCCTTGAAAGTCATAGACCAAATGAATTAGGTAGCCACACCTAGTGGGCAGACCTGGGAGGAGTCTCATGGTTCACACGTAGGGACCCTGCCTGATTGGCCAGAGGCAGTTAGGGGCTGGCTAAAGGTAGCCTCTCCTGGTAATTTTGTATGCATGTTTAAAAGATGGTGTTTTCCAAAATAAAGTTAGTTGAGAGATAGTTTTCACATAAACAAGGTGTGAGACTATTTCTGTGTGTTGTATCCTGACTTGGGGAGTGGTCTTGCTATGGGCCACTAAGTAACCTGGATCCAGTATCCTCTGGCTGTAGCGGTTGGGCCTAGACCTCTTCAGAGGCCATCTTTTGTGCCACAGAGAACAGGAACTACATGATTCTGCTGGGGTAGGTTTGAACTAGGTTCATATCAGGCCCCCTTGAAGAAGCAGATCGTGACACCCGTCCTCTAGACTTCGCCAGAGGATAGACCAGTGCAGGCTAGAACTAGATGCGGTGCTCTCCTACAAAATGGAAAAAGCCCTGAGACGAACCATGCATCTGTTCTACTCAAAGGCCAACAAGCAGGATTCTCTGTTGGCTAGGAAGCTTCGGTCTAAGTTAGCGAAGTCTAGGATCCTGCGTATAAAAACTGCAAAGGGACAGGTAACGGTCAGCCAAAATATCATCAAGCAAACGTTTGCTGACTTCTATAGCTCAATTTACTCCATGAAGCGACAACCGACCACGACCCTTCTTTTACTTGGATTCCTGCAATCTTCCTAAGGTATCAGACCAGAGTGGGCTACACTCAATTCAGACATAACGGTAGAGGAGATACTTGAAGCTATCAATAGCTTAAAAATAAGGAAGGCCCCCGGCCCTGACGGCTTTACCAACTCTTACTACAAGTCCTTTGCGCATATTCTAGCACCATATCTCTGCCAATTATTTAACTCCATTTTGAACGGGGAACCAATGCCCCCAGAACTGAATAGGGCTGACTTAATTGTCTTTCCCAAAGAAGGCAGAGACCCACTAGACCCGAAGAATTATAGGCCCATATCCCTTATAAATGGAGATCTTAAACTGTTAGCCAAAATGATTGCAGATAGGATCTTGGGGTTTCTCCCGGATTTCATCCACAAGGATCAAACCGGTTTCGTCCGACACTGGCAGACAGCCGATAACATCCGAAGGACTATGAATGTCATTCACTTAGCCTCTCAGGACAGGACCCCCCTCTGTGTGCTGGCTCTTGACATGGAAAAAGCCTTCGACACACTGGAGTGGTCTTATCTTTATGCGGTGCTGGCTAAGTTCGGCTTCAAAGGTCGATTCATACAACTGATCAGAACACTATATAAGAATCCGCAGGCCTGTTTAAAACTCCTGGGATCGGAAAACATTTCTATAGCTATTCAGAGGGGAACCCGTCAAGGCTGTCCCTTGTCTCTGTTACTACTGGCAATTGAGCCTTTGGCCCAACAAATTAGATGTATCACAGCTATAAAGGGGATGCAGGTGGGTCATCATCACTTGAAATGCTTGCTATTTGCGGATGACCTTCTCTGCACCCTAACGGAGCCGGCAAGGTCAATTCCAGCCATGCTGTCAACCCTAGGCGAATTCGGTGCCTTATCGGGTCTGCAAATCAATATGGAAAAGACTGAGGCCCTGGGAATAGACATCCCTCACACTGTCCTGGGGGCACTGAAAGCGGAGTTTAAATTTCAATTGCCCAAAAACTCTATAAAATACTTGGGAGTTAGTGTAACGGAACCCATCACTGTTTTACCCTGTTTTATGGTTATTTAATTCTTGGTTAAAATATGATCCTACTGTTATATTATATGTATGTTGGTTTATGCTCTGCAGAATATTAGCCAGACTATTGCAGACCTAGGCTAATAGATAATCCTATTACAGAGACTTCAGAGATAAGGGAGTCGATTGTATAAAGTGTTTTCATTCTCAGATAAGAACAAAGAAGGCTGATTTAATCAATGTCTGATTATATCAAGTTGCCAGGGAGGTGTGACTCACCTATTGTCCCTCCATGTGTATTGTGTGGCCAACTATGGGGGATGTGGATTGCCTGTGGGAAGAGATGTGTATAAATATTTCTGCACATAACAAAATAAAGTCAGTATTCACTTGACTCCCAAATTGTGTGTCGTCCAATATGGGAGGTAGGGAATGGTGAGACTGTAGTGCTTCTTGGATATTTTACCGTATACCAGCGGAGATATTGGATTCGTGTTCCAGCTCCGTTACAGTTAGAATCGCCAAGAAGCTGTCGGACATCTACAAAGCCAACTTCCCGCCCTTAATTAAACAATTAAATGAAGAAATGCAAAACTGGGCGAAATATAATATCTCGTGGACAGGGCGGATTAACTCGGTGTAAATGACAGTTCTGCCAAGAATATTGTACTTATTCAGAACCCTCCCAATACCGCTGATATGAAGGAGATAGATAAATTCCAAGCTTCTATTTTTAATTTTATAGGGCGAGGGAGGTCACCGCGAATAGCGAAAAAGTCTATGTTCCGGCAGAGGTCTCAGGGGGGACTCTCGTGTCCGAACCTGAGACTCTACTTGAGAGCGGCAAAACTCACGTTCATCCCATTAGCCCACTCGGGTAAGCTACAACCGCTGTGGACCTTTGGCAAATGAGACCCCACTTGTGGGACACTATAGTGTGGAACGTGCCCCTGTCGGGCGTTAGGCAGCGATATCCCAATCCCATAATATCATCAACTCTGGCGGCTTGGGCTAGGCCTGGGCAGGTCGTGGTTTGGCTCCCCTCCTGTCACCATTGTTGTCGGTCAAATCCTTCCCGGAATTTGGGACGGCGTTTAGCCCCACCTCTAAACAGTGGTGGCTGGGCAGTCCACAGGAAAGAGCAGGAACCTGGTTCTCAGACGATGCTCTACTATCCCATACCTCCCTTATTACCAAATACAACATACCAGAGAGTGAACTCTGGAATTACAGAAAAATTAGACACTGGATATCCTCAATAACCCGGGTATATGGGACCCCGAAACATTCCTGGTGGTCAACTATATGTTCAAAACTGCCCTCTATCAAAGTCCTCCTTGGGTCTCTATATTCATTTCTGAATGATTCTCAGAACATACAGAAACCAAAATATATGCTGCAATGGGAGAAAGACCTAGGTAGGGAGCTAGATAGAGCAACTTGGAGAGAAATTTGCACTAACCTAACAAAAGGATCATACGCATATAGCTTACTGGAGACCTCAGTCAAAGTGTTGCATAGGACATACTATACTCCATATCGGATGTCCAGACTTAATAATAGTCTTAGCGAGGACTGCTTTAGAGGATGCAAACTCAGGGGAGACTTTCTGCATATATGGTGGACGTGCCAGGTAGTACAAAAGGTATGGAGGGAGATGACTGACTTATTCTCACAGGTGACAGGAACTAGACTGGGGCCAGAGATGGAGACTTGTCTTCTGAGGGGTTCATGGACCCAGTCTCTCAAAAGAGCAAAACAAACTGTGGCAATTCATGGCTCTCGCCACCAAAAGCTGTATAGCAAAAAACTGGAAAGCGGCAACACTGACCGCCAAAGAGATCATTTTAAAAACCAATTATGTTATGGTAAATCAGAGACTGTCCCATGTCCTACAGAACACGGTCCCCCTATTCCAGAATATCTGGACTCCATGGCTGGCCTCAGCCTACAGCATTAAGATGGGAACGTGACTGGGACGGAGGGGACCGAGGCTCTTGCTCTGGGGTAACGGTCGGGGGAAGACCACCTATACCTATTGAATTCCAGCCATTGTGGGTTTGGAGGAGTACACCAGGTAAACACTACCCTTTTCCCCTCCCTGTTTTTACCCTTTTTTCTTTTTTTTTTCTCTTTTCTTTATCCCTTCTTTTCCCCACCCCGTTAAGTTGACATAGTTAATGTTTATATTTTCCAGTTTATATGTTCTTGTCTCTTGATAAGAAACAGATAATAAATAAAAAAAAAAAAATTAAATGCGAAGTATGAAGACATAGAAGGATAGACAGGGCATAATATAACAAGGTTACAACATTTCAGTCAGAAAACTAGGAAAAATGCAGACAGTATCTTGGTTAAGATGTTGGGGAATCGTGTAACTGTATGATATAACTGTCTTGATGTTCTGTTCTTTATCCTTTTACTAAATGCAATGTGATATTGTTACCGTGTCTTCAACAATAAAAACAGAATGAATAAAAAAAAGATGATAAATTGCATGGCTATTTTTCCTTCCCAAATGCATAACTTTACATTTATTTATATTAAATCTCATCTGCCATTTATGCAAATCCCTTTGGAGGGAAAGTACATCATTGTCTAAATGTAATTACTTGCACAACTTAGTATCATCAGCAAATATGGAGACACTACATTTCAGTTCCCTCAGTACCCTTGGATGTATTCCATCAGGACCAGGGTCTATATTAACATTTAATTTTACCAACCTCTTTTGGATTTCTTACTGCATTAAACAATTATTTGGTGAAGGTAGTGTAGCCCCATTTTGTTACTGTATCCCAACTACTGGTACCGAAGAAAATAACCTATTTCTTCATCTGCCTTGTCCTGGTCACTAGTTATCAGATGGCCTGTGTCACATTGTAATGTTCCTGCAGCTTCCTTCCTCTCTTTCTTCCCATTAAAATATTTAAAATATTTTAGGGTTAGTCTTACTCTCTTTTGCGGAGTTGATATTTATAACATAGTGGGAAAAAGCGTATATTTATTTACATTTATTTACAAGAACTTTGTATCTACTGGATTGCATTTGCCTCAAAGCATTAATGCATTATTTTTCAATGCAGTTCCATATGTATTCCAACTACAATAAGTGACCAATAAGTATGAGAGACTTTTTATTTATGTTAGCCAGGGCAACACAGTAGTATTTAGAAAGAAGGTGTCTTTCCAGTGCAGTACTTTCATGAATTCCTCTTTTTGTTATAAATTAGAAATTGTACTTTGCCACCATACTTCTAAATTATATTGTGGTACTCAGAAATTTGATACTGCGGTTGTATTTAGTATCCCATTATACACTCTCTATATGCTATTTATTTCAAATAGCTATAGGATATTCTGAGTTACATAAAGCTATTTTGGAGCACCCCCAGTTTTAGAGCTCCTGTTCTTACAACTCTTCTTTCTTGATCTATAAGTCTATAGTTATAAGTCTATAGTGAACTTAATCTAAGGGCTGTTGTTTGTAAAAGTGCTCCTAATGTTCCCTGTACATTTGTATCTGCTAACTTCTATAATGCGGCAGCGTGTAGCTCCATGCCGTCTGTCTGAACTTTAGACGTCGGCGTGTGACGTCACGCTGTACGTTTGACCCTGATGTACGTTTCAACGCAAAAGCGCCTTTCTCAAAGGGGAGGAAGGTGTGTTGTTCCTATTGCAGCATATTTATAGCAAAAGATGGTACTAGGAAACACATCTCATTATTTTAACATAATATGAAGTAAATTTTACATCAGTGAAACATAATGTATGATTCAGTTTTTTTACAGTCATAAATATATAGCTATATAATCTTTTTGTTAATGTTTTAAATATTTTTTGCCATTCTTAAATTATAACTTATAGTAAATTATATCTCCTTCCTCTTTAGTTATTAGATTATTCATTATCGAATTTATGATCAAAATGTCCCATTATTCTCCAGGTTGCCATAGTAACATGTTTTGCTATAAATATGCTGCAATAGGAACAACACGCCTTCCTCCCCTTTGAGAAAGGCGCTTTTGCGTTGAAACGGACGTCAGGGTCAAACGTACGGCGTGACATCCCACGCCGACGTCTAAAGTTCAGACAGACGGCATGGAGCTACACGCTGCCCCATTATAGAGACAAAATCAGAAGTTAGCAGATACAAATGTACAGGGAACATTAGGAGCACTTTTACAAACAACAGCCCTTAGATTAAGTTCACTATAGACTTATAACTATAGACTTATAGATCAAGAAAGAAGCGTTGTAAGTAAAGGAGCTCTAAAACTGGGGGTGCTCCAAAATAGCTTTATGTAACTCAGAAATTCCTATAGCTATTTGAAATAAATAGCATATAGAGAGTGTATAATGGGATACTAAATACAACCGCAGTATCACATTTCTGAGTACCACTATATAATTTAGAAGTATGGTGGCAGAGTACAATTTCTAATTTATAACAAAAAGAGGAATTAATGAAAGTACTGCACTGGAAAGACACCTTCTTTCTAAATACTACTGTGTTGCCCTGGCTAACATAAATAAAACGTCTCTCATACTTATTGGTCACTTATTATAGTTGGAATACATATTGAACTGCATTGAAAAAGAATACATTAATGCTTTGAGGCAAATGCAGTCCAGTAGATACAAAGTTTATTCTCTATAATAAAACCTTATAAACAGATAATGGAAAAGGGGATGTTTCATCCCATTTATGTTTTTTAATTGTTTTTAAATGACCAAGTCGCGTTGTTGTTCTTGTAAATAAATGTAAATAAATATACGCTTTTTCCCACTATGTTATAAATATCAACTCCTTAAAGTAAATATAGTGCTAAGCACTTCTAGTGGAAGGTAAAACTCCTATAAGTTTTTCTTTACTCTCTTTTGCAGCTAATTTTCATTTTCTATTTTAGCCAGTCTAATAGCCCTTTTGCAAGCCTTGTTGATTTCCTTGTACTCCCGTAAAGCAGTCTCTGTCCCCTCTTGTTTGTATAATTTAAATGCCTGTTATTTACTCTGTATCTTGTTCTATAAATCATTGTTAAGCCACATGGGATGTGATTTACTCCTTTTACTTTTATTTCCACATGGTATATGCCATATACCATGTGGAAATATGAGTAAAAGGTGTAAATTACATCCCATGTGGCTTAACAATGATTTATAGAACAAGATACAGAGTAAATCCTTACTTCATATACATACTTATCACCATATACCATATGGTGATAAGTATGTATATTTGGTAAGGATTTGAATGTTGCCCATTTACCAGCCCTATTAAATTTGAAGCCCGTAGCGGCATTGCCAAGCCCGTAAAGGCTGCAGTCTTGAAATTCGGCTGCACTACAGAGTTATTAAATTCCACCATACCGCGAGTTACAGGCCAGAGATGCAAATCTGTAAATCCTTCTTGCGCATGTTGGGTGTGCGGCCGTGAACATGATCAATTAGTCAAACCCGTAGTTACGTGTTTAGACGGAGCCAATGGCAAAAGAGATCGTCATCATTACGTCACTGAAAAATAGAGGTTAGATTTCAAAGCCACCCCCCAGATTTTCTGTGTTTGTATGTATGTATAAATAAGCTATTTTACGGCCTATGTATACAATGAGCTGTATCCCCACCAAAATTATTCGGGCTCCTTCACCCCTGGGTTCCAATTACGGGTTTTGATCGGATCTGCATTACAGAAATAATGCAATATTAATAAATGAGTAAATATGATATTCTAGTCCATGCGTGTTCCATTATATGCATTAACACATTGGTTCCCGGGATCGATATAACACAGAAATTAAAAATGAAAAAAATTATTTTATATTGCAGATTTGCGAGCTTGAGAATGTTGTGCTATTGATTTCACTTTCCCTTTAATTATATGTACAGTGGTGTGTTGATAATTGCATTTACAGTGCTACAGATAGGACTTTAACCCCCTTGCGGGCCCTTTCTGGTAACCGTTGGCTTTTTGGCTCCATTTGCGGGTTACTGGTTTGAACGCCAGTGGATTCATTACACTTTAATAGTGTGATTGGAATGTAACAGGATTTGTGGCCGCATAATAAAATTTTCGACATCCCATAGTTTTTTTTTTCGCCCTTACCTGCAAGTCGTTGGTGGGTTGGTTTACTGGGCCAAAATATAAAAGTCTTGCGGACTGTGGTTTTACACGTTCAGGGAATTCAATAGGGCTGTTTATGTTGGATTGCTGCCCTTAGACCGTTTAAATTTGCCCTTTTAGAATTAAGAGTTTTTGTTAGCCCCTTTAAGTTTTGTTTTTTTAATTCTATCTCAAATGAAACTGTGTTGTGATCACTGTTTCCCAAAGGTTGCCCTATTTCAACATTTGATACTATATCAATATTGTTTGCCATAACTAAATCCAAGACAACCTAATTTCTAGTAGATTCTTGTATAACATGGGCCAGATAATGATCCCTGAGTGTACTCAAGAACCTGCTCCCTGTAGCTCAACTGCTGTTCTCATTCATCCAGTTTATTTCAGGGAAGTTAAAATCTCCCATTATTAAAACATGCCCATGTTTAGTTGCATTTCCAATTTGTAACATTAATTGCAGTTCCTTATGTTCAATCATATTTGGGGGTTTATGGCATACTCCAACCAATATTCTTTTGAAATGTGCTGCTATTTTCCTTTACCCACAAACATTCAGCCTTTCTACTATCTGATTCCCTACCACACAAGCTCCCTCATTATTAAGGTGCAATCCATCGCTGCCGTAGAGATTTTAGCCAAGTGAGAAGTCAGCCCTGTGTTCTAAAAACCCAAACCCCTCCTTAATGCACCACTTTTTTAGCTACGCATTAACCCCCCTAAGCTCCTTCTGTCTCCCTGGGCTAGAAAGTGGCACTGGTAGTATCTCAGAAAATACTACCTTGGGGAAATGAGGAACATAGCCGCATGACGCATAGGCTGATGGGGATGGTAGTCATCCTGCTCCCTCAACCTGTCCCCAGATCCAGACCAGCCACGTAGAGTTTGAGCGTCCACCTGATGTCGGAGCTGTGAGCGGCAAGCTGGATCGGGAGACACAATCGGCAGAAACGTTCCAGATGGACCAGAGCGAGCTGAAGAGATAAGAAAGGGAGCTGGCAGCGTTCCAACGGCAGTTCAGACGCCAAAGTAGGACGCGTAGGTGGGATATACTCTCCCTTTCCCGTGGCTGAGCGTGCAGTGTCTTACAAAAAAAAAACTATGAGGTAACTTTTGGAATATTTACTAAAGGCTTGAGAGAGAAACATTTTGCTTGGCATGTAAGTAAAAGCAAAATTTACACGAATAAACAGCATACTTACATATGTATACAAACTGTATAACTCCAATTTAACAAATGTTGGAACACAATAAAGACTGTCCTTAAAGTGATATCTAAGTTTCCTGGATTATGAATGCATCTGATGGAGGAAAATCAGAAGTGCATGAAAAAATACCAAAATAAACATTTAGACACCTTGAAGTTAGCAAAATCTATTGTAATTTCTGACAGTTTAAAATGAAGGTTAACACCCCCTCAAATTTGTTTTGGCCAATCCGGTTAGAGAAAGATTTCAGACACAGCACCATGTTAGTTGCTATGGCAACTCCACAAAGCATAGCCAGGAAGCAGGGATGAGTTATATACCAGCAGTGACAACGCTGCTCTCCTATTGGCTGTGGTGCAAAGCAGCATGGGATATGTAGGCAAAGGAGCCTGGGAAATGTAGTGTATTGTCAGAACTTCTGTATAAATAAAGTTCTATCTTATATGGATATTATAGTATAATATGATATTCCAATTATTAACCACTATTTTTATATCCATTGTATTAATATTTTATATGCTGTATATTTATATATATACCTATGCATGCAATTCTATTACGTGAATGTATATATGTGAAAAATAGGTTTTCACAGCTGCCCACAAAAGAGTTATCCCATGATTTGAATAATCCATTGTTCTATAAGAGATAAATATCTGACTAAATTCCTAAATGTAGAAGGTAATAAAATACTCCTTAAATTTTCACATGTGAAAAGTTCGTTTCATAGACACTAAGTCTAGTAAACAGAATAATAAATCTGTCTAGGGATATCTATTTGATAACATTCTTATGACTTCATCTTGTTTATAGGTTGTGGGTCAAAGGGATCATTAGCTAATTAAAAGGGATGAAAATTCAAAGGTCCGAGAGCGCCATCTTATGGTTAAAGGAATAAACGTCTATATAGAAAAATATATTCTTTATAAAATTTAAATAAGTGATGACATCATGAAAAGATTCTATTGGTTACTAGATACTTTAACTGATTTGGGATTCTGATAGGCAAATAAGCAAGAGGTATAATTATGGATAGAAACAGGATATAAGAAAAAGGAAGGAGAGGGGAGAAAGGGAGACAAACAGGAGAGAAAAATAAGGAAAAAGAAGATAAAAGTTTTTATCTATGGAGAAGCCAAAACAACTTTGGAATTAACCAGTGGAGTTTTGTCATAATTGGTAATGTATAAATTGAGATATTTTATTTTATGATATAATTGAAAATCATTACCATAATTTCTCTGTTTGGTTTATTTCTTATCAAAAAAAGTTATTTAGATTTCCTTTTGTCATTGAAATTTATAAATCCGGATATAAATTTTAATACAAAATTAGATATCTCATCTTTCTTTTTGACCAATACAGAAAAATTAACTTACTTAGCTAATTTATCAATTATATTATAAAATACTTTACTATATTGTGTTATATTCAATACATTCCTGTATAGCTATATATTATAATATCATTAGACATTGTTAGTACATGCTAAAACGTTATTAAGAATGAATTTTATTAATTGATTTATCTGATTTTCTTCTATGGGTTGCTATTCCAGGTTTCATTGTTCATGTGAATGAAATACACTTTTATATTGAGATTTTAGGACTGTATAGAAAATATCATAAAAAATAAGTATTATAATATGATGTATTAATTTTTCTTTTATTATCTGGCTGGTTATACTTTGTTTTATCTGCATTTGATTTTGATATATTACTGTGTTTTATTTGCATTTGATTTGATATATTACATTTTATCATTAGACTAGTTGATTTTGGTACTTTCAATAAATGTTATTTTATAAAAAGGAATATGTGTCTATAAATTGATTCTGAACTCAAAATTCATTATTCTATATTATATAGAAAATAATATGTCGTATTAATCCCGACATATTTGGAGGTCCCACCGAGATATATATCTTTATAGACACGTGGTCAATTATTTAATTGATTTAAAACTTTTTATTGAATAACACTTGGTAAAAAGAAAATAAAATGGCTGAAGGTGTTTTTGGTTCTGAAACAGTAGGAGCATTATCTTTAGATTACATAATTGGTCATGGTAAACAGGGAATGGAGTTGTTAATTAAAACTTTAGTTTCAAATGTATATCCTGTTTGTGAATACAGGGAACAGTTGTCAGAATATTTGGTTAAAATACATCCTGAAATTGATGGTGATACAATTGATGATTGGTTAAAAGATAAGAATTTGTTAACAACCGTGATGAGCACTATAAATGCAATTCAAAATAAATCAGAAAGAAAGAAGCATTTGGCTAGGTTATCTACTGTTTGGATGGAATCAGCCAGAAGCTGGAAATATCAAAATTCCCAAAAAGAAATTACCATAAAAGATTTAAATAATCAAATCCAGGAAGTATCTATTACTTGTCAAAATTTAGAGAGATTTACATGAAGAAAAAACACAGCTAGCAGAGCAGCAGTTTATCAAAATTAAATAATTAAGAAAAAAAGTTGTAGAAATGACATTTAACGCAGTTCAAGATTTAAATGGTAAATATTCAGAGAAATGCGATGAATTACAGACAATAATAAATAAATTGGTAGCTGAGCGTGCAAGAGATACCGGTGAGGAAAGTCAAAAATTAGTTCAATTTGAGGAATTGTCTGAGAAATGTGAATACTTAAATGAGAAAGCTGAACATGCTGATAAACTAGCGCAAAAGTATGTTCAGGCTTGTCAGGACTTAAAAATAGAACAGAAGAAATTGCAACAAAAGATTGAATTCTTAACTCAAGAATTAACTGATAAGAAAATTCATGAGGCTGAGATACTTGTAGAGAATAAAAAGATCCAAAAATTACTGACTGTAGCTAAGAATGAGATAAAACAATACCAACAGGATGTTGAAAATCTAAAAATGGATTTAAATAGGGCTCAAGACTATGCCTCAAGTAAAATTGTGATGAAGGATTTTAGTGATTCTGAGGAAGAATTAGAAATAGTACCTTCAAGGAATAAACATAAACGATCACCTATAAAATTTTTACATAGCTCTAAAAATGAGACTGATAGTGATGAAGATATACGATCAAATAAAAGACTCTCTTTCCATGAGAAAGCCCAGGCTATAAGAAAATTAATTAAACCCTACACCATAAATTCAAAATTGTCCATAGAAGACCACCTTGATTCACTAGAAAGGGTGATGATTGAACTAGGGATAAGGGGGGCTAATGATAAAATATCATACCTCCCTTGGTCATTTGATAGCTCTTATACCTCATTTTTCACCTCTCTCCATGACAGCGATATAAATGATTGGGAGATATATAAATCTGAGGTGAGAAAATACTTTTCTGAGTATAGAAACCCACAGGCTGCTATGAAAGCAGTTCATAATCTCAGATGTAAGCCTGACGAAAGTCCAAAAGAATTTTTAATCACCTTAAAACACGCTTATAGACAGACTGCGAAAAAGACAGACCCAGAATCTCCTGAATTTAAGAGAATTTACTTCCATGCATTACCTTTGTACATTCAGAGAAATATGGCGCGTGATTTTGATGACGCCAAGCCTTTAAGCTGGTTGGTAAATGAATGTACTAAAATATATGAAATTCAGCTTGATGATGGGAATAATTATAAGCGAAGGGAGAAATTTAATAATCAAATTGTGGCAGAAATTTCTGTTAAACCTAATTTACAGTATGAGACAGGTACAAAATCTTACGCAGATGTGGTTAAAGGTTCAAACAAATCAAGTCAGGCACAGTCATCATTTAGACCAGTAAAAATTGCAAGTGAAAAATCTCAAAATGCAAATAATGATTCTTTTTATGTTAGTCCAAATTACATGGGAAACAATCCTATTAAAAATTATGTCTGGAGAACAAAATCTCCTAGTGCAGAAGGAAGATTAACCCCTCCAATGCCTAACACTTCAAATTATTCAGAGAATCAAAGGGTTAAAAGATATAGCCAAAACCAAAATTCTAAACCATCATCTAATTTAGAAGAGCAGGTTAAACTTTTGGCACAACAGATGGCTGCATTTATGGCAGGATTTACTACTCAGTCAGTGAGAAATGATCCAACCCAAAACGGTCAAAATTCTCAAAGCCAAAGCCAATGACTAAATACTAGTTGTGAAAATAGATTAGTGATCAATAACAAAAACAGAAGTGATATTTGTGAATCTCTTGATTCAAATAAAAATATAAAAGTATATTCTAAAAAGAATGTTAATAATGTATTCCCTTTCCCTTCAGAAATTCCTATTCAGCAAGGAAGGGGTGTTGACCCTTTAAGCTCACAGGAGGTAACACAGATTGAACCAGAGTCTACCGGTAAAGGATTAATAGTTGAAATAGAAGAGCATTGCAATGTCATGACAGATGATTTATTACCTGTTCAGTTTATTGAAAATGAAACAAATGTTAATCAGGAAATTGCTGATAATCCTACAGAAATAGTTATAAATTGGATAGATCATACTCCACAATCTGACTTCTCAAATAAAAATAAACAATGGAAGAAGTTAGAGATGTTAAGACATACACATTTCTTATGTGAAATGGAGGAAATACAGAACCGATATTATGTTTCTATTGGTATACAGAATGTTGAAACCTTAAATCATAAAGCATTAATTGATACAGGTTCCCAAGTCACAGTAATTTCCAAAGAGACATATGAGGAAATTGAGAGTAAAGCCAAAAAGAAAACTATTCTGAAACCATTCGTGGGAATTGTTAGAAATTTTGATGGTATTAAAGTTAATACTGTAGGCCATGTGTGGTTAGATATCAGAATAGGAAATAAACAAATGAAACATCCATTTATTATAGTGGATATTCCTAGTTACAAAATTATAATTGGGACTGATTTACTTAGAAGATTTAGTCCAGTAATTGATTTTATTGATGGTGTGATATGGTCACAAGTTAAATTTCCCATCAATTATGATCAGGTTAAACAACCTCATATGCAAAGGAACTGTCATGTTATTGAGAAAAAGGAGGAATCAGTAGAGATCCACTTCCAAAATAATCGAATGCCTGAAATGACAGTACTTAAATGTAAAGACATTAATGGAGAACAAGTAAATAATGAAAATGTGATCCAAATTGATCAGGCGCATATTAAAAATATTCAAATAGAGGGAAATGTATTAACTATCTCTTTAAATAAGAACGACTCTAAGCCTTTAAACATAAGTAAACACTCTAGATTTCTAGTGGAAATAGAAACCAATAATGAAGGTTTATTTATTCCTGTTGATATTCCAGGTATGAGAAATTCTCAACAAGCAAAACTAGCTCTAAAACATGAGCATAGCTATGTTAATGAGAGCTTATTAAAACAAATAAAGAATACTAATTTAATCCGAAATACACAACCCGATGATCAATGGGTATGTAAAATAGATCATGAAACTTCAACTCATGCTATTATGGCAAAATGTTTATTACCTCTTTTCATTGGGGGTAAAAGGATTATGCACTTATTCTTAGTTATTCAGGATTCCCAATATCCAATCTATATTGGAAATGATCTATTACATCGCTTTGCATCCCAAATCGATTTAATCAATAATTTTATTTGGTCCAGACTACAGGATAAGCCCTTAGAATTCCTAAATGACTCAGAAGCATTGAAATCTGCACAACAAATGCCTTATGCAGTAACCGTGCAAATGGACCAAAGTGTACCAGAGGGGGTGGCACAATTTCCTCTCCCTTTACAGGTAAAAAGGGGTCAAAAGATTAAAGGTATTGATGCCTTTGTAAATCTTAGTCATCAGATGCAACAAAAAGGCCTCACCCTCACTCATACACCTCCAATTACTATAACACAGGTGTCGTTCATTATTCTGGTAAATAACACAGCATCCCATCCAATACAGTTGGAGAAGGGATCCCTAATAGGTATGGCTATAGATTCTGAGTATTTTACTTCTGAGTTTATGAATATTGTTATTGGTTTGATACCAGAGAATTATGTAAATGATGACCAGATTATGGATCAGTGTTTTGACACACAACCTGAGGGATTATTTACTGTCCAGTCTATTTATCCCTTTAGTTTCACTGAAAGTAACTGTGATATTATGGATAACGAACTTGTTTTTAACCAAACAATTGATGAACAAGAATATGAGAAGTATCAGAACACTGAGACACAGGTAAGTATGATCACTACTGATTTGTCTACACAATTGGAGGAGATTTATGAGATTAGTCAGCCTGAGGTATTCCCTGGGTTTAGAGAAAGAGTTGAGGAACAGATAGCTTTAGCTAGCGGCTGTTCTAATGACATTGAACGCCAAAAACTAAGACAAGTATTAATTGATTACCAAGATATGTTCTCTAAGGATTCATATGATTGTGGTTTGACAAATTTACATGTCACTAAAATTAAAACTGACCCAAATATGCCACCTGTGTTTGTGAAACAATATCGACTCCCTCTTGCCTCTTATGAATCATTGGCAGATATTATCAAGAACCTAAATGTCATGAATCAGCCAGGGGCCATATTGGATTTGGCGTGAACTATGCTGGGGCCATCTTGAGACTGGCAGCAGTGGCCTATATTGGGACTGGACTGTTATATACCAATCGCCACCATCTGTATATTGTGTTATGGGGGATAATATGTTAGTGTTATATTGTATATTGTATTGGGGAGTGATAGTTATGTTTTAATTAGTCAACCCTCCCCCATTGTATAAACACTGAGGCAGGAGCTGAGCCAAATGGGTTTATCCTAAACAAGATAAACCTCACAGGGTGTCGCCAGAACCTAAACAAAGAGATTTGCCAGACAGCCAGGCACCTAGATAACAATGGGGGGGCCTAGGAGCAAACAGGAAGTTTCCCCTGGGACCGCCTGGGTCAGAATGAGCTTGGTTGCCACGCCTGGGGTTGGCCCAGGGGAGGGGTCTGGTGGTTCCCATAGCCTCCCTCTACTACATTGGACAGAGGTAATTAGGTTACTGTAGAGGTTATCCTATTGGCCAGAGAGAGGGGGATGAGGGTTTGACTAAAGGTAGCCACTCCCTATAATGTGTTGTGCAAGGTTTTAAATATGCTGTTCTAAAATAAAACTTGGTTCATAATTTTCATCAAGACGTGGTGTGTAGATGTATTATTTACCCGGGGACATATGCTTGCAGTAAGATTCGTCAGACTTACTGTCAATATTGCTCAGTCTAAACCAAGGGCTGAGACATGATGCTCCTGTAATCAAAAAGGCTCCAAGGTCCAGAGTAACCCAAATCAAGTCAGCAGACCCCAGCCAGAGAGCGGGGTCGTGATAATTGGTGGCACAGTGGTGGGGTACTCTGAGAAGGACCAGAAAATGGAGCAGATGGAAGCAGAGGACTACAGACTACTCCTGCTAAATCAATGGATGGCATTCATGCAATTATGGCATGGCCATGAGCTGGCAAGCTGGTTGGAGGAACTGGTAGAGAAAGAGATGGACTTGGAGGAACGGTACATTGCCAGGATAGAGTCCTTGGGTGGCCGGAGAGAGGATCTCTATTTTCGTTTGGATCTAGAATATGGGGTCGGTGAGATTCTGAATGGTGATCCGGAATGTGGCATGGGAACTGCAAGGAGGCATAATAACTTGTTTGTTGAACGCTGCCGGGGTCTGGGACTGGAAGCATGGTTCCCGGAGGCTCCTTTGCTGGAACCCCTGATTCAGCAAGAGCTGCAACTGGAGGCTGAGTATGTGGAATTGTGGGATGCGATACCCAAGAAGTATTCTTACAACTCAGACGGTATGTACCAGAGGGAGTATGCTCACTGGAACTGGGGAGAGGCATTTCTAGACTGTAAACAAAGTGAGGAGTGGGAAGGGGTAAACACTGTTCCTTTGCCAACTCCTGGGGATGGAGAATGTTTGCCCCTAGAACATGCAGTAACTGTGTCAGGACCTAGTCACCAGCCCAAAGAGCCAGAGACCCAGTGGAATGTTCTCTGGGTGGGGTCAGATAATCCATGTCTGCCCCCTGATACCCCAAGAGAGTTAATCCCAGAGGAAGTGGGAACTGTTCACAAGCTAGGGCCAGATAAGTTAAGTCTGCCCTCAGAAGTTCTAGGCAAAGTGTGTTGGCCAGAACTGTTAATGGAGCCAGAGGCTCTGGATTATTATGTGATGGACGGTGGGAAGGGAGCCTTAGAGGCCAGGCTGGGTGGGAATGATGAGATTCCCCAGCCTGCATCAGATAACCACTGTCTGTACCCTGACAGTCCAGGGGAGTTGTCCCCAGAGGTGCTAGTGAAGCACAGAGCCCAGGAGGGTTGTTTAAGAGACTGTGGGGAGGGAAAAGAATTGGTTTCTGGCTACAGGGAACCTGACCTCACACAGCAAGAGAGTGCCAGGGGCACAAAGAGCCAGGCCGGGGCAGCAAGCATGCCAGCTTTGGCAAAAGCATTATGGGTGCAGAGTGGCACCATGACAGAGGGTGTACCAAGTGGGGAGATACCCTGGATAACCATTGTCCAGGGGCCCACTGGAACAGACACCACTCCAAAGACCCAGTTCAACAGAAAGGACTGGGATAAAGTTGCTCAACCCCGGGCAATGGAGGAGTGTAAGCACAGCTTGGGTGGGAGCAGCGTAGCTCCCCAAGCAGCAACGGAAACAGCTGGACCAGAGGAAGGAAGCCAAGAGGAGCTGTCCCTTTGCGATCCCATAGGCCCAGAGACTGTATTAGAGATCCCAGCCCATCGGTGGGGACTGGCTGGGGGGAACAGAGTTGCTATGGGACAGAAACTGTGGCCCACCTGTTGTACTCTGGGATACCAGATTATTGGGGAGGTACCCTGGACTATTTGGGTGGGTGTGAATGGGAAGTGCAATTTGCTCTATACAGTGGGTGCAAGGCCAAGGGCTGGGGGAGGTTGTTACTCTGCACTTTGGGACTGTGTTCTAAAGGACTTGAACGTGGAGAGAGTACAGAGGGCCTAGCCAATCCAGAAGATTCATGACTATCAGCGTGGCTGGGAAAATCATAGGGGCATGTATGTTTCCTGCCACGCTTGGGGAGGTGTTGTCATGAATCAGCCAGGGGCCATATTGGATTTGGCGTGAACTATGCTGGGGCCATCTTGAGACTGGCAGCAGTGGCCTATATTGGGACTGGACTGTTATATACCAATCGCCACCATCTGTATATTGTGTTATGGGGGATAATATGTTAGTGTTATATTGTATATTGTATTGGGGAGTGATAGTTATGTTTTAATTAGTCAACCCTCCCCCATTGTATAAACACTGAGGCAGGAGCTGAGCCAAATGGGTTTATCCTAAACAAGATAAACCTCACAGGGTGTCGCCAGAACCTAAACAAAGAGATTTGCCAGACAGCCAGGCACCTAGATAACAATGGGGGGGCCTAGGAGCAAACAGGAAGTTTCCCCTGGGACCGCCTGGGTCAGAATGAGCTTGGTTGCCACGCCTGGGGTTGGCCCAGGGGAGGGGTCTGGTGGTTCCCATAGCCTCCCTCTACTACATTGGACAGAGGTAATTAGGTTACTGTAGAGGTTATCCTATTGGCCAGAGAGAGGGGGATGAGGGTTTGACTAAAGGTAGCCACTCCCTATAATGTGTTGTGCAAGGTTTTAAATATGCTGTTCTAAAATAAAACTTGGTTCATAATTTTCATCAAGACGTGGTGTGTAGATGTATTATTTACCCGGGGACATATGCTTGCAGTAAGATTCGTCAGACTTACTGTCAATATTGCTCAGTCTAAACCAAGGGCTGAGACATGATGCTCCTGTAATCAAAAAGGCTCCAAGGTCCAGAGTAACCCAAATCAAGTCAGCAGACCCCAGCCAGAGAGCGGGGTCGTGATACTAAAGTCTAGGGGGATTATTAGACCGGTGCACAGTTCTTTTAATAACCCTATTCTAGGTGTCTTGAAACCAAATGGAACCTGGCGTTTATGCGCTGATTTGAGACAATTAAATAAACGAGTGTACATGTCTGCATGGCCCGTTCCATATATCGATCAATGTTTAGCACAAATACAAGGATCTAAATTATTTACTACGCTTGATTGTGCTCAAGGTTATTGGACCATTAAAGTAAATGAAGAGGACCAATACAAACTGGCTTTCACCTTTGGTAAACAGCAATATACATAGACTAGAACCCCATTTGGCTTTATAAATTCAGGGCATGAGTTTGCTATATTTTTACATAAGGCAATGCCTGACGCTCAAGAGCGAGGGACATTAACATATGTAGATGATATCTTGATTAAAAATAACGATTTTGATAAACATATTGTTGAAATCAGATATGTTCTATATCAATTGAAACATGCAGGAGTTAAACTGTCTCTTCAAAAGGCACAATGGTGCCGCACTAAAGTTAATTTTTTAGGCCATGAAATAACTCCTGAAGGTATAAATCCACAGAAAAAGAAAGTGGAAGCTCTTTTTAAAACCAGAACCCCCACAAATCTAAAAGAATTAAGATCATTTCTAGGTGTCACCAATTATTCTCGTAAGTTTATTGATAACTATGCAGAGGTAACTCGGCCTCTCATTCGATTAATAAAGAAAGGAGAGCCATGGCAATGGGGGGAAATTCAAAATCAAGCCGTAAACGAATTAAAACAAAAACTCAGCCAGGCTCCTTGCCTAGTTTATCCTACAATGGGTAAACCATTCTTTTTAGAAACTGGATATACTGATTTTTGCTTGAGTGCCGTTCTATATCAGAAATATGACCAACATAGTAAAATTATTGCGTATGCAAGTAAGACATTATCACCTGTAGAGGTAAAATTTAATGACTGTGAGAAAGCTCTGTTTGCCACAGTATGGGCCTTACAGAATTTCCGAAATTTTATCCAAGGTGAGAAAATTATAGTAGAAACCGCTCATCAACCATTACAATACATTCAGAGTGATAAAATTAGAGCCGGTAATTTGTCAAATAGCCGTATAACCGCATGGACTTTATCCTTACAAGGATGGCCTCTGGAAATTAGATATGCACAGAATAAGAGGAATCCAGTGGCCCAAGGGTTAGCTGATTTACATGATTGTACCGCCGAGGATCCTCTTAGAGAAAATTGGTCCGAAGGGGACCTTATGAAGGAATGCAAATTATCTCCCCATAAGGTATATGAAGAGGTATTATGTAATACTTTACCCACAGTCTACGTGGATGGATGTGCATATCATATTAAGGAGGGGGCAGATAACAAATTGGTTGCAGGAATCGGAAATGTATGGAAAGATAATATCCCGATTCCACCTGAAAGATATAAAATAGGATCTAAGACTAGTCAAATATCAGAATTGGTGGCCGTATATCGCGATATCCAAACTGCAATAGAGCATGATCTTAAGGAGTTAGTAATCATCACTGATTCGGAATATGTCCATAATAGTTTCGTAGAATACTTACAGGTATGGAAACAAAATGAAATGACAAATGCCCGGAAGAAACCAGTGAAACATGGTAGGTTAATACATACTATTGATGAGATGGTAATCTCTAATGGAATGACTATATATTGGAAGAAGACAAAGGGCCACTCAAAGGTAATGGGACAGGATAAAGAAGGAAATGATTTGGCTGATAAGTTGGCAAAACAAGGTGCCCTAGAGGGGGAGCTTGTTGATGTGGATCATCTATTGGGTCCATTTCAAATTCAGGCTATAACAAGACAACAAATCCAAAAGAGTACAGAATTGTCTACAGCTCAGTGGTCCCAAGATACTCCCAATTCTGATTTAATCAGTAGTCAGAAAGAGGATCCAATCATAGGTATATTTTATAACCATATACAAGATCCAGCTAAATATCCTCTAAGTGAGATAGATGTTATAGGTAAAGAAGACCTGAGAGTTTTAATGAAGTCAAAAGCCCAATTTAGCATCTTAGATGGATTGCTTATTCGTACATCTAAGAATGGAATACAGCAATGGGTGGTTCCTACCTCATATAGAGGTCTAATGTTACAACATGCCCATGATGCCCCAACATCAGGTCACAGAGGGGATAAAATCACCTATGAAATACTGCGAGATTTTGCATATTGGCCGCACATGTTGAAAGATGTCCAGACATATTGTCAGGGATGTTTGGTATGTCCCCAATATTAACCTAATACACCTACCCATAGAGCTCCTCTTCAGAAAAGAGGGATGTCTATGCCCTGGTCAGATATCCAAATAGATTTTATTGGACCAGTAACAACATCATCTAGGGGTAATAAATATATGCTAACGGTTACATGTATATTTACCAAATGGGTAGAATGCCTTCCAGCCACAAATTGTAAAACTGAAACTGCTGCAATATTATTAATAACCATGTTTTTTCCCGTTTTGGTTTACCACAACGAATTGAGTCCGATCGGGGATCTCACTTTACCAGTGAAGTAATGAACCGTATGTGGAAAATCCTAGGGGTTAAGAGAAAATTACATATTTCTTATCGTGCTGTTTCTAGTGGTAATGTGGAACGGTACAACCAATCCATTATTAGTATTTTAAAGAAATTTGTGAAAGAATCCGGTAAAGACTGGGATATAAAATTACCTTTAGTATTAATGGCTATAAGATCTACACCTAGTACTGCAACAAAAATGTCTCCATTTGAATTAATGACGGGGAGACGTATGGTACTCCCACAACACCTTATTTATAGAACCCAAGACCATAATTTAGTAAAAGCTGCTACAACCCATCAATATATAGAGGATCTGAGGAAACACTTATTTGCTTTTGCACAAAGAAATTTACAGAAATCTGCTGTAAGTACTAAAACTTATTATGATCTTAAGACATCCAAAAAGGAGTATGAGATCACAGATCAGATACATTTGTACATCTTTCAACGAAACCAAGTGAAAGAAAAAAAGTTTTTGCCTTCATGGAAAGGACCTTATACTATTATTGACAAAATTTCACCTGTTGTGTATAAAATACAAATTCCAAAAAATGGTGAAATGTTTGAAAGATGGGTTCATATTAATCAAATAAAAAGTTGTCACCCAAGATCTCAATTAAGAATCATTAACCATACTCCTGATGAATAATGTGACTTTGAATACCCTGTCTAATAAGATTATCCTATTTTTGCATTGTATAGAATACACTATTAAAACTTTTTGTTTTTATTTCCTAATAATTGAAAATGAAAGAAAGAAAAAAACAACTCTGATATGGGTGATGCTGATCCTCTGCCAAGAGGTCCGAATGGAACCTATTGTGGAACCAGGCCCTTCTTCATGAATCCTTATCCAAGAGGCTACAGGGTTTATGCTCACCGGAAGGAGATTGACATCGCAAAAGATTTTCGGGAGCGTGGATCCACAAACTGTGATTGAAAGGCAATTTAACATATCTAACATACAGATGGAGGAAACCAAAATGTGGTATCATGAACACATTGATCGATCACAAGCTACTATAAAGGAGATGTTGGAACAATTAAGGAAAACTTTTATTCCAACAGCCGACGCCCTAAACGATTTATCGGTTTCTTTATTGGGGCTGCAATAATGACTATACTTGGAGCTGTTATAGGTACCATTATGTCAATAACAAACTCTATATCTATTGAAACATTAATTAAGGAATCTAGGGAACTTCGGGATTCCTTGAAGATGGTGCAAAGAGAATTGGAACTCCAAAAACAGAAGCTAAATGACTTAATAACTGTAGTGAATGAGACTATTGTTACTACAATTTGCATTCCAAGGTTACTTCTCATTCAACTGAATTACATTGGAAGTACAGCATATCAAGGGTTGAGCCTCTATTTTTCCGGGAACCACTTACTTTTCATATTTACAACTGTAATAATATCACCTACTTTATTAAAATAGCTATATTATTTCAGAGAGGGGGTTATGTCAGAACTTCTGTATGAATAAAGTTCTATCTTATATGGATATTATAGTATAATATGATATTCCAATTATTAACCACTATTTTTATATCCATTGTATTAATATTTTATATGCTGTATATTTATATATATACCTATGCATGCAATTCTATTACGTGAATGTATATATGTGAAAAATAGGTTTTCACAGCAGCCCACAAAAGAGTTATCCCATGATTTGAATAATCCATTGTTCTATAAGAGATAAATATCTGACTAAATTCCTAAATGTAGAAGGTAATAAAATACTCCTTAAATTTTCACATGTGAAAAGTTCGTTTCATAGACACTAAGTCTAGTAAACAGAATAATAAATCTGTCTAGGGATATCTATTTGATAACATTCTTATGACTTCATCTTGTTTATAGGTTGTGGGTCAAAGGGATCATTAGCTAATTAAAAGGGATGAAAATTCAAAGGTCCGTGAGCGCCATCTTATGGTTAAAGGAATAAACGTCTATATAGAAAAATATATTCTTTATAAAATTTAAATAAGTGATGACATCATGAAAAGATTCTATTGGTTACTAGATACTTTAACTGATTTGGGATTCTGATAGGCAAATAAGCAAGAGGTATAATTATGGATAGAAACAGGATCTAAGAAAAAGGAAGGAGAGGGGAGAAAGGGAGACAAACAGGAGAGAAAAATAAGGAAAAAGAAGATAAAAGTTTTTATCTATGGAAAAGCCAAAACAACTTTGGAATTAACCAGTGGAGTTTTGTCATAATTGGTAATGTATAAATTGAGATATTTTATTTTATGATATAATTGAAAATCATTACCATAATTTCTCTGTTTGGTTTATTTCTTATCAAAAAAAGTTATTTAGATTTCCTTTTGTCATTGAAATTTATAAATCCGGATATAAATTTTAATACAAAATTAGATATCTCATCTTTCTTTTTGACCAATACAGAAAAATTAACTTACTTAGCTAATTTATCAATTATATTATAAAATACTTTACTATATTGTGTTATATTCAATACATTCCTGTATAGCTATATATTATAATATCATTAGACATTGTTAGTACATGCTAAAACGTTATTAAGAATGAATTTTATTAATTGATTTATCTGATTTTGTTCTATGGGTTGCTATTCCAGGTTTCATTGTTCATGTGAATGAAATACACTTTTATATTGAGATTTTAGGACTGTATAGAAAATATCATAAATAATAAGTATTACAATATGATGAATTAATTTTTCTTTTATTATCTGGCTGGTTATACTTTGTTTTATCTGCATTTGATTTTGATATATTACTGTGTTTTATTTGCATTTGATTTGATATATTACATTTTATCATTAGACTAGTTGATTTTGGTACTTTCAATAAATGTTATTTTATAAAAAGGAATATGTGTCTATAAATTGATTCTGAACTCAAAATTCATTATTCTATATTATATAGAAAATAATATGTCGTATTAATCCTGACAGTATCACTGACATGACAGGAAGCTGCAAGGAGGAAGCCTTAAGGAGATTGGCTGAGCAAGCAACAGCAGGTAAATAGGGGGTTAATATTGCTCTCCGGGTGCTGCATGCTGAGTGGGGAGGGGGGCACCAGGAAGTTGTGTAGACACCCCCTGGTGTCTACACGACTGCTTTTTGCCTTCAGAGTGCATAAATTAATTAATCAAGCTCACTTAGATATCCCTTTAATCAGCTTATGGTCATTAAAACTTACAAATAGGTGGAGAAATCTGATTAAACCCCATCTTAGACCAGGTGATGGTGGCCTTTGATGAATTATATTTGAGGATACAGACTTGAGGATGTATAAATGTATGTGGAGATGCTGAAATGTATGTGGATATGATTACCCATGGTTCAGGATAAGTGTAACCTATATTATTGACTAAGCACAATATGTCATAAACTTGTCAAAATCTGTTGGGCTGATAAAATAAGCTCTAGGACTGTGAACTGTGAAAATGTATACCATAAACTTTTCCAAGACATGATTAAAATCTGTTAAAGCAAAGTAATCAGCAAGTCTTAGATTCTGCAAATATTGTCTCTTGCAAATTACGGTACCTAAAACCCATATGTTGGGTAAAAGATACAAAGCTTTGTAATAAGACGGCTGGAGAAGTTAGCAGAGAAATAAGATAAGAGGATAGGCTAATAACTTGAGTGGCAATCATCTTTCTAAAATTAAACTAATACATAAAATTGTCACAATCAGTCTGCTGAAGTTTTATGACTGTGAAGTATGAACAATCACATATATAGTTGTCGTACTTGCGAGTTTGTTAGTAACGCTATGTTAAAAGTTACGAGCATGCGCATGCGCAATGAGCGCCAAAGGCGCTCATTGTGAGGCCTGAAAGTTATGGGTTTGACAAGGGCTGCAATAGGCTCCGGAGGCTCTCATTGCGGGCATCGCAATGAACGCCTTTGGAGCTCATCACAAGGCCTGTACGGGACCGGCTTGATGGGGTTGCAATGAGCGCCGAAGCGCTCTTTGCGGGGCAAAGTATGTGACTGGCTTGAAGGGGGGAGGGGCTCCAAATGGCTGCAGGCTTAAAAAAAAATACACTAATTAATGAGAAAATTAACTTACAACTCACACACAGCACAGGGGGAGAGGCAGGGACCCTGTAAGTGAGGTTGTAAGCTAATTTGATATTTAATTGGCGTATTTGGGAGGTCTGAAAACGGCTTAGCGAGGAATAAAATGGCAGCCGTAAAGCCGTACCTTTTTTTCAAGCCCGTAAACCGGAAAAATATTTTGGGCTTGGGGAAAATGAACAATTTCCCAAGCCAACAAATGGTTTCACACCCGTGAATGCCAACAGGAGCACAGAGGAGGGAGAGTGGGGGGGGGGGGAGAAAGACACAGGGGAGGGAGAGGAGGGAGTCGGGTGGAAAAAGACACAGGGGAGGGAAAAAGACCCAGGGGTGAGAGAGGGGGGAAAGAGACACAGGTGAGGGATATAAGGGGGGGGGGGGGGGGACAAGGAAGGGAGAGGGAGCAAAAAGACACGGGAGGGAGAAAGTGGGAAGAGGCATGCATTGAGCGGCGCTCATCGAGAGGCCCAGAATGTAGAAGGGAGGGGAGGCTTCCAGATAAATTTGACAGCAGACATAAAAAAATCTAATTATGAAGAATGCTAAGGCAATTAGAGACATGAATACCAGAACATCTTCTTTGGAGACAAAACTTGACAAGTTAATAACTTATCATAATTCTCTTCTAACATATACTACAAACTTAACAAATTAAAAGAGCTAAATACTTTCAGAAACTATCACCAATGCAGAGTTATGTAAATATTTAACCAACTTGATTTTTCTCAATCATACCTACATTTCCTCAAGAAGGTTGTAAATTTGATGCTTTACGAAGAACTCCATTACCTTTAAGTATGGATAATCAAAAATCAAGGGACGTTATAGTCAAAATTCACTTTCTTCCGTATAAAGAAGCTATAATGAAAGCTATCTTTAAGATTAAAAACTTTGAGACACCATTTGAAAAAAAACATTTTTTGCGTATATTTCTCCATCCCCTTTTTACAAGCGGAAGGAATTTTTGAATGTTACACAATCCTTAAGAAGAGAAGGGCTGACATATAAATGAAAATTTCCAGTACATATTTTAATTCTAAGAGAATCACACGCCAACTCAGTGAAAGAAGAAGATCTTTTACTAAGTTGGAATATTACTATGGAGAACACTACAAAAACAGACCAGAAATTGGAACTCCTAGTTAAATCTCCTGAGGGACAATTAGATGAATAGGATATACAAACCAATTGGTTCAGTCATTCTGTGATAATATATATTTTTTCCCCCGTGATTACGGGTTATTGAGATGTTGAAGTCTTAAATATTGCTATGATTACTTTTTTTTTATGATTAAGGTTAGATGTATAATGGTTACAATGGTATTATCTAGGTAGACTGATATTTAAATCAATTGACTATAGGTTTAATGACCTCAGTTATAGTCGGGGTCATATCTATGAGATATTATATACATAAGGGTATAAAGGACTTGGATGTCAAGGTTGGAAAAGTAGAACATCTTAAAATAAGAACTATTCTAAACCATATCTTTTGCTGTGCGATGTGACTAAGAAAATTTCAGGAAAGACCAACTAGAGCAGCTGAACTTTATTTGGGGTTAATCAGAGGCACTTTAAATGATGGCAGGTGTATGCTGACTCCTATTTAACACGATTTGGAATATGATTGCTTAATTCTGAAGACAGCTACATCCCCAGTTACAGTATAGGAGTGTGTGCAGAATTATGCAACTACATTATTTTTATTTTTTATTTTTATTCCCTTCACCTAAAAGATTTCAGTTTGTTTTTCAATTGTCACATTAAATAGTCACATTAAAGGTGGAAAAAGTTCTGAAATGATTTATCTTTGTCTCATTTTTTTACAGCACAGAAACCTGACATTTTAACAGGGGTGTGTAGACTATTTATATTCACTGTAGTTCATTTTGACTAATCACATTTTATGAAAATCACAAAACCTTATTAAGATGGTATCACTAAGTAGAGATAATTTAGATAGTACTTAATTTGTTTGGTTGCTATTCGACTTAGGAAATATAAGTGAGGTTTCATGTCTTCCTTAAAGATCACAAAAATAAAATTCACATGAGCGAATTAATTGTATTTGGTTTAAAACAACAGAAGGTCTGGATAAATGTATATGTCTTGGACTTACCTTATATTATAGAAGTAAAATATTGAACCTTAAGTCATATATTTACTATTAATAAAGGATCATAATAGATATCAAACTAAGATTAACTCTTGAGAATTACTATGGAATGGTAATAAAGATCATATCTCATAACATTAAAGGCTTCAATTCCCCTTTGAAAAGGGAAACCTGCCTTTGCCAACTATGTTAAAAGCAAGGTAGATATTATTTTCCATAAAGAGACCCACTTAAGAAAAGAATCGATTCCATTCACAACTAATAAAATATTTAGTATAAGATTAGTATCTATACATAATAACAAATCCAGAGGTGTCTCAATTTTCTTTAATAGAAAATTCATTTTGCGAGAACAATACAAAAATATTGATGAAGAAAGCAGATACATCATATGGGTGAATATTTACGTTTTGAATAAAAACCAAATTAAATTCTTCAGAAAGGTTATGAATCTGGTACAAGAGGTTAGAAAGGGTTCCTTTGTTATTTGCAGTGATTTTAATATGGTTTTGGACCCTTTATTAGATAGAATCTCAACCTCCAAACTCAAATCAGAAAATTTTATTACAAACTTAGCTTCAGAGTTTAGATGAGAAATGTTGAAATGTGAGTTGTACGATGTGTGGAGAACTCTACCCCCATATGAAAGAGATTATACTTTCTTCTTACACTATCACAACTCATACTCTAGAATTGACTACTTTTTGGTAGATCTTCCGTTTTTAAATATTACTTACGGTTATCTACCGAGATATTTGCATCCTCTTGGTCAGACCATTCTATGATAAAAATCACTTTAAAAGAATCCCAAGAAGAATTTGCAAGAAAAACTTGGAGATTTGATTCATCCATTCTCAAAGACCAAGACCAAGTAATTAATATTAAGGAAGAAATTCAAAACTTATTTCATGATCATAAAGACTCCGTCTCTTCACCTTCAGTTTTATGGTGCTCATACAAGGCTTATATGCGAGGCATTATAATATCAAAATTGTCCAAATTAGGAAGAAAAGAGGTAAACTGCTGAAATTGCTTTATATAGAATTAGATAAATTGCAAAAAATTTATAAAACAACTCTGAAGAAAGATCTTACCATACAGATTAATAAACTTAATCTTCAGATTTAAAAAAATCCCCAGAGTCAAATAGACAGTTTAATATGGAAATGACAACAAACCTAAAATTTCCTGGGGAATAAGACTGGCAAATTTCTAGCTAATACAATTAAGAGACAAAGACTACAAAATAGAATAGCTAGCTTGTAAGGTTCAGATAACCTGATACATTCTCACCCAGGAGAAATTGGAAAACAGTTTGTAGAGTTGTATAGCTCTCTGTATAATGTAGAACAAGGAGTTAATTTTACAAAACCAGATAAATCAGAAATAGAAAACTTTCTAAGGAAACTTAACCTTCCTAAAATAACTGAAGAAGAGTTAGAGCATTTAAATAAACAAATATAAAAACAGGAGATTGAGCAAACAATAAATAAATCCCAAAATAATAAAGCCCCAGGCGTAGACTGGTATGATAATTTATATTATAAAACATTTTCATCCAGTTTGAGTGAGTATTTATGTGATGTGTTTGATGCAATTAAAACAAAGGGTGAACTACTATCTGAATTAGTAAGGTAAAAATCCAAAAGATCCCAAGAGCTATTGACCAATTTTGCTTATTAATTGTGATTTAAAAATATACTCTAAAATTCTGGCTAATAGATTGTGTCAAGACAGGTACATTTAGATCAGTCAGGGTTCATAAATAAGGGACAGGAGACAGCTGGGACTTCAGAAATATGCAGACTTGACCTTCAGAAATATGCAGACTTGTCCTTCAGAAATATGCAGACTTGCAAGAGGCGCATTATACTAATTCTAAAGCATTTATATCAGGCTTTGGCATCAAAACTGAGAGATTTGAAATCAAAAACGGTATCAAATGGGTGTCCCCTTTCACCCCTGTTGTTTGTATTTATTTATTGAACCATTGGCTTAAGCCATAAGAACATCAGAGGGAATCCAAGGGATACAGATAGGAGAGCTTTCGTGTAAAATTCTTTTGTTTGCAGATGACAACTCTGATAAACCCAGAGGTGTCGTTGTCTCATTTACACAAGATACTGGAGGAATTTGGTAGGGTTTCCTATTTTAGAATTAATTACTCTAAAACAGATATCATTTCTAAAAGTTTAAATTCGAAATTACATATAATGATAAAAAAATAAGGATAAAACGTAATACTACTAAAAATAAATTTTAACATGGAGGTCTAGATTTCCCTTCGATAAAAGATATGCATGACTATTATATTATGTCATGTAATTGATTAGAATAACCCATATACAACTTCAGTATGGAAAAAAAATGAAGAAAATATATTACATAAGATGCCAATCTAACTTATTCTTTGGCTCCCCAAATTTGATAAATCCAACTTTAAAAATCTTTCAAAGGGATACAATTCAGTAATTAAATACTGGTTTAAGAACAGAGATAAAATTAATGTATTTTCCTTTCCCTCTTTGGAGACCCCAATTGAGATGTTATCATATGTCAAAAAAGATATAGATTTTAATTACTTACAGAAATATGTAGTTGTTAAGATAGGGGATCTTTACTGTAACGGTACTATGTTGGATTTAAATTCCATATGAGGAAAATTTGAGTTTAAAAGATTTTCGTGGTTAGATTATCAAGCTTTAATAAATACCTTACAACAATTAGGATTCCAACAGGATATGGTGAAAAAAACTGACACCTTTTGAAAAATTATTAACCAAAATATTGATTCACATATAATCTCAAGATGCTATAAATTAATTAGTGCAAGCTGGCATCTGACTAAATTATCAGATTTGTTGGCATGGGAGAAAGTTTTAGCGAAGAACGGTGCCATAAAAACTTGGTTAGATGTATTTAGACTAATTAAACAATTATCAAGTTTCGCCTCATATACAGAATTATATTTTAAAACCTTCCAAACATGGTACTTGGTCCCTAAATCTATTAATAGATTTGATGTAAATAATACCTGCTGGAAAAATTGTGGTCAACAAGGTACCACTATACATATGTGGTGGGAATGCGAGAAGGTTCAATCTTTTTGGAAAATGTGTAAAGTACAGATCTCAAGGATTGGAGGTAAAGATATTCCCTTCAATCCTCAATTTATGATATTACATCTGGAGATTAACAACCTTATTAAATTGCAATTTGGCCAATTGAATAGGGCTCTATTTAAGCACATAGCATATTTGTTTACAGAAGTTTTTAGTTAGTGAAGACCTTGCTTTTGGATAGAAGTTCACTAACTAAAAACTTATATAAAAAAATATGTTATGTGCTTAAATAGAGCCCTATTCAATTGGCCAAATTGCAATTTAATAAAGCTGTTACTCTCTGTTTCCACAGAGTAAATATATAATATCTCACATTTTTGTTGGTAGCTAAGTGGCTTCTAATAAAATATTGGAAACTTGATCAAATTTGATCATGGTCCGAAATGGTGTGTTTTATAACCAGAAATAGGGAATTTCATAACGATTGGCCCGTAGAAATATAAAAAAAAATGTGATTATCTGTAAACTGGCAATTTTGGGATCTGTACATCGGATAGTGTTCTCCCCTTTTCTCCCTCCTCTGCTCCTTAAAGGTCTTCTCTTTGAGGCCTTCCAGATGTTTACCATACCATTGTTTGTCACGATGAATAAGTAATATACAATTATATTGTATGATTGGTTTATGTATGTTTTTTATTGTTGTTTGTATTATTGAATAAATAAAAAAATACTGAAAAAAAAGAAAATACTACCTTGCAAGTCGTCTCCTTGCCTTAAGCTTATTCCCAGGTTCTCTAAAATCATTCTTTGGGACACTCCATCTTCCACTAACTTTATTGTTGTTACCAATACAGTGGTGGAAAAAAGTATTTGATTTTTAATTGCACACTTTAATTGCACACATTCAACTAATTACTGTATGTAACTTCTAAAAGTGGTTAGTTGAACCAGAATTTATTTAGACATTTCACACCAAAGAATGTACTTCTTCAATCAATACTTTTCAGTTTGTTTATATTTACATAATATGTAGATCTTTTTTCCACTTTGACATTATGGACTATTTTGAGTAGATCAGGTACATAATTTCTTCATTAAATCAATTTAAAATTCTGGTTATAACAATTCCAAGGAGAGTATTTATGTAATTTACTGTATATTTTATCATTGTAATAATGGGAAATAAGTCTGATCTTTATAATATAAATATGATGCCATTTATATTATTCAAGCCAAAATGCTTGTCTTGCATGTAAAAGAACATGTTTGAAATATTAAAAAGTAACTAAATAAACTTGATAAGAAGTAAAATGTTTTATGAAATGGGGCGGCAACAGAGATTGGTGAGTAAAGGTCATGAACCTTGTGGAGGCAATGACGTGGAGATAGAAGGTTGATGGACAGGACAATTAGAAATGAGGTATAGTAGTACAGGTGGGCCAAGAGGATTGTATTAGAAATGTGTGATCTTCTGGAGATGCTCATTTAACAGACCCTTCAGACGAATTTAATATAAAATGTTCTAAATTTAAATATTTGTTTCCTCATGAATAATATAAAATGTATGCTTAATTTACTTTTAACAATGCCATTTTTCATATTTGTGACCTAGTATACTGCATTCTGGGAGCAAATGCTAAAGAAAGGACATTCCCACAGCGTCTCGTGCTGCAAAGACAGTTTATACTGACATAATTTTCAATTTTTATTATTAAACTGAAAAGAAAAATGAAACATTTATAGAAGAATTACACTGACTAGGTTGACTTTTCACAGTTCAAATGGCACCTTTATGCAAAAACTGCAGGACTTAGTTAGGAACTAAATGTGAGTCATGAAAGGAAAGTGCAGAGTCCTGTATGACCAGAGCCATGACCTCGAGGGATTAAAGTAAAGGTTTATATTCACTGTAATTAAAAGTATAGAAATGATAGACCATTTACATAGTCATTCATTTTCATCTTAATGTGGTTCTCTTCTCATCTTCATTAAAGTTGTTTTTGTTGATGGTAGATCCAACAATAATTACTGTTGTCCAGCAAAAGTGGTTTTCATCGTTGAACGCTCAATGTACCATTTTGATAAGGAGTCTTTTAAGAGAGACATGACTGTACTAAAAAAAAAAAATAGTATGTTGTGGTTTACCTTATTGTAGGCTATAGCATACTGTAGTATAAATGAGCATGTTTCAGGCCCTGAAGACATTGATGATGTTTACATGTACTGCTTTGCCAAACTCTTAGCTCCAATTCCCAGACAATCAATGCACCATGGGGCACAAAGTAACAGCTAAATAATTGCACTCCAAATATGTTGTCAAAACCTATTTTATTAAATGATTTCTGTAATAACAGCCAAGCAGACATGCTTCTGGCAATATGCAATGAAACAAAGGCCTCTTGCTGAAATTAATACTTGGTGTGTTTGAATGGCTTGAACTTTGCAAAGGGAAACAACTACAGTAAGTGATAGCTGATCAGATTTGTACACATCTGTCCTCCGTAAAATGATCTGAAACATTATTAAAGAACAAAAAATAATCCCCACTAGACCTAAACTGCACATTATAAAGCCCCCAGAAGGAATCTTAATTGCCAAAGCTTTCACCAAACATAATATTGCAACAAAATAGACATTGTGCAGCCTTTGTACTGATATGACTTATAAGTAAACATTGAATGTTATAAAAATAGGTTGATAATATTTCCCTCAAATCACTTAAATTAAGTAATTAGCAATCCAGGCATATGTTTTGGCAAATAAAAGTAACAGGTATAGAAATCTGTCATAGGTATCTAATGTATATATATAATTTTCCAACAAGAAAACAAAACATTTTATTTATAGAAAAGAGCAGAGTAATAGTGGCACATCTGGAAAGGTTTTTACTAGATCAGAACTCCTTGTTTTTGTCTAATAAGCATATGAGCATCTTGTTGATTGTAGAGTTTAAGTTCCTCTGAAGGACAACACGTTTATGCATTGAGCAGTTCATGTTCCTTATCTGTTTTTCCAACAGCATCAGGATTAGATAATGGATCAAGGTCAGCAAAGAGATTATACCAAGTACTCAGATCCTTAGTGCTTTTGGAAACATCTGAAAAAAATCACAAATATGAATTCTAATTAATTGTAGAAGAAAACAGTCAAGAGAAATGCTGACTAACTTTTATTGTCATTTTAAGACAAATTAAAAACTCAGAGGAAAGATGCTGGACTATGTTGTCTTCACTCTTCAATTCCCTAAATCACTATGAGCATGTGCTAGCCCTATGACCTCCACCAAGATTGAAAATATTTATTAGTAATAGGATCAATTATGTTGATTCATACATATTAAATAGCAAGTTCTTTTCAAGTTTTAGCTAATTAAATACGTTTTATAGCATTCTATACTCAGTTTGCATTTAACTTTTAGCAAAAACATCTTAAACCACCATTAAAATATAATCACTCTATTTTAAACAAATACATATTAACAACACAGAAATATACAGCCACTAGAACATGGAACAGAAAAAATGATGCGATTATGCACAATGTATAGACAAAGCAGTCTAGAAATAATCTGTAATCTGACCTTTTGGTGGTATCTTGTTAACATCTGAATTGAGGTTACTAGATGCAGGAGCTAGCTGAGACGGCGATGGTGACATAGGGGCCCCGCTGTTGGCTGTCCAGCCTGTAATTTTTATAAATAAATGTTAGAGACCCATTTTGACAGTAAAAAAAAAATGGCTTTATTTTGAAGCTGGTTTAGGCCTTCAACCTGCTTTACTATATACACACACGTACGCATGCATTCATTCATACATACATACATACATACACAAAGTGCCTTACATTTTCTTCTAAAATATACCCTGTTTCAAATACCAGAATTAATAAAACAATAATTCTTAATCAAGATAGTAAACACCTCTACAGTCACTGGGACAGGGATTATCACATTTATTGAGGAAAGAAATAACAATATAGTATAACATGGCTCTAGTCTTGTGAGGTGGATTCTTAGCATCATGGAAGAGTAAATTTAGATCCACACCAAGATGGCATCTTCAAGAATTCTGTTCAGTCGCCACTGAAAAAGACCAAGTAAATCCTCCCTTAAGCCAGTTTAGATGCTGCATGCCCTCTCTCTTCTACGCTCTCATGGAACAATGATGTCTGTGTCTTCTTCTAGATTATAGTCATCTGGGTGTAGATTTTCAGACATCTAATTTAAATCCACAGGGAACCACTTCTCCAGGGTCGGTGTTTGATTACAACCTAGTGAATGCAGAACAAGCTCCTAAGTGGATCTGTGACCTGAAAACAAGCTGGTTTCTTCTTAAATATTATCGATACTTCTCTATATACTGTGCAAATAATGTTTTATTGATTGTACTTTAGGAAACACTTCACCATTTTATGAAGTTTGTAACTTCAGAGCAGTGCAGAGGTAAACAATGTTTGTAATAGGGATAAACACATGTCAAAATGTCCCAGCTGACCATATCGGAGTCAGTCATTCAGAATGACAGAGGTAATGACTGACTCACCTGTACACAGTGGGGACATTATACAATCCTGGCTGGGGTTTGGCACCCTAGGGGCCTCATTCTATTAGCGGCCGTACATCGGCCGTAAGGCTGCGATTCCTTGCGGGGGTTCAGTTAACTCGCGATTCTATTATACGGCCCCGCAAGGATCTCCTTTTACGGCCGGCCACATATCTTGGAACCGGACGTAAGCTGTGAAATATAAAAACTCAAAAATAAATTCAAGCCTGCACTGTACAGCTCTGTAAATGCTAGGGATCATATTGGGGGACATGAGGATTAAAAGGAACCCACTCTCAAGCTTGCACATCAGCCCAAACCCAAGTTCAAATTAACTGTTTATTTTCCGGCTGCGGCGTGGGCAAGTCCAAGCACTCTGGACTTTTTACATGGATATTTTACGGATATTAAAAATAAAATATTTTACGGATTTGAGTATCGGATAATTATGTGCTATTTTTTCTAACACCTAAAATCCCTTTATAGTCTTTTCAAAGTGCAGGATGGCTTTATTTGAGCTATTTTATGTGCTTAATTGGTGCTAGCGGGACCTCTTTCCTGCAAGTAAGCTGCGGCTCGTTTTTAGCCTTGCAGAGAGGTTTCCCGGAGCAATTGAATTGCAAAACTCTTGCGGCCGTTTTAGATCAAAGGCTTTCCTCTGGCGCGAGCGGCCGCAAGAGATAGCAAGGCACTGGCCGCAAGCCTGCCGGAGCCTCCGGCCGTAAGGGAATAGAATAGCCGAATAGCTTGCGGCCGGTCCTTGCGGCCCCGCAACGGCTGCGGTCGCTAATAGAATGAGGCCCTAGGTCACTAGTTGACTATCCCTGTTATAGTGATGTTAATAGTTGTGATAATTCTACTTTAAAGAAATCTGGAAGTCATTCCTAAAATACCCAAACGCAGCACAAACCAATGTATTGAAACTTGGAAATTGTGTTGGTACTTGGGTAACGAAATCAATTAGTCCATTTCTTGCAAGCAAACATAGAGAAATGTTCAGTTATCAACATATTTAAATATAAAACAGATCTTTAGTCTACACAGCAGTAATTTTATGATAGGTAGCTAAAGAGTCAATAGATTAATATAAATATTTTCACTTACCATGGAAAGAAGACTGGAAATCATTCATATCTTGGTCTAAGAGCTGTGAAGGGAGGAAACCTGCGGATGAATCTGCATTTGGCTCCTTGTCTCCAGGTGCTGGGTTCATGGGCGGAACATTGAAAATGTGATCTCCAAAAACTTCAGACCACTCTTTACTGAGGTCGCCACTATCCAGAGATGTAGCATTTAGAATCTCATTTAGCAGCCTCATTTCATCCTTATCCCCAGACTCAGCACTAAGTGGTTCTGTAAGGGATTCCTTAGATACTGCTTAAGGAGTAGAATTAAAAACACAACTAAATTACAAACGGTATTACTTATACTCTTCAACATGTAACTGCAACTTAACTATTGGTCATTTAGCTATGAGTATGGACTATTGTGATTATGGAAGTATATTCAACAAAAAAAAAAAAAAACGCCAAACAAATATGGTGTCCCACTCCATGTTCATCAAAGCGGAGTCCCACCATATTTTTTACACATACAAACATGGTGTAGTATACATTCACTTAAGTTATATGTATTAAGGCATTTTTGTGAAACAACAGATTCAACTTAACCAATGGTTGTTACATCATTGTAGGAGTTTTTGTTTTGTTTTAAAGATAATAAACTAGCTACTTGAGATGGTCTTAAAATTTAAGCTACAGTTATAACACTATCCTATATTTATCTTGTACTATTTGCATTTTGGGCCATTACAAAAAAAAAACAACAAAAAGAAAACATTGGTATACACAGTTTGTTAATCTGTTTAATTTAAACACATACCACTTTCTTCAAACAGCAATTTCTCTTCAGGTTTCATATCTAGCAAATCATCCAATGCACCTAGAAAAGAGATCATCATCAACAAGCATTTTACACATAGAAAATATTTTAACAAGTAGGCAGAGTTAAAAAGACATCACAAATAGTTACTGACTGGGAATATTCTTATTATTAGGAACCCATGTTTTAATAGAATTCAAGATCTTTACATTTTATGAATAATTTGAATATCTTCTTTAATTCTTGCATGCTTTGTATATTGACTAAGCATTGTTTGAACCCTGCTTTCAGACAAATACCTGAGTAAACTCTGGTTATGACATAATTACTGATTTGTATACAAAGACTATTTGGGCAATTTTATAAGCAAATGAATATATTAATATTTATACTTACTTTTACATTTAACTTTAATTTCAAAAGGCAAAATCTTTAAAACTTACTTTCAAGAAGTAAATAGGCTGCAATCGGTTGGCTTTGAACCCCACACAGTAATTTTATGTTTCTATGAATAAGTTATGCTATCCAAAATACTGTATATGTGTTACAATTCAGCTTCCATTCTAAACATAAACATTGCATGTCTGATAAGTTATCTGGTATAAAACTTTAATAAATATTTCAAAGTTTGGCATATTTACATGTTGGTAGATGTATGGCACTTCCTAGAGCACCTAAAATGTTAGATTAGTTTCCTATAAAAAATAAATTTTGAAAAAAATTACCATCAAAGGCATATAGGTTTCCCGTTTCCAGTTCAGCTTCAGAAATGCAACGTGGAAAAAAAGCAGATAAAAAAAAAAATAATTCAAACCATAAATACAATTTAAAAATTGGAGAAGCACTTCAATACCATTTCAAAAATAGTAAAAATACAGGAGGTTAATAATACACCATCAGTGTGTGTATATATATATATATATATATATATATATATATATATATATATATATATATATATATATATATATATATATCAAAGAAAGAGGAAAGAAAAAAACTAATTGCAAGGCTCAATAAATATATAAAAGACTGCATAACTGTCAATCTAAACAAAGAAATAGCAAGGAGAGATATCAAGGATACAATTTATTAAATGGGAACTAACATGAGAAAGCCAAATCAGCTCATAGAATGGCCTTAGTATGTATGAAACATCACTAGCGTGGACAAACCATTGACTGCTTTCTTTATGATAATAGGGATTCTTATATGGTTAATGATCGCTGCCACTGACAGGTACACTCTCTATTTTGATACCATTTAATGCCACCACCACTGTGTTGCACATCAACCTCCTTTATTTTAAATATATTTCTTCTTTCCCCCTTTTTTTTGGTTAATAGATATTTTATGATTAAAAGTTAAATTTTAATGGTTTGTCTGGCAGAAATGCTAGTTGCAATTGATATACTTATTGGCTGTGATTTGAATGGTTTGGCCACGTTAGTGATGTTTCATACATCCTAAAGCCATTCTTTGAGCTGATTTGGCTTTCTCATGTTAGTTCCCATTTAATAAATTGTATCCTTGATATCTCTCCTTGCCATTTCTTTTGTTTAAATTGACAGTTATGCAGTCGCTTACCTATATTGAGCCTTATAATTAGTTGCCCTTCTTTCTTTCTTTCTTTCTTGTTTGATATACCATAGCAACTATAAGGTTCAATTTTGAAAGTATAATATTATAGGTGCTACCACACAATTCTTTGTGTACACATACACACATTATATATCTATATATATATCTATATCTATATATACACACATACATACATACATGCACACACTAACACTTTAATTTAAAAAAAGTGTGTATATCTATGCACAACTTTTTCTATGTACCTATACCTCTATATCTGTACATCTTTAAATATATAACAAAATAAATAAATAAATAAATAAATAAATAAATAAAGTACACTGTGGAAAAACCTCTCCAACTCCAAAACCAGAAAGGATACAAAGAAAGAAACAGATGGATGTGGCTGGAAATTCAAACAGTTGCTAAATAATTATGAATCTAAAGAAAGAAAAGAAAGTGGCAACTACTAATGAGAAGGAACAGACAACATTAGTCCAAATGATTAAAGGCCAATAAACATCTGTTACATCAGCTCATCTGGTTGACCACATAGTTGCTTAGAAAACCAACTTGTTGTAGGTCATATGCATTGCCTACTTTAATATGCATTGCGAAACGTGCTTTGGGTGTTGGTGCGCATGCGCAAGCCATTTAGTTTCCTATTGGCTAGTTTTGCGCATGCACGGGTGTGAGGACGTACGCAGGCACGTCACCGACGAGTGACGCTGTGTTTGGCGTTAGTAGCCGGTCTGCCAGCATGGATTTTAGGCCTGACGTCTGTTCCCTGTAAGGGGTAATTTGCAGGTGAGATTTACCAGTTTACAAACTGCCGGTTTGTTAGGACACTGGTATCAGTGAAGGCGCACTTCACACAACAAAGTAAGGAGTGATTCCTACTTAATCACACGTCTAATACATGTTGCACACTTACTCTATAGGAGTGCGCTAATTTGAGCCACAAGTATATCATAATGAACTATTATTATATACTAGCAACTTGCCTGTCAAAAATGACAGCAATAAAATGTGAATCCTGGCAATGCTGTTTGCCACACAATGGGAGCCTCTATCCCTCTACTTTACTTGCCTCGCGATGAGCCTTCGGAGTGTCTCTCCCTCTGTCTACTTCCTCCCTTGTGTCTCATTTCCCTCCTCCTCTCTCTCCCTTGTGTACCCCCCCCCGTGTTTTTACCCCCTCTCCCCCGTGTCCCCCCCGTCCCTGTGTCTCTTGCCCCCCCCCTGTGTCTTTTTCCCCCTTGTGTGGTTTTCCCGTGTCTCTTCCCCACCACTGTGTCCCTTGCTCCTCCTCTCCCCTGTGTGTCTACCCTCTCCCCTGTGTCTAATCCCCCCTCCTCTCCCTCCCCTGTCTCTCGCCCCTCCTCTCCCTCCCCTGTCTCTTCCCCCTCCTCTCCCTCCCCTGTGTCTCCCCCCCCTCCCCTGTGTCTCTTCCCTCTCTTCTCCCCCCACTCCTCTGTCTCTCCCCCCACTCCTCTGTCTCTCCCCCCACTCCTCTGTCTCTCCCCCCACTCCTCTGTCTCTCCCCCCACTCCTCTGTCTCTCCCCCCACTCCTTCCCTGTGTGCCTCCCCTCCTCCTCCTTGGTCTCGGTGCGTCGCAAGGTGCATGCACGGTTTACGCTGTGCAATGCGCATGCGCGGTTTAAGCCGCCCAATGCACATCACATTGTGCAATGCGCATGCGCGCCCATTGTAGTTTGACAACTATTATATGTGATTTTATGATACAAGTGTGATTTGTTTGTGGTTATAGACCCAGTGCCCCTGGGTTAGCATTTTTCTCACGCAATAGTAGATTATGCATACCCTTACTGAGAACGATGTTTGATACTTAGGTCATGATATGACTAGCCCCTAATCATGATATCTAATATACATTTACTTGTTGTTACCCACAAGTCAATTTAGTCAATTGATATATCACTTGCTATTAGGTCCATCCACGTACTGCCAGATCGTAGCTCCAGTCCTACACCCACCAGGATGTTTTTATACTTTGTTTCGTTCCTTACCTATATATACTTTTTTTAGCTTGAACCATTAAAGGTTATGTTTTATCTTTTTTAATAACTGCACTTTATCATCTAATCCATGTTCTCAGCTATGATTTGGTATGTCCATGACCTACAACAAGTTGATTTTCTAAGCAACTTTGTGGTCAACCAGATGAGCTGATGTAACAGATGTTTATTGGCCTTTAATCATTTGGACTCATCTTGTCTGTTCTTTCTCATAAGAAGTTGCCACTTTCTTTTCTTTCTTTCTTTAGAGATATATTATATATATATATATATATATATATATATATATATATATATATATTCTATAAGATACATTAACTATTCTACTGCATTATTACTATTTTAAAAATGTTAACCAACTAGTCCAGGAAACACAAAAACAAAAGATATATCCTTTCTTCTGAAAGAGTAGGATGTTTACCAGCTAACTCTGATTCTTTGTTCTGCTGTTCATCCTCCAAAGAAATCAGCCTATAAAAAAAATACATAATAATTTTTTTTTAATGCAATATATGTCATGTTTATAAAAGCAAATAAAATGAAAATACTTAGAAAATCTAAATCTAAAAAAATAAATAAATAAATAAATAATGAAATCATAGTAATTGTAAATGCAGAGCAGCTGCGTGTTTTGGGGAGAACAATTTGCTAAATAAAACTGAACAAAAAACAACACTGATAAAAATAAAAACAGTTTTTAGTTAAAAAAAACTAAACCGAATAAAAACACATTTAGCGTAGGAAGTGGGAGATTATAGAGATCATCACTACCTGTATTCTTCCCTCCCCTTGGGCACATGAATTATAATGATATCTTAATTTTGGTATTTTTGTCTGGTAGACCATTTTTGCTCCCATGGTTATTCTAAGTGTAAATTATAAGTTACTCTGCCGCTCCTATATACACACACATTTACTTTGTATTCTTATGGTGCTCAATAATACTCACTGATCATCAGATGTACGGGAAGCATCTTCTTTGACTTTTTTCTTCTTCTTGGACGGTCGACTGAGTTTGTCCACTGGATCCTGTAAGCTCTTAAAAAAATGGAGTCAAACTGTAAATAACACTACCAATTTACCATTATTATAATTTTAAAAAGTGCATAAATGTCATATTTCAAAATTTGGTTGTGTTTAACAGCATATTGAAATAAGTATAACTGTCTTTTTTTACACACTTTTTGGTAGGAGTATTTCCAATAATGCTATTAAAAAATGTTTTCCTTGCATTTAGTCATTTTATCTGTTCTAATCAATTATCACAGTGCATACATATTATTAACGTAACTATTATTATTTTGCTTAATTAACGTAGGTAACATTATGATTCTATGAAAAATAAAAAAAGTTATAATTGTTTAGCCAAGGCTAAAGTCTTTTAAATAAGATAGTAGTCGAAAAACTTTACATTCTTGTCAGGTATGTAACAAAATTATCAGCTATGTAATACAGGAACAGGATCCCTTGTGGTCCAGTTGTTAGGATTCTGTGTTTTCACAGATGAGACCTAGGTTCGATCCCAGTCAGGGAACCAAGAGGTCCCACCACCCTGAAGCGGAGTAGGGTTGGGCCTGGTCAGTACTTGGATTGGAGACCACCTAGGAATACTAGGGGCTGTATGCTGTGGCCCACTGGAGAAGGAACTTGCATCCCACTCCAGTATCTCTGCCATAAAAACTAAGTCGATCAGCATGGCCATGGACATAAAGATGTACCTGTGATCTACGTTTTATTAGATCACAGAGTCAGAAACGACTGAAGGATGCAAAGATAGGAACATAAAAGCATTTTTAAAGAAAAACTTATATTTAGAGGATTGATTGTAACATGGAGGTTTCCATCTTGGACTGGTAGTCTGTTTAACTAAATCAAAAAAGAGATAGATACTTTCTAAATTAGGAGGGAACAAGTTCTACAATGTCTGAAAATATTCCAATAAATAGAACTAGACAATTAGTAAGTGTAATGTGGTCCTGTATACAAAATTGAGTAAATAATACCCATACAAATTGGGAGTACTAGATATTTTGATATCACTATATATTTATTTTATATACATTTTTGTGACTATCTCTGGGAAGCCAACGTATAATTTTATTTTTTTTAATCGCCGTAGTTATTATTTTTGCTGTAATTTTAAATGTAACAATAAAGGAAATAATTTTAAATATACTACTCCTTGTGATAAATTCTCTTAAGGGTTACAATTAGATATATAAGTGTCTTTCTTCTCTTTCTTTAAATGATAGTCTGTTTGTAGTTTGGGGACGGAAAAAAAAAATACTGGGGGGAGTCACACCTACTGAGTTCTATTATGGGACAAGATTAAATGGCAATGTTTAAACAGACCTAAAAACAGAGACCTAAATCCACGGTTCCTTCTATTTCTTCCAGATTCTGAAGGTATTTTCATAACAAAGACAGAATGTATGTATGAATGGAAATTTAACAAATAAGAAAAAGACTGTGAGATATACTTAGATAATGTCGATATTACAAATAATCCCTGTTTAGACCTCAGATAGAAAAAAAGAAAAGATGGCGAGGAAGACAGATAACTATAAATGTTAGATCATAAGATATCACACTGTGTATTGTATCTCTATTCATTTGTTCCCTTACATATCTGTGATGTTTATATACCTGCCTAATAAAAAGAAATGGAGATAAAAAAGACAAAGTATGTAATCAAAGCAAAACTGAACAACAGATTTAAATAAATGTATAAATCCTTTAATTTTTAACATAATAAAACAATTTGCACAATATCAAGTTAAGTCCTTTTAGACTTGTTTTAGTCTGTGCCCTCAGCACATTGCACAAGCATTCACTATCAACCCTTTTAATTTATACAATATTATTCATATTAAGTGTAACTTATTTTTCATATGACATACAATAAAATTTAACATATTACAATAATGCACTTGTCAGTAATGGCAAGGAAGAGTGGTATACTGAAGTTCTCGATTTACTTTGTTCACCTAAACCCTTATTTAATAATTTTGGATGGATGTGCATTAGGTTAGATACATTTGACACTGGAATGGATGGAACACATTGTGGGTGTAAAACCTATCACATATATAGTTGTCAGCAGGCGGACTTGGCAAAATCCGTTGGTAACGCAACAGGGAAGATGTGGTCAGGCAAGGAGCGCCAAAGGCGCTTCTTGCGCTGGTGGAGATGAGCGCCATAGGCGCTCATCCCTACGACCCCGTACCACTTTTGGACCACAAATGCGGACCCTCGCGAAGCGAGAGGCCGCATTTGCGGAAGTGGAGGCTCCCACGTCGGCTGCAATGAGCCCAAGACTCATTGCACACCGCAAATGCTGACGAAACACCCAACCACTAAATATGGACTTACACAAAAAATACGAGCTGCGGGACTGACCCAAAAAAAATTGTGGACTTACTGAAAAATAAATACTACTTGCGGGACTTAGAAAAAAGTACATTACGGACTCGCAAAAATACGATCTTAACGGACAACCAGCGCACAACCAAAAACATTAAAAATACAATAAATACACACAAAAAACAAACAAAAATAATACCCACAGCAAGGGGGGACACCCAGGACGTCTGCAACAGGTTACACATCGATTTCAGTAGAATTTAAAAAAGTTTAGACACTCCAAACTTCCCTAAGCGAGAGAAAAAATGGCCGACGAAAAAAACTAAAACGAGGCTACACGACCCCTAAAGCCGCAAAAAAACGACAGGCACATACAACTTTTACTAAAACCCGTACGACCTACAACATACACCATTAGCAAGGATGAAAAATCTTCCAAACCTGCGTTCCACATACACATTCAGCGGCATTTTACAACACTACCTTACAGAATGTGGAAGTACCCTGCTACACTAACGGTTTCTGCACGCGCACGCAGCCTATTTACACTACACACTGCACACATTGATGACACTTACACCTCAGCTCAACAACACTGCAAATCTACATTGGATGCTGCAGGAATATCAAAACAGATTGTCAGCTCTTCAGACCATTGCTTGCTGCATATATTAACTACAAATCAGTAAGGTATCATTATGTAGTCATTCATTATCATTAAACATACACATATACAACACTTTAAAAAACACCACTATACACGATTGCAATCACGGCGAAGGCGCTCATTGCCAGCCACACCATGAGCGCCAAAGGCGCTCAGCGCCAGGCTCACAATGAGCGCCGAACAATCTCAGCCGACCAAAACACTTACTGTCTGGGGCAAACAGCATTACCTGCCTTACAATTTTATTGCCCCGTCATTTTTGACGGGCAAGTCGCTAGTTTTTTATATTATTGAAGCTACAGTATGTCTTCAGTTAACTTCTTAGAGCAGAAATGAAAATTAGTTGTCCTGATTTTCTTTTGTATACTTCAAATAATAATCTTTGGTCAGAAATAAGAGCAAGCATATGTCTAAATGCATACTGGGAGCATCTACATTTTTACAATTAATCTAAAGGTAGTCCGTGAAAAATCAATTAAATAAAACCATTATTTCAATTACATAAAAGAGAAAGACCAGTAGAGGAGTGAATACACAGAGTTGGGCTCCCTGCAAAAAGCCCCACAGCTTGAAACAGCACTGCACAATATTCCAATTATCAAAATCTGTCACTTGCTAGTTCAGGCGGGAGAACGATACTTCGAATCCCACGAAATTCAAGCTGACTTCATCTTGGCAAGGGCCATGTTGGCATGAGCAGCTTGGAACTCTGGAAGGGTCCACCTCCTACTCAATGTTTTTAGTTGCCAAAATGACCTTTTTAAAAATATATTCCATGAGTGAGGAAATTGAAATGATAGAAAAAGGGGGGTGCAACAGCTTGCAGCTTGACAAGGAATACACAGGGGATTATTAATATAAATTTTCCACATCTAGTTGTTGGCACTAAGTCATGATGGGCAGGGAATTTATTAAATTTTTACATCAACTAATGAGAATATTATTCACCTCTCAATTTGGCTCTCAAAAGATTTCTCAAAACAACATACAGATTTTAAATAAAAGTCACCAGGGACATTGCTTCATTCTGGTGCAGAATGTGGTTGCTGGTGCTTCTGGCTGCACATTCTGCCAATGAACTCTCCTTCATGTCTATGTTGCCAACATAATGTCTTTTCATCTAAGAAGCGGAGGATTCAACAAACATGCCAGGGAAAGATGGGCAAAATGTCTTTACAAAAAGTTAAAAATAGGGCTTTAAATTAATGTTTTTTTTTTAATTTACAATGATATACCTCTTTTGTCCAAAGATATTTACTCAATTACAAAAAAAAAGCACATACAATTAGTAATAGTTCAAAATATTTCATAATTACAAAAACAGAACACCTGGTTACAATACATGTGGGAAAGATAGAGTTTGTTTCTTAGTTGTTCCCATGGGCCAACATTTATATAATGGTCATGGGGATGCTGTACCACAACTGTATGTTAAGGGTGGGATATTAATCCGGACAGGCATTTTGTGCGAGTTGGTAACAATCTATGATTAGGCATTTTTTAACAAGTGTTCTTACCTTACTATTATGTGCAATTAATCAACATAGTGGACAGCCATTGAGGTCTTTGAATTGCCATTAGTCCTAGTGACAAGCACGAGTAACACAGATTGTCACATTTTAACTATAAGAACTTTAAAACTTCTGTGTATTCATGTTCTCATCCCACCTGTATAAACACATCAGCAGAAACAAACTGGTGGCTCCCATTAGAGCCCAATTCTATATAAAGTTTTAAATTCTCTAAAAAAAATGAAATTAAGATATTTTGCCCATTATCAAATATAGATGTTCAAAAAAAGGTCTGTAATACCTACCCCCTCAATATAACACTTTGTTTTAGGAAAACAGCATATGGGTCATCATTTTTTGATCAATTACCAAGAATCAATTATTTAATAAAATGAAATTCAAAAATTATATTCAGCTTTTAATAAATTATTTGAATACATTTTACTGCTAAAACTTTTTTTTAAGTCTCATGTAATTAGATACGTTATGGAAAGAAATAAAATGACAGATTTTATTCTTCAGCTTTCCAAGGTCTTCTACATCACTTATTCAATGAATCAATTTTACTGGAAGGAACCAATAATAAACACTTCACCCAGTTAAAAAAAAGTATCTCCGGATAATGGATAACACGTGTTAATGCTCAACAACTCAAATCTAATTCATTTGTAGTTCAATAGGTGCAAAATTAGATAAATTACAAAACAAAATATTTATATATATATATATATATATATATATATATATATATATATATATATATATATGGTCCCTTGAATTACAAAACTTGATAGTGTGCAAATGTTTTATAGAGAGAAAAAAAAAATCACATCCTTGACATTGTTCACTTTTATATGCAATAATTATTTTCTGCTGGCTTCCATTATTTATTTATTTTTGTTTTACTAAACCTACCTCTTGTAGCTTATCCTCAACAGACCGAGTCTCTGTAAACTAAATGAGTTTTCCCATACAGCCAATATTGCACTGTCATATAAATCTACCACCTTCCTATCGTTCAGATTCAAACCTCCTTGTACTCAAAGTCTCCTCCCACCTCAGGAAGTTGATCACTGGATCCTAGAACGTTAGATTCCACAGTAGAATAGGTGCATATAAGAGGCTGTATTATAGGTTTACATTCTAAAAGCATGAAGCTTATTTTCAAGTGCAGTTCTTCAAAAGGAGGTATTTTAAATTGTTGCCCTCTAAATAAAAAAATAAATAAAAAAAAAAAAGGTTGTACAAATATGCATTCAGTATGTTTGTAGGTATAAAAAATAAAAATGACATGCTTCTTTAAACATAAGCATTGACCTAAATTCACAACAGCAAGCACAGTGTTCAACACTAATTATTATACTTCATCAAGCATAAAACGAAGGTGAGTAGAAGTCTGCAGTGGCATATGTGCCATTAAATCAGTCGAAAGCCTGAAGAAGAATGTTTTGCACAAAGCTTTAATGGGTCTCATTAAAATAATTTATCAATAGACAGTCTTGCTATTTATTGCTCTGGAGATGTGTAGTGATGGAGGATATAACACACAATGATCTCTCTCATAACATAATTGCCTATCACTATATTGTTTCTTCATAATAGTACTAAAGTGACTTGCGAAATCCTTCAAGTGGTTCCTGTCTACCTCCAAAATTAGTAGCAAAAATAAAAAATATTGTCAAAAAGCACAACAAAATAGGCAGTCTAGCTAATTATCGGCCACATTCAATTGGACGAATTTGAGATCCGGGAGCCCGTAAGTGTGGCCGCAGGCAAACTTGCTATTCAATTGGCGTCTTTTTGCGGGCTCCGATCGTGTTACGGGCTTGAAAATATTGCATCCGTCAAACTCGTAACTTACAGCCTCCAGAAGCCTTTGATCTGTCACTTTCGCAAGGCTAAAATCGCAACATCGTTATTCAATTGCTCAATTTCCTCAAGCTCCCAAACGTATTCACACCCGTAAACCGCAAATGGAGGAGAAAATCCTACATGTGCTAGAGGGGACCCACAAAGGGGTTAAACACCAATTCGTAGCACTGTAAATGCAAATATAAAATCAATACTGCACTGTAAATAACGGGGAAAGTGATGATAGACATTAGAATTAATTACACAACAGTCTCAAGCCCGCAATCAGCAGGAAATAAATGGTATTTTTATGTGTCATTTCGGGGTTAAAACAATCTTGGGTATCATTGAGTTAATACATATCAGGCCACCCATATGGACTAGAACAGTATTGGCATTCATTTTAATAATTCTTTAATTTGCATTTTGTTTGCGAGTCTGATCGTAACTCTGACTCCCAAATCTAATTGAATGACTTGTACCTCCTTGTTTTACTGCTGTAAGTATGACAGTCACTTTCTATTGGCTACTTCGAAATGGGAGGTTACCTGCTTGCCTAATTGATCATGTTCCCGTCTTCAACTGCTCCGAAAGTGCATGGTTAACGGTTCAAGGCCGCAACTTGAAAGCTTGAGTAATTGAATAGCATCGGAAACTGAGACCAACGGGAGCCAACAACTCACTTGCAGACATGCGGCTGTCTACGATCGGGTTGCGGGCTTGGAATTGAATGTGGCCCTATGTTCCAAACTGCCCTACATAGTTTATTTATTTTCAAGTAACATATCCAGCTGTAGACATTTATACATGATTTGTATGGCTGGCATTTAACCAATTGTAGGTGCTTCCATTAAACATAGAGGTTTAATGATGAATTTGTGTCAATGATCGAATGATTATATTTATTTGAGGGTCTTTGTATGGGCATTTGGGCTTGGTGATGGTTAGTATTATATAGTTAGTAGGAGTAAAGCTAGTTATTAGCAGTAAGGCTATGCTAAAAGTTATAAATATGGTGAAGGTTAGAGCTAGCCGTTAGGCTATGGTTAGTTTTAGTGCTGGAGGATAGGGTTAGCACTAAGGTTATTTTTGGGTATGTGCTCCAATATTAATGCAATTATAAAGATGTGGAAACTGGCAATTATCAATTATTAGAAATCATCATACTAAAAAATGAGATAAAAGCTCACGATCGGTTTGTGGACCATAACCATGGAGTGACAGGTAAACCTTACAAACTTCAAGATAAAAAGTATTAAAATGCAATATTTTAAATAGAATTCAACTTTAATATCAACAAATTCTAATCTTACACATATGAAAAGCGATATTCTATTCATATGTAATTGTTAAATTATTGTGTATGCTCCAATTACTTTGCCCCCTTTTCCTTCCTTTATTTTTTTATTCATTCTATTCTTTTATTTTTTATATCTGAACTAATCTATGCAATTTTGTTAAAAAGGTACACAGCCAAACAGAAAAGCATGAAAAAGAAAGGCTATAATGCGATTTCAGATATCTAAGTAATTGACAGGCTCCATCTACCAGCATGATGCTCTCAGCATGGTAAATGTCATGGCAGAAATAAGCAGCCATATTTCCCAGTCATGGGAGGTCAATGGCACAAATAATGAGAATTTGTATGAACAGATTATTATGCATGCATGGCCTATATCTGGGAATCACTGCAGTAGCCAAATAACAACTATTGCAATTTTAAAATATCTAGTATGGTAACTTGTTATCTAGACCATTTGTGTAATGCATGTACTTTTATCATCATTTTCCTATTTTGTACATTATATTTATCTTATCAGTATAGTAATATTGTGCTCTTACACATGGTTGCTAATGGGCAATTGCCCTGGTTTTCTCTTATCAGATTACAGGCAGCTCACTGCTTCAACATATTATAGAAAAAATAAATGAATAAAAACATGTCATATGGCAAGGCAATTATGTTTAAAGATGATTACCAAATTGCAACTGTCTGGGTCTTAGAGGAACCCTGTAGTCCCATATAATCAGTGATGTGCTTTAAAAAACTAGAACTTATAATGGGAAAATAATTTTAGAACATTAAAAAATAAAATCAACCTTTGTATTATTTGCAGGATAGATTTTTTTATTTTACATAATTAAAAAAGTTAAAATAAAATAATAAAAATACCAGACTACAGTGTCCATTTAAAGGGACAGTGAAATCTTAAAGCTTCTATCATGCATTTAAAATTACATTTTCCAAACAATGGATTAAAGTAGTTATTGGAACAAAAAAGTGATCTGAAGCCTATTAAAAGCTTTTTAGCCAGTCAATCAGATTTTGCAGTTTAATCATATTGTCATTGTAGTCCCATTATTTACAATAAATCAAATTTGATAATGACAAAAAAAAGTGTACAAAATAAAAAAAATGCTTACTTTAAAGTAAGTTAACAAATATTATGTAATGGTAACCACAATGTGTGTTCCTGTTGCTCTGGTTCTACAACTTGAAGGTGATCTTAAAAGGTAGAGGGACTTTTAAAACGGTTGTAACTGAAGTACTGTAATTTTACGTGCCAGTGCTTTCAAATGGGACTAATTGCAATGAATAATTGAAAATAATACATTTAGAAGGACCCACCCTGTTTAGAAATCAGACAACTAAGCAGAACAAGAAATGCAAAGCTTATCAAAAATACACAGGTTAGTTAATTAATTAATTAATTAATTAAAGGCTGTAATTTTTACTTCAAAAAGTCATACTGTCTCGTTTTAACAATGGCGATGGAAGAGCCAAGCTTTTATGGAGAAACGGAGAATGAAGGTAAGTGGATCTCAGTGTGGTTAAGTGTTGCAAAGAGTTGTGATAAAATATTAAGATTTGAGACTTTGAATTGCACATTCTATATGCAACCAATATCAGCCATTATTGCTCATCAGTACCATTTTTCCTTTTGGAACAAGTTGTGCAATTGGCCTAGACTGCTCCTTGCCAACCATGTGTTCTACGGGTGCCCTAGTCACACCACACTGTAAGACTGTGGTTGGCCTTGGGTTATCATATAAATCTCAGAGGCTATCACTGAAGTCCTGTGATATTCTCAGGAGATGTGAAGCATATTGGTTTTGTATAAAACAAGATGTTTATAACAGATTTACCTCCCTTCTTCTACGTTCCCTTTCTTATAGTGCACAGAACCTTTTAATACTCTGCAACCTTTACAGTTATGCAAGTGTGCAGGACTCGCTTCTTATTTCCAAAAACGTATGCCTATCTTTTTGAAGGGGATCTCCCCATCCTTTTTAACCTCCCACGTGTCCCTTTTTGAAGAAAAGTCCAAAACTTAAGAACAATCCAGTTTTCCAGCCATTCGCCATGTCCCACCTTCTTTAATGCCTCATCTTGTTTTCATCAAAAGAGAAAGATAGAAGCCTCGAGTGTCAGTTCTATGGAATATATGTCTGTATGGTACAATGTGCACAAATTAAGTGCACCTGTAAAACGTCATTATACAGAGATGGAAGGAATGCTACCTAATAGTGCATACATTTTCAAGAAAAAATCTGTCCCCTTTTGGCATTTGTAATAGATATTTAGTTTTAAGCCCTCATAAGCATGTTTGTTTGTTTGAGAGGTATCTCTATGTTTTGTTTTGCTCTATGAAGACTTCAAAAAAATTATTTCATCCACTTCACACATTACCAGATTTAACTGGATTAAAAACAAACGCTATGAATATGGGTTAGAAAATGAACAATATTTTTCTAAGAGTCTAAATCATTTAGCCAGAAAGATTAATTGAGATAAATATCTAGTTCCCAGGAATTGGCGAAAGAACTTGTTTATCAGGCTGTTTTGCAGTCGTGATGACAAAAATAACCCATATGTCTAAACAGAGAACATGAAAGGAAATTGTCATAATATTAAATAGCATTTTCCCTCACACCATTAGTTCTACACCCACATAGACTGCTGACTGATGAATATTTAAAGGGAAAAAAAACTCAACAATATTTTTCTGAATTTTTCTGTCACATATTGTACCAACAATTAAAACAAATGAATACCAAGTTATTTGTTAGATTTACACAAAATATAACTTAAGAGGATGTGCAGAAATCCTTTTATGACTATACAGAAAGCCAAGTTGGTATTTACCAAAACTTTGTGTTCCTCTTTTTTCAGACCAACACTTTAGTTTCTGCACAAAGAGTATGTAATATATTTTTTTCCAGTTTTCTTTATATACTCCCTTGGGTTACTATTTAAAATATTTGCTCACGACATTAGTCATTTTATCCAACCCAAAATTAAGTTATACAGGAAAGTCATCATTAACTTTATATTTCCAAAAATAACAATACAGCATTTCTTATTAAGCCAGGTTCTGAGTTCCAAATGAACAGCTAAATAGTCTAGAAATCCAAGTCTATTGCTTTCCAAGTCACTGAAAAAGTGGCGTACCGTCAGATAAATCCCTGAAAATAATGTGTGAAAGCTATTTAAGTTGGTGAAATGGGAAGTCATACTGAAAAGCTTCTTTTTGCTAATCTGCTCAAAACCCAACAAATATCATAGCCTTATTCAACCATCTAGCTCCAAGTGATGTTAAAGCATAGAGGAGATTTAACGGAGCTTGTCATCATACCTGACCTAGTGATTTCAGGCAAGATCAAGGACACATGGGAGCTAAGGACTTTATTTCTTTCTGCAATTAGCAGCGATCATTTCTTGTTATTTTAAGCAATTTAAGACCATATATGACAAAGGAGCTGTCCTACAAAAAACAAGCCTTATTATGGTGGTAAACATTATGGCCATGGCCTTTAAAGAGGTGCTGCCAAGGTGACAACATCACTAAAAACCAAACTATTAGACCTAACTGCTATGTGCTGATGATAAGCAATGCAATAACATCTTCATGTGGGGATAGTAGCCAAAATAGATGGAAACCTTCCGATCTACTGCACTGCCGGAAAGGAGCAATGCGTAACCCACTGAAAGATCCATTATTGCCTGCACATCTATTTATTGCTTCCTGACCATTCAACAGGCACAACAAAAGTACCAAGTAGTGATCATCTATACAACGCCCTTGTTTATTCAGAATCTAACCCATAACACAGGACAAGGACACTGGAAGGAAGATGAGAAGGCAGTATGGATCTGGGACCTCAAAGAAGAAAACTAGGAATGGAGAGAGTTGCACTGTGCAGAACAGTATCACCGTTCTACCAGTCCTGCAAAGAGATGTCATCTCCATAGAGGTTAGTCTGAAATGTTGTGCTATGATCCGCGGGTATGGAGATGATCACATGGGAGCCTCAAGCTCTCAGCGCTGCCCTTGCCAAAGCTAAACTTATGCAAACAGGAAGCATCCCAGACAAATTCACACTGCACCAAAACAGATATAACATACTATATGCAAATAATATATTAAAATGTATACAACTTTCTAGTACTACAAAAAAAACAAACAGAGTGAAGAATGATGGACATTTAAACAGAGAAGCCAGGGAAAGAGAATACCTTTACTAGTATAACATTATAAATACAACATACCGTATATACTCGAGTATAAGCCGAGTTTTTGAGGATGAGAAGCTGAGGATGAGGAGGGAGGTTGAGGATGAGGAGGGAGGTTGAGGATGAGGAGGGAGGTTGAGGATGAGGAGGGAGGTTGAGGATGAGGAGGGAGGTTGAGGATGGGGGGGTTGAGGATGAGGATGGGGGTTGAGGAGGAGGGGGTTGAGGATGAGGATGGGGGGTTGAGGAGGAGGGGGTTGAGGAGCAAGGCATTGAGGATGAGGGGATTGAGGATGAGGAGGGGGGGGAAGAGACACATGGAAGGAAGAGGGGGGGGAGGAGACACGGGGAAGGGAGAGGGGGGGGAGAGACACAGGGAAGGAAGAGGGGAGAAGAGACACGGGAGAGAAAGGGGGACATAAGAGGGGGACACAGAGGACACAAGAGGGACACAGGGGGCAGCACATTTCCCACCCTCGGCTTATACTCGAGTCACTCATTTTACCGAGTATTGTGTGGTAAAATAGGTGCCTCGGCTTATACTCGGGTCAGCTTATACTCGAGTATATACGGTACTCATTATTAATGGTGCACAAAGTGCATCTTACCTTTAACATGGTGAATTCATATGGCTGATAACCCTTGAAGCTTTCATGAATAGCTGCCATTGTATGTGAAGTTTTTTCCCAAAAGTGAAGTAGTGTAGTCTTTAAAACAAAGAAAGGGGAACAAATATATCAGCTGAATATTTACATTTATAGCCCAACTAAAGTCATCAATTATATTTAATATTTGATACATTTGGAGGAGTGTTATTTCTTTTTACCTGATATGTAGTCAAGACATGAGACAAAAGATTGCATCTACTGGCCCTAAGAAGATCAACTTTCTCACAAACATCTGTTTTCAATCGGTCAAAGGCAGCTTTGGTGTGACGTACTTGTGCCTGAACCTAGATGGAAAAAAAATAAATACAAAAATCAAGGAAACATAATACTTGTTTACAGTCAATGTGAGCAAGTATTGCCATTTGTAACCATTTTACTGTTAATTCAGTCATTCAGCAATGCTCAGATATTTCCAGGCAACAAATAAGAGGTCATATCTTCTCTCTTTACACATAATATATTTATGAGCTATGGTTACTGCATGGATACTTCTTTTCCCATGTAATTTATCCTGCAATATGAAGTTTTTGCTCTAATTCAGCGCTCTACCTCACAAAAAGAAACAAATACATATTACAAAAAAAAATAGTGTGTTTTACATCATGCTTTAGAAGAAGGAAGAAAGTGCAACCAAGACTATGTAAACAATGTAAACAGAATACATCTTATTTATGTCAAGTTATTGAAGGTAATATGTGAGAGGCTTTGAGAATAATTAGGAAAGGGTGAATTAATTGCTATCATCCTTTATTGATCAATTATGCCAGAATTGTAAAAAATGTTTCACTACACAAAAGTAAGCACAGAGACATAAAGGGTGGTGAGTACAACAAGCTTGCAGTCTAGCCTAAGTGGTTGTGAATACAGTATTGATCACTACATCTGGAAAAGCAGAGATGTCCCATTCTTTATGAGATTTTACATGTAATGCATCCTTAACAATAGTTTACTTAGATTCAAGTGAGATTTGAATTTGAAAGACATCAACTGCTTTAAACACAACAGGACCTCGATATTTCTTCACTGTTCCAAAAGCCCCAGCTATGACCTAGTAAGTGCTGCCAGTCCATATGTCTTACACATCCAAGCAGATTACTACAATACTCTGCCAATCACTGTGCTACCAAATGCTCCTGTGATTTCTGCAATCTGGACAGGATGCTATATCACTAGGGAATAATGGAAAGCGTGCAAGTCCCATAAGTTTGTGTTGCTTTAGATCAGCAAAATATAGCAGCTTTGGGGTTTCCTGTTAGGTAGTAAGTATAGTAAAAGGATAAATGTAACAAGTTATGGGAAAAGTTTGTTCAATATAGGAAGTATAGATGTTGTGTTACAATAGATATAGATGCAGAGCTTCACTTAGAGGAAGAAGAACCGATATTCATTAGAGCAATGATGATGAGTTTGCAAGACAGTTTAAGGACTAATTTAGTGGTCTTATAAAGCAACTCTAAAGAAAAGTAGGTTAAGGCTTGATAGATTAAAGTAAGAGTGTGTGCGTGAAATATATTAAAAAAATTATAGTATATATAGTATAATTGATCCAGAGGAAGGCAAACAGAAAAGAAAAAAAACAACAACAGTATAACTTTACCAATTGTCTCAAAAGCGAAAAAAATGATAAAATTCCTTCCTGACCCCAGATACTGGCGATCTGACTCCACCCTGGATCAATACTCCTTTTCTAATTATCCAAGATAAGCCTGAATGCCCTCTATTTAAAAATATATCCAATCCCTTTTTAAAGTTATCTATCAAATCCACTGTCACCACCTCCTTTGGTAGAGAATTCCACAGATTAACCACTCTCACTGTGAAGAACCCTTTTCTTTCTTTAAGGTGAAATCTTTTTACTTCTAACCTCAAGGGATGTACTCTTGTCAGTTGAAAACCTCTTGGCACAAAACGTTCACTTGACAAAGCCTTGTATTGACCCTGGATGTATTTATATAAGGTAATCATATCCCCTCATAGATCCCTTTTTTCTAAGTTTAATTTGGTTAGTCTTTCTTCATAACTTAGCCCCTCCATTCCCTTATTAGTTTTGTTGCCCTTCTCTGTACTTTTTCCAGCTGTAAAATGTCCTTTTTATGTAGTTGTGGCCAAAATTGTACTCCATATTTCAAATGAGGGCGTACTAGGGAAGTGCACATTATGAAAAAAGAAAAGACATAAGGCAATATAAACAATACGCAGACAGATACTTAACACTTAGAACAAAGTGTTTAAGTCCACAATAATAACACAGCAGCTTGAGAATGATTGTCTTCTGCAATATACAGTGTAGAAATGTAATTAATATTAATGGCATTTACTTTCCCTTTGCTTTTTCTTGGACCTTGCCCCAAAGTGGCGATTACTGTATAGTTGTATCGCCACCAAGAGGAAAACACATCACTACTTGAATCACTGTAAAACAAAATGCTCTTTGGAATAACTACTGCAAATAAGCAATGTTTTCTTAGAATCCCAATAATTATTTTTATTATTAATTATATAGTAATAATCATTTTAGCCTTTAATTAGCTTTTATTCTGCGGTTTGATTTTCAAAAGGATTAAAAGGAAGCTCATTAGTTTACAAGCATACATCCTTCTGAGAACGTAGTAGACAACATCAGGTAAAAAGAAAAAAATGGAACCTTACATTAAATAATTACATATAAAAGTGACAAAATGTAAAAGATCTATTGAAATGTTTTTAGAAAGCAAAGAACACAGCCATAATATATTAAACTTGTACATGCAATTTACACTGCAGCACAATCAACTATAATAGTTGTTGTAATTGTGGGTAACGCTATGTTAAAAGTTACAAGTTGTGCATGCGCAATGAGCTACGAAGGTGCTCATCGTGAGGGCCGTAAAGTAGAGGAGGGGAAAGAGGCTCGCAATGAGTGCCGAAGGTTCGCAATACAGGCTCCGACCGGGCTTGAAAAAAAAAAATGCTGCAGTTTTTTTCTCTCAAGGTTGTAACTTGGAAGTTGTTGGGAGTCCGCCAAAAGAAGCCAATTTAATAGAAAATTAGCTACCAACCTCACTTATGGATAGGGAGCCCATAAGTGAGATGGAAAGCTAATTTGCTATTCAATTGGCGTATTTTTGCATCCTCCCAATGGCTGCCGAGTTATGGCCTTGAAAAAAAATGGCGGCTTTCAACCTGTAAAAAATGTGTCAAGCCCGCAGGGTTGGAGCAATACCGATTTAAGCTACAAGTCTTGTGGGCTTGAAAAAAAAATTACAGGTTCAACAGCCACAGGGACACAGGGGGAAAGAGACACAGGTGTGGGGAGAGGCTCGCAAAGAGCACTGTGAAGCCTCTCATTGCAGGGGCTGCGATGAGCGTCAAAAGGTACTCATTGTGAGGCCCGTAAAGTAGAGGGTGGAGAGCCTTGCATTGTGTAGCAAACAGCATTGCGAGGCTTCAAATTTTACGAGCAAGTCGCTAGTTTCATATAAAATATAAATGAATAAATATGTATTATATTTGTGTGTTTCAGAGCAGTACTAACATAATAATGAGAGATCTGCTAATGCAGAACGCTTAGCACAATCTCTAAAGATAAGACATGTATGCTGCATAATTTAGGTAAAAGAACAGTTACATGCAGCAAACCTAGGATGAAGTATTTGGGAAAGATGTGATATTTGCAACAGCGTTAGTAGCTAAAGTGAATTCGGAACAGGTCTGATAGGATTAAGGGCAGTCAATGTAAAGCTCAGATGTAAGCAGGTCAGGAAACAATGAGGATTCGTTAGTGTGAGAGGAAGGGTGTGACAGAAAAGCACAGTATGATTAAGAGAGATTTGACTCACCCCTTTTCCTAACAAGACTATGTGCTAAGGAAGCAGGAAAGAGATGACAATATCCAGTCAACACCAATGCTGTATTATTAATATTAACTATTCTCCATCTCCCAGAGAACAGATTACGGACTATCCATCAAATATTACATTTTTCCTACCTAGGGCAGCCCATTTACAGGGGCAGCAGGCTTCCTAAGCATATGTACAGAAATGTGTCTATGTAGTGGCATTACTGTCTGTACGTCTAGGATTTGGGATACAGCACGGGAAATGTATGACGGTCCTTTCCCTTTTTAAATTTGCCAGCAGTGGCAGCAGCTAGATGGAGCTGCCGATTTTCAGTGCCGATACCATAGAGTTAGGGAGAGGGTTAGGGTGAGTTTAAGGGTTAGGGTAACCTTCTAAAGGTAACAACTTGTCTGAAATATCGGCATCACTGCAAAATATCTGGTTATTTATATGCAACTTTTTGCTCATATGCTACTCTTAATGTTATTTAGAAAAAAATAACAATAACATTTTACAGTATTCATAGGGACATCTAAATACACCACATAACAAAAAGAATAAGTACATAACCACATATCTACAGGAACTGCACCCAGTCATTATACAACCTAGTGTTTTCTGTATAAAGCGGTCTTTCTTTCTTTAGTTTAGTGGACTGAAAGTCTCTTGTTACGGACATAGGTCCCTATTCAATTGGCCAAATCAAAATCACTCTAACTTGTAAAAGTTACAGATACTGAATTGGCTACATTTAGCTACTTGCATTCCAATTGCGATTTCCCTGCCCATAATCACTAGGGGCCAGCCAAAGCCGCAAAACCGGTCTTAGAACTCCATTGATTTTAGCACAGCTCGAACATTATGAGTGCTAAATAATTAAAAGTTACACTAAATCAATATTCTATTAGACCCTTAGCTCTAGCTTGCACTTTAAGTCTGAAAAAATGTATCATGTTTCTGTTCAAAAAGTTTACTGAATAGGACTCACAAGGGCTTTTTCAAACACTTATCACAGCTGCAGCAGCAAGTTAGAGACAATTGAATGTGTTTACATTTTTTGAAAAAATATATAACTTGCAGCCAAGATTTTGGGTTACAGGCAATTACAGGATTGAAATTGAATATGGACCACACACTGCTTTTCTGAATGGGATATTTTCCGGGTTCTGCCTCACTATGCCAACTTCAGTTCTTTACGGACCACTGAAGTCTCATATTTACAGTTTCCTCTAATGAAATGAGCTTTACTTAATAATGAGCAAATGATTTGGGGAAGCTTTTTTTTTAAAATAATAGTAAATAATAGTAAAATCAAAACTATTGCATTCAATTTTGCTTTACATAATGGTGACATTTGCTTTTATTCCTAACAGAATGTCACCTTGAAGATTGGAAAAAAACATGGTGGTAGATACCATCAGTTCTACTGAAAGACTACCACTTTGAATAGCCACTTAACAATAGAAATAAATGCAAGATCAGTTTATGGGATGATAACCCTCCCCTTCAGACTTCAGAACGAGAAACCCAAGATGAAAGTAGCGCCGATAAATGCAAAATCTACAAAATGTCTCCAAACAGCTGCTGAAGCTATAAACGCAAAACATGGTTACTACTCATGTAAATTTGAGCGCTCTCCCCTGGACTAAAAGAATAGATGGAAGGGGCAAATCACTTTTACGTTTAGTTATTTAATCAATTTTGAAACTATGGTATAAAAGCAATTTGAGGAACTTTTTTTTGCAGTTTCCATCCTCAATTACTCCCTTAACACATTTGGAGTTTCTATTTTCTCCCTGGTTCAATCAATGTTGGACCACGTGGGGACTTATTCATCTCAGAGATTTATGTGATGAGAACTCATTCATACTGTTTAAGAAATTAAAAGAAGACAATAAACTTTCTTTGTCCCAATGGTTGAATTATTCTACGCTTCATCGCAGTATATGCCATTCCGATTATAAAATGGGGAAATTGAGGGATATCACTTAGTTTAAAAAAAATGTTTTGTTGGATCCCAATTTCTCCATTTCTAACTGCTTGAGTATAATTAGATCTTTTGAAGAAAGGACCAAGACACCATCGATCCTAAAATGGGAAGCACAGATTGAGTGTAGCTGGGATGATCATAGGTGGTATGTGTCCTTTACCCAACAAAAAAATAATAAAATTGGTTTATTTGCGAGAAATCTATTTTAAAATCCATCAAAGATGGTATCTGGTTCCTAGTTCTCTGGGAAAAATATAAAAAATGTAATTGGATAGTCTTTGTTGGAGGGGTTGTTCAAACAAAGGAACTCAACTACATATGTGGTAGAACTGTAAAGGCATAAAAAGATTCTGGGGAAGTTGTTTTACTAATATATCCTTAATTATGGACAAGAAACTTGTTTTCTCGCTCAAAATCTCTTTGATCCATATACTTCCACCATCTACCTCCAAGTTAAGAGTCAAGAATTATAATCAACGTTTTGGTGGTGGCCAAGTGGCTACTAGTAAAAAAAATTGGAAAAGCCCTAACATCCCCTTATGGTCATCAATAGAAGCAATAGTGGACCGGAGAAACGGGACGAGAGCTGGGTTTTGAGATTTGGAAGCAGGTTTTTTTCCCTTTTTCTGTGAATGATTAATCATTCTTCTTTATCCTCGATAATTTATATGTTCATTTTATAGCGGACACAAATGACCGTGTTAGGTTTAATACTGATACTCTTAGAAATGACATTATACAGATTAACATAATTTATGGACTAGCTAAATATTTTTGAGCTCTGTGTCACCAAAGAGTTATCAATTTTTATTGTGTAGTCTATATCTTTTATATATATGATAAAATTTTAATAGGATATTTGGATGAGATACAGAATGGCAATTTGTAATTGGTTTCTTTTTTTCTTTATTTCTGTTTTTCTTTATATATGTTATGGTTTGTCTAGTAAATTGCTGTTATGTAAACAATAACATTTTATAAAACATAATCCCTGGTAAAATTGGCATAAAATTCATAATTTGTTTTGGCCAATCGCAGGCAGCTATACATCTTAATACAATGTATTAATCAGTGATGGTAGTTTGTGCAGGAAGGAATCATGGGATGTGTAGTCCCCCTTGCAGAAGGAAACCGGAAGAGTCAGAAACTGATTTGTAGATCTCTGCATCAAGCTGTTGCTGGCTTTAAGGTTAGTAAAGGGTTGAAATCCATACCCATTGATAGGTACACAGTGTCAATTTAAGCAGCTCTGGGGTTGTGGAAATCAAGTTTTATTTTTAACTAAATAAATCTGTATGTGTATAGAATTAATCAATGTAATGTTTGTTTCTGATATAAGCAGCATGTGTTAGATTCGAAAAAGGTAAAAACAGGGACACTTACATATGCCTTTAATGTATCGCGGAATAAAAAAAAAAAAAAAAGTAAAACCACTTGTACATCAAACAAGCAGCCATAATGACCTAGCCATGTGCAATCCACATGTTTCTCTTTAAATATATAATGCTGGCTGTCATGTTTCACTTTGCAAAGAGATTCAAGCCATGGCTGGAGACGAAGAACACTATCAGGCAACCAAATATTTAAAAAGCGATGATATATGTGGAAAGCATCGTCACTAGTGTAAGTGAATTGCAATGCAAGGTGAAGCATGACAGCCTGCATCACAGCTTAGAGGTGTCCGACCTGTTTACATAATAGGCCACGCTGAAAGTTGCATGTTGGACAACCCTCTCAGAGAAGCAAGTGGGCCATCCCAGGCAGGTTGAGAAAATGGAAGATATCTGAATGTATTTAAACATATATCGGTTTGTCATTTGGATATATTTTGTTCCGGGGCTGAATAATAATGTTAATGACTTCTTCAAAAGAAATTCAAAACTCAACTTGATATTAAAAATACTTCATATTACAGTAGCCATTCAAAAAGTGGGCTAAACATTAACAACAAAACAATACAAACATATTTAATTTTTTCACGGTCTAGGAGTCCAAAGGAAGAGTTAAATGCGATCAAAATATATATATTTTTAGTTGCATTTTTGGCAATAACCTGTAGCTGTTTAGAGCGTGTCTACAGGAAATTTGTTTTAAACCGTCCGTTAATAATTCTGTAATGTTACAGCAGGATGTGTGCACACAGTTGTGGCTGGATTTATGATACTTGGATTGGCTCACCGGAGCTTAATCAGCTCCAACACCCACCATACAGATTGGTGACACCACTTGTGACTGAATACTTGGCTTGCTTTTATCTGCTTTGGACAGGGTTTTTGCTTTCTTTAAAATAAAAAAACCTTTTACCCACATTTTTGTTAGAAACCTTTAGGTATACAATTGTTCAAAGCCATACTAGTTACAGGACCACAGTTGGCATACAGTGGTTACAGAAAGACACAACATTTTCATATTTTGCTGCTTAAGACACATTTCCAGTTTTATTTACAAATAAAGAACATCCAAGTGAAAAAAATGCAAAATGTCTTAGATAAATAGTATGGGAGATAAATGCCACTGAGTTAACCCTATCTGGAAGCAACTTTTGCTGGAGTTGCAGCCTGGAGTCTGTTTGGATACAGCTCTATCATATTTGCACACCTAGAAGGAGATACGTTTCCCCATTCCTCTATACTGATTTTCACAAGCTCAATAAAACTGGGTGGTGACCGTTGATGGACTGTGCTCTTCAAGTAATTTCAAAGATTGTCAATGGGATTAAAGGGATTTTCAGAGATGGACTAGGCCACTCACGGACATTCACCTTCCTGCCCCCTTCAGTCATTGTAAGGTTGCTTTGGCGGTGTGCTTAGGGTCATTGTCATGACCATCTTCAACTTCCTGGCTGAGTGCTGCATATTTTCTTCAATAATTAGCCTGTTTATTTTCCCTCCCATCCTGATGAGTGCCCCAGTCCCAGCTGAAGAGAAACACCCCCACAAAGGGATGTCAACACCATTGTGCTTTATTGTAGGCATTATGTTCTTTTTATAGTAAGATATATTGGGCTTTCGCCAGACATACTGTTTTGCAATATGGACAAAAAAAAAAAAAAAGTTTGATTTTAGTCTTATCTGAATACAGCATGTTTTTCCACTTGGTCACATCATTTTTAAGGTGCTTTTTAGCAGAACATGGCTAATTTAATCTTGTTAATCTTTTTTTTTCAGATTCTCATACAACAAACAGTACAATTTCTGAAATTGGGTGGTGACTTTCTATCCCCGCTGTAAAATTAAAAATGTACTCTTGATTAAATACACTGGGGAAAAATGGCACAATGCTTTTTTTTTTATAATGTAAAGGAAATATATTATCTTTTATATGCAATTCTGCTGTGGAACCTACCAATTTGTTTTCTGCGAATTAACTCCCGGAGGAATGGAACTATGAATGCACAACTCATTGGTTTACATACTGTACAGAAAAAGTTACAACAGACTCTGATGAGAAAAAATGCAGTAAAGAACAAATGCAGGTAAAAGATAAAACTGTAAAAGTTTGTGTTTGCTTTTTTCTTCAATTATTTTATTATTAAATGATCTAGTTTACTTATTCAAAAACAAATAAAAAACATTTGACCCCAATGGTCATTTAACATATTAAACACATTTAGCTGTAATTTTTCCTGTCAAATATGTTAAACATTATGGTTTCCAAACCTTGGCAGGCATTAGCCAAAATGTTGTTTTATAATTAAAGGTAGGGTGGAAAGCAAGTGTTTTGTACTAACTTTGGTCTTGCTCTGGCAACGTGTGGCAGAAGTGTGTGTGGGTGTAAAAGGAGCGATTGTCAAACCTCTCAGACCACTCGCCCCACTCGCCTTACATTTGCCAGTGCTTAGAGGTACGGCCATTTACTGTAATAAACAATTTAGAAAATGTGTTTAAGAAATATATGGCGTTTTCAAGTAAAGTCAATAAAGCACATCATAGAAAATAACTAGAATATGGTGTATCGAAACGGAAACCTTCCATTAACTGTAACAGTGTTCTGTAAATTATAGAAAATTAAATATATTATGAAGTTGCATGGAAATGATACTAATATGTTATGGCAGTGTTTAATTGTATTCAACACAGGTACCTTATTTGGCTACCCTGTAATAAGTCTACAGTGTGTTGCATTTACACAATGCTATTAAAGTGACATTGAAAGCATTTTTCTTTGAAGCATATAATAGAGGGTTTTTGCTAATGTGTTGTCTTTTTTCAAATGATGCTCACAGTAGAAAAAAAAATGTATGCAAATCTAACTGGTTTGGGAGCTTGCCCTGTCAGCCAATGAGTAAGAATATAGATGTAACAGTCATGCTTGTCTGCCATCTACAGACCTACATATGTTCTGCGCCTGTCCTGTTCTTTCAATTGAGTGTAAACAAATTTTACTTAACATTTTTGTCCATGCAAAACACAATTTCGGCAATTTTAAAATGTTTGTTAATCAGAAGTCTTTGCTTAGTAGTAACGTTAGTTTTTAAAAAAATCTTTATAGAGCCCCCTTTCCCATGCATAAACAGAATTAAATGAGCATGCAAAATAAAAACAAAGACAAAAAGCAAGGCTTGTTGCAGCATGTAAATGTATTCTAAAGGGATTTAGGACATCAATAATTTCTATCATTAAAGGGAACGTATATAGTGTTGAGACAAGTTAAGGTCCTTTAAAAGTCTAAGATACATACACTATAACAAAAGTATTATCACATTACTAATTGTGGAATGGTAGTAATGGTCTCCTCTAGTAGATTGTCATGAGGGCCTCTCTCCGATCCTTGCAGTGCAACCCTCAGAGTATGCCACTGAGAGGGTGGACAGCAAGCCATATTGTAGTTTGCAAGCGAGTTCTTATTGTTCCACACAGTTATATGGAACTAGTAATCATGGTTGTGATGGCTCTTGCACTAGAAACTGCCTTCCCATTCATAAAGTGATGACTGAAGTATAAGGAGGAGGCGAGGGAGGGAGGGAGGGACACCAACATAGTAACCCATTGAGGTGAGCAGCGGCACCTTCAAAAACTAGTCATAAATGATAAATAAATGGTATAATAAGGTTTTCTTTATGCTGGATGAAACATTCAAATGGCCATGCTACTAAAATGTCTCTGGCAAATAGGATTTAAGTTTGCGTGAGGTGATGACACATCATTAGCTTCAGACAATCACTGAAGCTAAGGGAAATTGACTGCATAGACAAAGGAATTGTTCTTTCAAGTGATTTTTTTTTTGTCTGCAACCCCCAGGAGAACTTCATAAAATTAAAAAATTAATTGTGTATTCATTTTCTTCAAAACAGCACACAATATATTACTTAAATGGTCGTTAATACTATAAATCAGTGTAAATTTAAATGAAAACCAGCCTTTGGCAGTTTTGGTATGAATGAGCTGGTGCCCGACAAAGTTTCAGAACCACTGGTATACAGTAAGTTTACAGAGATAACTGGAAATGTATTTTTAATTGAATCTTAATGTGCATTTACTAGATTTCATAAACATCATCCAAAGTGCCAAATGTTATAATTAATACAATACAGTATGAAGGCATTAATCTTCTCATTCAGTTTCTTTCTTAATTCGTATTCATATTTTATCCTTTTTTTTGTAATACCAGAATCTTGGTGGTTCATTTAAATGGACTCTGTAGTCCAAAACATTCTACAAAGCATTTAAAAGCACAGGTCTTATAAATTACCAACATTTTGTTTTGCATGTTAAAAAAATTATATTAAATTTAAGAAATCTGCCAATAAAGCATTACTGAAAGAGACAAAAAACAATGGGTTTGATCCATCCTGTATCTTACAACTGAATTATTTATGATTATTTTGTATTATCCAACTTCAGAGTACAAATAACTGTTTATTTAGTTTTGATAGGGAAAGACACAAAGTTATATATTCATAAAAATGGTAATATTGCACACAGGAAAAGTAAAGTGTTTTGTGATAAGGCAGAATTAATTGTAGTATAATAACAGCAAAGCGAGACTAGTCATAAGATGTCATTACTCGAGTATCACTATTTATAGTAAGGATTCAGATGGGATTTCAAACTGTAAAAATGAAGCTAATTTTATTTTTAGGAAAATATTTTTAGTAACAAGATTAAAATTTATGGTATAAAATCGGACTTCTCCATTACAAATCCATTATTTTATGAATTCATTCCACCTCTTATTTGAATGACCACTTGAAAACCTTTTAATGTTTTTTTTTTTAATGATTGTTTAAAAAATGAATACACTGTGCTATATTGCAGTATATTCTATAATATATTTGTTTATTTTTAATTTGATGTTCTAGTTTTATAATCCTATATGTTCTAAACTGAAAGTACTGCTTATTGAGATCTTAGGATTCAAGTGAAATGATCTCAAGAGAATATAGTTATTATTAGGATTGTCTGAGACCAACAGCCTAACTCAGTGTACGAAAATGGATACATCTAAATGGAGAGATGGCTCCCAAAATGTCAAAAGGAGGGAGGTTATCTCTGGTGTATCCTTGTAATTGCAGATATATTTAAAAATTAAGAGTTTTCCTTTCCTGTCCAATCAAAAAAAGTTTCCGCCACACAATTGTGTGGAATTGATGGTTTTCTAGAGGTAAGATTTCTTGAATAGTACAGGCACATCATCATCACTTAACCCGGTTTATCTAACATGCCAGGTATGTGGATTCCCATCACCCCCACTTACTATTAATTTCCTAATAGAATTATAAAATCAGATGACTTTATGACACTTATCCAGACACGGCACATGAACACCTAGAAAGACCTGCCCCGAGCACCTATTTCTTACCTTTCATGATTAGTTAACGGGACATGGAACACAATTATTTTTTTTCATTCATGCAAGAGATCATGCAAAACACAACTTTGGTAATGTTTAAAGCATGAACAATTATTATGTAAAATCATTTAGATGTAATTGAATCTAACAGGAAGTGCACAGAGCAGAAGTATGTCTGTAGATTTCATTGGCAGAGAAGTTTGATACCTACCACTATATTACTGCTCATTGGCTGACAGGGGCAAGCCGTCACATAAGTTAAACATTTAATCCATTTTTTATAAATGATGCTTTCAAACCAGAAAAAAAAGGCAAAAAGTGCCTTTAATGGCCCCATTCATTTTGTAACCTCAATATTGCTGTTTTACCTAATCAAACTATGATAAGAGAAAATAAGGTGCCATTGATTATTCATTTGCAAAAGAGTAGCACTTAATAAAAAGTTACTTCTTTTATCTTGCATTATGGAACACCATACTCATTCTTTAACCTAATCAGCTCTCCCACCTTGTTTTAGCTTCATGAAATACTGTTACTATTGAAGTAAAGAGTAAAGTAGATTAGCCAAGTTATTAACGCCTTCAGGGCCCTGAACAAGATGAGTTCCAGAATAAAAATAAAAAAAATAATAAGAAGAATGAATAAATACACACACATTTTATATATATATATATTATATATATATATATATATATATATATATATATATATATATATATATATATATATATACACCGTATTTATCGGCGAATAACACGCACTTTTTCTCCCTGAAAATAGGGGGCAAATGATAGGTGCGTGTTATACGCCGATATTCCCTCCCCCCTCCTCAACCGCCCTCCTCATTCTAAACCCCCCCCATCTCAACCTAAACCCCCCTCCTCAACCTAAACCCCCCTAAATACCTCCCCCTGTCACCCGGTATATGCTAATGACGTGGCGAGCATGTGACGTCACATGCGCGCCGGGTCAAGGAGCGGAGCGGAGGCTGGTGCAGAAGCAGGTAAGTGAGGGGGAGGTATTTAGGGGGGTTTAGGTTGAGGAGGGGGGGTTTAGAATGCGGAGGGGGGTTTAGAATGAGAAGGGGGATTGAGGAGGGGGGGTTGAGGATAGAGGGTTGAGGAAGGAGGATGAGGATGGGGGGGTTGAGGATGGGGGGTTGAGGAGGGGGGTTGAGGATGAGGAGGGAGGTTGAGGATGAGGAGGGAGGTTGAGGAAGGGGGTTGAGGAGGGGGGTTGAGGAAGGAGGATGAGGATGGGGGGGTGGAGGAGGGGGTTGAGGAGGGAGGTTGAGGAGGGAGTTGAGGATGAGGAGGGAGGTTGAGGTTGAGGATTTTGCTTCAAAGTTCTTTATTTGAAATTTATTTTTTCCCCCCTGAAGTTTCCTTCTTAAAATGACGTGCGTGTTATACGCCGGTGCGTGTTATACGCAGATAAATACGGTATATCCTATTTAAATCTTTCTTCACCCACAGAGCAACTTTTAACATGCTCTTTTACATAATTATGACAAATCTGTGACTTCAGTGTCCCTTTAGAGACTCATTATCTCTGCACTAAATATCATCAACATACAGAGTTAATACATATTTTGGATACTCAATGTATATTTGAGCATGGAGTCATCTCCAGCAACACAGTTATGTGTTTATTCATATTGCAGCATAGTAACATTTTAATAAATCTGTAATGCCAGGCATGGAGCTTGATGGGTCTTTTAAATATAGAAACCCATCTGTAATTACTCACATCATTTGTGATTTCTCTTCTGAATGTGAAGGCTCCAGTAAAGAGGTTCACATTTAGCTCTGAGTAACACACACGCCTCATGTGACCTCTAATTTCATCTCCTACATAATTGAACAGATGAAGAGGAATCTCTCAAGGGTACGCATCAATCTGTGAGCACTGACGTAATCCCTTCCAACAAGGCGGCTGCTATTTTTATACCTTACCTTCATGCTACACCGCCAGAAGCAAATTATTGGGCTTTTATCTTGCAAATTTACAATGGCTAGAGCTTTTCAGTAGTACATTAATGGTTACTGGATATTGTCATCACAAACTTGCACATAAGGTACTATGAATGAGATAACACACAAAGTCATTCTCTTTGTATACATTTCAAAATTCTAAAAAAAAGTATTTCACAGGTGTGTCTGAACATGAAATGCAAATACTTTCTGTAATTTTAATAATAGTATGTTTTAACCATTACTGAAGCCCAAAATATTTTCCTATCTAAAAGTGCATGTTTTATCCATTGCACTCTTTCATGAACATATATATATAAAAAAAAAAAAAAAAGAGTACTAAAAAAAAACACAGTAAAAATAGATAAAAAACAACGCATTTCATCAGCCATAGCCAGACTACTGAATTGCAACAATCTGGGAGGATGTCTTATCAAATGTCCCAGTAAGTCCTTTATCTTTGCATAGTTTGTTTTACATTCAAAATACCAGTAATTAAATGCAAAATGCTATCTTGTGTAAGTAAAAAAAAAAAAGAAAAAAAAGCTGTGCAGCCACTCTTACTTTACCGTAATATTTTGTTATTTTGTGCACTACAGACCATTCATTTTCTATACAAAAATATTTTGTAATGTTCAAAACAATTGAAATAAATAACCTTTTTCATAGGTCTGTGCCCTGATTTATGTTTTACAAATGCTGCAAAATTATCTGGATCAATACTAATAATACTATTCAAGATCAACTTTCCAACTGATGAAAGGCTTTAAAAATTAAATCACGGCACCACAGACTCTCTTTGTATGTTCTTCAACACGACCACCCTTATCATGAACCCTTTTTCTTTGCTAAAAGGCAAACATTTTTGGTTCCAACATCACTGGGTGACTGACCTCTTGCCAATTTATTTGTATCCAAAAGTTCCCTGGAGAACACACAGCATTGATGAATTTATAGAGTATAACAAGGTTTCATTTGTAGATGCACCTTTTATAGAAATAAAAAAAATTATCTGGTTTCTCATATTTTGTTTTCTTACTGGAGAACATTTAACATCCCTTAATGATAGTGCTCCTAAATTTCTAAGACCTTATAAACAGGCATTTTTCAAATGTGAATTCACCACAGTGTGCATCAATTTCTTTGTCTGGAATACTATATTGTAGACTAGCACACCATCTAGTGTTCATATCATAGTATACAGTCAGAATGCTCAGAAATTATTGCTTTAAGATAGCATAACCAATAGTTTGCATTCAGCTCCAAAAACTCTGTCCAAATCCATCTCCTACATTCAACTGTCATATTTAACACAAGATCTGTCACAAGAAAACTAGTAGATTTTTCTAAAAAAAAATAAAAAATAAATGTATATATATATATATATATATATATATATATGTATATATATATATATATATATATGTGTATATATATATATATATATATATATATATATATATATATATGTATATATATATATATATATATATATATATATATATATGTATATATATATATATATATATATATATATATGTATATATATATATATATATATATATGTATATATATATATATATATATATGTATATATATATATATATATATATATATATATATATATATATATATATATATATATATATATATATATATATATATATACACACACACACACACACACACACACACATATATATACATACACAGAATTAATTGTAAGGCTGGCAATGCTGTTTGCCACATAATGTGAGGCTTTCGGTCCTCTGAGCACCTTCGGCGCTCATTGCGAACCCCACGCTGAGCGCCTTTGGCGCGCATTGCGAGGCTCTCCCACCGTGTACTTCAAGTTTCCTGCTTTGCACTGATCACCTTTGGCGCTCATTGTAGCCTAAGTGCTGCACGGCTGGTTTGTGAGGCTCTCATGTGTGACGGCGCCGCTGGCTCACCTCACTTCGCGAGGTCCAAACTGCGTTACCAACATTGCAAATGTTCCGAAGTCGCAAGACCAACAACTATATATATACAAGGCTGCCAAGGCAACTGATTATTCCTCTGAGATTACACGGTGATTACTGTGTCACTGTGTCCGTTTCACCTTCTCTCATATCCTCCCCTTTTCTTTGCTCCCTCAAGCTCTTCTCTTTTCTCCAGTCACTATCTCCTCCATCTTATACAGCTCAAAAGCAGAAATGCTTTTGTAAGACCCACTCCCATCTCCTATCCCTTTCACTCCTCCTTCTGCTATCAGCTGGAGATAGATCCCCTAACCCAGGCCCATCAATTATTTCCAGTGGCTGTCAGCCACGCACAGCTCCCAGGATTGCAAACCCCAACAACTTAATATTTATCTCCTGTCACAAGCCATCCTTGTCGCCCTTATCCTGTGAGCTCTGGAATGCTCAATCTATCTGCAATAAACTCACTTTTATCCATCACCTATTTATTTCAAACTCCCTCAATCTATTGGCTCTCACAGAAACCTGTCTCTCTCCTTTAGACACTGCCTCCCCTACAGCACTCTATCATAATGGCTTTAACTTCAGTCACACACCTCAACCTGTGAACAAACAAGGTGGTGATGTTGGCATATTACTTTCCTCTCTGTGCACATGTCACTCCATACCCACTGTTCCTTCCCTCCAATTTTCATCTTTTGAAGTTCACACCATCCACCTTTTCTCACCTATCTCTTTACGTGTTGCTGTGATCTATAGCCCTCCTGGACCATCCTCTCATCACTTTGCCCCCTGGCTCCCATACTTTCTCTCCTCCAATGTTCATTCACTCATTCTTGGAGACATCAACATTGCCATTAACACCCCCATCTCCTTAACTGCTGCTAAACTACTCACACTCACCTCTTCCCTCAGTCTCTCACAATGGACAGTTTCCTCAACTCTCCATGATGAACACCAATTAGACCTTATTTTGACCCATCTCTACACAACCTCTAATCTTGCCATCTGACCACCACCTTCTATCCGACACATCTTTCTCTCACTGCCCTTCTTCAACCCCGGTCACCATTACCCACAGAAACCATTAAGCACTTGACCCACAGCACCTTTCCACTGTGGTACAACTCCTTATCCGTTACCTCACTGGCCTCACCTGTCCTGACGTTGCCACCTTCCACCCATGACACTCTGGCCCCCATAACCACACGCAGACGCCCTCGCTCTCATCCACAAGCATGGCACAATACACATACACGATACAGTCAAAAGGTGCTCCTGCACTGCTGAATCAATATGGAACAAACCATGCACTTCAGCAGACTTCCTCCACTACAAGTTTATGTTGCGCCCCTACTTCTCTCCCCTCAACCTTGCCAAACATAACTATTTTACATCATTAATATCTACCCTGTCCTCTAGCCCCAAATATTTGTTATCCACTTTCAACACTATCCTCAGCCCACTACCACCTCCCATCCCTTCCCATCTCATGGCTGAAGACTTTACCAACCATTTTAAGCTTAAAATTGAAAACATTCAAAACAAACTCTCCTCTCGACATGGGCAACACACTCACTCATCTCAACTATCTGACAACACCCAGCCTTCACCCTTATCCAATCCCACAGCCACTATGCACTCCTTTGACCTTGTAACAGAGGATGAAGTCTCCAGTCTACTATCAACCTCTCGCATTACTACCTGTCCTCTATATCCTACTCCATGGCGCAAATGCCTCCCCTCTCTACCACACTTAGCCCTGCTCTCACACATCTCTTCAACCTTTCCCTAATTACTGGAACGTTTCCTTCATCTTTAAAACATGCCAGAATTACACCCATTCTTAAGAAACCCTCATCGGACATGGATTCTGCAACTACCTACCACCCTAGCTCTCTACTTACCCTGGCTTCCAAACTCCTTGAGCAGCTTGTCTACAATCGCTTCCTTTCAAAACACTCCACTGAACAGCTGTCACAAAAGTCACTTGCTCACCCCAAAGTCAAAGGGTCACTTTTCTATTCTACTAATCTGGATTTCTCTGCTGCCTTTGATACAGTTCACCACCCTCTTCTAATCCAAATTCTCTGCTCCCTTGGGATCCAAGATCCTGCTCTCGAATGTTTCACATCAAGCCACAGGATCAAACATTTAGTTTCTCCTTCTCTGGCACCTCTTTTTCTCCTCACCCTTGGGGTTCTATTGGACCCCGCCTTTTCTTTCATTCCTTACATACTGTCACTAACAACACATCTTGTCTTTTCAATAAAAATTTTTTCAAAATTACGGCAATACCTTAAACAAGACACAACTAAGATTCTAATATATTCTTTCATCATATCTCATCTTGACTACTGCAACTCGCTTTTTGCTGGCCTGCCACTTCAATCCATAATGAATGCTTCTGCTAGAATCATCTACTGTACACAACGTTCAGTGTCTGCTGCATCTCTTTATCAATCACTCCATTGGCATCCGGTAGCCTCCAGAATAAGATTTTAAAATCATGACGCTAACTTACAAAGCCCTCAACATCAGTGCACCTCCTTATATCTCTGCTCTCATCTCCAAATATTCCCCCACCCGCCCTCTTCGCTCTGCTAATGACCTTCTTTCCTCCTCTCTCAACACCCCCTCTCATTCCTGCCTTCAGGACTTTTCTTGTGCTGCCTCTATTCTTTGGATCTCCATGCCTCACTCCCCTAGACTATCCTCCTGCCTCAAATGTTTCAAAACCTCACTAACACGCATCTGTTTAGAGAAGCGTATCACCTGTTGCCTTAACATGCACAATGCATACTTAACCCTCCTGTACCACACCCAAACCCTTTAGATTATAAGTCTGCAAGTTTTCAATCTTCCATGGTGCTTTGGGAAAGCACTTTGGACACTGGATTCTAAGCTCAAAGACAGGACCTTCCATTTTTTGCAATGTGTTAATATTGTTTTGCCTTGGACACAATCCATGTATAACGCTACCAAATACGTTGGCGTGTTACAAATAAACAATAATAAATATATTAAATAATAAAAAATATATTAACCATATAAAGTGTTGGTTTACAGCAGGCTTTATCGATAGGAACCCTGGTTACATAACCGTAACTCCACTTTTAGTGGCAGTAATAACACTGATTCTGATGGCCAAAATGACCCACTTTGTTCTCTTACTCTGGCCATCTACTTTAAGAAATAAATAAATAAAAAAATAAATAAAAAAACTTATAACAAAATATGGTCCTCCTCCTTTGCCAATGGATAGATCTATGTTTATTATTTTGTTTTTGTTATTTTATTCGTAGAGAGCCAGCAACTCTTATGCACTCTCTTCTTTAACTCTCATCAATAGGCCCTTTAGTTCCTCCTCACTTTCAGCCATTAAACTAGTATCATCTGAGTATCTAAATTTATTGATATTTCTTCCGGCAATAGATTTGTGCTTCTGATTTATCCATCCTGGGTCTTACGCATGACTTGGTCCATGAATAAGGAAGTTATTATTAGGCCAAACAATCCCAGTGCATAACACTAAATTTAAATTTTAATTAAAATGAAATAGGAATTTATTCTGTATGTGAAAACAATGCAGTATATAAAAACCTGCACTGTTTAACCTTTAATCTAAAGGGGACCACACATTTTTGTCAGGGGCAGACCTATATTTCCTAATGGGATGCCTCCAAACCAAAAGCTTCACATATCCTGAAGCCTCCATTTGATCTTGTATACCTTTTATAGATAATGAGAGAGAAAATGAATACATCTTATATATTTATTTTTTAGCAGGTATAAATCTAAAAACTACTATATTCATACTATTAAAAAAACAACAATTTTGCCACAGCTGTGCCCTTTAAAAAACTCTTGGGTTCATGTTTCTCTCTCCATTGTGAACATCTAATTAAGGCTTTTTATACTATGGCAAACTTGGAGGAATTGATTTAGCTAGGAATGTAATTATATATGCCAGGAATTGGCATAAAATAAATACAGTGGATATAAAAAGTCTACACACCAACTATTAAAATGTCAGGTTTCTGTGCTGTAAAAAAATTAGACAAAGATAAATAATTTCAGTACTTTTTCAACCTTTAATGTGACCTATAAACTGTACAACTCAATTGAAAACTGAAATATTTTAGGTAGAGGGAAGAAAAAATATAAAAATAAAATAATATGGTTGCATAAGTATGCACGCCCTTAAAACTAATACTTTGTTGAAGCACCTTTTGATTTTATTACAGCACTCAGTCTTTTTGGGTATGAGTCTATCAGCATGGCACATTTTGACTTGGCAAGATTTGCCCACTCTTCTTTGCAAAAACACTCCAAATCTGTCAGATTGCGAGGGCATCTCCTGTGCACAGCCCTCTTCAGATCACCCCCAGATTTTCAATCGGATTCAGGTCTGGGCTCTGGCTGGGCCATTCCAAAACTTTAATCTTTTTCTAGTGAAGCCATTCCTTTGTTGATTTGGATGTATGCTTTGAGTCGTTGTCATGCTGAAAGATGAAGTTCCTCTTCATGTTCAGCTTTCTAGCAGAACCCTGAAAGTTTTGTGCCAATATTGACTGGTATTTGGAACTGTTCATAATTCCCTCTATCTTAACTAAGGCCCCAGTTCCAGCTGAAGAAAAACAGCCCTAAAACATGATGCTGCCACCACCATGCTTCACTGTGGGTATGGTGATCTTTTGGTGATGTGCAGTGTTGTTTTTGCGCCAAACATATCTTTTGGAATTATGGCCAAAAAGTTCAACCTTGGTTTGATCAGACCATAACACCTTTTCTCACATGCTTTTGGGAGACTTCAGATGTGTTTTTGCAAAATGTAGCCTGGCTTGGATGTTTTTCTTTGTAAGAAAAAGCTTTCGTCTTGCCACTCTACCCCATAGCCCAGACATATGAAGAATACAGGAGATTGTTGTCACATGTACCACACAGCCAGTACTTGCCAGATATTCCTGCAGTTTCTTTAATGTTGCTGTAGGCCTCTTGGTAGCCTCCCAGACCAGTTTTCTTCTCGTCTTTTCATCATTTGGAGGGAGCTCCAGTTCTTGGTAATGTCTCTGTTGTGCCATATTTTTTACTGTGTTCCATGGTATATCTAATGCCTTGGAAATTCTTTTGTACCCTTCTCCTGACTGATACCTTTTAACAATGAGATCCCTCTGATGCTTTGGAAGCTCTCTGTGGACCATTGCTTTTGCTGTGGGATGCGACTAACAACATTCCAGGAAAGACCAACAAGAGCAGCTGAACTTTATTTGGGGTTAATCAGAGGCACTTTAAATGATGGCAGGTGTATGCGGATTCCAATTTAACACGATTTGGAATGTGATTGCTTAATTCTGAACACAGCTACATCCCCAGTTATAAGAGGGTGTGCAGACTTATGCAACCACATTATTATTTTTTTTCTTCCCTCCACCTAAAATATTTCAGTTTGTTTTTCAATTTAGTTGTACAGTTTATAGGTCACTTTAAAAGGTGGAAAAATGATTTATCTTTCTTTGTCTCTTTTTTACAGCACAGAAACCTGACATTTTAACAGGGGTGTGTAGACTTTTTATATCCACTATATATAAGATGTATTCCTGGTCTCTCTTATCATATATATATATATATATATATATATATATATATATATATATATATATATATATAGTTGTGGATCTTGCGAGGTTGGTGACATTTGCGATGTTTGTCACGCAGTTGCGACCTCGCAAAGCGAGGCGAGCCAGCGGCGACATCACACATGTGAAGCCGTCACACATGCGAGCCTTGCAAAGCGAGGCGAAGCAGCTGCGCAGCACTTAGACTGCAATGAGCAGCGAAGGTGCTCATTGTAGCCAGTGGCGCCGTCACACATGCGAGCCTCGCGAGGCAAAGCAGCCGCGTAGAACTTAGGCTGCAATGAGCGCCAAAGGCGCTATTTGCAGCTAGCGCCGTCGTCGCACATGTGAGCCTTGCGAAGCGAGACAAAGCAGCGGCGCAGCACTGTTCAAGCGCATAACTCTAAAATCCCACAAAGGCGCTCAGTGCAGGGCTTGCAATCAGTGCCAAATGTGCTCAGAGGACCAACAACCTCACAAATTATGGGATTAAAATTGTAAGGCTGGCAATGCTGTTTGCCACACAATGTGACGGGCAAGATCCTAGTTATCTATAAAAAGGTATACAAGAACAATTGGAGGCTTCAGGATAACTGAAGCGTTTAGGTTGGAGGCATCCCATTGTAGGTCTGCCGCTACCAAAAATGCGTGGTCCCCTTTGGATTAAAGGTTAAACAGGGCAGGCTTTTATATGCGGCGGTTTTTCACAAACAACAATAAAGAAAAAATTCCCATCCACAAATAATTAGAATAAATAAGGAGACAATATAAAACCTTATCACACTCCTTTCCAAATCTTCAACCATTTGGTTATTTTGTGTTTGGTTCTGACTGTGGCTTCTCGGTCCACATACAGATTATTAGGCGGCAGATGAGATGATCTGGTACTCCCATCTCTTTAAGAACTTGCCACATTCTGTTATGATCCACACAGTCAAAGGATTTAGAATAGTCTATGAATCAGTGGTAAATGTTTTTCTAGAATTCTCTTGCTTTCTCTATTATCCAGGGGACAATGACAATGTAATCTCTTGTGCGAAACCTGGCTTGCACATCTGGTAGTTCTCCACCCATATATTGTTGGAGCGGAGATTGCAGGATCATAAGCATTACCTTGCTGGCGTGTGAAATTAGTGCAATTGTTCAATACTTGGAGCACTCTTTGGCACTGCCTTGTTTTGGACTTTTCCAGTCTCCTGGCCACTGTTAAGTTTTCCAACCTTGTTGGCATAACGCAAACACTTTCACCGCACCATCTTTTAGGATCAACTCCTGCAGTTGTTATCAGCAGGGATTCCCAAAGTGCACCGGACTTCAATGACATGGAGCCAGACATCTTGGAGAGTGAACTATTGCAATGATCAATGCTGTAAAGATCATCTGTGTATTCCGGTCACCTCTTCTTTATCTTACAGATCTAAAAGAAGTATATAACACTTACCACTTTTGTTTTTTAATCACTCCCACTTTGGCATGAAAGGTACCCTTGATATCCCCAAAGTTCCTGAAGAGATCTCTTGATGTTCCCATTCTGTTATCTTCTTTTATATCATTACATTGCTCATTATAGAATGCCTGCTTGTCTCTTCCTACGATCCTCTGGAATTCTGCTTTCAGTTGGACAAATATTTTCCTTTCGTGGGCTACTTTCAAAGCTTCATCAGACAGCCAGTTTGCCTTTTAGTTTTTTTTTCTGTTGGAAATATTCGTTGTTGCTGTTTTCTGGACATTGTGACAAAGTTCTGTCCGAAGTCCTTCAGGATTTCTATCTACCAAGTCTAATCTCTTAAATCTACTCTTTACCTCCAACTGCATACTCACTGGGGATATTATTTACCATTTATTTTGTATCTGCTTGGTCTGAAGATTCTCCTACTTTTTTTTTCTCAGTTTATGACTGAACTTTGAAATAAGAAGCTCCTAATCTGAGCAGCAGTCGGCTCCAGGTCTTGTTTTTGAAGATTGTAAAGAGCTCCTCCATCTCTGGCTGCAAAGTATCTGCCAATCTGATTTCTATATGGTCCATCTGGAGTTTCCCATATGTAGAAGTTGTCTCTGAGGCTGTGGGAAGAGGGTGTTTACTATGACCAGAGGGACTATCTTGCCAGAATTCTACTAATTTATGACTATGCTTAATTTTGTACAACATGACCAAAAACTTGTCGGTTACTTTAGGATTCTTTAGTACTCCAATCTCGTATGAATAAAGTAACATCTTTTCTTGGTGTGGTATGTAGAGGTGTTGAATATCCTCTTTGAATTGGAAAATTTCAGCCTCCTCAACCATGTTTTGAGCATAGACTTGGATGACTGCAATGTTAAATGGTTCGCTTTTGAATTTAAATCATTCTGTCATTTATTGTGTAAGGGGATAACGGGTGCATGAGTAGAGAGGGCGAAACAAGAATTGAGATCTAATTAAATGCTGTGCAGTTTAGTACTTTATAACTTTGGTGCAAGAATGTGAATTTGCTCTGATAATATAGGGAGCCAGTTTAGGGTTTAGAGAGGAGCAGCACATGATGAGCATTAGGTGAGGTGGATATCCTTGGCTGAAGTGTTCAGAATAGATTGGAGTAGGCATAGGCAGTTAAGTGGGTGGTCAATTAAGAAGGAGATACTGTTGTGAATCCAGGACATGATTAGCATATGTATTAGAATGATTGTAGTATTTGGTGTGATTAAGGGGCCAATTTTCAGAGATGCAGATAACAAGATTTAGTGAGTGATGAGATATGGGGGACAGAGGAGGAGTTGGAGTCAAGCGTAACATCGAAACAACAGACTTGATGTTAGGATGATTTATTAAAAACATATTTGAACACATTACTGTATTAATCTCTACCACTGCTTTTAAAGGTTGTTTTATGTACCACCAGCATGTCACATTACCGCAAAGCAGGGGTGAGCAATTAATTTCCCAAAGGGGCCACATGAGACACTCAGAATGTTGTGGAGGGCCGAACCATAGGCTGAACTTAATTCTGCTCAATATTAATTTTATAGCTTTATTTTATTTTCTCAGTGCCCGGAGCAGTATCTACAGAATGCTATCCATCCCAGTTAGTCACAACACTGCTGCTCACAAATTGCCCCCTTTTTACAATTGGCAGTGTTTTTTTGTCCAGGACACAAATTTGTATCCCACTGTAGGGGGCTAGACATGGACAGCCAAAGGGCCGGACGCAGCCCGTGGGCCGTACAATGCCCAGGTCTGCCTTAAAGTCTTTCACCCTCTGCAAGCATTGCAGATTTTGCCCTCAAAATTTTAATTTATCTTGTGCAATTATATTAGTTTTATGCTAAATTAGTGCAAAGTGTTTAAAATTAATTAACATAGAGAAATGTTATATCTAAATTAATCTTACCTTTCTAAACTTCTCCATCTGCTTGTAAAGATCTGGATCTAATTCCTGGGAGACATCTTTCATCCAGAGCAGAACTCCTCGATATTCAGTCCTAGCCTGTTCCATTCTATTAACAGTCAGCCATGAGTCTGAAATAGCTCTATATCGAAAGGTCTCCACTTCTTGATACAGTCTGCATAAAGGAATTCTCAAAGCCAGCCTGGAAGAACCATAGTATAACACCGGTTATGTTTGCACCATAACAAGAATAGACAATCAAAATGTTAAAACAGACTGATAAGGCATATTCATGTTTTCCTACTTTTCCACCTCTTAACATATGCACTATGACGGACAGTATCAGAATGGAAGTGTGGTTTAGATAATACTTATAATAATTTAAATTATTATTGCTATTCCTTTCTATTTATAAAGGGCCAACATCATCTGTAGCGTGAATTACAAGATAGAATAGAGCAGGGTTGGTACAATTAACAAATTAGAAAGATATAAACAAATTCTAAGTTAAGCAGAAATAGAAGTACAGGCACAGTGCAATACAAATATGAAAGAAATGGGTCCGCAGACAGCTTTGTGCAACAGAAGTGAAGTCCATACTCCAAAGAGCTTGCAATCTAGCAGGTAAGGTTGGAGTGTGTTGAGAGGGTAATAGATGCAAGATGGCAGTGATTAAGGTGTAAGTGGATGTGCCTATGTGTTACACTGTAGATTCTGTGTTAGTGAATTGTGAATTTTATGCAATTGTGCATATAAAGGCTGAAGGAGATGAACTTCTTTAAACAGATGCAATTTAGTGAGTTTTGCAAGTTTTGAGGCAGGAATATAATCAAATGGAGCGAGGCAATGAGTAGAGACGGCAGAAGGGCAGAGATATAAGGTGATGCAATGTTGTTAAGGGATTTATATTATGGCCATCATTTAAAATTGTATTTATTTTGGAGGCTATGGAAAGCGGAGTGACTGACCCAGAGCTGCTGCAGACACAGAGTGTTCAGTTTCTCTCTTCCCAATAAAAATTATGACCAAACCTTTTTACACATGTTCTGAAAGTAGTTTGTATGTGGATTCAAACACAGACGCACCTTCTGACTAACTGTAAGTTTGTATTAAAAAAGTGACTTCTCCACCTGTCACACTCTGTCATGGTGCCTGAGGCTTGTTTGTTTAACAAAAATGTGCCATAATCTTCGCTATAACTCCCGGTTTATGATTTGCTATAAATATGGAGACCTTATCAGGCTGTATAAACTTCATCCTTGAACACATTTCTGCCAGGTACTGTGCCTCGCTATCTCTTGGCATTCTACTGAGCCGATCGAGTCGGTGGGGCCGCACAGCCTTGTCTTAATGAACAGACAATGGTAAAAATACTAAACATTGCTATATGATTATTACTTTTGTGTTGTTAGATTTGTCAAAGTTGGATACATACACCATGAGTCAAAAGGAGCTTAGTGGGGGAGAGTTTTGTTAGAATCCTCACCACATTGGTACGTTGTGGGTGAGGGTTTTGGTAGGCTTCTGACCACATTGGTACATTGTGGGTGAGGGTTTTGGTAGGCTTCTCGCCACATTGGTACATTGTGGGTGAGGGTTTTGGTAGGCTTCTCACCACATTGGTACATTGTGGGTGAGGGTTTTGGTAGGCTTCTCGCCACATTGGTACATTGTGGGTGAGGGTTTTGGTAGGCTTCTCACCACATTGGTACATTGTGGGTGAGGGTTTTGGTAGGCTTCTCACCACATTGGTACAGTGTGGGTGAGGGTTTTGGTAGGCTTCTCACCACATTGGTACATTGTGGGTGAGGGTTTTGGTAGGCTTCTCACCACATTGTTACACCAACTTGTATTACGTATATCAGGGCACTGGACCAATGTAGTTAGGGAGCTTGATGTTAAATGAATTACTCCCTCGAATGGCTGAAACTGGCACAGCAAACAAAAAAATCAGAATAGGCTCGTATCTACTTCTCATGCAGACAACTAGATTTCTATCCTGTGTGTAATTGCAAAAAAGGTTTTGCACTGGTTACCATAATATTGATAATTTAGCTGAACCAAGTAGAGCCACTACTAAACTACTGTATTTTATACTAGACAGGAGTTGGTCAAGTGGCTAGTGTGTTTTTATCATTAAAAAATTGCAGCCTTGCCTTGCAAGTATAAAGTTGCGGCAGTGAAAATTAAGTAACCGTGCACAGTGGTGCAATCCAGCCACACAATCGTCTCATCTACTAACGGCTATACAGGGAAAGGAAGTTTTCTCTGAAAGGGTGGGGGTGGGGCGGGTGTAGAATAAACAAAACTGTATTAAAAAAAATTGAAATCATACTTGGTTTCTACTGAAGGCTACCCATCCATTCTGCACCACACAGTGTATTTTATACAAAGCCACCAAAAAGTTCAAGCATAATTCCCTTCAAACAAAGCCTGTGCCTTCCTTATCTAATGCAGTACGAACATTGTATTCTTTAAGAACCTAGGATAGAAGCACATTCTGTAATCTGAACTTCACGGTGGGGTGTTCCATATCCCTATTTAACCAAATTTAAAAATAACCTAAATATTTGTTATGGTTACTCAGATGTGTAGAACCCTACTTTGCCAATAACTATCTCTACAATACAAAGCTCGGAAAGGCCAGCACAGATGTTGCTGTGCTATTTCTTTATTCTAAATGCACACACTTTCATATGTACTTGTGTCCCTACATTAGGACTGAAATACCTTATAAATAATAAAAACATAAAAATAAGAGTGCACTGAGGCCCCCTCAGAGACGGGACCCCGGTGCAACTGCTACATTCAGATTCCAGAAGCAATTTTTGAATGACAAAAAAAAAAAAAAAAGGTATTTAATAACTACTAAATAACCATTCAACATGAATGTATTCTATTGAAACCTTTGAGTAATATTTGTATTAAATATTTCTCTGCTCAGTTTCTGATTTTTTTTTTACAGGTAACCATAATAATTCAGTGGGTTAAGTGATCATCTGAATGTTCCCTGGAACATTGATATAATAACGTCAAACTTGGGCAGAAGCTATGCGAGGCTTGTAGGCTGGAGCATACAAACACATTTCAAAAATAAACTAAGTGAGATATCTCCTTGCCAACCGTGGACTGGCACAGACTTACAGTGCCTTATGTTGAAGACGTACTCTGAAAAAAATGAACTCTTATCAGCGTTTCTATGTTTCTCAGTGCACTACAGAGCACTTGAACAAACCAAAAGCCTCATGATAGCACTATATTTAACATGTCAATCTGAAGAGCATCACTTACCATACAGGATCAAAACAATGTTACTACAAACAAGCATAAAAGGAAATTGCAGTACTACTTATGCTATTAAAGCCATCTTCCTCTTTTGGGTGGAAATAAGCAGCACCTAAATCTGAACTTTTACATTTATTTAATATATTAAATATTGCTTTTTAACTAATTGACTATGATTTGTATTAATGGTCAATGCCTAGTCATATCATCTAGCTCACGTCAGTAAACAAACATAATCATATTGTGTGACTAGGACATCGATCCTTTAGCTTACTGTTAATGAACAATAAAAAACCCTTCTTGTTCGCTACCTTGTCGTGGTGGAGGGGCTTGTGCACTTCAGTGAAGCTGTGACCATGTAGGGTCACCCAAGATGGGCAGACAAATCACGGTCCACTGGAGAAGAACTGGAAACCCACTCCACTAACTTTGCCAAGGTAACCTTATGGAAAAGCAAAACAAGACCCAAAATGTGCCTGGCTTGCTGAGGTCCTTACGGTCACAGATTGTCGGACACAACTAAAACAATAACATTAAAAACAAAATGTGCAAACCGCAGCAAAGTTATAGCCAAAAAATATAATTTAAAAATACAGTTTACCTAATTAATGATTGTTGCTTTACACCTCCACACATCACTCACTGTCCTGAACACTTCTAAAAATAACTTTAAAATTAGGCAGGCTGGGTAACATGGAGCTTACTAACTTTGGAGATGCAGGGGGTTATAAGAGTGTACCTATAGCAACATTATCATACAAATCATTATCCAAGTTACCTATCCTGCCTAGCTGTTATCTCCATTGAAATGTTTGTTTTCATTTAAGTAGTGCTCAGGATAATGAGGAAGGTGAGGAATGATATAACATCAGACATTATTTAGTTAAACTGTGCTTCTGAATTATATTTTTCTGGCTAAAGCTTTGCTGCTGTTTGCACATGTATTTCTAATGTATGGTAATGGTGAACTAAAAAACAGATTTAACATGAAAAACGCTTACAAAGGTCCTTTAAAGAAACCGTGCACCATACAGCACAAAACTCACCTTTGCTGAGATGAAAAACAGAGAGCTTTTCCAGTGGCCTGCATGATTTTTCCAGCACGTGTTTTTTCTTGCGATCCTTGTGAGCGAAGAAATTTACCAAGTTCATTTTCCTCTTGTGATAGGACTGTGAGGGTGAGGAGAAAGAAAAATCTGTCACAAAATGATGACCATTTTGCCGACAAGAACCACTAAATGTGAGTGGAGATGTTAAAAGTAAATATTTTGGCAAGACAATGCTATATTTATAGTGAATATGTCATAATAATAATTTTTCCTATATTTAAAAATTGTATTTAAAATGTCTATGAGCAATCAACATGTCAGCAGCTCCAGATCTTGTTGATGTACTCTGCGAGATCAAGTCAGTTACATGGTATTCACACAAGATATTTAAAAATGAACCCCAAACAAATTAGAAAGTGTAGGACATTAACTCACTGACTGCCCCATAAAACCATAACTTATATGGCTCTTTTCAAGAAAATAAGATATACAAGGGTATTTTATCAATTTATAGATATCATTTTATGTATATGAATAAAATAAAGAAAACAAATGTATTTGCATGTTTTCATGTTGGATGAAAAGGCTAAGCAACAGTACTGGTCTGGACCCAGCACGAACTACAATCAAATATCACAATATTTGAATTTGTTCAGTCTTGTCCGACTCTCCGTGACCCTATGGACCATGGCACACCAGGCACTTCTGTCAGACTCATCTATCCATATCCTTCTCTGTCATCCCCTTCTTTGTGTGCTTTCAATCTTTACAAGCATCAGAGTCTTCTCTATTGAATCCTGCGGTCTCATGATATGGCCAAAATATTTAAGCTTCTGCCTCATGATCATATTTTCAAATAAAGATTTTGTCTTGATTTCCTGAAGTAATGATTTATTGGATCTTCTTGCAGCCAAGGGACTCTAAGCAGTCTTCTCCAACACCACAATTCAAAGGTGTCCATTCCACGGCACTCAGACTTCTTTATGGTCCAGCTCTCACATCCGTATGTTACTAATGGGAATACCATAGTTCGAACTATGCAGACCTTTGTTGAAAGTATAATATTTTTACTTTTCACTAGCTTGTCCAAGCTTGCCATAGCTTTCCTCCCCAGATGCAAACGTCTTTTAATTTCATGACTACAGTCACCATATGCCGAGATCTTGGATCCAAGGAAAATAAAATCTGTAACTGCCTCTACTTCTTCCCCATCTATTTGCCAGGAAGAGAGATTGCCGTTTGCCATGATCTTCAGCTTTTTAATGTTGAGCAGCAGGCCAACTTTTGCACTCTCTTCTTTTACCCTCATCAATAAGTACTTTAGTTCCTCCTCACTTTCAGCCATCAGAGTAGTATTATTGGAGTATCTGAGGTTGTTTATATTCCTTCCAGCAATATTCCTTCTGGTAACCGTAGGATTTTCTTATACACTTGCCATATACAGGTGTGAAAACATTTGCAGGCTTGCGGAACTGTAGCAATTGAATAGCGATTTGTGATTTTAGGGATTGTAGATCTTGCGGACGTGAAAAATCAAAGGCATAGATGGGGCGTAAGTTACGGTTGTAACAACCATAGAGATTCAGTCTGTAACCCGTACATCGTTTGCAGATCGCAAAAAGACTCCAATTTAATAGCAAATAAGTTTACGGGCTCCAGTAACTTGCAATTTCAATTGAATGAGGCTCCAAGGTCTATTGTTATGTTCCACAAACTTGTGGCTGTATTTCAAAATAAATAAATGGTGACATTTTCTGCAACCAAGATCCCTCCCATGTGGCTAATAAAGTTAGGGAAAATAACTCCCAGCAAAACTGAATAGCTTATTATTATTAAAAAATAACTAGCATTATTCATGATTTTCCTTTAATTTCTAAAAAACTAAGTAAAGCTCTTCGGAAGTGCATACTATAACACTTCAGTGGTCTTGAGTATTACTAAAATCTGTATTTATAGATTTCCTTGTACACACTGAAGTAACTCCCATGGAAAAACTACAGTAGGAAAATGAAGGTGGGAGCGCTACTTGCTCCACCATGAAATGTGTGGAAAAGAAAGAACTAAAATGAATGGGAGTGCTGATTTAAAGTAAAAAGGGGCATCCGGGTTTGTTTTTGCTAGATACAAGTCCTTGCTTGCATAACATCCTTGTTCCAGAACCACATGTGCTCTGCACCATCAGTTAGAGGGTGGAAAATCATGTGGAGAATTTGTTTGCATTTTAAAATTGATCAAGAATTGACATTTTAGTTTAGGCTATCGATCTCATTAGCCAGTGCTAGAGTATGCTACGGGAGGTTTCATTTGTTTTCATGCAAAACGACTGCTGTAGGTTTTAAAAACACTATCTGTTAAATGCATTTATAATGTGTTACATGTCCCTTTAATAATTAGACATACATACATACATACATACACACACATACATTTTGTACAAAATAAGTAAACATTTGGGAAATGATATATGATATTCCAATTGGGATGTGGGCCACAGCCGACAGGCCACATCCAGCCCATGGGCCCTAAGCCACTGATGTGGAGTATAATTTGTGTTGTATATGCCACTTATTCTAATTTTATATATACTTCAGCCTATTATATCACCTTTTTTACTTGGATATATATCCCATAATTAGGGCAATTTCAGTATTTGGGGGTGTATGTGCGACAAGAAACAAATAAAAGATACATTAAAGGGAAGTTGTTAACAATAACTTACAGCAGATCCGTTTTTGATAAAGCTCAATCACCTTCAATAGCTCCATGCATGTCCTCTGAATAGAATGGAAAAGCTAGAAAACAAAACATACCTCAGTCATGACACATAAAAACACAAATGTATTACATCCTCACACCTCTTTATCTATTAGGTCTAGAAATATACAATGATCAATGAGAATGAAACAATACTAGATGGGGTCCTATGTCAGAAGTAGTTCGGTCAGGTATTGTTCTGATAGTGTAATATTTCTTAGCCAATTTAAAATATACAAAATATGAGAACCCAATAAAGCCAACCCAGCCCCAAAATACTGTTTTATTATCATGAAGGGACACAAAATGCTAATCAAAAGAATATGTCTTATGCATTACAAAAAGATTTTTTTACAAAAGCATCCTGCACCAAAACAACTTTTACAAAGTTTCAAAAACATTATCTGACAGCCTGTTAAAAAGGGACACTGTTACACCAACAAAGTCATTTTATTTTAAAATGCATTAGAGGGCTATTGTAGTTGTATTTTGTTTTAAGGTCAAAGACAGGGCCCTCCATTCTTTTGCAATGCGTAATATTGTTTTTGCCTTGTACTTAACCACTGTATAGTGCTACGGGATATTTTGGTGCATTATAAATACAGGAAAATAATAATAATTATGCTGCTGTAAAACCAATAATTTTGGTTTCTGCTAACCAAATTTCTAAAGCAGGAGGAAACTGTGAATTTGAAGAAAATGTCTATTTGCTCAGTGGAATTGTGGCATCTACAACTGCCAATGCTCTCATTAGTATTTGTGTGGCTACTATATGATAATGTGCAGCTCCAGGTGTTAATTTGTAACCGAGTGCTTGATAACGACCGCAGAAGAAAACATGTTGACTGTGTTACTAATTAGCATCAATGCAGCCAATTTTTATTCAGCAGACAATAATTTGCATAATATTGACACAAACAATGATGGTTACCTGGGGGAAGTATTTACATCTGAAAACAATGTACAGTATGTGAAGTTTATACAGTTTGAAGTTAACTTGAATTTGGGGTGGCAGAGTTTATGAGCAAGGTGAAGGTTCCCTTTAACTCCCCCTACAGTGATTGGCTACCCTAAACGCTCCCATCATGCTCAATAACTCAGCTAGTGCTTGCCATTTGAAATGACAAAAAACGTTTATTTTGCAAGGGGATTAAAAGTGCCTAGAACTGTTGCAGCACTTCCTTGTAACATTAGCTTTAATTAAAACAGACTTTTAAATGCATGCTAAAAAGTATGTTTTTCCTTATTGTAGAGTAAACCAGAGGTAAGGCCCCTGCTCACATGTCACGTCTCACCAGGTCTATAGAGATTAGCTGTACGTCACCAATGATACTCAATACGGTCAATGCCTGGTATTTTGGCCCAAAAAGCTCACACAAGTTCAATTTTCACCTTTGTTTGTTCTCAGTTCTTATTGCAGCATTTACAAAAAACACATTCAGTTGTTCCTTGCTGAGGCAGAAGTGTGAAAAGGAGCCAGTATGGCTCAAACTGATATAACCAACAGTGCAAACAAAATGGCGTGTTTGCTTTCTTGTAGTTATCTACAGTACAACTAGAGCAAGTCATTGGACAGCTTCCATGACTAACACATAATCACAGTCGTATTCAATCCCTTATTGCAAATAAATGTCTAAAATAGGGACACCTCCATGTGCAATTAGTAATAATGTATGTGTTGGATTACGTTTTTTACATGATGAGGAGCAATGGCATAGAGGCCACAAAAGAGCCTGTAGAGCCATTGTTTGTATTAGGCAGTAGATTAAGAAAGATTGAAGGAGGAAGGGAGGTAGTGAAGGGTGTACTGGGTGCGAGGGAAGCCATAAATGGTAAATGTAAAAAAAGCTAAATGGTGTAGGCAAAGATCCTGATACAGCTTTTAGTTTACGGATTGATATATGCACATTCTTTTTGTGACCATCCATTGCTTTAGGAGTTGCACTTCCATTTAATTCTAGTTTGTACCTTGGTGGTTCAGTGGTGAGGATTTGGTGCTTTTACTGCAGCGACCTAGTTTTCGATTCCAGTTATGTCACACCATCCTGAAGCTAAGCAGCGTTGGGCCTGGTCAGTGCTTGGATGGGAGACCACCTAGGAATACCAGGAGCTGTATGCTGTGGCCCACTGGAGAAGGAACTTGCAACCAACTCCAGTATCTCTGCCATGAATACTAAGTGGATCAGCATGGTGTGTTGCAGTCCATGAGGTCACATGGCACAGAACTAAGGGCCCTATTAAATTCCAGCCTCGTAAATAAGAGGCTTCTACTTAAGCCCTACGTACTGCAAAGTTTCTCTAACTTACAATGCTATTAAATTAGCCCTGCTGCGAGCAACGTATGAGCTACGCAGCAGGGCCGTACGTATCTACACTGCGTAAATGTACATGAGGAGTGACAGCCTGCGAGATGATATCGCAGGCTCCCACTCCTCATCAATTGCTGCGGGGGTCCTAAAAGGGACCTCCGCGGCAGTCCCCCACATAAGCCCTGCCGTGGGGGGTACTCCAAACCCCCCCCAGGCACCTAAAATGAACCCCCCCTCAATGCGGGGGTCCCTGTCGGGACCCCCGAAGTGTCCTCACATGAACACCTTGCTGCAGGGGTCCATAGGAACCCCCGCAGCCCCCACACATTAACCCCTTGCAGCGGGGGTCCCCGATCGGCACCGATCAGGCCCCCGCTGCATTTAAAACTTTTAAATTCCCCGCCGCGGCTCCTTAAAGGGACCGCGGCACACTATTACCCAATCCCGGCCGCGGCACTTAAAATTAACCCCTCCTCTATGCTGGGGGTCCCCATCGGGACCCCCGAAGTGTCCCCATATAAACCCCCTGCTGCGGGGGGCCCCGATCGGCACCGATCGTGACCCTGCTGCAATTCAATTTTAAATTTCCCGCCTCGCGGGTCCTCAAAGGACCGTAAAGGTCCTGAAAGGACTCGCACTAAAAATATTAACCCCAGGCAACTATAATTACCCCATTAACTCATGGTGGTCAATACAGACCACCATAAGGCTCTAATTAACCCATTAACTCATGATGGTCAATCCAGACCACCATAAGGCCTAAATTAACCCATTAACTCATGGTGGTCAATACAGACCACCATAAGGCTCTAATTAACCCATTAACTCATGATGGTCAATCCAGACCACCATAAGGCCTAAATTAACCCATTAACTCATGGTGGTCAATACAGACCACCATAAGGCTCTAATTAACCCATTAACTCATGATGGTCAATCCAGACCACCATAAGGCCTAAATTAACCCATTAACTCATGGTGGTCAATACAGACCACCATAAGGCTCTAATTAACCCATTAACTCATGATGGTCAATCCAGACCACCATAAGGCCTAAATTAACCCATTAAGTAATGATGGTCAATCCAGACCACCATAAGGCCTAAATTAACCCATTAACTCATGGTGGTCAATACAGACCACCATAAGGCTCTAATTAACCCATTAACTCATGATGGTCAATCCAGACCACCATAAGGCCTAAATTAACCCATTAAGTAATGATGGTCAATCCAGACCACCATAAGGCCTAAATTAACCCATTAACTCATGGTGGTCAATACAGACCAGCATAAGGCTCTATTTAACCCCATCAGTCCCATAAGGGTATATTATTACCATTATGGGCCTGTTACAACCTAACATTAACCACATAAGTGCCATGATGGTCCTCAAGGACCATCATGACACTAACTACAAACACTACACTATAACCCCCAATAAACCATTTAATCTAAACTAACCCCCCTCTACACTAATCTTTTAACACTTACACTACCTACCTACACTACCTACCCCCTAATAAACCTCCCCAACACTCTAATTAAAAAAAACAATAAACCTACAGCACAGAAAACAAAAAACCTACAGTACAAAAAACAAAAAAACCTACAGTACAGAAAAAAAAAAAAATTACAACCCCACCCCCCACTACAGAAAATAAAAAAATTACACACCTGAAAAGGAAAGACAGATAAACACAATACAATAATACATATAATACATTACATACATTACATACAATACATGACATTACATATAATATATTAAATATAATATATTACATATAATACATTACATACATTACATACAATACATGACATTACATATAATATATTAAATATAATATATTAAATATAATATATTACATATAATACATTACATACATTACATACAATACATGACATTACATATAATATATTAAATATAATATATTAAATATAATATATTACATATAATACATTACATACATTACATACAATACATGACATTACATATAATATATTAAATATAATATATTAAATATAATATATTACATATAATACATTACATACATTACATACAATACATGACATTACATATAATATATTAAATATAATATATTACATATAATATATTACATATAGTCCTAATCAAATACCCCCTATCTATCTAACATACAATCTATTTAATTTAAAATAAATCCTAACTATATCAAATACATCCCCCTATCTATCTAATATACAAAAAATCCTAACTACATACACAGACCCTTATTCTAAACTAAAATAAAATAATTACAGTCCTAACTACATACACAGACCCTAATTCTAAGCTAAAATCAATAAATTAAGACCACTTACCTTTAAGATGTTGCTTCAGATCACTAACCTATGGGTCAAACAAAAAATAAAAATTAGTACAAAACATTAACATCAAATAAATAAACATTCTATACATTCTACATATTCAACTCACCTTTACAGCATGTCCAGTCACTGTTTATCTCTTCCGGCGCGGCCCTGTTAAAAAAAAAACACAATATATGAATACATGAATACAATATATAAACCATAAATAAAATACACAAATAAACATCTAAATATACATTTAACTTACCTCCCCGCGATGTCCCCGGCCTTCTCTCCTTCAGCCCCGGCTGGGCCGCGGAACCATCCGCGCTCTAAAAAAAAAAAAAAAAAAAAACTAACGGAGGTCTGCACTGGCAGACCTCCCCGACGCTACTGAACCTCCCGGAGTCGTTTCCGGGAGGAAATTGGCATTGTCGGCTTGTGATTGGCTGAAAAAGCTGTCAGCCAATCAAAAGTCGTCAATGTAGGAGCCAATCAGGATGCGCAGATGTCTTCTACCAATCACTCCGTGGGGGTGTATCCCATAGTGATTGGCTGAAGGCATCTGAGCGTTGTGATTGGTTCCCATAAAGATAGACAAGTGTTTTAGCCAATCAGGGTGGGATATTGGGGTGTATCCCATCCTGATTGGCTCACACATTGACGACTTTTGATTGGCTGAAATTGATAGACAGCTTTTTCAGCCAATCACAAGCCGCCAATGCCAATTTCCTCCCGGAAACGACTCCGGGAGGTTCAGTAGCGTCGGGGAGGTCTGCCAGTGCAGACCTCCGTTAGTTTTTTTTTTTTTTTTTTTTAGAGCGCGGATGGTTCCGCGGCCCAGCCGGGGCTGAAGGAGAGAAGGCCGGGGACATCGCGGGGAGGTAAGTTAAATGTATATTTAGATGTTTATTTGTGTATTTTATTTATGGTTTATATATTGTATTCATGTATTCATATATTGTGTTTTTTTTTTAACAGGGCCGCGCCGGAAGAGATAAACAGTGACTGGACATGCTGTAAAGGTGAGTTGAATATGTAGAATGTATAGAATGTTTATTTATTTGATGTTAATGTTTTGTACTAATTTTTATTTTTTGTTTGACCCATAGGTTAGTGATCTGAAGCAACATCTTAAAGGTAAGTGGTCTTAATTTATTGATTTTAGCTTAGAATTAGGGTCTGTGTATGTAGTTAGGACTGTAATTATTTTATTTTAGTTTAGAATAAGGGTCTGTGTATGTAGTTAGGATTTTTTGTATATTAGATAGATAGGGGGATGTATTTGATATAGTTAGGATTTATTTTAAATTAAATAGATTGTATGTTAGATAGATAGGGGGTATTTGATTAGGACTATATGTAATATATTATATGTAATATATTATATTTAATATATTATATGTAATGTCATGTATTGTATGTAATGTATGTAATGTATTATATGTAATATATTATATTTAATATATTATATTTAATATATTATATGTAATGTCATGTATTGTATGTAATGTATGTAATGTATTATATGTAATATATTATATGTAATATATTATATTTAATATATTATATGTAATGTCATGTATTGTATGTAATGTATGTAATGTATTATATGTAATATATTATATTTAATATATTATATTTAATATATTATATGTAATGTCATGTATTGTATGTAATGTATGTAATGTATTATATGTAATATATTATATTTAATATATTATATTTAATATATTATATGTAATGTCATGTATTGTATGTAATGTATGTAATGTATTATATGTAATATATTATATTTAATATATTATATTTAATATATTATATGTAATGTCATGTATTGTATGTAATGTATGTAATGTATTATATGTAATATATTATATTTAATATATTATATTTAATATATTATATGTAATGTCATGTATTGTATGTAATGTATGTAATGTATTATATGTAATATATTATATTTAATATATTATATTTAATATATTATATGTAATGTCATGTATTGTATGTAATGTATGTAATGTATTATATGTATGTATTGTATTGTGTTTATCTGTCTTTCCTTTTCAGGTGTGTAATTTTTTTATTTTCTGTAGTGGGGGGTGGGGTTGTAATGTATTTTTTTGTTTTCTGTAGTGGGGGGTGGGGTTGTAATTTTTTTTTGTTTTCTGTACTGTAGGTTTTTTTGTTTTTTGTACTGTAGGTTTTTTGTTTTTTGTAATTAGAGTGTTGGGGAGGTTTATTAGGGGGTAGGTAGTGTAGGTAGGTAGTGTAAGTGTTAATAGATTAGTGTAGAGGGGGGTTAGTTTAGATTAAATGGTTTATTGGGGGTTATAGTGTAGTGTTTGTAGTTAGTGTCATGATGGTCCTTGAGGACCATCATGGCACTTATGTGGTTAATGTTGGGTTGTAACAGGCCCATAATGGTAATAATATACCCTTATGGGACTGATGGGGTTAAATAGAGCCTTATGCTGGTCTGTATTGACCACCATGAGTTAATGGGTTAATTTAGGTCTTATGGTGGTCTGGATTGACCACCATGAGTTAATGGGTTAATTTAGGCCTTATGGTGGTCTGGATTGACCATCATGAGTTAATGGGTTAATTAGAGCCTTATGGTGGTCTGTATTGACCATCATGAGTTAATGGGTTAATTTAGGTCTTATGGTGGTCTGGATTGACCACCATGAGTTAATGGGTTAATTTAGGTCTTATGGTGGTCTGGATTGACCACCATGAGTTAATGGGTTAATTTAGGCCTTATGGTGGTCTGGATTGACCATCATGAGTTAATGGGGTAATTATAGTTGCCTGGGGTTATTATTTTTAGTGCGAGTCCTTTCAGGACCTTTACGGTCCTTTGAGGACCCGCGAGGCGGGAAATTTAAAATTGAATTGCAGCAGGGTCACGATCGGTGCCGATCGGGGCCCCCCGCTGCAGGGGGTTTATATGGGTACACTTCGGGGGTCCCGATGGGGACCCCCAGCATAGAGGGGGGTTAATTTTAAGTGCCGCGGCCGGGATTGGGTGATAGTGTGCCGCGGTCCCTTTAAGGAGCCGCGGCGGGGAATTTAAAAGTTTTAAATGCTGCGGGGGGCCTGATCTATGCAGATCGGGGACCCCCCCTGCAATGGGTTTATGTGGGGACACTTCGGGGGTCCCGATGGGGACCCCCAGCATAGAGGGGGGTTAATTTTAAGTGCCGCGGCCGGGATTGGGTGATAGTGTGCCGCGGTCCCTTTAAGGAGCCGCGGCGGGGAATTTAAAAGTTTTAAATGCTGCGGGGGCCCTGATCTATGCAGATCGGGGACCCCCGCTGCAAGGGGTTAATGTGGGGGTGCTGCAGGGGTCCCGATAGAGACCCCTGCAGCATGGGGATGTGTATAGGGTGCAGGGGGGAGCCTCACACTGCTGTCTCGGGCTGTTCCGAGGCAGCACGTAGAGGCTTTCGGATCCCTTGCGTGGACTTTTTGTCCACGTAGGGATTCTTACGATATGCGAGACTCGTGCATAGATTTAAGGCTACGTAGCTCTCTCGGAGCCTATTCTCGGCCATTTTCTCGCAGTCATATCGTAAAGCAGGCTGCGAGAGATTCGGTTCTCGCAAACAGCAGGAAAACTGCCTTTTGCGAGCACCGAGAAAACTACGAGGGAGAATTTAATAGGGCCCTAAGATCTTACCTGCAACCTAATTAGATTAGGAACAATGCAAATGTCCCTCCTATAACTGACAAACTGTTACAAATGTTTGTAACTTTCAAAAGTGTTTTGTTTATTAATAAGCCACATTCTTAAATATAGCAAGCTATAAATGTAACACTCTATTGATCATTTAATCAAAGAATGAGAGGACAATATATAGTAAAAAAATGAGATATAGGACAAGAACAGAGTGAATGAAGATAATTGGATGGCGCATACAGATTGGTTAAAGCTTTCTACAAGGTATGTGGTATTCATGAGAAGGGCAACAAAACTAATAAGGGGAATGGAGGGCTTAAGTTATTAAAAAAAGACTAACCAAATTACATTTTTTTTTCCTACAAAAAAAGGCGTCTAAGAGATTACCCTATATAAATAAATCCAGGGTCTTTGTCAATTGAACTTTTTGTGCCAAGATGACATCCCTTGAGGTTAGAAGTAAAACAATTCCACCTCAAAGAAAGAAAAGGGTTCTTTACAGTAAGGGTGGTTAACCTGTGGAATTCTCTACCAAAGGAGGTGGTGACAGTGGATTCGATAGATAACTTTAAAAAGGGATTGGATATATTTTTTATTAAAAAGGGAACTCAGGATCATTTAAAGAGAGTATTGATCAAGGGAAGAATCCGATCACCAGTATCTGGGCTCAGAAAAGGAATTCATTTTTCTCCCTTTCGAGACAATTGGCTATGTTTCACTTGCTTTTTTTTCTGTTTGTCTTCCTCTGGATCAATTAACAACTAATCTGCATATTGCAGATCAGATGAGATCTTAAAAGGTTGAACTTGATGGACTAAAAGTCTTTTTTCAACCTCAACTATGTAACTATGATTATCTCTCTTTCATTTGTGTAAAATTGAGACGATTGTTAACCAGCTCAGTAACTGCGGATACTGGGAGAGTAGGGTTTAGCCAATCTGCACTTGGAAGCTTAAAATTCCAAGTCTTTGTTGAGGTGTGTTTCCTCAACATTTTCACATTGTGTTGTCCTAAACATTAATGGTTTGTGGAGTTGTACAATTGTGTTTGCATTATTTACAATGAATCGGTCAATGGACTGGTTTTGCTGCTTGTGTAACCTTACACACCTCTAGTTTAGCATCCAGATCGGAGTCAGAGGCTACCACATGCTCATCCTCTTTCTTTCCAGTAACCTTGATCAGAGTCTGCTTTGTTTTCCAGTATTTCTGCTGCATCTTATTCACGACAGATTTTTCTTGGTTTTGTGCATATCTGTCGTAGAACTCCCGGGAGTATTGACTACAAAATGAAAACAAGGTCAAGTTAATATTAAAATACATTAAAATTTGGTGAGCAAAGTTGGAAAATAAATTATCATTCAATAGTATGTTTCTACCAATATATATTAAAGGACCACTGCAATTTGTGAAAAAAATAATTTTCTGAAGGATGTCAGAAAATAACAATTTAGGCAGCTGTGTAAGCCAAAGAGCATAAAATAATGTAGAGAAATTCTTACTTTTAGCAATTTCTGCTTCTGCATCGCTACCTTGTTGTGGTGAAAGGGTTTGTGTACCTCAGTGAAGGATGTAGGGTCCCCCAAGATGGGCAGTTTATAGCAGAGAGGTCAGACAAATCCTGGTCCACTAGAGAAGGAACTAGCAACCCATTCCAGTATATTTGCTATGAAAACCTTATGGATGAGCACAACCAGACACAAGATGCGCTGTCCATAGAATCAGGGAGAGTCAGACAACTGAACTTGTATCTAGTTCTACCATATTGAACCTCTAAAGCCTGGCCCAAAGCCGGAGGAGGCCTGCTGTACCAATACGCATTTTCCTGTTCTGACACTGAAGGAGATTTGTGGCCTAATTGGTGAGTGAGTTTGACTCTCATTATTCATCACCTTCTCCTCTTGTCATATAGTCAGAAGGAGAAGAACATATTGTTTTTCGTCATGCTCTGAACTGGAAGAACAGACATGTTCCTAGACACAGGAGGAGTCTGATAAAATAATCTCACCACTTATTTAGCTGTGAATGTTGTTAGTTTGTTACCCACTTCAAAAATATATACATATTTCCTAAATTACATTGGTCCTCAAAAAATCTAAATCTAAAGCATTATACATTATTAACAGTCTATCACAATTATTATTACAACCATATCCCACCACAGCAATGCAACTTGTATAAAAGTAGTTTGGCTAAAGTGAATACAAGCTGTCATTTAACAATTTGTCAACCAACATAATGTGCATTAATTAGCTGTGGGACTGCAGGCTACATCTCGGAGTATACGGTACTCATACAAAACAGTATCATTAGAGACTCATCCAAATCAGAACAGATGTAATAATTATGATAAATCTAAAAAAATTAGGGTCTGGACAAAATTATATTAGTAACCAGCCAGGCAACCAAGGAGATTTTTTTTTTTAAATAGGCTTATGTCCAAATAAGAATTAGAATAAACAAAATTTAGGAGCTATGCTTAAAAATAATTAAAATGGGGCAGAATTCAAAAACTTTTTTTGGGTGTAAACATAGAATAATGATAAACTATAGTTAATAACAAGATATATATTATCTTACTGCATTTTCTTTAAATACATTTACACTGGGGTTTGTAATTTTTGCCTGTTAATCAGCATTTCTGATCCATCCAGCTAGTTTTGCATCTCATCTTTGTGTTAGGGTATATACAATTAGTCACTCCCTAGAGGTTTACATATAATAAGAACGACTTAAAGAAACAGCAATTAATATGTTGGAGTATGATATTGCCCTCCATCCTTTTGTTTTAATCATTCTGATCATGTGCAACGAGTAATGAGTAAGTAGAGAGAGGTAACAAAGTGATGATGCTCAAACATGTAACAGATAAATAAATATAATAATCCAGATAAAACGCTATGTCACAGCATTTCAAAAAGTAATCATAAGGGTTGGCCCTATCCATTATTTTAATTTTGATCTGTGGTCATTTACTTGGTGTAGTGTTACTAATTAGCGAGTGATTACAACACAAAGATAAGAAGCAGAGCTAAACAAGGGGATGCCAAATGATAATTGACAAATTAAACATCAAAAAATACTTATAAAATCAATAAAATTCAACTAATATATTATTTGCAACTACCTATGTTTTTAAAGTATTCCATATTCGAAACCTTTGCAATTTTAATTTGATTAAAAGCAAAAATGTCAGTTTTATTAATTTTGTGCATCAACGGATACATTTTACTTTAGTGCAAATCTTAAATAATTTGTGCCAGGCACAGAAATTCAATAAATTACTTACTAATTGTGACCTTGCATGTTCAAGCTTTATACAGGCACCTGGAAATAAAACACATGGACATAAATCAAGTACTTTCAGATGAAGTGTGTGTAGATACTGTAAATAATTACCAAGTGAGAGGGGTTCAGAACATTTCCATGGTACTATTTGAGTGTCCATGTATCTCTCGCCTAATGTAAAGCTAAACCCTGGCAGCGTTTTTTACATCATTACAAAAGGCTAGTGTTTTTTTAATTAAGCAAGAGTTGATGGCGCATTACTTACCGTATTTATCGGCGTATAACACGCACCTCATTTTAAGAAGGAAATTTCAGGAAAAAAAACTTACATTTCAAATAAAGAACTTTGAAGCAAAATAAGGGCAGCTCAGAACTTTTTTTTATTAATATTATTAACAATTATAAGGTAAATAACGTAAAATCACAGTAAAAGCAACTGTTTTAACAAAAGTTTACTCAGAAATCGCTGCTCCTCCTCAACCCCCTCCTCATCCTCCCCCCTCAACTCCCCCATCCTCAACCCCCTCCGCAACCTCAACGCCCCTCCGCATCCTCAATCCCCCCTCCTCATCCTCAACCCCCCATCCTCAACCCCCCATCCTCATCCTCAACCCCCCATCCTCATCCTGAACCTCCCTCCTCATCCTCAACCCCCCATCCTCATCCTCAACCTCCCTCCTCATCCTCAACCTCCCTCCTCATCCTCAACCTCCCTCCTCATCCTCAACCTCCCTCCTCATCCTCAACCTCCCTCCTCATCCTCATCCTCAACCTCCCTCCTCATCCTCAACCTCCCTCCTCATCCTCAACCTCCCTCCTCATCCTCAACCTCCCTCCTCATCCTCAACCTCCCTCCTCATCCTCAACCTCCCTCCTCATCCTCAACCTCCCTCCTCATCCTCAACCTCCCTCCTCATCCTCAACCTCCCTCCTCATCCTCAACCTCCCTCCTCATCCTCAACCTCCCTCCTCATCCTCAACCTCCCTCCTCATCCTCAACCTCCCTCCTCATCCTCAACCTCCCTCCTCATCCTCAACCTCCCTCCTCATCCTCAACCTCCCTCCTCATCCTCAACCTCCCTCCTCATCCTCAACCTCCCTCCTCATCCTCAACCTCCCTCCTCATCCTCAACCTCCCTCCTCATCCTCAACCTCCCTCCTCATCCCCCCATCCTCATCCTCCTTCCTCAACCCCCCCCCTCATCCTCAACCTCCCTCCTCATCCCCCCATCCTCAACCCCCCCTTCTCAACCAAAACCCCCCTAAATACCTCCCCCTCTCCGGCCTCCGCTCCTTCTTGACCCAGCGCGCATGGGACAGCACCCGGTATATGCTAATGGCGTGACGTCACATGCGCGCCGGGTCAAGAAGGAGCGGAGGCCACAGCAGAAGCAGGTAAGTGTGGGGAAAGGGGGAGGTATTTAGGGGGGTTTAGGTTGAGGAGGGGGGTTTAGGTTGAGGATGAGAAGGGGAGAGGGAATATCGGCGTATAACACGCACCTATCATCAAATTTAATTAGATAAACATTCTTACATCAGGTGCTAAGAATGAAACTTCAATTCTTATGAAGATAAAATCCTAACACAGAAACACATCAACGTACAAACAAACTAAAATGTCTGTTGGCAACACTAAGCAATAACCAATATCCTCAGGGATAGGGTGTCCTGTGATCTTAATGTTGTATACACAAGGGACACCCAAAAGATAATTAAAATAAGATACACTGGAGAGGTTGAATATGCACATGGAATGATGTAAGGTCATATGTATTATGAATATAACATTAGAATTACCAAATGATCATGTGAATAACATTTAAAAAAAATCTTGTATTAAAATGGCACGTTTGGGATCGATATGTGAAGTTAAATGTGTGTGGAAAGAAAAATAATTATATGATGAAACGGTCTCGAATAGATTATTACCCTGACACAATTGGTTGACTGTTGTATGAGGAATAATTGTATATTGTTGTGGTTTTGTATTTATATTTGATGTAATGTCCTTTGTATCTTTAAGAAAGAAAAAAAATGATGTTGAATATGCCACCTTATTCTCATCCCATGCACTTTCTTTCAATCAATACTAATGATAAATACTAATAGGAGTCATTTCATGCAGTGAATCTCCACCATCACATTCATGCCCTAGTGTAGAATACACACACATATCTGTCCTTCCTCCCGAGTTCATGATGGTGTCGCATTAAAGCAAATACTAATAATTCTCATTCTCTTACCAAAACTTATTGACAGAAGATCTATGGCTGGAACTGAGGAATCAAAATAGAGGACAAGGAATGTGACCAGTGTCTATTGTCCACATGACCTTCTCCCAAAAAAAAGGTTTCTGCTGATACACAGTGAGGTCTTTTACCATTATAATTATCAGATATACCTGAGGAAGGGGTTAAGGACTTTTACACATGCCGTTACCAGTAAAAGGGGCAAAAATGTATTCTAGTAGCAACTTCATCCCTATAAACACATGTGGTTTCTTCAACTCTTAGAGTCAGTCATTCAAAGGAAGCTTTATCATTTAGAGTACTTTAAATAGCTAGACCTTAACATATTAGTGGCAGAAAACACATACAAAGTCAGTGAATGGAACAATACAGGTTAAAACTCTGAGTCATATTTAGCCTATTTTGCTTGAAAATGAATGGAAAAAAAACAACACAGAAACATACCTCACCCTATATTAATAATTCACATCCACATTCATTAAGTATAAATCACAAAAGCCTGTATACAAAGAAATGCAGCTGCTAAGTATTGTTGAAACCAATCAATACGCTGTTCTTTAAAGTGTATTTTAAAAATTGATAATATACTGTAGACTAATTCTTCAGAACACAGGTTAGCCAAATTTAGCTGAAACTTAGGGGCCATCTTAAAGGAGCCAGGTTATGGATTATATATAGAAATAAATGCACAGTAACAAAAAAGTTAAAAGCCATCCTTAAAATGTTAGGAGTTCAGCTATCGGGATTTGTCAGGCCATGCTTTAGAGCATTGCTTCCGAAACTTTTAATGGTGGCGACACTTAGACATGCGTCATAGCAATTCAAACCAGAGGTTAAACTAACCCCTTGCAAGAGATATGAACACATACATAAACTGCATTCGCGTGACGCACCTACACATTGCAACAGACACTATAATGTGTAGCGACACACAGTTTGGAAAGCTCTGTTTTAGAGTAACACATTAGATCAAGATTTCAGAATAAGGAGGGACCTGTTCAAAGACTTTGTGTCTAGAAAGCACCAGGTTTTGTAAGAGAGAGTTAGAAAACATGTTGGAAGGCTGTTTAAATTAATCAAGGGTTGACTGATATAGGCATTTTAGTAAGGCTGTTTAAATTAATCACGGGTTGACTGATATAGGCATTTTAGTTTACATTTTTTGCTTAGCCCGGAAACCCTCCCACAAAGAGCCATGGAGGCTTGGTCTTTCATGTCACCAATCGGTCAAAAGAATCAGCCTCTAGGAGAGACAAGCAGCTGCATGGCCTTACACTCGCAACTCTCACTATATCGCTCATCAATAACGGGATAAATCATATACACTTTGGGTAGGCTTTCATTAGTCAGGCCTCAGAATAATAATTTAATAACTGGAATGATCCAACCTGTGTCAACTCCGCTCTTCATCCTCGTGTTAACAAGCAACAGATAAAAATAAAACTACAGAACCAGGACAGAGACTTTCTAACACATGGGCAAAACCAAAAGTGAGCCCATCTACTGATGTTTGGAAGAATTCAGCTGTGAAATCAAATCAGTCCCATTGTGCTCATTTCATCTGTCTTGTCTGGAATTTAAATCACTCTGTCTCTCTTACAACTAAAAATATATGGAAGCTTCATAATGTTTTCATGATTTTAAAATTCTCACTTTGTGTTCTTGTAATATTAAGTTAAGAGCATATGCCATTGGCATATAAGAAATGGTATTTTTTTTATTGTCATTTGTTCTATATTATTTGTTTCTTGCATTGAAGTTAGATGAAGTTTAGTTCTTTAGATTTACAAAAACTTCAGATTCCTGCCATATAGGATTGTCCAAAATGGCCATCCATAGTATTTGTAATTGACTTTTTAAAATAAATAATAAAAACGGCATTAGCAGTGAAATACAATCCATGGAAATGAGTGCCTGTAAAACAAGTCCGGATTCTGTGTTGTTCTATCACAGTGACCTCTGCACAATGTGCTTTGCAAGGAAGTCTAACACCACCACACCCTTCCACAACTCTCAGCTGCACCATTTTTAAAATAACTCTATTATCTGAATAGAATATTTAGAAGCCGGAGGATTAAGTGTTAAGTGTGATGTGTGTTGTCTAGATGTCTGAAAAACTATGCAAAAGTCGGGTCTGCTTGCATCACAGTATAAAGTTGGAAGAGAAAATGTATATTGGATGATTTTATACTTGTTTTTATTCAGTGACACATTAAAAAGGGCTACTATATTTGGGGGGTGGGGGGGACACCAATATTTTTCAAGTATTTAATAAAACAAACAGCATTAGTAGTAGCAAATATTGTGCATAGAAGATTTTTTAGAGGACTTTTTAAATGTATCAGTTTGTGTCTGAAAATTGATGGGAGTTACAAATCCATTTAATGTTACTGTAAGGCGTTATATAAGGCATCCTTTCCACAGAACTGAATAGAGATCTTATCTGTATCCAAAGTTCTAATTGTGTTAGAAACAAAAGTAAATATCTGCCATCATTAAAAAAGGGACATGGAACACAACTGTTTTTTTTTTTTCAAGCATTTAAAAGAGCATGTTTTAAACATTACAAAATTTGTATTGCATAAAAAATATAAAGTAAAACATTTTTTAAACCTCATTAAAACGGACAGGAAATGTAAATATCATTGGTTGACAGACGGCAAGCCCCAAAAGCAATTCAAGTTCATGTTCTCTTTTTTTTTTTTTTTTTAAGTAAAATAACAAACACGCTGTAACAAACCAAATACAACAGATAAACTTATTTCCATGCCCCTTTAAAGTCAAACTGAAGATAATAGACAATAAAAGGCTGTATTTATGATTTAAAAACACATTTTGTGAATTATCAAGTTCTTTCATGGAGCAATTGACCAATCAATGTGACACTTTAGCAGTTCTTTAACATAACTTGGAAAAAAACTAAAAACTCCAGCCATGAGTATGGATATTGTACAGGACTAAGGATACCTTTTAAATAATAGCAGTAGTTAAACATATCTGTGTTATATTAAAACACAGCATATAGTTTACTATAAAATTTAAAATATATTTTTAAATAAAAGTACTTTATTTTTAAAATGTAGGATCATTCACATTCTACTTTGTAAATGAAGGAACATTGATGGTTCCAACAGATCTGTTTGTTTACTAAAAAGGAATCAACAACCAACACCGTCAACATGAAACAGATATATGGAGTTTAGTAAACAACCTCAACTGAATATAATATAATTTAGAGTTTTAAAAGAAAATAGGGAGGTCTGACATCTCAATTCCGTCCAAAAGGAGCTCCGTTTGGACATAACTATGAATGGATTCACACTCACCAGGAGCTTACTGGCAGGGTTTTAACAACATTAGACATGATGGTCGACTACAAACAATACCATTTCAAGAAATATATATATTTTTTCTATGTTTTGATAAAATGCAAATGTATTAACATTTATACAAAAGGATGTAATCACTGAAATTAATTTTGTAACTAGGCTGACTACAATATTTGCATATGAGCGTTATATATAACTAAGTATGTGAACCTTTTTTGATAAATAAAAAAAAATAAAAAATAAAGAAGAAAAAGAAAAATTCACAAACTACATTAAAGTCCCAAATCTGGTCTGCTTAATAAATGAAAGTCACTCAGGGAGAAGCACAATGGAGAAGTCAGGAAGATAGTGGGAGCGGTGAATGCAGAAGCAATAGAAAGTGAGGCTACTGGAATGTCAATACCAGTATTACAGGTCAGCAGTAAATGGAGAGCATCCTCTATATATCATGAGCCCATATTGGTCTTGTTAAAGGTAGTTATAGAGGGAGTGCCTAGAGAGTACACTACAGGTAGACGTCTCATATGGAAGGATTACATTTATCCATACTACAAGACAGTTCATTAATGTCAGCAGAAATTCCTTACTGTATACAATTATTGGATTCAGAGAACTTTGGTTACCTGCTTGGTATTGCTGTAGAAAACAAGCCTGCCTTTTCTCTGTTATGTGGACTGAATATATTTCCCTTACCAACTGAATTTAGTAGTAAATACCATTGTTTTAAAGCACTGCCAAAAAAAAAAAAGTATTTGTCAACACGTCATTACAAAGCAGAGGTTTTATCGAGCGTTAACGGATATTTTATATAATGCGATTGAGTACTTAGCAGGATAATTTTACGATATCTCCTTTCACAGCATTAGATTTACCACAATCTAGTTGGTGAAAAAATACTTTATGAAACAGGAAAAGTGCAGAGCAACATTTGAATCTATGAGGTAATGCTAAATTAACTAAATTTACAAAAAAAATGGTTTGAAATCAACTAATCTTTACAGGCGCTCAGAAGTAGTTTGTAGAGACTGCAATGGCAATTTTCCTGTGAAAACAGCCATTGCAGCTTCAATGACCCACCTCATAGCATAATACATTTTGTCCAGTTTATTTACCTAGGACATTAAATGACCACTGTACAATGAAAAACATATATATATGTATGCATTTCACATACATTGGAAACATCTTGGATGCTAGTGGTCTGCTTTGTACAGGGACCGTGGATTAAAATGACAAACAATCACCCAGACCTATGCAAAATGCTTCTAGTTGAGCAAATTAAGTCACAAAATTATTTGTATTTTAGAAAATCAGTTACAGAAGACTCTTTACTATTATAGAATGCTATTAATAATAAATAATTATAACTAAGATAATGAAGAAAATATATTGATAACATAAGAGCCACCAAATTTACCTCTACCCAACAGCCTGATTTGTAATACTTAAGATTTATAACAAATATGGCACTACCAAGGAAAAACAACTATGTAGTACTTTTCCACAATTAACTATTAAAAACCCTTCATTCACTTGAAACAGTCTGATATAAATACAGAGGATACCACTCACTTTAGGGTGCATTTCAACTTATTTCTTTTTATTTGAATACTAGGATCCTTGGTAAAGGCCAAAAGGGGAAGCTATATGATATTCATGCCAATGGATCTAAGCATCCAAACGCAAAGGAGGTTGATTGGACTTAGGATGGGAACAGTACTACATAGTTTTGCCTTGGTAGCACTTACTGTAATAAATACCAAGAAAACACTTATTTAACAGGGGGGAAAAAAGGATACTTATTTACTTTGTCACAACATATATACATTAATTTGGGATGGGCATCATGTAAAGCATGAAAATAACATCTAAAAAAAAATAGTGGAAGAGAAACTTTGAGTTATCTGAGGGCATGTTTCAATGGTGCATAATGTATGTATGTATGTGATGGCCAGCTTGCTCTCAGAACGGTCTCCAACAGGCCAGGATTTTAATCTATTTCTGTATTAACACAGGTGGATCAATAAGAATGAATACAACTGAGTAACATGGGTGTGTAAAACAAAGAAAAAAATATGACTATACAAGAAAGGAGAGAGACAGATATCCTCCACTGTTGATGGCCTTTATAGGATCCAGTTGCCCAACACTTTTATAACCAAGACACAGTTTAACATTGGTAATTAGGAGCCATGTCCATATTAGAGCATCACATAGAAGAAGATTCCCTTCCGATGGGAAGAAAACAACAAAAGGTTTAAAGTAAAGTTATAATGGAAAGATTAAAAACATTTTTTAGCAATGATGAGATCTCAACTGAGGAAATAACTTGCCATAAATAAAGATGATGATACTTCTTCTAGAAAAAAGACATTACATTACAACTAATTGCATCTAATCCTTTTTGGTAATTTGTGTGTATGGCTATTAGAGCCAAACGTTTTCTTTATAATGGAGTATTTTGCTCCATAGTAGGCCTTAAACAAATCTCAGTCACTGCTGGTCCTAGAAAAGGGATTGTGGGTAATGTGCTTAAGCCTATGTTTAGTGAATCACCAGTATTTTAAAATTAAGAAACCTGATATTTTTCATGTGGCGACTTATGAGTGAAGAAAAGAGTGGATAGAACAGATAATATATACACACACACACACACACACACATGTATTTGGTATTATAATGTACAACAACAAAAATCAAACAAGTATGTTTATTGAAAGGAAAACTATCTACAACAGAAATACAAATCTCATCAGATGACTCAACGAATAAACAACGCAATAACTCACAAACATCATCTCTTACAAGCAGTAATAGCTTTACTTTTAAATAATGAAGATACATTTATCTACAAGCTCATGATCAACAGACCCAGATAAAGACCCACATAAATGTATATTAATGCTGGGATTTGAAGCATTTCATAATTAAAGACCCTACATTAGAAGTCAGAGTCCAAGGTCTATGAACAGCCTTTAAGTAAGAAACACAATTTGAATAACTGAAAATACACAACCTAACATAGCTGGCTGTGAATATGTTATTTCATAATATTATACATGTTATTTCATAATAGTATATGTTTCTTTATTAAATCTAAACAGATAAAAAAAAAAAAGAGAAATGAAGAGTATTTATTATGACAGGCACTAGAGACCAATTGACTGATTTTGCTCAAACTCCAGGTGCCCTGCTTATTTGATGAATAGATATCCCTCAAAATTGTGTGATGACGAAACAATTTCCTTGAATTTTTAGCAAGTTGCATTTCATTTTAAAAAGAAGGACTCTATCGCAAAAGAACGAGGATTTAATGTTAAAGTGCATTAAAAACGGACTATACATTGTACTAGCAGTTTTTCTCTACAGTCAGGGCTGGATTAAGGCATGGGCTTTAGGGGCTGTAGCCTAGGGGGTTGGCTAGCTATGGGGCCTCGAAAGGAAAGAGAACCCAACAGATTTGCTCTTATACCAATTGAAAATGATAGTCTAAAGGACTTACAATTTACAGATGTTTTAGAGAAATTTGTTTCCAAGAAATTCCGCAAAGCAAATGTTTGAATTTTAATTGTTGTTATCCTTGTAAGAATAAGTTTAATTTTGTCTTCAACTACCTTTTTTTCCCTTTTTGAAAATACAGAGTGATGCAAAAGTCGCTTGAACACTAGAAGTTATTGGTCTCTTCGGTGACCAGAGAAGTAGCAATGGGAGGAGTCAACAAATAACAATAACAACAATATCAACAATAACAACAGCAACGGAGGACATAGTCACATTGCACATAATTATATATATCTATAATAAATATGAGAAAATATAAAGATTTATAAAACATATATAAAACATTTCTCAAGTGATTTATGCCCAATCTGATATTACTGGGGGCCTCACAGTATCTGTAGCCCATGGGCCTACAAAGGTCTTAATCCGGACCTGTCTACAGTAAATCCTTTCTGAAATGTTTAGAAATAATTTTGTGGTTCCTGTATGCTAATGTGCAGCTCAAGGCTCTTGATAAGGATGGGAGAGTGGTCTTACTGCCGGATAACATTGCAGGTCTTGCCGCTAATGAGACAGACAAGCAGATTGTAATCCTAATTAGCATATCAAATCAGCTAATTGTTTTGTGTGAACCACTCATTTTCATATAAATACAGCAACAACAACATGGGATTTTCCAGGACCCATTCACTTTAGAAAAATGGATAACAGAACAGATTTCATGCTCTCTAAGAATGATCTAAAAAAAAAAAATACTTGATTTTGGAGGGACAGCCATAGGCTGCAGACCCCTGTACCTATGAGAAGAGGGTATTTTTACTACCAGATATACTAATGCAAAATGCATTAAAAATCTTTCAGACAAATCATATATTTTGCTAATTATTTAACCACACTGGATGTCCAACGCACCTCAGTAAATTGGGAGTCAGGCTACCACATTTCCTCTGTAGATATCAGTCATTACAGACGTGAACTGTTATAAGCGAAAACATGACAGACTTAAAAGATATATCTAAGTGAGCTGGATTAATACATTTCTGTACTCTATAGGCAAAAAGCAGTCTATGTGTATACAGCACGTCATAAAACATTTTATTTCTATTAACATCTAAAAATCCCTCTAATGATTGCGTTAATACCCCCAGGGGGTGTCTACACAAGTTCCTGATCCCCACCCAATCAGCTTTTGGGGAGCAATATTAACCCACTATTTACCTGCTCTTGCTTGCTCAGCCAATGGTAGAGCAGTGTTGTCAGCCTCCCAGTCACTGCTTCCTGACTATGCTGTGTGCTGTTGCCATAGCAACTAACATAGTGCTATGTCTCAAATCTTTCATCTAACCGGATTGGTCAAAACAAATTATGGAGGGGGTGTTTACCTTAATTTTAAACTGTCAGAAATTACAATAGATTTTGCTAAATTCAAAGGTAAGTGTTTAGATGTTTATTTTGGTATTTTTTCATGCAAATATTTTTTTCAGATACTGTTCATTCTCCTCAGATGCATTCATAATCCAGGAAACTTACATATCCCTTTAACAATCAATATCCATTTTTATGCTGCAAGGGTCCAGCTTTTATAACCTTTACACAGTAACTTTCTGTATAAGCAAGGTTTCAAATTTAATGCAATTAAAAACGTTATACTCTGTAAGAAAGCCAAGACTGAAATCAGCTGGTATTCATGCCACATTTAGGGTGGATCTTCACCCATCTTTTTTATACATTGGCATAGCCTGCAGATTATTTTCCTGCAACAGCTTCACTGACACAGCTGGGACAATTTGGGGGGTTTATTTCCTGGCCCCAAAAAAAGAGACAGAAGCAGTTTTAGCTTAAAAATGAGACAAAATAAACCAGTTTTCATCCTGCTTTCTCAGAAAAGATGCACTTTTTTTACATACGTTGCTTGGCTTATTCCAACTCAGCAGCACAAGGCAGAAGAGGCAAAACTTTAAATGGCCAGATAATTCAGCACAACACTGTAAGGTTCTCCTAAAAACATGTTGAAATCCTTTTTGGATTTCTGAAATAGGTGCCTTTTTCACAGAAAAAAAATCATAAATGAAGTGTCCATTTACACGTGTCACCAGCAAGCCCACAGACAGACTCACAGCAACAGCTCTGTGCAGAGAGCAGAAGCAGAAAGAGAGAGTTGACTCTTTACAAATTCATCTGTGCAGATAAAGGACTGCTGGAATCAGCTAAAGACTATAGTTCAGTGAAAAACTATAAAACTTTGTGTTCTCTGAGCCTTCACTGCTCAGTATTGGAAGATGTTGTTATTCATGTAACAGTCAGGAGTGTGTCTGTAAACAGACCTAAGACTGTAGATTTTTTGCTGTTATTAGTGTAAATAACATTTTAACACAGAGCACAAGATTCTTTCACACCATGAAGAGCACTTATAGTGAGGTAAATGGCCCTTTAAGCAAGTTTTATTGAATGCATACTACTGTGATTATATCCATTAGTCACTTTCCCCCGGCCTTGTTCCAGTTTATTCAAGGCAAAGCTGATTTCAGGGGTCAGACTGGTTAACACTTCAGCCTATAACTTAATTAAAACATGACATGTACTGGATACACTAGCCAGCCATAATAATATTAGATACAACGTAATATTCCCATGGGAATTGTTAAAGTATTAAAATATTGTAGATAGCATTTAAGCATCTATTGGAAAATTACCTAATTTACCATAAAACCCTTACCAACAATTCGATTTTAAAGCTTCTAGTGATACTATGGCACAAACCCTTAGTAGGCCGGTTGCTCATAGTTTCACTAACCGTGAAAGCTCCCTTGATGGGACATGGGTACATTTCAAACAATGTTACTCCTATCTTACTAACCAGTCCCCAAAAAAAAAAAAAGTGTCTCTTGGAGTTCTGTCAGAAAATAAACATGGCAAAATAGACCAAGAGAAAATTTTAATATTGATGGGATTTATTTTTTTCAGAGCCCTGGCTAATTATATCCTCACTTATTAATTAAAAATGTGTTGCCATAGTAATGATATTTTACATTTAAAAATGTGTTTATTACTCCAACAAGGAATACAACACATTAACACCATGTAATGGTCGTAGCTCTATAATATTGATCCTTTATTTTGTTTACGACACAGCACTCGATGGAAAGTACTTAGTAATGTTTCTTTACCTCAACTGCAAATTAATCTTTCAAGCATAATGTCTGACTTAAGAAGGGGGCTTTGAGCCACTGTGCAAATATGTGACCATATTTAAATTATTTCTTTAGGTAAAACCTTCCCTTTGAAATGTCACCGCTGGTTTATATTTTATGAGGCCATGTTATAAAACATGCTTTACAGTACTGATAGGATCATACATGTAATTTATGAAATTATGCACAGCAGCTGAATAATGTTTTCAACAAAGCTGGAAAGACAGATTGAGCAACAATTGTGGCATTAGAGCAGGGGTGAGCAATTCATTTCCCAAAGGGGCCACATGAGAATCTCAGAATGTTGTGGAGGGCCGAACCATAGGCTGAACTTAATTCTGCTCATTATTCATTTTATAGCTTTTATTTTATTCTCTCAGTGCCAGGAGCAGTATCTACAGAATGCTATCCATCCCAGTTAGTCACAACACTGCTGCTCACAAATTGCCCCCGTTTACAATTGGCAGTCTTTTTGTTGTCCAGGACACACATTTGTATCCCATTGTAGGCCACTATAGCGGGCCGAAAAGGGACAACCAAAGGGCCGGATGTGGCCCGCGGTCGGCACAATGCCCAGGTCTGCATTAGAGGGATATGGAAGATTTCTCAATTAATTTTCTTGTATTAATTTACTTGTACATACTTTGTTTTATAAATAAAAATACAATAAATAAAAAAAACAACGACGAAAAGCTCTGTTTTAATGCAAATAGTTCCTGAAAGGGTTTGCGTACTGCATCACGTGCAGACACTGACTCTGTAGGGCTGGATGTGCAGTGTAGTGCCTTTTAGAAAATATGCTGCAACATCACATATATAGTTGTGAGCATGCGAGTTGTTGCTAACTCTTGCGGGCTCGCATAGCGAGCCCACGGTCCTTGCCATCGACTGCGGCCCTCGCAAAAAAGTATGAGGCACAAGAGGGACAAAGAGGGTATCACATTTCCCACCCTCGGCTTATACTCGAGTCACTCATTTTACCCAGTATTTTGTGGTAAAATGGGTGCCTCGGCTTATACTCGAGTATATATGGTATATTAATTTATTTACATATACAAGTTAATACAATAAGGCTGTAGTTTTTATTCTTTGCCATTTTTAAGATCAGTTCTTTAAAGGAAAACTGTGGTCATATTGTTTGAAGAATTACATCTGAAAATATGCAACATGTGTTTAGAGCAGGGGAAAAAAAAGATTTCTACTTTATTACTTTTTATATTAATTTATGTTGCTATGGAATCTGCCATATTGCTTTTAGCAGATCCCTTCCTGAGGTGGGAGGAGACGTTTAATGTACAGGAAGTTTGTGTCTGCACAATGGGAATATGGCAGTAAGTAGCAAGCGACACAAAAATGAGTGCCTGCAGCAAAGAAATAAAATGCATAAAAAGCTGCAAAATTTAAATGATGCATTTAGTTTTTCTTTATTTCTCATACCATTTTGACCATTATCACATTGGATTAAACAATAATGATGAGGTTTAGTCATTTAGTGGTGTTCAACTCTCCATGATCCTATGGACCGCAGTCTGCCAGGCACATCTTATGCCTATGCATAAGGTTATCTTGGCAAAGATACTGGGGTGGGTTGCCAGTTACTTCCCCAATGGACCATGATTTATCTGACCTCTCTGCTATGATCTGCCCATCTTGGGTGACCCTACATGGTATAGCCCACAGCTTCATTGAAGTACACTAGCCCTTCACCATGACAAGCGTGACCATTGGTGGCATCACCTTATATCAGATAGATGATGCAATCCATTAAGTCAACAGTCAAAACAGCAACACACATAAATGACCATGTCCCATTAATACACATAAATGACTATGTCCCATTAAAGAACAGAGCACCATAAACAAACACATATTGGATCTTGACACACAATAATAATTGCTCTTATTTGATATTTGTTTACATATACATATGTTTTCCTACATAATAAGACTTTGCTCACAAGCCGATCATGGGATAAAAACATTCCAATATGGCGGTGTGTGCCCAAAGGCTGGTTTAGTTTTTCAAATCTATGTATCTAACAACAAAAGCTTAAAGACTAAGAATAGAGAACAGAAAAGGAAGCGCCTCTACTTGCTAATTAAGTGATAAGATGCTCTAATCTTAACCTTTTCTAGAGCAGTAGAGATATTGCAATAAAACAAAGTTGTAAAACAATAAAAAAGGTGCATATCTTGTGTTGTGTGTATTTCAGCTACTGGCAAAAGCAAGTCAGGAAGTATCTACAGATCACGGAGGACCAGCTTGGAAGTAAGGCACACACGGAAATTTACAATAGGTTGAAAAGTTAGCGGATAATTACAGAGTTGAGGGGGAAAAAAGGGGGGAAAAATGACAAAATGTGTGACCGTGAGAATCTGCCGAATGTCTGATTTCTTTCTTCTTTTTACAGACTGTATTTGTAACTACATCTGTGGAACCGGAAAAGCAGGTTGGCTTTCATAATACCAGAAGGTGTACAGTACAAAAGCACACAGTATGAGGACACTAGGGCAAGGTAAAAACAAGGCTCGTATACAATGACTGTAGTAGTACTTTTAACTAAAAAAGCAATTTACAACAAATACACAATGGCCCTTAATTACTAATACAGACAAAATTATAAATTATTTATTTACAAGAGAACTTTTTCCAGTGCCTAATACCAAATTATAATTACAAATGAAAAACACTAGAAGCTTCGTTCCAATGACTCAGTATCTTACCCTGGTCCAGGTAGTCTACACTACACTTCTGGCTCATTATTGCTTTTATAAGAGAATGCGGCTCTGGAGATATATATATATATATATATATATATATATATATATATATATATATATATATATATATATATATATATATATATATAGTACATTAGTGTTCACATCTAGTTTAAAAAGAAAAAACTGCATTCTGGGAACCTGGTCAGGGACATGCAAATATGCCCACAAAAGACTTTGCTCTTGTGACCCATTACCATTTTAAAACATGGCTTCCTTTAAGCATATGCCTGCTGTATTACACATCTTTGAGCAAAGCTCAGGATGGATTATACATTAGCCAGGAATCCCACCCACGTACAGCTGTTTCAAGGTTACTGCCGCTCATCAGTGTGGGACATGTTCCTAACTTGTGCAGGAGATTTTCTGAGGAAGTAGTTTACCACAATAATATGGTGAGCAAAAGAGTGATAGAAGCCTCCACCGTACAGTAAATAAATACTACATTTGGGTTCACATCACAACATCTAAAACTTATATACACATAGATATAAATATATACACAAATATGCCCCACCATGAAAAAGATGCTCCATAGAAACAGAAACTGGAGACATCTCACCTTACTAGTGAAAGAGTGATTACTTTAAGGTGAACATACCCAGCTTAAGACATGGGATCCACAGCAGATATCAAATGTATTTTTTATTCCACCAGTAAGCATTGGAAATCTTGAGGCTCTCTGTAATGCTGCCCTTCACAATTATACACAATATGTCTGCTTCTACCTTCTCTCATCGACACTACGAGCTCAACAGCCAATGGGAAAGCTTTTCTCTCCACATTATATATATTTTTTTCAACTATATTAAGAGACATGGAACAAACAAATAATATTAGTGGTATTGCATAAGGAGAGATTAGCACTAAATAACATTTAGAATGTCGAAAATATAATTATGGTTAAGACAACTCAGATTTGAAACTCTGGTATATGACGACAAGGTATACAAAGCATTGACAAAAATAAAATAAATAATATAAATATAACTATGTATATAATAAATAGGTTAATAATAATAATAATATACATTTTTATAATATTATAACAACACTAATAATATTATAATGCCAGGAAAATGAACAACTCAACATGTGAGGTTTCCATACCAATAAAGCAAAATAATCACCATTTTGCATGAAAAAGTTCAGCCTTTTATGAAATTATTTCAGTATTATTACTGTATTATTTGCAAAGGTTTCACTTATGAAAAGGAAAGGTGCCTACAACATTCAGTACAGATAAATCCTGATGATGCTTCCTTATTTAACTAGCCTGAGGCTGCAACACAAAACAAACATGTGACTAATGAAAATAAAACGTGGACTTGAGAGCACCTGACGCGGCCTACGATGGGCAGTCCCAGATGTAATGGCAGCTGCGCAAACATGGCAGGGTACACAGAAGAGTCTCTTTTCTCATAGTACATAAGTATTGCATTGGGCCTGGATGAAAAGGGAATTGGTTTCTGTTTAAGTTTTATGCTGGCCTAGGCCAATCAGGGGGTTTCCTGGTGGTCCAGTGGTTAGGATTTGGTGCTTTCACCACTGCGACATGGGAACCAAGAGGTCACACCACCCTGAAGCAGAGTAAGGTTGGGCCTGGTCAGTATTTGTGCACCACACACCCTACTTGAAGCTCTTCTGTTCCCATTTGTTTTCTCAAATCACAAGTTCATGTGTGTTTATGTATGTGTGTGTAATTTATATATATATATATATATATATATATATATATATATATATATATATATATATATATATATATATATATATACACACACACACACAAACATATTTCATTGTAATGCACCGTCAGACAGGCTGCTTGCTGGCCCACCCCTGGCTAATGATATAAATCTGCTTTTGAAATCTCAAAGCCTTATTTTTCAAATGAACACCAGAGGTAAACTTTTGGGGTTTCACAAACTCTGAATGTTACCTTTTTTGTGCAAAGAAAAAAAAAATATTTTAAACAAATGCCTTCCCCAATAAAGACCAGCAATTATACAATATTATTTTAAATTTATAGTTACAAACACATTCTGTACATGCACTACAATGTGACACTACGGCAGTTTTAACTCTTGTACCTGTACATTTCCCAGAAGTATAATGTATCTCTGAATTGCTTACAACTCTGGCTCGTAGTATAATCCTATTTGGCTCCTAAGTGTCATATGTATATATATATATATATATATATATATATATATATATATATATAATATGTTATGAATACATATATATTTTGCACATAAATATGTACGGTATTTATGTGTCCCAATAAAAAAATTAGTAGAGGGCGATGGACATAAAGAAGATAATGAAGGGATAAAAATCATCAACAACGTAAATTGTCAAGAGTGACAGGGCGAAGTAGGCCAGTGTCTGAAAAGATGGGTCTTGAAGAGTGATTTTGCCTTAAAAGCAAGATGATTACATTGTAATATACACTGCTATAGGTTTGGAAAGGACAGTACAAATCAAGGTGGATTTCAGTTTACTCCCATTTTGTGAGACTTTATTTTTAGGTAGAATATCCAATCGTCATTACTATATGCATTAATACTTAGTATTTAACTACTATCTGGATGTATGCTCACATAATGTAAGCAGGAAGGCCAAGCTGGGATGTACAACTGGATCTATATACAGTATATCCCAATAAAGATGATCACTCAGCGCTTAGTGTAGGAGTGGCAACACTGGAGCCTGACATCACGTGACATAACAGATATATGGTAGGGTACATTATCACTTTTACTTCATGATGAAACTGAGCAGTTTTGTTATTTATGAAGTCCCTTCAGCAGGAATGAGTAATATAATCTAAGGCGGTATGTATGTATGTAGGGGCGTATGTATCTATGTTCAGTGGATAGTCTAAATGTAGTATCATTTTAAAACTATACGTAACACGTACTTTATAAGTTCAATTTTATATACAAAATGCATTTTTCTATAGTACATCAACATTGAAGTCTGCCATTTTGAGCCATCATACAAACATTCAAACCAAGACTAATAATATTGCTTGTTAATAACAGATATTTGGTTAATGATAAGCAGAGTCACCCGGTCCATTGTCATATTCACGAAAAAGAGACTAGACATGATCAATGTGCAGGCGATTCTAGTCAAGACAATGGACCCAGTACCTTATGGACGTACCAGTATAGTATACTAATAATCTCTCATTTACATAAGATATAAATAAGGATGGATCAACGGGGCTGACTGATAGCTCCAAATGGCAAACTTCAATGTTAGGTTAGTGTAGGAAAATGATGTTGTTTTAAAAATAAAATTCAATTTATAGAAGTGCTTGTAATTACCTATATTTTTAAATTATACCCTATTGGAGCCTTTAAGGACATATACAGATCTCTCTGTAAACTCTATGTGGATGCTACCTACTATAGATGATTAAACTCAATAATAAGGTAAATAAAACTGGCACCAATGTATATAATGGTCTCTCTCAGATTGTCACAGCAAACAACTACTGAAAATGACCAAGAGACCCCAACACACTCCAACCCAGCAAGCACCTGAGTCATTATCCCCCCCAGACACACCTGGATCACATGACCAAGCACTGCAGGAGGCTGTGACACCAATCTATAAGAAATAAAGAATAAGCACACAATGTACATGGAGGTACCTGAGATGAAGTGTGGATGATGACTGCAGGAGCAGGTCCCAGGGCCGCTGGTGGGGGAGGTTAAACAGTGTGTGTGTTATCCCTTGCAACGTCAGCCCAGCACCAGGATCTCCCTCCTCCTGCTGTCCCCTCCTCCCAGGCACTGTGTGAAGCCACCCAACCTGCAGAACTTCATTACACATGCAAGGAAATAACGAGCTGCACCCTCCATAAGAGAAGGTGCATGGGATCTGTATATAGATCACTGGCAGCATGATCATAATAATAATTGGGGGGCATGGAGCTGCTTTATGTATGTCACAGGTCCTCAGTCCTAGAATTGTTGAAAAACTATATATATATATATATATATATATATATATATATATATATATACACACACAACGTGTAGATCCCCACTACCTGTACTATAGTGTACAATATAACCAGCCCACTACACCTAACATAATACCTTCTCCTACCTACCCCAGCAGGTGCACCTCTTGTCCCCCAGCAGTGGCTCCCCCTGCAGGCTGTCCCTCCTTCCTCACCTGGACTCGCTGCGACAGCTGCTTCCTCACAAGAGAGCTAGGGACAAGCCTCCAGGTGTCCGAGCGCACGTCACCGCTGACGTCACAAGAGCATCCCCGAGATACTAGCTACCAATGCCTGCTCACTGTGAAGGAGCGAGTCACGTGACGCGGGGACGTCAGACGCGCTGGGTGGCTGGGTACAGAATGCACAGGTCACTGGGAGCCACCTGCAATATGTCTACCCTGCACTGCATGTATTATTATCTTACTAACATTAGTATCCTCATTGGTTTCTAGGTTCATTCCCTTCTTGTAGGGAAAACTCAAAATACTGTTTTATATAATAACTGAGAGCAAAAAAACAAAGTCTTATATATATATATATATATATATATATATATATATATATATATATATATATATATATATATATATACATATATACATAAAACATATCAGTTCAGGGTTATAATGTATTATATATGTAATTATACTTACAGGGGCACCAATTCCTGAAAGAACAGATAAAAAGGAGCTCAGAAAAGGGAATGGAACACAACAGTTACATAATCACATGTAATAGTTGTCAAACTGCGATTTGCTGTCACGCTTGCGAGCATCGCAAAGCGAGGCGAGCCGTTGAGGCATTGAAGCTCGCTGGACTTAGGCAATGAGCGAGAGAAAAAAATGTAGAATGAAAAATGTAAAAAAAATCTGAAACTGGATGAAAACGAGGCTGAGCAAAGCCAGGCACGTGGGGTTTAGAAAATACACAACGGCAAAGACAGTAACACTTACACCAACAAACGTCAGGGACGCGGGACTTAGAAAACACACAACGGCAAAGATAGTAACACGTACACCAACAAACGCCAGGGACGCAGGACTTAGAAAACACACAACGGCAAAGACAGTAACACGTACACCAACAAACGCCAGGGACGCGGGACTTAGAAAACACACAACGGCAAAGACACTAACACGTACACCAACAAAGCCAGGCACGCGGGACTTAGAAAACACACAACGGCAAAGACAGTAACACATACACCAACAAAGCCAGGCACGCAAGACTTAGAAAACACACAATGGCAAAGACACTAACTTACACGAACAATGCCAGGCACGCCAGACTTGGAAAATAAATCCAACGCCAGTCAGCAGACACACAGAGGAGAAACACACAGGGAAGGGACAGGGGGGAGATAGTTGGAAGAGACACAGGGCATTCCCAAGCACTAAACTTGCAGGTTAATGAACCCTGCAATGAGCGGCCCGTACAGTAGGTGAGAGGAAAGGGTCGTGAGCGGGGCTCCCGATGAGCGCTGAAGGTGCTCAGAGAAGCAAAAGCCTCAAATTCAGCATCACCTGGCTTACAATTTTATTGCCGTCATTTTTTAACGGGCAAGTCGCTAGTTGTATATAAATGTTACATATTTTAATCAGTGCCTGCTTTCTATTTGTGTTTGTAAACCCTTAAAAAGGACCCTTGTAGTCAGATTGTTTCTCTATGGTCCTTTGAACAGCAAAATGTGATAATGTACACAATGATTTTTAGAACACAATATTTAAATTTTTAACTTTTATATATCATTATTTTCTAAGTTGTTTTTTTCTGCTACTTTCTCAGGGTGTGTCATTGGAAAGTAAGGATCTTTCTATTATTCCTGTTGAAAGAAAGCACTGGTAGGTTTAGCTGCCACATTGCTAATGTGTATCTAGCATCATTACTTAAATTCAACTACGAGCTAGACTCTGCTAAGTTATGGTTATTAGTTTCTGTGAACTACCAGTGGCAGAAAACTGGTTATAGTCCCTTGGACAGCAAGAGGATCTTATCAGTCAACACTAAAGGAAATCCAGACAAACTGTTTCCTGGAAGGTATGATTATGAGGCCAAAGCTTAAATATTGTGGCCATATCATGACAAGACAGGATTCCTTAGAGAAGATACTGATGCTGGGAAAGATTTCAGGCACTCAAAGAAGGGGGACAACAGAGGCAGAGATGATCACTGAAACAATGAACTTGAGCTTGAGGGTGCTCAGAGGGACAGTGGCTGACAGATGCATGTACATTTGAGTTACGTTGTACTAGAATACTTGCCCTCATATTTGCTGTGGAGGACTTGGATTTGGGCTTCAATTGTCTTGGGTTTGACTGCAGATTTCGCTGTAGCTGATGACTTGGTGGATGCTTAGGTGGATTTATGTCAGAGCCTTACCCCTAGTTTTTGACAACCTGTAGGCCCTCCTCCAGCGTTCTGAGGATATAAGTGTTGCCATTCCTTTAATAGAAGATCTTTGGGATCTATACCGTTGTGTATGTGCCTGAAATTGCCAGCATTGACAGCTGCAGTGCCAACAAGATGGCGCCTTAAGTTTTCAGGGAAAGGCCTATAATTATTCCCCCCTCCGACCTGGCGCAACTCAACGTCGCTGAATCGACAGTGAGGCCATCTCTATGTTAGGCGCAAGCCCTCAGCCCTCTAGGGCCTCGGGCGCGCCTCTCATAGCTCAAGGCCTCTTCTGTTGAAAACTGGCAGCGCTATCTATCAGTTGTTGGCGGGACTGCAGCTGCCAATGCTTTGCGTAAGGGAAGAGGAAAAGGACCGATCTTTGTTGGGAAGCCCCAGTTAATTCTGATCCGCTTCTTCTGAAGAATGATTGTGACATTTGAGAGACCACCTTTTCATTAATATTTCAGCATAAGAATCAACACATATTTTTTGAGCTGCAAACTGTTGGTGCAAAGGCCTTACTCACTAATCCTTCTCTTTGCATGTAAAAGCGGATTTATCACATCTCTAGGGCTATGTGGTGCTGCTATCCTGGGATCTCTGTCCCCTATCAAAATCAGGTGCTCTGTCCACTTTCTCTCCCAACAGGATATCCATGTATTCACAGATTAATCCGGGAAGATCCACTGGCAAATCTGATTCTGGGACCCCTCCTGCGCTTATATTATTTCTTCTTGAGGAGTCCTCCAGACTAGTAATTTTCAAGTAGTGTCCAGCTTCATTTCTAGGTATCTAGTGTAAATAAGTCTATAAACTCTGGGTCTCTTTTAGCAGGTTAGAAACTTGGGTTTTCCAGGAACCTGCAGCTACCTAGGCCTGTGATATCTTGTTTCATGGATTTCTTGTTTCATATATTAAAATGTACAGGCTTGCGTATTCAAATAAGCTTACAACCTCACACACAGCACACGGGGAGAGGCAGGGAGCCTGTAAGTAAGGTTGCAAGCTAATTTGATATTTAATTGCCGTTTTTGGGAGGTCTGGATACGGCTAAGCGAGGAAAAAATGGCGTCTGTATAGCTGTAACTTTTTTTCAAGGCCGTAAATCAGAAACACATTTCGGGCTTGGGAAAAATGATCAATTTCCCAAGCCCGCAAATTATTTCACACCTGTAAATGCAAACAGGAGCAGAGAGGAGGGAGAAAGACACAGGGGAGGAAGAGGGGGGAGAGGGTGGAAAGAGACACAGTGGAGGGAGTGGGGGGGAAGAGACACAGGGGATGAGAGAGGGGGGAAAGAGACACAGGGGATGGAGATAAGGTAGGGAAACCCCAGAGGAGGGAGAGGGGGCAAAGAGACGCAGGAGGGAGAGAGTGGGGAGAGATTTTATTGCCGTAATTTCTGATGGGCAAGTCACTAGTGAAATAAAATCTTGGTCAGTATCCTCTTCTAGGATCACCCTAATCTGGTGGGTGTTATCCAGTTGTGAACCTTTGGGGTTACTGTGATACTTTCATTGTAGGGAACCTGAGTCTCTGCTGCTTGGAGGTAGGATAGTCTGTCTTAACATTATTTCTGATGGATTTCCGCATCTTTAAATGTATTTGTTAGTCTCAGTGTCTAAAATACTACAAGTTCAGGTTGCACCGGAATTGGAGAAAAGTGGATGTCTTTATTTTGCTCAAATATTCCTAGAGCTCTCTATGAACCAATTTGAGGTATATAGGAAGAGGTGATTAAAGCAGTAAGTCCATGCCTGGAGTTTGTGTTGAAAAGTTTCTGGATTTTTTTAATATACCTGTGGAGATATAGTCACTTTTATGTACTTTATTTTATTAAGAAGAGCTTATAAACTCTGTTTTTGCTGCCTAAAATCAAACAAATAGTCCATGTTTATGTTTTCACACTGCAGCCTATGCAGTCACAGGCTCTGTAGGACTGCATGTGCAGTGTCGTGTCCTAGCCTATGAGGGACCATGTCTCAGCAGCACATTGTAGAATGCTGCTGAGAGATGGTCACTGATTGGTTAGTATTAGACCCTGCGCATCCAGTTTTACAATGTTGTATTTTCATTACCTGCAGTGGGTAGACCCAAGCAGGTCATTTTTGTTTGATTTTAGTCAGTAAAATCAGAGCTTATAAGCCCTTATAAATAATATACACACTGGTATATTACATATCTAATAAGATCCAGAAATCTGCTTCCATATCTCTTTAAGAAAAATTATCTGGCGCTCCTGAGAATAAATGAGTATCAGCTTTAAATCACATCATAGTTCTCTTGCAGTAACCATTTAAAAACTGGGCTAGATGGTCCTTTACCTTTTGAAATTCGCCAAAATGTCGTCCACCAACCGCTAGATGGCGCTTGCGATTTTCAGTGCCCATACCATAGAGTTAGTGTTAGGTAAATGTGTAGGGTTATGGTTAGGGTAACCTTCTAAGATTACAATTTGTGTGAAATATTGGCAGCGCTGCTAAATATCTGCAGCGCCATCTAGCGGCCATTTGCTGGCAGTGGTGGCGAATTTAAAACGGGATAGATCCGGCTAGACTCCCTGATTGGCTGAACAAGGAGTAGGCAAGAGTAGTCTGTGTCTAGCCTTATTGGTACTGTATGCAGCAGTTTGGGATATCTTGACTGTAAGACCTATAGGTGCATACATAAATTGCCATGTGCTTTTATATGAAGAACCCACTCATACATGTGGGTATCTCCCCACACTGTTATGTTTACCACTGCCAAACACTTCAGTCCTGCTCTGTGCAGTCTGTGGGCCTGTCTGCGGTCTCAGTGGCTCCTCATCTGAGTCTGATTGTCCACTTATTGGCAATACCTATACCAGGTAACACCCATAGATCTGTGTTTTTTCCGTGCTGCTGCTACCACCTTGAACATCGGACACCAGGGAAAAGCCTGGATTGTATATGGCATTATCACTGTGGATTGGAGAACTCCATGGCCATGGCAAAGCCAAAAATGCCACTAATATACAGCATTGCAGGATAGGTCTTTGTTGATTGGCAGATGAACTCAGATCAAGTTTGTTATCTCTAGATAGTGTAGAGGTTCCTTCATAACAATTGTAGCAGTTTTGAAGCAAGAGCTGATCCACCACACATCTGCTTGTGCTGTTTTTTAGATAACTAAACTTAATAATAGGTAACATGTTTTTCCAAATGAAAAATAAATACATTTACATTGTATGTACAATTACTTCTTTATTACACGATTGTTGTTTCTGCTGTCTGCTTTCTTTTTTAAATTTTAATAGGGTTCCCTGTTTTCAAGTGTAGCTGATCAAATGAGTATATTTTGAATGCTTGGCTTCTTTGGTCCTCTAACCCTTTTTATGTATACACTAGCGAATTGCCCGTCAAAAAATGACGGCAATGAAATTGTAAGGTAGCTAATGCTGTTTAGTGTGTAATAATGAAATATATAATACATTAATAAATGAATATACTTTACCTATTTTAAAGCATTGTGTGGAAGAGCTGTGAATGTGTTTTGATGTTGCTGCAGCATTAGTGGTGTGGATCTGCTGTGTAAGCGTGCTGAATGTGTGCAGTGTAACACTGTGCGTGCGCGAGCCCAAACCGTTGTCGTGTACTTCCGCATTGGCGTCAAATGGCGAGTAATGTGTGTTATACGTTTGTATCGGAATATCCGTAGGTGTTTTGTGGTGTTTTGCGAGTTTCTTGTGGTGTTTTGCGAGTTTAGAGTGCTGTAGCCTCGTTTTCGTTTTGTTCGGCGGCCATTTTTTCTCTCGCTTCGTTTTTTTTTTTAGTCTCTTAACTGTTTTATTTGAAGTAAAATCGAGGTGTAAGTTGTATTTTTGAGGTGCTGGGTGCTCCCTCTTGGTGTAGGTAAGTTTTTTATGTATGTGGTGTGTGTATGTATTGTGTTTTACATTTTGTAATGTTCGCGAGTCGCGTCCGAGTGTTGCGAGTCCGTAATGTGTGTGAACGTGTGTCGTATGTTGTTTGCGAGTGTCGTAATGTGTGTGTCGTAGTGTTTGGGTTGCGACGTGAAGTTTGCGAGGGTCGCAGTTGCTGGCAAGGAGCGCCTTCGGCGCTCCATGCCAGCAACTGAGACCCTCGGGCAGTGCCCTCGCTTCGCGAGCCGCGGCCCTCGCTACGCGAGCCCGCAGCGTTAGCAACAACTCGTACGCTCACAACTATATATGTGATAGCATTATGAGGGGAAGTGTATTATTTTCCAAGATAAAGTTATTTGCTGGATTTGGATTAATAAAATAGATGACGTGCTGCTCAACAGTCTGGGAGCCTCATGGGTAGAGCCTGAGGACCATATTATGTGCGCAGGCCATTGGCTACCTACCATTAAACTAGATCAGGGGTGTCCAAACTCGGTCCTGCTGGTCCGCACACAGGCCTGGATTTGTGGATATCCTTGAAGCACCCAGGTGAGACTATTTCTTCTTGAGTCATTCCAATTGACTCACCTGTGCACACAAAGGAAATCCTCAAACCCAGGCCTGTGTGCAGCCCAGCAGGACCGAGTTTGGACACCCCTGAACAAGATAGTTTGTTAGTGTCCCTCCTCACTAAAATACAGATAGATAAATAATACATTTTAATGAAAACTTGTGTCATGCAGTTGAAATAATTCAGGTAATTTGAGACATTGTTTACATTGTATATTCTAATCTCATGACACTTTGCTGCTAAGGCTGTATCCCTATATACTGCAAAACTATTGTTTCATATGTCTCTGCCTCTATGAATGTTATGCTAATTTAGCTGGGAATTTCAGGGGGCATTTACTCTGAAAAGCAACTAGTAGAAAAATGAAGAGATTTAGCAAACTTTTTAGTAAGTGCAATAATGTTTATTTGGGGATTTTTTTCATGCAAAAAATGTTTTCATACACTACTGATTCTCCTCTATCAGATGCATTCACAATCCACAAAACTTAGATATGCCTTTAAACATTATGAAAGCTGAATAATTATAGTGGCTCATTAAAGGTATATCTAAGTTTCCCTGTTTTTAACTTTATCTAAACTAACACATACTACGTATATCAGAAATCCACATTACATTGAGTCATTCTATACACTCACAGATTTATTTTATTTAAAAACATGGTTTCCTCACCACAGAGATGCCTACATTAGATACCTCGTACTAACCAATAGAAAAACTGCATTCAAGTACATTTTTTGACACTACACTAAGCTATAGCATCACAGTGCAGAGATCCAGAGCAGCACTTCCTGAGCTGCTTTTTTCTAGGAAGGAGATAGGTGTGTGATCAGAACAAAATGCAACAAACCCCATGATGCTTTGCTGCAGAGACTGAATCCCCATAACTTGCTACAATGTTGTAGTTACCTTTGATTGGTCACAATAAATTCTAAATTATTCTAATTTAGCTTAGATTTTTAGGGGCATTCCTTCTCAAAATCAACGGCCAGAAAAGGGAAGAACTTTTGCAAGCTTTAGGGTAAGTTTATTAATGTTTGTTTTGGGATTTTTTCCATGCAAAAATGTTTGCATACACTACTGATTCTCCTCTATCAGATGCATTCATAAACCAGGAAACTTCTATATACATTTAAGTACTTCCAGGAGAGACAATTCTCCTTTTTGGAATTCATAGAATACTAGTTTGTTCTAATCTGACACATAGTAATATCATGCATTTTGTTTTGTAAAACAAGGAGGTTATATACATCTATTAATTTACATTATATGGTTGTCCATTGGCCTTTGCTATTACCATTGTAGACATACTCAAACACTCTTAGTATGCCTCTTTTAATATGTAAGAGTTAAAACATTTTCCTGTTAAATATTTCTCTAAATTGGTAAATATGTTTCATCAAAATAAGAACTTGGCTAGGCTAAGTCACAAATATTTTCACATGGGTAAGAAAGACCTTCAGAATGCTACTTTTAAGATAGTGTGCTAGGACATACATTTTCATTTCAATTCTCCATTGTTTCATATCAAGCAGGTGGCAAGATTAGCGCACAATGGCCATAGTCTATCACAAAAATAACTCAGCACATAATTAAAACCGAGGTAATTCATATTAATATGACCAGGCTGCCCTCAAGCGGCTAGCAACAGATATACACAATATTTTTATAAATATATTCTAATTATTCATATACATGCACAAGGGGAGTAACTATTTGTGATTGGTGGAAACTAACCTTGTGACGAGGAGGAATAAATAGATATCTAAAGCAGAGAGAGAATATTCTGGGTCTTTTGCTGTTTTTCCGTGGTCTTTCCTGCTTTTGCCTGAGCCTTCTGCTGTACTATTTTCTGTATTATCTGATGGTCCTAGCTTCGGACAAACTTGACTATCATCCTTGGCATAAACTTATGCCCCCTTCACATCTTCCTTAAGATATATTACTATATGTGACTACATACATTTCTATTCTATCTCCACTACTCTTTCTAACAATCCAATCATACAAAGAGGGATTACTACAGAGAAGGGATACTATCAATGAGACAGGTGTTATCCTGAAATTCCATACATGGTATGTGTAAAATGGTTTTAACTATCTAATTTGTAGGAGAGTTAAAATTAGCCTAATATACCACAATCCTTCTGTTACCCTTTTTGGGAGTGGTCACAGACCCAGACTCATTAGCATCTGCATACAAAGGTTATCTAGCTCGCAACCTCACATACAATATAACCAATTTTGATACATATTGCTTCAATATATATTTCTATATTCTAATTGCCATATAAAGTGTCATACCATAGTTTAGTGCTTTCTTGGAGTAAAAGGTTATATTGCGAATTATTTATATATATATATATATATATATATATATATATATATATATATATATATATAAACAAATAGGCAGCTGATTGTTATACCCTTTGCATATCATTTCTGTATTGCACTAACCAAATATATACAGACTGTTAAGCAAGCTTTATAAGATTACTAGGAACTTTCCTGTCAAAAATGACGGGATTAAATTGTAAGGCTGGCAATGCTGTTTGCCACACAATGTGAGACTTTTGGTCCTCTGAGCACCTTCGGCGCTCATTGCGACCCTCTCCCCCCGTGTACTTCAAGTTTCCTGATTTGCACTGATCACCTTTGGCGCTCATTGCAAAAGCCTCTCCCGCTCTCTGTGCTCATTTTTTAAGTTTTACAAGCCTGGCATTGCGAAGCTTCTTTTTCATGCTGTTTCTGAAATTTTGCATTTTTCCTCGCCTAGGCGATCTTCGAGTGACTAAAAATGAAAAAAAGGGGTGTAATTCGCTTGCACCATCACTCCCAGGTTTCCTGTGTCTCCCACTGTGCTGTGTGTGAGTGTGTTAGCATTTTTGTAATTTTTTTTTTTTTTTTTTTTTAGAGTTACGTGCTTGAACAGTGCTGTGCCGCTGTCGTGAGGCTTGCATGCGTGAGGGCGCCGCTGGCTGCAATGAGCACCGCAAGGCTTGCGGTTGCACCCTTGCTTTGCGAGGGACGCAACTGTATGACCAACATCGCAAACGTCACCAACATTGCAAGATCCACAACTATATATGTGATATACTCTGTTTATATACTCCTATATTGAATTAACCAAACATAGATTGTATTAACATAAATTGTTAATCCACATTTGATAAGTTTGTATACACTGCTTATTGATTGTTGCATTGAGCTAACTGAATATAAAGTGTGTTAAGACTAATTGTTATCCAATCCTCCAAAAGAGATTGTATATTGTGATCTAACTAAATATCAAATGTTACAAGTTGATATTTACTGCTATACCAATAAAAGCAATTTCTGCACACCGCTTATGCTTGTCGATAACTTGATCTTGGAACTTAATCTATATACGGTAATATTTTAAGAAACTATATTAATCTATACAGTGTAATATTCTTGTTATATCAATTGCATGACAGTAAACAAGCAGCCCATCTGTCCCTGGGAAAGACAAGACTTTATTTCAGCAAGATATATTTCACATACATTACTTTATTTTATTAAACCTTCTGGTCAAACATCTGCTTTGATATGATCTTAAACCTTTTTGCCCTGAGACTTCATATTCTCTTATCTGCTACTAATGTGAAGGATACTGATGCCTGGAAGGAAGTGAAGCCTACCTTACACCCACTGTTGAGTGATTTAGTGACATTAGTTCAAGGTTGTTTAATGGCAGCAATTATCTAGTGAGCAAACATGGAAATGTATCTGTTTTGATTTCATGTCACTTTCACTGATAATATGTATTGTGATATTTGTTACTAAGTTGCACTATATTCGATTTGAATGGAACTGATATCTAAATCCCATAGTGGTGTTTACCCTTCACTTGACTTTTAAGATATATTATAATTTACATTTTAAAGTCTAGTTAATGGTTATTTTCCTTCACTAAATCATCAAAAACATCTAATGAAATATAATCAATGTACAATAGCAAATGCACACTTTTAAACTGGTGTAAATTGAATTAGGAAAGGATTATATGGTTATCACTTTCTCAACCCCCTCTGAGTTCTCCTATAAAGTGACTGTCCAATTATACTGTAATCTTAATGTTGGCATATTGTTTGTAGAACATTAAAGGGCCACTTAATTCAGCACAATCAGGACCCCATCACAGTAAAGATCTCATAAAAACATGTTGAATTATATGCATTTTACACTAAGATATCAATTAAATTAAATCTGTGTTTACCTGTGTCAGTGAGTGCCAGACTCAAAGCTACAGTTCTGTGTAAAGAGCAAAAGAAAACAAAAGGTTAACCCATAAGAAATGCATTTGTGCAGAGCATGGAATTCTGGAATAACCTAAACAGGTTGTTTTGCTTAAGTTTTCAGTGCAGTCCTGAGTGCAGGGAACCTCCTATCAATCACTGTCTTCACTGCGGCTCTGCTCTCTTTGTTTACTCATGCAACAGGCAGTATGCAGTATACCCTTTGTTATGTAAACAGACTAAAACGTTAGAGTTTTTTAGCTGTTATTAGTGTCATTAGATAACTTTAACATACAATCTTTTTGCTCTTTCACACCTTGAACAGTCATCTTTTCTAAAGAATCTAGTACAATGCTGCCATGCTGCCACCACCAAGACATTGAAGATATAACTGTCTACAGGAGTCTTCATTTGCTCATACCAATAAAAAGTAACACAAACCAAGGACATATTTAAGCCACTACATAATATAGCACAGAGAAATAACTTATACATGCATGCACACATTTATTATATCTAAACACAAAATATATTAATAAAAGCATATGAATGGAAATACATATATATTTACTACAATATATTATTAATATGAAACATTGCTTAAAACATGATGAGAATGCAACTGGTTTAAATGAAGAATTTAGGATCGAAGATCAGTGGCAAGAGTGAGAGGCAAGCAGGAGCCAGAGGCAAGGTCAACGGTCAGGGCCTGATTTACCATAAGTCAGAGTAGGCATCTGTCTAGGGGTGTGTAGAGTACATCATGTTGTTAAAATGAAAAAATGCATAGGTTTAAAATGTTTCCTTTCCACCCATGGAAATGGGTAATTAATTATAAGCAAAAATTCAGTATCATCTATATATAAAGATGTATTTACATATATATAGTTTGTCTGCAGTGGCAGGAGTGAATCATGATAGAACATGATACATGCAGGAGGCAGAGGCAAGGTCAAGGTAAAAGTGTTAAAAAACAGAGTAAACTAAGTAGCAGAAGCAAACGTAGGTGTCCATAGGTCTGGGAAAATCTAGATAGGAAGCCAAAGGTCTGGTGCCAGACAGCAGGCTAGTCGTGCAACCCAGAGCTCAGGTACCAGCAGATTGAAAAGTTAAATCCAAGCCAAAAGTCAGGGTACCGAGTCAGGAACATAGCCTAGGATGCAACAAAGAAGCAAAATAAATGAGCCAAAGTAACCCTTCAGAATCCTCTTGTCTTCTGATCACAGCTCCCACAGTAATAATGCAAAGGCCCAGTATGAGATTGAGGAATGATTTTAATGTAATAAGAAAATAAGCAATAATAAAATTATGAAATTGTCTGTCACAGGAGTAAAAACACAACATGCACGATTTCAGTCTCTGTTTATGCAGGGATCTTTCACTGTTTAAAGCAATAACAGTGGATGGAGCACTGCCCCACCCTTCACTCCAAATACTCCACCCAGGAACCCTTTTGATATTGCAATACTTATTTTAATGCAAAAAAAAGTTCAAGCACACAGTTTTCACTGGGGTATACATAGATAAAAACCTGGTACATTTCCATTCAGTGCCTCTGTCAGCCTTGGCAGCTCTAAAATGGCAGCAGACTTTGTCTCTCTGTATTTATTGCATGAAGTTCCTATTGGGTAACTCTGCCTGTGAATCCTCTGTACACAATTTCTTGTATACTGTCTTAGTAGCTTCACACAAGTCTCTGTTTTCCTTTTTCTCAATACTTTCTTTTTGCACTTCTTCTGTTTGAATGAGGCTGTCTCACCCTAAGCCCAACTACACTTGTGGTCTAAATAGAACTGTTGCAGCGAACAGGTGTGGCTAATTGCATTAGCTTATTATCTCCCTCTTGTCTAGATAACTACCTCTGGTCTGGCTAAGTCCATCTGGTCTGGATTGGGCAAATGGCTTTGTTCATTCTCAGGTACACATATCTACCCTCTATTATTCTTCCATAACTTACACCAGCTTTGTCACGAAGATAATGTACCAAATGCCTAGATGCAGCACAATATAAGACAAATGAGCACTGTTGTTGGCACAAAATGAAAAGAAAGAGAAGAAACAGGATAATATGTAGCATTCCATTGTAATCAATGTTTTTTTACATGCTTTATAAATATCTGTTGGTTAAATGTATCTGTGCAAAAGTTTGTAGTTTGGTGGGGATTAGAATCTACATTTTTCACCAATTTTCCTGAGAATATAGCCAAATTTTAATTGTATTATGATGATTTTTGAGATGATGAAATACATTTTTTTCTCATATAAAACATTGCTTACTTTTGGGGAAAATTATCTGAACAGAGGTTTATATAGTTGGGCAGTCCACGACTGATTGTAATAGTATCCATGCTTTTATTGGATTTTTTTGATCACATGGCCCCAGTAGACCCACTGACTATTTTGAAGTATTTTAATTGTCTGGTTATGGTTCAGCTCAGACAGTATTGAATTACAAAACAAACACCACACTATTTCAATTGTCACAGTGTGGGGTAGGGGCTATTAATGCCATGGTCCACCTGCTATAGACTATAGGTTAACTACCCACGAGGACCATTGAGTTCTTGGAAATCTTGACACCAGCACCCTGATATCTGGCTTCTGTATCAGTCAGGGTGTCTCCATTAGGAATGAGCGCTTCCAGAGTCTCAGTAACCTACCTGTGGTAGTGACCAGGAGAAATAACTAGCAGAGTTGAGACAGGATCAGTATCATGGCCACAAAGAGCAAATCAGAGAACATACCATTTCTATATGTCTCATAAGTGAACTGATATATTTTTTAAAAAGTCAGCAATATTTATAGCAGTTAGATACAGAGGGGTGTATACAATACAATATTGCCAAGGAGTGGCAGACAAACACAGAAGTCATAATATACATCCTGCCATCTAGCACATCAGAGATGTAATTAGCTCATCTAGCAAACAATGGGACAGAACAGATTACAATAAAATGGAGGTGTTTGCTCCCTGCAGACCCTGTTTTAACCCCATCATGATCACTGAGTCACAGTTTAACATAACACAGAACACAGTAATATTACATGGGGAATTACATACAGTATACAGAATAAGGCAGGGTCATATTCCATAAGACCACATGAAGCATGGTGGTACACTATGGCCCTATGTCTTAGGGCTGTTTACCCCACCACCCACCTGCTCATATTATCCATGTGACAATGTAATTCTCCAATACATTTTCCAATGGGGTAGTCTTTTCTCCATGGTGGCTCACTGGGCTAAAATCCAGGACCTGAAAAGGTGTCTGTGACACACAGTAATTTTATTAAGACCGGAGAGCCAATTTTAGACATAATGGACCCTATTCAATTGTCTAATTCGTAAAATGATACACACTTAAAATCACTCTGAAAATTGCCACAGACTCAATTAGCTACTCGCATTCTGATTATGAGACCCGCCCACAATCACTATGGCCAGCCAAAGCCGCAAAACCGGCGTTAGAAGAGTGCCAACCAATTACGGTTACAGCTGTAATTCACAAATATTTTCAAACCCGCAAATTAAAAAAGTATCACGTTTCTGTCAAAAATATTACGAGTACTCAGGAGGACTCGCAAGGCATTTTTTAATCAATTATTAGAGCCTTTGCAGCTATTAAACATGCAATGCTGTACTTTAAAGTTATGGGAAAGCATAGATATATATTAGAATGAATTGCAGTCTCAAACCCAAAAATATGCAATAAAAAATATTTTTTTATGCTTTTTTGTGTGAAATGGGCCAGGGTCTTAATGGGTTAATACATATCATGGAACCCGCATGGACTAGAACCGTTGCTTTAATTTATTTTATTGATTCCTACATTGCGGGATTGCGAATCCAATTGCTAAAATTAACTTCTCAACACTAATTAATTTGTAGTCTCTGAGTGAAGTTTTAGTATTGTTTACTTTTGTCTTTGTCTAAGATAAAAAAGTTACGAGCTTGCTAAATAATATGATCATGCCCCTTGAAATCCAAATGAAAAAGGCAGGGTTTACATGTTCAGCCTTGAGTTCGAAATTTGTGAGCTGGAGTCAATAGAATAGAATACAATAGAATACATCTAAACCTTTATTAAAAAAACACCCGCAACCAAATGTGTGAGTTTGAGACATTTGTGAGCAGCTAATAGAATATGGCCCAATGTCAGTAATTCCATTAAACTTGCCAAGCTCTAGAACACATGATGTTTGTTATTTGATTAGGTTTGCCAGTGCTGAAGAACTAATTTTTAAAATAATGTCACTTAGGCTTCCATTCAATTGAGCCGAATTGTAAACCCATAAATGGCAAATGTAGCAAAAAATATTATGGGTTACAAATACGACTTGCAAATGGTTTACAGACTAGTTCTTAACACTGCAAAAGTCAATAAAAACACACTACTGGACTTTAAAATATGGGAAGGCATTAGAATACATTTCACAACAGTGCCAAGGAACAAATAGGCCTTAAAAATATATTTTATTTTCTCATATGTTGAAATGGTTATGCATATGCCAATATGAAAAGTGTTGTTGCAAGATGCATAAAGCAATTAAAGACACACTACTTGACTAAATTGCAAAGCAAAAACATGAAACTACCTGGCATATTATTCTAATGTGGACTACAAAAATAAAAAGATAATCTCATATACATCTCACTCATCAGATCTGGATTGGGAAAATAAATAGTGGCCAAAGTACACCGCCACATGACATATATCAAGTATCAGGGGAAAATACACCACACTAATCTACTCTAACCCATCAGGAAGGGCCGCAAACACACATGGAGGCTGTGCAGAGTCACGTGGTGCAAAAGCCAACTCACCTCCATCAGGGAAATCTCTGCTACGCCCATCCTGGTGGCCATATGCCAAGATGTATACCCATTATCATTTGGTGAAAACACATCAAGTGTTTTGGTATCAATCAATTCACATTATCACCTGTCATATTGTTAGCAGCCCTTCAGGGGAATGTTGATACTCCACAGTATCACAAATTGGACCTCTCATGTGTATTAAACCTATATTATTGTATTAGTATCATTATTGTTATATGTATTAATCTATAGCACAGTAACTAGGGCTCATTCATTTACTGATATAAGAATGTGACACAAATGTGATCAATGTGGATGTCCCAAATCCCTAACCATTGAAAACACACTGACATAGTGATAATGGTATAACAAAGCTTTATTTCATACACAGAGCACTCTCAGAAATGTAGAAGACTGTGCATTAATATTATGGAGTGGGGTGTGGGCGGTTCCCAGGAGGGCAAGAAAAAAAAATGGGATACCTAAAGGGGGTAATATTATAGTCTTGAATAATCAAGATGCATAGCACCTTACAGGGTCACATGTAATCACTACAACACTGCAACCAGAATCTGATGAAAAAAAGGATCATCAGAAATCACTCCATCAAAGTAACCAGTAATGCGTATAGCACTTACTTCTGGGTATCATCTTCTCCATTGGACAGACGCATAAACATCTGGACTATCTCATCCAAACCAGTTTCACACATACAGTGTGTTCCTAAAACAAAAATCTGACCAATAAAAAAAGGCGGTGGAAGATAAAAAACAAACAAAAAAAAAACAAAAAACATTAATTTACAACACAGTGCTAAATTCTGTAACTGTAACAATATACCAAATCACCTGATTTCCACCTGCAAGCATTATTAACCATTAGCTAGTTCTATGTCTCTGGCCATTACCATTAATAATGATGTGTCATATCACAATAAATGCTTACCTGTGACCAGCGTCAGTGGTCCAGATGTACATCTGATATGGTTAATCAATTTTGATATTACATCCATCAGCTATACAGGTGTTAGCACATGTTAAAGGATAACCGTGATATCAGCAATATGGGGAAATACCCATTAATACAGAGAGGTCAGCAGCTACATTCAATGTTACTTACATACGACACAAGAATCAGTTTTCATACTGATATTGAGGAGAGGATCACATGCTTCATTAGTGCATGTATAAATGCTGGCTTTCATTAACATGCCATTGTGAGACTTTGCAAGTCCACTGCCATAGCGGTATTAGTCTACCTTTAAGCTAACAACAATCATGTGTTCGATATCTGGCTATATGATAGCTTTAAGATTGTGGGAGCTACATGTTAAGGGGGGCTGAAGGAATGTCTACCTGAGAGGCACTTGGAATATCTTACTACTCAATTTCCTTGACAATGCTTGTAGATGCAGAAGATGCCTTCATAGACCTGCATTGTGCCTACAACATGAAAAAGAAAACAATAATCTGTAAAATAAGACCTTAAAAAAGATAGAGACTGCAGCATCTCTTCTCAACAGAACCCTATCAGCCTTATTAAATTGCGATTTGGCCAATTAAATAGGGCTCTACATAAGCACATAGCATATTTTTTTTACAGAAGTTTTTAGTTAGTGAAGACCTTCGCTTTTGGATAAAAGTTCACTAACTAAAAACTTCTGTAAAAAAAATATGCTATGTGCTTATATAGATCCCTTATCAATTGGCTGAATCACAATTTTATAAGGCTGTATGTGTCCACAGAGAAGAGGATCATGGACCATGTGATGGGAGGTAGCCATCTGTGTACAAAATATCACCATCACATAGGCCATGATCCTATACTCTGGAGCCAGGTTAGATTATGTTAACATTTGGACCAATAGATTATCACTGAGGAGTGTTGTTGAGAAGGCACAAATATATGTGCAGCCCTCCGCCTTGCATAAGGACCTCAATCCCCCATGGCAGCTGCCATCTCCCTGGTGATGGAGGGGGGCAGGGAGATGCATCCCTCCAGGAGGCAGCAGCAAATGCAATGTGGTTGTGGCGGAGGTATGGGGGGGGGGGGGGGGGGGGGGGGAGGAGAAGAGTGGCCAGGCTGCGGGTGCACGGGGAAGGGCTCCGGGGTGGAGAAGCTGGGGCTGGGGACAAGAGTGCGGCGCATGGCATCTGCAGTCACTTGCTGTATTGTGCTCTGGTTCGCCCCCACCCTGAGCAGCCCGGCAAGGTAGGATTCAGTCATTAGGTGGTGTCATCTCTCCTCCCTATTGAGCCTGGCCAGGTTGCTCATGACCTCCACATGATTGGTATGTGGTATATGATTGGTATGTGTTAATTATGTAGAATAGTACATTTATTTGTGTACATTCCTAAATGTCTGACATCTAGGCTTGAACCAGAGTGATTCTCTCTAGGCTTGAACCAGAGTGATTCTCTTAATTGCAACTATGAGTAGTTATCATTTGGTAGATGTGATCTGTTCTTTGGTTCTTCATCTTGATTGTTCTTGGCTCCTAATGATATCTTGATTCTGGCTGTGGTCTGTAACTGCATACGCTGCAGTGAACACACCCATACATGGACTCTCTATTGTTTGATTACTCGTGTGTGTGATGTACATGTGGTGTCATGTTTGTTTTTGTGATATTCACCTGACATGGAGGCTGGATCCTTCTGGTAAGTCCTTGATCTCCCTCTCCCACTCATTGTATCTCACAGTCATTTGGGTGCCACCACTTTGTGCTTAAGCTTGACTGGCCTCTTTCGCAATCATCCTCCTTACCTTGGCCCTGATGTCATCAAAATGGTGCTTGACGGACTTCACATCCCTTTTCCACTGTGCCCAATGCTGTGACTGCGGCCGCTACCTGCTTCCATGCCTGGGCCCTGGTCACGGATGCCACGGAGGAGGACCACATTCTCCTCATGTGTGTAGTTCAGGGCCCTTTGTTTGCCTTTAGACTCTTGCCTTCCCGACTGTGGACGGGGATCCTTCACTCCCTTAACTGACCCTGAGGCCTGTCCCTCCTCCGCGCTACCACCCTCACCTGGGATCAGGCCCCTCCCTCTCTGTACCGTCCTCCTCTCCTCCATTCCCCGCCTCTTCTCCTCCACTCCTCAGAGCCACTTCTCTCTCCTCCTCGCCTCTCGTCCTCCCCAGCTCTCCAGTCCTCTCCCCTCTTTCTCCTCCCTCCATAATAATCCCAAAAATAAAATAAGGATTAATCAAAGTATTTGTGTATATATTTGTGAGCTAAAAGAGGTGCTCTCAGAGTGGATTATCATGCCCATAGAGCTAACCTGTTAAGGTTGTTTCATTCGCTGATGATCACCTCTGACTTAGTTATTTTGTATATGCAAATTACACTTGGGGTTTGCTGTTTCTCCTGTTCAGGGTAGAATATGGTATTTCGGGGCTGGGTCACTCTTTTGAGTGAGACCGGACTGATATACTTCAGGATATTTCTCCCTGTGAAGGGCACAAGTGAGCTAAAAGAGGTGCTCTCAGAGAGGATTATCATGTCCATAGAGCTAACCTATTAAGGTTGGTTCGTTCTCTAAAGAGCACCTTTGACTTAGTTTTTTGTATATTTGTGAGGTACAAAAATTATTATGTTTTATATGTAATTATTAACTGATGGGGTATAGGGTGGGTGTGTATGTAGTGACCTAGCTATGTTTGTATTTATGTGTGTTATTTACTCTATGTATATTTGTATTATGTGTAATCCGTATATAAGTGTTTAAGTGTTAAATCGTAATTTGAATAATATAAAAGAATAAAACCGCAAGAACCTGCTCAGAAAAATCGCCTACTCTCTATCTATCAGCTCAAACCACCAACTGCTGGACCTGCGCGCTACTTTGTGAGAATCTTCAACACAGTCAAAGCATGGGCGTGTTTGGAACACAGCTTTATATTCTCTCTCTGTCAATCGCACTCTGTGTCGCCATCTGTAACTATGGTATTGGATTGTAACTGCGGACTGCATCTAGTCCAGCCCACTAACAGCTTGCGGGCAGGGTTTACGGTCTTGAGGTTTCGGCCCTGTAGTTGCGGTCTTGTTCAATTGAATTGATCTGTAACTGTTGCAAATTTCAACCCGCAGTTGCCTTCATACAGGCCGTAAGTCTGCTGGCTTGACATTTGCAATCGAATGAAGGTATTATTTTGTAGTGTTCACCATTGCTGGAAAACACATTTTTACAATAATTAGGATCGCCAGGGCTGGTTCACCAGTACTGAAGAATTAATTGTTACAATAATATATATTTTTTATAAGGTTTTCCTAAGCTACTTCATTTTGTCATCAAAATTTATAAAAATTGTCAGAGGACAGTGGGTTTCTGTGAAAGTATATGTATTGACGTTATTTAACATTGTCTGGCCATGTACCTGGTTTTAAGTGTGCATGTGTTTCTATGTCAACATTTATTTAGATCAATCTTTAAGTGACCATTACATATAAAAAAAACAACAGCGAGCCAGTATACTGTTGTTGTCTTTCATTGTCTAGAAAGGGAAAAAATAATAAAATAATAAAATAAATATTTTCCCACTTGTTAACTATGTATTTTGGCTGTTGAATTCTGCATGATTAGTTTATTTAATTTATCAAAATTGTTGATTAATTTACAATAAGATCATTTAAAAATGTAAAGTTTTTAATGAAACTGAGAAAAAGGTATTAAAGGGTTCTATGGCCTCCATTCAATTAAGCAAATTGTAGGTACAAGAGCCCGTAATGGAGCATGTTAAATCATTTGCTATTCAATTGGCGTCTTTTAGCTACCCGCAATCGGTTTGCCGGTTCGAAGCTCAGAATCCCTGCAATTGTCAAAATTGTAACTCCGACCCATCTAAGCCTTTGATCTTTCAAGCCCGTAAATGTTACAATCGCAAATCGCTATTTAATTGTTACAATTTCTCAAGCTCGCAATTATCTTCAAACCCGTAAATGGCAAGTGTAGAAGAAAATTCTATCAGTGCCAAATAGGACTCGCAAGAGGGTTAAACACCTGTTCATAGCACTTTAAATGCAATAAAAAAATCAAGACGCAGAAAGCAATGTAAAACATTAGACTTAATTCCACAACAGTCTCGAGCTTGCAAATCTGCAATATTTTTTTTTTTTTTTTACCTATTATTGCCGTGTTATATCAGTCTCGGTAATCAACTAGTTAATACATCTCAGGCCACCCACATGGACTAGAACAGTGTCGTCATTCATTTTTATTATTTTGTACATTGCCAGATTGCGAGTCCCATCGCATATCAGATCTCTAAACGCTAATTGATTGTGGCTTACCCATGTTTACTGATGTCTAAATGACGGTCTCATTTACTATTGGCTGTTTCTTAATCGGTAGTTATGGCCTTGCTTAATTGATCATGATCATGCTCTGAAATGCTACTTACAGGTGCATGGTTTACAGTTTAGGCTTTTGGACAGGTAGCTGCAGACTTGTTCAATTGAATTGATCTGTAACTGTTGCAGTTTTCAAGCCCGCAGACTTACAGCCAGCATGAAGTAACGTGCATTTGAATGGAGGCCTAAGTCATGTAGTTTCAGACCTGAAATAATGTAAGAAAGTAATAATTCATAAAAAAATAAAGAATATTTTATATAGAATGTATGTTAAAGAAATGCACAATGTACCTGAAATTCGCTTTATCAACATTATTGGGCCAATAAGGTAGTGGGTGGTTTCTCCAACCTGTGTGAGCTGTCTTAAGGGGAAGAAAATGTATGATATGACTAATGACATCAGCTATTACATCTATGATCACGTCACATTTAACGTTATCCATAGCATTATGTACATGCCGCCCACAAGCCCTTCATTTGCATATTGAGCTGCAGTGCAACATCATAGGTTAGCTGAAATACATAGCAATATTTTTTAACTTACTTGCAATTCATCTATTGTTTAAATGGGCTTGTATATAAATGTGGTGATTGCCTCTCTATTAAAACTAAGTTATTTGTTACATGAGTCCCTTTAAAGTATAGTAAAGAGCTACATCACTGGATAGGCCAACATAAGACTGAAAAAAACGTAGATCGAGAATAAAGAAGTTACGATTGCTTGCAACCTTAACGTCTCTCAATCCTCCTTCATAGGTTTTTCTGATGACACCATTTATGACAACTTTTATGACATTATGATATGACTAATGGCATCAGCTATTACATCCATGATGATATCACATATAACATTATCTATCTTATTATTGATGACTATACATTAGACTCCTAAGATGTCAATTAATACATTTATAATTGTACACTTACTTAACCTGATAACTGATGACATTTAAAACTTGTCAATGAAATAAGATAATTATATAATAATATATATGGCTAAAAACAAATTTACTTTAAGACATGACAGTGTGGCAAAAATAATTTTAGATGACAGGTATTTAGTGTGTGCATTTGTGTATTATGATCGTAGGTGTCCTAGTTATAGTTGAATGTTGTGCTAAAGAAAATTAAGTATTCCATCCAACTGGAATATGGCAATGGAATGTTTGAGTAGTAGTATCAGATTAGTAGTAGTATTTATGGTAAGAATCCCCTTTTGGATAACTAACTTGTCATGATGAAAGGGCTTGTGTACCTCAATGATGCTGTGACTTAAACCATGTAGGGTCACCTAAAATGGGCAGACCATAGCAGAGAGGACACACAAATTGTGGTCCACTGGAGAAGGAACTGGCAACTTAGTCCACTATCTTTGCCAAAATGATCTTATTGATGAGCGAACCAGAGACATAATAATATGGCACCTGAAGATGTGCCCCTCAGGTCAAAAGGTGCCTACCACATTACTGAAGAACAAAGGGTGAATACAAGTAGCACCAGATTTAATGAAGTAGTTGGGACAGAGTCCAGAAAACGCCCTGCAGAGGAAGTGTCTGGAGGGGAAAGGAAGATCAATTCAGCATAGTAAACTGGAACGTTAGAAATATGAACCAAGGCAAACTGGACCTGGTCAAACATGAGATGACAAGATTAAATATTGATATGTTGAGAATTATTGAACTCAAATGGACTGGAATGGGACATTTGATATCAGATAGCCACCAACTCCTAGTGCAGATCAATATACTTTATTTGTAAGGTGTATAATAATAAGATACATAATAACAAGATAAACATATAAAAGGAACAATTATGTTCCAACCTCATAAAATGAAGTGGTCAATGGCATATGTATATACATCCCCCCCCCATACATCCTTGGGTTTTCCTCTGGCTGGGGTAGAATCACTCTATCCATATCAGATACAGTATGACGAAAAGTGCTTATAATATTGAGTTTAGTGTGATGTGTAACAGTTTTTTTACAATACCTTACTGTAACTGGTGCGTGGGGCATATTCTCATGTTAGCACACCGTAAAGGTTGCTAAGCCTAAATTGCAGTACTTAGCTAGATAATGACTCAGTAAGTAGGTATTAGTAGGATTATATACGATGATACCTTCACTACTCTTATAAGTATTGTAAGGTCAATATCACTGAATGGACAGTGAGTCAGTTACTACCATTAGAGATAATCATAAAGAATATAGAATTATTAAAATCTCTTGCATATATAAAAAAGAACAATTAAAAACACTAAAATCACATTTCTTTTGGCCTTAAGAGGGCTTTCTCAATGATAAAAATAGTGTGTAAAATAAATAGACATGCATAGATCTATGCAGGATATTTTTTTGTAATTAAAAACTAGGAGCCTCATTAAGTCGAGAAATTGTAAGTTACTGTAGCCCCTAAGGGAGGCCGTAAGTTATGTTGCTATTCAATTGGCGTTTTTTTGAGAGCCGCAAACGGGCTACGCGGTACGGGCTTGAAATCCTTGCAGTTGTTAAAACTGGAACTTACGCCCCATCTAAGCCTTTGAGCTTTCATGTCCACAATCGCTAAAATCGCAAATCGCAATACAATTGCTACAATTCCGCAAGCCCGCAAATGTAGAAGAAAATCCTATGAGTGATAGAGAGGACTCGCAAAGGGGTGTCTGTAGCACTGTGTCCGCAGCATTGTAAAAGCAAATAAAAAAATCAATACTGCACTGTAAATGACGTAGAAAGCATTGAAAGACATTAAAATTCATGGCACCACAGTTATATCGATCTCAGACATCCATGAGTTAATACATATCAGGCCACCCACATGGACTAGAACAGTATAAGCATTCATTTTTAGTCCTTAAAACGGCCTCATAGTGCTTAAATAAACCTAATGGTAAAATCTTTTGAGGAAAGGAAGCAATTAGTAATAGAGGTATGGATAAGGAGAAGTATTTAGGAGTACAGTTAGGTGTTATTTACTAGTTTCAGAAAGATATAATGGATTATGTATCTTTGAATAAGGTCCACTAAGGTGAATAAGGGCCACTAGCTGCCCCCATGCCAACTAATGCCAAGAGTTTATCTAAATTGACAAAATAATATATAATTAAAAGAAAGCACATTATATAGTACTGTGGAGACATCCAGTGGCCACTTGTGATTACAGCAAGGATCAGGCACATAGTGAAATGCAGTATCCACAAAATAATACATATACTTGTGCAATGGAGCTATATTACAAACTCTGGGTAACATTGTGTATAATTCTTAAAGCTGAACAACAAAGTCAGAGGTGCTCATCAGAGAACGAACCAACCTTAATAGGTTTGTTCTATAGCCATGATACGCCACTCTGAGAGCAACCTCTTTTAGCTCACTTGTGCCCTTCACAGGGAGAAATATCCTGTAGTATATCAGTCTGGTCCCACTCAAAAGAGTGACCCAGCCCCGAAATACCAGGCAATTCTACCCTGAACAGGAGAAACAGCAAACCCCAGACGCGTTTCGGCCTTTATGGGCCTCGTCAGTGAGGTGCAGCTGAACTCCCTAAGGCACAGTGAGCAAGGGGTCCACGTCTGGATTCCCCTATTACCCTTAGGGAGACTAAACCCTAAAGGTAATTTGCATATACAGAACAACAAAGTCAGAGGTGCTCATCAGAGAACGAACCAACCTTAATAGGTTTGTTCTATAGCCATGATACGCCACTCTGAGAGCAACCTCTTTTAGCTCACTTGTGCCCTTCACAGGGAGAAATATCCTGTAGTATATCAGTCTGGTCCCACTCAAAAGAGTGACCCAGCCCCGAAATACCAGGCAATTCTACCCTGAACAGGAGAAACAGCAAACCCCAGACGCGTTTCGGCCTTTATGGGCCTCGTCAGTGAGGTGCAGCTGAACTCCCTAAGGCACAGTGAGCAAGGGGTCCACGTCTGGATTCCCCTATTACCCTTAGGGAGACTAAACCCTAAAGGTAATTTGCATATACAGAACAACAAAGTCAGAGGTGCTCATCAGAGAACGAACCAACCTTAATAGGTTTGTTCTATAGCCATGATACGCCACTCTGAGAGCAACCTCTTTTAGCTCACTTGTGCCCTTCACAGGGAGAAATATCCTGTAGTATATCAGTCTGGTCCCACTCAAAAGAGTGACCCAGCCCCGAAATACCAGGCAATTCTACCCTGAACAGGAGAAACAGCAAACCCCAGACGCGTTTCGGCCTTTATGGGCCTCGTCAGTGAGGTGCAGCTGAACTCCCTAAGGCACAGTGAGCAAGGGGTCCACGTCTGGATTCCCCTATTACCCTTAGGGAGACTAAACCCTAAAGGTAATTTGCATATACAGAACAACAAAGTCAGAGGTGCTCATCAGAGAACGAACCAACCTTAATAGGTTTGTTCTATAGCCATGATACGCCACTCTGAGAGCAACCTCTTTTAGCTCACTTGTGCCCTTCACAGGGAGAAATATCCTGTAGTATATCAGTCTGGTCCCACTCAAAAGAGTGACCCAGCCCCGAAATACCAGGCAATTCTACCCTGAACAGGAGAAACAGCAAACCCCAGACGCGTTTCGGCCTTTATGGGCCTCGTCAGTGAGGTGCAGCTGAACTCCCTAAGGCACAGTGAGCAAGGGGTCCACGTCTGGATTCCCCTATTACCCTTAGGGAGACTAAACCCTAAAGGTAATTTGCATATACAGAACAACAAAGTCAGAGGTGCTCATCAGAGAACGAACCAACCTTAATAGGTTTGTTCTATAGCCATGATACGCCACTCTGAGAGCAACCTCTTTTAGCTCACTTGTGCCCTTCACAGGGAGAAATATCCTGTAGTATATCAGTCTGGTCCCACTCAAAAGAGTGACCCAGCCCCGAAATACCAGGCAATTCTACCCTGAACAGGAGAAACAGCAAACCCCAGACGCGTTTCGGCCTTTATGGGCCTCGTCAGTGAGGTGCAGCTGAACTCCCTAAGGCACAGTGAGCAAGGGGTCCACGTCTGGATTCCCCTATTACCCTTAGGGAGACTAAACCCTAAAGGTAATTTGCATATACAGAACAACAAAGTCAGAGGTGCTCATCAGAGAACGAACCAACCTTAATAGGTTTGTTCTATAGCCATGATACGCCACTCTGAGAGCAACCTCTTTTAGCTCACTTGTGCCCTTCACAGGGAGAAATATCCTGTAGTATATCAGTCTGGTCCCACTCAAAAGAGTGACCCAGCCCCGAAATACCAGGCAATTCTACCCTGAACAGGAGAAACAGCAAACCCCAGACGCGTTTCGGCCTTTATGGGCCTCGTCAGTGAGGTGCAGCTGAACTCCCTAAGGCACAGTGAGCAAGGGGTCCACGTCTGGATTCCCCTATTACCCTTAGGGAGACTAAACCCTAAAGGTAATTTGCATATACAGAACAACAAAGTCAGAGGTGCTCATCAGAGAACGAACCAACCTTAATAGGTTTGTTCTATAGCCATGATACGCCACTCTGAGAGCAACCTCTTTTAGCTCACTTGTGCCCTTCACAGGGAGAAATATCCTGTAGTATATCAGTCTGGTCCCACTCAAAAGAGTGACCCAGCCCCGAAATACCAGGCAATTCTACCCTGAACAGGAGAAACAGCAAACCCCAGACGCGTTTCGGCCTTTATGGGCCTCGTCAGTGAGGTGCAGCTGAACTCTTAAAGCTGCCATGTTGCTTGACTCCAGGAAGTATTTCCTCTGCTAAAGTGGAAAGATCTGAAGTATACACTTCTCAAGATGCAAGTCACTATCCACACCAGTGCACACAGTTTTCCAGCTCTAAAATGACCTTTTCCCCCATTATTTACACCGGGCCCTCCATATTCCAGAGGAAAGTATACATATAGTGGCAGAATGTATTTATTTTCTTCCATACCCCTCTAAATGCATGCTTATATTTTACTTGCCTTTGCTGATACTGCTTGACATTGAGCACTGTTACATTGGTGGTTGTCCAAAAGCTCTCCCAGATCTCTTTCTTTCTCTAATACCTCTAGATTTGTTCCATTTAGATTATATTTTGCTTGCTTATTTCTCTTTCGCAAGTGCAAAATTTACCTTTATTTTTTTTAAATCTGATCTGTCTGTTAGCTACCTATTCTTCTAATATGTTTTAAGTCCCTCTACAATTAAATTACATCATCTTAGAATTTTATTACCTTGTAAAATGTAATTTCATCAGCTAATATGTAGACAATACTTTCCAGTCCTACTTCTAAATCATTAATAAATATGTAAAAAAAAAAGTAGAGGACCTAACACTAAACTCTGAGGAACCCCTCTTACCACTTTAATCCAATCTGAGTATGTTCCACTTACAATAACCCTTTGTTTCCTGTCTTTTATACAGTTTTCAATCCATGCAGGGGCGGATCTGGGGGGGGGGGGGGCGGATTGGGGGGTGTTACGTAAAAGTGCACTTTTTTCATACTTATATAAAAGACTAGCGAATTGCCCGTCAAAAATTGACGGCAATAAAATTGTAAGTGAGCTAAGGGTGTTTGGTGTATAATAATGAAATATATAATACATTAATAAATGAATATACTTTACGTATTTTGAAGCATTGTGTTGAAGAGCTGGCAATTTGTTTTGATGTTGCTGCAGCATTAGTGGTGTGGAGCTGCTGTGTAAGCGTGATGAATGTGTGCAGTGTAATAGTTTGCGTGCGCGAGACTAAACCGTTAGAGTAGTTGTGTACTTCCGCATTGTCGTAAAATGCTGGGTAATGTGTGGTATGCGTCTTAGCGGAATATCCGTAGGTCTTTTGTGGTCTTTTGCGAGTTTAGAGTGGTGTAGCCTCATTTTCGTTTTGTTCGGCAGCCATTTTTTCTCTCGCTTAGAGAATTTTTTAGTGTCTAAACTCTTTTATTTTGAGTTAAATAAAGGTGTAAGTTGCTTTTTTGAGGTCCTAGATGCTTCCTCTTGCTGTAGGTAAGCTTTTTATGTATGTGCTGTGTGTATTTATTGTGTTTTGAATTTTGTGATGTTCACGGGTTGCGGCCGTCATAATGAGTGGTAACGTGTCTCGTATGTTGTTTGCGTTGCGAGGTAAAGTTTGCGAGGGTCGCAGTTGCAGTGTCGTGTTGTTTGCGTTCGAACGTAAAGTTTGCGAGGGTCGCAGTTGCTGGCAAGGAGCGCCTTTGCAAGCCCGCAAGCGTTAGCAACAACTCGTATGCTCACAACTATATATGTGATATATATAAATATATATATATATATATATATTCAAGCATTTCTATGGTGTGTATATATACATATATAAATAAATATGTATTTTTATATATATATATATATATATATACAGTATCTCACAAAATTGAGAACACGCCTCTAATTTTTGTAAATAATTTATTATATATTTTCATGTGACAACACTGAAGAATTGACACTCTGCTACAATGTAAAGTAGTAAGTGTACAGCCTATATAACTGTGTACATTTGCTGTCCCCTCAAAATAACTCAACAACAGCCATTAATGTCTAAACCGTTGGCAACAAAAGTGAGTACACCCCTAAGTGGAAATGTCCAAATTGGGCCCAAAGTGTTAATATTTTGTGTGGCCACCATTATTTTCCAGCACTGCCTTAACCCTCATGGGCATGGAGTTCACCAGAGCTTGACAGGTTGCCACTGGAGTCCTCTTCCACTCCTCCATGATGACATCACGGAGCTGGTGGATGTTAGACACCTTGCACTCCCCCCCCCCCCCCCCTTCCGTTTGAGGATGCCCCACAGATACTCAATAGGGTTTAGGTCTAGAGACATGCTTGGACAGTCCACATGCTGCTTATATCAGAAACACACATTATATAGATTCTACACACACACAGGTTTATTTTATCTAAAAAAATAAATTGACCAATAGCTTATGTTGTATATATTATAAGAAATGTTTCTTTTTTCACATCTTGCCGGACAAAGTTAATATGAGATCTTGACCGCTCTTACTCTAATCACTCTTACTTTTTTATTAAGGGTATCACATTCTACTCCACTTTATTTCTTGATTTTTTCCATGGATAACATAAATGTTATGCCATTTCTAAAACAATAATATTATAAAATAAAGAGAGTACTAAAGTATTACACTATTTGCCTGCTTGATCAAGGATGCCTAATACTAAAATATTTTGCAGTTGAGGCATTGAAGCACGTGGGACTTAGGCTGCAAGCACTTGAGGAACGCGGGACTTAGAAAAAAAAACGGAATCTCAAGGGCAAAAAAAAAAAAAAACTACCTCCGGAAAAACACAAATGTAACGGCTGAACCGCAGAAATCGCAAAACACAAAAAACAACAACAACAACAAAAATGTATTATACCACACACACACAGCACAGAGGGAGAGCCAGGACGCCTGGGAGCGAAGTTGCAAGCGAATTTAAGCCCAATTTGCCATGTCTCGTCACTCTAAAATCGGCTAAGCGAGAAAAAAAATGGAGGACGAAAGTAGTAAAAAAAAATCTGAAAACAGAATGAAAATGAGTTTAAGCACATTTCGTCCTCGGAAAAATACCGAACTCAGAAAAATATGCAGGACTATGAAAATACACAACGGAAAGACACTAACACTAGCACGAACAACACCAGGCACGTGGGACTTTGAAAATAAAAGCAACGGAAAGATTCAGCAAACACACAGAGGCGAAACACACAGGGAAGGGACAGGGGGAGATGCTGGAAAGAGACACACAGCATTCCCAAGCACAAAACTTGCAGGTTAAAACCTGCAATGAGCGGCCCGTACAGTAGGTTCGCAATGAGCGCCGAAGGTGAAGGAGCTCATCATGGGGCTCGCGATGAATGCCGAAGGTGATCATTGCAAAGCAGGAAAGTTGAAGTACATGAGGGGAGAGGCTCGCGATAAGTGCCCTAAGGTGCTCAGAGGGCCAAAAGACTCACATTGTGTGGATTGCCAGTCTGCAAATTTTATTGCTGTCATTTTTGACGGGCAAGTCACTAGTAATCTTATAAAATTTGGTTAACAGAACAGCAGTCTATTATTTGGTTAGTGCAATAATGAAATGATAGATAGAGTATATATACAATCAGCTGTCTATTTGATACAGTATATATGATATTAATAATTAGCAATATAACCTGTTACTCTATGAAAGCAGTAAATAGCAAAATATGGTATAACAATTTATATGGCAGTTAGAATATAGAAATATATATTGAAGCAATATGTATATTGTATCTGAGATTACAAGCCAAATAAACTTTGTATTAGGCAAGCTATTATTTGGTTATTGGTCTTATATTAAAATTGATTACATTTAATTTAATTTATTAAATCGATCAATTCAATCAATAATGATGTGAAACAGTTTTGTTGATTGTGTCATACAAGACTATAAGTGGAGTATTGCTAAGTATGGTTTGTTGTATAGGTGTTTTAATAAAAAAAATAGTTAAATGGTTATATTATTGAATAAAGTCAATCAGACTGTTGTAGGGAATATGGGCACAGATTTAAATATATATTAATTAACACCTACAGTCTGGAATGCAGGTGCCAATGAGTCTTGGTTCTGTGACCACTCCCAAAAGGGTAACATAAGGATTGTGTTACAGTATATTGGGCTAATTTTAACTCTACTACAAAATGAAAAGTTAAACAAGTTTATACATTACCATGTATAGAATTTCAGGATACCACTTGTCTCATTTTAGGATCACTTCTCAATATAGCCTGAAGTAATCCCTTTTTGTGTTATTGACTTGTTAGAAAGAGTTGTAGAGATAGGATAGAATTTGGAGATAGACAGATATAGTAAGATATATTAGAGAATAAATTATGGTTTATGCCCAAGAATGACAGTCAGATATGTTCACAGACAGGACTGTCAGGACAGACGGAACAAGCCAGGAAAACCAGAAAGAACAGCAAAGACCAGTCAGAAAATAGAACAGAAGAAGGAAAGACCAGTGAAAGAACAGAAAGGAACCAGCAAAGAGAAGCCTGATCCTTCTCCAACCCTATTAGATAAACTATTTCTTCCTCATCGTCACAAGGTTGTCTCAACCAATTACAATAGGTTACTCCCTGTTCACATGTATAGGCATAATTAGAATATATTGATAAATATGTTGTGTATATCTGTCTTTGTCCTCTTGTGAGCGCTCTGGTTATAGGTTTTAAAATGAATTATTATTGATATATGTGACCCCTGTCCCAGATCGTGCCTGCCAAGTATCTTTGTTAAAGACTAGGCCATTGTTCACTTAATCTTAACACCTGCTTGATAATGTTATTTAGAACAATGTTTTATTGAAGTGAGATGCATGTGTCTCAGAGCACGCTATCTTGAGACATTCGTAATGTTTCATCTTAAAGGTCTTTCTTACCCAGGTGAAAATATCTAAGACTTGGCCTGGCCAAGTCTTGATTGGATAAAACATATTTACCAACTTAGAGGTTTATTTCATTTTAACAGGAAAATGTTTTAACTATTTATATGTTGAAAAGGTATACTATAAGTGTATTTGTTGTTGTTTACAATGGTAACAGCAATACCAATGGACAACCACATAACTAAATAATATATAGGCATAACCTCTTTTACCGAACAAAACCAATGTCAATCCCTGCTGGATAGAGAAACTATAGCATGGACCTCACCTCTGTAGGAACAGGAGTCTTCACTTCTTAAAGACTTCAAAGCTTTCTCTCAAGCCTTCCATAACATTTTCAATATTCCAGGAAGAGTGACTTCTGCTTATAAGGCCCTACTCAGAGTATCTCTGGGAACTCTTACAGTTGGTCATTACATTGTAGAGCTCCGTACTCTGGCTTCTAAAGTAAAGTGATGAGGTCTTGTCTGCTACCATTGGGTAAGGCCTATCTGAGATAATTAAATATGAGCTGGTCTGCAAGAATGTACCTGAAAATCTTGAATGGCTCATGTAATTGTGTTTGAAATTATCTGCATCCATAAAACTCCGGGTTTCAGTGATACTCAGATGAGTAGATTCTGGGGCCTCTTGTAATTTTGTAGATAAAAATATTGTAGTTATGATGGTAGGTCTGCTTCATACAGAAGAGATTACTCTGGATGTTCTAAACACATCTTCACTGGTGCAATTCTTAGCTTACCTTGGCAGAAGACACATGATCCAACTATCTCATAGACTGGAGGACAGATACTTTCCTGTGGTAATAAATGCAAGAGAACTTGCTTACCTCAGCACCCAGAAAGCGCTAAGTCCTGCCAAGCCTCTGTGGGACCTAAAGAAACAGTCCACTGCAGGAATTCCATAAATCCAGGTTTACTGCCAGTATTCACAACCAAGAAACATTGCAATTATACTGCTGTAGCAGGGATAACGTCTCATACTTTGCAAAAATCACCTATATGTGTCCTACCAGAGAGACAAGGAGCTCATCTGCAGTATGCATAGTTCTCAAAATGTGTAAAGGGAAATCAGAAACTAAACCTCCCAAAGGCATTATGACTGTCCTATTGAGAACCTGCCTGGGACAATAACTTCTGGGGACTGATCTGTGTGTTTCCTGTGTCCTAGCCTGAAACTCTGGCAATGTCTGAAAAAATCACCTCCACCTGTGTTCCTGCTTTCAGTTCCAGGACTGCTCCTAAGGACTTCTGTTCCCAACCTCTGCTGCTGTGATAGCAGTCTGCTACATTGCCAGTCTGCATATATATTCCTGCCTGGCTCTTAGCTGACTGTTACAGTGTCTGTCTGTGCTTTTGCAGTTTGTTCCAGCACATGGACGAATGCAAGTATTGGCCATTTTGATTTAAAGCTATACATACCAAGCTTAGCCTATCCTACTTATCATTTTTTGTTCATTAAACTCTTAAAGCAATCCCTGAAGGGTCTAAATTTCTGTTGAAAATATCTGGTTCCTAACATGGGGTCTGTAATTTCAGAAAATATACATGTTTGTAGGTTTATATTGACTAACCTTTCAGATACAAGGTTTTAATAATAGCACAAAGTACCAAATAAAAGAAAAAATGTTCTTATATAATTAATATATATTTTTATTCTTTCCTATTTTACAACTAAGATAACAAATACTCCTCTAGAAAGCTGAACTTCTATTAAAAAAACAATATATAATTTCCCATATGTAAATAGACATAAGCTGACAGGAACTGCGTCTAAACAGATGCATAAAATATATGAGAGATTTGTCTGCTCTCCTGAGTGATTTGAACCCCATGGTACTGAAAGGGTTAATAAATATATTGTGTAATTAGGTACAATAAATATATTTATTTATTAAGTACTGGTTCTGTGCTCTTGAGAACTTTTGGTTTCTCAAGAGGTGTTTTATATTGTGTAAGGTGTTAAAACCTCCCTGGTGACCCAACTCAGGTTTTGTAATAGAAGGCCCCCATAGAAAGTTCTATCTCAATCTGTCTTACTAGGTAGCACAACTTTTGGATGCACGAGACGTGCGTGACGTCATGTGTGCGCCCATAAAGGGTGATAAATGCAAGCACCCACACCAGCGTGGGTTTAATAATCTCCCAGCATCTGAGAGCACTGTGTATGAGATACTGGGGGATGTCTATACCCCCGGTGCGATGGATATATACATAGGACACCAGGTGTTGGCACAGTGTGACATGTTGTGAGTGACAGCTCACAACACTGGCAGAGAACAGAGCACTGGATATCTGTGCTGGGCATGGGATGGGTATATGGCATCTGGGGGGCCAGCTCTCCCTCCTACCCTCACTACTCACCCTCTCTCCCCAGCTCTCCCTCTACTAACTCTGTCTCTCCCCAGCTCCCCACTGCTAACTCTGTCTCTCCCCCAGTACTCACCCTTTCTCCTATGGTCTAATAGCGGGCGTCGAGCTGGTGTGGGTGCGTGCATTTGTAGCCGCCCACACGACGTTGCGCATGTCTCATGCTCTCAAAAGTCAGGGTGCCGAGCATGGAAGGTGAGATGGTTATGTTGGAGACACGATGTGGATAGGTGGAGAGGAAGAGTCCGAGGAAAAGGCAGCAGGTTAATAGGAAGGATAAGAACATGCATTGCTAACTCCCCCATCAAGTTCAGTATGCCTGTGAGGAAGGGGGGAAATTAACAGAGCATGGGGGAAGAAAAGGCAGAAAGGATGGGCAAGGTGACAGAGGAAGGAGAGAGAGACTAAGGTTGGAGGAGAAAAGAGATCGAGGATGGTAGAAGAGAGAAAGAGGAAAGAGAAAAAAAAGAGAGAAAATGAAAGGGAGAGAAGTGATAGAAGTGGAGGAGAACAGAAGCAGGGGAGAGAGAAAAAGGAGGGGTAGAGAGAATTATGGGTGGGGAGAGGGAATGAGGAAAGGGGACAGATAAGGGGAGAAAATGAAAAGGGGAAATGAGACAGAGGAGGGGGATAAATGGATAAAGAGGAGGGGAAGAGGCACAATGTGGGAGGAAAGGATCATAGGAGGAGGAAAAGTAAAGAGGACGTGGTAGAGAGACAAAGGAGGAGAGCAGATGAAGGTGTAGAGAGAAAGAGAAGGGGAATATAAAAGAGGGTGGTGAGAGGAAAAGAGGAGAAAAGTGTGAGGGGAAAGGTGTAGCAGTAATAGAGACAGAAAAGGGGCGGGAGGGAGAAAGTGGAGGAGGGGAGAACAGAATAAGAAAGGGGAGAAGAAGGAAGCAATGAGGTTGAAAAGATGGAATGAGGCGTGAGAGATTGAAAGTATGAGAAAAAAGGGGTTTATGAGGATGAGAAGAAGCAGAACAGAGAGAAATAGGGAAATGGAAACATGAGAAAGTTAAAAAATAACAGAGAAAGAGAAGAGTAGAGAGAAGAAAGGAAGGAGGATAAATGGGATGGAAGGAGAAATGGAACATGAGGGCGATCGGTAGAGAGAGGGGAAGAAAGAGAGGTGGATTGAAGAACAGGCAGAAGCAATAGAGTGGTATGAGGGGACAAAGGAGGAAGAAAAGGAGAGAGAGGATGGCTAAGGAGGGGGTGGGTAAGGAGAGAGGGAGAGTGGTTATAGTGGCAGAGAGAGGAGTAAGGGAGGACATAGGGTGGGTAAGGGGAAATGGGTATAGAGGAAAGGAAGGAAACAAACCGGGTACTTACCATCCCGGTGTCAGTAATGCATGCACAGGATATATGGGAGGTGATCTAGCAAATGCCCTTCATGTAGGGAGGCAGGTGTGAGAAAAGGTCAATAGCTAGTGCAATGGGGTGAGGGCGAAGAACAAGGGGATTGCTGGTGTCACACGCAGCTGGCAGCCTGCTCCCTTCTTCTGTGATGTCCCAGGTGACTGCTGATCTGTTCGCTCCTTTGTGTACCAATTAAAGACGAAATAGTTATATTCCAATACATTTACAATGATTTTGAATTTTTCACAGTAAACCCTTTCAAATAATAGTAACTTAGGTGTAGGCATCATCGGCCCTTTATATATTTATGTGATGACATGAATGGATAATGATGCTATTATAGAACAACATCAAACCCTTATTTTTATCAAATAATTGCTCTAAAATTTTAAAACAGTTTTGCATTTTAATTTATAAAAAGTTACAGACCCCAGATTTAGACTTACATTTGTGTTTGCTATACTGTTTATCACAGACTAATTTGGATATGTAGCCGTGTGTTAAAGCTTGAAACTCCTTCTGCAACCAGCTACTAGAAAATAGGTATCATGAATCATAAACATTTGAGAAGGATCTGGTACATAAGACTTGTTGCTGTTAAGAATGTCTTTTGGGTCTTCTGACTTATTATGGTCAATTAAATCAATTCCCCACTTTGTTAGTACTATGGAGAGATGTGTTATATCTGTAGGGACCAAATAATTACAGTCAAAATTTTGGCCAGATCCCCAATTCATTGGCTGACATGATATGCCCTAGTAAAGCCTCTGAAATGTACATATCTTACATTTCATTTGGAGCTTAATTACCCAAGAGCAATGTTTATTAAGAGCACAAGATAATATTAAGGAATTTATCCATGTAGACAATAATTAAATATGTCTAGCAAATAATGGAACTCTTTATTCACAATGTTCTGTAATGCCCCTAAGACATTACAGATCAGCCCAGAAGGTGGGACAATATATTCAGACTGACTAGTATGGTGTGGTGAGCACATATGGTAAACACCGTCTATGAAGGTTCATGAAGATTTGCAAACTGATTTTAAGTGAATGGAAATTGGTGATGGTTCTTAATGGTTATGTAATTCTTTCCCATAAAGAAGATCACCGACTAAGAGCAGAGTTTTCAGATAAGCACGTTTGGAAGATTTTCTGGAGTATGTTTCTTCCTGTCCTTGGTCTCAGGTACACTAACAGCCTCATTATATTAGAAAAACGATCTAACAAGGTTTGAATGTTAGGGCTGCGAGCTGGAAATATGACAGTTTACAGGCGCTATTAAATTAGACCTCCAGCGAGCAACGTATGAGCTCGCAGCACGGCCGTTCCACGATGACCGAGACAAACTGAAAAGTCTGAAAAGTCTGTGAGATGATCTTGCAGGCTTCACACCTCATCACTTGCCGCACGGGCCCAATTGTGACCTCCACGGCAGTTCTAAATATAAGCCCTGTCGTGCCCTCATGACACTAAGTACAAACACTACACTATTCCCCCCTAATAAACCACTAAATCTAAACTAACCCACCTCTACCCCAACCTATTAACACCTACACTAGCTACCCCCTATTAAACCTCCCACCCCACTAATTACACAAAACAAAAAAAGCTAAGTTACAAAAAATAGAAAAAGAACATTACAAACCCTCGCACTACAAAAAAAAAAAATGAATTACACACCTGCAAAGAAAATACATACACATATATACATAACATTACAATACTGCAATATATACATTACAAATATATACTATTAACCACCTAACTACAATACATTCCCCCCTATCTACATTACATATCCCCCTGACTACAAAATATTAGCCGCCATCTATAAAACATTACCCCCTATCTATTAAACATTAACCCTATCTACATAACATTACCCCCTGTCTATAATACATAACCCCCTATCTATAACACATAACCCCCATCTATAAAACATTAATCCTATCTACATAACATTACCCCCATCTATAACAAATAAACCCTATCTATAACACATAACCCCCTATCTATAAAACATTAACCCTTTCTAAATAACATTACCCCCATCTATTAAACATTACCCCTATTTTACTTCTTTTTTTTTTAGAGCGCATATTCTTCAAGGGCCCAGCTGGGGCAGAAGAGGAGGAGATCAGGGACATTGCGGACAGGTACGTTTTACATTTAGAATGTTTAATGTTTATTTGTGCATGTGTGACTAATGTGAAGGTTCTTTTTCCAGGGGCTGAGCCGGAGAAGACATGAAGATGAACGGGGACATGCTGGAAAGGTGAGTTTAATACTGTATTTAGAATTTCTGTATTATTTATTTTATGTAGTGTTTAATTTTGTACTAATTTGATGTTTAGTTTTTCCTAGGGTTGCGATCTGAAGGGACATCAAGGCAAGGTAAGTGGTCTTATTTATTCTATTTTAGCTTAGATTTAGGGTTTAATGAATTATAGATAGGGGGAAATGTATTATATATAGGGAGTTATGTTATGTAGATAGGGGTCATGTTTAATAGATAGGGGTCATGTTTAATAGATAGGGGTAATGTTATGTAGATAGGGTTAATGTTTTATAGATAGGGGTTATGTGTTATAGATAGGGGGTAATGTTTTGTAGATAGGGTTGATGTTTAATATATAGGGGTGATGTGTTATAGTTAGGGGGTTAATAGTATATATTTGTAATGTATATATTGCTATATATTTTAATGTTATGTATATATGTGTACGTATTTTTAATTTTTTGCAGTGGGGGTTTGTAATGTTCTTTTTTTATTTTTTTGTAACAGCTTTTTTTATTTTGTGTAATTAGTGGGGTGGGGGGTTTAATAGGGTGTAGGTAGGTAGCGTAGGTGGTAATAGGTTGGGGTAGTTGGGTTAGTTTAGATTTAGTGATTTATTGGGGGGAATAGTGTAGTGTAGTGTTTGTACTTGGTGTCATGAGGGTCCTGGAGGAGGACCCTCATGGCACTTATGGGGTTAACATTAGGGTTCTAATTGTCTCATGAGGGTCTTCATATACCCTTATGGGACTGATTGGGTTAAAGAGAGGCTTACTAGGGTCTGTATGGACCCTCATCAGTGATGGGGTTAGATTGAGGCTTATGAGGGTCTGTATGACCCCCATAAGTGATGGGGGTAAAATAGGCTCAGTTAGGGTTATTAGGTCTGGTTAGGGATAAATAGGCCCAGTTTGGGTTAGGTAGGCCCAGTTAGGGTTAAATAGGTACAGTTAGGGTTATTGGGTCCAGATAGGGTTAACAAGGTATAGTTAGGGTTAAGGGGTTAATGGGATATAGTTAGGGTTAATAGTGTAGTGTTTAGACCCTTATGGCACTTACAGTGCCTTGCAAAATTATTCACCCCCTTGACTTTTTACCTATTTTGTTACATTACAGCCTTAAGTTCAATGTTTTGTTAATCTTAATTTTATGTGATGGATCAGAACACAATAGTCGAAGTTGGTGAAGTGAAATGAGGAATATATTTACATAACATTTTTTTTAGAAATAGAAAACAGAACATTGGCATGTGCGTATGTATTCACCCCCTTTGTTATGAAGCCCATAAAAAGCTATGGTGCAACCAATTACCTTCAGAAGTCACATAATTAGTGAAATGATGTCCACCTGTGTGCAATCTAAGTGTCACATGATGTGTCATTACATATACACACCTTTTTTGAAAGGTCCCAGAGGCTGCAACAACTAATCAATAGGCACCACTAACCAAACACTGCCATGAAGACCAAGGAACTCTCCAAACAAGTAAGGGACAATGTTGTTGAGAAGTACAAGTCAGGGTTAGGTTATAAAAAAATATCCAAATCTTTGATGATCCCCAGGAGCACAATCAAATCAATCATAACCAAAAGGAAAGAAGATGGCACAACAGCATACCTGCCAAAAGATGGCCGCCCACCAAAACTCACAGATCGGGCAAGGAGGGCATTAATCAGAGAGGCAGCACAGAGACCTAAGATAACCCTGGAGGAGCTGCAGAGTTCCACAGCAGATACTGGGGTATCTGTACATAGGACCACAATAAGCCATACGCTCCATAGAGTTGGGCTTTATGGCAGAGTGGCCACAAGAAAGCAATTACTTTCATCAAAAAACTAAATGGCACGTTTTGAGTTTGCAAAAAGGCATGTGGGAGACTCCCAAAATGTATGGAGGAAGGTACTCTGGTCCGATAAAACTAAAATTGAACTTTTGGGCCATCAAAGAAAACGCTATGTCTGGAGCAAATCCAACACATCACATCACCCAAAGAACACCATCCCCAGTGAAACATGGTGGTGGCAGCATCATGCAATGGGGATGTTTTTCAGCAGCCGGGACTTGGAAACTGGTCACAGTTGAGGGAAAGATGGATGGTACTAAATACAGGGATATTCTTGAGCAAAACATGTACCACTGTGTGCCTAATTTGAGGCTAGGATGGAGGTTCACCTTCCAGCAGGACAATGACCATATACACACTGCTAAAGTAACACTTGAGTGGTTTAAGAGGAAACATGTAAATGTGTTGGAATGGCCTAGTTAAAGCCCAGTCCTCAATCCAATAGAAAATCTGTGGTCAGACTTAAAGATTGCTGTTCACAAGCGCAAGCCATCCAATTTGAAGGAACCGGAGCAGTTTTACAAGGAGGAATGGGCAAAAATCCCAGTGGTAAGATGTGGCAAGCTCATAGAGACTTATACAAAGCGACTTGGAGCTGTGATTGCTGCAAAAGGGGTCTAAGTATTGACTTTAGGGGGGTGAATAGTTATGCACATTGACTTTTTCTGTTATTTTGTCCTATTTGTTGTTTGCTTCACAATAAAAAAAATACATCTTCAAAGTTGTGGGTATGTTCTGTAAATTAAATGATGCAAATCCTCAAACAATCCATGTTAATTCCAGGTTGTGAGGCAACAAAACACAAAAAATGCCAGGGGGGGGGGGGGGGGGTGAATACTATTGCAAAGCACTATATGGTGTTATTATAGGGGTTGATTTGTGTCATATATGGGTCTATATAGACCCCTATTGGCCTAATGGGGTTTATTAGTGTCCTTCAAGTTGGATGGTTTTAGCGCAGGTCCTTTCAGGACCTTTACCATCCTTTAAGGACACTCGAGGTGGGAAATTTCAAATTTTAAATGCAGCGGGGGTCCCGATCGATGCCAAGGGGTTAATGTGAGGGGACATCCAGCATAGAGGGGGGGTTAATGTTAGGTGCTGTGGGGTAAATTACAGAACACTTCCGGCTGGGATTTGTTAATATTGTGCCGCGGGCCCTTTAAGGAACCCCAGCGGGAAATTTTAATATTTTAAATGCAGCGGGGGTCTCGTTCAATGCTGATCAGCGAGCACCGCTGCAAGATTTATTGTGGGGAGGCTGTGGAGGTCCCTATAGAGACCCCTGCAGCATTGGGGTGTTTTTAGGGTGCAGGGGGATGCAGTAGAATGGGGGATCGCGCTGCTGCGAGGCAGCACATATAGGTTTTCGTGAGCTAGCAGGCACTTTTTTGTGCTTGTTTGGATATTAGCGAGGGACGAGGTTCACCCCATAGATTAAGGTGTGCGTGTTCTACATAGCTCTCCTCTAAGCTATTTTCAAATGTTTTTGGCTGTAAGCTTGCTAAGTTGGCTGCAAGGATCATTTTGAGGAATCGGTCCTCGCTAACAGCTCTACTGGGCCTTTAGCGAGGGCCGAGGGAACAAAGAGGGGTAATTTAATGAGACTGTTAGTAGGTCACATAATAATATATTAATCCGTAATATTTATGCTCAGCATGAATTACACCATTCTGATGCTTTCTGAGCACAAATAGTATGGATCTGCTGAATCTTCAGTGTAATTTCACAGGCCTAGTTTCATGATTGAAATTATCGTAATTATTTAGAGATGACAGCATTTAGGCATCAAAGCTGCAGTCTGCCAGAATTCTAAATCCACAATCTGGTGTTTATTTATTCAAGGCAAATATGATATTTGTTACTCTGGAGTACTGACAAGTAAATGGCATTCAAACTGGGTGGATGCTGGTTCAGAAATCTAATGCAGGATGCAGAATACTTGTAATAGTGTGTTGTTGGATATTTCTTTCCGCAAATGTGTGCAAACACGATCATATATGTGGGAGAAGTTGAGAATGCAGAGCTGTCAGAAGATGCAAAAACAGTGGTCATAACAGTGTGGTTTTGCAGGGCAAACATATATCCTACTTTATAAACCCTCTTTATAAGATCATTAAAGTGGTTCCTTAAGGTGGGTGAAGATTACATAGTGAATATAAATTGAACCTTAACACAAAGTTCACTTTGCTGATCCTAGGGATATTGACTTACCTGTGGGAATCAGTGAAAAAAAGAAAAATACACAGTGATTTGTAGCTCTTTCTTTCCAGGACCAGAGGCCATAGCTAACATCCTGTAGCCGAATCTCCTAAAATCCACATATGGTCAAGCAAGGGCTTTACTAATTGCTCAAGTAAGTTTCTCACTGAAGCTAATCTCCATACAGATTTCCATCAACAGTCTGTCCAGTCTCAAAACAAAACTTAATGAATGTACCAGCTAGTCTTTTGATCAGGGACAATGTCCCATTTTTGTATCTCTAGAGGATCCCTATAGCAAATTACTGTAAATGTAAAGCCCTTACCAATATCTACAAAACATAATTAACATAATATATTAAATTAATTAACATGTTACTTCCATTATGCATCAGCATAGGTTTGAGGACATAGTCCTAGACCGGCAGCAGTGGCACTGACCTGCTTAGAAGAAGCCCAAAGTGCTTTTGTAGAAGTAGCTTCTATGTTCCCACAGGCAACATTTAAAAATGAGTGGCAGAATTAAGGAAATGCCCAGAGAATTGTTAGTTCTATCAAGTAAACCAATGACCAAAAGGAAACCACAAGAGTCATCACAATAGCCTGTATGTCACACCCCAGAATTAAGCAGACATACCGTGATGATTTCTTTGAATTCCAGCACATTTAGTGTGTCTTCTGTGTCCTTGCACCACTTATTTAGTTTTATCGGATTTTCCGACGTTTATTAAAACAGTACAGATTTGTATAACCAAATTGGTAACATGCCAACGTAAATTCAAAAAAGAATGCAGATTATTATTTATTATTATTATTATTATTATATAATTTAGTAAGTAAATAGATTTGTCTTGAGTATCATTTTGAAGTAACCAGTAATGGGGACACAGACTGTGACGAAAAAGGTTTGCCATCAAATCAATTGTAATCTCTACATTTACATTGTACATTTAACTGTGATGCACTTGCTATTCAAAGAGCATAGGTAGGAGTGTAGGGAGCCACATATCCCTTAAAGTAGTTGGTGCCCTGAATGTTAAAGCTTTAAAACGTTTTAAATAAACTTGCCCATGCAGAGTGAAGGCTTGGTGTTATGTATTAACCCTCCTGGCGGTATGATTATGTCAGTATTTAGACTGTTAAAGTAATACATTAAAAAATATATACTTTTTCTGTATTCTGGACCATCCCAAACCCTAGCCCCCACAGAGCACCATTACCTCTCCCCCCTTCTCCTTCTCCCTTTCCCCCCTTATCCTCCTCCCTTTCCCACTTCCCCCTTATTCTCCTCCTCCCTTTCCCCCTTCCCCGCCACCTCCCTTTCCCCCCTTCCCCCTTATCCTCCTCCTCCCTTTCCCCTTTCCCTTATCCTCCTCTCCCCCTTTCCCCCTATCCTCCTCCTACCTTTCCTCTGTTCCCCCTTTCCTCCTCCTCCCTTTCCCCTTCCCCTCCTCCTCCTCCCTTTCCCCCTTCTCCTGATCCTTCCCCTGCGGCACATCATCTTGCTGGGACAGGGACCAGTAAACACCAATGACGTGACGGGCATCCCGAGTGACGTCACATGCATGTCACGTCATTAGCGTTTGCCGGTCCCGGCCACAGCCAGATGAGAAGCTGCAGGGGAAGGATAATCATTGGATCATTGGATCATAATAAGGGGAGAGGGGAAAGGGAGGTGAATGGAGAGGGGGAAAGTGAGGAGGAAGAGGAGGATAGGGGTGGAAGAAGGGAGGAGGATGAATGGAAGGAGGGAAGAGGAGGAGGATAACGAGGAGGATAAGGGGGGAACGGGAGGAGGAGGAATTGTGTGCTGAGGGGGCCCAGCCAAATTAGGCAGCACTGGGCCCCCTCTAGATTTGCCCCTGAACTCCCTGCACTCCACCATGTAATCCCGAGCATGGCCCGGGGTTACAGCTTTAGGTACTAAACATTAACCCCGAGCCACGCTCGAGATTACCACTAGGAGGGTTAATAAAATATTTATAAATAAGAAGCTCTATAGTATAACCTATGCAAAATATGAAACATATATATGTAAACTGGAAGCCTAACTGAAGAGTAGTATGCATATATTTCAGGAAAATATGATCTCCCCATCCCTCTGTTACTATAATCAAATTTGTGGTTTATTCAGTGTTCACACATTATATTTATAAAACTAGAATACTAAATTGCATGAAAAACTATAAGCCAAGGTTCTAATCCAAAGATCATTTTAATAAATTATTCTTTGAAAAATATTATATGCAACAATATTTTTTAATGAAAATTCTTTTAAACATAGTTCAGGTTTTCTTTTTGATAACTCTAATAATGTGTTGTTGGATATTTCTTTCCGCAAATATGTGCAAACACGATCATATATGTGGGAGAAGTTGAGAATGCAGAGCTGTCAGAAGATGCAAAAACAGTGGTGATAACAGTGTGGTTTTGCAGGGCAAACATATATCCTATAATGAAATCCAGAGAGGTGGCCATACTATTCTTTATAAACCCTCTTTATAAGATCATTAAAGTGGTTCCTTAAGGTGGGTGAAGATTACATAGTGAATATAAATTGAACCTTAACACAGAGTTCCCATTGCTGATCCTAGGGATATTGACTGACCTGTGGGAATCAGTGAAAAAAACAAAACACAGTGATTTGTAGCTCTTTCTTTCCAGGACCAGAGGCCATAGCTAACATCCTGTAGCCGAATCTCCTAAAATCCACATATGGTCAAGCATGGGCTTTACTAATTGCTCAAGTAAGTTTCTCACTGAAGCTAATCTCCATACAGATTTCCATCAACAGTCTGTCCAGTCTCAAAACAAAAGTTAATAAATGTACCAGCTAGTCTTTTGATCAGGGATAGTGTCCCATTTATGTATCTCTAGAGGATCCCTATAGCAAATTACTGTAAATGTAAAGCCCTTACCAATATCTACAAAACATAATTAACATAATATATTAAATGAATTAAAATGTTACTTCCATTATGCATCAGCATAGGTTTGAGGACATAGTCCTAGACCGGCAGCAGTGGGATTGACCTCTGCTTAGAAGAAGCCCAAAGTGCTTTTGTAGAAGTAGCTTCTATGTTCCCACAGGCAACATTTAAAAATGAGTGGCAGAATTAAGGAAATGCCCAGAGAATTGTTAGTTCTATCAAGTAAACCAATGACCAAAAGGAAACCACAAGAGTCATCACAATAGCCTGTATGTCACACCCCAGAATTAAGCAGACATACCGTGATGATTTCTTTGAATTCCAGCACATTTAGCGTGTCTTCTGTGTCCTTGCACCACTTATTTAGTTTTATCTGATTTTCCGACGTTTATTAAAACAGTACAGATTTGTATAACCAAATTGGTAACATGCAACGTAAATTCAAAAAAGAATGCAGATTGGGGGGTGTGGCTAAGCTGCTGGAGAGGAAAGACATGTCCTGCAAGAGCTCCAGCTAAGGCCTGGGTTAATCTGGGACAATCGACCCCTATAGATGCCCTGAGTGACCAACAAACAATATCACTAAACTCAGAAGACCTAGGGGAACAAATTGATCCCAAAATTACCTTAAAAAAAACAATAAAATCGGAAGAGTCCCCTGCATGGAATCCCTACCCAGCTGAACTTTTCCCCTTGGAAGCCTGGAGGGAGAGAGTGTGGAGCTGCACTGCTGAGGACATATATAAGCAGGTACAGGGGAGAGGCTATAGAGCTGTGGGGGGAGAAAATAGCCCTGATCCAAGGAAGGGGTACCCAGGGGGGCATCAGAAGCAAATTAGCCCCAGAAAAACTAAGCAATCCGGGGCCCCTTACCCACATATCCCCATCAAAGCTCTCCCCATACCCTGGGTCCAAGCAACCCAGCCCAACCTGTCTACTTAGACTCAGAACATTAAAAGTACACTGCACAGGGCTCACTTACCAACCAAACAGGATTACAAAACCATTTGTTTTTCAAGGCTAGTTTCCAGGCCGAATCCCTGCTTGTGTAACAGACTGTACTAGTGGAACTCTACTACCACCTAGTGGACAAAGTTCAAAAGCACCAAGCAAGTAAAAAGAGACAACCAAAGCTCAATTTTCAACTATAAGCATTTAAGCTATGACCACTTCGGTTCAAGAACTTTTAATAAATCCAAAAAGATGTAACTAGCAAAAAGCCCAGCAATATAGGGACGCTAACAATTGCTCTGGGACATACCAAGTGAAACCAGGTCTCTGGCAACAACTTGATCTACAATACTCTCACTGAGATGGCAGGTGTTGCCACGAGAAAGAACAATAAAGGGATCCAATCTTACTGCCTACCCAAATCTTCAGCAAGTTCTCCCACCAATAAAACACCCACAGCCGCAGTCCACGCAGCAACAAGCTCTGAAATGTCAGCGCCTAGCACTAAAAGTGACATCCAGGACCTTAAAGACCTAATATCCAACTTCAGAGAGGAGGTCAAATCAGACATCCGGAAGGTGACAACAGAACTAACCACAGAAATTAAAAAGGTGGACGATAAAACAACAAAACTGGAAACTAAAATTTCGGAAATAATGCAACATAACAACAAGCTAACAGAGGAGATCTTGGCTTTGAAGGAGGAACAATCTAGACAACAGTTGCAACAGGAAGATCTAGAAAACAGATCTAGACGACAGAACATAAGGCTGAGGAATGTGCCGGAGTCTGTCAAGGACCTACACGCATACCTAAACGATCTATGTGAATTTCTCCTCCCAAACATACATCCAGAAAACTTGAGAATGGATCGGTTTCACAGAGCCCTAGGATTCCGTTCATCTCCACAGGAGCGCCCAAGAGACATCATTGCCAGATTCCACTACTACTCCACCAAAGAACTGTTCATGAAGGCCGCAAGAAAAGGCATCCCTCCCATCGAGGGGCACACACCGCTGCTTTTTTCTGATCTAGCCCCGACTACCCTTGCCAAAAGGAGACAACTGAAACCGGTTCTGGACTGTATCCTGGCTCAAGGATGGAGGTATACATGGGGTTTCCCTTTTCGCCTCAATATATCCAAAGAGGGAAAATTCTTCACCATCAGAACACTGGAGGAAGGCATTAACTTGCTGGCGGAATGGAACATCAAGGTCTCTGTCGGAGAGCAGTTACAACCAACAGAAAACCCGAGAGGAAGGAGTCCTCCCATGAACGGAGAAAAAGACTTACTACAATGAGTTGTCACTTATTTTGTTTCTCTGTTTTTTTTTGTCTTTTTTTGCTTCATCTTCCTCTCTCTTCTTCTCTCTCTCTCCTTGTTTTCATGCTACTCTGACAACCAAAGCTAGTTGAATCTGAAAACGAGTAGATCCAATAAGGTAGCACCCACACCAGTAAAAGTTCTAATACACACTATAGACAGTTAACCCAGGCCGTAAAGGCAAGAGCAACACACACCTAGAAGGCGTCCCTACGGGCGCTAACACGTAGACTTCCAAAAACCCCTACAGTAGGGAAAGTTTAGGCGGACCAATTCAGTGTCAGTTTAGAGACACTAACTGGCCCACCAGTAAAATACGAAGAGGACAGCAAACGCTCTCCTCATAGTAGTTTAAATTACCACACTTTATTTAAGTAAGGAACACAATTAAGTTCAAACATACTAAGAGCCTTCCTGACCAACAGTAAGACACACAAACAGACTCAAGTACTTAGACTTCTTACCCAGGATTACCTTAGGGTTCCCCACTAGAGGAAAAGTAGGAACTTGCTTAATTACTGAGCCAGGTTTTTATAATTCCGAAAGTTTAAGTATAAGCAATTTGGCTCATACTCTGTTGTCTTTTTTCCTTTGAGTACAGATACTCTCCCACACAGCCAGCTGCTGAGCAGTCTTCGGGCGGAAACCAGCAGGAGGCACAGGATAACGAAGTAACATGCTTCCAGAAAGGTGAGATAGCCATTTAGACACACCAAAGGGTCATACACCTCAATAAGAAATATGGACATTGTCATTGCGTCACACAACGCTCATGGTCTGAACGAACCAATCAAGAGGGGGGTAGCCTTGAGAAATTACCAAAAACTAAATCTTGATATCGTAATGATTCAGGAAACTCACTTTAGAAAACAAGCACTACCAAAATATTGGGGGGGAGTCTTTACTCAGGCATTCCATTCGACCGCAGATACCAAACAAAAGGGAGTCACGATTTTGTTCCACAGAAGACTCAACTTTCAGTTAAGTAAAATTCAAACAGATAAAGATGGCAGGTTTTTAGCAGTACATGGGACCATACACGAACGTAAGGTTTCATTCTTGAACATTTACGCCCCGAACACAGATCAAACGCCATTCTTTCAAAAAATACAGAAACTCACAGATAGCTGGGAAGACGGACTTAAGATAATAGGAGGAGACATGAACGCGGTCTTAGACCCGCTCAAAGACAAGTCAAACGATTTAGGTTCACAAAAAATCCCCACAGCGACCAAAGCTCTCAAAAAACTCCTAAAATCAAACTGCATGATTGATACCTGGAGAAACATGAACCCCACAGAAAGGGAATACACATTTTTTTCCGCCAGACATGGTTCGCTCTCCAGAATAGACTATATCCTGATCCCACAGAACGTTACAGGGAACCTAACTGAGGCCTCTATCTGCCCCATAGCATGGTCGGACCACGATCTAGTCAAAATCTCCATGAATAATCTCCTACCGAAAGGAAATAACCCAAGGTGGTCATTAAATCCCAGTATACTGAACGACCCTATCACACGAGATAAGGTCAGAACTGCAATCGTAGATTATCTTGACCTCAATACAGTAGGGGAGATAGACATAGATGGAATTTGGGCAGCTCACAAGGCAGTGATCAGGGGAGTCTGTATACAAATTAGTTCAATCAAAAAGAAAAAAGACCAAGCACAAATCTTACTTCTAAACCAGAAAATTGCTGAAGCACAGAAACTATTTGTTAAAGATAAATCACGACATACCCATGAGAAGATACTAAGTTACAAACAAGAACTAAACACTATTTTAAGAGGGAAAATGGTCAATATCCTACAGCGAACTGAAGCTAAATTCTTCAGATACGCAAACAAGCCCGATAGAATGCTGGCCACGAGACTAAAAGAAAAAAGAGCAAACTCATTCATAGCCAAAATAATCACCAAAAATAGGCAGACAGTTTTTAAACCAGATCAAATAGTAAACGAATTCAGACAATTTTATGCGGACCTTTACAGCAAAACACCCGAATCAGGCACCCCAACCCACAAACTAGAAATTGAAAATACACTAAATAACTTAAATATACCCCAATTAGACTCTATCAAAGCTAAATCACTCTTAGAGCCCATCTCGGTCGAAGAAATACAGGATGCGATCCAATCCACAAAGGCACACGGGGCCCCAGGGCCAGATGGCTATTCCAACCTCTACTACAAACATATGAGCGATCTACTTAGCCCCACCTTACATAAGCTATTTAACAGCTTCTTAGCTGGTGAAAAAATTAAACCGGAATTCTTAGAAGCTAAAATAATACTGATTCCTAAACCGGGGAAAGACCCATCCCAATGTGCTAGCTATAGACCAATATCTCTGATCAACACAGATTTAAAAATATACACCAAAATCTTAGCGTCAAGACTAGCGAATCTGTTACCTGAAGTGGTACATCCAGACCAAGTAGGGTTCATTAAGGGGAGAGAAGCGCCAGACAATACCAGAAAAATTGTTGACCTTATTGACATAACCAAAAGTAATGAAGGCCGCGCTATGTTGTTGGCGCTTGATGCCGAGAAGGCATTTGATAGGTTAGATTGGACATTTATGAACGCCACACTGAACAAATTCGGAATTCCGGAAGGTTTTCTGCGAAGCATCGCGACATTATACTCGGAACCAACCGCACAAGTTACATACCAAGGACACAATTCACTAAAATTCAACATCACAAGGGGGACAAGACAGGGGTGCCCTCTATCACCATTGCTGTTCGCCCTCAGTATAGAGCCCCTAGCAATTGCCATTCGTCAGCACACTGACATATCGGGTATACGGGTCGGCCCGACAGATCATAAAATTAGCCTTTTTGCCGATGATATCCTACTAACAATATCAAACCCCCTGGTTAGTCTACCTAATCTATTCAAACTTTTGTCTCAATTTGGCCCACTGTCAGGATTCAAAATTAACACAAGTAAAAGCATAGCCCTTAATATATCACTTCCTCCCACCACGGAAAAACTACTAGCCAATAACTTCCCAATAAAATGGGCCCCGAATTCTATCAACTACCTAGGCGTACAAATTACAAAATCAACTAAGACCCTATATGAAGCAAACTACCCAATCCTCTTTAAACAATTAACTAGGGACCTGCACAGGTGGTCAGAACTAAAGATTTCGTGGTTAGGAAAGCTACATGCTGTCAAAATGAACGTACTCCCCAAACTGCTCTACCTTTTTCGGACCTTACCTATCTCGATTTTAGCGATAGACTTGAAAAAAATACAGAAATTACTAATGAGTTTTCTGTGGAACAATAAAAAACCTAGAATAAACAGAGAAACAACTACTGCGACTAAGAAGGATGGTGGGCTCGGATTTCCAGACATTTCCAGGTACTTTAAAGCTGCTAGATTAGCACAACTAGTTAAGTGGTATGTCAGGGACTCCCCCCCCGGTATGGGTTCAATTAGAAAAACACATACTAGGGTCCAATGATTTAATCATGCGTCAGTTACTATGGCTCTCAACCCAGCAGGGCTTCAAGTTACCCCAATCAATTCCATCAAGTGTGAGGCATTCAATTTCCCTATGGAAAGATATAAATAAGAGGAACAGACTGCTGGGCCAGGAGTCAGGGCTCAGCCCTCTATGGCCACTTTCAACTAACCCCAAAATAAACTCTAATGCTCAATACAGATGGTGGATTGATAATAATTGCTCAATTGCGGCAGATTTACCGGTTGTTAATCAAAAATGGTCCACCACCGCATTCCTAGAAGACAAACCCCTTCCTCCGGGGGAATGGCTTAACCTAATCGCTATAAACCAAAGATTAAATCACATCACTAAGAATAAAGGAGGGCAAAATATATCCTTATTCGAAAAATGTTGCATTAAATTCCCGGGAGGGAAAGGAAACATCTCCACAATATATAACCATTTAAGCGATTTAGTCACTCCCCCTAAATTACACTATGAATCAGCATGGGAAGCTGACCTCAACATAAATTTAGACAGAGACCAATGGAATAGTATTCGGAAACAAGCCAAAAACACATCACTTAACGTAATTATGAAAGAAAACTCCTATAAAGTTATTATGAGGTGGTACCTAACCCCAGTAAGAATGCACATAGGGAACCAGACAATTAGTGACATATGCGAAAGGGGCTGCAACCAAAAAGGGACTCTAATCCATAAATTATGGGAATGCCCTATGATTAGACACACATGGGTGGACACCTACAAAACCCTGGAGAAACTATGGGGTCAATGCTATCCCATGAGACCAGAAGAGGCCATCCTAGGATTACCGGTAGAAGGGATGTCCAACTCAGAACAATTCCTAACTAACCAAATTTTCCTAGCAGTTAGGATAGTAGTAGCCGCCCATTGGAAATCACCCACCCCAACATTTGAAGTAGTCTTAAACAAAATTGAGTTCGTTCGATCCATGAGCGTTTTGTCCGCAGAGGTTGACCATAACTACAAGCGCTGGGCCTCCTGCTGGGCCGCCTGGGAGACAAGACGCGGCAGATGAATAGGGTGAGTGACACTTCTCCCTACAAAGGAGCTATTAGGGGATCCATAGTAGTAGTGGTCTTAATTTACCCAACATCATTAGCCCACACAGTAACCTAAACACAGAATAATCTTTCTATTAGATGCTACCAACCAAGCTCAAAACAACAGTTGGTCAGGAATCCAAGTTCATCATATTTTTCCCATAGTTATGGGACTTCATTAAATATAGTTTTCTCGTTAGCCTTAAGTTATTTAAAAGCTAATATCAGCTATTATAATACCAGAAAAACGGAAAAGGGAGAGGAGTTTTGGACAGGCAGAGGACACACTGGAAACCAAATATGTGAAATACGTTTATTGTTAATTCCTATTTATCACTTCTAATGTTTTTGGTGTACTATGTTATATGTCTGACCTGTCTAATAAAAATCAATAAAAAAAAAAAAAAAAGAATGCAGATTATTATTTATTATTATTATTATTATATAATTTAGTAAGTAAATAGATTTGTCTTGAGTATCATTTTGAAGTAACCAGTAATGGGGACACAGACTGTGACGAAAAAGGTTTGCCATCAAATCAATTGTAGTCTCTACATTTACATTGTACATTTAACTGTGATGCACTTGCTATTCAAAGAGCATAGGTAGGAGTGTAGGGAGCCACATATCCCTTAAAGTAGTTGGGGCCCTGAATGTTAAAGCTTTAAAACTTTTTAAATAAACTTGCCCATGCAGAGTGAAGGCTTGGTGTTATGTATTAACCCTCCTGGCGGTATGATTATGTCAGTATTTAGACTGTTAAAGTGGTACATTCAAAAATATATACTTTTTCTGTATTCTGGACCATCCCAAACCCTAGCCCCCACAGAGCACCATTACCTCTCCCCCTTCTCCTCCTCCCTTTCCCCCCTTCCCCCTTATCCTCCTCCCTTTCCCCCTTATCCTCCTCCCTTTCCCACTTCCCTCTTATTCTCCTCCTTCTCCCTGTCCCCCTTCCCCACCACCTCCCTTTCCCCCCTTCCCCCTTATCCTCCTCATCCTCTCTTTCCCCTTTCCATTATCCTCCTCTCCCCCTTTCCCCCTATCCTCCTCCTACCTTTTCTCTCTCCCCCCTTTCCTCCTCCTCCCTTTCCCCTTCCCCTCCTCCCTTTCCCCCTCCTTCTTCTGATCCTTCCCCTGCGGCACCTCATCTTGCTGTGACAGTGACCAGCAAACACCAATGACGTGACGGGCATCCCGAGTGACGTCACATGCATGTCACGTCATTAGCGTTTGCCGGTCCCGGTTACAGCCAGATGAGAAGCTGCAGGGGAAGGATAATCATTGGATCATAATAAGGGGAGAGGGGAAAGGGAGGTAAATGGAGAGGGGGAAAGTGAGGAGGAGGATAAGGGTGGAAGGAGGGAGGAGGATAAAGGGAAGGAGGGAAGAGGAGGAGGATAAGGAGGAGGATAAGGGGGGAAAGGGAGGAGGAGGAATTGTGTGCTGAGGGGGCCCAGCCAAATTAGGCAGCACTGGGCCCCCTCCAGATCCGCCTCTGAACTCCCTGCTCTCCCTCATGTAATCCCGAGCATGGCCCGGGGTTACCGCTTTAGGTACTAAACATTAACCCCGAGCCACGCTCGAGATTACCACTAGGAGGGTTAATAAAATATTTATAAATAAGAAGCTCTATAGTATAACCTATGCAAAATATGAAACATATATATGTAAACTGGAAGCCTAACTGAAGAGTAGTATGCATATATTTCAGGAAAATATGATCTCCCCATCCCTCTGTTACTATAATCAAATTTGTGGTTTATTCAGTGTTCACACATTATATTTATAAAACTAGAATACTAAATTGCATGAAAAACCATAAGCCAAGGTTCTAATCCAAAGATCATTTTAATATATTATTCTTTGAAAAATATTATATGCAACAATATTTTTTAATGAAAATTCTTTTAAACATAGTTCAGGTTTTCTTTTTGATAACTCTAGTAAAATCATTTTTTGCACAGAATTCTGTTGGAAATTCACAAAATAGCTTATCCAAATAATTCTTACAGCAGATGCGGCATGCTTGAATAAGTCAGAAAGTTGGCATCATGAGACTTTTTATCTTGCAAGATGAATGCTAAAGAGATGATTGTCAATGATTGCCCAGTCTAGTTTTATGTCTGACTGCCTAGAGCTGCAGCTGCTTTTGTTGAAAAGAAATGAAGATATTTATAGAGCTGAGAGGCAGTTATCATATAAGCATGAAAAGTTCACTGATAAGAATCCAATTCTACAATTCCTGAAGGAGGAGCAGAGAAAAAAAAAAAATGTTGCGGCTGTTTCAAGGATCCTTGTAAATGATAGGTTTATGGGAAAAGTGTTTAACAATTCTATTAAAAGTATCTGAAAGTTACATATTTATTTGTAATTACTGCATTAATAAAGGAAACTGGTACAGTGAGTTGATACTTAAAGGAACACTAAAGGATGGTGGGTAGCTGTTCTTCAAGTATGTAGATGTATTTCCACTGTAAAGAACTACACTTTTGTAGTTTTTGGAATGATACATCCTTTATTATATTATATTTTATATATAATTATCCTGCTGTTGAATCAATGCTTTTGGATTCTGCTAATCAGCTTCCGGCAGTGGGAGGAGACTCTGAATGGAGATGAAGCTTCTCCATGTACAACGGGAATGTGGCAAAACTGCCAGTGCTTTTAACAGGTATAATCCAAAACTGGGGTTCCCTGGTGGTCCAGTGTTTAGGATTCAGTGCTTTCACTGCTGTGATCTGAGTTCAGTTCCAGTCAGGTAACCAAGAGGTCACACTACCCTGAAGCCATTCAGGGTTGGGCCTGGTCAGTACTTGGATGGGAGAACATCCAGGAGCTGTATGCTGTGGCCCACTGGAGAACTGGCTAAGCTTCTGCTATGAAAACATAACTCTAAAACTTATTGGATTTAGTTTACTAACTGGTTGGGCAGAAAAGTAATATCTTAGGGAATTAAACCCATTAGTGCTTGACACTACAAATTCAAATGTGAAAACAACATAGGGTTAATCATAATCATATATTAATAGCAAAATTTTATTGGTGAAAAAACAACGTCGATTAAAAGAATTTAAAAGCAATTTAAAAACACTGTGAAAGGTGATTCCTTCATTGACTCTTGTGACCACTATTACCACTCTATTATATAGTATTTTTAGAGTGTGGTTACACAGGTAAGTTCCTCAGAGTATATAAAAGGGCAAATGCACAATGATTTAAGGGCTGTAAACAAAACCCATAGATGGGTGTATATGTATACAATATTAATATAGATTACTGACAAAAGAAGTGAAACACCTACTATTAATAGAGTTATCTTGGTGTTTCAAAACTGTAAAGGCTCAGCCTCATATGGGAATGTCATGCAGTCTGATACAGATACCAGTCACTATATGCAGCAAAGCTGCTTTCCCTTAATGTGTCTGTATACAGAAACGACTGACATGCTGTTTGCAGAGCAATGGTTATCTCCTCTTAACTGCGTTATTGAGGGTCTGTGTCAGTTCAGGGGTAAGGCTTTAATAGCCCAAATAATATGCCCTTAAAAGTGCCTCTGAGTTCTTTTTAGTGGAGCGTTTGCGCCTCCATTAGCTCGGAGTTTCGCGCTTCCTGAATGTAGCGTGCGTGATGACTAACTGGTTGGAACAAGCTCCATTTTATAAGATGACATGCCAGTTTTAGAAGGAACATTTTTGTGTTTAATACAGAAAATGCTCATCTTTATGTTGCTTTGTGTGGAGGAATTATCTTTGAAAGAAAAAAGAACATTTGATACTGTAGCCATGTGTCAATGTTTTAATTTCACTTGGAATTCCCATATTTTCTATTACAGAAGGTTTGTTTTTGTATGACAAATCAGTGACAAATATTAAAAAAAAAATATATATATATATATTATTTGAGTATAGACATCTTAAGAGTATTGAATATACTGGCCTACTTATGAACTGCAACATTTAATGAACTACTATATTCTGAGCATGGCCAGATTATTCATTAGGCAAACTAGGCAGCTGCCTAGGGGTGCCTCCCTGTAAGGAACATCTGCTTTTTTTTAGCCTGCAACTCCCTTCAAAACAAAATGCTGCAGTTCACAGACTGAAACTAGAGTACAGATCTCACTGATCCACTGTCTCTTTCCCTGCATTTCCTGCAGAGTGCACCAGTTGAACAGAAGTAGTAAGTAAGTTTATACAATATAATGTTTTTTCCCTAAAATGTTTTTTTTTGTAAGTAAATATTAGTAGAAAGTAGCTCCTAAATAGTATTTATTATTGGAGATATGTTGCTTACTTGATTCTGTCTGAATGGCTATTAATACTGTATGATATAGGTATTCCTGGGTTAATATTTATTTATGTATTTATATGTACATTTATATATTTTTTAAATATATTAATGGGAAGAAGGCCAGGAAGGAAGCTATAGGAACATTACAATGTGAAACAGGCTGTCTGATAATTAGTGACCAGGAAAAGGCAGATGAGCTAAATAGGTTATTTTCTTCGGTATACACAAGGGAGGTACCAGTGGTTGGGACGCTGCAAAATAATAGGGCTACACTACCTTCACCAAATAATTGGTTAATGCAGGAAATCCAAAAGAGGTTGGAAAAAATAAAAGTTAATAAAGCCCCAGGTCCTAATGGAATACACCCAAGGGTACTGGGTTCTGTAATAGCCAAACCATTATATCTAATTTTTCAAGATTCACTCAACACAGGGCCTCTACCAGATGACTGGAGAAAGAGGTGATAAATAATCAGGTGAACACCTGAAATTGTGGGAGGGTCCCTTTCCCCACGCCACTTATTTAAACCCCCACTCATCTGTCTTCATTAAGCCGCCAGTAAATCTTCTAGAAGGATCCCTGCGGGTCTGCTCCTTCGCCGCCTGCCGTCCTCCGCCATGCTCCTCGTGCTTCCCTGCATTTGTAAATCACCCCCTTCATCCTGTCCTTCCCTCTTTACTCCCACCTGCTGCCTGCTGTGTCCCTCGGCAGCTGCCCACCCGTTTCTCTCCCTCTAAGAGTTTCCGTATTCCACTCCTACCCTACACCTACTCTCCTGCTCCTTTCACCTACTTTGCCGGTTCTTACACCCTGTCTCCCGTCCCATTTCCCCGCTCTCTGCCGCCCGTTCCTCTTTTCTCCCTGCACCTCTCTCCCAGCCGCATGCTCTTCCACTGCACGCACCCCCCTCCACTTGCTCTCCTCTGTGCCTCCTCGTGCAGGCTTAGTTGGTCGCCCTCTGTCATGGCCAGCTCAACCTCTCCTCTTACTCTCTAACCCTTCATCCTCGCCCCGTGCCTTACCTTCCCCATTCTCCTGGACCCTCTGGCTCCTGCATCTCTCCTAGTGTCTGGCCCCACCAACTGCTCTCTCTGACCACTCACCTCCGCTTCCCTGGTAACTTTGCAGCTCCTTCCTGTCTTTCCCTCTTCTTTTGCCCGGCCCGTATGTTTCCCGCCGCGCCACCATCGCTTAGCATCCTGCTCCTCGTGCTTTCCCCAGCCCGCCATGCTGCCCATTGCCAACGCTCGTTGCCTCTGCCCTCCTCCAGTGCGCGGTCCCCCCTCCCCACTGCACGTCCCTTAGGCCTCCCCAGTGCCCCTTCCAGCTTGCGGTCTCTGCTGGCCCGTAAAGCTCCTCCCCCTGCCTTCACCCTGACCCACTGTGACACTCTTCTCCCTGCTGCTGATCTCTGCCCCGCCACCGTGGCTCTTCCACCTGCCCCCTCCTACACCCGCCCTTCCCTTCTCCTTTGACCCCTCCTGCATTTCTTGCAGGTCCTGTGAGGACCATACCTCATTCCCATGCACCAAGTCCATTCCCCTCTTTTCCTCTACCTAAACAAAATGTTTTAACCCTGCACAAAGTATGATAGAGCATATACCATGTTACGATCCCCATGCAAGTGACAGAAATGGATTTATCTCTATGGAGGTGTCAGTAATTATTCCTATTGAGGTGCCAGTAATGATCCCTATGAAGGTGCCAGTACTGATGCCCATGTAGGTACCAGTAATGATGCCCACGTAGGTGCCAGTATCCACACATGACAAGGTAGCAGTACAGGAGGATTCTGCCTCCCATTGTCCCCCAGCCCTTATCAAATCCTTACTTGAGCACTGACTGCTCCTTCTCCTCTTCCTTCTGCCTGTCTCAGAGCCCAACCCAGTCGCTCCAACCAATTGCTCAGTCTCGGCATTCCAACCAGTCACACCAACCAAATGCTCAGTCTCGGAGCTCTAACCAGATGCCCAGTCTCAGCGCCCAGTTCCTGAGCTCAGTCTCGGCGCCCTGCCTAGTCGTTCAGTCTCAGCATTTCAACCAGTCTCACTAACCAAAAACATAGTCTCGCCGCCCAGTATCGGTGCCCTACCCATTCGTTCTAACCAGGTGCTCAGTCTCGACGCTCTGTCTCAGTGCCCTACCTATTCGCTTTAACCAGACACTCTAACCAGATGCTCAGTATTGGTGCCTAATCTCTGAGCTCAGTCTCGGCGCCCTACCCAGTCACTCTAACCAAATGCTCACTCTCGGCGATCAATCTCTGCGCTCAGTCTTGGCACCCAACCCAGGCGCTCAGTCTTGGAGCTCAGTCACCTACCCAGATGCTTAATCTCAGCACTCTAACCAGTCACTCTACCCAGATGCTCAGTCTCGGCACTCTACCCAGATGCTCAGGTTCCGCGCTCTACCCAGTTGCTCTACCCAGATGCTCAGCACTCTACCCAGATGCTCAGTCTCAGCGCTCTACCCAGATTCTCAGTCTCGGAGCTCTACCCAGATGCTCAGCGCTCTACCCAGTCACTCTACCCAGATGCTCAGTCTCGGCGCCCTACCCAGTCTCTCTAACCAAATGCTCACTCTCGGCGATCAATCTCTGCGCTCAGTCTCGGCACCCTACCCAGGCGCTCAGTCTTGGAGCTCAGTCACCTACCCAGATGCTTAATCTCAGCACTCTAACCAGTCACTCTACCCAGATGCTCAGTCTCGGCACTCTACCCAGATGCTCAGGTTCCGCGCTCTACCCAGTTGCTCTACCCAGATGCTCAGCACTCTACCCAGATGCTCAGTCTCAGCGCTCTACCCAGATTCTCAGTCTCGGAGCTCTACCCAGATGCTCAGCGCTCTACCCAGTCACTCTACCCAGATGCTCAGTCTCGGCGCCCTACCCAGTCTCTCTAACCAAATGCTCACTCTCGGCGATCAATCTCTGCGCTCAGTCTCGGCACCCTACCCAGGCGCTCAGTCTTGGAGCTCAGTCACCTACCCAGATGCTTAGTCTCAGCACTCTAACCAGTCACTCTACCCAGACGCTCAGTCTCGGCACTCTACCCAGATGCTGAGTCTTGATGCTCTACCCAGATGCTGAGTCTAGATGCTCTACCCAGATGCTCAGTCTCGGCGCTCTACCCAGATGCTCAGGTTCCGCGCTCTACCCAGTTGCTCTACCCAGATGCTCAGCACTCTACCCAGATGCTCAGTCTCAGCGCTCTACCAAGATTCTCAGTCTCGGAGCTCTAACCAGATGCTCAGTCTCAGCGCCCAGTTCCGGAGCTCAGTCTCGGCGCCCTGCCTAGTCGTTCAGGCTCAGCATTTCAACCAGTCTCACTAACCAAAAACATAGTCTCGCCGCCCAGTATCGGTGCCCTACCCAGTCGTTCTAACCAGGTGCTCAGTCTCGACGCTCTGTCTCAGTGCCCTACCTATTCGCTTTAACCAGACACTCTAACCAGATGCTCAGTATTGGTGCCTAATCTCTGAGCTCAGTCTCGGCTCCCTACCCAGTCACTCTAACCAAATGCTCACCCTCGGCGATCAATCTCTGCGCTCAGTCTCGGCACTCTAACCAGATGCTCAGTCTAAGCACTCAGTCTCGGCACCCTACCCAGGCGCTCAGTCTTGGAGCTCAGTCTTGGCGCCCTACCCAGTCGCTCTAACCAGATGCTTAGTCTTGGCACTCTGTCTTGGCAACCTACCCAGTCGCTCCAACCAGACACTCTAATCAGGCGCCCAGTCTCGGTGCCCTACCCAATCGCTCCAACCAGGTGCTCAGTCTCAGCGCTTAGTCTCGGCGCACAATCTCGGTGCTCTACCCAGTCACTCTAGCCAGATGCTTAGTCTCGGCGCTCTACCCAGTCGCTCTACCCAGATGCTCAGTCTCGGCACTCTACCCAGACGCTGAGTTTTGATGCTCTACCCAGATGCTCAGTTTAGGCGCTCTACCCAGATGCTTAGTCTCGGCGCTCTACCCAGTTGCTCTACCCAGATGCTCAGCACTCTACCCAGTTGCTTTACCCAGATGCTCAATCTCGGCGCTCTACCCAGATGCTCAGTCTAGGTGCTCTACCCAGATGCTCAGCCTCTGTGCTCTACCTAGATGTTCAGCCTCGGCGCTCTACCAAGTCGCTCCACCCAGATGCTCAGCCTCGGTGCTCTACCAGTTGCTTTATCCAGATGCTAAGTCTCAGTGCTCTACCCAGTGCTCTACCCAGACTCTAAGTCTCTGCGCTCTACCCAGACGCTCAGTATCTGCACTCTATCCAGTCGCTCTACCCAGACGCTCAGTCTTAACACTCTACCCAGTCGCTCTACCCAGATGCTCAGTCTCAGCGCTCTACCCAGTCGCTCTACCCAAACGCTCAGTCTCTGCGCTCTACCCAGACGCTCAGTCTCTGCACTCTATCCAGTCACTCTACCGAGACGCTCATTCTCAGCACTCTACCCAGTCCCTTTACCAAGATGCTCAGTCTCGGCGCCCTACCCAGTCACTCTAACCAAATGCTCACTCTCGGCGATCAATCTCTGCGCTCAGTCTTGGCACCCAACCCAGGCGCTCAGTCTTGGAGCTCAGTCACCTACCCAGATGCTTAGTCTCAGCACTCTAACCAGTCACTCTACCCAGACGCTCAGTCTCGGCACTCTACCCAGATGCTGAGTCTTGATGCTCTACCCAGATGCTGAGTCTAGATGCTCTACCCAGATGCTCAGTCTCGGCGCTCTACCCAGATGCTCAGGTTCCGCGCTCTACCCAGTTGCTCTACCCAGATGCTCAGCACTCTACCCAGATGCTCAGTCTCAGCGCTCTACCCAGATTCTCAGTCTAGGCGCTCTACCCAGATGCTCAGCGCTCTACCCAGTCACTCTACCCAAATGCTCAGTCTCGGCGCCCTACCCAGTCACTCTAACCAAATGCTCCCTCTCTGCGATCAATCTCTGCGCTCAGTCTCGGCACCCTACCCAGGCGCTCAGTCTTGGAGCTCAGTCACCTACCCAGATGCTTAGTCTCAGCACTCTAACCAGTCACTCTACCCAGACGCTCAGTCTCGGCACTCTACCCAGATACTGAGTCTAGATGCTCTACCCAGATGCTCAGTCTCGGCGCTCTACCCAGATGTTCAGTCTCCGCTCTCTACCCAGTTGCTCTACCCAGATGCTCAGCACTCTACCCAGTCGCTCTACCCAGATGCTCAGTCTCAGCGCTCTACCCAGATTCTCAGTCTAGGCGCTCTACCCAGATGCTCAGCGCTCTACCCAGTCACTCTACCCAGATGCTCAGCCTTGGCGCTCTACCAGTCACTTTACCCAGATACTCAGTCTCAGAACTCTACCCATTGCTCTACCCAGACTCTCTAAGTCTCTGCGATCTACCCAGACGCTCAGTCTCTGCACTCTGTCCAGTTGCTCTACCCAGACGCTCAGTTTCAGCATTCTACCCAGTCGCTCTACCCAGATGTTTAGTCTCAGCACTCTACCCAGATGCTGAGTCTTGATGCTCTACCCAGATGCTGAGTCTAGATGCTCTACCCAGATGCTGAGTCTAGATGCTCTACCCAGATGCTGAGTCTAGATGCTCTACACAGATGCTCAGTCTCGGCGCTCTACCCAGATGCTCAGTCTCCGCGCTCTACCCAGTTGCTTTACCCAGATGCTCAGCACTCTACCCAGTTGCTCTACCCAGAAGCTCAGCACTCTACCCAGTCCCTCTACCCATATTCTCAGTCTAGGCGCTCTACCCAGATGCTCAGCGCTCTACCCAGTCGCTCTACCCAGATGCTCAGCCTTGGCGCTCTACCAGTCACTTTACCCAGATGCTCAGCCTCAGCGCTCTACCCAGTGCTCTACCCAGACTCTCTAAGTCTCTGAGATCTACCCAGATGCTTAGTCTCTGCACTCTGTCCAGTCGCTCTACCCAGACGCTCAGTCTCAGCATTCTACCCAGTCGCTCTACCCAAACGCTCAGTCTCATGCTCTATCCAGTCGCTCCACACCAGTCGCTCATGCCATCCCTCGCCTCATCCATGTACTAACCACCTATTTGGCCTTTGCAGCCCATTGAATCAACCTACACCTTCACCCATCTACAAATAAAACCAGGAGTCCAATTCCACCTCACCCAACCTCACCTCCTCCACCATTCTCTCCTATCCTCTCTCCAATCAAACCCTTTCTCAAGGCCTCACTAGAACCTACCAAACCATCACGTCTCCTCATCAATAGCTACCTTTCCATGTAAACAATTACCTACCTTTCTACAAGCCATTCAGCAAAGTCATATCCCTTTCTTTCTCAGCCGCTAGAATAATGGCCTTTCTTGGATTCCTACATCCAAGTTAATTCACCACATCCCTCAATCCGTATATCTTACAAAACAGTATAACTTATTCATCAAAGACACATGCCAAATCACCCTATCATCCACTAAAACCAGTCGCACTCCAGTAACCATAACCTACTACCCCACCGCAGACCCATTCACCACTCTTCGCCATCTCCATTCAGCATTAAACCACAAACCAAGCCTTCACCTATTACTAAGCATCTCAAGCCAACCACTTTCTATACCCACATTCACCCACTACATCAGACTAGTCCTCGCCCGCCTAGGCCATAGCCATTTAACTACTCAGGCCACTCCTTCAGAATCGGAGCAGCCTCATCAGCTTCACGTAATAAAACAGAGCTAAGAGAAGCTTTCACGGCTTACTCAATAAATGTCTAGCCACCTATTAAAACCCCACCCACCTCTCTCCTTTTTCACAACACTCCTTTCTATGGTATTTCCCCTCTTTTCAGGATAGGTGATGTAACTTTGGCAACACTAGCTACCAGGGGAGAGAGTCCCTACTACAACTATATTTAAGAAGGGAGCGAGAACAAATCCAGGAAATTATAGAACTGCAAGCCTCACTTCTGTAGTGGGAAAGCTTTCAGAAGGGTTAATAAGGGATAGAAAACATGAACATGTCTATTTAAACAAAAGTATAAGTAGGAGACAACATGGATTTATGAAGGATAGGTCATGTCAAACAAACCTAATTAGTTTGTATGAAGAGGTTAGTAGGAACCTGGATTTTGCAAAGGCTTTTTGATACAGTGCCACATGGGAGACTATTGAGCAAACTAAGGGATACAGAAATTGCAGTAAATATCTGCTCATGGCTCGAGAGCAGGCTAAAATGCAGGAAGCAAAGGGTTGTTGTAAATGGAAGCTACTCGGATTGGACTAATGTGGTAAGTCGGGTTCCTCAGGGTTCAATATTAGGTCCTCTCCTTTTTAACATATTTATTAATGACTTAGAAGTAGGATTGGAAAGTATTGTCTCAATTTGTGCTGATGACACAAAGCTGTGCAAGGAAATTGAATCAGATAATGATGTACTTTCCCTCCAAATGGCAGATGAGATTTAATACAAATAAATGTAAAGTTATGCATCTGCAAAGGAAAAATAGTCATGCAATTTATAATCTTAATGGAGCAAATCTAGGGGTATTGAAAGGGATTTGGGAGTGCTTGTGGACAAACACCTAGGAAATAGAGCTCAATGCCAAGCAGCATCTGCAAAGGCAAGTAAAATATTAGCATGTATTAAGAAGGGTATAGAAGCAAGGGAAGCAAATATAATTCTGCCACTATACAAATCCGTAGTACGCCCTCATTATGAATATGGAGTACAATTTTGGGCACCACTACATAAAATGGACATAATAAGGACATTATAAGCTGGAAAAAGTACAGAGAAGGGCAACAAAACTAATACGGGGAATGGAGGGCCTAAGTTATGAAGAAAGACTAACCAAATTAAACTTATTTTCTCTAGAAAAAGAGGAGATATGATTACCTTATATACATATATCTAGGGTCAATAAAAGGCTTTGTCAAGTGAACAGTTTTTGCCAAGAGGTTTTCAACTGACAAGAGGACATGCTTTAAGATTAGAAGTAAAGAGATTTCACCTTAAAGAAAGAAAAGGGTTCTTCACATCACAGTAAGTGTGGTTAATCTGTGCAATTCTCTACCAAAGGAGATGGCGACAGCAGATTCGATAGATAAATTTAAAAAGTGATTGGATATCTTTTTTAAATAAAAAGGGCATTCTGGGTTATCCTGGATAATTAGAGAGGGAGTATTGATCCAAGGAGAAATGCAATCGCCAGTATCTGCGGTCAGGAAGGAATGTTATATTTTTTTCCCCTTTTGAGACAATTGGCAAAGTTTCAAGTTTTTTTTTTTCTGTTTGCCTTCCTCTGGATCAATTAACAATTAATTTTCATATTGCAGATCAGAGGAGATCTAAAAAGGTTGCACTTGATGGACAAAGAGTCTTTTGTCAACCTCAATCACTATGCAACTATGTAACTATATTGTTATGCTAATAGGTGACCCTTGCTGAATATGTGAACATTTGATTAATTATTGTTGATCCTGGTTAAATATGTATGTATTTGTATTATAAATATTGGTGACACTAGCTGAATATGCAGTTAAATATATATATACTAGCGACTTGCCCGTCAAAAAATGACGGCAATGTGATGTATATGTTTGTCAAGTTGTTTAGTTATTAACATATATTTTTGACACTTGTAAGTATTTTAATATGAACGTGTATTTTTGTAAAATGTTTATGTAATGGTTTTTTAAAATGTAATTTGTATCTGAAGAATTGTTAACTTTAATATACATTGAATGAATAGGAAAGCAAAAAGTAAAAAGCCTTCTTGAAACGTTGCGAATTTTAACATGAAGTTTAAAATATATGTAAGCAATAACCTTCAAAGTATATATTTTGAAACTTTAACTTTATTTTTTATGTAAGTTTAGAAGTTGACAAAACATTTGTATAATTTTGAACAATATAAACAGTAACATAGTGAATACATTTTGTAACCTAATTTTTTATTAAAAGTATTAACATTTGAATGTAAAAACAATTGACCTTTAAATTAATCAGTATTAACATGCAATTTCTATCACAATAATTGTTAACTTGAATATTCATTGAATGTAGAGGAAGGCATACAGTAAAACTCTGCTTAAAACGTACGTAATTAAAGTAATTCATTACTGAGCACATAAACTGGCGATAAACATTAATGTAGTTAGTAATCTTAAGATAACAGACAATATTTTCATTGTGACTTAAAAGGTGCTTGACCTGTTAACATCCACTTTGTAATGTGTTGAATGAAATAACTTGCAAATATATTTTTTAAACTTGTAACATTAGAAACATTAACATAGTGACTTAACATTTGAACATAATTTTTACTAACAATGCAAGGCAAGTATTTTGTGAGGCGAATCATTCCTAAACAGTACTTTCATTAATTATGACTGAATTAAACAACTAATTGTTATGTATTTTGCAATGGTTTTAAAAAATGTTTGCATCTTGAATTTGTATCCTGCAAAGTTATAGTACTTCATAGTAGACAATGTTTTTAGTAAAAATACGTCCATCTTCTAATAAATCACCTTGACTTTCATTGTTTTCAATGTAAACTTTAATAGCCTGTGGATTTTTGCACCGTGACAACGCAACGTACAATTGACCATGTGCAAAAACTGGTTCTTCCACGTAAATACCCACAGATTTGAAAGTTTGACCTTGTGATTTATTAATGGTCATGGCAAATGCCATAATAATGGGAAATTGTCTTCTTTGAAGTATAAAAGGGAGACTACTTTCACTTGGTGCTAAATCTATTCTTGGTATGAAAACTCTCTCTCCTTTATGGGTCCCAGTTAAAATTTCAGCATCTATAAAATGGTCCTTTAATTGTTGAACAATTAATCTTGTGCCATTGCATAGGCCTTTTTTGGGGTTCATATTTCGCAGTAACATGATAATTGCACCTTTCTTTAGCTGCAAAATATGTGGTGGCATTCCAGAAGGAGTTAAAGAGTTAATGAATTCAGTTGAAAAGTTTGCCTGACTTTCATTGTCATCAGCAAGTACAGAATCAGCACTGTGATAATTTCTTTGTGGTGCATTAATTTTTTTTAAGATTTCATTATTGAGTATTAATGCATCTTTATTTTTACACGTCAGTATAACTTGGTTGGCAAGCTCAGAATATTCTTCGTTATTTATGCTCCCTTCAAATATAGCCGATATAATATCTTGTTGACAAATCATATGAGGTGGGATCTCTACAGTGTCGTCAGGTAAATGTAGTATTTTTTCTGTTCTGCCTTCTCCAATTTTAATAAGCCAATCATTGAAATCAGTTTGGCCTTCTGATCTCATATTTTGTTGCAGTTGAAGATGGGTAAAATGTTTCCATACTGTACTTGACTTTATACATGTTTCAATAATGTCTGTTCGATTTCCATGTACAACGACAGGTAATGTTTGTCTAAAATCGCCACCCAACAAAATTACCTTTCCACCAAATGGAAAAATATTATCCATGACTTCACGAAGCAAACGGTCAATACATTGGAGGGCATAGCATGACATCATTGTGGCCTCATCTATTATAATTAATTTACATTTCTTCAATTTCTTTGCTTGTAAGGATGTCATGCGAATATCTGACACAGAATTTTCTAAAATAGGCACTGGCAGTTTAAATCCACTATGAACAGTTCTTCCACCTTCTAATAAAAGTGCAGCAATTCCAGTAGTGGCAAACGCCATTGCTATTTTTCCTTGGGCTCGTACTGAACTCATTAATAAATTGTACAAATATGTTTTTCCTGATCCGCCAGGTCCATCAAGATAGAAATAACGCTCTGTCACCATGTCATCATCTATAGCATTTTTAATGGCATGAAATGCTTGCAATTGTAGTGTATTTAAAGTTGCAAGTCTTTCTTCTGTTCTTTCTGCTTGTAGTTGAATGTCATAGTCTTCAAAGTTAATGTCATCTATAAGACCTGGATCAGGCAAATTAAAACTTGCACAACTTAATCCATGAGTTAAAAAGACTTCTTGGATTTCCATTAACGCTTTTAAGTGTGCAATGGGTTCATTGTATCGTCGCATAAAGTCTTCAGCCATATTACTTTTAAAAGTCTCCCACAAAGCTAATGCATTTGGAGCATTTGAGAAGATACAAATAAAAGCAAATTGTTCTCTCATCTGTCGTGGCATTTGACATTGTGCTGCTTCTTCTAAACATCTTTCCCACTCTGTATCATCAGCGAGTAAGTTTCTATGTCTTGCAGCTAAATGGAAGGATTCATATACAATGTCATTAACAGTTCTTAAGTGTTCAAAACTTTGTGCTCCAGGAACATTTAAAAGTAATATCCGTAAGCAAAAACGTTCCACATCTCTTGGACTGACTGTGTAAATTCTTGGAATAATTTTATTGCCTCTGGTTTTTCTTGGTCTCCATAATCCATTCACAAAAACATAGTGATATGGAATTTCAATATATAAGTATTGTGTTGCTTCAGCATCAGTGGAATTTAATGCAAACCATGCAGTTAGTGTAGTGTGACGATCTTCACTTTGGGCCAATGCATTCATTTCATTTCCAGCATGGAAATAGACTAAATGTCGTTGTGGCAAATGTACTGCTAACCTATATACTGCATGTGATCTATCATGCATTTCAAATTTTAAAAGCCGCCACATAGCTTCTGGCGCACTGACATAGCGAGCATCTACATGAGATGCAAGTTCATCATGTACTAACTCACTACTTTCAGGGTTGTCTGCACTTTTGACGACTACAGTAGCTGCATCGTAACCTTTGTAAATATATTTGTAGACATATTTAATGGATTTGATGGAAGTGCAGGCTTCTACGTTGATGTGGGCGTTGTACTTCATGAGTAAATGTGGATTGTAGGGTACTACATATCTATTGTCCACTTTTTTCCCACGAATAATGGCACTATCTCCTTCTCTTCTTTTATAAAGTGGATATCCATCACAATTTGCATATGTTTTGTCTCTATAATCTTTTGGAAAATCTTTTGAACATTGATTATTTTCCATACATGGTGATTGTGGATTAAGGTCTCCACAGGGTCCATGAATCATGCGATGAGTAACAATCTCATATAGTCTACCATATAGTTCTGGATCCGGTAGTTCAGCAACTATGACTGCATCCACTTTGTCCGAAGTATCTAATTTATCTTTCTCTTGAAGTATTATGAGAAGATGTGCATGTGGAAGGCCTCTTTTTTGAAATTCAATGGTATATACATAAGCAAGACATTTGCCAAATAACTGATTTATAGTGAAGTCACGTATTAATTCATTTAATTTTATCTTAAAAACTCTGGCTACTAAATCTGGTCGATCTGAAGCACTTTGTCCAAGAAGTAGATTTTGTCACAATAGCCATAGCATCATTGTATCTTTCTCTCATATTTCGAGGATATCCTTGAAAGGAAGATGGTAAAATGATGGCTTTGCCAGCTGTCATGTCTCTGCTTGTAGCCACGTCAGCAACATAGTCCATGAGTCCACAATATTGTTCTACACGTAGTTTATCTTGTTGATATTTTATAAAGTTTAAATTATTTGCCTCAACTTGCAAATATGAATCAATAATCCATTGTTGTGTTAGTTTCCCACCACATAAAATTGGATTAAATTCATCTCTAATGGCAATTTGAGCAACTTTAAATTCAAGCATAGAAACATTATTTCGGATTCTGGCTTTAGCATTTGGGTAACTGGGAAGGGTTAATTTTGGTTGCCAACCTGCTTCTCCGTGTGGGAAAAAGATGGGATATGTCATTGGATCTAAATTTGGACTTAAGATATTAATATTAATAAATGGTTGGTCCTGATTTCTGGGATATACTCTAATGTCTCTTTGAAATGGTGGTTCTCCTTCATCATTCTGAAAGACCATTGCAACCTCATTTGATGTTGGCAAGTTATAACGACGTTTATCAGTATGTCTGTCTCTTTTAAGCACCATATTAACCTTTGGCATGGGTAATTGATGTCTTTGTGCATGAAGTAGTTGTTCATTTTCTACTTCTGCCAATTTTTTGTAAGCTTTACTGTAGGGATTGTTGTCCATAATGTTATTTAGCTCTATAAAAACACTGGGTAAGCATTTTTTATTTTCTTCCATCTGCATACGTTGGTCAACAGCTTCCATTGTATCTAGGACATATAGTTGAGCGAATTTTCTTTGCTCTCCTTCCTCTGGATGTAAATGTGAAGTCCGATGATAAATTTGTCCTTGGACTTTAAAACAGTAAGGACCATGTCCTGGTACATTAGCAGCTAATGTTGCCCCCATGGATGCAAATGATATGGCACTATTGTAGGATCTTATGTTTGTCTTAAAATTTTTGTAATTTGGAAAAGTAGGTTCAGTCATAATATTTAGTAAATAGGTTGGAAATAGTTTCCTTTGTGGAAGTTTGAACTTTCCTTTTTGACAACAACTAATAAATTGTCCATCTCGGGGTCTCTCCTGTTTAAAATAATAAGCCTCACAAAATTGACATTGAGTAGTCAGGTCCCCACAACTATGAACCTCTACTGCTAAAGACTTCAGTAAAGGACAATTTGCAAAGCATATTGGATGTTGACTTTCATATTCATCCGATGAAAAGTCATGAAATGTTTCAACAACAGGTTCTAAATGTTTAGTTTTTTTGGTAGATTTTCTTGGTATATGTTGGACTTGTTTGGTTGAAATGTCCTGTAAGTTTTTAGTAAGAGTTTGCAAATGCTTTTTTTTTGTAGTTGCTTTTTTTGGTCTGTCTTGACTGGTATGTTGTAAAATGTCATCTGATGTTTTAGGAACAGTTTGTAAATGCTTTATTATTTTTTTATTTTTTTTGGTTGTATCTTTCATTTTTGCAGCTGATATTCTTTTATTTGCAAGTCTTTTGCGTTCTTTTTCTCTTCGAATTTCTTTCTCCTCCGGTGTCTGCTGGGCGGCCCATCTCTCTTGTCTTTCTCTAGTTTGACGTCTTTTCTTCTCTTCTTTGGTCTCGTTATCAGCCATATTAATCTGTAAAGGAAAAAAAATAAATGTAATTGTGTATATTTAAATTTGTAATTCCTGTTAAAGATTCTTGTGCACAATTGGTGAAATAAAAGGCAAATCATGAATGTATCATTTATATTTAGTTAAATTTATAATTCCTGTCCTCACTGGCTAAGAATTTGGCCAATGGAATACTGCTGTAAATAAGCATGTAACATATTTTTAAAAAAAAATGGTTTTATTTATGAAAAACGTTGTTTGTGGATAGATATTTACCACTGCAAAACTTGTTTGCTAAAAAAAAAAGTGATGTGGTTATTGAGCTATGTATTGCATAGTAGCAATTTAAATAAAATAAGGGAGATAGTAAAATAATTATGTTATTTTTCTGTTGACACGAATGCAACTGAAAGCAGTTTCTTTAGTTTTATACTTTAGTAGTTATTATACTTTACCTTGGTTGAAGTGTGATTTAAATCCGAATGTTTGTTGGTCCTCGGTTCCAAATCGTTGTCCAATGGTGTTGTCCTCTGTTGGAAGTCCTCGTCCGATGGTGTGGTCCTGTGGCGATAGCCCTCGTCCGATATTGTGGTCCTGTGGCGATATCCCTCGTCCGATGTTGTGGTCCGTTGGTGAAAGTCCTCGTCCGATGGTCTGGTCCTGTGTTGAAATTCCTCGTCTGCTGGTCTGGTCCTGTGTTGAAATTCCTCGTCTGCTGGTCTGGTCCGAGTCCTCGTCCGATGGTCCGGTCCTGTGGATAAAGTCCTCGTCCGATTGTCTTCACGCAGTATCTGTTGTAATATAAAATAGAAAATGTTGTTTGAGTGAAATGTCTTTTAAATAATTTAAAAATTTATTAATTTGACTGTATTGTATGAGTTATGGTTATTTTTTTCTATCTTTGTTTTTTTTTACTTTCTGTACAATGCGACAACTTTTGTTATTCTTATTGAAGGTTCTTAGTAAGGCTTGTGGGTTGTGATATATTAAATAAGATGTGTTTTATGTTATTTTTTGTAGAATCCTGTTTTGTGCACACCACTTGTGGTATAGTTATTTAAGCTTTATTGGGATGGTTATAGTTCGTGAAACATGAAATAATATAATTAATGTAGTTTGCTATGTGTTTGTGTTAGTTTTTGACAATCCTGTTTGGTGCGCAGCACTTGTGCAAAACGTATTTCTTCTTGATTGTACAGGTTATAGGTTGTTAAACATTAAAGAAGAATGGTAATATAGTTTGCTATGAGTTTGTGTGATTTTTTGTACAATGCTATTAGGTGCACAACACTTTTGTTATTCTTATTTTTGCTTCTTTGTAAGGCTTATAGGTTGCTAAACATTGAATAATAAATTATGTTTTGTGTGTAGCAGTTTGTGTGTCATTTAATTGCGATTTGGCTAATTGAATCGTGCCCTAAATAAGCACATAGCATATTTTTTCCAATAAGTTTTTAGTGATTGAAAAACTTTATTTATGATATATTTTTAGTAACCAAAAACTTATTTTAAAGAAATTGTTATGTTGTTATTTAGAGCCCTATTCAATTGGGCAAATTTTAATTGAATGAGGGCCTTTGTGTGTACCATATGTTGCATAGTTTGTCCCTCATTGAATTGCATTTTTTACAATGTAATAGTACTCTAAGGCCGTAATTGAATAGCAATGTAGAAATTTGAATAGGCTTGTAAATAAGCACATTACATATATTTGTTAAAATCGAATAAGGGCCTAAAAGTTCTTATTTATAGCCATATTTAATTTTCCAAAATAGCAATTGAATGAGGGCCTTTGGTTACTGCATTTGTTATATTGTGAGCTCCTCATTCAATTGTGTTTTGTCCAATGGAATAGAGCTCAATATCAGCACAGAGCATATTTTTGTACGGAATTTTGTATTTAGTGAACTTGTATCGAAAAGCAACGTGTTCACAAAAGAAAAATTTCCTTTAAAAAATATGCTCTGTGCTTATATAGAGCCCTATTGAAATGGGCAAATCACATTTGAGTGAGGCCCTTGGCCACTAAAGATATATAGGTCCTCATTGAATTGCAATTTTGCCAATTGAAGAGGGCTCTATATAATCACATAACATATTTATTGAGCCAATTTTTTAGTTATTGAAAACCTTGATTGTGGTTAGAAATTCAGTAACTAAAAAGTTCTGTATAAAAAATATGTTATGTGCTTATATAGAGCCCTATTCAATTGAGGAAGTTGCAATTGAATAAGGCTCATGGTTATTTCTTGTTTATACTTAATACTTTACCTTGATAGAAGTTTTGAATGACAGACGGTCCCCTCCTGCCAATCTTAATCCGCCGGTCTTCTTGTAGTGTCTGTTTGAAAAAGAAAGTGAAATAGTTATTTGTATATTTATAATTTTTGATGTAGCATTGTTGTAAGCTAATTTTGTTGCATTGGCAATACACATAAATGTGTCACATGGCACTATACATTATACACATATATGTCGGTGTCACATGTCACTATGAAGGGGCAATACACAGAAATGTGCGTGTCACATGTCACTATACATTATACACATATACGTGCGTGTCACATGTCACTATGAAGGGGCAATACACAGAAATGTGCGTGTGAGATGTCACTATACATTATACACATATATGTGCGTGTCACATGTCACTATGAAGGGGCAATACACAGAAATGTGCGTGTGAGATGTCACTATACATTATACACATATATGTCTGTGTCACATGTCACTATGAAGGGGCAATACACAGAAATGTGCGTGTCAGATGTCACTATACATTATAGACATATATGTGCGTGTCACATGTCACTATGAAGGGGCCATACACAGAAATGTGTGTGTGAGATGTCACTATACATTATACACATATATGTCCGTGTCACATGTCACTATGAAGGGGCAATACACAGAAATGTGCGTGTCACATGTCACTATACATTATACACATATATGTCCGTGTCACATGTCACTATGCAGGGGCAATAGACAGAAATGTGCGTGTCAGATGTCACTATACATTATAGACATATATGTGCGTGTCACATGTCACTATACATTATAGACATATATGTGCGTGTCAGATGTCACCATACATTCTATACATATATGTGCGTGTCACATGTCACTATACATTATAGACATATATGTGCGTGTCGTCACTATACATAAACCTCTGTTTAATATTAAATTATGTTTTTTTGTTGTTTTGTTAAATGAACCTTTTTTTTTTTGTGAGCCTATACACATAAATGTGCCATACATGATGACTACATAAATCCTAGTTTTTTATTTTTATTTGTTTGACCTGTCCTGATAATAAAATGTAATATATTATAGCTTACCTCTCAGTTGTAATTTGCACAATGCAAAGTAGTAAATTAGTAAAGAATTGTCTTCTCAAGTAAAAGCAGCAGTTATCTCAGAAGTCACTCCGTTGATCACCTGAGGAGAAATGTATTTTTTTGTTTGAAATAGGCAGTATTTATAAACTTGTAGAAAGTTCTGGAAAGTGAGACCGTTAGAACGCAATACGCATGCGCTATTTGCGTTCCAACTTACAATTTGCGTTCCATCCGCCATTTTCTGCGTATTACTGTTCAAAATGGTGTTTAATCTCATTGTGATACGTTCCGCATAGTATGTGTTTCATTATTGCGAGTAAGTGTAGTGTAGTTACGTCTGAAGCCTCGTTTTCGTTTTGTTCGTCGGCCATTTTTTCTGTCGCTTAGCGATGGTATTAGTGTCTAAAGTGTTTAAATTTGATTTAAATGTAGGTGTAACTTGTTTTTTTGAGGTGCTGGCTGGTTCCTCTTGTTGTAGGTAAGCTTTTTATGTGTTTGTTGTGTGTCTTTGTTAAGTTTTAAATGTTTGTATGTCGGCGTGTTGCGTCCGATGTTTGCGAAGTCGTAATGTGTGGTAACGTGTCTCGTATGGTCTTTGCGTGTATAGCCTCGTTTTCGTTTTATTCGTCGGCCATTTTTTGTGTCGCTTAACAAACTATTTATTGTCTAAACTCTTTTATTTTGAGTGCAATTAAGTTGTAAGTTGCATTTTTGAGGTCCTGGGTGCTTCCTGTTTGTGTAGGTAAGGTTTTTATGTATGTGCTGTGTGTATGTATTGTGTTTGTAATTTTGTAATGTTCGCGAGTTGCGTCCGAGTGTTGCGAGGCCGTAATGTGTGTGAACGTGGGTCGTATGTTGTTTGCGAGTATCGTAATGTGTGTCAACGTGTGTCGTATGTTGTTTGCGAGTGTCGTAATGTGTTGCGACGTAAACTTTTTTTTGCAAGGGTTGCAGTTGCTGCAACTGAAGACCTCGCTTTGCGAGGTCCTCAGGTGCTGGCATGGAGCGCGGCGCTCCATGCCAGCACCTGAGGACCTCGCAAAGCGAGGGTCCTCAGTTGCTGGCAAGGAGCGCCTGCGGCGCTCCATGCCAGCAACTGAGAACTTTGCACTGTGCCCTCGCTTCGCGAGTGCCGCGGGCTCGCTACGCGAGCCCCGGCCCTCGCTTCGCGAGGGCCGCGGACTCGCTACGCGAGCCCGCAGCGTTAGCAACAACTCGTACGCTCACAACTATATATGTGATATATATATGTCTATGTTGTAATTATGATTGACCCTGGGTGAATATATATATATATATATATATATATATATTTGATTTTAGGGAGCCCTGGCTGAATATATATTTAGAAAATAGGGGACCTTGGAGGAATTATAACCCTGATTAAACATGTATGTGTTTATAATTATAGATGAACATGGCTGAATATGTATACATTTAATATAATTTACAATTGAGGTTTAATATTTATGTTACAATGGTCCCTGGCTTATGTCCTGTGTATGTCTATAGGAGACCTTGGCTGAATATGTGTTTGTTGGTATGAGATACAGACTAAAGATTTATATACTGTATTACTATGATGATTCCAGGTGACCCTCTTTGAATATTTATACATTAATATGATTATAGGAGACCCTGGCTGAATATGTGAACATATATAGTATTAGAGGGGACCTAAATATGTATTGCACAGGACCATGGTTGAATATATGTACATATATAGTATTTGAGGTGACCTAAATATGTACATATGTACATATTTATTTGATTGCACAGGACCATGGCTGAATATGTGCATTCTTATTTCAATGTAGGAGACCCTAGCTGATTATGTATATATTTGTATTATAATTATAGTGGGCCCTTAGTGAATGCTGATATAATTTTATGTTATGTTTAGATTATATGAGTAAAAGTGATCCTGACTGAATATAATTACATTTATATGTAGGGAACCGAAAGGTGGCTCTCTGTGCACTCTCTTCTCCTCTGTGCTGTCTCTCTCTGTGCACGAACTCTCTCAGTTCGAACTTTCTCTCTCTCTGCACTCTCTCTATCTGTATGCTCTTTCTCTCTGTGAGCTCTCTCTCTCTCTGCTCTCTCTGTCTGTGCTCTCTGTACTCTCTCTCTCTCTCTCTCTCTGTGCATGATCTCTATCTGTGCGCTCTCTCTCTGTGTGCACTCTCTCTCTGTGCGCTCCCTGTCACGTGTCTCTCTCTCTTCTTCTCTTTCTCTCACCCTCTTTCTCTCTCTCCCTGTCATGTCTCTCTCTGCATTCTCTGTCCTGTCTCTCTCTCTATTTCTCTCTCTGTCCTGTCTCTCTCTGTCCTGTGTGTATATCGCTCTGTCCTGTGTCTGTCTCGCTCTCTGCCCTGTGTCTATCTCTCTCTCCTATTTCCCTCTCTGTTCTGGCTCTCTCTCTGCGCTGTCTCTCCTGTCGCTGTCTCTCAAGTTGATTTCTCTCCAGGCACCCTCTCTTGCTCCCGTCGCTTGCGCAGCATTATAACTGAGGTGAGCGGTGTGACCTGCGCACTGCACATGCACGCATGCCTGATCCGTGCCTGCACAGTGATACAGCCTATCTGACACCTGCACAGACGTTACAGACAGGTTGCTAAATATTATAGGTGATTAATACTGTAATAAATTATTATTCTGTATAGAATGATGGATTCTCCATTGAGTATGATGATTCAAAATGAACGGACCACGGAAATTTCAATCTGCACTGTAAAAATGTGACATCTAAAGTCTGCCAGTGCCTTCATTAGATCTAACAGGTCTCTCCTACTGAGAGAGTGGGAGCACAATCAGCTGAGAAAAGCAAATGGAGTACAACCTAATGTTCATTTTTTTTGCTTTATAAAAACATATTGCACATTATCAAGTGTAGTAATTCAATAGACCATAAAGCAAATTGAACACAGTGGCCCTTTAAGCTGTATTTGTATGCACTTCGAGAGTATTTGAACATTTCTACTGTTTAGTTTAATGATTAATTAGATACAGTATAGGCTTCTTCACATAAAAGTATATAATAACTTGGGCAACTGAGGAGGAAATAATTAAATTAAATTCTGAATAATGAAAACAACTGCTTATTTGAGTTTAGCTATTGATTTTACATAAAACTATTATTTTTTTCCCCGTTCTAGGGATTTATATTTTTTTATTCATAAAAACAAATGAATACTAAAATAGCGATATTGTTGTCATTGTTTACAATATAATAAAGTCTGTCTCATTATTCTCAAAAGCTATTTTCAGTGTTTTAGAAGATACACAGCATGACTGGATGGACTAGTGCAAACACTGCTAGTAATTAAAAAAGGATTTCTTTTTATTAATGCCTACCATTTTATTAATTCAGTATATTAAAATTCTATAGACACTGAGTAACAACTTTCATAATCTTCATTTCATTATCTTAATGAGATCTGTTCTCCATTATCCCACAGTTTTATTCTGATTACTTTAATGGAGGTACACAGTAAGAATTCTGTGGTGGCTGCATTTTTTTGGTGTCTTTGTGATTTCTGTTTCGCTTTGGCAGGTTTTATAATTGCAAAGCTTTATTTTTTAACTGCAATTTTAATGGCTAATGTGTTGTCAGAAATGTATACTACAGGCATGATGTGCTAAAAAAGCCGAAACAAGTTATATTGCTCATTCTTGAAAGATATTTGTGTTTTTTTAAATAGTAGATAAATATAGAGTTATAAAAGAATTAACCGACAGGGGTTATGAAGGGATACATTGAAATATTCATCCATTTTTATTTAAACATGAAAAATCTCTAGTGAGTTTTATAGTTGTTAATGAGTGTACAATCAGTAAATAAGAAAAAGTGGCCTCTTGAGTAGCTCTTTTTGTTTTTTTGATGGCCCTGTTCAGACCAGTTTTTTAGTTAGTGGGTGTAAGACTTAGTACTGGGCTAAATCCTGTAGATGTGGATATTTTCTACAAATACCTCCCCTAATGATGCAATGGAAGTGTATTATGCTTTAATCGACTGCAACAAATAAAGAGCAATTTAATTGATCAAGCCTGCAACTACCTGGCAGAAAGCCTAAACCATGCACCCGTAAGTAGCAATTCAGAGTGTGATCATGATCAATTAAGCAAGGCCGTAACTACTGATTTAGAAACAGCCAATGGTAAATGAGACCGTCATGATGACATCATTAAAACATGGAGGTTAAACGTCAATCAAATTGCATTTAGAGGTCCGATATGAGATCGGACTTTCAGTCCGGCAATGAACAAAATAATAAAATTGAATGAAGGAAATGTTCTAGTCCATGGGGGTGGTCTGATATGTATTAACTTTTTTATTCCCGAGATTGATAAAACACGGAAATAAAACATGAAAAAAAATATTTTTTATTGCATATTTGCAAGCTTGAGACTGTTGTGCAATTAATTCTAATGTCTATCATCACTTTCCCAGTATTTTAAAGTGCAGTGTTGATTATTTATTTGCATTTACAGTGCTATGATCAGGTGTTTAACCCCCTTGCGAGTCCTATCTTGATTTTCTTCTATATTTGCCATTAACGGGTATGAAAACATTTACGGGCTGGAGGAATTGTAGCATTTGAATGGCGATTTGCGATTGTATAATTTACGGGCTTGAAAGATCAAAGGCTTTGATGGGTCAGAGTTACAATTTTGACAGCCGCAGGGATTTTCAGCCTGTAACCCGCAGATCGTTTGCGGGTGGCTAAAAAACGAATAGCAAAGATTGAATAGCAAATTTGCTTACGGGGTACATTACGGCCTCCAGAAAACAACAATTGCTCAATTGAATAAGTCCCCAAGTTTCCTAGAAGGGACCTATACAGACTGGAGCACAAAAGAGGACTGAAGAAAGAGGAACTTAAAGAAATCCAGTGCAGAATTTGGTGCCAATAGGAGGCAAGAACTGAATAATACTACAGGAAGACACAGACAGAATTGATAAAGTGACCTACTGTGACCATTCAGGTGACAAAAGGGATACAAATATGAGTATGTAACACAGGACAGGAGAAATGTTGAGAAAGAGGTGCCTTGGGATCCAGTGCACTATCAATGCAAGGAGGATATAGGAAGACGGAGAAAAGAAAAACAACCAGAATCCCAGAACCATCCCACGTGCCATTAGGCACAAGGAAGCCAAGAGTCAGGAAGTCCTAAGAATAAAACAAGCAGAGCATATCACTAACTGGTTACCCAAAAACATAGAGCCCTATGCTAATCTCTTAACAATCAATTGCAAATGTGCCGTAGTGGCTCAATTTTTTTTACCTAGCTATGTAAATCACCCATCCCTAAAACATTGCGAGCAAACTCCTATGGGTCACTGAGTGATCTTCACAACACAGCTGAAAAGCAAGACATAAATCTCTGTTGAGTTTTGCACTGACAATAAAATATGAGTTACTCTGTAACTCTCTGACACCCAAGCCCTATGCTAATAAGATTTTTATGGATCACTCGCAAATCTGGGCAGTGCCATAATTGAAAAAGCAGAAGAAAGATTTACGTGTACCAAAGACCACTCGCAAGTGGTTTTAAAACCTTTGCTGAGTCTACCAGAAGCATTTAAAGTGACAGTATAGCACAAAAGCACTACAAAATGATGACATTTCAACATTATTATATATTTTCATGTGACAACACTGAAGAAATGACACTCTGCTACAATGTAAAGTAGTAAGTGCACAGCCTGTATAACAGTGTAAATTTGCTGTCCCCTCAAAATAACTCAACACACAGCCATTAATGTCTAAACCGTTAGCAACAAAAGTGAGTACACCCCTAAGTGGAAATGTCCAAATTGGACCCAAAGTGTCAATATTTTGTGTGACCACCATTATTTTTCAACACTGTCTTAACCCTCATGGGCATGGAGTTTACCAGAGCTTCACAGGTTGCCACTGGTGTCCTCTTCCACTCCTCCATGATGACATCACAGAGCTGGTGGATGTTAGAAACCTTGCACTTCCCCACCTTCCATTTCAGGATGCCCCGCAGATGCTCAATAGGGTTTAGGTCTGCTGACATGCTTGGCCAGTCCATCACCTTTACTTTCAGCTTCTTTAGCAAGGCAGTGGTCGTCTTGGAGGTATGTTTAGGGTTGTTATCATGTTGGAATACTGCCCTGTGGCCCAGTCTCCAAAGAGAGATCATGCTCTGCTTCAGTATGTCACAGTACATGTTGGCATTCATGGTTCCCTCAATGAACTGTAGCTCCCCAGTGCCGGCTACACTGGATCGTATTATGCCGGCTCTGCAAGGTCTGTGACTGCTTCTGCTGCATGAACTGGATCCTCTTCTCCAGCACTGACACTTCCTTCACCAGCTCACCTGGCTCAATACTGGGAAGTTAGGGAGGAGGGTTCCTCTGGCTTTGAGTCTGTTTTCTGGAGTAGGGTTCCTGCAATGGACAGTGGGTCAAGGCTGGAGCTGGAAATTAGTACGGGGTTATAAATTGATCATAATGATTACAGTCTCTTTACAGCCTCTAGATACTTCCTCTCTCTCTCTCTCTCTCTCTCTCTCTCTCTCTCTCTATATATATATATATATATATATATATATATATATATATATATATATATATATACAGTATATACACCTTTCAAAGTGTCATTGTTTGTTTTACCACTGTAGCGTCCCTTTAAGGTAGATTCAGCCTATTCTACAACCTACCTATAGTATCTTTATACTATAGTCTATTCACATATATAAACTGCCACATCTTTGCACTTATAAACTTTCAAAACTTGTGTTTGTTTTCTCATATGTACCATTTACACTATAAAGAATGAGCTGCTTTGTTTAAGACATTCTTTTCTGACAACTAGCAAAAAACCCGACAGGTGGCTTGTATAGCGACTGAACCACAAGAACAAAGTTAATATGAAAACAAGAAAAAAAAGTTAAGAATGAGTTTATGTTGCATGTCAAGAGTGTAAAGGGCTTGGAAAGCTCTTTTTAATCAGCTAACAATAGTTCCAGTTATGGCACTGTGGTGTAATGTCATCCAGATACCCGCTGTGCAAATACATGGGGAGTTCTAAAACCATCTGTAGAGTAACACAGATGAAAATTGTCTGTGACAAAAATATTAGCTAACATTTTGCTTTTCAGGTCTGCATTATTTAGTTTTCTAAGATGTTTTTAAAGATTGCCTCAAGCAGTTCATTGTAAGAGCTTACAAAAGGTACATAGCAAATCATTATCTTGTACTACTTTTAAAGATATAAAGATCTTTTATATGTCTCGACATCCTATAACCTCCTTACAGGCACCTTGCAAAACACAACATGATTGTTAAGCAATGGAGGAAAACAGACGGGAAAGATAAAACCACTTTTTTCATCTTTTTCATCTAGAACGGAGCACCTGTGGGAGTAAAAGGGACGTCTTTTTATTTCCAAGGCTGATAAATCAGAAGTGCTTTTCAAAGCAGCTCAAGATTACTAAGTACATACTTTAAAGCATATCTACAGTACTTTAGAAAATGAATTCCACCCAAGTAGCTAGAAAACCATATATTGTTTGGCTGAATGGTCTCTCAATGTAGTTGTAGAAAAATATATTTGTTACAGTGCATATCACCTGTATGAAGGATGTGGTGAGGAATAGCACAGGCAGATATATTATATTCAAACTCAAAATAGGACTACCTTGCTCTGATCTAATTATTCAACGTAAGTATGATGCATTATTCACTGTCCAAAACTTAAAGCAACAGTGCCTAAAAATATTTATTTAGTATTGTCATAAAATGTGAAGAAATCCCACTACTTCCGGTTAAAATGGCTTCACATTAAACAAAAATGTCTGGAAAACATAGCCTGGAAGTGAAAATAGCATAACATGGGATTGAAAATTCTGTAGTTAAGAATAACCAATTTTAATAACAGTTTGAAGCAGGCACATTGAATACAAATCCAACATACTGCATAACCTTATAGGCAGTGATAATGAGAGTCCTTTGAAACAACCTGAGGTTTTAATTATGCACTGATAATTAATCATTTAAATTGATTTAAAAAAAACAACAACATGATTTTTATTATTAAGCTTACTTTCACACATCAGCTTCTAAACCTGAAGTTTTCTCCACCCCTTGTGGGATTATTAAGGAGGTAGGAATGGCTCTTATCTGGAGGCAGGAGGTGGGGTTATTCTCGTGAGGGGTAGTAGTAAATGTTCAGACACAAGCTTGTGTCTTGAGAGTGAAGTGCTGAGAATTTTGTTTTTTTGCATTTTCTTTTTCTCTGTAGAGTATTTCTACTGAAGCTCCAAGTCGTGGCAGTGTGGAGCAGTTCAGCATGCTGGGGATGTGTATCACAGAAGAAGTGAAAAAGAGCAAGGGCTGGATGACAGCAGAGAACAGGGGGATGGGTTCTGTGAGGTGGGTGCTGAGAAGATTTGGGTGCTATGTCAGGATGGATGCTAAGAGAGATGGGTGCTGTGTGGAGGTGGATATTGAAAGACACTGGGTGCAATGTGAAGATGGATACTCAGAAGGACTGTCCGCTATGTAGAGATAGTATATGTATTTATGTGTATATAAGTGAGCTTCACGCACTCAGAAAGCAAGGGAAGGGCTGCAGCTTTGGAAAGGGGTCTTGGGGCTGTAGCTACAGGAAAGGGTCTTGGGAAGGGGTGCAGTTATGGAAAAAGGGGCAGTTGGTAACGGGGGCTATCAAAGCAAAACATGTTGTGTGTTGCAAGTTTTAAAAAACATTAAACAGGATTTTCACATTTACACAGCTTTTTTTTTAACTTTTTATACCAAAAATGTGTTTATAAATGATCACGTATATAGTTGTTGTAATTGCGAGTTTGTTGGTAACACTATGTTAAAAGTTACGGGTTGCGCATGCGCAATTAGTGAAAGTTACGGGTTTGACGGGGGCTGCAATGAGCGCCAAAGGCCATAAAGTAGAGGGAGAGGGGGAGAGACTCCGAAGGCACTCATTGCGGGGCACGAAAGTTGTGGGTTGGCGGAGGCTTGCAATGAGTGATGATGCCGCTCATTGCAGGGCTCGCGATGAGCTGCAACGGCGCTCATCGCAATGCCTGTCAAGTAGAGGGGGGGAGAAGCTCGCAATGACGCTGAAGGTGCTCATCGTGAGGCCCGCAAGTTAGAGGGGGGAGAGCCTTGCATTGTGTGACAAACAGCATTACCAAGCTTCAAATTATATTACCGTCATTTTTGAAGGGCAAGTCGCTAGTTATATATAATGATTATGATTGAAAGACTGTCAGCAAGTCACTGTCTGAGAGCTAAAAGCATGACACTGATAGTGTAAATACATTGCACTTAGCTTACAAAATGCAGTGCTGTAGTTGTACTGGATGACTGGTTTCTGGAGAGTATATGGGGAAAGGAATAGGTTCCAGAAACTGTGAGGCTCTTACAAGAAATTAAGTGAAACCTTTATGTGAAAATTACGTTGAGGAGGGTCCAATTAAATCAACCTAATTAAAACATGTTATATAAAATTAAACATTTCACCTTAAGAGTCTCTTTAATAATACACAATTAGGAACAAAGCTGAGAAATAGTATTTTTTCAGACAAATACAGATACAATTTGTATGTAACATACAATTACAGCTAGATAGAAAACAGATAGCACCGTTAAACATTTATTTCTCAGCAAAAAGTTTAATACTATATGATGTAATGCATTTTAGTATCTTATGCAAATTGTAAATATAAAACTCAAAATTCTCAAATATTGAAAAGCAAGTCCATTTTGCTATCCATCTCTGAATATATATAGCTTGTGATTTTGCTGTAATTTTCTTATATGATATTTCTTTTGCAGAAGCTGATGATATTAGGAAATACAATTATTACTTTGTCTACATTAGCATCAGTTTAACTCAGAATGATCTCTGAAAATAATAGCACTAAATACCACTCTCAATGTCTGTCTCATTATGCACAGCTTTATGTCAGCACATATCCCACACTAATGGCATTTTACTGAAACAGCACATTCTGTATTATTTTGCTATATTTTTGGGAAAAAATATGTTTTACTTTTTGTTTTCTATCTATCTATCTATCTATCTATCTATCTATCTATCTATCTATCTATCTATCTATCTATCATCCATTCACCTTTCTAAATACTGTACCTGGAATATAGATACCATACACGCATATTTATTGAATTCATAACATCACAGCTCTTTCTAACAAAAGTTAGTTTCCATGTATTTAATTCAAGGTTTGTTATAACAAATTAAAATAGAACACAAACCAAAATAAAGGGAGAGGTGCTTTAGAAATCAAAATGAAGCTGTTAGAGCTGTCAAACCTTATGAGGTACCACCATACCTAATACAAATGAAAATAAAAGAAGGAAATAAATGGCCATCCTTCAAACTAACAAATACACAACATACAGTTTAATGCCATAAATCAGCTAAATAGATATATTGCATAATTGTAATAAGGCAACACAAGTTTGCATTATAACACACATATTCTCCGATTCAATAAGCTTTGCAGCGGTTGAAAAGCAAATCACTGAAGATGTATATTTCCTATGGGGAATATGTCATCAGAGTCAGTGTGAAGCTTAGGGAATCTACCCCACAGTGCTTACACCTATTGCAAAATGAATATAAAATTTCCACTTATTTATCTTAATAAATGCTTGATTATCCAGCTTTTTAATTATTACTACTCTGAGCATCTAATTGTATGTGACTCTGATACATAGTGATGCCGTTAGTGAGTGATAACCAGCTCATTGAGTGATATGATTGTATGTGAGATCATATCTGTTAGTTACTGTATGGGTTACCTTTTTTCCACAGTACATATTTAATTTCCATCACTTCCATCATCCCATCATTTATTTTTGTCAAGATTACCCCATATTACATTGTATTTTTTCCAGTTTCAAATATAATATGTGCTAGTATATAAGGCACATCTGAATGTAAGAAGTATTGGAATGAGAAATTCAGTACATTTTCTGCGTAAATGCTGCCATAAAGTACCATGGCGCCATAAAGTGAAACGCGTCAAAGCATCAACCTCATAAAAGCAAGTCAGTTTTATCGGAAACAAACTTTGCACAGAGAAACACGTGGATTTTTACAAAAAAACTGATGTAAACACTTGATTTATAACATTACTTTAATATATGCTTATATTTAACTGATAAAATGTTGTGTTTTGAAGATAAAATGACAGATTTGTTTCTCCTCTTCTCTCTCCCCACACATACATATGGAGGAAAAAAAACATAGAAAGCGACCAACTGAAGGCAGTGAATAAGAGGTGAAACCACCAACAGCACCCAAGAAGCACATCAGTTGTTAGAATATTTGTTAGAATTATAATTTTTGTCTATAAATATGTGAAAAATGTAAAATAATTCCCTGTAAACCTGTTTCTATAAGAAGTTTGAGTTTTCACTTTGATCTCTCTGAGTTTATTTGTGGACTTCTGCATGTCTGAATTGCATTGTTTAGGGTTTGTTTATTAGCATTGTGATGTGCTGTTAAATGACCAATGTAATCATATTAATTCTATATTGTTTTTTGAATAACTAAATTTTCATATTGGTAATAATGCTTAAAAAAAAAGCAAAATAACAAATAGAACATTTACATTTTTACCATTTTTATATGTAATTTTTGCTTATACCATTTTGCTTTCTGCTTTGCTATTGCATGTTACTTTCTGACACCCTGTTTCTGTTTCCCTGTCAAAATAATAAGCCTTTATTTAATCTTGCTGAGAGCACTGGCATTTGTAACTGCCGCATTCCCACTGTGCAGAAGGACAATTCCTATCTATCCCACTTTAGTAAGTCAGTCTGCTGAAGCCGAAATGGTAGATTAACCAGAAGCATAAATGCATATAAATATAATAAATTAGAGGCTGTATTTTTTATTTTAAAAATTGTCATGTTTTTAAGTGTTTAAATTTAAAAAATATGGCCACAGTGATCCTTTAACAGTTTGTTCCATTTATTCCTAGCAAGGATATTCATTTTGTTTCTATTGCAAACAATTTTATAGGAAATCATGTGACCCCCATGAATTGGAACCTTGTATAGTTAATAAATATCAAATCCAAATAAAAGGGATTTATTATGAGTAGGTCATGTGGTTATGGTGAAATTGATATTGAGAGAGTATTCTATAATTACACTAAAGAAAGTGAGGAAAAAATTACAATATGCAAAATAGTTTTCTTGGTAATCAGGTCCATATTTAATAATTTCTGCAGCTTTTTGCCATCCTAATGCACATTTTAGTTAATTTCATTTCATTTTAAGATATTTTGATTAATGACAGTGAGAAAGGAAGGTCATTAAATACTTCCTTGTGAAGTAGGCTAATTTTTCCATCTGAAAAAGCTTTCTCAGCTTTTTTTGCTATGAAAATGAATGAAATGAAAATGTTTAAGCTGATGCAAATATTTTTTTGCAAAATTAACCATACGCATGCTAAATATTAAGTGGCTATGAGCAATAAACAGTTCTGAGGAGGTTGACAAAATGGTACAAGTCTTTATATAGGACTAGACCTTCAAAAAATATGGGAATAACATTTTAAGGCTGAAAATGCTGTACCTTCGGCGCTGATCGCGAACCCCATGCTGAGCGCCCTTGGTGCTCATTGAGAGCCTTTCCCTCCATCTACTGTACGGGCCTTTGGCGCTCATTGCTTGGCTCTCCTCCTGTCTACTGTAAAGGCCTTGCGATGAGCGCCGAAGGCTTCGCCGCTCATTGCAGGCCTCCTTAACCTGCAACTTTTGTGCTTGGGAATGCCATGTGTCTCTTGCCACCATCTCCCCCTGTTCCTTCCCTGTGTCTTTCTCCTTTGTGTGTCTGCTGAATCTTTAAATGGCGCGCCCTGACTCCTGCGTGCCTGGCGTTGTTCAGCCTCATTTTGATCCTGTTAGAGAAATTTTACGTTTTTTCTGACAAATTTTTTTTTTTGCTTAGCCATTTTTCGATTTACGAAAAACGCCAAATATGGCTCAAATTTGCTTGCAACCTCACTTCCAGGCTTCCTCGCTCTCCCCATGTGCTGTGTGTGAGTGTGTTATTATATTTTTTATTATTATTTGGCTTTTTTGGGGGTCTTTTGAGTAACGCGCTTGAAACAGTTTTGCCCGTTAAAATAGTAACCTCGCGATCAGCGGCAAAGTGCTCCGTTTTTCATCGGCTGGTGCAGTCATCAACATGAGCGCCGCCTAACTGTTTTAAAGTCCTTCTGCAGTTATTGCAGCCTAACTAACTCCCTCGCGCCCTGCAATGACCACCTACGGCACTCATTGCAGTCTAAGTCCCACGGGCCTTGAGATGAGCGCCTGGTAATTTTATATGTGATAGACGAGAAATGGATGACATCGAAACATTGTAATATATTAAGGGATATAGTAAAGTACAGGAGTGGAGTAAGACTGAGAAAGAAAAATGAATAATAGAACAGGAGTTCTTGATTTGAACATGGATTGTGATATCTTGTGTAAATGCTATTTTACAGAAAAGGTGGTAGAGATGAGGCATCAAGACACATGAAGTTAAACATGTTTAAAGGACCACTGCATTTCAAGAAAAAAAATCAAGTATGTACAAAACTCACAATATTAGCAGCTGTGTAAGCCATGTGCATAAAACATTTTGTGATAAAATACGATTTTTTGAGTATATGAATCCATTTTGTGTTTGTTACATCTTATCCTTGGAGCTGAACAATGAGGTTGTGCATTTTGTCTATCAGGGGAGAGAGGGTTGGGGAAGTAGGGTAGAGAAATCCTAGAGATCCTTTGTTAAGATAATTAGATAAGAATTAAACTGACACCAACCCCTTCCCACTCATTGGCCCAGAATTAGGCTCCTTGCTTCAGGAAATGCAACCATAACTCTCCAGAAATGTAAACACTCTCTCACATACAGCTTCAACTTTGTATCATGGATTTCCCCAGGGAAGAGCATGGGCTTCAATATTTATTTTTGCTAATAAAAAAATGTGAAAAGGTATTTTTTTATTGTGCAATGTTCCTTTAATAATGGTTGGGATGTACACTAAGGGCTAATAAGGCACGACTAGAAAGTCCAGATAAGTGTATTGAGTCATATGTGCTCTCAACATATAATGTTATATATTTATTCTACTAATGGATTTTGAAAATGTCTGAACAAAAAATATCTCAGTCATCATGTAATCACAATGTTTATAATGTCATGAGGAACAAATAACAAACAAATAGGTCATCCATTCAAAAGTCGGTCAAAAATATATGTCATAAAAGTTGACATTTCCAAGTGAACGACAGCTTTTCTCAGGGTGATTTAACAAATGTGTAATGTCCTCCATTACAAGTATCTGACATTACATCAGATGTCAAGCACAACACATTAAATACTTGCAGAGCCCACATACTTGTAGATGGAGACAACACATCAAATAACCACAGATAACCAAAACCTAGGAGAATCTATGAATCACAGAACCACATCTCCCTCACTATAAGTATGGCAGATGGAAATGATCATACATTCCATGGGGCTTCATAACGTTCATAACATGCAATGAAACATTTCTTCAGTTCTTTAAAACATTATACTTCTAATTTAAGTTTTCAAAGTTACACTGATTTACTTATTTCGAATTTTGACATCCCCTTCTGGGATCGCTACCTTGTCTTGGTGAAGGGGCTTGTGTACCTCAATGAATTGGTGAACTATACCATGTAGGGTCACCCAAGATGGGCAGGTCATAGCAGAGAGGTCAGACAAATTGCATTCCACTGGAGACAGAACTGGCAGTCCACTCCAGTATCTTTGCCAAGAAAAGCATATGGATAAGCACAGCCAGAAACACAGACAAATATGCCTAGGTCATGCAGTCCATATGGTCACCAAGAGTTGGACACGACGGAAGGACTGAACAACAACAACAATTCTGATATATTGTTGATTAACTATCAAATTAATAAATGACACTCTATTACATGAGTGCTACAGTGGTCCTTTAAAGGGGCATTGCTGTCAGCATTAATCCTGCATTTTATAATTGGGGAACCCAGGGATTTTTCAAACACAAACCAAGTAAGAATGAGCATGACTCACTCCATATTTCACTGCATTTTGCTTAAGAAGACCATTGGTTGCATGGGTTACTCTGTGTACATATTAAACACATTACATTTAGGTCTACCAAAAACAAAGCCGAGGATTAAATTTTTCTGGACACACACCATGACATGTCTGTATGATCAGCTCAACTTGTCATATTTCATTTAAGATTCTGACAAGTGTTTTGCAGCTAGCTGACATGGAGCAGCCCAGAAACCTTAGTGACAACACTTGTATTGGTTTCTCTGTTAAATAATATATTTTTATACATTGTAAGATGTTATAATCAGTGCTTTTTGTCAGTGTATTTTCCATGTGATTTGACTAGTATAAGTATATAAATATAATATAGCTTACATTTTTATCATATTTTACTTCTGGAAGAAACATGTATTTTGCATACTTATTTTCAATTATTATTTTCATATTTTCCTCACAGGAAATATTTGACTGACTGTACAATGTTATTCTGTTTGAATGCTATCAATCCTAACTAATAGCTGTCCAAATGCTGTGTTTTTTTGGCAGATTTGATTTGAAGCTGCCATTCATTTTAATTTTTTTGTCAATTTTGTTTTCATTATCGCACATTGTTATCATTATGGCATCTATTACCTGGTATAGGTCAAGGTACATGATTTCATGTCTACTGAGTATATCTCTTTTTGACAGTGGTTAAATGCAGTTGTCTGCCTTTAAAATACATGTTAAAGAGTATATATATATATATATATATATATATATATATATATATATATATATATTACATAACAATTCAACGTGACTGGACTGCCCACTTGGCCCTTTATAAATGTGTGCAGGTTGCTGCCAGTCAATCAGAAGGCAATCCGTGTTACATGAGTTCAGAGACAGAAGAGTGGTGGTGTGTGGGTCTAGAGGAAAAGAAGGTAAATGGAACTAGCAAAATGGCAGTTGGAGAGTGAGATTCTGCTGAGTTGATGCGATGAGGCCCACTGGTATTAGCAGAGGCCCTCGCAGAAGTGACTGCTTCAGTGCTGATGGTAGATAGAACTGGCAAAATGGCAGTTGAAGAGTGAGATTCTGATGAGTGGATGGTATGAGGACCAGTGGTGTTTGTTGAGCCTCTTGCAGAAGTGACTCCCTCAGTCCTTATGTTAGATAGAACTATATGTAGAGTCTTTGATCCCGGATCAATTGCAAGCCCCCATCTCGCGGCATAGAGGCCGTATGTCTGCGGGAGTGCTGCGGGCTCCTGTTCGTCTCCGAAACCAGAGATATTCAAGAGTTCAAGTTACGGGCCGAAGCCTCAAGCTCGTAAGCTTGGTTTCACCTGTAATGCTTCCGGCTATCCTATCTGATGAAGCGAGCCACAATCAATGCAGGCCGTAAGTTGCGATCCCGTCACCGGTCAATTAACCACTAGGAAGCGGAGAACGCCAATCAACGCTGCAAGAACCAGTTTAAAAGACTGCGAAAACCGTAAATTCTTTGAGTGTGCTGTAGCTGAAAAAGTCCACACACAGGTCTAGGCATTGGTAGGTTTTTGAGAGAGATAGAGAGAGAGACAGAGACTGAGAAAGATGGAGAGTGTTAGAGAGAGAGATAAAGCGTGTTATAGAGAGATAGAGAGTGTTAGAGAGATAGTGTTAGAGAGAGAAAGATATAGAGTGTTAGAGAGATAGAGAGTGCAAGAGAGAGAAAAAAGAGAGTATTAGAGAGAGCAAGTGAGAGTGCTAGAGAGAGAAATAGAATGTGTTAGAGAGAGTGAGTGAGAGTGCTAGAGAGAGAAACACTGGAGGAGGAGGAGAGTGAGGAGAGGAGGAGAAGAGGAGAGGTAGAGTTATGTAGAGAGGGAGAGGAGTAAGCAGGTCAGAGAGGGAAGGTACACGTAAAGGAGAGCAGGAGGGGCAGAGGGAGGAGAGCAGAGGATCAGGGGCCTGATCCCTGGGGGAGGGTAGTAAGGATGAGGGGCAGTCCCCAGGGAGAGAACAGGGTGGCCAGGAACTCCAGGCACAGTTGGTAGGGCAAGAGGTTGTGGCAAAGCAGAGGGCCCACAATTATAGCCCAGAGGAGACAGAAACACTACTCAGGGAAGTCCAAGCCTGCTAGCATCATCCATGGTGGGAGGGATATGAGGCCTGCCGATAAGACACTTGCCTGGAATGAGGTGACTGCAGCTGTGGTGTCATTAGGGGTTGCAAACCGTGATGTCAAGTCAGTTAAACACTGATATAATAACTGCTGGATGAAGGTGAAGAAGAAGATGGCAGCCGAGGCCAGAGCAGCCCATGGGACTGGTGGTGGCTCACCACTCAACACCTACTGTGTCGTTGGAGCCAGCAGTGGGCCTTCCAGGACAGTTGAACACTGGCTTTCAGGAAACCCTGCAAAGTGAGTATCATATGCACCATCACACCCTTACATGAACCCCACACACATAGATAAATGACATACAATAGCACTATAAGATCTCTGGTTATGACTACAGATATTGTTCATGGGGCAGCAATAACCATGTCAATATTATTAAATATTATATTATTATCATATTATCATCATAAATGTTATTAATGAAATGTCTGTCCAAAACCTGTATTTAAAATGGATTATGAATAGTAGTTGCCTATGCAGTTTGTGTTAGTGTTGTGTGCTGCTTCTTAAAAGTTCATATAAAACAAGACAGTATAAATATCAATTGCACTGGTGTATTTTTTGTAATGAGTTCCCCTATCCCTATCTTCCCCATGTTACACTGCATGATTTAAAGCTGTGTAGCTTAACACTCCAACTGCTTGGAAGCTATCCCCAGCATTAAACGAGGTATAGCTGTAGATCCACAATGATTTTACATCCAAAAGAAAGTACATGTATGGGTGTGCACACTGCAGCATATGCTGATACAGACTCTGATGGACTGCATGTGCATGTCATGTACTAGCCTAACCTGGACCATGTCTCAGAAGCATGCATGTTAACACCCATTGCTGAGAATTGGTTTGAGAACCACTGCCCTAAGTCCTCCTCATCCACACTCAACAATGAATATTATTTTGTATTAATGTTGACATACTAATGGCTGGCTACAGAGTGTGTACACATATGGTTTTGTTGAAGATTTCTGCAATGAATGTTCAATGCGGTTTGAGGTTGAGATGAGGTGTTGCAGTCAATCCAAATAGTGCTCTGATTGATATCTTGTTCTGGTCTGAGTGTGTCTTAATAGCCCAATCTCACGACCATGCAGGCATGTTGCTCAACCTCCTCTTTCTGTGTCACATATTCTGCTAATCAATTTATTCTTTCAGAGCTGACAACACACTGTGTGTGAAATTGATCTTATGACATTTTCCATGATTATGTTCATCTATTTAATTGAACAGATATAGACAAGTGGCAAGTGCTATGCACATGACTGTTTTTTCCAATTACATGGAGTGATTTCTGATAAAAAAAAAATTCTCACCGGATTCTGGTTGCAGTGGTGTAGTGACTACATGTGACTCTGGTAGGTGCTATGCATCATGCTTATTCTAGACTATGATATTACCCCCTGTAGGTATTCATTTGTTCTCAAACACAACCTCTTGCTCTTCCGGTATCCACCCACACCACACCCATGATATTAATCCACAGTCTTGCCCATTTCTGCTTGTGCTCTGTGTATGAAATAAAGCTTTGTTATACCGTTCTTACCATGTTAGTGTGTTTTCAATGGTTGGGGTTATGGGACATTAACATACATCATGCGTCACATTCTCACATTCCTATATCTGTAAACTAATGAGGCCTAGTTACTAAGCAATAGATTGATACATAACATAACAACAATAATAATAGTAATAATATCAGGAGATATCATATAATAATAATTTCATATATAATAATAAAGGGTTAATACACATGCAAAGTGTAATTTGTGGAGATGGAGGTGAGTTGGCTGTTGCTCCACATGCCTCTGCACAGCCTCCATGTGTGTTTGCGGCCCTTCCTGATGTGTTAGAGTAGATTAGCCTCAAGGGTCAAAAGGAAGAATAATGACTCCTGAAATCAAACTGGTAGCACAGCAAAATAGACAGGGCCCTAGAACAAACCATAATCCCCAGCTCTTGGTACAGTATCAGAGGGCAGCAAAGCTACTCGTGCACTAATGCAAAATCTAAGTCACATGTGGCTTCAGCTACTCCCAGCAATGCCACTGCTGGGGATGAAAGGCAACTAACCTAGAAGCATGGGGTTAAGAGCCAGATGTCTGAGGCATATAGCATTGAGTTATACATGTGTTCTGTTGGAAATATAATGGGCCCTTCTAATTTAGTAGCAACCAGCCACATGGTTTCGCAAGGCCCATCCAGGCATGTGTGCTTACCCTCCCAAACTACTTCTTACTCTTTGCTACATTCTCGTTCTTGGATTACTACGCACTAATGGATTTATAGAAACATATTTGTACTTTTGTATCTATACAATACATCAGAATGTGTCTAGTATACTCATCACTCATATAATACTATACTATACTATATTATTGTTGGCCTTAAGGGATTCCCATGATAAGTGGATGTAGAGGCAAAAAGGTGGTAAATGTTGAGCCTCAATTGCCATTACTAAGAATCCATAGAGGCAGTGATAACACTATACACTAAGAAGTTATTTATTGTACAGGTGGTGCCTGGCCTTCCTTTACATAGATAGCGACTACTGCAATTCCCTTCTTGCTGGCCTCCCCATCTCTCGTCTGTCTCCCCTCCAATCCATAATGAACGCCTCCGCTAGACTCATCTTCAATACCAAACGATCAGTGTCTGCAGCTCCTCTCTGTCAATCACACCACTGGCTTCCCATAGCTTCCCGAATCACATTTAAAATCATGACCTTAACGCATAAAGCCCTCAACAACAGTGCACCCCCTTATATCTCTGCTCTTGTTTCAAAATACTCTCCCAACCGCCCCCTTCGTTCTGCTAATGAGCTTCTTCTTTCCTCCTCTCTCATCACCTCCTCTCACTCCCGTCTTCAGGACTTTTCTCGTGCAGCCCCTTGGAACTCCTTGCCTCGCTCCATTAGATTAACTTCCTGCCTCAAAACCTTTAAGAAATTACTAAAAACACACCTATTTAAAAAATCATATCACCTTCATCCTCTATAATTACAACTGCTCACTCCACAGCTTAATAACACTCCCACCCACAATCTACAGTACAGCTCAGAGACCCCTCCAATTGACTAAACAAATTGCATTTACGTTGCCATTTTGTATTTGTCACCCTCTTGTATCACACCTAAACCCTTAGATTGTAAGTTTGCGAGTTTTCAATTGTGTGTCCGTGTCTTGGAAACAAGCACTATGTACATTTGATTATATGCTCAAAAACAGGGCCCTCCATTCTTTAAGGTGTCTAGTTTGTTTTTTGCCATGTACTAACCCCCTGTACAGCGCTACGGAATATGTTGGCGCGATATAAATAAAGATAATAATAATAATAATAATAATAGCGAATTGCTGTTGAATATTAGGTTTAATATTAAAGTCTCAAACGACTATGCTCTGAACACTTTGTTTGCCATTCACCTGGAAACAACGATAAGACAGAACCTGCTTAACACATACTAAGAATGTACTGCACTTTTCTATACTTACTTTTTAAACTAGATAAAAATCAGTGATCCTCCTCCTACATTCTTTCTTTCCACTTGTCTTTTCCATCTTGTTTTTTCAACCTCATTCCCCATTTTATTCTGATATGGCAGCGGCCCACATATTCAAAGTATTATTAAAAAATATTATCATGGATATTAGTATTAATAATATCCATGATAACTGTCCAATAATTCAGATATTTTTATGCTGATGCCCCAGGAACAGGTAGCCTCCCGGACACAATTATAGCTAATGGCTGCAAAGGGCTTCTTGGTATTATTTTTGACAATAGCGGATACTGCATAGTATCAGTGTTTACAGAAGAGCACAAACATAAGTAATTTAAAGGACCAATGTACAATGAAAGAAATATATATGTGGGAAACCACTGAGTCTGACTAATAGCAGTGATTAAGCAGTGAGAAGATAATAAAGCCCATTTTAAATTAAATAATAATTTGATGCTTCTGCTTCCAGGCCCCTTAGGAGGAATAGTGTTTCAATTCCAGTTCCAGTTATTATTATTATTAACCATTATTTAGAATGCGCCAACATATTCCATAGTGCTAAACAGGGTAGATACAAGTCATTTTTTTTAAATATTACAAAATAATAGAGGGCTCTGTTATTGAGTTTAAAATCCAGCATACAAAGTACTTTCTCTAAAGCATCCAACAAGATTGAAAAATCGCAAACTTACTGTCTAGAGCAGGGGTTGTCAACCTTTTAATAACTACTGCCCACTTTTGATGGCAACATTTCCTTACTGCCAACTGATGTCACAGTAATTCTCTTTACCCTTTGTAATTTCTGGTTGGATAAATCATATGACCCTAGCTATGTATCACCCTGTTCTTACTAGATAGGGATCCGGTCCTGACTGCTGTCCCTAGACTTTCTCACCAGCTCTCCAACCAGTCTTGTCAGAGACACCACCTAGCTATTACCCTGTTGCCCACCATGAAAGCTTGAATCACCCATTAGGGGGTGATAGGGACCAGGTTGACTACTACTGGTCCAGAGAGTTTGGGTAAGGTGTGTAAAAGTGAAGTACAAAATATTACCTAAATTAAGGCTGAAGCTGAGAGCCAGTGATAAGAGAGGAGGAAAGAAGAAGGTCATTAGTTATCTAAAAAAGTCTCCTGAACTCTCTGTTCAAATTCTGCTTCATCAATAGACAAACAAAACATCCTCTTGATCTAGCTCTCAGGAAAGGATATAACAAAGACAAAATGGAGTCTTTTTTTCATTCTGATTTTCAAAAAAAAAATGTTTTTATGAACATGGCTTACGCAACCGCTGATGTTAGTTACATACTTCACAATTAAATATGTATTTTTCTTGAAATGCAATGGTCCTTTAATTACTCAGGTGCAAGTGCAATTTGAAATCTGGTGTTAATAATCAAAGATAACCAAAGCTCTGTAACATCACAAAGAGTTATAAAAAAGATCAAACAATGACAAAAATGTACAAAAATGCATAAAAAACAAACATTTTTTTCTCCTTGTTGCAATCAAAATATGATATTTCCCCTTGATTCATATATCTTACTGTGTGTAATTAGACTACTGGGAACAGAAACAGATAAAACAAAAAAGATGACTGAAATTTGGATTTCAAATTAACATTTCAATCTTGGCAACCCAACACAGTGCTTCTTTTTTACAGGAGCACAAAGAAAATGAAATGCGTGTATTCTATTTTAGGAATGCAGCTGAGTTAAACACGTAAACCCTTGTGCCGGCTACTAAATTATTTCACTTTCCTGAGTGAACCTGACTGGTGAAGATAAGGAAATGACTTTCTTGTGTGTGATAAGAAATAAATAAACTGAGCCACAAGATGGCAATGTTAGCGCTGTGATGATGATACACTGTATTGCACTCAGCGCCTGCAATCACTTTCACAAAGAATGCTTTCACATTATGCTTTGTCCTGTTTATCGTACATTCTTTTTCCTGACAATGAATTTTAATGCCCCACTTATTACAGTATTGTCTCTTTCCAATCTTCTCTGTTTTTTAACAGCCATTTATTGCAATTTTGCCCCCTGGCTACTAAGACTATGGAGAGTGGGAATGGCCAGAAATCAAATTAGAGATTATTGAAAAGGTCAAAGTATCTTTCACGCAATACACAGGTTATATCAATTCTGAAAGCTCATTCTGGTGTCAAAGGTCACAACGGAAAATGGAAATAGCACAACATGAATCCTATTGTGTCTCATTATTCCACATCAGAGGATTGTGACCTTGTGAATGAGCATATTGTTCTCTCTGTCAGTGAGCTAGTGCTTTTCTGGGACATGAAGAAATATTCTAACTAAAATTCTACTATTTGAAGTTTGTAAAGTTTTGAAAGTATGGCAACATGTGAAATAGGTGCTCTTGTTTTGTTAATAATTTCAAAAAAATAAAAATTATTCTTTTTTTATTCTGCATCAAATATTATCTTTAAATTGTCAGGTGTTTTGTTTTTTTATATTGTTTTAATAATTTCTAAATAATTAATTTTATTATATATCATTAGGATAATTTCAGTTTTTGTAGACCTTATTGAATATTTACATTTATATGTCAAAGATTTAATAAGTATTTCCTTTTAAATGCTTCTCCCACATGGAATATGCAATGGCATGTTTAATATAAAAACAAAGCCCATTTTTTTATCAACATTTCCCCCAAAATATAGAGGCCCTAAGCACTTATAAGATTTTGGTGCCCCCATATATATGTAATATATGTACCTTGAACATATTGAGGTCACACTCGAGCACGCAGCTTATATTCCTTCCTGACTTACATAGATGTGCACACATTCAAACGCAAGGGAAGCTTTGCTCGTACGTCCTTTCCCCACTGTGGCAAGTAGAAGACTGGCTGGCTTGGTATGCCAGGGATGCCAACTGATGTTGGTAACAACAAGTAGAACCCCCACAAAAAAGCTAAATTCCTAACCATTGCATGTTACAAGTTTCACTTTTTATGGCTAAATCCCATTTTTAAAAAATAGCTAAATGCCTATTCAAATTATGTTATAATTTTCAAACAACAAAAGGGACATGACAAAAAAATCTAATTAATTCAAATTTAAATGATGCCCCCTTCCCTTGATGCCATAAGCATGTGCTTATTTTGCTTAATGGTTAATCCAGCCCTGATTACAGGACATAAATAAACTTGTTACAGTTGTGCATTTTGTAACTAGGCAAACAAGACAACTATCTAGGACGCCTCACTAGGTTGTTTTTGTTTCACACATAGACACGGCCTTCTCAAGCCAGGTAAAATGAGCATGTTCTTTTGTTGGGGAAGCATCATGGAGGAGGTAGGTATAAAGTGCAGGCTTGAAATGAGCTGCACTAAAATAAAACAAACAAGTTCACAGTGTCTACACCACCCTTCTCCATACTGACATGCAGGAGGTATCAGGTCATTACAATGCATCTACCTCTCACTTTAAGCCTACTAAGCTCTCCTGCTCCCTCATGTCCTGAAATAATGATAATAGCTTACTGACTAACTTCTCTCAAATGCACAGCATGCTCTAGCTCCTCTTATTTATGGGACCACAGAATGACCAACTGAGATTCTGCCTTCTCATATCTGGTGAGTAAGTAAAAGCCGTTGTCTCTTGCCCTTACATGTAAGAGGAATTTTGCTTTATATTGTGGCTTGAATAAGCATGTCTGATTTTTTTAAATATGTTTTATATGTTTTTATTTTTTTATTTTGCCTGTATCTATTTAAATATGCCCATCCTCTATTTTCCTGAGCATTGTTTTGTTTTCCAGAGAGTACTTTTATTTAGTTTTTTTACATATGTGCTCTACATATGTATCTGTACTACAGTCCATTAAACTACATTCCTTAATATTAATTAAAACAATTTTTTTAACTTTATTGAAATTTTTTCATATAAGCAAATCATAAGCAAAAAATAATTATGAAGAAAACATACACAGAACAGAAAAATTAAATTAAAGGAAAACTATAACATAAATTATTTGTATGTTGTCTTATATTACAGTATACTATAGATTATAATATTACAATCTATATTTAATTTGTAACAAAAAAGTGTAAAGTGTCAGGTTCATAAATCAAGTTTCTTGTGCCTTATGTTACATGACACATTAATGTCCATGTCATAATGCTAATTTTGTTAAGGGTACTCATTTATCTCACTTATATTGAGATATTTATAGTGAGATATTTAAGCCTATAATCTCTTTCTGTAAGAAAAAGGGACAGTTTTAAATAGTATATCATATAATGTTTAGAACACAAATATGTTTATACAAATAACATGCTACCTTTTACTATAGCCACCATTATGAGGTAATTACAGTGAAATATCAATAAAGTAACAAATTACAGATTACATTATATTATAAACAGTTTCTTTATTTTTATTTCTGCCTATTATTAAGCAACCTTATCTATTTCAAAGTAGTATATATATATATAAATATATATATATATATATATATATATATATATATATATATATATACACAGTGGTACCTTAGAACTCAACTGTAATCTGCTCCAGTCAGCAAGTTGAGTTCCATAAAAGGTTGAGTTCCAAGCAAGTTTTTCCCATAGGGATCAATGTAAATTGAAATTTTCCGTTCCGGACCCCAGAATTTTAACATTTTATTTTGAACTGATGGAGTTGGTTATTGATACAAAACCTTAAAACTAAACAGATATAAAAAAAAACAATAATTAGATAAAATAACTTCACTTTAACTGTACTGAAAGGACTTGAGGGCCCAATGGGATGGTGGTGATGTAGAGGAGGAGAAGGAGAAGAGAGAGGTTATTGCTTGTAACTTAGGTCTCATATAGGCACAGGATACATCTTGATTCTTGTAAACACAGACTGTGCTTGGGCTCTTGTAGGCACTAACTACACTATACTGCAGTACAGAACTTTATTTCACTTCCAAAGAGACAGGGTGGTGGGAGCAAGTAGAGTCCCCAGCCAAGGCAGACAAGTCAAGTATCAAACATTTTGAGTTCTGAATTTATTTTCATACACGCAAATTATAAGCAAAACAATATGAAGAAAACATAGACAGGACAGAAAAATAAAATTAACGGAAAACTAGAACATACAGTATTTTCATGTTTTCTTATATTGTCTTTATTTCTCCAGGTGCAGTGCTTTGTATTATTACTCATAAAGTTCAAGGGAGAATAATAAGTATTGAGACTTACTGCTGTAAAGGGTTGTTCTACTAAATTAGTATTATTATTATCCTTTCATTTTAATGCAGCAGCATATTATGTAGCACTATACAGGGTTAAGTACTGTAGAAGGCAAAACAGTATTAACACATTGGGAAGCCCTGTCTTTGAGATTAAAATCAAACATACATTGCACTTTTTTTCCAAAGCACCCTACCACATTGAAAATGATCAAACGTACCTAAAGGGTTTGGGTATGACACAGGAGGGTTATAGATGCAAGGTGCCAGTGTCTAAGGCAACAGACCCGAGCAAGTGGCGGTGGTTGTGTGTTACATTTTAGATTGTAGGTGTGAGTAATATAATGCGGTAGAGTTTGCAGTGTTTTTAGTGAGATTTTTGAAGGGTTCGAGGTAGGAAGATAGTCTAATGAAGCGAGGCATGGAGTTCCATAGAGTAGGGGCAGCAGGAGAAAAGTCCTGAAGGCAAAAGTGAGAGGAGGAAATAAGAAGATCATTAGCAGAGTGAAGAGGGCCATTGCAGGAGTATTTTGAGATGAGAACAGAGCTATAAGGGGGTGCAGTGTTGAGGACTTTATACTTTAGGATTTTTAATACTTAGAGCTTAGGAATTTAAATTTTATTCTAGAGGCTAGGTTAACAGAAAGGAACTGTAGACACTTAGCATTGAGTATGGTAGATGAGTCTAGTGGAGGTGTTCATTATTGACTGAAGTGGAGACCGGCAAGGGCGAGTTGCAGTATTCGAGACAAGGTATGATGAGAGAATGGAATAGAATTTTAGTTGTTTCTAGTGTAAGACAGTGACGTCTTATTGAGATTTTTTTGTGTGAAAATGACAAGATTTTGTTATTGAGTGTATATGAGAACTGAAAGTGAGGGCAGTGTCCAGTAGAACCCCAAGACCACAGGGGTGGAGGTGGGAATGATGATGACATTGTAAACCGTGAGATACATTTGAGAAGTGGATGCTGTAGTAACGGATGGGAAGATTAGGAGCTCAGTCTTTGACATATTGAGTTTGAGCTGACAGGTGGAAAACCAGGAGAATATGCTTGAAACTGGTACTAGAAGAGTGGGGTATAGATCTGGTACAGAGGTAGATTTGAGTTTCATCTGCATATAGATGATACTGAAATCCAAAGATTTTTTATTAGAGTTCCAAAGGAGGTTGCATAGATAGAGAAGAGGGTGGGCCCAGCACTGAACCTTTGGATGTGCCAACAGAGTTAGAGGATTAGGCGAAGAAGAAGTGCTAGAGAAGGAGATGCTAAATGTTCAATCTTCTAGGTAGGATGTGAACCATGAGAAAGCTGTGCCATGGATGCCAAGAAAGTTCAGAATTTGGATTAGAAGAGGGTGGTCAATTGCATCAAAGGCATCAGAGAGATCCAGGAGAATTAGAACAGAGAAGTGACACTTTGACTTGGCGGTGGAGTGTTTGGGCCAGAAGTAAGATTAGAAGGGGTCAAGAAGGGAGTTGGAGGAAATTGAGTAAGGCGATTGTAGATGAGTAGCTTGAAAAGTTTTGAAGCCAAGGGAAGTAGAGAGATAGGGAGATGGATGCAGAAGCAGTCAGATGAGAGTTTCTTAAGAATGAGTGTAATTATTGCATGTTTTAAAGACAACAGAAATTTGACAGTGTTTATGGAAATGTTAAATCGATGTATGAGAGCTGGGATACGTGTGGTAGGGAAGCGAGGAACAGCTGTGATGGAATAGAATCATGTAGACAAGTTGTAAACCGAGAGGTGGATAGTAGATCAGAGACTTCGTTCTCAGTTACAGGTTTAAAGGATTACATTGTGCATCTGGGTGAATAGCCAACCTAGCCCTCCTCATAGCCTTGATTATAGTCCTGATGTATTGGAGGTGGTCTTCCTAGGTATTACTAAAAATAGCAATATAATCTAGGTAAGCATGAGCAAACCCCTGGTGTCCTTGTAACAACTTGTCTACTAGCCTCTGGAAGGTAGAATGAACATTCTTAATCCCAAATGGAATCGCCTTGAATTAGTAGGACCCAAATAAGGGCTGTCTCTGCAAGATGAATTTGCCAATATCTCTTGGAGAGATCCAGAGCAGTTATGTACTTAGCAGAGTCACAACTGGGTTTTGGGAGGCACATGGGGTCCCTTTGCCACCCCATTTCCTAATGCCCAGAGCTTTACTGGACTATTGTGGACTGGGTATTGGCCCTGGGATTTGGGAACTTCCCTTGGTTAAATATGATTACAATATTATATGTATTTTGGTTTATGAGTATACTAGGTTTTGTATGGTTTAGATTTTCATGGTACCTATGCTACCTGTGATCATGCCCAGAGAGTTTGCTAGAGTAATTTGCCTAGGCCTGAGGTGACAAGTTCCTGCTCTGCGCAACCCAGTGGGACATATATATTTTATATTGTTTATGATTGGATATACATGTTGTTTCATGTTACAGGTATTGTTGTAAATAACATATTGTTTATCCTGTAAGTGATTGAGGTATGGACATGATAGAAGTAAACCCTAAGTTCTGGGGAAATGTACAGAAAAGGTCCCACAAGTTAGTGCAATGCAGACTAAACCCTGTACTAATAAAATCATCCAAGGGTGTTTTGCGCATTGCACTTTTATGCAAGCACAATTATGGGCTCTGGGATGCACCCCAGTAAGGGCTATAGTAAAAACTTTATAAGATGCTCTGCAGAATATTACAGCTATTACATAGCTCCCACCTGCCAAGACCAGCCAGCTGGCTTTCCCTTCAGTTAAGTGATAAGTCAACACTCTTGAACTGCGACCCCGGCTATTACAGAGCAGATGGTGCTTTCTTGCACATACACCTGAAATGCTCTGTTTGACATGTAGGCATGCTTTCCTGAGGCAACTAAAAATGCACATTGTCCTGATTGGGGAATCTTAATTTACATGTACGTTTTCACCCATTGTTTAACAGAATTGCACAGTTCTCTGAATGGTTATTCTTCACTAGAGAAACTGTATAAAAATGTACATAGTCATTATAAAATGTGGCCTGTTGGGATTCACATAAAAATTGTGTGAGTGTCTTATTGGGTGATGGTATTGGAGAGTGGTTATATCCTATGACCACTGGTTTCTTGACTGTCAATCTCATGGAAGCATTCTTGGGCATTTTCCCTGTTTCTGTAGCAGAGATGTACAAAGAACTCCACGATTTTGCTGGGTAGGTTACTATCAAGTCTAATTGAAGAAAGCAGATCATGACACGCAGCACCTAGGCAGTTCAATTACTCCTCCATGCGTGGAATAGGGTAAGCATCAGTTTTTGTTCTTTTATTAAGTTTATGATAATCCACACAGAAATTAGCTGTTACAACTTTCTTAGGCACCAATGCTAATGGTTAACCCAGGGGCTATTAGACTGTTTAATTACTCCTAATTGCAACACCTTTCTCAACTCATCATATACAGTAGTCTTCACTGCCTCTGGGACTCGGTAGGAGAGTTGCTTCAGGGGAGGAAATGTTCAAGTAAGGACCTCATCTACAGCTAAGAAAGCAAGGGTGTTGACTAACTGAGCTTTCTGGACTGAGTTTAAGTTGACCTGTTTCATTGAGTATCCTGAGTCACTGCAAAGCATATGGTCAACAAGTTCTGGAGTAATCTCTAGTATTCTTTTAATCTGTTTATGTGGGCCACTCTGGTAACTTTGCTGTCAGGGTCTATGACCACTACATAGGTGTGGGGGTTCAAATTCTTAGTTATGAGGTAGGGACCCTCCCAGACTCCTTGTAACTTATCCTGCGGGTGGGGGACTACCATAACTACTTTCTACCCCACCCCCAGATCTCTGTCTTTAGTTCCTCTGTCATAATATTGTTTGGCTTTAGCTTGAGCCACTTGCATATGTTCCTTTACTAACTTAGTTAATATGTCCATTCTTTCCTGGAAAACCTGGACATATGAGTCTCCATAATCTACCTCAGGGTACCGGTTAGCATAGTCCACTATGGTTAGAATGAACTGCTTTCCAGGCTTACTAGTTAGCCAAGGATCATACAATATCTATAGCAATCCCAATTAACCCAAGGCCAGTAAAACACCCTGGTAAGGTGGTGATGGGTCTTATTAACCCCCAAGGCACCAGATAAAGGTACCTCATGAGCTAGTTCTAGCAATCTACTCCTTATCTCCTGGGGAATAACCATTTGCTTCCTAGTCTCCCCAGGACCATCTTCCTCTTGGTCCGAAGTGATCCAATATAGCAGTCCCTTGTCCCACACATATTAATTTCCCTTAGGACTCTTCTCCTGCTTCTCAGACCTCTGTCTAGCCACATCCAAGGTTCCATCTCTCTTCAATTCTACTTTTACTACATCCAAGGTCCCATCTCTCTTCAATTCTACTTTCTACTACACTGGCTCAACTAAGCCCCTGTTCCCCAGCAGGTAATGGATTTACCACAGTTTCCCTGTATCTGGCCTCGTCCTCTTCCTCTGGTCCAACCATGGCTGTTTTGGCTGCTTGGGCAAAGGGCAGACATAACGGCTTTCCAGATGTCCCAAGTCATTCTCCAGCAAGGGGTAGACCATGCATGACCCCCACTTCCTGATGTTTTTCCCAGTGCCCCAATCCAAACACAAGCGGACAAATGGGATGGAAAATATTTGCCTTCCAGTCAACATAACCTCCATCTGCTTGGTTAAAACTGCTCTGTGTGATACTAAATAGGGGTTTACCAAGATCACAAATACCCAGTATCCCGAAACCCATGGGTCTCCTTCCCTTGGACCATCACTGGCTGAAAATGTGGGGCCCTATTGTCCCCTAGGGACTGGGGCTTATCACCTGCTTCCAGACCTACTTCCCTTGCTGGAGCTCATCATCCAGCAAATGTTTTTCAAACATATCAGCCTTGGTAATTCCCACTGCCCTGGTAAAGCCTCTTACCCAAAATAGCTCAGTGAGGTCGGCAGTGGACATGCTCTAGTAGTTGTACATCCTGCTGTTCTTTACAAGGATTCCACCGTCTGCCACCAGCTGTTACTATCTACTCCTTGATTGGGCTTAAAAAGATTAGAATTGTAAGGTCTGTTGTATCTCTGCTAGCAGGATATTGACCAGTACCAGGAGAATGACCACCAGGAGCACCAATGATACCACAGGGAAAGGCAGGAGCTGTAGGAGTTACTGACTGTAGCTATTTTCCAAGGAAGGACCAGCAATAATACCCAAAACAAGAATTATTCTTCCCCCAGAATGAGACTCAAACATAGATTTTGTAAGTATAAACTGGAAACTGGTTTATTGGTCACCACACAACACATTTAAACATAAAATCATCCAATCATAACAAGCCTCATCCTCCAGTAAACATTACCCTAGCAAATCCCCATATCCATACCCTGTCCATCAAATGATGTCATCCTCCCTGATCACCCCCTGTAGACCAGGAGCCTAACTGATTGATTATATTGATCCCTTCTTTGTTCCAGTCCTTCTAGGAGGGTATCCAATCAGAACAATAGTACAGACACCATGTCTGACTACCTATGTGACCCTCCACACTCACCCCTACCCAGATCTATCTCCCTTTAAAATAGTGGAAACTACTCATCTTTCTGTGCCCCAGCTTCCCAATACCAGGACCTAGCTCCCCATTGCCAGAGACCCCACATAATTTTTTTTATGAAAATCCCCCGAGAAAACCCAACACTTCAACACCAAACATGACCATGTGCAATTCGTACATAGATTAATACACACGGGAAAGACATAATTAACCATACCATGCACCATGGCTGTCTCAATGGCCATGTGGCCACAGCATCATAATTTGGAAAGGGAAATAATTATGCAGTATTAACCATTGCAAGCCCAGGGTCCCTAACATTTTAACAGGTCTAAAAGTCCATTGTTGCTTTGTTGAGAGGAGGCCGTATTTGAGCCATATTGAGAGGAGTGTTCATTTCAGATGTTTTTAATTATATTTGGATGACAAAGTCTTCATCTGTGAGACAGGAAGGTGAGGGTGGGCAGAGGAAACTATTGAATGTAGTTAACAAACATTTGAGGTGGGAGGACAGATTTGATATTAACTAAATATGGAATGGGGCCGTTGCACAAAAAAAGTCTGTATTTTTTTTATCCAAACTTCTTTGTTATAATATTTTTTTTTTTTTAAAAAGCTCATAGTGTTTTGTTAATCGAAAAAAATAATTAAAAATAATTTAGCAGTGTTTTTCAGGATGTTCATAGCTTGAGATGTTTTTTAAACACAACTTGGATTGTGTTTAAAAACAAAAACAGTAATATGGGTACAAGTCCCAGGGGAAGGGGAATACAAACACCAAAACAAAACATTCACTGGTACTAATACTTCCAAATACTGATGATTGAATGTTTTCAAGAACAGCATTTCATTATATAATAAATCTTCACCACTGCTAAAATCTCATTTATATAAGTTCAGAGACCAGGGATCCACGAGAATAAACTGTCTGTATCTCCAAAGTCACCAACCAAGTGAAAAGAAATAACTCCAATGCATTTTCTTAATTCTATACTGACTTCCTACATGTTGTTCTGCAGCACTTTACCTTGTGCTGGTTTTGATAGCTCATCGGTCTTCATGGTGCTCTTTGTTTAGACCTGCTCTCTAATAAACAAGATAGTTTAATTCCAGGTTGTAACACTATAAAATATGGAAAAGTCCAATACATGGAAGAGGGACTGTATTTACAAAAAGCTCCAAAGGACTGAGTAGAATTCAATCAAAAATAATACATTTTTTAATGAGAAACAACTAGGCAATAATGTCTATAAAATATAACCTTTATTATGTATGAATAAACATATTTAAAAATGTGAACAATTAAACATTTTTTAAAAACAAAACAAAATAAATATTTGCACTAATCAATTTTCTATATTATTTCATAGACTATAATAGTCACATGTTATTAGCAGTGGCTTAAATTAGGTAGTGCTACAATAATTGCAACTATACAATACTGCAGAATGATACATGGAACTTAAGCTTGTTGATGATAAGAGACTAATATGTGACCAAGTAGCAGTAATGTGAAATAAATCCAATAGTTTACCAATATATCAAAATTGTCAGATATATATGTTGAATGTAGCAAATAAACGTTTAGGGTTGGAGGACAGGTTTGATATTAGTGATGAGAAGTAGTGTCGTTTGGCAAGATTGAGGGCAGAGAAGTAGGAGTGCAAGGTAAACTTGTAGTGGAGAAAGTCTGCTGAGGTGCGAGATTTCCTCCATAGTCGTTCTATAATGTTAGTCTCAGAGGTTATTAACTTCAAGGATTACCACAGATCATCATTGGGTAACTGATTACAAAATAGGAATATATATGCTGTTTCAATTGCTAAAAAAACAACGTATTATTTAACACCTATTGGAGATTTATTTTAAGTTTAAAAATCCATTCTGCTTCCATGCAGAGTAACTTTCTTTTCCAATTTCCTTGGCATATGCCCTACTAGGCCTTATCTATCACTATAAAGGAAAGTCATCCGGGTCATTGCCATGGGTGTTTTTTCGTGGCAAGAAACTGAAGTATTCCCATAGTTAATTATAGGATGTATATGTTCTAACACACGTCTTCTTAGTTGTCTTATGGTTTTACAAATGTATCTAAGTACACACACACTGACAATATGATACACTATACCTACTGTGTCACAAGATAGGTCTCATTTGATCCCATATCTGTCTGTACACGCATTATTAAAACAACCATTCATCTTATTCTTTTGTGGACAGGTTTTACACCTGCCACACGGATGACATCCTTCACTAAGCAGGTGTAGCCAAATTGTAAGATAGGGAGATATAGCTGATGATAAGTTCTTGGCTACTGCTTATTTTGTCTGATTCACTATTGTATCTTCCAATAATAGTTATTTTTAAACTATTGGCTAAAGCCTCTAATCTTAGGATCCAAAGGAGCCTATGTTTAAAAATAAGGATTATAATCTCTTCTGACATAAGTGAACTAATGACTGACAAAGTTGCAAAACAGTAATGAATAGCTGTCATAAAAAGACTGATAAGGAAGATTAGGGATATAAGAGCATTTTTAGGAAGAAAGTCTTAGTTTGACAGGCCTTCCTCAAAACTATATTTGTCCTCAATTCTGCAATAAAAACATGAATTAATAATATACATGGGTATATTTTGATACAAATTATCCAGACATTGATTGACCACTTAAAATTGATCTGTGTTTATAGATAATTTAAGGCATTGTATCATTACCCTGCAGTATACCAAAACCGTTTAAAACTATTCTCTTAAATTATGCAAAAATAACTTTATATTGGAACTGGTATAAATGTACAATTTTACATCTAGAAAAATATAAGCATTTTAAACTTTCCTTTAACAGAGAAGATGCTGGACACTTGGATCATTGTTGGATCAAAGGATATGATTCAGGATTTATAAAAGGGTTGTGTATTTTTTAAATAATTAGACCATACAAGATTAGGAGCCTCATTAAATTGGCCAAATTGCAATTACTTAAACCCATGATGTAGCCCGAAGCCCATAAATGTAACAGACATTCAGTTGGCTATATTTAGCAACTCACATTCCAATTGCAAGTTACACTCTCAAAAGCACTGCGGGCTTGTCAAAAACGTAACTCAGCGATACCTCCTCTATTGATTTTTCAAGCCTGTTAATGTTACCAGTCCTAAAGATGCAAAATCGATATTCATATACAAAACTTCAACAAGCCCAGAATTGCCTTCAAACCTGTAAATGGCAAATGTATATATATATATAAAAAAATATGAGTAGTAGATAGGATTTGCAAGTGGGTTAAACAGCTATTTGTATAACTGCAGCAGCAAATAAACACACACTACTGTACTTTAAAATACTGGGAAAGCATGGAAAGCCATTAGAATTCATTTCATAACAGTCATAAGCTCACAAATCTGCAATACATTTTTTTTTTACTTTTATTTTCATGTTATATCGATCCCGGGAATCAAGGGGTTAATACATATCATTGAACCTATATGGACTGTATCAGTTGCTTTAATGCTTTTTTATTGATTTCTACATTGCAGGATTGCGAGTCCAATCATAAACTGTACTTATAAACTCCACGTTTTACTGATGTCATGATGACAATTTCATTTACTATTGACTGTGTCTAAGAATTATTGTGAGTGTTTAAGGAGTAAATGGCAGACTTGCTTAAATATTGCCTGATCATATTATCATGCCCCCTGAAATCCTACTTACGTGTGCAGAGTTTGCGTGTGGAGGCTGTGAGAGGGCAGTTGTGAGTTAGAGACAATTAAAAACAACTAAATGTTCAGTTTGGAGTTAATTACTGGTTTGCAATTGAATGTGCCTCTAGGTAAGTTAACTAGAATAATTATTATATTGGTCAATGGAATAATCCTATTGCAAGGTTTTGGTGACAGGAGTTTATTTTTTATCCCCTAATGATTCAATTGGCATAGTTTGAATGTTTTTGTTTGCCTTACAATTCAAATAATACAAGAATTAGAGGAGATCTAAAATGGTTGAACTTGATGGACTAAAAGTCTTCAAACCTTAATTACTATGGGCCTCATTCAAATGCGATTGGGCCAGTTGAATAGGGCTCTATAAAAGCACGCTGCATATTTTTTTACAGAAGTTTTTAGCTAGTGAAGATCTTGCTTTTGGATAGAAGTTCACTAACTAGAATCTTCTGTAAAAAATATATGCTCTGTGCTTATATAGAGCCCTATTCAATTGGACATAACGCATTTGAATGAGGCCCTATGCAACTATTTAACCATTAACTATAACACCTTCCATAAGTTTTGATTGCTGCCATTGGTGACTAAAATACTCTTTCCTGACAACCTGATGCCTTATGTCTGATAGCACAATAAGCACTTTTGATGAGTTATTCCATGTTCATTAAATGGTTGTTAAACAGCTCACTGCAGCTCTCCCTTTAGGCAGTCATGTATACCTTAAGTTGTTTACAGTATTTTATTTCAGGTCATTTCATGTTTATGTATATGGTAATTAATGTATTTTGTAGATAACATGAAACTATCCCTCACTTTTATTTAATGTATAAAGTAATGTAGCTCAGATTTTAGGAGCATTTATTCAGACTATTTATTTATATAAACCATGTACATGAACTTGATACCAAATTCCTACCGTGGTACCTGGGGCTTTATCCCTCATTGATGTTACTTTTGGCTTTTTGTTTTGTCTTATTTATGTACCTAACCTACACCCTGATTCACAGAAACATGTCTGGCAGCTTATATCTACAGTGAGTTTTCTCTGTAGAATTGATTATTACTGATCTAAGAATAGATGTAAAGCTACCTTTAGGCAGGTAAAGTGAGGATGATACCTTTTAATAGCTGAATAGGATTAGATTGCAAGCATTCAAGCCCCTACCTCAAAGCAAGTTTTCAAGGTAAGCTGATTAGAATGAAATTCACAGTAGATAAGGTTCACACCATCACATCAGAGAAAAAAATAGGAAGTCTTTGATGCATTGGGTGTGAAAAGTGGTAAGGCTTTGTAGGAAGCAAATGGTCCAAAAATGTTGATGAGAAATTTCTGAGAGCAGAGGATTCATTTGATATGGAGTAATGTATCACAAATTAATGCTCCATATCTCTTTGTGAATTTGTATTCTCAGATCTTTCTGTCTCTCTGTATCCTGAAGTCATTATTATTATTTATTTGTACCATGTGAACATATTCTGTAGAACTATACACAAGGGCGTAGGAATAAAAAAAAAAAATCTGGGCGGGGGGGACAGAATTTTATATATATACTGGCAACTTGCCCATCAAGAAATGACGGCAATAAAATGGGAGGCTATGGCCCCTCTGAGCACTTTCGGCGCTCATCGCGAGCCTCTGCCCCAGTGTAATTTGCAGGCCTTGCAACGTTCATGCCTTGCCATGATCACCTTCGGCGCTCATGGCAAGCCTCTCCCCCTGTGTAGTTTAGGGGCCTCGCGATGAGTGTTACTGACTTGGGTTAAGTGTTACTGCCTTGGGTTCAGTGTTACTGGCTTGGGTTAAATGTTGCTGGCTTGCGTTAAGTGTTACTGTCTTTGGTTAAATGTTACTGGCTTGCGTTAAGTGCTACTGGCTTGAGGCTCATTTTTTTTCCTGCTTCAGCGAATTCAGATTGTGAAAATCGCCAAATATGCCTTAAATTAACTTGCCACCTCACTCACAGGCTCCCTGGCTCTCCCCCTGTGCTGTGTGTAAGTGTGTAAGTTATTTTGAGGCATATTTTGCCTTTTTTTTGTTCTTTCTAGTTCAGTGGTTCGGCCATTAAAATTGTAATTTAGTGCAGCCCTGCAACTGCGGGTCCTGGGTTGTGAGGGGTGCAGTTGGATTTACGGGTTTTGGTCCTGTGGCGCTCATCGCGATCCCTGCAATGAGCGCCTACGGCGCTCATCGAGAGGCCCGCAACTGCGGCCCTTGCTACCCAGATTAGCTATTAAAGTTTTATTTGCTTTTTCACACACATTCTGAGCTGGAAGCAGTTTTTTTAACTTGCTTTATACATTCAAATGTGAACACAGATGTACTTTTTATTTACTGTACTACTGTACGGTGGAGGGCTTTTATCACTCTTTTGCCCACCATATATTAAATGAGTGTTGTGGTTAACTACCTACTCATAAGATCCACAACACAAGCTGGGATCCCGCCCCATGCTGATGATAGCCAGTAAGCTTGAAACAGCTGCACATGGATAGGATTCACAGCTTGTGTAAAATCTAGCCTTGGCTTTGTATTACCTCTGTGTAATACAGCAGGCATAAGCTTAAATGAAGTTATGTTTGAAATGGTTTATGGATTGAAGAGCGAGGCATTTGTGGGCACATTTGCATGTCCCAGTTCAGCTTCCCAGAATGCAGTGTAATAACAGTTTTCTGAGCTGGAAGCAGGTTTTTTTTTTAACTTGCTTTAGACATTCAAATGTGAACACGGATGTACTATTTATTTACTATATATATATATATATATATATATATATAATATACATGCATACATAGGAGAGGTAGGTGTTGTTGGCAATATAAATATATGTATTTGAAGTGGTTTATGTACTCTAACTAGAGAAAGAGAGAGATCTATTTTTATATATGTATAAATATATATATATATATATATATATATATATATATATGCCTATATGTCTATATACACATATATATATATATTTCTATTTATTTATATATATATATATATATATATATATATATATATATATATATATATATATATATATAGTAAATAAAAAGTACATCTGTGTTCACATTTGAATGTCTAAAGCAAGTTAAAAAACCTGCTTCCAGCTCAGAGTTCCGAGAAAAACAGTTATTACACTGCATTCTGGGAAGTTGAGCTGGGACACACAAATATGCCCACAAATGCCTCGCTCTTCATTCCGTAGCCATTATCAAACATGGCTTCCTTTAAGCTTATGCATGCTGTATTACACAGCTTTAATGCAAAGCCAAGGTAGGAATCAACACAGGCTGAGTATCCAATCCATGTACAGCTGTTTCAAGCTTACTGGCTATCATCAGCGTGGAGCGGGATCTCAGCCTGTGTTGTGGAAATTATGAGTAGGTAGTTCACCACAATAATCATTTATAATATGGTGGGCAAAAGAGCGATAGAAGCCCTCCACCGTACAGTAGTACAGTAAATAAAAAGTACATCTGTGTTCACATTTTAATGTCTAAAGCAAGTTAAAAAACCTGCTTCCAGCTCAGAGTTCCGAGAAAAACAGTTATTACACTGCATTCTGGGAAGTTGAGCTGGGACACACAAATATGCCCACAAATGCCTCGCTCTTCATTCTGTAGCCATTATCAAACATGGCTTCCTTTAAGCTTATGCATGCTGTATTACACAGCTTTAATGCAAAGCCAAGGTTGGAATAAACACAGGCTGAGTATCCAATCCATGTACAGCTGTTTCAAGCTTAATGGCTATCATCAGCATGGAGCGGGATCTCAGCTTGTGTTGTGGAAATTATGAGTAGGTAGTTCACCACAACATATATATATATATATATATATATATATATATATATATATATAGTTAGAGTACACATACCACTTCAAATACATATATTTATGTTGCCAACAGCACCTACCTCTCCTTTGCAGGGAGGTAGGTGCCTTATGCCAGTCTTGCAAGATCTCGGGAGAACCCTTGAATTACGTTATCCGGACAGCCAGTGGTATGGGAGGTGAGATCCTCTTCCACACCTCATCTAGCCACATAATTTGGTTGGGGATTTGTCCCCCCCATCCCCCCAGTTCCCACGCTTTTGGCTATACATAGGTTAAATACAAGGCAAAAACTATTTTTAACACATTGCAAAACAATTGAGGGCCCTATCTTTGAGTTTAGAATCTAGTATGCATAGTGATTTCCCTAAAGCACCTTGCAATATTGAAAACTCTCAAATTTACAATCTTGGGCAGATTACTCCATCAGTATTGTGACCTTCAGGACATTGAAGCTATGTCCATTTTGGCAGGTGTTTCTGTTTTATTCTTATTTATTTATATTATATTACCTGTGCAAGTTAATTATTTGACTTAGAGTTTGTCCTCTTTCACCTACATAGAATATTCCAGGACATTTGACACACATGATGAGGCATACCTGTACCACATATGATGATTTCATGACAAGGTACCAACCACTCTATTACATTGGTCAGAGTGTGGGATTGGTACTTTATCTGGATATTCTATGTAGAACTTCAAGGTGAAGTAAGTCACTAGCGGTACCCTGTTTCCTTTTTGTGGTTCTTGTACTCCAGGAGTTTTGGGGGATTCTGGGTTGCACTCCTTATCTGGGTGTCTGTAGCCCTGGAATTGCATATGCCAAAAATGTTCAAAAGTACACATTTCCTATTAAACAATGATTTCTATTATAATAAAATGTTCAAGGTAAAAATACTTTTGCCTTGTTACTTCTATTATAATATAAATTACGCAGTGAATAGTGAATATAATAAAGTAATATACATTTGATGAATACGCTATAAGTATATGTGTTTAGTGAAGTTATAATATACTTTTATGTATGGTCCTATGCTTGCACAGTTACCCCCAAGGCAAATTAAGAAAGTGGTTATAAAGATACTGAGAGAAAAGTGGGCCTCATTATAACAAGTTGGTCTTAGTGAATGCCATGAAAGGAGCTAATATTATCTTCAGAGATCTGCTGTAAAATACTCTTATCATTCACACTTAATGAAGCTATCCAATGTATTATAGATTCAGTAGCAGTTGTTCAGGTTGTCTGGTCTGCTGGGACATTTGTTTCTAAATGAGGTCCATGATGCTCTAACTGTTCACCAGCAGTTGTAGAAATCGTGATTTTGAAAAAGTTAAAAGTTAATCAAGGGAGATTGTGGTGAGAAGTAATGATACTCTGTAATAGATATACTCCTTTTATTCATTAATCTTAATGAATACTGAGATGGCTGTTGTGAAGAGTCATGACAATCACTGATCTATCACAGGTCTTCATAAATATTTATTGTGAATCAAACCTTATATCTTCCTCTACTGAGAAAGCATAAATTAGACTGGTAAAATGTAAAATAGCCTAATGAAAAACCTTAGATTTGATAACCATAGGATGTGATACACCATTTGTCAAAGAAATCAAATACAATATTTAAAAGAATAGAAGAGATGCAAAAGTTTAATTTAACTTAATGAATTCGAGAACCATTAGTTGTAAATTGGTAATATAAATCCAAGGTCATCTTGCTTATTTTATATATTAACCTTTGCTGGGGAGAATTGGGAGTGAAAAGTGACAATATGTCTTTTATATCATAAATTAACTCTTTTAGGTCAAACTAATGAAGTAAAATACATTTATTTTCTAACCTAATATATATTTCTTTAAATGTCATATCTATTTATTTATATAGTAATCTGAAGTAAGGACCAACACTTCAATTTCCAGATTCAACAAGCAATTAGAATTCTTCAGTGTTGCTACGAGACACTCCAGTGATGACATGGAAGGATATTTTATAAATGAATTTGACATTTATCATTGTGGGAGATGTTATAATACAATATAAGATTCCTTATGATTTTTGAAGCTATATCTTGAGAAACCCTTGAGAACAACACAATCATATTCAAATATTATAATGTTATCTTAGTCCTATGAACAGCAACTTAGTGATATTTTCTTTTGCTATTTTGTGTTTAAAAAACACATGGAGACTGCACAATGACACTTGTGACATCAACATGACTTAAGAAATAGGTTAATTTACGACAAAAGGTAGGCCAGATAGATGTCTCTAACATCAACACTCTTGAAAGGTTGAATGACAAGAAGGACATTTAGGATTATGATTACGGTAGATGTTAGGATATTGGCACAAACGCAACAAGACAAAAGCTACCCACTATAAAGAATAATTGCAGTTTTTACTTGTTAATAAATGAAAAGCTGCATTTATTTGTTGTATGCTCTAATCACTATAGTGGTATTTAAAAAAAAAGTTAAAATTAATGTATTGGCCTTTCTGAGGTTTTGGGAGTTATGAGCCCATTTAACTGCTAGAGAAACAAAGTTTTAGACAATGTTTAAATATTAATAATCATTATTAATGCTAACTTGTACAGTAAATGGATTCTTCAACCGTCTAAAAATATATATAATTGCAAATTTTTTGCAGGCTGATTAAATATATAATAGGATGAAAACAAGTTTAAAAGTATTTATGTCTCCTGCATTTTCTGAGCCAAAACTAACTACCGTGAGGAAGCCAACTCGTTTATATTGATGCTGTCATACAGTCTGCCATGTTTTATTTTGCATAGAGTCTGACTTTACTGCTGTGAGAGAGATCTAAAAACTTCCAGGTTGGTTACAGTTTTATGAACACATTTATAAATATCCACATTGGAAAACTTAAAGTGTGGTAAGCAGTTTCTGGATCTCTATTTCCATATCTATTTCCAAGTCTTGAACCTGTGTGTAAGCTGATGTATGCATTATAGACCAGTGGTTCTCAACCTCTTTTGTTCTGGGGACTGAGTGGTCATCTTACAATGCTCATGTGGACGAGCTGGTCACTTTCCCATGCTCAGAAGATCCAGAACATTTTTAACAGGGTGATAATTCATGTGACTGCATTTTCATTGAGCTTTGCACTGATCTTGCCAGGTTGCCAACCCTGGTTCTTAAGACATACCAACACATTGGGAAGTGAGGATATTTCTGCTTAAACTCAGGTGTTAAAATCATTATACTAATGAGTATATTGATTGGGAGTTAAGATCGTATTTTCTAAAATTTTGACCTGTTGTGCCTTGAGGACCAGGCTTCATAAATACTGTTTTGAGAATGTGCAAGACGTTTTTCAAGTAGGGTTTTGCTTTATTTTATACTTTAGACAGTACATACAGTATATACAAGTCTATATCAATCTTGCACAAAGCATAAGCCTACACAAGCCTTTCAGACCCATGTTTTCTCAGTGTGTCTTCTTGTGACACAGTTAAAATGCTTTATAGGATTTGTACTGGAAGATAAAATAAGCTGTCAAAATTGTGATCAAGATTATACAATATTATGTTACTGATTACAATCACTTCTCCGCACACATGGATTAAGCAACATCAATAGCAAGACGTGATTAGTATAAAGAAAGACTTTTCACCTACCTTGAAAAAGTAATTGTAACATTAATTGTTGATCAACTGATTAGAGACAGTTGCTTATATACGGCTATTCTTAAACTGACTTACACGGTGGCATAGTAATGAAGGTCTATACTTTAGGACTTTATTGTGCCATATCATTAACATGCTTTGTATGTTCATACATACCATATAGTTGGATCAGATTATAATAGATTACAAAATGTAATTTCATTGCATCACACGTAAATTCCTCTTTAGTAAGATTCTCTAGCCTGATATATTATTTTTAGGGAGGACCATTATAATAAAATTATTATTTCATGTTGTGAATAACTAAACATTATAATGGGCAAAATTCATTTATAAATAAATATTTACATATGCAATTATTTTTGGTTTTCAGTTCCTTTACTAGATGCTTCTTTCATCTGATATAACAGGAGGGTTTTCCATTATAATCTAATGTGTTTAACAGTGGTCTATTGCAAATACTGGCACTTTAGCGACATTTCCATTGCATTGTAACAAACAGCATCTATTTCTGCATTCAAACTCTCCTCTCATCTTTGGACAAGGATCTTTATAAATCAAAATGGTAGATTACATGACAGCATAATTTCATATAAATTAAAAGCTGTATTACTTTTTACTTTCTAAAAAGATTGGCCATTATCATCTGTAGTTCTTTAAAACAGTATAATATATAGGACTTTGATTGTCATTCAAATAGCAATACAAACTTGTGAAATAAAGGAAATGCATGTATAAATTTTTAGATGAGCAAACTTTTGCACAAACTTTTAATTGATCTGATATTTATAGACCACTACATGCATCTATTTTTTTTATTTTTTTTTACAAATAACTTGCCTTAGACTTTTATTACTCCTCCAAGCAATGCAAAGCACTTGGCTCTCTACTGCTGGGCAATATGTTTGAGGGCTGAGTTGATTAAAAGCTTCAGTAAGTAAGACTGATTCTATGCTCAAAAAAAGATAAAAATAGTGTTTGTCATAACTGAAAGAAACTCATATTTACTATAAAAAGTGTAAAATGAGATTCTCAGCTCTAGTGAGAAAAGGAGCATGTGTAAGTATAAGAAGGTCATAGCACAAGACTAACAAATTGTCTCAATTTATTTGGGTCAAACAATGAGTACAGGCTTCACATGTAATGTGTGAACAGTAGGTTACTCATAAACAACTACCGTGTTATGAAGAAAAATCAATTGGAAGAATACATACCTCACTGCATTTGAAATAGCCAAAGAGAGACATTAAAAAATCTCCCATCTCCGACTGTTGTTGGCATTCTCTAGTAGCAGTGTAGTCTAAGCCACATTAGACCATTACCTCCCAGGTAATGTGTGCATGGGTCCGAGTTTGGATATGAGGCTCAAACCCATGTGTTCTCTCCAATGGGACATTCTCAGGGTCAGAAACTTGTAGTCGTTATCTCCTATAGCACCATTTTTAAGTTGGAGCAACAAACTCTTAAAGGCACATTGGAACTAACATCCCTATATTTAAATATGAACATTGATGTTTCTTTAGTTTTTTTTCCCTGTGATCTGCACATGCAGTCAGGAAAAATATAATCAAAAGTGAAATGCGAATGATTGATTTGCTTCAACTACTCATAACATTTTTTTAAATCTTTACAGCATTTATTTAAAATGTAAAAAATGTATATTCTAATTTTCAGGTATTATTATTTAAAGAAACATGGAACACAAGTCTTTTTTCATGCATTTAAAGAACATGCATTCAACATTACAAGTTATGTTTTGCATGGAAACATATTCAGTAAAACCTGTTTAAAATGTATTGAAACTAACAGGAAATACCGAGAGCAGAAGTATGTAATAAGTATGCTCATTGGCTGATAGAGGGAGGCAAACCTCCAGATCAGTTAAACATTTGAATAATATTTTTCTGCTTTAAGAGCATCATTGGAAAAAAGGACACACATAGTAACACAAAGTGAAGAACTATTAAATACCCTCTTTCCAATGCTACAAAGATAAAAATGCTTTCAATGTCCCTTTAGGTAAAGAAGGAAATGTAATGCTATAATTTTAATCCTCATCATAAATATATTTGCATTGTGCAGCTAGATCCACAATTATTACACCAATTAGTTAATAACATAACACTGAAGCAAGAGCACATTGATTTTAATTTTATAAATATTGTGTGATGTAAGTGTATTTTCATGTATTAGCAATTTATTATTTCTAGTAAAGTAATCCATGCATGACATTTATACTTAGATTACCACAGAGAACAAACATGCTCATCTTTGTGACTTTAATTAGTTTGTTTCCCTCAAAGGTCTTTTATTGGTCAGCTGTCAGTGAATGGTGTAATTCTAGTGGCAATACTAATACCCAAGTGAGTTTTAGAAATGTGTACTTGCATGAATAAAACACTGCTTTCTAAAATCACACATTCAGTATTAGAATAATAACTAAGGCCTCAATTATATTCCCTCCTAAAAAAAACACCTGCAATGCTAATTTTGCCTTACAATGGTTTTAACGAGTAAATTTGTGGAGCTATTACATGACCTAAGCAATATGCTACCCACAACAACTTGTTGGATGAAAACAGGCCACAACATTTATTTGTAAACACAATGACAAATAACCATAAACATAAACCATAAATAAATAAATATACAATTGAGGTGAGGAGTCAGGCCAGAGACAGTACCCTCTACTCCCTGAACCCATGCCCAGGGCCTAATGTGATAGTACATCTGTACCACCGTAGGGTAGGGACTCACCCACTTCAGCACTGCCCAGGCACCTCACCTCACCAAAACATTAATATAAACTTCTAACACATTTTAACATAGCAATACAACCTTATAATTAGACACAAGTACATCCTATAAAAGGATTCACCCCCAGTTAGGTACTTACTTTCTCATCACCCTGGTCTTTCCAGGTCAAGGAGCTCCGGCCCACAATCCAGGTGACCTGGGAGGTGTAAGTAGCCCATCATGACCCAAGCACAGCCCAAGTGATATGCTACCCACAATCACAGACCCAGACAACTTGTTGGGTGAAGACAGGCCACATTATTTACTTGTAAACACAATGACAGATAAACATAAACCATAAATAAATAAATAAATATACATTTGAGGGGAGGAGCCAGGCCAGAGACAGTACCCTCTACACTCTGAACACGCATCCAGGGCCTACTGTGATAGTACCTCCATACCACTGTAGGGTTGGGACTTCACCACTAGCCCGGCGACTCACCTCAACATCCGCCACAGCGAGGCCACAGGTACCTCCTGCAGTATCACCCCCATACACACCATGGCCTGCTGCACACCTTTCATGAAAATCAACATCATGAGCACGAGGCCAGCCTTATCAAGATCAACCCCATCTGAGAGGAGCAAACAAACCGCATTCATGAAAATCAACATAATGAGCACGAGGCCATTGATTTGTCGGATACCCGAATCACACCATGTAACCATACTGAATTTTCTAAAGCACCCCTCTGTTCTAGGCTCTGTTCTAGGAGATGGAGCCGAAATAGCAACATATACATACTCACTTCAATTTCTTACAGGAATGTCATGTTATGAGTGACTATGACAAGTCCACAGCCAATGAATCAGCAGTAGCTGCTCTAAATGGTTTACCAGGGACCCAAACTATACTTGCCAAGTGGGTTATTATACCACCTATACCACCTAATATGTCATCTACAACACCAATATTGTCTTGTCCAAGTAGCTCCTTTAGCCCACGTAACAAGGAAGGGGTGTTTAAATGAACTGTCACGATCTGCTTCTTCTTGGGGGCCTGATATGAACCTAGTTCAAACCTACCCCAGCAGAATCATGTAGTTCCTGTTCTCTGTGGCACAAAAGATGGCCTCTGAAGAGGGCAAGGCCCAACAGCTACAGACAGAGAATACTGGATCCAGTATCCCCTGCCTGTAGCGGTTGGGCCTTGCCCTCTTCAGAGGCCTTCTTTTGTGCCACAGAGAACAGGAACTACATGATTCTGCTGGGGTAGGTTTGAACTAGGTTCATATCAGGCCCCTAAGAAGAAGCAGATCGTGACATTTGGTGGCAGTGGTGGGATCTCTGTATAAAACACAGAAGGATGGCAGCTTATGAAGAGATGTCTGCAGCAGAGGAGGAGGAAGTGTCCAGACGGTACCAAAGATGGATGGAGGTAATGCCTGCAGGTTTTACTAAGGATCAGCAGAGGGAACTCCGGATACAAATCACACAAGAGGTAAAGGGGAACAGGAGAAGGGTAAGCAATGGCCCTGTCTCAGCTCCTGTGGAGGGGAAATGCTTATCCCCAGTAGAGATAGAGAATGTTCTGGTGACTGGAAAGGACTGTAGAGGAATGGGCCTTCTAAATAAATGGATGGCATTCCTGGGACTATGGCCAGGTCACAGGCTAATGGAATGGCTGGAAGAATTGGTATATGAGGAGTTCGCCCCGGGAAGATCAATATGCTTATTGGGTTGGACCTGTTGGGATACATCATCATTTTTCATTGGGGCTGGAAAAGGCACTTTGGGACATAGTACATGGGGATCCGGACTGTGGCTTGGGGACAGAGAAAAGAAAGCTGTGTCTGTTTGCCAAGCGCTGTCACATGCTGGGACTGGAGACAGGCTCTCATACAGCTAACTTACTTTGGCCTTTGATCCAACAGGAGCTACAGCTGGAGGTGGATTATATAGACTTACTGGATGAAGCATCCCTGGATGGTTGTTGGCCAGCCAGCTGGGAGGGCTCATGCCAGTCAGGCATGGAACAGAACCACCTAACAGGTACTACAGAGACCCAGCTAAATATTGCTGAGGCTGGGTCAGAAAATAAATGTATGGACTGGGTGGAGAATTTTGATATCCATGATTCTCAAAATAACAAGGATGCCAGCATCCATGGGGTTGACTGGGAAGAGGAAGAACTGGTCCCTATCTTTAGGGGGCTAAGTCTCACCCAGTTAGAGGAATGGGGACAGGGGCAAACCACAGCAGTGCCGGGCCCAGGGGAAGAACTGGGGAAAAGCTACTCTGCTCCTAGTGTAAGAGAAGAACCTAATGAGCACTGGGCCCTACCATTTGACTGTGGAAATTGTAGAGAGGTTCCTTGGATGACCATTGTCCATGAGCCAGCCACAGACCCTGGAGCAGAAACAGAAAGTAGCCCTGTTCTTCAGCCTGAACAAGAGGCAGTAGCAGCTGCTTCTCAAGGGCTGCCTGTAACTACACACCAGGCAGTTTCAGATGGAGAGAGTCAGGAGGTTCCACCTGAGGATCCAGAGACCAAAGAGCCAGAGGGTACCCCAGATTGTGATTTGTCTCCTGGTCTCCCTACAATGACTCACCTGCAGCTGCCCAAAGACACTGGATGTGTACCTGTAACCCTGGAAAGAAGGGGTCATTGGCCAGGCTTGGTGGGAGAGAGGTTGGCTACTGAGCCACAACAGCTTGTATCAGAACTGCCCATTAATCCAGCATGGATGCCACCAGTCAATGTCACTAGCCCATGTTGCAACTCCAGTATCCCAGTTTATTCAGGAGAAAGCTCAGGCCTGACAAAGGGAACCTTGTACTCTTCAATGGGACTGAGTGCTGATCCAGAATCAACAGGACAAGAGGTCCCCCTAGCCTGGAAGGAGAGGGCTTTGCTGGGTAAGGATCCTCCCAAGTTTATGCTGGACTTACTGGCTGGGATGTACTGTTTCCCCTGGACTACCTTGAAGGGTCCTCTATCGCAGTTGTCTTATAAGTCTCCCCAAGGGCTTGTGAAGGTGTCTAGGCCACTGGGAAGGAGTGAGTATTCACCCTGGACAGGGGGAGGCAGAGAACACAGAGAGCCACTGAGGCTATCACATGGATGGACTTTCCAGACAGGAGGACAAGTAAAAGCAGTATAGCTAGAGAATTATCAGTTAGGATGATCCTCTATGCTATACTAGAAAGGAAGGGGAAGAAGTTGTCATGATTTAATTGTTTAAGGACTCATATTGTCAGTGGTTTGCGAGTATGTCCAAGGGAGCATGACATTGTTACATTGGGATTATGTGTTATTGTGTGGTTATATGTTGCCTGTACATGGTTATTATGTATCCTAGGTATAATATATTAATGGGAAAATATGTTATGGGTTATAATATGTTAGTATTATATTGTATATTGTATTATGGAGTGATAGCTATGTTTTGATTAGTCAACCCTCCCCCATTGTATAAACTCTCAGTCAGGAGTTGCCCATATGGTCCTGAAGGTAAACACTTGAAATGATAGTAGTCAGGAACAAAGGGATCTCCACAGACACAGAGGCACCATAACCCCAGGGGGTCTACAGGGATTCCCACTCAGAGAATCAGGGCAAAGTCCAGAGGGCAGGGAGATGTTTCTCCCTTGAAAGCCAGAGACCAAATAAATTAGGTAGCCACACCTAGTGGGCGGAAATGGGAGGAGTCTCATGGTTCCCACGTAGGGACCCTGCCTGATTGGCCAGAGGCAGTTAGGGGCTGGCTAAAGGTAGCCCCTCCTGGTAATTTTGTATGCATGTTTAAAAGATGGTGTTTTCCAAAATAAAGGTGGTTGAGAGATAGTTTTCACATAAACAAGGTGTGAGACTATTTCTGTGTGTTGTATCCTGACTTGGGGAGTGGTCTTGCTATGGGCCACTAAGTAACCTGGATCCAGTATCCTCTGCCTGTAGCGGTTGGGCCTTGCCCTCTTCAGAGGCCATCTTTTGTGCCACAGAGAACAGGAACTACATGATTCTGCTGGGGTAGGTTTGAACTAGGTTCATATCAGGCCCCTAAGAAGAAGCAGATCGTGACATGAACACTGTCTTTTTTCGCTGGCCCACATAACCTTTGACACTTCCCCAGATTGCAAACCCACAAGCTAAGGTACCTGCAGTGTCCTGTGAGCATGACAGTGTCAGCTGACTTTGTCACATTACCACTCCTTCCTTGGCAGGACTCCATGTCCCTACTTCTTCTTTAACTATATATAGTGCTACCATTGAACCTCCATGGAATCAATACCTCCCCTTCATATTAAAAAAAATAAAAATAATTACCATAAAAAATACCTGTAATTAACCTTTAAAAATGATGGTTAATACATTAACTTCCATGGATACAGCAATGTCAACAGACTCTCTTCAGCACTGGATAAGAGAGCACTATGTTGACTGAAGTTACTAAATCTTCATCTCCAGGCGAGGATTGATCAAGGTTGGTAGGGTGATCATCAGGGATTAATGGTCCCCCCATCACCAAAACATTAGGGGTAAGAAGAACAAGATATCTGATAGCATCTCAGGTGTAGAGGGTAGCATTTGGGCATCCCAAATTTTCTATACTTCATTATGGGGGAGAGGGGCATAGGCAGAAGGAGTAATAAAAAAAAGACACATTCACTTTAATTATGTTGATTAACATCTTCCTTGCTGCAAGGAATTATATAAAAATAGTGATAGTAAAGGCATTTAGGTCCACTCACAAAGGGCTGACCATTTTGTAGGCTGACCACCCAACATTTATTTTCTTTTACTGATGTCCTTCTACCAAAACGATAGTAGTAATGGGTCACCTTAGGCCTCTGTATCTATCCAGTGCTCTGATTACCAGTTAACCAATTAGAAGCTATATAAATAACTTAATCATCAAATCTTATGACATGGAGAACGCTGGTCACCTACTCAGTGTTGCTGTAGAAATAAGACTGACAAAGTGTTTTGTTTTAATTAAATGTATTACCTGCATTGGCTGCTGTCACAGCCTGTTTTTTGGGGTCAGGGTAACACATAGCAAAGCAAGGAGGGCCCTATATTTGAGTTTGGAATCCAGTGTCCATAGTGCTTTTCCCAAAGCATATTGCAGGATTGAAACTCGCAGACTTACAAGCTAAAGGTATTGTGAGTGGTAAAGGAGGGAGAGAGAGGTGATGAGCGCATTTAAAGAGATGCGTTTTAGTGAGGTTTTGAATGTTTTGAGGCCGGAGAATGATCTGGTGGAGCGAGGCAAGGAGTTCCAGATAATAGGGGCAGCACGAGAAAAGTCCTGAAGGCGAGAGTGAGAGGGGGTGACAAGAGTTGTAGAAAGAGGAAGGTCATTAGCAGAATGAAGAGGGCAGGTGGGGGAGTATTTGGTGATGAGAGCAGAGATGTACGGGGAAATGCTATTGTTGAGGGTTTTGTAAGTTAGGGTCATGATTTAAAATGTTATTCTAGAGGCCAAGGGAAGCCAGTGGAGTGATTGACAGAGAGGTGCTGCCGACACTGAACGTTGTGTACGGAAGATGAGTCTAGCAGAGGCATTCATAATGAATTGAAGTGGGGATAGTTGGGTGGTGGGTAGGCCAGCAAGAAGCAAGTTGCAGTAGTCGAGTCGAGAGATGATGAGAGAGTGTATAAGGTGTGTCTTGTGTAAGATAGTGGAGAATTCAAGAGATGTTTTTTAGAAGGAGAAGACAAGATTTAGTTAGTGATTGTATGTGAGGCACGAAAGACAGGGCGGGGTCCAGTAGAACCTCAAGACAACAGGCTTGGGAGGGGGGGTGATGATGTCATTGTTGACAGTGAGAGATATGTGAGGAATTGACGCTGTGGTAGAGGTAGAGAAGATTAGGAGTTCAATCTTAGACATGTTGAGTTTGAGATGGTGGGTGGACATCCAGGAGGATATACTAGAGAGGCAGTTGGAGACGTGTGTTAGAAGAGAGGGGGATAGATCTGGTGCTGAGTGCATAGAGATGATACTGAAGCCCAAAAGAGTTTATTAGGGTACCAAGTGATGATGTGTAGATGGAGAAGAGGAGGGGGCCTAGGACTAATTTTTGGGGTACGCTAACAGACAGGGGGAGAGGAGAATAAGAGGTGTCCGAGACACTAAATGTTCGATCTTGTACGTATGATGAGAACCACGAGAGAGCAGTGTCTCGAATACCGAGGGGGGAGTGGATATGGAGACCGACAAGCCCTCCCCTCACAATCCTAAGGGGGAATTCTGACTCAAAGTCAGATTCCCCTCCCTTGGGTTGTGACAGTTGCGTTTAGCTGTACATATGCTAATGAGTTTGTTTTTTACCTGCCATTTTATAATTTCAACCTATATATTCATACCCTTTACAGTACCCATAGAAGGATATTCATTTTTGAATATTTTTTTAGTTTGACTCCTAAAAGACATCACATTGTACAACTTCTTTTCTAAAAGAACCAATATAGTAACCTATGATTTTTTTATTACATTTGATAATCAGATTATGCATGTATTTATAGCAAATGGCATTTTTATTTGTCAGCTTTTTTACTTGATAAATTCCCATTTTATCGTCCATTGATTTTGTGGTTTCCAATATAAAATGGACTTTAACTGAGTAAATACAGGCCATAATTCATTCTTACTTTGTTCACCAATTGAACATTTACAAATTAACAACAAGTTATATATAAGTCACTAAGTAGTTCATACACATCTTACAAAATAAAATTCAGCAGAATGGGTTTAAAAAGATTCAGCATTTTGGATGAATTGCTAATCATGGCTTATAAATAAAGTGGTTTGAAATTATTAAACAAAAGAAGCAATGTGTACTACAAGAGTACTTAATGACAGACGTCACAAATTCAATAGTCTTTGTGGCACGGCATTATTGTGATTCTGAATGTGCTCACTGGCCATGTAAAAAGATAAATACTCTACCATGTTATTTTTAAATAGAATATTGATGAATCCTAAAGTCTGTACAAAGAACACAAACAGAGAACACTGATTTAAGTAAATAGATTTTCCCTTTGTCTACTAATGTTCGTGAATTTCTATCTGGATAAACATGTTGGTGTCTTGGGATATACCACAATATTGATAATGAGTTTTAAACCCATTCACCCTTAGAAGTTTCAACGGCTACAGTTTGCCTTTCAAATGGATTTCAAATTGTATTGTTACTGCATTGCTTTCTGCAGTGATTGCCTCTGCATTGTAGTTCCATGCCTCAATGGACAGTTTGATTGTATATATCAAGCACATTGTTCACATGATGCTGTCTGTAATGACCTACAATCTATATTGCTTCTTCCCTGCAATAAAACTCAACACATCCTGCTCAATGATTTCCACTTGGGAATACCTTCAAATATATTTCATTCCTCTACTATCTTACGCTGGGCGCTTGAAAGCAGCTGGTTTAATGTTCCCTCTGTAAAGGAAAAAAAAAAAATCCAATGGCCTATTTATTTAAACTTTTACTAATGCTCACGCTTTGATTTGTTCAATGCGAAAACATCAATCAAAGAGAGTCAAATAGAGGCAAGTTGGATGGAGTGTCATGCAAGCATTTTAATTTGAATATGTTCTACTGCATTTGCACTTAAATCTTTTTTCTGCTGGAGGGTCTGTAAATCTGGTTTTCAGTAATGCACGAAACACCCTCTAGCAAGGGGTTAATGGATTTAAGTTATATTAATGCCAAACTATTTCAACTGCTGAAATCGAGCAGAGGAAGGTACCCTTCGGCCTTTTTCTTCCCATGCTTGGATATCAGATATTTACTCGTACAGATAAAACTAATTTATGTAGAGAGAATTGGAATCCAAATAAGTGGTGCAGAAAAAGATTAGGAAGCAGTTACTTTCCTGCAGCCCATACAGCTGAACATGAGAAGTGTGTGACAGGTGATGAGAAATGGACTCTGCATGTTGATTGGTTCTATACATTACGGAATATGTTGGCGCGTTATAAATAAACTATAATAATAATAATAATAATACATTTTATGCAGGCACATTTTGTTTCTATTTAGAGTCAGACATTAATATATGAATTATCATGAATGCAGTAAATATAATGGGTATGGGAGGCTATCAATAAATAGTATTCGTATATCCAAATTGTTAGAGAAATAAATAAATATCTTATTAAATAAGTTATTTATGAACATAAAATGGAGTAACAGTGTAGTCTAAATTATTTCTGTATATGTCATGCACTGGAAAAATTTTAATTAAGGAGAGCTAAAAAGTGTTGTTAATTATCTCCACTATATAAATATCTCTGCTACCTAAAATGACTATTTTTAAGAGGTGTAAAACTTTGATTCTGTATAGAATAGCATAGCTCCTTTTGTTAAATATTGCACTAATATTCCTCTAATATTGGCAATTAATAATATAGCAGATGGACACTAAAAACTCCTTTACAATTTTTCATATTTTCATATTATTAATTGTTGTGTTATCACATATATAGTTGGGAATCTTGCAATGTTGGTGACGTTTGCGAAGCGAGGCGAGCCAGCGCCGCCGTCACACATGCAAGTCTTGCGAATGTGCAGCATCTAGAGTAGGCGAGATGGCGCTCATTGCGGGGCTCACGATGAGAGGCTTGCAATGAGCGCAGGCGAGAGGAGAGACTCACAATGAGCGCCAAAGGCGCTCATCGCAGTGCTCACAATGAGTGTCAAAGGTGCTCAGCGCGAGGCTCGCGATGAGCACCGAAGGTGATCAGTGCAAAGCAGGAAACTTGAAGTACACGGGGGGAGAGGCTCGCAATGGGGGTCCATGATGAATATTAACAATGGTCAGGTCAATGGTTGGGGCTTCCATCTGAAAGAGGTCTTGCAGGGTATTATGAGGAGCCAGAGGCAGGAGAAGGGCAGTCTTTGGGGGAAGGGAGCTGCTTTAGGAAGAGATATGTTGTACATGGCTCCAGGGGTGGGTGAGAAGGTGGCACTGAGTGAATTGGCACCTGTGGGGGGAGCGGGGGCACAGAACCTTTTTGCCACTAGTTCTGCCACTGGCTTGAATCACATTTATGGTAAAAGTAAAGTATGCAATGTATGTTAGTACTTGCAGTGTTGTTGCAGCGTACACTCTTTTAATACAAACACTTATAGGCCCTTTCTATTTACCAGTGCAAATGGTATCATCCTGGGTATTGTTTGGTTCTTGGAGATTCCGTTGACATTTTGTGTATGAATCTGCAATTTGACCACAAACAAAGGCGTAGGAACTGGGGGGCTATGGGGGGATAAATTACCTCCCCCAGAATATAATAGGGGACACACAAAATAGCGAAATTAAACTTAATCATGCGTTACCAGAATTTGCCACTAGAAGTTACAAGCGCTATGGAGCAATATGTCTCTTCCAGGAAAGCTTTAACCCAGCAAAGCATTTGACTCCTCTCCTTTTCAACTGCAATCCTGGAGGATGCAAGGGGCAGCCAAAAAGCACAAAGGTACACACAACGGGCATGGATTTTTGCTTTTATACTCTTTATTCAGTTTTTTCCATTCTTCAGTTTCCTCATCTCACTTTCATCCTCCCCTCTCAGCCTTCTGCTTCTTGCTCTTCACTAATTTCTCTTCCCATCCTTTTCCTTTCCCTCATCATCCATATGCTACCTACCCTCCCACTGGTAAAGTATCATATAGTGATTAATACTGGAGGGAAGTGAGCAGTGGGAAGTCTGTTTAAAGCAAGTATATGACATGTAATGATATGATAGTGGTATTATACATGAACAGTAGATTTCAAGCTATGTATGACTATATACATACATGTGTCTCTCTCATTTGTCTGTCTATTTCTTTCTCCTTTTTTATTGCCTCCTCCCTTAAATATAGAAACAACGATTTATTGACAGATATTAACTAAAAAGGCCCATCCAGCTTGCCCATTCTATCATCCCAAAAGACAAAGCCCCTTATTCAATTTAGGTTTTGGGCGATCCGGTAGCCCGTAAGTGAGGTCACAAGTTAATTTGCTATTCAATTGGTGTCTGTTTATGGGCTTCAAACGTGTTACGAGTTACAGCCTTAAACAAAATTAAGATGGTTAATAAACCCGTAAACCCGAAGCCTTTGATCTTTCCCTTTCGCAAGAGTTACAATGGCAATCGCAAATCGCTATTCAATTGATCAATTTCCCCAAGCCTGCAAATGTTTTCACACCCGTAAATGGCAAAAGAAGGAGAAAATCCTATGGGTCCTAGAGGGGGACGCAAGGGGGTTAAACACCTATTCTTAGCACTGTAAATGCAAATAAAAAATCAATACTGCAATGTAAATAACAGGGAAAGTGATGAAAGACATTAGAATTAATTGCACAACAAATTGCCAGCAATGAAATGTATTTTTATGTTTTATTTCGGGGCTAAATCGATCTCTGGTATCAATGAGTTAATACATATCAGGCCACCCATATGGACTAGAACAGTATTGGCATTAAGTTTCATAATTCTTTATTTTGTAGATTTGCAAGTCTGATCACATGACCCCTGAACTTAATTGATTGACATGTAACCTCCATGTTTTACTGCCGTAATAATGACAGTCTAATTTTCTATTGGCTAATGTGTAATGGGAGGTTACAGGCTTGCTTAATTGATCATGTTCCCGCCCTGAACTGCTACGAACCAGTGCATGGTTTACTGTTTCTGCTTTGGGACAGTAGCTTGCGGGCTTGAGCAACTGAATAGCATTTTAATCAGAGACCAACAGGAGCCCGTAACACACCCGCAGACAAATGGCCTACAACAATAGAGTTGCGGGCTTGGAATTGAATGTGGCTCAAACTTATGAAGCCTTAAGGTGAACTTATGCTTATCCCAGGCATGCTTCAAGGCTATTTCAATTATCTATTACATTTTCTATAAAGTACTACTTTATTTTCTTTTTCTATCTCAGTTTTCAACTTTTCTCTCCACTATCCATTTCTGTCTCTCTTATTTTATCTCTACTCTCTGCAGATTCTCAGCATATTATATTATTAAGAGTGAAAAACAGCACAAATATGTGGTGACATAAATTTGGGTTATTTTAATACGCATAGAAAAGACTGTACTTACAAAACATAAAAAAATGCAGAAACATGACCACAATCTCTGACAGTACTCACATAAGTCTTATTAAGGTACATAGACCTTAAAGGCATAGGATATGATATTAATTATCAACTTGATACTAAACATTCTATTATCTGACATAATACATATGTAGGACCTATTGGTTTTAAATTAAAATTTACAAAAGTGTAAATAATCTGCCATAATACATACATTAAAAATAGGTTCTACATATGTTTTTTGTGTTTTAGTGTTATGTTGATAGTCAGATTTTCATGTGATGTTACTTCAATATTTATGCATGTATTAAAATAATTCAAACCTACTTCACCATACATTTGTTTTATTCTTTTTCACCAAGCTGATGTACTCTGCAGGGAGGTCTCTCAAAATCTCCAGGATAGCAGCTCATCATTCATCCATACCTGGACTTGGACTGATACCATTAGAATTGAGAGGGAATCTGTATTGCCTCAGATCGCTGCTCCCATTGGTGGTGGATAAATACCATTCCTTTGAAATTCTTACACATTTTGTTTATATTGTGTACTTAGCGACTATTGTCTTTGTTATACTTGTTGGTTAGCCTGTCCTCTAATCCCTTGGAGGCTGCCTGTCCTGGGAATAAAGCTGAATTGCACAACTGTGGGACACAGTTTTTTTTGTCTCTTTAAACTTTATCCCCCCTCCTTAGTATTTTTGCGGCTTCTACACCCATGACCACTACCCTTCTCTTGTCTGCTACTGCCCCAAATCATTGCTTACAGATTATCACCTACCTTGAACTCTAGATTGTGACCTGGATTACTCTGCCTGCCAACTGTCTCTGACTAAACAACCATATATATACAACCCTAGTGCACCAAATTCTACACATGATGAAATACTGGATAGGAGATAAAGCCAATCTTTGATAAAAGTATAATCTTAAATCTTATCATTGCTTGTTTCATTACCTGGACAAATTAGAACTACTTAACTACAGTATAAGATTCACTTGACTTTCCATAGGACAATATTCTAGTTATATTTACACATATCCATATACTGATACACACACAATGTACATACCTTGTTAAGATGTATGTGGTTGAAAGCTGAATCTAACACTCTCCAGCATACAACACCAAATACTTGGGACTTTATTCACTAAAGTAATGCATTTCTTACTAATTAGCAGAGACACCTCCAGTTCATGTTGTCCTTAGAAATGTACTGACTAAAGTTTGAAATTATGTCTTCAATTTTATATCTGTGCCACATTGAATTACATTAGAGCTTCATGTTTTTGTAGTTTCTTGTATTATAGCCCCAGCAGTGGTGTAATACTTAATTTTAGCTTCTGACCTTATTGCATACTACAATAGAAGAAAAGTTGCTTGATAAATGATAATTGACATATTTAAAATTTTATGTTTCTTAAATAAAGCACTAAATTACTTAAATGCAAGTCTAACTTTTCAAATATTCAGTCCCTTAAGAAACATTAATAGCATGAATATTAATCAAAACAATACAAATATATTCTCAATAGGAGAGAGAATAGCTGAAATATTTCAAGACATTTTTAGTGTATTGCTCACAGCTTGACACAATTAACTTCTCTGTTAGATTGAGTATGATTTTAAAGAAGAGTCTTTGAAGTAACAGAAATCGTGGAAATAAACAATGTCTAAAATAGTAATATTCACTAGGGAGATATGTTATTTAGTTTAGCGTTATGTTAAAGGTCTACTGTAGTATGAATTTTCAAGTAATATGAGCAATGGTGCATTTCTATCTAGGCCCACAAGGCCTAGATCAATGGCAGCATATGTTCAGAGGGCAGTAGGTTGCCTGAAGATGAAGTGCAGTGCATTGAAATATTTGTGTATATGTACAGAAATGTCTATATGCAGTGATATTTATTTCTTTTGGTGTACTTGGCACTTTCTGACATAGCATATATATATCACATATATAGTTGTCAGCAATACAGGTTGTTGCTAACACTTGCGGGCTCACATAGTGAGCCCGCCACATCTGCAGCCCTCACAAAGCAAGGGCCGCAGTTGCTGGCAAGGAGCGCCAAAGGCACTCTTTGCACTGGTGGAGATGAGCACTGTAGGCCCTCATCCCTACGACCCCCTACGACTTTTGGACCCCAAATACGGCCCCTCGCGAAGCGAGGGGCCGCATTTGCGGAGGTGAAGGCTCCCACGTCGGCTGCCACAGGCTCATTGCAGGCCGGAAATGCGGACCCTTGCGAAGCAACCCGTTACAAACGACCACACAAGCGGGACAAACACGCAATGACTAACTACGGACTTACACAAAAAACTACGAGCCGCGGGACTTAAAAAAAAAAAAATTGCGTACTTACACAAAAAAAAAAATAGAAGCCACAAAAATACACACAAAAATAAAATAAAAACCTTACCCATAGCAAGGGGGGGCACGCAAGACCTCTGCAACACTGCTTAAACCTCGATTTCAGTCAAATTTACAAAGTTTAGACACTCGAAAATCGCCTAAGCGAAAAAAATGGCCGCAGAAAAAAAAGAAAACGAGGCTACACATCTCCTAAAGCTGCTAAATACGCAAAGCAAATACGACTTTTACAAAAACCTGTACAACCTACAACATACACCTTTAGCAAGGACTCTACATTATACAAACCCGCCTACCACATACACATTAGCCGACATTTTACAACACTAACTTACAGAATGCGGAAGTATGCAGCTACACAAACGTCTTCCCCTCGAGCACGCAGCCTATTTACACTACACACTGCACACATTGCTGACACTTACACCTCAGCTCAACAACACTGCAAATCGATATAATATGCTGCAGGAACATCAAAACAGATTGTTAGCTCTTCAGCACATTCCTTGCTGCATTTATTAATTACAAATAGGTAAAGTATATAAATTTATGATTTAATAATTAATTAATTAGCATAATTTTTTTTTAATATGCACAAAACCAAAAACAATTAAAACCACACTAGCGCAAACAACCACAAACACCTTCACCACGCCACCCACAAGGAGTGCCAACGCACCTCATAGGACACAAACTACACCAGGGGAGAGCCTTGCAATAAGCGACAAAACAAGATCACTGCGGACCTTACAATATGTGCAAAAGCGCCTATCATAACAACAAATACACCAACCCAGAGGCTCGCAATGAGCGCCAAAGGCGCTCATTGCAAGCCACGTGATGAGGGCCAAAGGCGCTCAGCCGCAGCCTCGCAATGAGCGCACAAGGATCTCAGACCACCAAAACACTTCCTCTCTGTGGCAAACAGCATTACCTGCCTTACAATTGTATTGCCGTCATTTTTTGTCGGGCAAGTTGCTAGTAAACACATAATTGTGCGTCTTGTTTGATTTTGACATATGGGGTAGAAAAACAACATATTTGTTTATCTATTCTGTGCTATTCTTTTATTTTTATAATGCCGATACTGTGATATTTATATTGCTTCCTATTTGTAAGGCTAAATTATTTAATACAGTTTTAAAAAAATGTCAGAAAGATAAAATACTGTGAATGAAAGCTTAACTAAATGTGGTAACATTTCCCATGCACATCATTTTATGATTTTGCTATTAAAGAGTGCATATCATTATGAACTGGGTCAGCTTAATTTTGCTTACATGTCAACAATGGTAGCATAAAATATTATTACATTGTGGATCATTTATATCTATTGAGTCTTCCCTCCATCCAGTGGCAGAGCTAGTGCATGGAGGGCCCCAGTGCAACAAAATAATTTTGGGCCCCTTCTGCACTCCTGTTGATCTCCCTTCTGGTGCTATATATATATATATATATATATATATATATATATATATATATATATATATATATATATATATAAAAATATAAATATATATATTTATATATATATATATATATATATATATATATATATATATCCATATTAGATTATAACTAGAAATAGATTATGAGTATATATATACTAGAATATTGCCCATCAAAAAATGACGGCAATGAAATTGTAAGTGAGCTAATGCTGTTTGGTGTATGTTAATGAAATAAATAATACATTAATAAAGTAATATACTTTACCTATTTTGAAGTAATATATGCAGGAAGCATTGTGTTGAAGAGCTGACAATCTGTTTTCATGTTGCTGTAGCATACAATGTGTGTTTTCAGTGCTGTGGAGCTGCTATGTAAGTGTCAGCAATGTGTGTAGTGTGTAGTGTAAATAGTGTGCGTGCGCTAGCCAAAACCATTAGGGTAGCTGTGTACTTCCGGATTGTGTAAGTTAGTGTTGTAAAATGGCGCCTAATGTGTGGTACGCGGCTGTGGCTGATTTTGCGTCCTTGTTCTTGGATCTCGTCCGGCTTTTTCGGAAAATCCGTATGTGTTTGGTGGTGTTTTGCGTGTTTAGGGGATTTTTTAGCAATGACCCGCATGCTCACAACTATATATATGTGATTGGATTGTTGGAGCCTGTATTGTGAGGGTGAAGGTGTGATCTACAACTGTACTTTGGTTATATTTTCTGAGGGAACTGCATGGAACATTGTCAAGTTCAGTACCTCGTGCTCACTGACATCAGACATGAGGTGTGTGTATAGACCGTTATTATCGGCGTATAACACGCACCGGCGTATAACACGCACCTCATTTTAAGAAGGAAATTTTCAGGAAAAAATAAATAAATTTCAAATAAAGAACTTTGAAGCAAAATCCTCAACCTCAACCTCCCTCCTCATCCTCAACCCCATCCTCAACCTCCCTCCTCATCCTCCCGCCTCAACCCCCCCATCCTCAACACCCTCCTCAAACCCCCCCATCCTCAACCCCCTCCTCAAAACCCCCATCCTCAACCCCCTCCTCAAACCCCCCTTTCCACACCCCTCCTCCACCCATCCTCATCCTCCTTAGTCTAACTCGTAGTTGGATGGAGCCAATGGCTATAGAGATTGTCAGAATTCCATCACTGAAAAATGGAGGTGGGATTTCCAAAGTCTTACGGGGTTCAATTACGAGTTACGATCTGACCCACACTCCAGATGTAATGCAATATTGATAAAGCTGTAAATATGATATTCAATCATATGTGCGTTACAGTATATGTATTAACACATTGATTGTCGGGATCGATATAACACAAACATTAAACATGAAATAAAGTATTTTTTGGGGGCGATTTGCGAGCTTCAGAATGTTGTGCTATTAATTCTAAGACCTAACATCACTTTCCCTTTCAGTAAAAGTACAGAAGTGTGTTAATATTTGCATTTAAAGTGCTACAAGTTGGACTTTACCCCCCCCTTGCGGGTCGACTCTAGCACTCATTGGCTCAACTGGAACGTAGCGGTTACGGGCTTGAAAGAACATACAAATTTGTGGCTGAGAAGTTCCACAATCCACGTCCCGTAGGCTTCTTTCGGCCTTGCAGCATCTTGCTGCGTCTTAACACGTAAGTCGTCTGCCATAAGAGGCTGATTTAATAGCCTTAAGTCTTGTGAGCTATGTTACGAGCTATGATTCATAACATCGTAGCAATTTAAGGTTCTGTTTGTCATGGACATAGACATTTTTTAGTTAAATCTGAATTTTTGTAGTCTGTTTTTATGATTATAGGAATCCATTTTGTGTTTGTTACATCAATTCATGAGAGCTAGATCATGTGTTTTCAATGGAGGGAGGGTTTAGGAATGATGGAACAGAAAGCATTTCTTAATTGCAGAAGATTGAAATTGACACAACATGCCTTCCTCCGCACTGGCCCAGAAGCAGACTTCTTGCTTCAGGAAATGCAACCGTATCTCTCCAGAATTATTATCTCCACTCACACACACAGAACATTCCTCTATGTATCATTGATTTCCCCAGGACCCAGCAGAGGCATCAACATTTATTTTTTCTAATTAAAAACTAGCTGTATGACGTTTTTCCTGATTAATTATGCTGTTAGTTAAACTCAATTTCTTTCAACAATGTATTTTCATTGTGCAGTGGCCGTTTAACCCTCATAATTACTCAGGGTTGTGTTTAAGTGATACAGGTGATCATGATATGTGTTTTTGGAACATATGCTTGCTGTCCTCCGATAGAAAAATATAAATAATATGGCCCACCATTAAATTCATTAAATAAATAAGTATTTGCTTGGTCTCTGTATCAGTAACTATGTTGTTAAAATGGCTGTTATGGGGAAATGTCTATGATTTGCTCACACAGCAAGAGAGCAACATACACTCACAAAAAAAGGGAAAAATGGGTGCGTGCATACCTTGCAATTGCACTTGCAGGGGCTCCTCCACTTCACTGCCTAGGGGCTCCAAAAAGAAAGATCTAGCACTGTTTATTGGTGTTGCTAACTTCTACAGGAAATTCATATTTAACTTTTACACTGTTATCCCTCCTATTATCACACTGAAAACAAAGGTATTAACCCAAAATATTGGAGTACAGAAGATTTTTCAAACTGTTGAGCAAATGAAAGAGGCTTTCACCACAAACCGTCTACTTTTCCACCCAGACAGTAGTTTGCCATTCATAGTGGAAGTTGATGCCTTGGTGACAGGAGCCAGAATTGTCCTGTATCAAAGTAAATCCTCCAATGGACCTCAAAACCCCTGTGCATTCCTTTCTAAAAAGCTTTCTCTAGCAGAGAAGAACTATGATATCAAAAACTGGGAGCTCCTTGCTATTAAAAGGACATTCAAGGAATGGTGACACTTGCATGAAGGATCCAGCACATTTGCTGCCCTCATTTCCAAGGCGCTGTTTTTGGTGTGCTGCTGTTGGTGCGCAATTGTCATGCGCGCATAGGATGGGGTGCCCTGTTCGCCCCCTTAGAAGTACTGTCTTGTGCATGAACCCACCTAATATGGATTTTGTCATGGACTTACTACCTTCTAGAGGGAAATGGTTTGTTGTCTATAGATACCCACAATTCTGGAAAACTCTTATGAAGAGATCAGATTTGTTTGGTTTATTCTTTTGAATACCACCCCAAAACTAATGGTCTGACTGAACACTGTTGATGAAAAAAAAGTAGACCACAGATGTAGAGACTTTCCAGGTCTTCAGGAGGACTGCAAGGTGTGGTTGTCTACTAATATTATGTTATAAGCACTTGCACTGGTCTTTACATGTTATGTAAATGGTTACAAGATTGAACTAGCCAGTCAAAGCCAATAAACACACATATTCCCTATCACAACCCCAGTCAAGGTAAAGAACACCAGTAAATATTGCTACATGGAGACTATAAAGCTACAGGTTTCCAGCTCAAACATTGAATGTGCCCACAGGTACCAGGAGAGAAGGTTTAGGATTTTTGTGAAGGGTGGCAGGAGTTTAATTTAGAGAGAGTAAGAAGACCTTCTTCTTTGCGTCAAAATATTTTTAACATGGAAATTCAATAGTAAAATATACATTTAGGTCCAGGTTTATCATTACATGCAAGCAATACACCACCATATACACAAAGCAGTATTTATCAAGCCTTGAACATGCCTATACACCACCCAATACGACAGAAAACAGCTTAATAATACCTACTGATAAACCAGCAGTGATATTCTTGAAAACATTTACACTATATAAATAAAATGGCATACCTGGGCCTCCATTCCGTGACTCCCTAAGTCCTCCATAAGGTTGACTCGCACATAGCAGTTTTGAAAAGCAATTTTGTGGAGCTTCTCTATGGCTCATTCAAAATAGAATCCCATAAAACATACTGACTCACATCCAGGGGGGGTTTGACCAGGGTTCTAAGGTGTACTCATATCATGTTTGAAGGAGACTTCTGAATCTCAGTAATCTCCATAGCAACACTATGGAATGGTACACACTAATGTGAACAAACTACTCCAACCCTAAAATCCTCCCATCATCCCAATAAATGGCTACGATTTTATAAATTGTAGCCCGTAAAGGAGCCAGACAGAGTTACAGCTATTAAATTGGACCCTTTCTGCTACCAGCAAATGATCTGCGGGTAACAGGCGGCAAAACCTCACGGGACGTGACAATCTGAACTCCGTCCCAGCTAGGCCATTGATCTGTCAAGCCTGTAAATGTTACTATGGCAAATTTCTATTAAATTGCGATGAATCCCCAAGGACGCACTTGCTTTCAAACCCACAACTGTTTATTAAAATATTGCGAGCTTAAAATTGGACGCACAAGTGCTTTAAGAGCCTTTACGTATGCTGCAGGAGCAGCAAAAGAGAGCCACCCTTCAGCCCACAAATACCCCTCAGGCCCCCTTAACTTCCCCCTGCTCCCAAAATAAATTCCCATGCTGCAGGGGTCCTGATCGGGAACCCTGCAGGCTCCCAACATTAACCCCTTGCTGCGGGGGGTCCACATCGGGACCCATGCGGCAGTTAAATGGTTAAAACCCCCACAGCACACAAATAGTTAACCCCTGCAGTGGGGGTACTTCAAGTACCCCAGCGGCACCCAAAATTAATTGTGCTGCAGGGTCCCCATCGGGATCCCTGCAGTGTCCCTACATTAACCCTTGCTATACAAACCTATGCAATCCATAATTAACCCCATCAATCTATATAGACCCCTATAGGACACTATTAACCCCAACATTAACACTATAAGTGCCATGAGGGTCCTCCAGGACCCTTGTGACTCAAAGTCTAAGAACTACACTACACTTTTAACCCTTTCCTACTCTATACAATTCTATTAACACCCCTCTAACAAAATAACACCAATTAACCCAATGCTTAACTAGTTACCCCTACCCTATTAACCCCTATCCTATTAACCCCCCCTCTACCCTATCCTATTAACCTCCCCTACTCTATTCTATGATACCCCCTCTACCCTACTCTATTAACCCCATTCTGATTGGCTCAAATCTGATTGACAGATATTTCAGCCAGTCAGAACGCTCAAATGCATTTTATATGTAGGAGCATGTGTGGGAACTGCCATTTGCGGCAGGGAGCTCCTTTTTTTTTTTTTTTTTAGAGCCTCTGTTTTTTTTTGGGGGGGATGGCCCTTTTCTGGCCAAGAAGATGAGCACATGGGCTTCAATCAAGAAAGTAGAGGACTGGACCTTCTACTATCAACATGGATATCCCAACTAGTCCAGGGCAGAAGATTGAAGACCAAGGCATTGGGGACCATCACTGCAGGGGCATTTTGGCAAGGTTAGTGGACTAATTAACCCTTTATTTTTTACAGGTTGTAATTCTTTTTTTATTTTGATAGTTTTATTTTTTTGTTGTGGCATTTTGTTTTTTTACTTTTAATTTATTTTTTATTTTTAGTAATTTAGTTTTTTTATTTTCTTTAATGAGTGGGTTTTTATTTTCCTGTAGTTAGTGGGTTGCTAGGGATTTAATTGGGGGTTGGCAGGTTGATAGGGGCTTAGATAGTTTATTTAGGGGGTTAATAGAATATGGTAGAGGGGTTAATCTGAGTTAATAGAATAGGGTAGAGGGTGGTTAATACAATAGGGTAGAGGGGGTTAATAGGATAGGGTAGAGAGGGTTAATAGGGATTAATAGAATAGGGTAGAGGGGGCTTTTTTTGAAGTTATGATGATGGTCTCATTAACTTTTGGCTGTGTGTTAGCATAAACTGCATGAGCAAGCCCTGAAATGCTTACATAGTATACCAGGGTTTACGGGTTGAAGGCTTCGGGTCTGTAGTTACAGGCTTGTCTAATTTAATAGCTCTGTAACTCCTGAGATTTTCCATCCCGTAGACATACGGGCTGTACCACAGCCACTGCGGACTTGGAATGTAATGGGGCTGTATGTGGGCTGTATGTATATAAACCCATTTCCCATAACAGGGAATGAGTTAAATAATAATAAAAAGTAATGCGTGTTGACTGAAGAATTCATCCTATTCTATCTTGATTGAAGCCTTGGTCCTCATCATCTTCTGCCTGTGGAAATAGACCTAGCCCCTAAAAAACTTGACGTCTATAAAAAAACGAATATTATAACAGACCTCCTTCTCCACACCAACTAACAGTTTTGTGACAGTACCTTCACTTTATTTACTAATTTTGCAGATTCTGAATAACTGAAATATGTGTCAATCATATTTCTGTTAATCAAAATGTAGTATTTGAAGTAGTCCCCCACATTTTTAATTGGATAAAAATCTCACCTATAAGAATACACAGGTAAAAAATTGTGCAGTCTGATTGGTTAGACATTTAACAAATCAGAATTAGGGCTGGACTAATTAAAATATTTAATTCTGATTGGCTGAGTATTATTGACACATATTTCAGCCAATTGGAATCTGCAAAAATAAGTATATAAAGTGAAGACACAGTCAAAAAAACATTAGACAGTACAAAAGCTTCTCAGGGGAATTAGATTTAATTTTGTTTTAATAGAGCGGCGGTGTCATGTTCAGGAGGGCCCACTGAACGTTTGGGTCTGTTGGAGTATTGCAGAGCTCTTGATTAACATGACTGGCATTGCCCTCCTGCAATGAGTTGGTTGATATTGACTGGGGTGTGGTTGTATCCTGTATAGCTTATGATTGTAATGTTAAGTATGAGAATCTCCATAGCATGGTTAGTATCTAAATGCTGCATTTTCCCCATGGAGTTTTATAAAGTGTATTACCGGGGTCTCTGGGTAAAAAAGGGTCCAGTTATGGGGTTACCTGATTGTGCGGTAGAAATTTTCCAGCAGATTAAGGGTTGGTCCTATACATTGAGGTAGGGGAGAAATGCTCAGTATCACCACCGGCCATGTCACCAATCTCTTCCTAGCTAACTGGAGATCAGAAGACCAATTTAGAGAAAGTTGACAAAGCAAAGGGGAAATGTGATTAAGTACAGAAGGGCAGGAAAGGAAATTCCTCATATGGGCCAGGGGTCATTAGAAACTCTTTTTTTCTTGATGGAGGTGGGAAAATAGAGCTTGGGGAGTGGCTAAGAGAATGTTTGCTGTTTGTGACCATGACGTAAATAGGAGTTGTCAATGCCAATAAACAGTCAGTCTGGATGTACAAAGTTTACATGTATTATTCATTCTGGGGAAGGGATAACCCTGTACATTGGGTTTATTGATTCGGCATCGGATTGACTAGAGTTACAGTCAGTGATTCTGTAGTCCTGCTATCTTGTTTCAGGTTGTTCCTTGGTCCTGTGTGGTGATTAAATACTGGTCTGGGTGTATCCATGCTTTAAGGAGTATCTAAAAAAAATTCCCACAAGAGCCACTGGGTGGGTCAGAACCAGGTTCTGGGAGAGCCCAATTAAAGTAGGGGTTGTTACATGTGTTTTTTTAGGTGGAACCCCTTTTTTCAAAGGCTGAAGATGAGGACCAGGTGCTTCAATCAAGAAAGAAGAGGATGGATTATTCAATCAACATGTAAGTGCACGCTTATCCAGGGCTCTAGAGTGAGGAACAGGGCATCAATGATCATCACTGGAGGGCATCGAAAGGTAGGTAATGTATATTTTCCCCCTTACAGGTGTATTAATTATTTTTATTTTATGTAGTGTTTTCTATGTATTTGGTGTTAGGGACTATGGAGATTCATATATACCCCTTGGGGCAGTTATAGGGGTTAATTAGGTTAAAATTAGGTACCATGAGACTCCATAGGGTAACAGGTTAATATATAGTGCTATAGGGTCTATAAGGACCCTCATGGTTATACTTTAGTTGAAGGAAACCTAGGCATTTCGCAGCTCATAAAGGGTTGCAGGTCCTAGGTCAAGGGGTCATAAACCCCCTGCATTAGTTTGTATTATTATTTAAGCCCTTTACTGCCATGGGAAGGGGTCTATATAGATAGATAAGGACATGGGAGGATGTTAGGGCTAGCGTAGTGTGTTCAGGTTAGGTAGTAGGTAACATTCCATAGTGTTGCTTTGGAGCTAATAGAGATAGGTGCAATACAATTTAAATTTAGCAGCAGCAGCATTATTATATCTATTTAATCATCTTAGTATACTGCTAATCAACTTTCTCATACCATAGTAGTGTGCATAAGGATTGTGCATAAGAAGGGGGGTGCATGGGGGGTGGACCGCCCCAGGTACCACCTCTGTGGGGGTGGCAGAAATGCCCCCCGCCTGTCCCCTTCCCCCAGGAGTGAGATAGAGGGAAAAGGAGGGAGAGAGAGAATGAGTGAGAGGGAGGATGAGTGAGAGAGGGAGAGAAGGAGGGAGAGAGAAAGAATGAGAGAGAGAGGAGAAGGAGGTAGAGAGAGAATGAGTGAGAGAGAGAAGGAGGGAGAAGAAGGGAGAGAGAGAATGAGTGATAGAGAGAATGAGTGAGAGAGAAGGAGGGAGAGAGATAATGAGTAAGAGAGAAAGAGGGAGAGAAATAATGAGTGAGAGAGGGAGAGAAGGAGGGAAAGGAAGAGAGAGAGAGGGAGAGAGGGAGATAGAGAAGGAAGGAGCGAGAGAGAGAAGGATAGAGAGAGAGAATAAGTGAGAGAGGGAGAGAGAGGGAGAAGGAGGTAGAGAAAGAAGGAAGGAGTGAGAGAAGGAAGGGAGAGAGAGAGAGAAGGAGGGAGAGAGAGAATGTGTGAGAGAGAAGGAGAAGGAGGGAGAGAGAGAATGAGAGAGAGAAGGGATAGAGAGAGAATGAGTGAGAAAGAGAGAAGGAGGAAGACAGAATGAGTGAGAGAGGGAGAAGGAGGGAGAGAGAGAATGAGTGAGAGAGGGAGAGAAGGAGGGAGAGAGAGAATGAGTGAGAGAGAAGGAGAAGGGAAGAGAGAGAATGAGTGAGAGACGGGGAGAGAGAAGGAGGGAGAGAGGAAGTGAGATAAGGAGGGAGAGAGAGGGAGAAGGAAGCAGAGAGTGAGAAGAAGGGAGAGAGAGAATGAGTGAGAGAGTGAGAGAAGGAGGGAGAGAGAGAGAATGATAGAGAGAATAATTGAGAGAGTGAGGGAGAAGAAGGGAGAGAGGGAGATAGAGAAGGAGGGAGAGGGGGGAAGAAAGATATGAGAGAGGGGGAGTGAGAGAGGAAAGAGAAGGGAGAGAGAGAAGGAGAGAGAGGGGGAAGAGAAGGGAGAGGGAAAATGAGAGAAGAGGAGAATTAGAAGGGAGAGAGAAAAAGAAGGTGGGAGAGGGAGAGAAGGAGAGAGAAAGGAGGAAATGTGACAGATAGCGAAGAGAGGAAGAGTATAGAGTGTAGGAGAGAGGAGGTAGGAGAGGTGAGGTGGGATGGGGGGAGGAGGAGAGATAAAGAGAAAGAAGATTGAGAGGGGTTCAGCAGAGTGGAACATTTTGGGACTCCTTATATACATATGTATATATATATATATATATATATATATATATATATATATATATATATATATACAGTCAGGTCCATAAATATTGGGACATCGACATAATTCTAATCTTTTTGGCTCTATACACCACCACAATGGATTTGAAATGAAACGAACAAGATGTGCTTTAACTGCAGACTTTCAGTTTGTATATGTGCCTCCCACTTTTTAAGGGACCAAAAGTAATGGGACAGATTAACAGTCATAAAACAAACTTTCACGTTTTTAATACTTGGTTGCAAATCCTTTGAAGTCAATTATAGCCTGAAGTCTGGAACGCATAGACATCACCAGACGCTGGGTTTCATCCCTGGTGATGCTCTGCCAGACCTCTATTGCAACTGTCTTCAGTTCCTGCTTGTTCTTGGGGCATTTTCCCTTCAGTTTTGTCTTCAGCAAGTGAAATGCATGCTCAATCGGATTCAGATCAGGTGATTGACTTGGCCATTGCATAACATTCCACTTCTTTCCCTTAAAAAACTCTTTGGTTGCTTTTGCAGTATGCTTCGGGTCATTGTCCATCTGCACTGTGAAGCGCTGTCAAATGAGTTCTGAAGCATTTGGCTGAATATGAGCAGATAATATTGCCCGAAACACTTCAGAATTCATCCTGCTGCTTTTGTCAGCAGTCACATCATCAATAAATACAAGAGAACCAGTTCCATTGGCAGCCATACATGCCCACGCCATGACACTACCACCACCATGCTTCACTGATGAGGTGGTATGCTTTGGATCATGAGCAGTTCCTTTCCGTCTCCATACTCTTCTCTTCCCATCACTCTGGTACAAGTTGATCTTAGTCTCATCTGTCCATAGGATGTTGTTCCAGAACTGTGAAGGCTTTTTTAGGTGTTGTTTGGAAAACTCTAATCTGGCCTTCCTGTTTTTGAGGCTCACCAATGGTTTACATCTTGTGGTGAACCCTCTGTATTTACTCTGGTGAAGTCTTCTCTTGATTGTTGACTTTGACACATATACACCTACCTCCTGGAGAGTGTTCTTGATCTGGCCAACTGTTGTGAAGGGTGTTTTCTTCACCAGGGAAATAATTATTCGGTCATCCACCATAGTTGTTTTCCGTGGTCTTCCAGGTCTTTTGGTGTTGCTGAGCTCACCGGTGCGCTCTTTCTTTTTAAGTATGTTCCAAACAGTTGATTTGGCCACACCTAATGTTTTTGCTATCTCTCTGATGGGTTTGTTTTGTTTTTTCAGCCTAATGATGGCTTGCTTCACTGATAGTGACAGCTCTTTGGATCTCATATTGAGAGTTAACAGCAACAAATGCAAATAGCACACTTAAATGAACACTGGAGCTTGTATCTGCTCTTTGTAAATGGGATAATGAGGGAATAACACACACCTGGCCATGGAACAGCTGAGCAGCCAATTGTCCCATTACTTTTGGTCCCTTAAAAAGTGGGAGGCACATAAACAAACTGTTGTAATTCCTACACTGTTCACCTGATTTGGATGTAAATATCCTCAAATTAAAACTGAAAGTCTGCAGTTAAAGCACATCTTGTTAGTTTCATTTCAAATCCATTGTGGTGGTGTATAGAGCCAAAAAGATTAGAATTATGTCGATGTCCCAATATTTATGGACCTGACTGTATATACAAATCTTAGACCTGCTTATAGGTTTACCATGGTAAGTTATGCCCCTAGTAGGTAAGTATTTATTACCAGGTAGCCATGACAACATTATTACTGAGAATGAATGGGTTTAGCTCTTAATGGTTGTTTTAGTGAATGGTTATTCATAGTTATCAACTCTGTGTTAATTTGCCTGTAATTTCCCAAAATATTTTTAAGTTTGTTGATTATTCTTTTTTGCTACATGTGAAGCGTTTCATATTAGCTTTACATTAAAATATACGGTATATAGTTTTCCCATCGTCTCAGTCTAAACTTTGGCTCTGTTCTGAATCTACGCCGGACTGTCCATAAATTGTCCTGATATTATTTAAACAATCATAATCCTGAAATGTAAGGCGATAGTAGGATATATTTTGCCGTACTAACTAAATGCTCAATTTAAATTGAACTGGTAAGATTATATAATAAATCAAAACAGTTGGTGTAGATGTTGCTGTGTATCTCATGACTCTAATGTCCGTAGAGATACACAGTATAATGTGCATGTATGAAGTGTGTATACTAGTGTAAGTTCTATTGTTGAATTTGTGGAGTGATGCATTATAATTTTACACTATATACCTTGGCAGTATAAATGCCGTTTGGTAAAGAAATCTTGGTGATTTAGTGAAAAAAATATTGGTGAGGCATTTGTTGTGTAATGATGTTGTTACCCTTTGCTTAAAGGATTTAATATGTCTCATATTGACGTGAAAAGGAATCTTATGGATGCTATGTGTTCATAACATCTGCCATGCTTTGAGCCATGGGAAATAAAATGAGAATCATTGGTGAAGAAAGTGTGCAATGGAGAAACAACAAGGAGTCTTGTGAGTTTTGAATAAAGAAGGGAGAAAAATGATTATGCATGACTTTTTGAGTCTTGGTTGATTATGTGTGTTGTACAGTTATCCTTTAAGTTAAACAAAATAACTAAGTCAGAGGTGCTCATAAGAAAACGCACTAACCTTAATAGGTTAGTTCTATGGACATGATAATCCACTCTGAGAGCAACCTCTTTAAGCTCACTTGCGCCCTTCACAGGAAGAAATATCCTGAAGTATATCAGTCTGGTCTCACTCAAAATAGTGACCCAGCCCCGAAATACCAGGCAATTCTACCCTGAACAGGAGAAACAGCAAACCCCAGACGCGTTTCGGCCTTTATGGGCCTCGTCAGTGAGGTGCAGCTGAACTCCCTAAGGCACAGTGAGGAAGGGGTCCACGTCTGGAGTCCCCTATTACCTTTAGGGAGACTAAACCCCAAGGGTAATGTGCATAAACAAAATAACTAAGTCAGAGGTGCTCATCAGAGAACGAACTAGCCTTAATAGGTTAGTTCTATGGACATGATAATCCACTCTGAGAGCACCTCTTTTAGCTCACTTGTGCCCTTCACAGGAAGAAATATCCTGAAGTATATCAGTCTGGTCTCACTCAAAATAGTGACCCAGCCCTGAAGTACCAGGCAATTCTACCCTGAACAGGAGAAACAGCAAACCACAGACGCGTTTTGGCCTTTATGGGCCTTGTCAGTGAGGTGCAGCTGAACTCTTTAAGGCACAGTGAGCAAAGGGTCCACGTCTGGAGTCCCCTATCACCGTTAGGGAGACTAAACCCCAAGGGTAATTTGCATAAACAAAATAACAAAATCATTTAAGTTATCCTTAATCTCATGGTTGGCTCAGTCGGATTCACAGACATGTGCTTGACTGTGAAGGATCACAGATCTATATAGATCCTGGTACTAAAATAGCACAATCCACTTCTGGAATTCTATATGGACAGTTCATGACACAGTTCATTTTCTGAAATTCTGTGTATATTATTTAATATATATCCACGTATGTAATGGCATGAATCCTATCTGCATAAAAGATATTGTGTTGTTCTGGAATCTTATACAAGAATTCATAACACAGTTCTGGAGTTCCATTAATATCACTATCAATCCATATATACAACAACATGAATTGTCCTTCTGTTTGAAATATATCAAATTATTCACAGGTGAAGATCTGTGAAAGGGTCCTTTGTACAGGGACCACAAGAATATGGAATCTTGTGTATGCAGTTGATAAAACAGTTTATTTTCTGGAGTTCCTTTTATATCACTTAGTTTTTAGCCTCTTATGTGATAACATGAATAGCCCTGTTTGTTTAGAGGATATTATATTGTTCAAGTCAAATAAGGAGTCATTTATCCAGGGACCGAAAGAATAATTTAGTATTCCAAATAGTAGGTCCATACGGGAATCCTTCATGCAGAGACTTAATGAAGGAGAAAGAGTAGTCAGATGTTTACCAATTGTCCAAGCAGTTGGACTGAATTCAAATGAAGTACCTATAGGAAAATCCTTTATTTAGTCCTAATATGACCCTTTCAATGGCACAAAATGTCAGCAGACTGTGGCTTTTATTATGATGAAAGTGCATGTGCCATGTTAGGGGTTTGTCATATTCATTGGTTATGGCACAGTAATGTTCACCAACTCTTAATCTTAAACCCAACATATTTTTGTAAAGGATATCCACAAATGTAGTCAATTACTGTCTGGAACCTGTCCAGACTATCAGGATATCGTCAATGAAGCGTCTCCATAGTAGTATATGGTCTGTAAAATTGGTTGTGGACTTGACAAAGACACACATAGCTTCCCACCACCACAGGAACAAGCTGGCATATATAGGGGCACATGGAGTGTCCATAGCAGTTCCTATGAACTGATGAATCAATTTTCCATCAACTGTGAAGTATTTATTATTTAGGACAAACTCCAATAAGGACAACAAAAAGTTATTAAACCTATTGGCAGCTTTCATGTTTTTGAAATATTTTGCATCCTCTATACCATGAGCATGTTGTACAGAGCTTCCACATCAATGCTCACTAGCCATGAGTCAATTGGGATATTAAGGTCCTCTACATGCTCAACACATCAGTGATGTCCCTTGGGTATGAAGGGAGGCTGGTTACTGTGTTTTTGAGATAGTGGTCTAAAAAGAGCCTTACATTCTGTGACAGATTGTCAATACTAGATACAATGGACCTGCCTGGAATAGGAATTATTTATTTGTGTATTTTGGCAGGGCATAGTATAGTGAGACATTTTGGCAGTAGGAAGTCATAACTATGGTCATTAATGATTTCTTCTGTTTTTTTATAGTTTTGTGAAAAGAATCTGTCAAGCTCCAGTGTTGCTTGTTGTACTATATGTTGGCATATTCTTGTAATTGTAGTGTTCATGTACTTTCATTGCTCCATATTTTAGACTTGGTGGTTTCTATATGTTGTGTTTCACTCTCTTCCAAGAGTGAAACACAACATATAGCTTTTCATGAGATCCCTTTCAGGTTCATGAGATCCCTCTCTCGCTTAATTTTATAAAACTTATGCAGTTCCAGTTTCCTGGCAAATAAGTGTAAGTTTTTTATGTTGGAGAATGAATCTGCTCTGGGGGTGGGAACAAATAAAACTTAATTTTCAAGTACAGCTAAATGTGTTTTGTTTAGCACAACATTTGTCACATTCATAATTAACTGATTCTCTTTTTCTCACATTTGAGATTTCATTGCTTAGAAGAATTGGGTTCTCCTTGGGTTCTCCTCTGGGGTGGTTTTCTGTTTTTCTCTCATGCTGAATTCTGCCTAAAGATAATTCCCATTTGCCTAATTTTCAGTAATGGATCTAGTTTTTTGGGCCTGATGAAATTATAACCACATTCCTCTGTATAGGATTACCTATGCTGGGAAATCCTTCAACATCAGAGGCGATTTATCCTGAGGAACTTGACATGACTTGCTGTCTCTGGCTTTTAGGGATTATTTGTGTACACTTTGTCCATCCTAAAATAATTTTGGACCCTCAAAACTGTATTTGCTTTCTAACATTGATGTCTCTTTTTAAATCTCTCTATATTTTTTATATTATGGTATATAAATTATTAGACTCTGCTGCATCTTTAATGTTTTTAATGTGTTTCTGGCTCTTATTCATTCTTTGATTATTAAATTCACTTTGGATTGTTCTTTTTGAACTATTGGGTTCATTAAGTCTAGTGAACATTGTGATATAATTTCTGTTCACCTTTTCAAGAACTTCTCATTGGTTAGGTGATATGATTTGTAATCTCAGACCTTGTGGTATAAATACATTTTTTATGTAGTTCTATAGACGTGTTACTTCCCATACAGTTCTAATTTGTCTTTTTATATCTTTCAATATATAAAGGGTATTAAATATTTTGTTTGTTTATCTACTTTTAATTAAAGAGCACTTTCTCCATATTATAAACAAATCTTGCCTATTTTTGCCCTAACAAGGTATAAGAGTATAACAAGTAGGACAATCTCAACTGCTGTCACAGAAATTCCTGGTTTACTGGAAATGGATTGTACTGAGACCCTGCAAGATGAGTACATGCACCTCCAATCATACACAATCCTGTTCATAAAATATGTACTCTGTAACTCAGCTGTAATATACATATCAGAAATACAATTAACAATGAATCCGCATATTACAGATCAGAGGAGATCTAAAGAGGTTGGACTTGACGGACTAAATGTATTTTTTCAACCTCAATTACTATGTAACTATGTAACTATGTAACTATGTAACAATGTAACTGATGGGCATCAATGACTAATCATTTAGCCATGAAATACACACAATAATGTGTGATTTGATATTGATAATAATAATATAGCATAAAGATTTCATATATTTATAATGTGACAAATCAATTGTTTAGCATACCTCTGAGGCCATACCATGGATACGTCAGCAAGACAACAACCTATATTATGGCAATTCCCAGACATATGACGACATAATTCACTGATGTGATATTATGAAGATGTCTCCTAATCATTGTCAGTGGAATCTATTATTAAATAACTGTGCATTCAAACACTGAATAAAGTTATTCTTATGAAAATTTGAAATAATAAGTATCTGTTATTCTTCTTCTACAGCACGGAATTGGAATGCAGGAGCAGCCAGTTGAGGAGAATAAATGCATTGTCCAGGAGTAAGGGGAGGTATTCATGTGGACAATGGAAGAGTTTTTGGGACCTACTTTAACTATGGTACACATTGACCCCACAGCCCCACTTCCTCCCAAAGACTGATGCACCTCATGGCTTTTCCCACTGGAAGAGCCAGTATATAGTGAGTGACCTTGGCCAGGGGTTTCCAGCTCCTGCAGCACCTCTGGCAACACCAGCACCCTCAACTTGTACAGCATTACCAATCCCCCTGCCACTCTTTCCCACATCAAAGGCGAAGGAGGAACATGACCTTCCTATCTAGCAGCATCAATAGAAGATGAACAGCAATTACCTGGAGTTGGATGGTCTTCAGGGAGAGCTGCTCCTTGAGGTAAGATGGCACAACAACATGAAGCTAGACAGCCAACTAGAAATGGAACTGGAAAGATAACGTCTCTAGCAACAGGACTTTGCCTCCATCAGGAAGCAGCTCTCCCGGTAAAACCGGAAATTGTTTATAATGGAGCACCTCATGTACATTGGGGGGAAAAAGTATTTGATCCCCTGCTGATTTTGAACGTTTGTCCACTGACAATGAAATGATCAGTCTATAATTTTGATGATAGATGTATTTTAACAGTGAGAGACAGAATAACAAAAAAAAAAAAAAAAGAAAAACGCATGCCAAAAAAGTTCAATCAGCAAGATTTCTGTCTCTTAAAGGGAGTGCTCCTAATCTCAGCTCGTTACCTGTATAAAAGACACCTGTCCCCAAAAGCAATAAATCATTCAGATTCCAAACTCTCCACCATGGCACTCTACACCAAGATTGTATACCTACACAATGCTGGAATGGGCTACAAGACCATCGCCAAGCAGCTTGGTGAGAAGGTCACAACAGTTGGTGCGATTATTCGTAAATGGAAAAAACACAAAATAACTGCCAGTCTCCCTCGGTCTGATGCTCCATGCAAGATATCACCTTGTGGAGTTTCAATGATCATGAGAACGGTGAGGAAACAGCCCAGTACTACATGGGAGGATCTTGTTAATGATCTCAAGGCAGCTGGGACCATAGTCACCAAGAAAACAATTGGTAACACGCTACGCCGTGAAGGACTGAAATCCTGCAGCGCCCGCAAGGTCCCCCTGCTCAAGAAAGCACATGTACAGGCCCATTTGAAGTTTGCCAATGAACATTTGAATGATTCAGAGGAGAACTGCGTGAAAGTGTTGTGGTCAGATGAGACCAAAATCGAGCACTTTGGCATCAACTCAACTCACCGTATTTGGAGGAGGAATGCTGCCTATAACCCCAAGAACACCATCCCCACCGTCAAACATGGAGGTGGAAACATTATGCTTTCGGGGTATTGTTCTGCTAATTGGACAGGACAACTGCACCTCATTAAAGGGACGATGGACGGGGCCATGTACCTTCAAATCTTAGGTGAAAACCTCCTTCCCTCAGCCAGTGCATTGAAAATGGGTCGTGGATAGGTATTCCAGCATGACCATGACCCAAAACACACAGCCAAGACAACAAAGGAGTGGCTCAAGAAGAAGAAGCACATTAAGGTCCTGGAGTGGCCTAGCCAGTCTCCAGCCCTTAATCCCATAGAAAATCTGTGGATGGAGCTGAAGGTTCGAGTTGCCAAACATCAGCCTCAAAACCTTAATGACTTGGAGAGGATCTACAAAGAGGAGTGGGACAAAAACCCTCCTGAGATGTGTGCAAACCTGTTGGCCAACTACAAGAAATGTCTGACCTCTGTGATTGCCTACAGGTATTCTGGCACCAAGTACTAAGATGAAGGGGTCAAATACTTATTTCCCTCATTGACCTGCAAATCAATTTATAACTTTTTTGACATGTGTTTTTCTTGTTTTATTTTTTGTTATTAACATTAACATTATAGACTGATCATTTCTTTGTCAGTGGACAAACGTTCAAAATCAGCAGGGAATCAAATACTTTTTTCCCCCACTGTAAGTGGAGCTACTACATAGAAAATCTGCCTCTCAATCCACCAGACTGGAGGAGAGGACTGCCTCTTTATTTTGTAATAGACCAGTGGTGGTGCTACCGCTGGCTTTGCTATTAGAAAGGTGGTTTCAGTGTGCTTTAGTATGTGTAGGCCTCATTTTTACTTTATTACAGTCCTGTAAAATGCTTCTTTATAATGTTTTTTCTTGTACTATTTTTTTATGGAAACTCATAACTTTTTAAGTTTCTTGTAAGTGTTCTTGTTAGTAAGAGTCCTTGGGGTATAGCTGCTGTTACAAGACATTGATTTCACACATAAGTGTTAGAGTCACTACAAGCTCCCACTGTAGCATTAGGCTAGATTTCTTATGGGAGCCATGTGATTACGGGAGCTAAAAACACACATAGAGCAAGGAACACCTGACACGTAGCGATCACTCATAAAGTTTTATGGGTAGTATGTATAGACTACGTTAGTTTCAACTTGAGATTTTTACTCGTAAGATTTCTTATGTAATCAAGCCCTTTGTCTGATTATTCAACTTGAAAGTTTATGGAAGTTTTATGGATTAGGAGAATTGGTAGTATATAGAAAATTATTAGCATACAAATTAAAAAAATAAACATTAGTAATAATACACTTTCGCTAAAGTTTGCAACATTTCTTCGGTTTTTAGGCAGTTGATTGTGAGAAGGAACACCCCTGAAAATCAAAGCTAAATTAGCATAACATTCATAATCAGAGACGAGTACAGCAATGTGTCTGTTCCCCTTTCACTTGCTGAGGCAAATCTTCTCAGGAGACAGCCATGATACTGACAGCTGATTTGCTAGGACCCAACTCCACACAGATCATTGGCTAGGATGCTCTGCCTACATAGGTATAGCTGACACAATACATTTTAGTCCTAGCAGGAAATGAGTACTTGATTAAACAAATAATGTGAAATATTATTCTACTCAAATCTCTTAAAAGTTGGCTGAGTTAATAACTGTATATAACAGTATATATATTTGCCTTGCAAAAGTATTCACCCCCTTTGCATTTTTCATGTTTTGTTGCCTCACAACCTAGAACTAACATGGATTATTTGAGGATTTGCATCATTTAATTTACACAACATGCCCACAACTTTGAAGATGTTTTTTTTTATTCTGAATCAAACAAGAAATAGGACAAAATAACAGTAAAAGTAAATGTGCATAACTATTTACCCCCATAAAGTCAATTCTTTGTAGAGCCACCTTTTGCGGCAATCACAGCTCCAAGTCGCTTTGGATAAGTCTCTATGAGCTTGCCACATCTTACCACTGTGATTTTTGCCCATTCCTCCTTGCAAAACTGCTCCAGCTCCTTCAAGTTGGATGGTTTGCGCTTGTGAACAGCAATCTTTAAGTCTGACTTTTCTATTGGATTGAGGTCTGGGCTGACTAGGCCATTCCAACACATTTACATGTTTCACCTTAAACCAATCAAGTGTTGCTTTTGCAGTGTGTTTGGGGACATTGTCCTGCTGGAAGGTGAACCTCTGTGTTAATCTCAAATCATGCACAGAGTGGTACAGGTTTTGTTTTAAGAATATCCCTGTATTTAGCACCAACCATCTTTCCCTCAACCTTGACTAGTTTCCCAGTCCCGGCTGCTGAAAAACATCCCCACAGCATGATGCTGCCACCACCATGTTTTACTGTATGGTATGCTTTGGGTGATGTGATGTGTTGGGTTTGCACCAGACATAGCATTTTCTTTGATGGCAAAAAATTGAAATTTTAGTCTCATCAGACCAGAGCACCTTCCTCCATACATTTTGGGAGTCTCCCACATGCCTTTTCGCAAACTCAAAACGTTCCATTTCGTTTTTTGCTAAAAGTAATGGCTTTCTTATGGCTACTCTGCCATAAAGCCCAACTCTATGGAGCGTACTGCTTATTGTCGTCCTATGTACAGATACTCCAGTCTCCAGTTTTGGTGGGCGGCAGTCTCTTGGCAGGTTTGCTGTTGTGCCATGTTCTTTCCATTTGGTTATGATAGATTTGATGGTGCTCCAGGGGATCATCAAAGATTTGGATATTTTTTTTTAGCCTAACCCAGATTTGTACTTCTCAAGAACATTGTCCCTTACTTGTTTGGAGAGTTCCTTGGTCTTCATGGCAGTGTTTGGTTAGTGGTGCCTCTTGCTTAGGTGTTGCAGCCTCTGGGGCCTTTCAAAAAAGGTGTGTATATGTAATGACAGATCATGTGACACTTAGATTACACACAGGTGGACATCATTTGACTAATTATGTGACTTCTGAAGGTAATTGGCTGCACCAGAACTTTTTATGGGCTTCATAACAAAGCCAATTTTTTGTTTTCTATTTCTAAAAAATAGATTTATGTATATATTTTTCTCATTTCACTTCACCAACTACTGTGTTCTGATCCCTCACATAAAATTCAGATTAACAAAACATTGAACTTAAGACTGTAATGTAACAAAATAGGTAAAAAGTCAAGGGTGGTGAATACTTTTGCAAGGCACTGTATATGTGTGTGTTTACAAACATAATGTATATGTATACACAGACATTATAAGCCACATTCAATTGCAAACCTGCAACTCTATCGCAGTAGGCCGAATGTCTGCGGTTGTGTTGTGGATTCCCATTCGTCTCTGATTGCGATGCGATTCAATTGAGCAAGGGCACGAATTATAGGCCAATGCCTCAAGCCCGTAAATCCTTCCAAAGCCGCAAACTGTTAAGGGGCAGGCCTAGATGCGATCAGCCGGTATGATCCGATCGCGGTATATCGTAGAGCGACACAAGCCTCTCAGCCAATAGAAAGAAGTCTAGCCACAGATGATTGACAGAGGGAGATTATAAATTTGCGTTTCATCCGCCAATGCGCTGACCGTGTTGTATTTTCTTTCGAAGTAGCATGCATGTCCCGGAGTTGTTTTTTTTTGAGAGTGAGAGAGAGAGCAGGAGTTATTTCAGACCAGTAATTTCCAGTTTTGTTCATTTATCTTCTACTATTTATTATTTTACACTTAATCATTGAATACAAATATTTACAGATTACACATATTTGCAATACACATAATTTAAAGAACACACATGGAATCACATAGAACTAGGTCACTCCATACAGCCCCCCATCCCATCCCCCACTCCCTATCCCCCATAATTATTAAATACACATAATACACACATGTTTTCCCTTCATATATTAACAGTTACACTTATTTTTATTTATCTTTCCATTATTTTTGGGATTGAGATGGAGGGAGGAGAGAGGAGGGGAGAGGAGTGGAGAGGTGGGGTGGAGGAGACGAGGAGAGGCGAGGAGGAGAAAAAGGAGAGTGAGGTGGCCTTGGGGAGTAGTGTTGGAGAGGACACCGCCGGGATTCAACCCCAATATCCCCCTCCTCCAAAGACTGAGCATATCGCCAGGGTCCTCCAACTAGAGCGGGACACAAGCCAGCCACTACCTCATCCCCCCCTACAGCAGTGTGCTGGCCTGGCCCCCACCACCACCACCAGGCCCAACCATGCCCCCGCCAACAGTGCCACGCCCTCCAGCCAGGCCCCAGACTCTTCCACTCCCACAATGCCACCTCCGCACCACACCCCTGGGACCTTCATCCCCAACAGCAGGCCAGGCTGCACAGGTGGAGATGCTGGCCCTCATGCTTCAGCAGTTGGACCTTTTGGGGCGATCCATGCCAGCATCTCCGCCATTCATGTGGAGGTAATGCGCAGCCTGGCAAGGCGCAATAGGGAAGAGAGGAGAAATCAGTCCTACCAGGCGGGCTGCTCAGGATTATTGCAGACCAGAGCCTGGCTTCAGAGTCTTGGATCTTGGCCTATGTGATGGTGATATTTTGTATGCAGATGGCTACCTCTCATCACATGGTCCATGATCCTCTTCTCTGTGGACCCGTAGGGTTCTGTTGAACATGTCACCAATTGATGGTCTCTGAGGAATGCTGTTGAGAAGAGATGCTGCAGTCCCTATGATTTTTAAGGCCTTATTTGTTTATTTATTTATTTGTGTTAGGTAAAAATCAGGTTCATGAAGGCATCTCCTGCATCTGCAAGCATTGTGAAGGAAATGTATGAGGTGTAAGATTTTCCCAGTGCCTCTCAGGTAGACATTCCTTTAATGACTAAGTGGTGGCAGTGAAGGGGCTTGTGTACCTGAATGAAGCAGTGTCGGTGGGCAGGTGATAGCAGGGAGGTCAGACAAATCGCAGTCCACTAGAGAAGGAACTAGCAACCAACTCCAGTATCTTTGGCATGCAAACCTTGTGGATACGCACAGACAGAGACATTAGTAGGGGTGCTGCAGTCCATAGGGCCACAAAGAGTCAGACACAACTGAGGGACTGAACAACCATATGTGAAATGTTTACCTGGTACTAGATATATGACATGTGGCGGTGTAATTTGGCCACTATTTGTTGTCCCAATGTAGATGTGATGAGTGAAATGTATATCCGATGATCTTTGTATATCGAGGGACCACATTAGAGCCACATTAGAGTGTGAAAGGGTTAATATGTCAGCCATTTGCATGTATTTGTGTTGCGATTTAATGAGGTAGTGTGTCTTTAATAGCTTTCAACAGGTTGCAGCATGGCTTTTCATATTGGTATATGCATGACCATTACAACCTGTGAAAAATAAAATGTTACTTTTAAAATATTTGATAGTAAACATAGTTACATAGTTATATAGTACCGTATTTATCAGCGTATAACACACACTTTTTCTCCCTGAAAATAGGGGGCAAATGATAGGTGCGTGTTATACGCCGATATTCCCTCCCCCCTCCTCATCCTCAACCTCCCTCCTCATTCTAAACCCCCTCCGCATTCTAACCCTCCCCTCCTCAACCTAAACCCCCTCCTCCTCAACCTAAACCCCCCTAAATACCTCCCCCTCACTTACTTGCTTCTGCTCCTTCCTCCGTTACGCTCCTTGACCCGCTGACGTCACAACGCGCCAGCGCGCCACGTCATTAGCATATACCGGGTGCTAAGGAGGGGGTTGAGGATAGGGGGGTTGAGGAGGGAGGATGAGGATGGGGGTTGAGCATGGGGGTTGAGGGGGTTTGAGGATGGGGGTTGAGGAGGGAGTTTGAGGAGGGAGGTTGAGGATGAGGAGGGGGGTTGAGGATGAGGAGGGGGGTTGAGCATGAGGAGGGGGGTTGAGGATGAGGAGGGATGATGAGGATGAGGAGGGGGTTGAGGATGAGGGGGGAGGTTGAGGAGGGGGTTGAGGAGGAGGGGGTTGAGGATGGAGGATGAGGAGGGCGGTTGAGGAGGGGGTTGAGGATGAGGAGGGAGGTTGAGGATGAGAAGGGGGGTTGAGGATGAGGAGGGGGGTTGAGGATGAGGAGGGAGGTTGAGGAGGGAGGTTGAGGAGGGGGATTGAGGTTGAGGAGGGGGGTTGAGGATGAGGAGGGAGGTTGAGGAGGGGGTTGAGGTTGAGGATAGGGGGGTTGAGGAGGGAGGATGAGGATGGTAGGTTGAGGAGGGGGGTTGAGGTTGAGGATAGGGGGGGTTGAGGAGGGAGGATGAGGATGGGGGGGTTGAGGAGGGGGGTTGAGGGGGTTTGAGGATGGGGGGGTTGAGGAGGGGGTTTGAGGAGGAAGGTTGAGGAGGGGGTTTGAGGAGGGAGGTTGAGGAGGGGGTTGACGATAGGGGGGTTGAGGAGGGAGGATGAGGAGAGAGGTTGAGGAGTGGGTTGAGGATGAGGAGGGAGGTTGAAGATGAGGAGGGAGGTTGAGGAGGGGGTTGAGGAGGAGGGGGTTGAGGAGGGAGGATGAGGAGGGAGGTTGAGGGGGGGGAGGATGAGGAGGGGGGTTGAGCAGGAGGGTTGAGGATGAGGAGGGAGGTTGAGGAGGGGGGTTGAGGTTGAGGAGGGAGGTTGAGGTTGAGGATTTTGCTTCAAAGTTCTTTATTTGAAAAAAAAAAATTCCCCTGAAATTCCCTTCTTAAAATGAGGTGCGTGTTATACGCCGGTGCGTGTTATATGCCGATAAATACGGTAATTAAGGTTGAAAAAATAATTTTTGTCCATCAAGTTCAACCTTTTTAGATCTCCTCTGATCTGCAATATGCAGATTGTTTTTTTTTTTAATTTTTTTTTTTATTGTGTTTCAGAGCATACAAAAAAAAACGCCAATCCACAATGCAAAAAAACATACACATTCATCATCAAATAAAATTGTACAGTATACACAAACATACACTACAAAGTCGGGAGGGCTAGGAGAGAGTGTATTGTCATTAATTTAATGTCCATAGTAAAACATTGCACCTTAGCTAATTTTATCCCAAATGACCCATCTATTTTTTGTGGATAAAATCCCCAATGTACCAACATCCTTTTCTAGCTCTCTGTTTTTGCCAATTACTAATCATAATTCACTTAAAGTGGGTACCTGAACTTACTTACATCCCATAGCTATTAGCCATTTTAATGACAAAAAAAAATGCGTAATAAAAAAAATGTAAACGAAATTCAGTGAATCTGGAAAAACATGAAATAAGGCAATCGAACGGGATGGTTTTATAATTTTGTCTAAGGCCATAGATACAAAGTGAAAACATTGTACCCACAAATTATTAATAGGCTCACAATTCCACCAAGGCCCTCATTTAATTGCACTTTGGCCAATTAAATAGGGCTCTAAATAAGCACATAACATATTTTTTAAAGAAGTTTTTAGTTAGTAAACATCTATCCAAAAGCAAGGTTTTCACTAACTAAAAACTTTTTTTTTTTAAATATGCTATGTGCTTATTTAGAGCCCTATTCAATCGGCCACATCGCAATTGAATGAGGGCTCAAGTGTGCAGATTAGTTGTTAATTGTTAATTGATCCAGAGGAAGGCAAACAGAAAAAACAAGTGAAACTTTGCCAATTGTCTCAAAAGGAGGAAAAAAATAAAATGCCTTCCTGACACCAGATACTGGGGATCAGATTCCTCCCAGGATCAATTCTTCCTTCCCTAATTATCCAGGATAATCCTGGAATTCTGTAGGTGGAATCTGCCCAGCTGTGTGGATAATGCCACTCCCACAGTGACACCATCTTTGCAGCTAAAAAAGATGGAGGAGGATCTCAGTAAGGGAGAATGTTAGGGGCAAAATGGCTTCTCATTTACTGAGTAATATAAATTGCAATATTAAGCAAATGAGCCGAAATTATCTCATACTTTTCACTAATCTGTATAAAAGAGATTAATTTAGATTAAATCTAACAAAATCTGTGGCCCTTTAACTGTTATGTTATGACATTATTTAATCAGTGCCTGTATTATTTACTTGCCCCATTTTTTTCACTTTTTTTTTTTTTACTTTTTTTTTTAACTTATTTTTTACTTACTCATAATAGAGATGTTTCTTATCCTGCTGACATTTTCTTTTACATCAAATTTAGAACTAATTTAAGTACATCTAGTTTTGTAACATTTGATAGTGTAAATCATTTTACAACTTTACACCTGCTCACATAAACTATACTAACTTACTAATACTGGTAAGAGATAATGTTGACAGAGAATTCGATGGACAACTTCAAAAAGGGGTTAGATATATTTTTGAATAAAGAGGGCATTCAAGTTTATCCTAGATAACTAGCTAAGGAATATTGATCCAGGGAGAAATTGGATCTCCACTTTCTGGGGTCAGAAAGGAATTTTGCTTTTTTTCCCCCTTATGAGACAATTGGAAAAGTTTCAATGTTTTTCTTTTCTGTTTGCCTTCCTCTGGATCAATTAACAATTAATAATAAATAGTCCACATATTAAAAAGATCAATAGAGATCTAAAAAGGTTGAACTTGATGGACTAACTTTTTATTCGTCCTCAAATACTATACTATTAATAATTATTTAACAACTAATTCATTAATAACTAATCCGCATAATGCAGATCAGAGGAGATCTTAACAGGCTGAACTTGATGGACTGAAAGTCTTTTTTCAACCTTAAATACTATGTAACTATGTAATGTTCTAATAGTGTGGACCTGTTTCTATTGATTGAACTTTTTTCTATTTATTGAGCTTTTTTCCATTGATTGAGTTTTTTTTTACTGTACTCCAGTTTTACCTTTATTTAAAGGTAGACATTCTATTTTTAACTCCTTATGATTCTTGACAGATAACATTGAAGACACAATCACCATTATTAAGAAAATTAAACTGGAACTGGAAGGATAGAAAAGGCAAACTGACTGATTGAAATGGGGAGGGGTTATCTTAAGTTAGACATCTCATTGATTATACCTTGTGTGTAAAGGAACATGGTGGGTTTGTAAAGTAACTCTGAGATTAATGATATTTTCTTCTGTGGTCCGGATCAGGGCAGAAATAGATGTGTGGGTCTTAAAGTTTTAGCCCCTAATAAACTGTCTTCCATACTTTACATTTTATATTGGAAGGTGTTATGACTCATATGTAGCCAGCCACCTCTATATCCTTCCAGAATGATTGTAATTACAATAGTAGTGTTAGGTATTGTTAGGTAGTTTCACTCATTCATGATATGTGTTTACTTGGTCACATGATTTCCAGCAAAATCTGTGAAAGTGTTTGCTTACAAATCAAATGTATTTTATTTGTTTCCTATATAGTAAGCCAGTCTTATATTTCTAGGCCTTTAAGTAGGTTGTCTCCAGATTATGACCATATGGTGATTTCATTTGATACATTTGGGGTAATGCATCATTTTTGTACACAATGGAGTGAACACAGACTTGAGGTGCCTGTCTTAAAAATGTCGGACTGGGCTACAATTCAAGGTACCTGAAGTTTTCCTTGTTGGTAATGGTAAATTTGGCCTATTATCTCGAGATCCCTGTTGTTTCTAGATTTTGTATTGATTAGTTTATAGAGAGAGAGAAAATCTCTCCTTTTACCTTTAAATTTGTTCTGCCCATTATAGGACACTGGGACCTAAATGTTTTTTTTTATGAATTGTGATGCTGCTTTGGGGTCAGTGGAGCAAACAGAAATAGAAGACCCGAAACTCCCATAATATTCTGGAAATCCAATGTAACTGGTCAGTATAAAGATTTGTCAAGGGAGCATTTTGTGCCAAGAGGTTTTCATATGACAAGACCACATCCTTTGAGATTAGGAGTAAAAAGATTCCACCTTAAAGAAATAAAAGGGTTCTTTGCAGTAAGAGTGGTTAATCTGTGGAATTCTCTACCAAAGGAGGTGTGGACAGCAGATTAGATAGAAAACTTTAAAAAGGGATTGGATATATTTTTTTTATAAAAAGGGCATTCAGGGCGATCCTAGTTAAATAGAGAGAGTGTATTGATCCAGGGATGAATCTGATTTCCTGTATCTGGGGTCAGGAAGGAATTATTTTGTTTCCCTTTTGAGGCAATTTGCAATGTTTCACTTCGGGGGGTTTTCTGTTTGCCTTCCTCTGGTCAATTAACAATTAATCTGCATATTGCAGATCAGAGGAGATCTTAAAAGGTTGAACTTGATGGGCTAAAAGTCTATTTTCAACCTCAATTACTATGTAACTATGAGATCAGCCATTCAACTAGGCAGGGTCAAAACATTTTGAGGCACCATGCAGATTTTCATTGTGAAGTAGAGAATGATAAGTAGAAAACGTAGTTGCCTCTTAAAAGTTTTATTTCTTGTCTCCATTGGCACCATTTTGTCTTAAATTATCCAATGGTGCAGTGGTTGATGAGCGAGCTAAAAAGTTGCTACTGCTTACTTCCCAATAGCAATAGTTGAAAGAATGTGTTGGTTATGGGTGAATTCCTTCTTACGATGCCAATTTGCCCCTTCGTGGTACTAGATGGATTTTGAAAGTGATACATTTAAATATGGTTTAGTAATTTTAGCTTACATTTGATTATCCATTGGCCAACTCTCATTGTAATTTTCAATTCAATACCTGTTAACACTGCATGATAAAAATATGGGGAATTGATATCTAGTAAACCATAAATTATATCTGTTTTCAAGGTAAAATAAAGATGACAAGGGAAGCCATTTGTTTGAGTTCCACAAAAATAAAGATAGCACAGACGGACAAGAAGCTTGAATAGCACATTCAGACTGCCACATCTAGCTATATGTCTATACTATAGAATGTGGCAGATCCTGAAAGACTCATATTCTTCATCATTTATTATCAGCTTACATATTTTCTAAAAGTGCTCTCTTTTATTGTTTATGAAGAGATGCTTTCTTTCTATTAAGTATTATAAGACCATATGTAGGCTATAATGTGTGGTTGTTGGAATATTGTTTAACATCTTTCATTTGATTTGATTATACTATTGAGTAGAACGAAGTAGAGAATTGGGCTGTCAGGTATAACCAGGGAGATCCTTGTAGTTTTAGTGTTTTGTTTTGTATTCAAGTAGTATTTAAAGTGGACTTTGTATGGGACAATACATTTTTTATGTGTATGTTCAAAAAGGTGTATGACCCTTCAACCACGTAATGCAGTACAGCTAATTAAATGTAAGAAATAATGTATTACAATCTGACACTGGATAAGGTTATGGCAAGTGTGAATAATAAGAGATTTGCCATATCAGTCATCATTAGCTCCTTTACGATCACACTATTGCAAGCCGTCATTGCTGCCACCGTAGTCTTGCACCTATGGGGAAATACATATATGCATTGCAACCTTGGACGCCAGTGAACTTACCGGTGCAATGTGCCAAAGCCATTTAATGCCATTAAACAGCAGTTTCTTGTAATAAGCAGGTGTGGCTTACTTTTTTATTTTTATTTTATAATGTATGCAATAGATGAACACATAGAGAAAACAACTGTAAATATTTTAAAACCTAAACTATCGAAGATGCTTTACAAATTAACTTTTATCTCCTAGACTTTTTTAAGATAATATTTGATAAACTGTCATATTTCAGATATAATAGAAAAACAGAAATTAAGTTCTACAAGGTGGTTCAATAATGGAGAATGATGTATACAATAGATGTTGCTGAGATCCACACAAAGTTATTGGACATTTGACAAACAATTATAAATAGGGAACTAATCTACATCTGAAAATGTAGCAATACTCTATTTTTGCAGATTTAAATAATGGTGATGCATCAATCAAAATCATATTGTCTTATTCTGCACATTGCCTTATAAATAAAAACATTCTCAATTAATTGAGAGAAATGCACATATCTTCTATCGTAATGAAAAATGCCCCAATATGCTTATATTACAGATTTGATACTATGGAATGGAAGTCATCATTCATTAAATTAGCAAGGAAAATATCCAGCCTCTATTACTGCAAATCTTGCAGAAACATATTTAGTAAATTAGATCTCACAGGAAGCAAGCAATATATTTCCTTTTTCTGGTGACAAAAGGCTATTTTCATAGACCTAATCAGTATTCAAAAGGCGTAAACTCATACACATGGACATTTTGCATAAAATATTTTGCCTCATCCTCCTAAGTCTTAATTTATTGGATAACTGAGATTTAGTAATACATAAATCTTTGGGGAAAAATTATGACTTTTACTTCTGCAATGTATTGCTGGTTTCTTCTGCACTGTAAAAAACTGAGAAAATATGTTATTGAGTCTAGAAAACTCCACCTTTGGCTTTATCAGTAGCCATGGTGATAAACTAAGAACTCACAGAAGTAACTGGATAATGAGTCAACATTTTCTGAGAATGAAGGAAAACACTATGATGATAGAACTCATATTGTTGTCATTTAAAACTATTTCTGTCATTGCATCGCCATTAGGCAGGGTCAGTAGTTCTAGTGAGATATTCACCAGCCTATTTCTGATCAGCAAGAAAGCACTGCATTTTATTGAACTAATGAAAATGATATTTTTCTATGAATTTATGAAGCAAGAATTCATCAAATCAAACTGCTATAAAAATGTATGATATATAAAAGAAAAATAATGTGTTATATGTAAGTAAACTAATGCATAAATGTATTTCAGTTTTAGCCCATGCAGCAATAAGTTCTTCATCCATACACATTCACAAAGGACAAATGTCTCTGAAATAACTATAATATATGGACACAGATGGCCATAAATGCTTACATAATCCATACTAAAAAGGATTTTAAGAAATGTTTCCTTCAGTGCTGGCTGATGTTTAAGATCCAGTGGAGCCAATGTTTCCTGCAAACTATAGCAGTAAGAGGATATAATATTCACTCTATTTGGATTTGTGCTACATAGCTGTCAACATTTGTAGAGAAAAACGAGCGAGATTTCCAATTGAAAAAAGAAACATCCCTACAGTCTGTGCTATAAGTATTACTTCTTATTTTGTATTTCCCTTTTCACTTTGATTTTTCTGTATATGGATTCAATATATTTCATTTATTTGTACTTAATCTTTTTATTATTTTTTTTAAAGTGAAAACTTCTGCTTTTTCCCCATTTTTTATTTTTTGAACACTTCACTATATAACATGAATTCATATTACCTTTTTAACATGACATTTATCAGCAAACCAGTTACTAGAGATATGTAGTTTGTGTGTCCTTAGGCTTGTGCTGGGACCTTCTTGTCAGTGGTTAGTGGTTACCATTACGATCACATACAATTTACAGCAGACTTGTTCCTTAGATTGTAAGTTTTCAATCTTATAAGGTGCTTTAGGAAAAAAAGCACTTTGTACATTTTATTTTAAGTTTAAAGACAAAGCCTCCATTCTTTTGCAATGTGTTGATATTGTTTTTGCCTTGTACTTAACCTCTGTAAAGCAATATGGAATATGTTGCTGGGTTGTTAGTCCTTGGGGTTCAGTTACAGGCTACATTTTCAGGCTATACCTGTGAAAGCACAGTTAATTAAATTATATAAAATTATATAGTCACCTGTAGTCAATAAAGATATCCTGAAATTGTGTCCTAGAGATGGGCCCTAAAGACTAATGTTGAAATAATGTTTTTACCCTTCACCTTTTTTTCTGTTGAAGTGCCCATTGTGGTCACAATGTGCTAACAAAGATGGAATTAGAAGAAGTTGGATATCCTCTATGGAGTCGTAGCAGCGTTGCTTATGGAAACAGGTGATGCGGGGAGCTCATCGGAATGATAAAAGGAATGATTCCCAGGTCTTTTTCCTTTTCCATTGTTTGCTTGTTAATATGCAACGTGGAAAACAAAATTTTGTTTTCAAAAAACATTGTTATCAAATTGAAAAAGGAGATGTTTTCTAATAAGTAGGATTTTACTTTTACTTTGGATATTTTTGTTATAGTTCAGTTTAATGGAAATTGTTGGTGAACTATAGAAAAATTTAAAATCCACAATTAAAGGAAAGCTTTATCTGAAGCATCAAGAGCCTCTGGAGTTGCCATATGTGCTCTGCACCATCAGATAGAGGGTGAAAAATCATATGGAGAAAGTTCTTTAAATTGTTTTAAAAATTGATCAAAAATGTAATTTTGTCATTTTAGTTATTGTTTGTATAGAGCTTTAAGCCCTCCCACAAAAATCTCTATAAATAATAAGGCTGTCTGAAACTGTTACACATTCTGTTATAGATATATTATACTACTTTTTTTATATTTACCTAATGTATTTTTTTTTGTTACAAAATAATACAACAAAACAAATCAAAGTAAACAACAGGCCAGTGGGACAGTACCCTAACTAACTGCTCTCGTCCAGATAATCCTGGGTGGAGCAAAAACAAAACAAAACATAAACAGTCCAATAGTTATTTCACAATTAATGGCCTGTATCCTGTAGATGTCCAAGTCTCCATTCTTCTTTAAACATACCTCAGCTCCAGGCTTTTGTATTTCTGTATGTGCCTGTCTTTAACTTCAGACAATGTTATAGACACTTCTCTCTGGGTGTCCCTTTTCCAATCTGTACATACAGTCTTTCACTTCCTTTCCAATGCTGTATCAGCTTCAGAGTTAAGAAAGCTGTACTCAGCTGTAGCTAATCAAACTGCTCAGGTAAGTTAACTCTGTCAGACCACCTGAGGAAATGGAACTTTGTAAAGTCTGTGGCTCCCACAAATTCCTTGTATCACTCTGTCACAATACATACATACATTGCAAACATTAGAACCAAAGACTGTGCAAACAAAAAAAATCAGAGCTTGCACATTTACTGGTACACCAATTTACTACATAACAGAAAGAAGTATACAAATAATATATAAAAAATACAGTGAGTTACAGGCTACAACCGTGTAGATATTAGTATGTGTTTCAACAAATGAAAGTATTAGCTATACAAATAGCACAGTAAGTTAAGCTGCTAACTATGGGCCTCATTCAACTGCTACTTTTTTTAGATCCGGGCCCGCAAGAGGAGAGAGCAAGTTACTTAGCTATTCAATTGCCTCCTACTTGTGGGCCCCAATCGGGTTATTTGCTGAGCGCTACTATCCATTACTATTCTTCAAATCGCAAGTTACTTTCATCAAAGCCTTTGATCTTTCACGGCCGCAAGAGTTGCGGCCGCAAATATCACAAATCGCTATTCAATTGCTCCGCTGCACCCTTCCACTAAACCCGTAAAAGCACTCCAGAGCTTACTGGTGCCAAAGAGGTCGAGTAAGGGCTAGTAAAAGCTCCTACTTATCCTCCCCACTGTTCCTAACCGCCACACCCACACTCCGAAAATAGACCCTCATGAGACTATAATTAACCCCCTCAGTCCAATAGGGGTATATATAGACACTTATATTACACGATACACTATTAACGCTATATAAACACTATAAGTGCCATGAGGGTCCTCCAGGACCCTCATGACACAAAGTCTAAGCACTACACTATTAACCATACCCCGTTAACCCTAACTAGAGCAGTTATCCCTATCAAGACCCAGTTATCCATATCTTGTCCTATTTAACCCTAACTGTACCTATGTAACACTAACTGTACATATTTAACCCTAACTGGGCCTATTTAATCCTAAATATATCCAGTAAACCCCTATCATATCCTACCCTACCCTATTAACCCCTACACTACCTACCCACCTCCTACCCTGTATTAACCCCTACAATACCTACCCAACTCATATTCTACCCTATTAACCCCTATACTACGTACCCAACTCCTACCCTACCCTAGTAACCCCTACACTACCTACCCAACTCCTATTCTACCCTATTAACACCTAAACTACCTACCCAACTCCTACCATACCCTATTAACCCCTACACTACCTAACCCACTGATAAAATCTATAACACCCCACTAATAACAAAAAATAGAAAAACACCCAATTACAGAAAATAAAAAAAGAAACACTACATAAAATAAAAAACCCACTACTTACAGAAAATAAAAACACCCCACTACTTAGATAAAAATAAAAAAAATCGACTCACATAAAATAATAAAATTACAAGCAAAAATAAACATATCAATATTACAAAATAAACAAAAAAACTGCACCCAGCAATAAAAGAAATAAATAAATTATACCACCTACGTTGCCCAAATGCCCCTCCAGCGATGCTGGTCTTCTGTGCTTCATGCCAGACAGGGCCCTCCAAAAATGTCCACAGGTCTGGTCACACCTACAATAAAAAGAAACATTACAATTAATACATAAATACATACAACATGTAATATAATGTAGGCCTAATAGGACACTTACCTGTCCAAAATGCCCATCCAGCAATGCCCCGGTCTTCCTTTACTCGTCGCAGGCAGGGCCCCTCCCAAAAAAAACTGACGTTGTAAAAAAATTATGGTTCACGCGCATGCTTCGCTAAAAAATTCGAAATGGCGCCTACTGATTGGCTGATGTAACGCTGATGTAACTATCAATCACATTTCATCCAATCAGAAGGCGCTATTGCTTTCAGTCAATCAAAATGGGATACACCCCACATGGTTTTTCCCATTCTGATTGGCTCCAAGCATCTGCATCTTCTGATTGGCTGCAATCTGATTGACAGTTACAACAGCCGATCAGAAGATGTAGATGCTTGGAGCCAATCAGAATGGGATAAACCCTGTGGGGTGTATCTCATTCTGATTGGCTGAAGGCAATTCTGATTGAATTAGAAATTACTGACAGTTACAGTTATGGTATATCCCATTCTGATTGGCTTACCTTTGCATCTTCTGATTGGCTCAAATGTGATTGACAGCGTTTTCAGCCAATGAGAAGGCGCCAATTCTAAATTTTAGGGGAGCATTTGCAGCGGGGAGCTCCTCAAGGGATGAGCTCCGTTAGATTTTTTAATTTTTTAGACCATCGGGTTTTTTTTGGAAGGGCCCTGCCTGTGAAATCTTCAAGGAGGACCGGGGCATCGTTGGATGGGCATTTTTGATAGGGATGTGGCCTATTTAGAATTTCTTTTATTACATGTTGTATTTATTTATGTATTAATTGTAATGTTTATTTTATTCTAGGTGTGCCGGACCTGTGGACATTTATGGAGGGCCCTTGTCTGGGTCGAAGCACAGAAGACCATCATTGCTGGATGAGCATTTGGGCAAGGTAAGTGGTCTAATTTACCCTATTCTAGTTTTATAAAGGGGGGTTGTTTTAGGTGTAATGTAGGGGGTTTTATTTTATGTGATTTAGGGTTTTTTATTGTATGTTTTTTAGCGTTTTTTATTGTATGTAATTTAAGTTTTTTTTATTGTATGTTATATAGGGTTTTTATTGCATGTAATGTAGTGTATTTTATTGTATGTAATTTCGATTGTTTTGTGTGATTTTTTGTTTATTTTTAGCAATGTTGCTTTTTTACATTTTTTGCAATGTAGTTAGTTATTTTCAGTAATCCTTTTTTATTTTCTGTAGTGTTTATTTTTGTGTGTAATGAGTGGGTTTATTATTTTTGGTACTTAGTGAGGTGCTAGGGATTTTATTAGGGGGTTAGGTAGGTAGTGTAGGGATTAATAGTGTAGAGGGGGTTACTAGTGTAGAGAGGGGTTAATAGTGTAGAGGGGGGTTACAAGGGTAGAGGGGGTTAATAGTGTAGATGGGGGGTTAATAGGGTAGAGGGGGCTTTAATAGGGTAGTGTTTAGACTTTGTGTCATGAGGGTCCTGGAGGACCCTCATGGCACTTATAGTGTTAATTGGGAGGGTTAATTCTTGTCCCATAAGGGTCTGTATAGACCCTTAGGGGATTTATAGGGTTAATTAGAGGCTTATGAGGGTCTAGATAGACCCTCATGAGTCATGGGGTTCATTTTAGGTGCCAGAGGGGTACTTACAGTACCCCTGCGGAAGGGTTAATTTTTAAGTTAATGCGGGAACCGCAAGGCAGCAAATTTGAATTATTAGCTGCTGCGGGGGTCCCAATCGGGGCCCTCATAGCAAGCGTTAATATGAGGTTACTGCAGGGGTCCCAATAGGGACCCACAGCATAGGGGGGTTAATTTTAGGTGGTTAACAGTTTATCTTGGGATCCCTGCAGTAAGGGTTAATATGGGGACACTGCGGGGGGTCCCGATGGGAACCCCCAGCATAGGGGGATTAATTTTTGGTGCAGGGGTTAATAGTTTAGCTGCAGATCGGACACCCGCAGCAAGGGTTAATATTGGGAGCCTGCGGGAGTCCCGATCGAAGCATGGGGATTAGTCTGCGGAGCAGGGGGAACCTTAGGGGCCGGATGGAGGTTTGGGGGCTGGAGCTAGGGTTTCTTCTGCTTTTGCGGGCCCTCTTTAGCACACGTTGGGCTTTGGGCTCCATTTGCATGTTACAGGCTAGCTCAGTGGGGACTTTGTAGCAGTTTAATAACAAAATGGGAACGTAGGGTTTCGTGCTGCGATGTTCCACGTTCCACAAAACGTAGGCATTATTCGGCCGTCATGCATTCTAACACGCAAGTCGGGCAACGTAGAGGTTTATGAGGCTAATTGAATAGCCTTCAGCCCTACTTTTTTCACTACGGCTACTTTTTGAAACAAATGAGTCTGTTAGTGTCTAGGAATGACCTAAGAGAGTAAGATTCAAATTTACTCTTAGGATTTTAATTATGTGGATTCCTTTATATTGTGAAGTATATATAAGTGCAGCGTAGTTATCCTTGTGTTCTGTAAAGTCTCTGATGTTGATGAATGAAGAGTCAGTTTTTTTGTTTTTGAAAGTGTATAGAAAATAATTAGTAAATCATTAGGCTTTTGTCCGTAAGAGTAATTCAAATCCTTATGTTTTTTTTCAGAAAAGAGCTGAAAGGGAATCTGGGAATTATGAAACAATCTAGTACTCAGGTCCCATATTACTTGAATTAATTACCGTATAAAGAACACTTGAAAACGAAACATTCACTGCACACTCTGTTATAATTTAGGCAGCATAGCTTGATTTTTGTAGGACACAAATTTAATAGGCAAATGGGTTTTTATATCCTAATATCAGGACTTTGGAGTTGTATTATTATTATTATTACACAAATAATATACTATAATTCTACTATTATGAGTCACCAAAGAAGACTTGAAAGAAAGTTCATGGGTTAGGATATTGACCAGCTCTGATTCACACTGTCACTGTTGTAATGATTTAAAATTCTTTATGATGTAATAAAGTTATATAAATTGAATGTTTGGTGTAACGAACTATGTAATAATAATTATTGCACTGAATATGTATAACGGATGTTTGCTGTTTGTTTTCAACTAGTGGAACAAATTATACAAAAGAATATGAACAACACAGTAAGAGAGAAACATTTATATAATTAACAGAGAGACCAGTTCTTGAGATAAATATAATTTGTGAATGTAATTCTATAAATTATACCAAACAGGTCTGTCACTCTTCAGAGATTTAATAACTATTAATTAGTGCCAAGAGATCTTTCACTCTACACTATTACTTGAACAGTGATGTATATGCTTTTTATCCTTGGGTGTGTTACATGTCAAATCAATTTTATATTTGATCACTGGTAATGTATGATAAATGTTCATATATCTATTTCCTTGTGGAGCAAAATCTTGAAAGGCACCAACTGAAATCACTACTTTGCTAATATAATGTGTAAATTTGTTCAAATTTACATTTCTTCAAATGTTATAACTTATATATATCATTGTTATTGAGACAGACTAAAGAAATAATTAATTTATGGTAGTACTGGTCCTTATTTTAAAGGATAATATCCAATACAGATACAATTATAAGGAGCTCAAAAGCTAATTATAACTGCCCTTTAAAGGTATATGGAATTTTCCCTGTTTTTTACTTTTTCTAATCTAACACCTGTTGCTTATATCAGAAACACACATTGCACTGAGACATTCTATAGACATACAAATGTACTTGATTGTAAAAAACTAATTGTTTTTCACACCCCAGAGGTGCTTACATAGGCACATGGTACCTACCAATAGAAACACTGCATTCACGTACCTTTTTAATCCTATACTAACCTTTAAGCCAACAGCTGAGCAATGCATAAATCCACAACAGCAATGTCTGAGCTCCTCCTTGCTGAACTCCTCCTTGCAACAATGTTATGGCTGTCATTGATTGGCCAAAACAAATCATGAATGTTATGTTAATTTGGCTTGGATTTTCAAGGGCATTCCTCCTCACGATAAGGAAATTTGCAAACATCATGGTAAGTTTATTCATTTTTCTTTGTGGGATTTTTTCATGGAAAAATTATTTTTATAGACTGCTGATTTTTGTATATCAGATGCATTTATAATCCATGAAACTTAAATATGTATTTAAATTAAAAACTAACCACTGATCCCTGCTATATGTCTTCAAGTCAGAATTTTGGTTTAGAGAATGTAACTATTATTATTACTTATTATTCCCAAGTTTTCATTGGTTCTGCCCTAAGAGGTTCACAGACAGAAAAGTGACAACAGACTCCTCAATGCAATGCATATCCCTATTCTCCTTAACTACTGGTCCATTGTCTTCTGTATCAGAATTCTTATGATTGAATTTGAATGCTAAGCCTGCTGCTGGAGCCTGGTGTGCACTACTAGTCTACCTTAATGAAGGAGTATTAATTGGCTTCATTAATTAATAAAAAGTACAAGTAGAGTTCTCAGAATTACCTTTTTTTTTCATGCTTGACATACAGCTGGGGCCTTTCTACACACTATAACATATTTCATGTCTGGTCTTATGTGATGCACTCACACTTACACAGGTTATCAGGGTTTACTAGACCTTCTGGCCAGGGTCCTGAAAACAAGTGGTTCACAAGCCATTGAAGTGATGTGGCTTAAAGATTAACCTGCCCTCTTTTAAAAACATGAAATATACATGAGCAGTGGAGAATTACTTTGGTCCCAAAAAAATGTAGAAATTAGAAAGTTTTTTTTAAAATATAACATATGTATTCATAATTTACATATTTTTATGTTGTTTGGTCTGAATTTGCATGCTGCTGAGCTAATAAAGCAAGCAAAGCCTGAGCAGAAAATGTGAGAAACTCCACCACAAGCACAGTGATTAAAATGGTGCATGGTCTAGAACAGTGGTTTTCAACCGCCGGTCAGTGGACCAGTGCCTGTCTGCAGAAATTTCCTGCCAGTTCGCGAAAAAAGTTTTGCTGCTTAACACATGGTATCCAGGCCTCCGTTGAAGCTTTTGGCTTTGTCACGTCACACACCAGAGTTTGGCGGTGAGTGAGTCTTCTATCAGGACTCGAGGGTAAGAGTGGAGACTTATCAGCACGGTCACTTTTCTCCACATTCTACAAATGTCGGATTAGTAATTTGATTTACAATTGTTTTTATACTTTAGTCTTAAAAAGAACATAAATTATTTTTTTGCATTAAACACAACTTAGTTGGCTGTATTTTGTCTTGTTATAATTATAATATTAGCTTTAAAAGCTAATACACAAAATACTGTAGAAATAATTAATTTTATTTATGCCTTAGCGGTCCACTAAATATTTCGCCTATTTTCACCGGCTTGCAGATATAAAAAGGTTGAAAACCACAGGTCTAGAAGACAACGGACAAGGAAAGGCTGAAGATTAATTAAAGTTACACTTTTTTTTGAGAAAAAGCAGAATGGATGGGCTATGTTCTATGTTACTTTCAACAGATTTTGAAGCTCTCAAAATCTGTCACATGGGGAGACATGCCATTATATAGGAACATTTTTATAAATAAAACTTTTGTGTTCTAAAAGACTTCTTTGGACATTGTTATAACAAGATTTATACTGGTGAAAAAAATATTGTTCTTCATGAAGCATCACATAGCATAATGATTATAATGAGCTACTTGGATGGGGTGTTGCCTCAGACTTGTAGGCTGGTCCATGGCATGTACTGTATAAAGAACCATTGTAGTAAAACTTTGAAAATATACACTTTTGCCTTTTATATGCAAGTGCAGTGCTCTGGGGTCTGTGCACATTAGTTTATGCTGATCAACTTTCTGAGGAGGTAGAATTTAAATGCACAGGAAGCTTCCATCTGGACAATGGGAATGTGGCTGCTAAAACTGTCAGTGCTTTCAAAAGAATGTTAATTTGTGTACAAGGACACACTCTGTTGAGAAAGTAGCAAACAGAATTAGCTGAGAGTAGAAAGTGGAACTCTGCAGTAAAAATATGTAAAATTGAAAACTTACAAAATGTAACGGTTGCTTTTATTTTTCTTTAGCTCCTAAAAACATTTGACCATTATCAAGTTATTTATTCAAAAGGCTTCAAAGAAAAAAAAAGAAAAAAATAATGGACTACTTAAATATCAGTGAATGACAAATGCTCATGGATTTTAATATATGTAATCCTGAGAAATTAAAAGAAGACTAATGAAAATATCTACTGTGAATGCGGGAATATCATTTTAATGTAATTATATCTTATTAATTTCATATTTTGATGAGCTTCTGATTGTTAAATTAAACTGTGAACAACAATGGTTTCTATCTATCTATCTATCTATCTATCTATCTATCTATCTATCTATCTGTCTGTCTGTCTGTCTATCTATCTATCTATCTACCTATCTATCTACCTATCTATAAAAATCTTTGTTCACTAAACCTGGTTCTTGCTTTTCTGCTCTCTTCACTGCTCCCTCTCTGCCTCTCACATTTTCTGTTGACATTACCAAGTCTGTACTGTACATTCAGTACATATTCTTGCATATAATTAACATTTCTATACTTTATTGATTCTGACACTAATTTTCATCCATTTTGCTGAAGGCAAATAAATATTGAATTGTTATTGCAGCATTTAATCCTTTCCGAATTTTTTCATTTAAGGGTATATAAAATACAGTGTGCGCGCTACACAATTATTATTACTTTTTTTTTTACTTAAATGGACTTTATTTTGTTATTATAGCCTGGACAAAAGTATGTTAAATATAGCCAAACTGTTACTGCTATTAATTTTGGACTGAACAATATTTTTACAAAAACATGACGAAAATATTTTTTTATTTTCTCCAACAATTCAAGATATTCCAGTTTTGCATTTTTTTTGCAGCAAATTTCAGCATCCACGTGTAATGGTTTGACTGTTTTGCATTTTATTTGTGGTGGTTTGACTGTTTTGCATTTTATTTAATGTGTGATACAGGTTCACCCGCTGTTTCTTCAGAGGGATTACCCTAGGAAGTTCCATTGTAGAATGTTGTTTAAATAAATGTGAAGATTTAGATAATGTACATTTTAGCTGACACAGATAAGACCACAAAAAAGATAAAAGAACATGAAATAAAAATAAAATCTCACTCACTACAGCATGCGAACAAAACTGAAAGCCTCAGGGCTCACAACTCCTACTGAATTAGGCTTACAACGCACTTTTATTCTCATTTATCTCCTTCTCTCTAAGAAAAATCATTTCTGTGATCCTGAATTCAAGCTAGTACAAACTGCATGAATCATGTAGGTAAAGCATTTGCTCTCCTGGGAGGATAGCACCAGCTGTCTCATTGATTCAGCCACTCTGTTGGCTGATTGTGAAGTAGCATTGGCATCATTACCAGAAGGAGCTGTTTAATAAGGTGCCACAATGCTAGCCGTTACCAGGCAGAAAGAAATAGAACATCTGGTCTAAAACAAAGAAAAGTCCATTGCTGAAGCTATGCTTGGCTATAAGTATTTGAGGATAAATATGCAAGTGCATCTATGCCAATATTTGTTGCCAGGAAGGAGCTGAGTAAGAGTTGAAATATGAAAATAACAACAAAAGGGAACACAAATCAAACCTATTTTTTTATATGACAACTCTCCAATGAACACACATGGATAGGAGCTAACATATCAGGCATTAAAAATAAATCTGTGTACCTCTTTATGCTCGAGCCGTCCAACATTCCCTGCCAAGAGTTCATTCAGTGAAAATAAAGCATCTTTGTCACTCTCGTATTAAATGTTCAAATCTCACCTGTTATGAATTATGGCCTTTTTGTTCTTCACTGATAGAAGGAATTACAAAAGGCAATCAACACCAATAGTTCTTGTAAATGAATAGTTTAGAAAGGAGTGTTTTTCATGTAACAAAGGGACACAGGGATCTTTTTATTTACCTCATAGTTGGTTAAATAGCTTCTAGTAAAAAAAGAAATGATAATATGTTATTGTTTAAAGCAGCGTACAATTAACTAATGGTTCACTACATCATACTATTCAACAATGGATATCAACATTGATTCTAGAGTGGCAAACTCATAATTAACCTGTGGAGCACAGGTTGATCAATTTTTTATGACAAAGATATGATAGACCAAATCCTCAAAAACAATGTATTGTCTCTGTTTGCTTGGTTAAAGGAGATAAAGGAACACTTAATTCAGCACAGTTTGGACCCCATCAAAGAAAAAGGAGCCACATTAAATTGCTATGATTTTAGAAATCGTTGCCCGTAAAGGAGCCCACAAGAATTACTGCTATTAAATTGGCCTCTTTTTGCTACCCGCAAACGATCTGCGGGTTGCAGACGGAAAAACCCTACGGGCCATGCAAATCCGAACTCCGTCTCAGCTAAGACTTTGATCGGTCAAGCCCATAAAAATGTTACAATCGCACATCGCTATTAAATTGCTACGAATCTCCAAGGACGCACTTGCGTTCAAACCCGTAAACGGCAAATGGAGCCAAATATCCTACGGGTATTAGAGAGGACCTGCATGGGGGTTAAACCCCTGTCCTTAGCATTGTAAAAACAAATATAAACACAATATTGTATTTTAAATTAAAGTGAAATTGATGTAAAGTATTAATATTAATAGCACAATATTCTCAAGCCCGCAAACTGGCAATAAAAAATAATTTATTTTATGTTTACTTTCTGTGTTATATCGATCCCGGATATCAATACATATAATAGAACTCGCATTGACTAGAATATTATATTTATTGATTATTTCATATTGCGTTTTTTCTGGAATGCAGGGTCCGATCGTAACTCAGACTTCAAAACCGTAGGTGATTGAAATGTAACCTCCATGTTTTAGTCACGTAATGATGACTATCTCTTTTACTATTGGCTCCTTCTAAACCCGTAAACACAGGTTTGACTAATTGATCATGTTCACGGGTGCAAATGGAACGTGCGGAAGCATGGTTTTTACGGATTTGGATGTTGGCCACCTGTGTTGCAGGCTTGTCTAATTTAATCGCTCTGTACCTTCATCAGATTTAAAGCCCGCAGACTTTGTGGCTGTACCAGAGCCGCTAATTTATAAGGGCCCAAGATCTCTTCAAACTTTGCTGAAATACTTTTCGAATGTTTTAAATATGTTCTTTTTTCAGAGAGAAATGTTTAAATGAAATCTCTGTTTACATGAGACTCTGACATTCCCCTAGACAGCAATGTGGTAGAGAAGGTACAGGACACTCATGTATTGGTCATATCCTGGTTTGATTCATATGGCAATATTTATTATATAAATGGCAATTGATCTGGAGCAAAGAAACGGATGACCACAGATTTAAAGTAAAATGTAACTTTTATTTAATACTAAAAATATATGTCTATAAATTAACATATATATATATATATATATATATATATATATATAAATTGAAAAACAACGGCACATAAAATATACTATATACACATCAAATAATTTGTGCGTGATGCATTGCTATACATTAATTATGCAGATATAGGGTATGCCCAGTATTTATGTTCTTAGGACCAAGTCTATAGATGTGCCAACTACATCAATTTAAATTCTGGGTAATAATCATACACCCTCTAATATAATAATAATAATATGTAGTCAATATTGGTACTATCTAATTTAGATAATGGTCATAGAGAAGATAAGGTCTCAGGAGGAAGCAGGAGAGGTGAAACCTGTGCAGTCTCAATCCAGTCTCATAGTGATGATGTCAGCAGCAGCAGTCCAGTGATCCGGCATTGGAAACCCAGATGTGGTCCTAGGATCAACGTGCTGACAACTTGAAACAAAATGCAGAAGATTGAAAACTACTATATGGTTATGTCCAGAAGGTACTGAGGTTCGATTTGTTCACGTTAATTCAGAGGCACACCTCTTAGAGGACAGTTAGTGGGTGCAGGTATTTTTTACTACAAACTAGTTAAAATAAGGCCACAGTTTAATCGGCCTGTTATTATATTTTTTCATTCCCTCATATGGTGCCTATGCTCTGTTATATAACACGTGAACTACATGTATGATCTTGAACTAAATTAATTACATTAAGTATCTAACACGTTTTTGTTATATGGTATAATAGTATACAATAACCAGTTTGAGAATGTTTATGATTGACATTGCTCCAGATCAATTGCGATGTATATAAAAAAATATTGTCATATGAATGAACCAGCATATGACCAATAAATTAGTGTCCTTTACCTTTTCTACCACATTAATTTTTAGTTTACACTCAGTTGGTCGATATACAGCCACAAAACAATGATAACTTGTACAATTCCATGTTTAATATTAAGATAAGAAGGCAGATTCCTGAGTTAGATTATACCGTACTCACCCTTTATTACATTATTCCCCAGACAGACCCAAAGCAACAACTCCGTGCAGAGAGCGTAAGAAGAAAGAGAGTTAACCCTTCACAAATGTATATGTGCAGAGAAATGAATGCTGGAATCAACTAAAAATGACAGTTGTGGGTTAACATCTCCTGCTGCATTCCTGAAGTACAGAGAAAAACAAAACTCTAGAAATATTTGCTGATCCTTCACCGCTGGGTGTCAGCAGATGTTGTTAATCATAAAATATACAGGAGTGTGTTTGTAAACAGACCTAAGACTTTATTTTTTGATGTTGCTAGTGTAATTAAAAAAATAGATCATTTTAACATGCAATCTTGTGCTCTTTCACAACTTGAACAGCATTTACAGTGAGGTAAATGGCCCTTTAAGAACACACTGTAGTAGATGGTTTATTACATTAGAGTAATAATAGAAAGAAATGAAAGTCATATATACTTACCCAAGAAAGTTTTAATTATTTTATTTACTTTTTTATTGTTTATTTGCTTGCTTCTAGTAGAAATATATTTCCAGTATATCTGCCTGTTTCATTTTTATCTCTCCTAGTGTACAAACCTGCTGCATTGTTTACTTGTTTGGGCAGGCAGTAGTCGTTTGTTCCAACACAGTGCAACTGATGCTCACTCCAATATCTCCTTATTATTATTATTATTATCCTTTATTTATAACGCGCCAACATATTCCGCAGCGCAATACAGGGGTTAGGTACAAGTATAACCAATACCCCACAATGAAAATAATGGAAGACCCTGTTATTGAGCTTTCAATCTGATATACACTGTGCTTTTCCTAAAGCCCCTCACAAGATTAAAACTTGCAAACTTACATTCTAAAGGGTATGGGTGAGGTACAGGAGAGTGAGAGGTGCATAGTGAATGAAGAGGCTAAAGATGATAGGCTTTTTTGAATAGATGTGTTTTTAAAGAGATTTTGAAGGATCTGAGGCAGGAAGATAGTCTGGTGGTGCGAGGTAAAGAGTTCCAAAGAATAGGGGCAGCACGTGAAAAGTCTTGAAGACGGGAGTGAGAGGAGGTGATGAGAGAGGAGAAGAGAAGAAGGTCATTAGCAGAGCGAAGAGGGCGGGTGGGAGTGTATTTTGGGATGAGAGCAGAGATGTAGGAGGGTGCACTATTGTGGAGGGCTTTATATGTTAGGGTCATGATTTTGAATTGTATTCTAGACGCTATGGGAAGCCAGTGGAGTGCCTGACAGAGAGGTGCTGCAGACACTGATCGTTTAGTATGGTAGATGAGTCTAGCGGATGCATTCAAAATGGATTGGAGTGGAGACAGACGGGTGATAGGAAGGCCAGCAAGAAGAGTGTTGCAGTAATCGAGGCGAGATATGATGAGAGCGTGAATAAGAATTTTAGTTGTGTCTTGTGTGAGGTAGTGGCGTATTTTGGATATGTTTTTTAGGGGAAAGTGACAAGATTGTGTGAGTGATTGGATGTGGGGAATGAAAGAGAGGGAAGGGTCCATTAGGACCCCAAGACAGCGGGCCTGTTTGGGGTTGGAGGCCAAATTTGATATTAATGATGAGAAGTAGCTCTGTTTGGCAAGATTGATGGCATAGTGATAGGAGCGTAGGATAAACTTGTAATGAAGGAAGCCTGATGAGGAGCGAGATTTCCTCCATAGTCGTTCAGCGCTACGGGAGCACTTCTGGATGTAGCGTGTTTGTGTAGTGTGCCATGGTTGTAGATGAGAGCGGGGGCGTCTGCCTGTGGTTATGGGGGCTAGAGAGTCCAGGGTGGAATTTAGAATCAAATTGTATTGTGTGTAGCAATATCAGGGCAAGTGAGGGTAGTGAGAGGACTGAGAAGGGGTTGCAGTAAATTGGAAAGGTGTTGTGAGTTAAGTGTCTGCAGGTTTCTGTGGGTTCTGGTAGTTGGGCGTGATAAAGGGTAGAGATTGGAAGGGGTAATGAGGCTGTAGGTTAGGAGATGGTGGTCAGAAAGAGGGAGTGGGGAGATTGTAAGATTGTAGATAGAGCAGTGATTAGAGACAATTAGGTCCAGGGAGTGTCCATCCTTGTGGGTAGGGGATTCTATCCACTGTGAGAGGCTAAGGGAAGGCCCTTATTCACTTTATGCACGGTGCTAGAGCAATGCAGTACTACTTGCCCCTCAAGTAAACCATACAACAAATCAGTAAACACTCTTGTTGAGTATAATTAAATTGGCAGAGGCACTTAAAATAAATTACCACTAGACACAAGTGAATGATCAATAAAAAGTGAGTCAAATATTTTAAGCTTTTTTGGGGGTTGAGAGATAAATATGACTTTATTTTTTACTATCAATTACATTCAGAATGAAAGAGTTTGTATTTCAGGGGGCCTGCCAAACTCACTATGTATGGCCCCTATCTAATTCCAAGGCCATAATTACATGTAACCCAACATTTTGGCGGCGGGTTGCACATTTTGTACATATATAGATGTATTCAAGCCCGCAAGCACAGCCACCAAAAATAAAACCCATATGTAGCATTTCAGGGCATGATCATGATCAATAAAGTTACATTTCAGACAGAGTCAATAGTAAATGAGACCGTCATTATGACGTCAATAAAACATGGAGTATAAACAACAATCAATTAGTGTTTAGAAGTCCGATTTGCAATCCAGAAATGTAGAAATCACTAAAAATAAATAAAGCAACTATTCTAGTCCATGTAGGTTCCATAATATGTATTAACTCCTTGATTCAGAGGATCGATATAACACAGAAATAAAGCGTAAAAATAAACAGTATTATAAACAGGTGTTTACCCTACTTCCGAGTCCTATCTAGTACTCGTATAATTTTTTGATACATTTGCCAGTTATGGGTTTGAAGGCAATTGCCGGCTTGTTGAATTGTTGTAATTGAATACATATTTTGAGTCTTTAGCACTGGTAACATTTACTGGTTTGAAACATCAAAGGAGGAGATAGGACAGAGTTACGTTTTTGACAACTGAAGTTGAGCAACCTCTCAACAACTGCGTTTGAGCCTGTAACTCACAATTGAAATGTGAGTAGCTAAATGTAGCCAATTAAATATCAGCACCAATTACAGGCTCCATTACGGGCTGATGGCAAAGACAGTAACACTTACACGAACAATGCCAGGGACGCTGGACTTAGAAAAAACATAGTTACATAGTTACATAGTTACATAGGGCCTCATTCAATTGGGATTTAGCCATATGAATAGGGCTCTAAATAAGCACATAGCATATTCTTTTGAAAGACGTTTTTAGTTAGTGAAAACCTTGCTTTTGGATAGATGCCTACTAACTAAAAACTTATTTAAAAAAAATATGTTATATGCTTATTTAGAGCCCTATTCAATTGGCCAAATTGCAATTGAATGAGGGCCATAGTAATTAAGGTTAAAAAAAGACTTTCAGTCCATCAAGTTCAACCGTTTAAGATCTCCTCTGATCTGCAATATGCAGATAAAGTATTTATTAATTAGTTGTTAATTATTAATCAATTATTTAATTATTTTTTTATTTTTTTATTTTTAATTATTAATTAAGCCAGAGGAAGGCAAACAGAAAAAAAAAACAAGTGAGACTTAGCCAATCGTCTCAAAGGGGAAGAAAATTAATTCCTTCCTGACCCCAGATACTGGCGATTGGATTTCTCCCTGGATCAATACTGTCTCTCTAATTATCCATGTTATCCCTGAATTCCCTTTTTTATTAGAAATAAATCCAGTCCCCTTTTAAAGTTATCTATCGAATCCGTTGTCACCACCTCCTCTTGTAGAGAATTCCACAGATTAACCACCCTTACTGTGAAGAACCCTTTTCTTTCTTTAAGGTGGAATCTTTTTACTTCTAAACCCAAGGGATGTCCTCTTGTCAGTTGAAAACCTCTTGGCACAAAAAGCTCCCTTGACAAATCTTTATACTGACCCTGGATGTATTTATATAAGGTAATCATATCTCTTCTTAGATGCCTTTTTTCTAGAGAAAATAAGTTTAATTTGGTTAGTCTTTCTTCATAACTTAGCCCCTCCATTCCCCTTATTCGTTTTGTTGCCCTCCTCTGTACCTTTTCCAGCTCTAAAATGTCCTTTTTATGAAGTGTTGCCTAAGATTGTACTCCATATTCCAAATGAGGGCGTACTAGAGATTTGTATAGTGGCAGAATTATATTTGCTACCCTTTCTTCTATACCCTTCTTAATACATGCTAATATTTTACTTGCCTTTGCAGCTGTTGCTTTGAGCACTGTTATGTAGGTGGTTGTGCGCAAGCACTCCCAAATCCCTTTCAATATCTGACACACCTAGATTTGCTCCATTAAGATTATAAATTGCATGGCTATTTTTCCTTCCCAGATGCATAACTATATATTTATTCATATTAAATCTCATCTGCCATTTAAATGCCCATTCCTCAATTTTATGTAAATCCCTTTGGAGGGAAAGCACATCATTATCTGATTTAATTACCTTACACAACTTTGTGTCATCAGCGAAAATGGAGACACCACACTCCAAACGCACCTCTAAGTCATTAATAAATATGTTAAAAAGAAGAGCACCTAATACTGAACCCTGAGGAACCCCACTTACCACATTAGTCCAAACGGACGGAAAAGACTCTAACACTTACACCAACAATGCTGGATACGCAGGACTTTGAAAATTAAAACAAACGGCAGTCAGCGCGCGCCATACAAACATTCAACAGACATACAGAAGAGAAACACACAGGAAAGGCCAGGGGGAGATGCTGGAAATAGACACATGGCATTCCAAAGCACAAAACTTGCAGGTTAATGAACCCTGCAATGAGCGGCCCGTACAGTAGGAGGGAGGAAAGGTTCACAATGAGCGCCAAAGGTGCTCAGAGAAGTAAAAGCCTCACATTGTGTGGAAAACAGCATTGCCTGGCGTACAATTTTATTGCCGTCGCTAGTGTAGAATGAGGCACTGGTGAAGCCACTAGGAGATGCACATAAATACAGGTCAAATTGTTATTCGGCATACCTTTAATTTACAGTCCTGGCTATGTTTTGCCTTAGGAAACAGTTGATGCACTGGAAATGTATAAACTGTAGGAGATGGTCTGAGAGTGGAACCTGATGAAAGATAAAGTACACCTCTAATTTCGGTTGTACATAGGTTAACATCTTTAAGATAGCCTTAAATTTACCTGGGATACAATAGAAGTGTTTCTCTTGTGGTTTTATGTAGTTCTAGTTAACAAATAAATCTGTCAATGGTATTTCCTCCTATTACTGTCTGAGATGCATTGTGTCCTTGGCCTTCTCGCTTTATGCAACTCTTTGCAGCACAAATCCACAATGGATTTCAATGCTGTCTTTATAACACTAACAAATCTACATCCCCTCTATTTTATCTTGACATATATTATGTCGTACAGCTCTCTCTAAACTTTTCAGCCTAAAATTCAACAGTAATAAAAGATTTTACCACTCTCTAAAATCACACCCATATTTCTCTAACTACTGAAAAAAATGGTTTCATCCATTAGAAAAGTAAACAGTAGTGTTACACAAAAAAAAGGGACTGCATGCAACGTTTATTTTTAGGGCACTCATATAAGGATAAGGATGTTATTTTTCATTGATACTATGAATCTATAGTGTTTAATTCTTCACCTCATGGCCTTTGCCACTTTGATCTTCTTCCCCTTGTTTCAATAACATCACTTTCCAGTCCCCTATATAAGCCTTGATAACAATTAAAAATACTTCATCTGTTCAGGCCATCATAATTTTCAACTGAAGGGAAGTAGTACCAACTAGCCACAAAGACTAACAGCCTTATTAAATTGTGATTCTGCAAATTGAAAAGGGCTCTATTTAAGTACACAGCATATTTTTTTACAGAAGTTTTTAGTTAGTGAAGACCTTGCTTTTGGATAGAAGTTCACTAACTAAAAACTTCTGTAAAAAAATATGCTATTTGCCGAATCACAATTTAATAAGGCTGTTAGGCAGTAGGGCTTTGGCAGATCATACTGTTGGAGTGCACGATTAAGATGATGTTTTTAATATTGCTTGTTTGGATTTCTTATCTAGCTTCTTCTGCATCTCAAACAGTAGCAAGTATTTCAAAAATACAAATAAACATGCTAAGGAAAAATTAAACCAGGTGGAATTTGGCTTCTAGTCTATTTAATATTATACAAAGACTTGTTTTGCTTTCTATCCCTAAAGCATTTCTCACTCATTAGCCTGCACTCACCTTCTGCTTATTAAATTCATTAAAATATATATATAAAGATATCATTTGTATATCAACCTGATTCTTGTAGACAACAATAGGCCTGAAACCACAACAGCCTTATTAAATTGCGACTCAGCAAATTTAAAAGGGCTCTATTTAAACACATACCATATTTTTTTTACAGAAGTTTTTAGTTAGTGAACTTCTATCCAAAAGCAAGGTCTTCACTAACTAAAAACTTCTGTAAAAAAATATGCTATGTGCTTAAATAGAGCCCTTTTCAATTTGCCGAATCGCAATTGAATAAGGCTGCAAGTGAACAACATATGGTATATAATAGACATATAGTAAATTCTTCATTCAGCATTTTCAAAAAATATAGTTACTGTATCTACAGAAACACTCATGGATATATATATATATATATATATATATATATATATATATATATATATATATATATTTTATGTTGATCGTACTGAATACAGAATAAAACCATTTTTCTTAAAGTTATTAAAAATCTGTAAGAGAAATGAAAAAGAAGAATTGATGCACAAAACATTTCTTAATGCTAGAACAGGTCATTTGTTAGGATGCTCAAAGTCTGCAAATGTACAACAATAGTTTAAAGCAGAGGATGGAGGATATGTTAGGAGATGACCCAGGAGGCCCGTCGGTGCTGCCATGTGGAACTATATCAGTGGCGGATGAAGGAGAGTGTTTCAATGTCTAGTGAACCATTCCTAGCTGTTCTAAACAGAAATGGCCATATGCATCTAAATCTATTACATACAATATATTTTTAAGAACAATTCTACACTAGAGTGATTTAAACTGTCAGCTCTGAAATCATGCTGACACCAGGATCATCCCCATACAATGCTTGTCACAGTGTTCCATCTTTGTCAACGTAGACAGGTCTTCGGCGCAGCTGCAACGCTATGAAAAAGAATGGTGTCTGTGGCAAGTGAAATTGACAAATATGCTTGAAAATGTCATTTTTTTCAGGACAACTTTATTTCAGCAATATTGTTGTTGTCTATTTTTATAAATCCAGTTTTACACTTCAGGCCTAATACAATAATAATAAAAATGTAACTGCTAATGTTTTACTTAGCAACTTTTTTATCTCACAGATTGGCACAGGTCCTAGGACTGACTCAACAGCCAATCCTAGGACCTGTGCCAATCTGTGAGATCTTATCTGCCGGTCCTCAGGGATGAGGACCTGCCACAGTTATAAATAGATTATAGAGGAATTTATAAGCAGATGAACTGTACTCTATTCAAATCAGGGCTAAACTAGATTACAACCCATTAAGGGCCCTATTAAATTGCCCAATTAATACATTTATACACACTTAAAATCACTCTTAATATTGCTACATATTCAGCAAATATTCCTTATAAGCACTAAGGAATTCTTAAGATTCTTAAGTCAATAGAATGCATATAAACATTTATAAAAAAAATCAACCAAAGCCAAATTTGTGAGTTCAAGGCATTTGCAAGTAGCTAATAGAATAAGGCTATATGTCACCCAATCAAACATGTTCTGGCCCCATGACCCCAGCACGCTCACCAACAGTGCACTGAGAACTGAGCGACAGAGATGAGTGCACCCGACAACTGCGCGCCTCCCTGCATCCCATCAACCCCATTACTCTTACTGAGTGAGACCCAGCGGTGTTCTCTTGTACCTGCCTCCCCTCCTAGTCCCCTCATAGTCAGGGGCCTCATAGTCAGCCAAGGTGCTCTCTGCTCACTCTCTCCCCTCTCCAAGTGCACCCAGAGCCCAGTGTGAAGGCAGATCTGTCATCTGAGGGAAGCTGGGATGCAGGGTGGCGCACTACCGTTGGGGTGCCATCAGCGCGCGCATCCATCGGCGCCAAGGTCGTGCTACCACATGTTCTGGATCCTACAACTGGTCTCCATGAGCACTGGATGTGACCAGCTTGTCTCCATAAACACTAGAAAATGACCAGCTAGTGCCCAGTCCAAAAAGTATTAAGAACCACTGCTACAGACTAGAGTTAGCATGTGTGACAGCATTCCTACCTGAATTCACTTATAAAAAATTCAAAATAGATCCAAGTCGGGAAATATTGCAACACTGTGATGTTAAATACTTTTAGATTATAGCATTTATTAGAAAGCAAAGTTGCAACATGTAATAATATAATGGATCTCTGTATATGAAATATGTAATCTAAACTACAATTTGCATAGTTATGTGTAATTTGTTGTTTTATGAATAAAGAATGAAGAATAGTAACAAACAGTAAGACAATAATTATGGACATTATTAGTTGGATACATCTTGTAATTGGTAGACAATTTATATCTGTAGACAAATGAAAAAGTAAATGCAACAAAAGAAAATAATGACTCTAGGGTACAAAAACAGTAGTATTGATTTAATAACAGTAATAAGATATAAGAATATGTCTCTATAAAATGGTGGGCAATCTGGTCCCATTTTGAAAATTCATTAAGACTTAGTTTGTATGAATTTTAGTTATTGCTGTATAGCCCTTGGAGACATTGCACATGCAGCTGTATATATAATGTGGATGGAGTCTTGGCCATGCAGCCTACGTGTTGTTTCGTATAGACAGTTAGGCAAAAGCCTTTAGAAGAGGCAAGTGTCCAGCAATATGATCCTCCTCTGTGTCTCTTCTGCTATAGTGTGTAAAATAGACATTTTGTGTAACTCATGCCATGCAACGCATGTGGTCTGACTATTCAACAATAGTGATCAAGTATGGTGGCTAAAATATAGTTGATACTAGGGGGCAATAAGTTGAATTCCCCTTGCTTTTCCTTCTTGATTCAGGTCTCATATGGTGTCCTGTGTTTCTGGTTCCTGACTGATTCTATACCTGTTAATTAAATAAAGGAACAATGTAATGTCTAGTGCTAAGGCAGCAGAGTGTTTTTTCACATATTTTTTTATTCATTTTGTAATAAAGTAACAACTGACTATTTTACATATATTACATCATTGAATAACTAATGCTTAAGTTCAACATAATATACATTGTATTATATCTATTCAGAATCACTTTCCATTGACTCCTGACAGTAATAAATCTCCCTCTTGTCTCTTTATTATATCGTTTGTGATCCATCAGCCAAGAGTACCTAGTTGCATATTCACAAGTTCCAAACAACTAAGTATGACTCACACTTATTACCTACCGTATATACTCGAGTATAAGCTGACCCGAGTATAAGCCGAGGCACCTATTTTAACACAAAATACTGGGTAAAATGAGTGACTCGAGTATAAGCCAAGGGTGGGAAATGTGCTGCCCCCTGTGTCCCCCTTATGCCCTCTGTGTCCCCCTCTTGTGTCCCCCCTCTCTCTCCCGTGTCTCTTCTCCCCTCTCCCTTCCCTGTGCCTCTTCCCCCCTCTCCCTTCCCTGTATCTCTTCCCCCCCTCCCTTCCCTGTGTCTCTTACCCCTCTCCCTTCCCTGTGTCTCTTCCCCCCTCCCTTATCACCCTCCTCAACCCCACTCCTCATTCTCAATTTCCCTCCTCAACCCCACTCCTCATCCTCAACCTCCCTCCTCATCCTCCCTCCTCATCCTCAACCTCCCTCCTCATCCTCCCTCCTCATACTCAACCCGCTCCTCAATCCCCTCCTCAACCCCCCATCCTCATCCTCAACCCCCCCATCCTCAACCCCCTCCTCAACCTCAACCCCCTCCTCAACCTCCCTCATCATCCTCAACCTCCCTCCTCATCCTCAACCTCCCTCCTCAACCTACCTCCTCAAACCCCTCCTCATTCTAAATTCCCCTCCTCATTCTAAAACCCCCTCCTCATTCTAAACCCCCCTAAATACCTCCCCCTCTCCCTTTCCCCTCACTTACCTTCATCTTCAGCTTCTGCTAAGGCCTCCGCTCCTTCCGGCGTCTTGACCCGGCCAATGCTAATGACGTGGCGCGCATGTGACGTCACGTCATTAGCATATACCGGGTGCCGCACCCGGTATATGCTAATGATGTTACGTCACATGCGCGCCACGTTATTAGCCGGGTCAAGACGCCGGAAGGAGCGGAGGCCGGAGCAGAAGCTGAAGATGAAGGTAAGTGAGGGGAAAGGGAGAGGGGGAGGTATTTAGGAGGTACATATGATATATATATATATATATATATATATATATATATATATGTCTATGTAGCACAAATGAGAATTGGTTTAACTTATTGTATTACTTCTGCTGGTTATTGTAGCACATAGGGCCTCATTCAAATGTGATTTAGCCAATTGAAAAGAGCTCTATATAAGCACATAGCATATTTTTTTACAGAAGTTTTTAGTTAGTGAAGACCTTGCTTTTGGATAGAAGTTCACTAACTAAAAACTTCTGTAAAAAAAGATGCTCTGTGCTTATATAGAGCCCTATTCAATTGGCCAAATCGCATTTGAATGAGGCCCATATACTTTTTGTGTTTATTTTCTTACACCTCTGCAGGAAACTTACTTTGTTATTGCAAATCTCTCCTGGCTTATATGTTACTAATTTTGCACTTTAGCCAGACACTTTAAAATTACTTCTTATGTATGCCTTATGATGTCTATAAAACACAATTATCTTTTACTAATTGTGTAATTCACGCTGTCTCTTGTAACTTGTTATTCACAGATTCCTTATTCCTATTTATGGAATCACCATGTTTACCAATTCTAATACTTTCTATACTATTATTTGAAGTGACTGGAACTTTACCCTTGTACAGCTATTAGGGTAACTGTGCTATTATTTATAAGCAGAACAGAGTTTGGCGGGTTCTTCATGCTGCTCATAGAGCCTTCAGTGCTTTGGCGCTTGTTTGTGACATTTCACAGTCACCCGATGCACGTTCATGAGGCTGCTTAATCTCATTCATAAAAGGCGTTCTTTTACTGCTACATCGGATCCATTTATAGTATTTGAGGGAGTGTTTTGATATAACTTTTGTGTCATGACATTATTGACTATATTATTGAAAATGTTTATATACAGTAGAGATGAACTGCTGAAGTTGAATAATCAATCTCGGACCTTTCCTGTTGTGTGGCCACTAGCAGTGGTGGCAGCAGTGGTGGCCAGTCACTGCTGGATGACGCTGCTGAGATTTTACTGAATTACATCTGAAATGTAACTCAATTTCATAGGGTTAGGGTATGGTTAAGGTACGGCTTAGGGTTAGAGTAAAGGTTAGGGTAAGGGTTAGGGTTAGTGTTAGGGTTAGGGCAATGGTTAGGGGAAGGGTTAGCGTAAAAGTTAGGGTTAGGGGAAGGGTCAAAGTTAGGGTAAGGATTAGGGTTAGGGCAAGGGTTAGGGTAAGATGATAACAGTTTAAGGTTAGAAATTGGGTAAAATGTTGACATCACCATCTAGCAGCCCCTCACTACACTGCTACCAACACTGCTGCCGGCCACCAAACAGGAAAGAACCTCAATCTGAATTTAATTGTTGACCTATAAACTAGATGGACCTCTAAAATTAAATTACTGTTCTCAATTAATTGTTGACCATAAAAACTATAACCTATAACTTGAACAGGAATTAATCACTAAAAGTGAATCAAAGTTAAGCAGCCTCACAAACTGTGCGTCGGGTGACTGTGTGATGTCACAATAGATACATAGCAATAGATTACATTATTATAAGAGCACTGTGTTTATAATATTAAAGCCAAAGAATGGCAAGTTGAAGCCAAGAAGATACAATCAGAGGTATTAATATCTAACAAGATGGAGTAGTCCTCAAATATAATTGGTAAACCAAATATATATATAAGTATTATAATAAAAGAAAAAAGTTTGCCATAAATAAGGGCAATAACAGCCTTTTTTTAATCGGCCATTTTTAAATATTTCCATTTTTTTTAAATATAATAAAATTAAAGTTTTTATATCCAATATTTGTGGGTGTTAAATTAAAGGCTAAAAGGCTATTATTTCCTCTCCCTTTGTCTTTTAGAGGGCTCTGGTTCTATTCAGAGCCCCTGACCTGCATACAAGTTTACCTAAATGTACGTGATAATACAACTTTTTGAAACTTAATATATCACAAGAGCAAAAAAAAGAGGTAATTTTGAATCTTACTACAAATAAAACTAATACATTTCAATAGTACTACAACATCATAACACTAATTATGAGCTTTCGTTCAGTTGAACTGTGAAACTATTTCCTTTTTTAATTGCAGTTGTTATTCAATTTCCATATTTAAAAAAAGAGACATTTTAAATTAGTAGCAAACTTTTTGTTGACTTAATTTCCCAGAATATCAAGAGGATTTTTAAAGAAACTGTTTGAGATTTATTATCTCTGTTCAGAACAAATAGTAGAAAAGGTAAACTGTCTACTGCATTGGATATTGTTCATTACTGAATTTAATGTATTGCCTTCACAGTATAAAATCTCAGGAGAGGATGCTGTTCACAGTCTCCAGCTACTAAAAAACAAGCGTAGGATATTTAAGGCAAACCTAATGAGAATTAACACCACTGAACAAAAAGTGTTGGAAGAGTCATAGAAGCACACTTTGATGAATAATGTCCCTAGGGATGGAGGGAATTTCACCATTTTGTCCTAGTTCTTGAATATACAGAGTAGGTTGAATAAAGTTTGTTAAAAATATGTCAAAGTCTCAAAACTGCAAGTGCGTAAGCTAGCCTATGCCAGTAACCATAAATGCTGTTTGGGTATATATATATATATATATATATATATATATATATATAAATATATGTATACCACATCTAATAGTTGTCAAACATTCACTGTGCGCCTCACAATGAGCACCAACGCTGCTCATAGCACACAAACTACACCAGGGGACAGCCTTGCAATAAGCGCAAAAAGCAGATCAGCGCCGACCTTACAATGACAGCAAACGCGCCTCTGATAAAAAAAAAATACAACAACAAAAATACAACGATGAGCGCAAGCCTTGCAATGAGCGCCAAAGGTCCTTAGGGTAAAAAACGGTTTCCATTATGTCTCTAACAGCATTCCCTGGCTTACAATTTTATGCCCGTCATTTTTTGACAATTTGCTAGTATATATATATATACATACCAGGGCATAGGAAGGGGGAGGACGAGGGGGGCATATCGCCCCCCACACACATTTTATTCATCATCTCAAACCCCAGTAGTCTCCCCCTCACCTCTTGTCCCTTTAGCGTCTGGATTCCCCTGAAAGCCGGGTCTCACGAGATCATGCAAGATACAGTAGTGTTGTAAGATCTCTTGAGATCTTGAGACCCGAGAATAAGATGAATCCAGTAGTTAAAGGAATATACAATATATATATATACCATGTAGGTCATCCAAGAAGGGCAGGTCATAGCAGAGAGGTCAGACAAATCATGGACCACTGGAGAAGGAACTGACAATCCACTCCAGTACCTTTGCCAAGAAAGCTATATGGATTAGTATATATATATATATATATATATATATATATATATATATATATATATATACAAGTATTATAACTAGTTTTAGATTAACAGCAACCACTCAAGGTATTTATTAAATGACGTGAGAATTACTATATGCACCTTAAAAGTTTCATGAAAAATTATTGTTTTAGTAATGAGATATTTCAATCCATGTATTTAATAATTACATTGTATTTTAATTAGTAAGTTGTGGTTAGCAGTCTCGAGAAAATTTAACTGCTACAAAATATAATATCTTGACTCTGCTTTGTTGTATTTGAGAAATTGGCTTCATTTTAAAAGAGGGCAGCAAGACATGTTACATAATTTATTTTTCTTCAAAGATCTAAACACCTGTATTATTGTTATAGGATATTGTCAATTATTATGCTTCATGCACTGAATACTAGTCAAGGTCCCTAAGGCAAAAATGCTTTTTTTAGTTTAAGCAGGAGTAGAGGAAGAAAGAAAATATATTTAGTAAAAAAAATAAACCTTTAAAAAATGATTTTGTTTTTTACATTTTAACCTTTAACTGGCAAACTGTATAGTAACACTTGCAATAAAAGCCTTTCAAGGTCTCTATTGCAGTATAATATTTGAACTGAATGGGACATTAATACTGCCTCCAATGTTGTATTATGGTAGAATAAAATGAATGCAGCATCAAATGGCATCATAGTCACGGTTAGGAAAAAGGCATACCAAATTTTAAGGTAAAATTATTAGAGTGTCTAATTACAACTATGTAATATAGATACAGGTTCCCTGGTGGTCCGGTGGTTAGGATTCTGTGCTTTCACTGGTGCAACTAGGGTTCAATTCCAAATAGGGAACCAAGAGTTCACACCATCCTGAAGCCATGTAGGGTTGGGCCTGGTCAGTACTTGGATGAGAGACCACCTAGGAATACCCACCGCTGTATGCTGTGACCCATTGAAGAAGGAACTGGCAAAACCAGTATCTCTAAAAACCAACTGGATCAGCATGACCATGGGCGTAAATATGTGTGTGGTGTGTTACGGTCCATATAGGGACAAAATATTGTTGTTAAATCAGTTACAATACTATCTTAGTTAAATAATTCTATTAGATTTTAATCATATGACAATTTGAATATGCATGAAACAACATACTTTATTTAGTAACACATACAAAATACATACATTTATTTTTAAACATAAATGTTATGTTAACATAACAGTCTTTTTAAAAAAGCTAACCATCACTGATTATATGTAACTAGTGACATGCCCGTCAAAAATTACAGCAATTAAATTGTAAGGCATGGCAATGCTGTTTACCACACAAGGGGCCTCATTCCATTATCGGCCGTAGGAGATGCGGGGCCGCAAGGACTGGCCGCAAGCTATTCAACTATTCTATTCCCCTCCGGCCGGGGATTCTGGCATGCTTGCGGCCGGCGCCTTGCTATCCCTTGCGGCCGCACGCGCCGGAGGAAAGCCTTTGATCTAAAACGGCCGCAAGAGTTTCGGCCGCAAGAAAAGCCCGGTTGCTATTCAATTGCTCCGGGAACCCTCTCTGCAAGGCTAAAAGCGAGCCGCAGCTTACTTGCAGGAAAAAGGTCCCGCAGGCACACAATTAAGCACATTATAAAGCCGAAATAAAGCCATCCTGCACTCTGAGGAGACTATAAAGTGATTGTAGGTGTTAGCAAAAATAGCACAACATTCCCCTACACTCAAATCCGTAAAAAACATATTTTTTAATTTATGTCACATATCCATGGAAAAAGTCCAGAGTGCTTGGAGCACCTCAGACCCGCCCACGCTGCGGCCGGAAAATAAACAGTTAATGTAAACTCGGATTTGGGCTGATGTGCAAGCTTGAGAGGGGGTTGATATTAATCCTCATGTCCCCCAATATTATCCCCAGCATTTACAGAGCTGTACAGTGCGGTCTTGAATTTATTTTTGCGTTTTAAGTTTTCTGAGCTTACGGCCGGTTGCAAGATATACGGCCGGCCGTAAGAGGAGATCCTTGCGGGGCCGTATAATTGAATTCCAAGATAACGGAACCCCAGCAAGGAATCACAGCCTTGCGGCCATTTTACGGCCGAAAATAGAATGAGGCCCAATGTAAGGCTTTTGCTCCTCTGTGGACCTTCAGCGCTCATTGGTAGCCCCGTGCTGAGCACCTTTGGTGCTAATTGCGAGCCTCTCCCCTTGTGTACTTCAATTGTCCTGTTTGCAACGATCACCTTTATCGCTCATCGCGAGGACAGAATACAAATTACTGTGTACAACAACAAAAAATGTGAGTACAGTGAATTAATAAAGTAATATGAATTAATAAATTAATATACTTTACCTATTTATATGTAATTTTCAGAGATTTTCGCAGCTCTGTCTCCTTTAGCCTTGTTTTAATTTTTTTCGGCAGCCATTTTTTTTCTCGCTTACCTGAGTGCCGAAACCTCTTAAATGCAACTTAAATTGGCGTGCAACCTCACTCCCAGACATCCTGGCTGTCCCCCCGTGCTGTGTGTGTTTTATGTTGTATATTTTTGTTGCTGTGCTTTTCGTGTTTTTCGATTTGCTCGGTTCGGCCGTTATTTTTTTCTAAGTTCCGCGGGTCGTAATTAGTGTTTTTAAAAGTCGTACATCCTTGCTTGTGTTTTTCCTTTTTTCTAAGTCCCGATTTCCTCATCCAGGTTTTTTGTTTTATTTCTAAGTCCTGGCCCGCTTTTCTGTGTTGTTTTTTACCGAGTTTGAGGGGCCATAGAGCCTCCATCTCCGGAATTGCAGCCCCTCGCTTCGGCTCATTGCAGCTGATGTGGGAGCCTCCACCTCCGCAAATGCGTCCCTCGGACACAGTTCGGCAAGCTCGCGAAGCGTGACGACAACTCGCAGTTTGACAATTATAATATGTGATTAATGGGTTAGACATTATAGACATTTTTTTTCAAATAAAGTAAGGGAAAACCGAAATGACATTGCTCTTTCATGCATTTAAAAGTGCAGACTTTAAATACAAATACCATTATTATTGCATAAATAACATTAAAAACATTAAAGGCATATTTACATTTCATGAATTATGAATGTGTCTTATCGAGGCGAATCAGAAATGTATGAAAACATTTTTTGCATAAAAAAATCCCAAAAATAAACATTAATAAGCTTATCCTGAAGTTAGCAGAATGTTTTCTGTTTTCTGGCAGTTGATTTTAAGTGTGAATGCCCCTGAAAATCCAAACTAAAATTAAATTAGCATAAAATTAATATTTAGGTGTAGCCAGTCAGAGGCAGGTACAACAATGTAACAATCTGCACTTCAGTGGCTTCTGACATATTCAGTACAGCAACTAAGCTCAGAAGGGCAGACCTCTGACATCACTTTGTTTCGTTCTTCTTCCTAACTTTTTAAACTGTCTCACTTGGTATGTAACGGTACTTATTGCAGATGGTCTGTGCGTGTATGTGTATTCATTCCATTTCTCAATACAATTGCACCAGTGGAATGGTCCTATACGATTGTTATATACTTATATGAATAAGTAAGGGAGGGGTTATTTGTAGTAAAGGGCTTGCAATAAAATTATATCTGTTACCAATTTTAAGGGAATTCAGTGTTAGTATTTATTTATTTGGTACTATGTACATAGCTATAGCCAATAAGGTGAAATCTCCATATGAAACAGAAAAATGCTGCAATGAATAACATAGTATTTACACATAAAATACAATTATACTGCTATATCAAACACAGGCTGCAGTTCCAGGGTCCAGCTTTGATTACTTATCTGTATTATATGTCAAACAAAGCAGAACAACAGGTTTTGTTTTGCCTAGCACTCCTGCTGGAAGTAAATAATATGTCTGCAGTTGCATACTCACTCTCCCCAACCCTCCTGCTGGAAGTCAATTTTATGTATCAACTACTGCAGCTTGAAGTAGTTTATATATTGCTATTATTATAATATATTATATTGTTATTATACAAATCTGATATACACTGTGCTTTCCCTAAAGCACCTCACAAGATTAAAACTCGCAAACTTACATTTTAAAGGGTATGGGTGAGGTACAGGAGAGTGAGAGATGCATAGTGAATGAAGAGGCTAAAGATGATAGGCTTTTTTGAATAGATGTGTTTTTAAAGAGATTTTGAAGGATCTGAGGCAGGAAGATAGTCTGGTGGTGCGAGGTAAAGCGTTCCAAAGAATAGGGGCAGCACGTGAAAAGTCTTGAAGCGGAATGAGAGGAGGCGATGAGAGAGGAGAAGAGAAGAAGGTCATTAGCAGAGCGAAGAGGGCAGGTGGGAGTGTATTTTGGGATGGGAGCAGAGATGTAGGAGGGTGCACTATTGTGGAGGGCTTTATATGTCAGGGTCATGATTTTGAATTGTATTCTAGACGCTATGGGAAGCCAGTGGAGTGCCTGACAGAGAGGTGCTGCAGACACTGATCGTTTAGTATGGTAGATGAGTCTAGCGGATGCATTCAAAATGGATTGGAGTGGAGACAGACGGGTGATAGGAAGGCCAGCAAGAAGAGTGTTGCAGTAATCGAGGCGAGATATGATGAGAGCGTGAATAAGAATTTTAGTGTTGTCTTGTGTGAGGTAGTGGCAACTTTTTTCTATTCACAAAATATTCTGGGCCTCACAGGTTTGTAGTGCTGTTTGACTAACAGCTCATTAACAGAGTCTTCCATTATTTTCATTGTGGGGTATTGTTTCTACTTGTACCTTACCCCTGTATTGCGCTGCGGAATATGTTGGCGCGTTATAAATAAATCAAAGTATTATAGGAATGCTAAGTTCCCAAGGTATTTGCTACCCACACATTTTCTAGTATATATACAAATTGGGATGTAGTCGTTTAAAATTAGAATTTTTATTAGTAAGGGATAACAACGGCGATAAACTTTAAAAACAATAAGGTATAAAAAAATCCTGGATTGGAGAAAAAAGTTAAAATGGGCTATCTAAAGTGTGAAACTTTACCCGTTTGGTATTATTTTGGACTCTTAATAGAGGGGTAAGTGGTTCACACCTAACAGTACTTCAAGGGGATGGTAGGCACAATTCCTGTGATTAAATTGTGGCTTGTTTACAAGACAGATGAAGACATAATGCTCAGACTTGTGGAAAACAACTGAAACACCATCCAAACAAAGTCCTCTAGAAGCCCAAATACAGCATGTATTAGAGATATATTTTATACTATTTTTGAAATTCCACACTGTGAACCCTAGAAAACAAGGGCCAGTGTTGTGAATCCACTTTGTGAATCCTAACAAATTAGGGTCATCTCTATGGCATTTATTTAGCAGCATCATATCCACTAACTCCAATTGCATGTTAATTGTGTTTACATGTATAAAGACAGGACATACCGAATTGGATAAGCTATTTACCATCCCCTTGAAGCGTTATAAATAAAGGATAATAATAATAATAATAATAATAATACAAACAACACAGAATGCATTGCTATTAATACAGACAGCACTACAGGGGTTAATATGTTGCTGTTAGTCAAACAGCACTACAAACCTGTGAGGCCCAGAATATTTTGTGACTAGAAAAAAGTTGCTGAGTCATGAAATATGCCCAAAAGGAATACGCTTGCCTCAAAGTACTAAGTCATGGGGCACATCTGAAAAGTATCCGATAACCTTGCAAATATGCAAACTGTAGAAAATGTGTTGTACAAGATAAAATGATGTTGACACAGTAAGACAGCTATATAAGGTCTGTACTAGATCACTGTGACAGATCCACACTTGTTGCTACTATACACTGTGTGCATCTCTCATGCTTGATAATAAATCGAAATCTGATTGAAGTGCTGAGATTTCGTGCCTGAGTGCCTGAACTGTGTGGTGAGAAACTCTGAGACAATCTTTTCTTCAACAGTTTCTATAGGCCAGTACAGGTTGTTGACGTAGACAGCTCTGGGGTGGAGAAATCCAGATTTCAGTTTACTGCAAATAAATCAATTTTAAAAAGTTTATTGAAGTTTTCAATCTAATACATATTTTGCCATAAATCAGTGTCTGTTAGATAAAAGTAATTTAAGAACAGGGAAACTTCCATATACCTGTAATTCTAAAAAAGACTGATTGGCTGCACCTCTGCAAAAATTGTAAACATAAATGCAGATGTCTTTTGACACCAACAGGTTGTGGGACTGAATAATTTAAAAATAAATGAATAATAAGAGAGCATTAGGGGATTTACTCTGGCCCCTCACCCATTGAGTAAGCAGGCAGTGGTCCTAAAGGTAACCACTCACCTCTAGCTCACCTTTTTTCCCTATGTGTGGACCCCCTTAGTAAATGTAGTAGCATTATTAACTAAACCTATCTAGGTCAACTATAGCTCCTACTAACTCATGGGTGCTTAGTGTACTATACACCCAACCTTCCTAAACTATACCTACCTACCCATACCCTATTTGCCCAGGGGGCAAGAGAGGAAGCCAATAAACTAATGCCACCTGTGATAGTCCATCAGGATCTTTAGCCCCATAGGGTTTTATCCAAAAATAAAAAACTTACAGTTCTGTAAAAAAAACTAACAAGAACAAAAGCACCTTTTGTTCTTGTTAGTTCTTTTTACAGAACTGTAAGTTTTTTATTTTTGGATAAAACCCTATGGGGCTAAAGATCCTGATGGACTATCACAGGTGGCATTAGTTTATTGGCTTCCTCTCTTGCCCCCTGGGCAAATAGGGTATGGGTATGGTGCACTCATAGGAGGAGATCCGTATGATGAATAATCATTTCCTGGTGTGGCTTGGGACTTTTGAAGCTTCTAATTGGCTAAAATTGCTGTAGATTACTATTAAGAGAGTGGAAATTTAAATGTTGGTAATCTGATTAACCAGTCAGAGAAGACTACTGCCTGATTGCGTAATACATAGCCAATAGGATTGCAGTATACTCAAGTATATAAAGCTCTGTTTGGCTATTATTTTAGTCAGTCAGAGAAAGGTTTATAATTCTTCTTCTATCATGGTTGTAAAGAGGCTGAGTACCTCATTGACACCCATGGGGGTTAAGGGGGCTGTGGGCCATGGGGTGTTTATGTATTGATTCCATCTCTAGCCCACCGGGCAAGAAGTGGTTTGAATGAGCAGATAAATGTAGCTTTGGAGGGCTTGGGGGATGGCCCACACTAGTACACATGTGCATTAGGGTGGGCCTAGATAGGTATAGTTATTTGTCCACGCAACTGCATCTCAGCAACTTCCATTCATTATCTTAAAATATGTCCACTAAATGGCAAAGAGGTGGGCTAGGCGGAAGAGTCTTAAATCCACTCTCAGATTTTACTTAAGTAAATGAGAAATGACAAATGTTCTTTGCATATTATTGCATGTAGTCACCCCTAACAAGTCCCCAAAACATACAAAATACAGCTTGTGTGTGATTGTGATGTGCCGCATTGGACTGGCTGCATTTTTAGATAAAATAAGGCTTTAGTAAATCACATTATGGGGTCATCATGGTCAATCACAACACATAGCAGCCACCCACATAAACACTCACACACAGAAAATCCCTTCTATTGTTGCAAGAGTAGTCTGCACAAGCATTTAAAGATCATTGTTAATGTTTTGCTGTGCTCATTTTTTTTAATGCATATATAGTTTAGAATGAGAGCAGATTTGTTAATTTACCTTTAAATATTGAGAGAATACAATGTCCCTTTAAATACAAATATAAAGTGCAAAAAATAATATACATACGAGTATTTAACTGCATTAAAATGTATTGTTCTCTAATTAAAAACTAACGTCATGATTTTTCCCATGCCTAATTATGCACTTAGACTCAACGTTTTAATCACATATATTTTTTTATGACCTATTATATGCAGATTTGTGCAGTGGCGGGGGTTGCCATTATTGTGATTGAAAGCTTGAAGAAAACTTAAGTAAATCTGTAAAAGTATCCAAAGCTCATTCCCTTTCACCAGCCAGGTAAAAAAAAGAGCAATGGTGCATCTAATAATATTTCAAACTTTAATTAATATTTCATTCTTTTTAAAATATTTTGAAAATATTTCCGATAGGTTCTTGAAGGCTAGAGTATATAAATATGATGATTCAATGTCCCTTTGTAGGTCTAGAACCAATTTCATATAACACAAATAAATGTAACACTTCATCAATAGTTTCTTCATATGTATTTTGTAGCTTATAGAATATTTCAGGATGTTTTCTTTGTGGTAAGAAGAGTTAAACAGAGTCTACCAATAATGCTGGTAACTTATTCCCAAGCACACTCATAATTATCCTTCACTATCATTCATGTTTTATTAGAGAATTGGTTTGTACACTCTAATGACACTCGTTATTTTGCTGTTTATGGTTCTACTGTTGTATTTGATGAATTGTATAGTAAAAGGGCACAGCTTGCCTTTTTGTGTTTCAAATGTCTTCAGCAAAGGGTATAATATTTCCTCTGTCTGTTTTTCAGCAATATATCACAATTCAACCTAAAAGATAACGGAGAGAGACAGAACGGGCAGTTTTTCTTTCTGTAATAAAAAAAGAACATCACAAACAAGATTTTTTTCTCTCCTAGACGTAAAAAGTCAAAGTGAAAAATTCCTTATATCATCTGCAGATTTGTTGTACTGATATATATTCGCAATTCAATATGATGCTAATAAAATAAAATATTAATTGCATCACTGGAGTATTAAGAGCCAACTTTATGCTTTATATGGAACAGCCTAATCATTAAAATTATTCTTTATTCATCCATGATGAATCATGACTGAGTAATTAAAGGGTATGTTGTGATTGATGTTCATCTACAGGACCTAAAATTTACTTGTCTTTTTCTAGCCGTTAAGCAATTTACAGAAATGAGAAAAAGGATATAGCGACTCAAGTCACTGCATTTATTCCAAAAATAAAGGCCAGCAATGAATCGAAGATCTTGAGTCAGCAGGGATCCATGCAGCAATAATGTCCTGCTGGCTAAAAAGCACTTGACAAAGTACTTTCACAGGAATTTCTACTTCTTTAATAAAGTGGTACCTGTTTACCTCCTAGGAGGTGAAGCATTGTATCTTATGCCTTGGTTTGAGTGGCGTTAATTAATTAATGGCTGCCTCTCATTAGTTGTAGGTTTGAGATCAGATGCATGCCTAACAGACATCTCTACAGGGACTGCAGCCTTGTCAGTGTCTTCATGTTCAGGTTGTTTTCATCCCATCACACGCATCAGCTCAGCTTGTGATAAAGACAAGAATCTTATTCTCTATGACCTGCAGTGAAATTTAGCATATCACTGCAGCAGATGCTCCAAAATTTAGCATCATTATGGTTTGACAACTCACTCTTTAATGGTATAGGCAAACAAGCACTTTAAGAAGCTTATTAAGATGATGTGCACACACTGGAAAAGATGTTTAACCCATTTACGTTTCCTTTGCTGCATTAGACTAATTTATGCTGTTTATTAAGAACACCATAATATTTATGATTTTTACAGTGAATTTGTATTATTAAGTCTATTTGCAGCATTTATATATGGCTACCAATACCAAGTCATTTGCAATGTACATTCAGATACAGCACAAATAAAGGGTTATATACTGAGTCAATAGACATATAAAAGCAGACTGTGCACCTTGTCAAGTCAAATATAAGATCTCAAATATTACTTTATTTAATGTGAAATAATAAAGTTGCTCACACAATCATAAACGAAGAAAGGAGATTGCATTAGATAGGTTAAAAATCTTGAGGAGGCATGCATATTTTAGACAAACTTCCAGATTCACTAAACTTTGTACTCGCTTAACAAAAATCTAACTGTCCTCTACCACCCCACTCGCCATTTCCTCAAATAAGTCAATACTATTATTGGCTTTGTAGCCAGATGTTAAAGAACATAGCCCTGATTTACATGATGCTCTTACAAACTTCAGCTCAATAGGCTATCAAAAATAAACTTGTCCTTGACAGATGCTGTGGACGTAGAAAAGAACCAACTGGTGCTGATTGCCATATGCATCAAGGCTGGTAAGTTTGATATAGCAACCGAAGTGCAAAAGACTGCTTACTATGTAATAAGTCTTCTGGGAATTATAATGGAGATTAAAGTCTACATGTAAATTAGGAAATGCTAATTGAAAAGAAAACAATAATAAATGCCTACACTCCAAATGAAACACACTGTGCATGCGTGCCCCAAATAGAGCATAAACTTTACTTTTCAGGTCATATGTTTATACAGCCAGTGCACCAATCATCAATGGACCGCTTCCTTCTGTAAACATACATTTCACACCCTTTAAACTCCTCCATGTGGGCCAGGTCTGTCTCCATGGACTTGGTGCCAGCCTGTCTCCTTCCTATTTAGGTGCTGAAGGTCTAGAGCTGCAGGTCCCAGTTATCAGCTACTTCCAAACAGGATCTAGACACAAAGGGGGTTGCTTAGGTAGTGTAACTGCTGAAGACAGAGTGTCTATGTGAGGGGTCGGGGTCTATTCCACGTAGGGAACCATATACCTGGGGTGTGTACAATTTAGGTTATTGGGCTCTCAACGATTTGGTGGACCCAGAGTAGGGTAGTGGGACTGGTTAGCAGGCTTGGAGTACCTCCTGAGTGGGGTGGGGAATAGTGGTAAGGCCTAGTGAGTTCAGGGGCCTATGTGGTTGAGTCTATCCTCTACCGAGCCGACCTCCTCTTGGATAAAGATACCTGAATTGAGTTGGAGGGGAGTTGGCTAGGGGGATGGAGGCAGCTGCAGTTGCATTCACTTTTCATGGCTGACTAGGAATTCCATAATTAATCATTCTAGAAATTCTGGCTCCCTATCAGATTCAATGGGGGGGGGGGGGGGGGTCACAAACAATGGATAAGGTGAAGTTCTTCAATAATTTGTGATTAAACACAAGACAAAGGATCCTTGCTAATTATACTGTATGGCTTCAGGTTTGTTAATCAGGCTTGTGAATCTCCCATATAAGTCTATGGCACCTACTCTACCCCTTCAAAGAGGTAAGAATAAAAATGGCAAATTATACAGTGACTCTAATATTATTAAAAAATAAATAAATAGATAGGAAAAATACTGATCAGACGTGTTTCATCACTTTTATCCTGTGGCTTTTTCAATGATCAAAAATACCTGTGTACAAAACATACATACATAAATTACATATTCATTGTATATACACACAGTTCTAAAATTCACAATAGTATTATATAGAGTGGTCATCAGAATATATAGATATCTAAACATACATATATACAGTATATATGGAGATACAAGTACGTGGGTAGGTTTATAAAAATATAGCATATAAATATAACTCTGGAAGGGGAAATATGGCGATAACAACAGATATACATATATACACATATGTACATATATACACATACAAATATATATATATACAAATATATATATATATATATATATATATATATATATATATATATATATACAGTATACTGTATACACACACACATATATACATACACATACACACAACCACACACATTCGTAAAGGTAGACTGCCCTCATATCATATTTAAACATAAGATGATAATTAGCATATGTGCTGGTAGTTATACATACACATAATATGCATCCATTTGATACACAATGTGCACTATTCATAATGTATTTGTACATATGTAAATGTGTGAATGTATCCATTCATATTATTACTCATGATGTGGAACACATAATACTTTTAACATTTATAGTGTGGATATCTCACTGAAAGCTTGTCTCTGGGAAGTAATCTAGTATCATATATAATTACTACTGGTATGAATACACATTTACCTTCTTTGAAGTTTGTCACTAATGGTGGTTAAAAATAACAACAACAATAATAATAATAATAACAATAATAATAATAATATTAAAAAAGGGAGAAAAAATACACATACAAATATTCCCTCTTTGAAATGCCCTGGTAGTAGTGAGATATAGCTGTAAGCCCCTCTGTTTGATATCCTCCATGTAGTATAAACTTAGGGATGTATAAACCCCAGATCCTCTAAATTATGTGGCCAGAAAGGAATAAAGACACTTAACTCAATGATATAAAATTCTAATGCAGAGTATAAAGCTCAGTGCTTCTCTCTATGAGGCAAAAATGGTCTCTCAGGCACTGTTCTGGCCTTAAATAGTGCTAAAACAGTACTGTGATGTCGCTGTTACTAGAAGACAATTGTAAATAAAAAAGAAAAGTCTTTAATGATGTCAGTGTTGCTCAAAGACATTTGTAAATAAACAAATACATTTAAAAAGAAATAAAAAAAAGCTTTAATGATGTCACTGTGGCTTGAAAACATTTGTAAATAAACAAATAGAGCAAGAGAAAAATATAAATTAAAAAAAACCCAATATATATATATATAGTTGAATAATCAGAGTATTGCAGTAAATAGTGATACCTTTTTTATTGGACAACCATATTCATAATAAAGCGACAAGCTTTCGAGAGATAATGCCTCTCTTTATCAAGTCAAAAAGCGATACTGATACAAGTATGAACTAAAAACAGTAGAAAAGAGAAAAAAAATGGAAAAACAAGAAAGACAAAATTAATTGGCCACAGTTAAGTGAGAAATAGACCACAATGCTGGGGTAAGCAAACAAAATAAGACCAGGTAAGCAAACAAAATAATAATTGCCCCACTAAAGAAATATTAAATTTAATAGAGCATTACTGTGGACAATTTACCTTTTTGTTTTTAAAATGCTGAAGTCTTCTATGTTGAAAATCTAGCTCTTTAAAACATAAACTACCTTTTTATTAACATTATATTATTGTTATAACACCTTCAACCATTTTAAAAATAATTTCGTGTATGCAATTCTGACACAGCAAAGCTTCTGATACGTCATATAAAATAAATGTCAAATGCACTGTTACGAATTTGAAAGGGATCTTTAATAACCTATGAATATATTCTACTGTTAATTATCTTATCATGTCCCTTAATTATATTCATTCAGTTATTTGTACTCTGATCAGTGAATTCCATTACACATGTATAAATCTATATGCCTTGTGATGTTTGTGTGTCTGTATGCCTAATACACATATTTTTAACGAAACATAGATTATTACCATTCCTATTATTACCATTCCTATTTTTCCTGCATTATGTTTCATACATGTACTTTTCTCTTCTTGACTCTCACTACATTATCTGCTCCACCACATATAACAAAGAAAACATGGATAAATTCACACCATGAAACAGAATCATCAGGGGAATACATATTTGACACATTTGGGGTTCACATGTGACTATGTTTTAGATATTTTAGATTATTTACTTACTGTTCATATTTTTTTTAATTTTCTTATTTATTTTAACTTCTCATTCTTGAAGATGAGATCCATAATGGGAGATTAACCATGGTGACCAGAAACTGTTAAAATTCCCCATTTAATTTGTTAATTTATGGGTAAATTTTCTATAGCACAAATGTTATTGATTCTTCTCATGATTTCAGCTTTTGGATTTTTTTTGCTATTTTTTCCAAAATCTGGCTATTTTATTTTATGTTTATAACATTATATATTGAACTATCTGTCTCTATATGATATCTTTTTGCTACCCTGTGTTTAGTAAATACTGCTTCCCATCTTATTGAAGGTTATTACCTATTACTTTGTTACATAGTAACTAAGGTTGAAAAAAGACTTTCAGTCCATCACCTTCAACCTGTTAAGATCTCCTCTGATCTGCAATATGCGGATTAGTTATTAATTAATTTGTTGTTAATAAATTATTAATCAATTTTTTTATTATTTTCTATTTTATTTTTTTAATTATTAATTAATCGAGAGGAAGGCAAACAGAAAAAAAAAAAAAAAGTGAAACTTAGCCAATCGTCTCAAAGGATTTTTAAAAAAAAAATCCTACCTGACCCCACATACTGGTGATCGGACTTCTCCCTGGATCAATACTATCTCTCTAATTATCCAGGATAACCCTAAATTCCCTTTTTAATTAGAAATAAATCCAGACCCATTTTATCGAATCCCCTGTCACCACCTTTCTTGGTAGATAAATCCCCCATCCATCCCACTTCATTGGCCCAGTAGTAGGAAGCTGCATCAATAGATACAACCAAAGCTCTCCAGAAATGTACGCTCCACTCTGTCTTCTGTACAATGACCTGCCACTGTTGTTTGTTTAGAAAGTATGAAAAGTCTTAGTACTAAAGTAAAATTTATTTATGTGCTCACTTTATAAAAATGTGAGTTATCAATTCTAGCTTTTCAAAAGACCATATTGTTAATATGAGACTTTAATGATCATTAAAAATGGCCACTGTAGTAATCATATGATAGGGTTTAATTTGCTTATTGAGTAGTTGATAAGCAATACATTTATTATTTGGGGAAAAATCAGCATAGCTTTTAAAACTTGCATTTTTTGTGTTTTAAGGACATGCATAGCTGCTTCTCTGCACCTCTATTAGGTCTCTAGAGGGTAGGAGAGGATCTGACTAGGAGGTCGTCCTAAATTTTCTGGGCAGATCTTCTCTCACCCCTAGATACCTGCTAGAGTTGAAGAGACTTATATATGCTTACATCTGAAACACTAATGTCCAAATGTAATTTTAAACCTTACATTATTTCTTTCCCTTCTAATACCCATTTTATTATTAATCCATTTATTAAATGGAAAAAAAATAGATCTTGTGCATGAGCACTGCAGTTGTCCTTTAATATCACAGTATTTGCATTAGAAATAAAACAAATATATAAATCCATGGATTAAATGCATTAATAAGTGTGTAATTAGAGTAAAATTAAAATTATAGCTTTTTTATTTTTTATTGACAAGAAAGAGCAAACTCCCAGCTTTGGGCCATATGGTTCTCTTCAGCTTGAAATGCCGATAAGCTGGCATTTCCTGAACCTTATAACCTCCTACTCCCATAGTATCTGAATGAAAGGCTGCTGGATTGAGATGAGCTTAGGTTTAAGACTTAATTTATCCTATATTCCTCCAAACACTTTTCACTGGCAATTTCCTGCTTCACTGGTTCTTTTCCATAAAACAAGCCGTGAGATTCAGTGATCGTACAACTAAGCTGAGTAACAGCATTTGCAAGAACTGAAGAAAAAAATATCAGAACCATTTTTTTTCTATTTCCCATTCTAAGATTTATTCTCTGTCTTTCAAACTTTGGGATTTTTCAGAAAATGCACTGCTTACTGTATTGGAGCAAAAAGCAACATCAGCCATTTCATTAATAACAGCTATTTTGTGTCTCTGTTCTGCTTTTCAGATGCTGTTTGTTCACACTGCCTTTGGCAATAAATTAAACCGTACTGTTTATTTCGCAGTGCATTTATTCACTTTGTAATATTAAAATGAAACATTTCATACACAGGGTCTTACTTTGCTAGTCAAAAAATTGAAAAACGGTTTTGAGTAACAAATGTGTAATTGAACATATCAATCTTTTCTTTACTATATTACATGCATACACAGCTGCAATGTAAACCTTAAATGAGCTATCGCAAGCTGTGTGTTATCAAACATTTTGAATATGTGTTCTTCTTTCACATATCTTTTGTTAATTTGGCATTAAACCATAGGGAATTTGAAAAATATATTTGATGTCATCACGGATCCCGTTTTCAGTTCCTGGATCTTAGCCCATTGAGCCACCATAAAGGACAGACTGCTTGGCTCCAGCCACTGGACTATGTAAATTAACACCTCTATTGTATTGCAATCTGTTTTATGCCATTGTTTGCCAGATAAAGTTAATGTACTCTTTTTGAGGTCTGGACCACTAGATATGGAGACATCATTATGTGTATTTGGAGGTTGGCCTATTGTTTGCAGGTGCCAGGCAGGATGACTATTACACCCCATGTGGAGTCAATCTCCTGTGTTTGTCTGCCACTCCCTGTCATTGTTGTGTTGTATACACTGCCCTCTCTATCTAACCCCTAAAAATATTGTTGACTTTCCAAAAATAAATCAGTTCACTGTTGACACATATAGAAATGGTATGTTCTCTTATTTGCTCCTGGTGGCTGCGATACCGATTGTATCTCCACTCTCTACGTAACCTGTCCTGATCACTATCACAGGAAGTTTACTGAGACTCCTGGACGTGCTGATTCCTGATAGAGAGACCCCGACAGATAAAGAAGCCAGAGGGCTGGTGGTGCTGGTGCCAAGATTTCCAATAAACCAACGGTCCTTGTGTGTAGTTAACCTGTAGTCTATAGCAGGTGGCCCTAGGCAGTATTAGCCTCTACTCCTGTATCGTCACAGATTTACTATATCATGGCAACTATTTAGAATAAATAACAAAAGAAAAAAATAAAGAAATATATCTTTCTAAAAGCAGGAATACCAAGGGAAATGTATAGGTATAATAACAAAATGTGTCTCCATATAATAATGGTAGACTTATAAGGTTAAGGATATCAGGTAAGTAACACTCAGTATTACTCATACATCCCAATATCCTTCTGGTAAAGTCCTCATACATCTGTTAGGAGAATCATAGGGCTTTAACTCTATCAAAGATAGTGAAAAAATACGTAAGTGGGTGAAAAAAGTATATATAAAAATAGAAAAATGGAAAAAACACTCTATAAATATAAATAATGATCACAATAAAAAATATATAGGCAATAGATATCTTGAAAGGGTACTCAGGTATGTAAGGTAAGTGAAAAAAGGAATGGTGAACAGTACACCAAAGCATAGCGTGAAATACGCTTGCTAGCTCATAGAAGCAGTCAATCCAGCTCTCCCAAATCTTACCTTACAACTCCTTAGTACATACCACACTGCTCCATATGATCCAAAAATGTAAAGGTAGAGTAGGAGGGTAACAAGATATACCTAATGCCTTAAATATATTTAAAAAAATAAACAAAATTAGCCGACCGGTTTCGTTAGTTACTGCACTATCTTTTTCAAGGCACATAGACTCTATGTGCCTTGAAAAAGATAGTGCAGTAACTATCGAAACCGGTCGGCTTATTTTGTTTATTTTTTTTATATATTTAAGGCATTAGAGAAGGGCCGAAAAAATGGTAGCCGAAAAAATGAAAACGAGGCTACATGACCCCGAACCACGGAAAACACAGCCAGGGACGTACGACTTTGCGAGGGACGTACGAGGTACAAAAATACACAATTTGAAAACACGGAAAATACAAACGACGCCATTTTACAACACTAACTTGCAACTAATAACCTTCCGAATCTAAAATAGTGCTTTGCACAACTAAACCAACGGTTTGCCCTCGCGCACGCAGCCTATTTCAAATGCACACTTGGGACATTCATGACACTTTCTCCTCAGGACAGCAACAGTCCAACTGTACATTGTATGCTGCAGCAAAATAAAAAGAGATTGTTAGCTCTTCAGGCTATTGATTTCTGGATATATTAATTACAAATAGCATATTCATTTATTAAGTAACTAATTTATTAATTATTATTTTTATTTTTTTTAAATATATATATCTGTCTTTGTGATGAGCGCCGGAAGTGCTCAGAGGACCAAAAGTACACAATAGTAGAGGCTCGCAATGAGCGTGAGGCTCGCAATGTGATCCGAAGGTTCTCAGAGTAGAAAAAGCTTTACATTGTGTGGCAAACAGCATTGACAAGGTTTCAAATTGTATTGCCCCATCATTTTTGATGGGCAAGTCACTAGTATATGATAAAAATGAACCCAAGATAATATATGTAGGATGGACCTGGCTGGTGGAAATAGTACACTCAAGTACAACCATATAATTGGGTTAGATCCACTAAGGTTTGCTGCAAAAAAGGCACTGTGACAGCTTCACTGTCTTCTCTGTATTCACTAACCCAGAGGTCCCCAAATAGTGGTCTGTGAGCTCCTTTTAAGTGAGGCAATGTACTTGCAAAACATATGATGTGGTGTCAGTTTCAATCCAGGTATCCAACAAAGCCTGCTGACCTCTCCCCGTTCCCTTATTCCCCACCCCTCTAGCCACTGAATGATTTAAAAAAAACATAACATAAGGTAGCAACTCTCTGAATGGTGAACATTTCAAAATCCATTCCTCCATTCATAAACAGAGTGCTCAAAATTTATGATTCTATAAATACTTATATCTTTGGCTTATACAGTATTTTCCCCCTGAACTACAGTGGTTCTTTAAGTTGTTTGGAAGCTACAATACTTAGATATGTTCATTATAAGTCTGTAATTCATCATGGTACTTCACAAATATGTTGTATGTAGAAAAACTAATCTGAATCCCCTTGATATACTGAAAGCAGTTTCCCTTAACAGACATCTGCTAGAAAATGTTGCCACTTTGATGATGGAGAAGTTCCTTTTTCCAGAATTAAAAGAGTAGACCTGTGTATTTTGTCACATAGTACAAATGGTCCTCGGGTTCATTTTGCTTAATTATCTATTCCACATGACTTCTGATTTGTATTATAATAGAAGCTAGAGGTAAAAATATTTTAATGCTTAAAGGTATATGCAAGTGAGCTGGGTTATGAATGCATCTGATAGAGGAGAATTAGTAGTGTATGAAAACATGTGTTATATAGAAAAGTTCAGTTTACTTACAAAGTTATTTGCAAAAAGTCAAATCCAGTGGTTCACACCCACATGACTCTTACATAAGCCTACACACAGGAAATACGGCAGTGTACCCACAGGAAATACAGCAAGATAAAAATGTTGACCTTTTTGGTACAGAGCACAGGAAGTAACTGTTGCAGTTCTTGTGCTAAGCATGCCAGAAATCACTGAGGTGAAGAATGATACAATGTATTATCCTGATTCTGAATTGGAATGTTATGCTAATTGAGGTGGAGTTTTCTAGGGGTGTACACAATAAAATGCAAATGCCAAAAAACATAGGACATTTTGCTAACTTCAAGGTAAGCTAATTGATGCTTATTTTAGGGATGTTTTCATGCAAAAAAATATTTTCATACACTACTATTTTCTATCAGATGCATTCATAATCCAGCTCACTAACACATCCCTTTAATATGTTGTTTAATGAATATAATACAGTATCATTTACACACTTCTGAATTTAGTATTGCCATTCACCACCATTCACTGGGCATGTTCATGAGCAAATACTGCCAGCTGCCAGCTAAGAAAGAGGATAGAAAGTTACAGATATCTATGTGGCTCTCTGTTGATTTTATTATCTTAAAGCAGTCAATGAATGCGGCAAAGGTTAAAGGCATGCTTGGTTGCAAACTATGAGGTCTTTACTGAGTAAATTAAATAAGTCATCAAATTGGCAGAGAAGTGCCTATTTTGTCAATATTAACGCAATTTAAAATATATATTATATATGTCATAAAAAATGTGTTTATTCAGTTATATAAGCTATTTGCCCCATGATTCGTTTTAGAGTAGTAACCCTTATATCCCAGGCTTAAGAAAGCACATTTTCAGTGGACAGCAGGCTAGCTTCTATTGCTGATGCAGAGGCACATTGTAGTAAATCCATGTACACAAAAACATATATTTCAGTTTAATTCCCATCTTTTAATATAACAGACATTTTCTGAATGTATATATACATAGATAAAAAACAACTAAGTCAGAGGTGCTCATCAGAGAACGAACCAACCCTTAATAGGTTAGTTCTATGGCCATGATAAGCCACTCTGAGAGTAAACTCATTTAGCTCACTTGTGCCCTTCACAGGGAGAAATTTCCTGTAGTATATCAGTCTGGTCTCACTCAAAACAGTGACCCAGCCCCGAAATACCAGGCAATTCTACCTTGAACAGGAGAAACAGCAAACTCCAGACACGTTTCGCCCTTTATGGGCCTTGTCAGTGAGGTACAGCTGAACTCCCTAAGGCACAGTGAGCAAGGGGTCTCTGATGAGCATCTCTGACACTAGACACTAGTGATGTCGCGAACATCAAATTTTCGGTTCGCGAACAGCGGACGTGAACTTCCATCAACTGTTCGCGAACGGGCGAACCCGGCGAACCGCCATAGACTTCAAAGGGCAGGCGAATTTCAAAACCCACAGGGACTCTTTCTGGCCACAATAGTGGTTGGGAAAGTTGTTTCAAGGGGACTAACACCTGGACTGTGGCATGCCGGAGGGGGATCCATGGCAAAACTCCCACGGAAAATTACATAGTTGATGCAGAGTCTGGTTTTAAGCCATGAAGGGCATAAATCACCTAACATTCCTAAATTGTTTGGAATAACATGCTTCAAAACATCAGGTATGATGTTGTATCGATCAGGTAGTGTAAGGGTTACACCCGTTTCACAGTAACAGACCAATCTCCCCGTTTAATGCACCACAAACAACCGCAAACAGTCCCTTTGCACAACCGCAAACTCCCCATTTGCACAAGGTTGGATACCAAGCTAGCCATGTCCCGTTCCTTGTCCTCACTGATGTCATTGAATGTCTCTTCCTCCACCCAGCCACCAAGGGTCCCCGAAAGGTGACAACAAGCCCCCTGGGACGCCTGCTGTGTTTGGTCTTTCACCTCCTCAAATCCACCTTCCTCCTCTGACTCCTCTTCTTCAGACTCCTCTCTCTGCGTTGCCTCTGTCTGCGTTATTATAAGGTGTGTACTGTTAAGTAGTACTATTCCTATCGGTTTAATCCCTGTTATGTCCACTATAAGGGGACTTTTATATGGCATTGATTTTTGGAACAGGGAGATGGAAAAAGATGCTTGGTCTGACCTCCTACTTCAAATTTGGGGCACTGCACGTGCAATCTAAGGTGCCACCAGATATGAGTGTCACTGTGCACTGGGAAAAGTTGGCAGAGTAGGCGCTGTAGGCCTCACACACACGCCTGTAGGCAGGTAACTGATATTCAATCGATTACAGTCAAAAAAGTGTTGTTTTATGTCACTGTACACTACGGTTGCACCAGATATGACGTATCACTGTGCACTGGCAAAAGTTGGCAGAGTAGATGCAATAGGCTTCACACACACGCCTGTAGGCAGGCAATTGCTATTCAGTCTATTACAGTCAAAAAAGTGTTGTTTTATGTCACTGTACACTACGGTTGCACCAGATATGACGTGTCACGGTGCACTGGCAAAAGTTGGCAGAGTAGATGCAATAGGCTTCACACACACGCCTGTAGGCAGGCAATTGCTATTCGATCTATTACAGTCAAAAAAGTGTTGTTTTATTTCACTGAGCACAATATAAGATGTGAGCCTGACACAGGCAGGCAACTGAAATTAGATTAAAGGAAAAAAGGGTTGTTTTTTTTCAATGTATGGTATACCAACTATGACTGGTGAAACAGAGCAGAATATTAGCCTGTCCTTCAGATGGAAGGCTCTGGAAGGCAGTGTATGCTGCTGATTGGCTGGAATGTGTCTGCTGACTGTGAGGTGCAGGGTCAAAGTTTCCTCAATGATAAAGTATAGGGGGCGAACCGAAAAGCGCATGTGTTCGCCGTCCGCTGCGAACGTGAACATGCCGAAATCGCCGCGAATAGTCCACGGGCGAACTGTTCGCGACATCTCTAATAGACACACATAAAATGTCTCTTATTTACATAAGTCTCCCTGCTAGCAGGAATATGGACCTGTATCAGGACCATCAGGAGCACCACTTTTGCAACATGTTACCAGTTTCTATAGTAGTTACTGACAGTAACTCAGCATCCCAGACATGATCATTATAGATACCCCAGGGTCGAAGTAAGATTTTCCCCAGAATTACATGGTATTCCTTATGGTCCAGAATATTTAACCATCACCTTCCCCCACCCACATGAGACCCCCCTTCCCCGGCAAACCTCTGTTAACCAATTACTAATTGCTTTTTAGATCCATCTCTCCTGCCTTGATTGACAGGAATGTTTTCTGGCTGTCATGTCCTCACTAATTCAAGCTGTCTCAGGCCTGTTAACTGTGAGGAGAGGTTGGTTCACTTTTATGACCCCTTTGAGGCCAAAGATAGAGCATCTGTAAATGTATTTTGCTTTGATCCCACCTATGAGACTTAGGGGAATGTTTGCTAAGGTTTTACCGCCGTGACCTGCTCTGCATAGGGCTGTTGACAAGGTGGTACCTGGCTAGGCAACATGGCTGACCACATACAAATATTTGAAATGGATTACTCTTTCTTCTCACAAATAACCACAATGCGGGCCTAGCAAGTCCCAACATCATTATGACTGATAATAAGTCCCACTAGAACCGGAAAGGCCCTGGTACCATAAATTAGAGCTTATTAGTCACATTTTACTGTTTTCATTACATTTAAAGGTGGAGTTGAAGTTTTATCTGTATAATTGGTCTATTTGTGTGGCCCTTGTAATGCTTGTTAAGTAATAGAGGTCCTAGCCTATTTAAAGTTATTATTATTATCCTTTATTTGTAAAGACCTAAAATATTTTGCAGCACTATACATGGGTCAGTCTATACATGGGTCAGTGGTTTACAAACTTTTTTGGTTCAAGGCGCACTTAATGTATCAAGATTTTTCCAATGCTCCCCACGTCAAACCATAGTTCTATATACATATATACATGTATGGTTAGTTTAAAAAAATGAAACAATAATTATAACAAATGTTCTCTCTCTTCCCCCTTCTCTCTCTCACTCCCCCTTCTCTCTCAGACTCTCCCATCTCTCTCTCCCTTCTCTCTCCCTCTCTCCACCTTCTCTCTCTCTACCCATTCTCTCTCTCTCCCCCATTCTCTCACACTCCTACCTTCTCTCTCACACACTCCCCCTTCTCTCTCTCTCACGCCCCCTTATCTCTCTCACTACCCCTTCTCCTGTTGGCACCGAACAACTCTGGCACCCTCCAGTTTTGAAGCCCCTTGGTACTCATCAAGTGTGACAAACTCCAGCTCTGAAACACCTTGGCACACAGTAACTCTAGCCCCCTCCAGCTCTTAAACCCCTTGATACACAGCAACTCTGGCACCCTCAAACTTTGAAGCCCCTTGGTACTCATCAAATGTGGCAATCTCCAGCTCTGAGACCCCTTGGCACACAGTAACTCTAGCCCCCTCCAGCTCGGATCCCCTTGGCACACAGCAACTCTGGCACCACCAGGCTCTGAACCCCCTTGACACACAGCAACTTTGGCATAGTGACATATGATTACTATTAGGTGCATTTCAACTTAAGCACCCCACAGCCACCACTCTGGTCCCCTCCCCATCAGTGCTCACTGACCCTCACTGGGCTGATCACATCCCCTCTGATGCTCACCTCCTGGTCCCTCCCCAGCAGAACTTACCGACCTTCACTGAGCTGGTCACATCTCCTCTGATGCTTACCCTCTGGCCCCCTCCCCAGAAGTACTTACCAAACTTCACAAGTGCGGTCACATCCAAACAGACCTGGCTGTCCATGTCCCGGGATCTGATCAGAGTCCACTGCTTGAGGGGCTCAGGGCCACCCTTATACCGGAGGGACAAGACCGGCTGGAGTCTTGCTGAGATACCGGACCAAGACCAGGACTGACCGGCTATGATACTCCAGGGATCCCATCACTGCCCCACACTGCCATACAGCTCTCACCAGCGGAATGCGGAGTCAGAGGACTCATGAGGAGGGAGCCGGGAGCGAGCTGGGAGCAAGGATAGAAAGGAGGTCTAGGGGGCCTGGAGGTAGGAGGGCCATGGGAGGCAGCATTTTCAGGACCCCTGTATTCACAGCGCCTAGGGAGCGGCAGCACAACATTTGGGATCCACTTGATTACACACAAGGCAAGCAAATTTTAACTCATTATAAACAAAATGGAGGGCTCTTTCTTTGAGCTTAGAATCTAGCATAACTTACAATTTAAAGGGTTTGTATGTCGTACAGGACGGTGATACATGTGCATCTTAAGGATGAAGGGGATAATCTTCTTTAAACAAATTGTGAGGTTTTGAAGGTCTTGAGGCAGGAAGATAGTCTAGTGAAGTGGGGCAAACAGTTCCAAAGAATGTCAGGAGTGGAAACTGTAGTAGAGTGTGGGAAGGTTAAGAGCTCAGTCTTTGACATGTTGAGCTTGAGTTGGTAGGTGGATATCCAGGAGTATATGCTTGAGAGACAGTTGGAAACTCGTGCTAGAAGAAAGGGGGCTAGATTAGGAGCTAGGAGGTAGATTTAAGTGTTGTCTGAAAAGAGATGATACTGAAATCTAAAATATTTTTTTAGGGTACCAAGTGAGGATGTATAGATGTTGAAGATTCTAGAAGAGGGGACTTAGGACTGATTCTTGGGACATGGTGAGGGTGAGGTGAAGTGATGCCGCAGAAGGAGACACTCAATAGTCAGAGCCACGTTGAGGTTAGAATTTAGTTTGAATGTTTTCATTCTTATGTTTAAAGTGGCTGCAAGGTCCTCAGGTGTGATACAGGAGGAGACAGGTGGTAAAAGAAAGGGCTGAATGTGGTGTACAAACGTTTGGGGTTGTTTGGCAAGACTGATGGCAAAGAAGTAGTAGCACAAAATACACTTTTAATGGTACTAGCCTGCTGAAGTACAAGATTTCCTCTTTAATTGTTCAGCAGTGTGGAGCACCTCTGGATGTAGCATGTTTGTGTAACGTGCTATGGTTGTGGATGTGAGCGATAGCACCTGCATTTAGTTTTGGGTGCATAAGTGTGGGTGGAAGTAAGAGTGGTGTTGTACTGTAAGGTATCAGTGTTAGAGCAGATGACGTCAGTGAGGAGCTGAGATGGGGTTATAGCACATATGGAAGATGTTGTGGGTCAAGTGCTTGCAGGTTTCTGTGGATAAGGGCAGTCAGAGGAAAGTCTGGTCAGGTTGCAGGTTAGATGGTGGTGGTCAGATAGAGGGAGGGGGCAAATGACAAAGTTGGAGATGGTGCAGAGATTTTCAAAAAAATGGCCATGGAAGTGTCCATCGTTGTGAGTTGAGGAATCTGTCCATTGTTAGAGGCCAAGGGAAGTGAAAGTTGCCAGGGGGTGGGAGTGTCAATGTCAATGTTGAAATTACCAAGAACAAGTGAAGGAATGTTGGAGGAGAGGAAATGAAAGAACCAGGCAACAAAATGATCCAGAAATTGAGAGGGTGGTCCAGGCTGTCGAAAGATTACAGCATTGCTTAGAGATAAGTGAGAGTAGGTGGATAACATCAAAGATTATTATTATTATCCTTTATTTGTAACGTGCCAACATATTCCATAGCGCTATACAGGGGTAAGAATTTGAGGCAAACAACAGTGGGTATGGTTAAATTGAAAAGTCCATAGTTGAAAGGTTGTTAGGTGTATGGCTAATGCTTCAATTTTAGCTGTGTTAACTGTGAAACCAGATATGTCTTTAAAGCTTTTGAGGACATCTTGGAGGTGGTGGAAGGAATTGCTTGAATCCAAGGCCTCTAGAAAAAAACAATTATGCCCCAATCTTTTATTTATTTTCTTTTTTTATTAGATTGTTTCTGTAGCTTAGTGTTTTTTTCTTTAGATTAGTTTTTTTTTAATGTAGTGTAGGGTTGGGTAGGATCCAGGGAGGAGGACTGAGCTGGACAATTCATATCAGTAAGTATCTTTCTGCCTCCAAACACCATGGCACCCTCCTGTACCAAATGGACACTCAGGCCCCTGACTGGCCCCCTCAACCTTATCCTGCATTTTGCAGCTACTTTCTGCTCCCCTTGCAGCTCTTTGCAGGCCTCCATTTAACCTTACCTGGCTCCCAAGGCCTCATCCTGCACCCCACCTCTAACTTTCACTTTCCCTCTCCTGATATTCTCCCTAATTGTTTTTCTCTTTCTCTCTTCTACTTCTCTCCCCCTCTTTTCTTTTGCCTCATGTCTCTCCCCTTCTCTACTGTTCTCTCTTCTTGCCCTTTCTATGTACTGTTCCATCTCTCATATGCTTCACTATCTCATTCCCTCTTCACTCTTTCTCATTCCACTTCTATAGAATCTCCCTCCTCTCTTTCCTCCTAAACTCCCACTTTTCCCCATTTTCTTCCATTCTCCTCCTCAAATCCTCCCCCCATTTTTCTGTTTTCTTCCCCCCTCCTCTCCATATGCTCTCACTCTACCTCTTTTGACTGTAGGTCAGAGAAAAGCACTGACATCAAACAGGTGAACAAGTTGGATAAAGGTTACAATATTTTAGTTAAGGTAAGGACACAATTTTGAAGATCTGTTTTGCCTAAGCAAGAGACTTTCAGATTCTAAATAACCATTCAATTTTACATTATGTAGCAAACTCGCTGCTGAACAAGGGACAGTTCCATTTGTCACCCTGCAGTGACATCTTGTGGTTGTTTAAGTGTATTATTTTCTTTTGTTTGCATGTTCCCGCCAAAATTTCCCTGGATGTTGCCACCCATTGATCCACCCCCAAGGCTGGCAAGCCAATGGTTTTCTCTGCCTCCTGATTGGCTTTTTTATGGACCAATCGACTGCATACCTCGGAGGCAAATATTTTATTGTGTAATCCTAATCTGGGGCAGAATTTGCATAGGTTCAGCCCACTTACATGTAAATCCTTATTCTATAACTACATTAATACTGTGCCTGGAACCAGAAATAAATACGCTTTTCTTGGGATACATAGACTATTATGTGTTTCATTTAGAGGGAAGACTCCTGAGCTAAAATCACTTTGCTGCCCTGAATCTCTACTGCTCTCTTGAGAGAAGGGCTTGAACACCAGATTGGAATCTGCTGGGTAGGATTGATCTCCTTGGCCTTTTCAAGCCCACTGAAGAAGCAGCTGATCCAGTGACCCTGAGCTCCTGAGCGGATGCTGATGATTCTGATCTGACCACTGGGCACCGAGGGGCAGATTCCTTCTAAGAAGATAGCCTGAGAGGGGAATTCCTGTAGCCAAAGGCAGGAATTTGTGGAGCTGAATTGTGCCCCCTCCTGAAATTATCACACACACATGCTATCACATATTAAAATGATCAAACTGCCATTTGTCATCACGCTTGCAAGCCTCGCGAAGCGAGGTGAGCCGTTGAGACATTGAAGCCTTTAAAGCTCGCAGGACTTAGGCAATGAGCACCAAAGGCGCTTATTGCCCTGTGAGCCTCACAAAACGATGCGAGCAGTTGAGGCATTGAAGCATTCCGAGCTCTCAGGAGTTAGGCAATGAGCGCCAAACCGTGGAAATCAAAAACCACGAAAACAAGAAAAATAATAAAAAAAACATAAGAACACACTTACACACAGCACAGAGCCAGGAAGCCTGGGAGTGAGGTTGCAAGCGATTTTGAGACTTATTTGACGTGTTCGTCACTCAAAAATCGGCTAAGCGAGAAAAAAAATGGCGGACGAAAAACTTAAAAAATTCTGAAACTGGATGAAAACGAGGCTGAGGAAGGCCAGGCACGCAAGACAATACACGACAGCAAAGACACTAACACTTACACCAACAATGTCAGGCATGCAGGACTTTGAAAGTAAAGCAAACGCAGTCAGTGTGCACCACACAGTCAGCAGACACACAGAAGAGAAACACACAGGAAAGGCACAGGGAGGAGATCCTGAAAAGAGACACATGGCATTCCCAAGCACAAAACTTGCAGGCTAATGAACCCTGCAATGAGCGTCCGGTACAGTAGGTGGGAGGAAAGGTTTGCAGTGATCGCCTTCGGCGAAGTTACTCAGAGAAGCAAAAGCCACACATTGTGTGGCAAACAGCATTGCCTGACTTACACTTTTATTGAGGTCATATTTGATGGGCAAATTACTAGTGGGGGAGGGTTTTTTGCATCAGGACCCTCAACTCATTAGCTGTGACACTGTGTGGATCCTAACCAGAAGCCTATTATTCTGTGGAAATAAATCATAACATCCAAAATATGGAGCTAATCTTGCTTTTTTTGTTACACTTCCAGTTAAACATTTATACATATACTCAAGATACACATTTATATCTAACATACAAAGGACAAATTATACACTGAAAGAAGTTAATTCAGGGACCAAACAGTTTTTTCATGAAAAGAGTCAGAAAGGCTAAAATCTATATCAATATTTTAGACACAGGTGCCAGATAATCATAGAACAGGTATACTGAAAGAACATTATATTCAGTTGAAATGTTTTTTCTGTGCTTTTGAAAATTAGTATAATATTCTAAGAGATATCAAAATGTCTGTCAGGTGCTGTGAAATTATGTTACTTAGTTACTTTCCATGGCTGGGAATTTTCTTCTAAACAAGAAATAATATCCTGACAGAAACAGCTCACTCACTGCCTGAGGTCATAAATATTATTTCCTATTTTTACATGATGAATAAAACACTGTTGCAATGTTGCAAATGTTTTACTGTGCAAGAGAAAATTATGACATCATACATCAAATCAAACATAGATTCCCATAAAAAATGTTTATTTAAGTAGGGACTATTGAAAAATATGCATATGATATACTAAAATGTTACTTAAAGCTATGAACTATTATGTGTGACAGAACAGAAACAGGCAGGCTATAGCCGGAGAGCGCTAGTTAGACTGTGTGAACGGCTGCCAGAATTTCCTCTTACACCATTTGGCAGGAACTACCAGCAAATCCCAATATCCTCATGACCCAGGAGAATACAGGTCCTTGGTAGCACTTAATTATAAAATGACCCTTACAAACCAAGTAGTACAGCCTGAGATATGTCTCCCCAATAATTCTTCGTAATTGAATGATACACATTTTTTTGTACAGTGAAACACAAAAAAAAATTCCCATGCACCCATAATACAGCCAATCAGAAGCCTTCCACTTATAGTCCCTAGGAAGCCCCCTACTTGGAATGATCTATCTATATGGTTATGTGGGCACTTTCCTCTCCCCAGAACCACAGATCATATAGTAAACAATGCCCTAAAAAAATGATGCACTAATATACTGTGTTCACGTCATATTAAAAAAAAATAGAATATCATGCAATATCATGCAAGTAATTGATAGTGGGGGAGGAAGCACAATCATTTTTTTAACTTTAACTCTGCATATCTCTAGGGGTCTTTAATGCTGACCTTTTTCACTGCTCCCATGTCTTAGACCATGTCACTGTGGTCTAATATATTGTATCCTCTAATGTACACAGTATGTCCAGTGACTTCCTGTTGGTTGAAACAGTTATATGGTGCCCCGAATCACATGACCATATCGACCCTTAGTTGTGTTTATTAGAAAATGAGGAATGGAGATTCACAACTCGTATTCTGCAAATTCTAGGGTTGAAACAAACCCCTTTGGAAATGACCAGAGGGAAGTAAAAAATACTAATAATTCATAATTTTAAAAAAATTCTAGGATTTCATTATTTTAAAAGCAACTTATACATTTAAAGATCCATGTATTCCTTTAAACCATGGGTGTGTTTTAGCACAGGCCTACAAAGCCCATGCCTAGGGTAGCACATTTTCAGGGGGCAGCAGGCTGCCTTAAGTTGCTGATGCAATGCTTTGGAGTATTGTCATGTCTTAAGCATGCCAAGGCACCAGCTGTGCAATACCGTACAGACTGATGCCCTTAGCCTTATAAGATAGGCTTATTGTGCCAGGGGAAATGGGCCCACTGAGATGGGTTACAATTGGGGATGTTGTGATTTATGTCCTTGTTATGCCTGTTTAAAGGTGCCTGGGTGCCAATGGGACCAGACTGTGGTACCCATGTTTATAGTTGGGGTGTGCGTATGAACATGATGGGAGTGATGGGATGTATGTCTGTGTTATGCTTTGGGGGGGTAGCACTTACAATGGAAATATTGTATATGCCCAATATTTCAAAGTAATGGACTAATCCCTTTTTAAGAAGATTGGGAAGATAATTGACCCCTAGGAGTCACAACACACCAGCATCTCTCCCCCTATCACAAGCCTCATCCTTGTGTCTATATGCCTATTGCATGTAATTATCCCAAGAATACAGCAGTGGAAAAGGAAAAACAATGGGTAATTCTCTTAGACTTGCAGGCATCAGTGATAATGTGAACTAGAAGGATTGGGTGTAACCATGGATGCACACTTGAATTGATTGTCTGTTGTTGATATGGATGTGGTATAAATATGTCTGATGGTTTCAGTAATAAAGTTGTTATACTGGTTCACAAAAGTTTTTTTTTTAAAGTGGGAATTTCGTTATTGATGCTGGATGCTGGTTCCTGGAGTAAGTTCTTTTCAGAACTTAGAAATATTTGTATGCTATACAAGACCACAGATACCTCTCAGTCTAACATAAGGGCTGAAAGTTCTTCATGCTGTATAGAGGTAAAATGAATTGGTCACACCTGTGGGGAGAGGTTTGGGCAATAGGTTCTTATCATACCTCATTCAACAGACTGGATGTGACAATTGGTGGCAGTGGTGGGATCTCTGTGGGACCAGATGAAAGGCTCCCACATGTAAGCATAGATCAGCAGAGTACTGACCTGGGACAGTGGGAGAGGAGAGGTGTGTGCAATATCCCTTTCCCAGTTCCTGTGGATGGGGAATGCTTATCCCCACTGGAGACAGACCTATTTTTTGTCCTTGGAATGGACTGCCAAGAAACAGCGCTTCTCAACCAATGGATGGCATTTCTGGGAATATGGCCGTGTCATGAGCTGACAGAGTTACTAGATGACCTTGTGGTGCAGGAAAGGGACTTAGAGAACCAGTATGCAGCCTGGTTGGGAATCCCAGGGGTGGAGCCCTATTTGTCATTGGGGCTGAAAGAGGCACTCTTCGAGCTGGTATATGGCCCTCTGGATGGTGGAGTGGGCACTTGTCAGCATACAATGGAGAGACATTGTAACTCTCTGGGGGTGGCCCCATGGTCGGATAAGGTATTTTCACTGATGCCATTGATCCAGCAGGATTTACAACTAGAGGCAGAGTATATGGATCTGCTGGATGAGGCTGCCAGAGATGGGCTTTGGCCTCCAATTTGGGGAAAACCCTGCCAGTCGGGCAGGGGAGAAGATCCTGTGCCAGAGACAAAGGGAGCCCAGATAAGTTGTGCTATGGCTGGATCAGATGGAGACTGAATGGACTTTGTAACCACTGAGGACTTACACTTAGAGGGCCCCATAACCTGTCAAGTGGTCTTGGGAGAGGATGTTATGAAGAATCCCAAGGCACCAGCTGTGCAATACCTTACAGACTGATGCCCTCTTATAAGACAGGCTTATTGTACCAGGGGAAAGGGGCCCACTGCGATGGGTTACCATTGTTGTGATTTATGTGTTATTCCTTGTTATTCCTGTTTAAAATTGCCTGGGTGCCACTGGGCCCATACTGTGGTACCCATGTTTATAGTTGGGGTGTGCTTATGAACATGATGGGAGTGATGGGATCTATGTCTGTGTTGTGCTTTGGGAGGGCTAGCACTTACAAGGGAAATATTGTATATGCCCAATATTTCACAGTAATGGACTAGTCCCTTATTAACAAGATTAGGGAGATAATTGACCCCTAGGAGTCACATGACACCAGGATCTCTCCAATAGAGATGTCGCGAACAGTTTGCCCATTGGACTATTCGCTGCGATTTTGGCATGTTTGCGTTCGCATCGGTCGGCGAACACATGCGCTTTTCGGTTCGCCTCCTATTCTTTATCATTGAGGAAACTTTGACCCTGCACCTCACAGTCAGCAGACACATTCCAGCCAATCAGCAGCATATACTCCCTTCCAGGGCCTTCCATCTGAAGGACAGCATACATTTTAGAATCATTCTGAAGCTGCATTCTTTGTGAGAGGACAGATAGTGTAGCTGCTGGAGATTTAATAGGGAAATAGACAGCCAGGCTGTGTATTTAGCTTCCACTACAGACCTGAAGGACTAAATCTAATTTCAGTTGCCTGCCTGTGTCAGGCTCACAGCTTATATTGTGCTCAGTGACATAAAACAACACTTTTTTGACTGTAATAGATTGAATAGCAATTGCCTGCCTACAGGCGTGTGTGTGAAGCCTATTGCATCTACTCTGCCAACTTTTGCCAGTGCACAGTGATACGTCATATCTGGTGCAACCGTAGTGTACAGTGACATAAAACAACACTTTTTTGACTGTAATAGATTGAATAGCAATTGCCTGCCTACAGGCGTGTGTGTGAAGCCTATTGCATCTACTCTGCCAACTTTTGCCAGTGCACAGTGATACGTCATATCTGGCGAAACCGTAGTGTACAGTGACATAAAACAACACTTTTTTTGACTGTAATAGATTGAATAGCAATTGCCTGCCTACAGGCGTGTGTGTGAAGCCTATTGTATCTACTCTGCCAACTTTTCCCAGTGCACAGTGACACTCATATCTGGTGGCACCTTAGATTGCACTTGCAGTGCCCCAAATTTGAAGTAGGAGGTCCGACCAAGCATCTTTTTCCATCTCCCTGTTTTAAAAATCAATGCCATATACACGTCCCCTAATAGTGGACGTAACAGGGATTAAACCGATAGGAATAGTACTACTTAACAGTACACACCTTATAATAACGCAGACAGAGGCAACGCAGAGAGAGGAGAGAGGAAGGTGGCTTTGAGGAGGGGAAAGACCAAACACAGCAGGCGTCCCAGGGGGCTTGTTGTCACCTTTCGGGGACCCTTGGTGGCTGGGTGGAGGAAGAGACCTTCAATGACATCAGTGAGGACAAGGAACGGGACATGGCTAGCTTGGTATCCAACCTTGTGCAAATGGGGAGTTTGCGGTTGTGCAAAAGGACTGTTTGCGGTTGTTTGTGGTGCATTAAATGGGGAGATTGGTCTGTTACTGTGAAGCGGGTGTAACTCTTACACTATCTGATCAATACAACATCATAACTGATGTTTTAAAGCATGTTATTCCAAACAATTTAGGAATGTTAGGTGATTTATGCCCTTATGGCTTAAAACCAGACTCTGCATCAACTATGTAATTTTCCGTGGGAGTTTTGCCATGGATCCCCCTCCGGCATGCCACAGTCCAGGTGTTAGTCCCCTTGAAACAACTTTCCCATCACTATTGTGGCCAGAAAAAGTCCCTGTGGGTTTTGAAATTCGCCTGCCCTTTGAAGTCTATGGCGGTTCGCCGGGTTCGCCTGTTCGTGAACATTTGATGGAAGTTCACGTCCGCTGTTCGCGAACCTTAAATTTGATGTTCGCGACATCACTACTCTCCATCACAAGCCTCAGCCTGGTGTCTATATGCCTATTGTATGTAATTACCGCTATCAAGAATACAGCAGTGGAACAGGGAAGACAATGGGTGATTGTCTTAGACTTGCAGGCATCAGTGATAACTTTCGCTAGAAGGATTGGGTGTAACCATGGATGCACATTTGAATTGATTGGCCTGTTGTTGCTATGAATGTGGTATAAATATGTCTGATGGTTTCAGTAATAAAGTTGTTATACTGGTTCACAAAATTAAAGTGGGAATTTTGTTATTGATGCTGGATGCTAGTTCCTGGAGTAAGTTCTTTTCAGAACTTAGAAAGATTTGTATGCTTTAAAAGACCACAGACACCTCTCAGTCTAACCTAAGGGCTGAAAGTTCTTCCTGCTTTACAGAGGTAAAACAAACCGGTCAAATCTGTGGGGAGAGGTTTGGGCAATAGACTCTTATCATACCCCATTCAACAGACAGGTTGTGACAAGTATGAACAGAAATGTCTATATGTTATGTTTGCCACTTTGTGACTTACTGTATACTTACACAAATATAGACTTATGATTTTCTTCATAGGTGTGTACAAAACTTATAATTGGGACATAGCAAACAGAAAGGAGTAATATCTGGAAGAAGAAGGAGAACGCACAACTCTGAACAAGCCTAGGATATTATAAAACGTAAATATGTCCATGCTTTGCATCATCTTCGCTGTTTGCCAGGCACATTTGTAATACAATAGAAATCCCCTAATTTTACCATTCCGGTAGCTTGTCTAATTATCTAATGCCAAATACTAAAAAGTAGAAAAATATGTGTAAAAACTGCATATATGCTTCTATTAAACTCACTCTAAAGCTATCCACAAAAATAAACTTTTTAAAATGAGTAGTTCTGGTCAATGCAAGTCCTTGTTTTCATTAAATAGCCCATAAAAATCCAATTCGATCTCAATCACATGATGTTTTCCCCTATGAATCACTTTGTTTGAGAGTTAGCAATGGGGGAGTGAACTAGGCAATGATGGGGAGAATATTTATTAAGCATCACAGTGGCTGTTATATGCTTCCTATGGGAAAAATTACCTTGCAGCTTATCACTCTTCTTCATAGGCCCTTGAAACCATGGGTGTTTTTCAGCATAGGCACGTGAGGCCCAGGCCTAGGGCAGTAAATTTTCAGGGGACGGTTTATATCTTAGTAAATATCCATCCCCATCTATGATTGCTTAATTAATATCTCTCTCTATTTGAATCACACTGGTGGGGATTGGAAGGAACATTTGGTCCTGGATTATCTGTGGAGCAGTTTTTTAGATAACTTTTAATATTTAAAAACAAGTTGATTTAGCTCTATAATACTGGATTTTAAGATCGTTTGTTCTTTTTGCTATTGTAATTCCATGGGGGTGTTACATATACCTCTTAATTATAAAAGTAGGCTAGTGACCACCCTCGGAGCATTTCTGTACTAGTACGCAATTTATTTATATATTCAGTATAAAACAATCTGATATACAAGAAGGTGCACTATATGGCTGACCAGTTGTAACCTTTACAGTTGTAACTGAACAATGCTGTTGCTTTCTACAAATAACCTGCCATGGCAAGAAAACATTTATATTTTTGTTTCTCTGTAAATTAAGTAGAAATTGCATTTCCTTCGGCTTTTTATTGTGGAAGGATTTTTAATTAATTATTTTCTTTACCATTAATTCACTCTGTCCATCAGAGAGCTAATAAAGATGATTGTGGGAAAGCTGCTGATAGCCAAAGGTAGGAGGAGATACACCCCTCTGCTTGAAGAAAAACAGGCAGCTTAAAAGCTAAGAAAAAAATATAAATTGTATTTATTTTATACTGCATACTGATTTTAATTGCTTATGTATAGCAAGGAAACATATACATGTTACTTATAAATGCAATGCAGTTGTCCTTTAAGAATGGAACGATTTAATTTGTATAGTTTTCACCATCCAATCAAACATTTAAATACAAATTACTATCACAAAACGCCTTAAGAACAAAGAGATTTCCTTTATAGAGTTTTCACCATCCACATGGAAATTAAATAATGCTAATTAATTTTCTGCTTTCACCGAATATAGTGAAATAAATGTAAAAAGATATGTAAAAACTAAAAGCTATGGGACATACTGTCTGATATTTGCTGGGCTTTGGTACCTCCTACAAATTCACTAATCAGCTTTTCACACTATTCACAATAAGTGTTGGGCTTTCACATGAGTCAATTTGGATCTTATATATAAAACATTCCTCACTGCAGAATTCACTGAGAAGATGCTCTTTAAACTAGATCATGATGATGGTGAAATGCTGGTACCCACAATTATGATAGTAAAATTGTATCTTCACCATGTTTTACAATGGAAATCATTGGTAAATCCATACTTTGTACCATTCAGACAGTAAATTGCACAGGCGGTCCCCGGGTTCTGAGAACATCTTTAAAATGAATTTGTATGTAACTTGGATCCCTGAGTAATAATAATAACAATACTATAATGTCTCATGTGTGATAATAATAATAATAATACAGTGTAATACTGTTATATTAATAAAACCTGTACTGTAATAATAATTTACAGAAACGATTGTGCTGTAATTCTAATAAACAGGACATAAAAACAAACTCATACAAAAAGCCCTTGGGAGCCTCTTAAGTACGATCCGTCTGTAAGTCGGGCCATCTGTAACCCAGGGACCACCTGTATTATAACAATAGATGAGCAACATTAACATTTTTACATTTTAGCTTTTTTTTTATAGAAATGATGCAGCTTGTTGTTGAGTATTCATTTGTGAATGATTTGTATTATAATACAAGGTGAATAAATAGATAGATTGATGTCAGTGACAAGAAAGTGACTGGAGAATTAGAGAAAGCAGCACAGCAGCATTGTTATAATAAAATAATTGTATTGAATATGATGAGGGCCACTGCGGTGCAGGGCAATGAACTTTTACACCTAAACGTTTAGGGAAAATAACTGTTCTCACATTCTTATTAAAATGGAATATAACACCTTGATTTGGATGAAAATTACTAGGCATTTTACATGTCTAATTGTTAAGTGTCTGTAAAGTTGTAGAGCTATAAGTGTAACTTGTCTTAACACACGTTATATATAAATTAAAATGATTGAGGTTAGATAATTTGGTAAATATCAGGACATATTAACTTGCTTGTTGATCAGCATAGCATAGTATAGTTACTACACAGTTATACCATTTAACAGTATATTCAACACATTTTAAGCCCAATTCAATTTGATATTTTCTGATAAAAATATATTTTCATACAATATCAAGTACTTTTAAAATCAACATTCATCCCTTATTCACTTCCCACTACAAACTGCCCTTTTTCTCAATTAGTGGTATAATAGACTACTATTGCTCCTATTTTTTTTATTTTTTTATTAATATGCTTTTTTATTAAATACATTTATAAAATATCCAATATCAGCACTTTAAAGAACACTGTCTCCCCAATTGAAATTTAGTTTCTTCTCCAAGAGCATTAAAACCCTTCCATACATTGCATTAGCCTTGACTGCAAATCATGCTGGAAATATCACCACTGATTGTGTAACTCATTTATGTTAATGCAAGTCTTAGTGTGATAGTTTGTGGCTCAGTGTGCTTGATAAGGGGATCTAACTCCATGATAACCTTAGGGGGGCTTCACTTACCACTATAAACACCAACAAGCAGATTGTAATACTAGTTAGATCATAAACACAGCTAATTAGTGTTCAGATGCTCATTTGTATAAGAATACAGCAGAAACAATGCTGATTATCTCAGGAATTATTCACTTTAGTTTTTCATATCGTATCCATTTTGTTTCTATACAATTCTTGAAATATGGAAAAAAAAAACTTCAACACAACATTTTTCTTTGCTGTTGACTATATTTTACCATATTGAAAACTATTTCAGTTGTAAGTTTCACTCAGTTCCTACAAATGATAACATACTCAATTAATTGTATTAGACTCCAGTTTATGTGTATATATGGTAGGCCAGAAAGTGCCAAGTATACTAAACAGACAGAAATATTACTGCATATAGTCATTTCTGCACAAATACAAACACATTTCAATGTACTGCACAGTATCTTCAGACAGCCTGTTGCGCCCTGAGAATGTGCTGCTCAAGGCCTGGACCACCCCAGCCTAGGCTCTTACACATCCCTGGATACATAGCAAACTTTCAGAACAATGTCTCTGTATTAGGCTAAAGTTATTAAAAACATTGAAGAATAATTGTATTTAAACTAGAAAATATATAGATAGATAGATAGATAGATAGATTTGAAGAGTGAAACAGCCGTGAATGTCCAGTAATCTAGTAATTTAGTAATTATTATTCTATATATATATATACATAGATTAATAATGAGTATTGCAGTATATTATGATACCTTTTGTATTGGACAAATGTCTTATTTATATTGACAAGCTTTTGAGAGGTTCAACCTCTCTTTATCAAGTCTGAAGCAATACTATTAAATTTTTGACAAAGATGGGTTGAACCTCTCGAAAGCTTGTCAATATAAATAACACTTTTGTCCAATACAAATGGTATCAAATTACACTGCAGTGCTCATTATTTATATATATATATATATATATATATATATATATATATATATATATATACTTAACTTCAATCAGAGGGTCCCAGCTACTGACTACAAACTCCCTTTCCTGAAGTTTCAAGCTGTCCATCCATCCAACATCAAAGCTATCAATCACAGGCCAATTGGATAGTGACTTAGAGAGAATGCTGTGCTTAGTTGAAACACAGGGTGGCAATATAAGACAACTAGGCATTGACTTTACATTCCATGTAGTTGTTAACAAGGCTGCCTATCAAAACAGACTGGGCATAGTACAATAAATGTAGTCAAGAGGTATACGTGTATACCAACGTCAGCCAGCTAAGAGCAATAGAAGTATATATATATATATATATATATATATATATATATATATACTTCTATTACATTGCTTAGTGCATAGTGTGCTTCTATACATGTAATGCAATCCTGAACAGTCAGTATTTAAAGGTTATGAAAAATATTTCAGGTATGTATATAAAGTCAATATTGGTATCCATCACAAAGCAAAGCTGTACAATACCTGGTCATATTGTATTACTATACAACAATCTGCAATTGTACTCTTTACTCCATACATACACTCTCATTTTATTTTGCTGTTTTGATATTGTTGTCCTCTAAGTTAATATTATGAACCTCAGTGCATTCCCATTGCATTGTTGTTGTTTTTTAATCTAAAGTTAATTAAGTAGCTTGCATTATGGGAACTGAAGTAGAACCAGCAAAGCCTCTAAATGTATTATGCAGAAAGGGAGCCTAAAGGTTCATTCTGTTTTACATTCTTCCACAAAACACTTCCAATAGAAAACAACTAAATCAGGAAAACTGTTCCCATCTGAACAATAAAGGAAGCCCCATGTGCTTATTGCTATTCTTAGGAATATATTGTGAGGCTGCACTATGTTCAAATTAAGTTCTGTATATTATATATTATAATTATACACTGTATGGGTGGATACATAGACAGACAGAGAGATAGAGAGATAGATAGATAGATAGATAGATAGATAGATAGATAGATAGATAGATAGATAGACAGACAGACATGTTTAGTTGTATGCTATATTGCACTGTATCTTTATTTTCTGTACTGTATAGTATGCTATATCCTTAACATGCTGACATAAACCAAAATATGTACAGTATGGGGTAATTGTATATTCATATATGCCTTACATAGTCTTAAAGTATAAATGTCCTATGGATTACATCCATATACACTCCCTGCATATATATATACTCTCTATACAAATAAAGCAAATATATATTTACAATATACTGTATGTGTGTGTGTGTATATATATATATATATATATATATATATATATATATATATATATTGTTATTGGTATCTACTTGTAGGTAGTGTTTCTAAATAAAATCCTCTCTCTCACTTTCAGGTCTTATCTCTGGAGTTATCTGCTAGTCTCTATAGTCCCTATGAAATGGAAGTGGTTAAGAGCCCTGCACATCTTATTCCAAAAGCAGTAAGGACAACTGGCATTTCAGAAGGGAAATTGCCAGGATGAGACATAATGAAGAAACTGCTTAAAATCTAAATACCTATAGAAAAAACGTTTTTCCCTTCACAGAGTATTCAGTCCATAATGTAATATTGTCTTGCAGATGATTTGCTGTTCTTTTACAAAATATCCACTCAGTATAAATATCATGTGGCCATTTCCTTTCCTTGCAGTCACCCAAACAAAGCTTTAACTATTATACAGAATATACATTATCCAATTTGTTTGAAATTCAATTTACAATAAACTGATTAGAGTTACACTTGTAAACATTAATAATATTGATCGCAAGAAATAGGTACTAATTAAAATGATTGACTATAGGGAATAGGCCATGATTATTTCTACAGTCTTAACAATAAGATTTTTATGCAATAGAGATTACTTGCTGTATTTCAGCAGCAAATACTTCATATATTGGAAAAACGGATAATTCTCCTGTTATGGGCCTCTAAACCCTTGCAGCAACATTAATACTTATCAGGGGTGTTTTAAATATTGTGGCTGAGATTTACATGATGAGATATGAATATATTCTGGCTGGAGTTAATGCGGTATGAGTCCCTCCAACATGATGGTCCAGCATCCACAGAAATAACTAAGTGTGGAAATTGGGTTAAGATGGCTGTGAAAGGTGGGATATTACTGAATATATTTGTATTGCCACATACACAAGCCACACAAATATATATAATTCATTATGCATTACATAACTGTGAGAGCTCACTTAACATACCTGCATAATAATAATACACCTGCATATTAATACACCTGCATATTAATACATCTATCTGCATAGTGATACACCAGCATATTAACACACCAGCATATTAATACACCTGCATAATAATAATACACCTGCATATTAATACACCTGCATATTAATACATCTATCTGCATAGTGATACACCAGCATATTAACACACCAGCATATTAATACACCTGCATAATAATAATACACCTGCATATTAATACACCTGCATATTAATACATCTATCTGCATAGTGATACACCAGCATATTAACACACCAGCATATTAATACACCTGCATAATAATAATACACCTGCATATTAATACACCTGCATAATAACAATAGTACACCTGCATATTAATACACCTGCATAATAACAATAATACAGCAGCATATTAATACACCTGCATAATAACAATAATACACCAGCATATTAATACACCTGCATAATAATAATACACCTGCATATTAATACATCTATCTGCATATTAATACACCTGCATATTAATACACCAGCATATTAATACACCTGCATAATAATAATACACCTGCATATTAATACATCTATCTGCATATTAATACACCTGCATATTAATACACCAGCATATTAATACACCTGCATAATAACAATAGTACACCAGCATATTAATACACCTGCATAATAACAATAATACAGCAGCATATTAATACACCTGCATAATAACAATAATACACCAGCATATTAATACACCTGCATAATAATAATACACCTGCATATTAATACATCTATCTGCATATTAATACACCTGCATATTAATACACCAGCATATTAATACACCTGCATAATAACAATAGTACACCAGCATATTAATACACCTGCATAATAACAATAATACAGCAGCATATTAATACACCTGCATAATAACAATAATACACCAGCATATTAATACACCTGCATAATAATAATACACCTGCATATTAATACATCTATCTGCATATTAATACATCTATCTGCATATTAATACACCTGCATATTAATACACCAGCATATTAATACACATGCATAATAACAATAATACACCAGCATATTAATACACCTGCATAATAATAATACACCTGCATATTAATACATCTATCTGCATATTAATACACCAGCATATTAACACACCAGCATATTAATACACCTGCATAATAATAATACACCTGCATATTAATACACCTGCATAATAACAATAGTACACCAGCATATTAATACACCTGCATAATAACAATAATACAGCAGCATATTAATACACCTGCATAATAACAATAATACACCAGCATATTAATACACCTGCATAATAACAATAATACACCAGCATATTAATACACCTGCATAATAATAATACACCTGCATATTAATACATCTATCTGCATATTAATACACCTGCATATTAATACACCAGCATATTAATACACCTGCATAATAACAATAGTACACCAGCATATTAATACACCTGCATAATAACAATAATACAGCAGCATATTAATACACCTGCATAATAACAATAATACACCAGCATATTAATACACCTGCATAATAATAATACACCTGCATATTAATACATCTATCTGCATATTAATACACCAGCATATTAATACACCTGCATATTAATACACCAGCATAGTAATACACCTGCATAGTAATTCATCTACATGTTAATACATCTGGATATTAATACATCTGCATTTAACACACCAGCATATTGATATATCTGCATGTTAATACACCAGCATATTAATACACCATCATATTAATACACCTGCATAGTAATACATCTACATGTTAATACACCAGCATATTAATACTCCTCTATTTAATACTCACACATATTAATACACCAGCATATTAATACACCTGCATATTAATACACCTGCATAGTAATACACCAACATACTAATACACCTACATAGTAATACACCTACATGTTAATACACCTGCATATTAATACACCAGCATGTTAATACATCAGCATACTAATACACCAGCATATTAATAAACCAGCATAAAAATACACCAGAATATTAATACACCAGCATATTAATATATCTGCATGTTAATACACCAGCATGTTAATACACCTGTACTTTAATAATCACTGTTATTGATGTAAGAAATATATCCATATATAATCAGCTTTGTATGTGACATGTCATTTATTGCACTTATCCTGTATAGGTTTCTAGGCATCATACATCCTATATGATAACCTGTTAGGTGACAGTGTAAGTCATCAGATCCCCTCCATGTAAGATTGTCATCAATGGTATGTTAAGCAAAATAAAAAATACTGAAATACAAATTCCAAAAAAAACAACTGTGTGATTACCTTATTATTTACATGATTTTATATAATTTGCATAAAAAAAATTAAATGACATAAAATAAAATATGAACAAGGGCAGTAATGATGCAAAGCTCTGAATACAATGCAAACTGGTGGTAGGTTCAGCACATCCTTAGATAAAATCCTCCTTATTTCACTGTAAGAAGATCTGTACTATTAGTGTATTACTTCATGTTGCTTTTAATGTGTTCAATTAAAATTCACACCAAAGCAGCAAGCACAATGCATAAAAACAAGATATAAATATCTAGTTTGTAACACAGCGAATTAATGAGTTGGACAGTAGAAAAAAACAGATTACATTAACTGTATTGTATACACTCATTGCATGAGGAATTTTAAATCTGCTTATAATAATATATAAAGTTAATTTTCCTGTATGAGGGTGGTATTAATATTTTGATTTGACAATGCAGCTTTTTTTTTTTTTATTCAGTGCACTTAATAAATTCTGTACAGTGTTTCTTCAATAAGATGAAAATGAATTGTAATATACATGATTCATGAACATTAGCTAAGCCATAGAGGTTTGTATACTAAACTGATATACAATACATGATGAAGCCTGGCAGCCACTTATAGATTCAGTCTTGGTTTTGGGTGGTAAACATGCATTGGCAGGAATAAGTCTCTGGCACATCTCTTGTAAAGGCCTGATGTGTATCTGCTTTTGTAACAGCAAACAAATGTCACAATGTAGAAAAAAAAAAAAAAAAAACTACACCTTGTCTGACATATGGAAAAGTCAGTGCTTATAGGAAAGCAAGGTCGACAAGTCCTCTCCAGATACTGGCAGTTGGCAGCACGGTTCTGTGGAAAGAGGCAGCCAGATTTCCACTGAGTTTATTTGAGCTGTGGAGTTGCAAGCTTCTTGATTGCACCTTTGAATGAAGAAATCATCCATTATCTCCACTGAGCTGGCAATGCTTATCACAGCTCCTCCAGCCATCCTGATGCCATGCACCAGCATGAAACAATCCAAGAAGACACTGCTGCCACACAGTGTGTGTCTCATCCACCATGCAAATCATTATTTCTATCCATGTGATAATTCATTTGAAAGAGAATCCCCCCCCTTGCTTGTATCTGTTCTTGCCATCCATAACTGTGAAGCTGCAACTTAGAGGCAATAAATGGAAATGGGGCCCCTAGTGGCTGGGTCAAGTATGACACCACCATCAGAAATAAATCACTATTCTGGAAATAATCTGGTGGGCTATATGTTTAGATAACTTACAATAACCCTTTCTTTATAGTGCAAATGAAGGACTTTATGTTGACATTTAATAAAACAAAAAAGTTCCCAGCAAAAGCATTTTTAATACAGTAGTTGCGTTAAGTTGGTGCTACAGGTCTTCTTTTAGTGATGTAGAGTAACCTATAGAGTGTGTAGTTGTGCAGTGGGAGCTGCATAATGCGAGCACCACAGCATTACATCCACATATCCCTCAGGGCTCTACCTGTGCTCCAGGATACATCTCTGCCATCTCTGGACATACAGCACACCTGTGTGTGGGATTCCCCAGGTGCCTCATGTGTGTAGAGCTTGGGTACCATCATCATCATCATCACACTGGCAGATGCAAATAGAGGCAAGTGAGTTGGAGTCTCTCTGTGTTGGTAAATGTATGTGGGAGGAGGGGAGGTGGGGGGTTGTGTTTTACTGTACATGGCTCTTTTTACTGCTTTCCTATATGCAAATGGGGGGTGACTTTCCCTGATCTGGAGATGTATGGGAGCCCCCTAACCTTGCAGCCTTGTGTGTTCCCAGCCCTGCTTCCAGTGCTCATTCTCTCTCTCCCTGATGCTGGATGTGCTTGTGATCTCCTTGCTGCCTTAGCCCCAGTACATAGCACTGGCAATCACTAAGAACTGTGTAGCTAGAAGCAGGGGCTGCCTATTCATACTCAGCAACCTATTGCATTGTGGCTGCAACCCCCACCCTCAAAAAATCCTCTCACTTGGACTGATAGCAAATGATCTATCTGCAGAATAATCCTGGCATCCAACAACTGTGTGATCGCTTCTGTGCTGGATTAACTTCATTTTAACCGTTCTATTTGTTTTCACATATTATTTTTTCCTCCAACCCTCTCCACTTTCCCAGTCTCTCCCCCTTGTCTCCAAGTGTAACCTTGTCTTGTGGTCATGGGGTGTATAATTTCATTTTTATCTAGGCTGGTGAGAGCTCTCCAGGTTCTGTAAAGTGGATGTCAGGCGTGGATTTATGTTCTTGAAGGAATAGACACAGAAAAGCAGGATAACCCAAGGAAGTTTGAGCTGGGAGGATGCAGGCTGTGTATTGGCTCTCCGTGCTTCTCCTCCACTCCACTCTGCACCTGGTAAGTTGTATACCTGTCTCATAAATGAATATAAAGTCATAGCATCTCACAATGTCCCAGGTACAACTCCTTCATTACTTTTTAAAGCTACAGAAACAAATGTATAATCTCAGTGTATGTCTCAAGTATGTGCCTTATTCCCAGGATTTGCCTAAGGTAAGGATCCAGTGCACTAATATGGGACCATGATGTATGTTTTGGAGGGTTGGGGTACATGGGCTGATAACAAAACTCTTAAACTGATATCAGTGTATAACTTTGTTCCTATAATGAAAGTTACAGGCATACATGTTGTACAGACATATCTATGAAATTAATATATGCTAAGCTTAAATAATACAATACTTATGGTCACTTGTAAACCTCAAACTATAACTGCTAGATTGCCTTACTTTAATAAAGCTAAAAAAAAAAACAATATTGAAAACATTTCAACTTAACCCAGATAATGTTTAAATGGACCCTTATATTGATTGACAGAATGTTCCCATTTTTTTGTCACATACTATAAAGACTGATTGACAATAATATCTGTATTTATCTGCTTCTTTTGACAAGTATGGGTGAATATACAAGGTTAGCAGGGCAGACATGTCCAGCCAGCATCCATTTACTTATTACTGACATCTGCCAGGCACATAAAGCAAGTGGTCATTTGGCTAATGTGATGCACCAAGACATAATGTGCCATATTTCATACTAGAGAACCCATGGAGTGAGTGCAAGACATACTGCAATTTGTAGTCTGTGCAGACTTGAGCATGGAAAATGAATATAAAGTCAGTAATCATCTTCTCCCTTGTGTATATGTATGACAAGAGCCAGACATCGCATTGTTACTAAAGCCTAGCACAGTACTTTATAATGAACTGAGAATGGCAGAGTTAACCTTTGCTGCTAAAGCATCCCACTAAAGGTCTGTTTCGCCTGCGCTTTGCGGCTTTGCCACTAGAGTGCGCTGCACATCACCCTCTGCCAGGCACTTGGCACCTCGGGTTGGCAGGTGAAGACTGGAGCATCCGACACAGCTGTTTTCTCTTCAAATGCCCCCAGTTTTTGTTGATTAAGATTCATCAAATAGCAAACACTCAAGAAACCAGTTCATTGTATGCAGTCAATTGATAGGAAATCCGGAGCCTGAGATACAGGAATCTCAAATAGAGAAAGTTTTATCTGTCTTGAGGAATAAATAAATGCATGTATAAGGGCACACCTGGTACTGATGCCATGCAACATCAACATTTAATATTATAATAATAACATGGGCAAACAAGTGTCCAAAAAACACTATGCTGCGTTAAATTTTAAATGTGTTTGTTGGCACTTAAGCAGTTTTTTTTCTCTCATTATAACAACAGTGTTGGATTTATTCTAATGCACTGCAGTCTGAGCAACAAGCGCATTAATTCTGCTTTAATTGTAAACTGGGAGCATTTGAAAACCATTCAGTGTGCAAATTATGCTGATTCAATTACCGTTTAGTTACAGACTTCATTACCTGAATGCATTTTCACAGGGGGTTGGCAATTCTGGAATAGGATACACTTTTCCAATTTCGCTCAAGACATTACAGTTTCTGAGCAATAAAATCACAAAAGCAAAAAAAATAAAAATAAAAGTATTTGGGGGGGTGTTACTTTTGCTACTTTTATTTTAGTACATTTCATTGAGAAGTAACAAAAATAAACGAGTAATCTCTCCTTCAGATGTTAAATAATGTATCCCAGTTATGAATATATATATATATATATATATATATATATATATATATATATGTATATATATATAAAAAATATATATGTATAATATATATATATATATATATATATATATATGTATATATATATATATATATATATATATATATATATATATATATATATATATATATATATAACTTTATTCACGTGTAAGATCAACACTTTCACTGACGGACACTGCATTATTTATTTAAATAAAACACCATTATCGACAATATAATTAAGTATTTCTTAAGTGCTACCTGAGAATTTTTTTTTAGAGTTCTGTAAAAGTTCTTTAAATCCTAACACAATTTAATAGACATGTTATACATGTATGTACACATTGTGACATGGTACACTAATTCCTATAAACATATATGGTGCCCCGGTAAATTAAAGTGTGGCAATTAAAAGGTATTTTTAGAATCTGAGTAAGTAGTAACACTTAATAATAAAATAACTTAATCTTATCATAACTTAATCTTATAATACTAATGGCACAGCATAGTGCTGATATAAAATTATTATTTTCCATACAATTATTTGAAGTTGAACCGATATCAGATTCCACTAATAAAAAGAGCTCCTGCAAACTGTTACTGTACTTTAACATTTCTCAGTATACAGAAGAACTAAAGCACCCTTTGTTAAAAAGGAAGAGTCTTGTTTCTCAGAAATGGTATAGATATTTGGTGTTTTAACATCAGGACAAAAAAAGTCTCTACCCGACTTTGCAGAGCTTTGTACTCACCAGATGTCTACATATAAAAGGCCCAAGAACACTGGAGCTCTTATATATGTTAGGTATTAGGCAATAAATATTGTAAGGGATTCAGGATAAAATTCTAAAATTCCTCTGAAAATAGAAAAACTGGATACGAATTAATGGCAGCGAAAAAAAAGCCTGCTTCCAAAGTAAGAGGTGATTGAAAATGTTATGTTAAAAATCACATCTGGACCAAAATCCTACACATTCCTAAGAAACAGAAGGGTTATTTTTTATACATACCACAGAATAAAATTCCTGTACAAAAAACAGGGTCATATTTACCTAGTTATATATTTTACACTAAAGATACATTCATTTTCATGATCGACATTGCGTTTCAGGTTGTAGACATATGTAGACAATATAATATTCTCACCAATGTGTGTGTGTATATATATATATATATATACATATATATATATATATATATATATATATATATATATATATTATATATATATAAATGTATATATTATGTATATATATATATATATCAATATATATATATATATATATATATATATATATTAATATAAATATATATATATTTATATATCTATAAATACATATATATTTTTATATATACAAATATATATACACATACTTTTATATATATATATATATATATATATATATATAGACACACACATATAGTGTATATTATGTATGTGTTATTTGAATATATTGTTATATTGACACTTAAGTCTGGAGCAGACTCTGATATATGCATAGTATATAATGTGATTTTTTTCAATACATCATATTAGAATATATTTTTGCATTTGGATCCTTCATCCACAAAAAACAGAAGGGTGACAGATCATATCTTTGCCAGTTTTCAGATATTGAACATAATACAAACTCTGCATTTACCTTTGTACCTGTGCAATTATGTGGAAAAATACTTTTAGTTTTTAGGCAAAAATGGTATGAACCTCTAGTACTCATATGTATAATATTTGTACTGCTAAGCTGTAGTTTATCATTAAATATACAAGCACATTAGTGTATTGGTGATGTGTGCCTATATCTTACATGTAATGTATATCCAGGTATGTTCCTCTTTTTATTCTGCAGTTTGGATATGTAATCAGAATATACCTGAGTGATAGCCATATACAGAAATACTGCTTCATATTCAACTATACACAAATACAATAATATACACAGAAATTCAGGCTGTGACAGCTGCTTTCACTTCAATATGTACTTGCTAAATGTCAAGAATATTACAACTATAAAGTTTTCACTGGTCTGTTTTATTTCTGATAAATTGAACAAATTATGGAGCTTACAGTTCTATTGAAAAGTTAAAGTATTGTATTTGCATTGACTATTACTCCTAGCCGTAAAATGATACCCCTGCAAATATATACCAGGCGTATCTTAGGCTGGATATTATAGATTAATATAATATACTATGTTCTGCTTCTGGTGATTGCCACTCTTAAGCCTGCAGTTTTTTAAAAGATCAAATAGTGAAACCTTACATTTCATTAAATCTAAAATTAGAACTTATATAATGATATACTTCAAATGATACATTAGGTAAGCTCATTCCTCAGCCCACATTTAGCATTTTCTCTTCTTCAAAAGGTCACATCAGTAATAAAGAAACCATATTTAGTCTTTGCTGGAAGGTAAATTACCTTTTGGGTACAATAAGTGTCTCATTTTTTGTACTTGATAGCACCTTCCTGACTACTGAAAACCCAATGCACATCAAGTAACCTTTTATAGACGCTATAGGTCACTGAGATTTAACCCTTCACTACCAATTTACCATACCTGTGTCCAGAAAGGTGATGCTGAAACCATCCATCCTCTGAGCTTATTATAAGCTGATGCTAGGCAAAAATGGCTGGTGCAGAATGAACTTTTAAGATTAATTTAAAGGCAATTATTATTCACTTAATAATTCGTTAACTCTGATTACATTCCCATTTGGTAAAGTTAGGTATATATTCCAATTGCAATGAAAAAAACTTAACAGGCAAAAAAACTGAAATTATAAGTTTTTTTTGTAGAAAATCTTGCAATAATATATTTCAGTACAATATTAATATTTAGCCATAAAAAGTAAACTGTACCAGTACGAATAGTCCTATTATTTCGACTATATACTAGTGGCATTGTCCTATATTCACTAATTTTCTCTGGGGCTAATTGCTTCACTAGAGTCTGGGATGGTTATTTTCTATAGGAACAATTGCTAATCATACTTCTTTATGAAGCTTAGTGAATATAGAGAATTGTTTTAAGTCAAATATAATTGCAGTAAAATTAACCAACATTTACATTGCATTTTTGTCTACAAGATATACCTATACTGGTTTCCTAAAAATAAACTGCATACTAAATAATATTTACTATAACAATTATTATACAATAAAATGGAGCAATATTATTACACAATTCAATTTAAAATATGATATTCCAATTTTTTTTTTACTGAAATAATTAAATCATGCAGAAGACAAAAGGAAACCCCCCAGAAGCCATCCATTCTTTATTGTCTCTATATGTTCCTAATCGGATTCTACTGCTGGGTGGTTGCTTCTGATAACAGATACATATTACCTTTTGGTAAGTTTGGGATGTGATTTATCAGATAGTTTAGCTCTCAACCAGCTCCTCTTGTAAGTCAGCTTTTAAACAACCTCCTTGGTGCTTTGTAAACACGGCTTTAGCAATTTTAAGCAGTAGATTGACATGTTGACGACTCTGCTTTAAGGAATGTGACAATAAAGGGGAAAAAAAACCAAGGCCTGGCAAGCACTTCATCAAGGATAAAAAGCCTCTGCTGTAAGGATGTCACTCAATTTATTGTGAAAGTCGAATGAATTACGTTTAATGAAAGTGGTCCCCAGATGGATATTACCAGCAATTTCCTGAGTTGGCTCTGTCAGATTGATATGAGAAAATGCCAACCCATAGCACAACCGATCCCCAATCTCAATTACTATGCAAGCTTTTGAAGAGCAGCTTTTATTGATATGATATATACTGTCGCTCTCCATGCCATGCAAATCATCTGTTCTGAGGCAAGGATGAGATATCTCGTTTATTCTCTACCAAAGGGAGAATTAGCATCTTGGAATCAGTCTTGAGTTTCACTATTGAGCTTTGAGTGGAGACCCAATTGACAATTAAACTGCAAATCACTATCACAGACCAAGCTGCTCCACATTTTTAAAGGCCACTGTGAAAATATTCGCTGTATTTGAATAGAGGCAGCATGCTTTTTGAATGTAACAATATACAGATACAGTGTAAAATGTATTATTTTATATGCATTTATGTTGCTGTTAAATCTACCATTTTAGTTCCCAATGGTATTTTTCCTGAGGTTGGAGCATGGGTGTAGGATACGCATATAGTATAAAAACACAACTGCTTCTCTACACACAATGAAAAATCTGGGGGGGGGGGGGGGGGTAGGGGATTTATCTTCCTTGTCTCCACTAGTTTCTACACCCATGGGTGGGAGGAGACTTCCAAAGCAGAGAAGAAGTTCCTATTCCCACTATAGGAATATGTGATCTACAACTGCTATTGCCCTCATAAGTCTAATACAAAAGTCGTTAGCCCATGATGAGGCAAAAACTGTAAGAAAATGGCAGAAAATGGCAGCTTTCAATAAAGAATAATTGCATATAAAAGTTTCAAAATGTTTAAGGATTTATGTTGTTATTACTAAAACAGTTATCATGAAAGAGGCCACATGGATCCAATTGTAAAATGTCCACTAGATATTCTTATCACAATGAGGATCTATTATATTGTTTTTGATTTGTTAAGGTTGGGGGTGAGGAAAAGAAAAAAACAAGATAATCCACCGAAGAAATGACCATGTTATGGGCTGTCTTGGTCTATTTATTTTACTCACAATAACATAAATTGCTGCTTGGAAAAAATGGTGTTTCCTTAGAAACCATCTGCGCTTTCGGGTTCTGAATCTTTATAATTCCCAGTGCTACTGAGGCATAGAAAGGCTACCAGTGATGGGTAACAGATAAATGATCTGAAACCCAGGAACGAGCAAAAAAATCACTACACGGATTAGGGTCACTTCAATCTACATAAGTGAAATGAATTTCTTGACATATACTCTGGCATTGTCCTTTATTTCCTCGACATTTAAGACTGGTGTTGATGCTCTCTTATAATAGATCAGGTTGGCAAAACTTTTGGGTATCTGAGAAACTGATTTACCGATACTAATGGATACGAAGCTACTATATAGGTTGTGACAATGTCTAAATTACATAAAGCAATGGGCTAAAATGTGTGTGTATATATATATATATATATATATATATACATACACACAAACACACGCTGTATATAATATGTGCATATGTGTTCTATCTATTGGATATGTCACAATGTCTAAAAAACATGAAGCAATGCAAATGAAAATGCATAAAATTATAAAATGCAGAGGAAATCTATCTATCTATCCATCTACATGTCTATCTATCTATCTGTCTGTCTATCTGGCTGTCTATCTATTTACATACTCTTTTAAAATGCAAAACAAGAGTTTATATATTTTATATATGTAGGAATGCATGTATGTACTGTGTATATATATATATATATATATATATATATATATATATGTAATGCATCTATGTACATGCATCTATGTACATGTATATTCATGTATATAATTTTATATATATATATATATATATATATATATATATATATATATATATATATATATATACATATGCGTGTACTGTATCTATGTACATGTAATATATGTATTTGAATACTGTTCCTATACATTTGCATCAAGGGTCATGCCTCCATTTGGTGAATACACCAATTTCTCTACCTGTCTCTGTGATCACTGTGGGCTTTCACACGAGTTTATGTGTTTTAAGAGAATAAAAAAACAATTTATGTACAGGGAACAGTATATTATCGCACATTGACCCAAATATTGCTTTTGATTGCTACACTGTGATATAATATATCATAAGCATGAAGCGTCTGTCTGCTATGTACAGTATGTAGGATCATACATATAGTGCTGCAGAGTACACACTCAGTGTGGCTGTGAGGCTGTAGCTGCCTGAGCAGGGTCTCCTCCGATCAGCACCATGGACAGCTCCCAGTGCTGCACCGCCCTGATACAGATCAGAGCCCCCTAGTCCTGCCAGCTATACTCAGGCTTGCTGTATTGATTCATAAGTTTCTATAAAGCTGAAAAGGTCCGGCCGAGTGACAATGTATTACAGAAAAGAAACATATTCCTTGGGGACAAATGAACATCATTCCCTTTTATCATGCAATGAGCGAGCTAGGAAGGATAAGGCCAATATGTCTTAAAAGAGTCTTGGGAATGCTTTCTTATAAGGTATAATCACTTGCTTTGTATTCATTATCATGATCTCCTTTGCTTTATTCTTATGTTTTACTTTTATATGCCTTTATTAAGGAATAGTGGTCGGTTAAAATGTAATTTAATTACTTCGATATAAGGCCTCCTCAATTTACTGTCTATCTATCTATCTATCTATCTATCTATCTATCTATCTATCTATCTATCTACATATCTATCTATTAGATAGATCGATAGATAGAAAGATAGACAGACAAGTGGATACATGGATGCATAGATAGATAGATAGATAGATAGATAGATAGATAGATAAATGGATGCACAGAAAAATGGATAGATAGACAAGACAGGCAGATTGTAATCTATCTATTTATCTATCTATTAGATAGAGAGAAAGAAAGAAAGATAGACAGATAAGTGGATAAATGGATACATAGAAAGATAGATAGATAGATGCATAGAAAAATGGAAAGACAGAGCGACAGACTGACAAACTGTCAGTCTGTTTCTATCAATCAATCTATCTTTTTATCTCTCTCTCTCTCTCTCTATCTATCTATCTATCTATCTATCTATCTATCTATCTATCTATCTATCTGTCTATTAGATAGATAGATAGATAGATAGATAGATAGACAGACAAGTGGATAAATGGATGGATAGATAGATAGATAGACAGACAGACAGACATGTGGATAAATGGATGGATGATAGATAGATAGATAGATAGATAAACAGAATAGATAGATAGACAGACATGTGGATAAATGGATGGATGGTAGATAGATAGATAGATAGATAGATAGATAAACAGAATAGATAGATAGACAGACAAGTGGATACATGGATTGATAGATAGATAGACAGATAGACAGACAGACAGATAAATAGACAGACACGTGGATAAATGGATGGAAAATAGATGGATAGACAGAATAGATAGCTAGATAGATAGATGGATGCATAGAAAAATAGATAGATAGACAGACAGACTGACAAACTGTCTGTTTGTCAGTCTGTCTGTCTGTCAGTCTGTCAGTCTGTCTATCTATATTCCCTAGGACTCAAACATCTGTCAGAAACGTGAGGAGATCCTCAAAGCTAAACGTATGAAACATAGACATCTTTAATAAATGTACAGGAACCTTTATTGATTCTGAACCTACTCTTGTTCTTGCCTCGTTGTTTAACTCTGATACAATGTTTAAGTCATAAGAACTGAATGAGCTACGTTTAATTTTGATAAATGTGCTCAGATGTAGTTTATTGATTGGCTGTTCAGATGATGCTTGAAGAAAACCACCACTTAGAATGGTTTCCTAGTCATTAATACTGACACCTCACCCTCTTGTGACTGACTTCTAACAACCTTCTGTTATTTAGTGAAAGCCTTTTATGGGCAGAGCAAATTTGATTTAACAAGCAGCCAAAGTCGTTTACTATCAAGCTAGAAGATATAAAGTTCTATGAAAGCTCCAAAACATTAAATGAAGCAGATTTTTATTCAATAAAAACAGGTTGTTAGACTTATCCTTCCCCAGTACTTTAAATAAACTGCAATCATCTTCCATAGCCTGTGATTGCATAAAGCCCACCTTTTGACTTACTATTCACCATGTGCTCTAGTTAGCTATACAAACTGTGTTACTATTCACCAGCAATCCCTAAAAACAGTACTTGGTGTGCATAGTTACTTATGCTTCTGCCTAATATAATATATACATTTACAGTATATATTAAAATGTTATATGCTTTTCTATAATTATAAACCACAATAGATTTATTCTTTGCATTGTTATAATTTTTTAAATAGCATATAGTTGTATCACTGATACAATGGTGTTATTGGTCAAAGACTCATTTAAAAGGGATACAGGGGAAGCAGGAGAAGAAAGAGACACAGGGAATAGGGGGGAAAGAGACACAGGGGAGGGACGATGGGGGAAAGGGACACAAGGGAGGGATAGGGGAAAGAGACATGGGGGAGATGGGGAGAGAAACACAGGGGAGGGAGATGGGGGGAAACAGACAAAAGAAGAAGAGGGAAAGAGACAGAGGGGGGAAACAGACACAGGGAAGGGAGGAGGGGGGAAGAGACACAGGGGAGGTAGAGGGGGAAAAGGCAGGGAAGGGAGAAGTGGTGGAAAGAAACACAGGGGAAAGGGGGGAAAGAGACAGAGGAGGAAAGGGACACAGGGGAGGAAGGAGGGGGAAAGAGACACAGGGGAAAGGGGGAAAGTGACAGAGGGGAAAAGGGACACGGGGGAGGGAGGAGGGGAAAGAGACACAGGGGAAAGGGGGAAAGTGACAGAGGGGAAAAGGGACACAGGGGAGGGAGGAGGGTGAAAAGATACATGGGGGAAGGGGGAAAGAAAAGAGACAGAGGGGGAAAGGGACACAGGGGAGGGAGGAGGGGGAAAGAGACACAAGGGAGGGAGGAGGGGGGAAGAGACACAAGGGAGGGAAAGGGGGAAGAGTCATGGGGAGAAGAGGAGAGAAACACAGGTGAGGGAGATGGGGAAGAGATACAGGGGAGGGAAAGGGGGGGAAAGAGACAGATGGGGAAAGAGACACAGTGGAGGGAACAGAGGAAAGAGACACAGATGAGGGAGATGGGGAAAAGCAAGGGAAGGGAGGAGGGGGGAAGAAACACAGGGGAAAGGGGGAAAGAGACAGAGGGGGAAAGTTACACAGGAGAGGAAGGAGGGGGAAAGAGACACAGGGGAAAGGGGGAAAGTGACAGTGGTGAAAAGGGACACAGTGAAGGGAGGAGGAGGAAATAGACAGAGGGGAGAAGGTACACCAGGGAGGGAGGAGGGGGAAAGAGACACAGGGTATAGGGGAAAGAGACACAGGGGAGGGAGGAGGGGTGAAAGAGACACAGGGGAGGGAGGAGGGGGAAAGAGACACAAGGGAGGGAGGAGGGGGGAAGAGACACAAGGGAGGGAAAGGGGGAAGAGTCATGGGGAGAAGAGAGAAACACAGGTGAGGGAGATGGGGAAGAGATACAGGGGAGGGAAAGGGGGGAAAGAGACAGATGGGGAAAGAGACACAGTGGAGGGAACAGAGGAAAGAGACACAGATGAGGGAGATGGGGAAAAGCAAGGGAAGGGAGGAGGGGGGAAGAAACAAAGGGGAAAGGGGGAAAGAGACAGAGGGGGAAAGTTACACAGGAGAGGAAGGAGGGGGAAAGAGACACAGGGGAAAGGGGGAAAGTGACAGTGGTGAAAAGGGACACAGTGAAGGGAGGAGGAGGAAATAGACAGAGGGGAGAAGGTACACCAGGGAGGGAGGAGGGGGAAAGAGACACAGGGTATAGGGGAAAGAGACACAGGGGAGGGAGGAGGGGTGAAAGAGACACAGGGGAGGGAGGAGGGGTGAAAGAGATGCAAGGGAGGGAGAGGGGGGTAGAGACACAGGGGAAAGAGAGGGAAAGAGAGACACAGGGGAAGGAGATGGGGGAAAGAGATACAGGGGAGGGGGGAAGAGACACAGGGGATGGAGTGGGGGGAAAGACATACAGTGGAAGGGTGGTGGGGGAAAAAAACATTAAATATCAAATATAATGTCAAATATAAAACTAAACATACAGGGTAGCGGATCTCTCTTTAGAAGAGCTTATTCTGAGTGGATGTTAATAAACTGAAGAGTGTCTGTAAAAGCACATACGAGAAGAAGAGTCATAGCACAAAAGTAACTAATCTTTGCAGATGCTGGATAGTGGTTTGATGTGGTTGTTTTTGTAGCATTTCAAGAAAAAAACAATCCTATACTTAGTGAACCGCCTCTCAGACTCTGCGATGTTTAATGAATGTTGGTTAAAACAAGATGAAAGGGGATAACTATAGCAGAGTAAATAATCATACACAAATTCTATTTCTGTGCTAAAGGGTACATTGAAATTATCAAAAATCAAACTGGATAATTCACCAGTAAATATCAATAAACGGACTTTAAATTCAGACAGAGTGATTTTTGTATTTTTTATCATGTGATTTTGAATAGAGACCCTTTTTTCTCTAAATAGGCCTAAAGGCTTTATGTGAGGGATGTGCTGGCTTTGTTTGGGTTGGCCTGCTGCTTCCCCTGCTGCATCCCACAAGGGAGCTGTTTTGAATGCAGAATACCAAGGCCTTTTCAGAAGAGCTGTCTTATCCTTTCTACAGATGTATGGGAAAAAATGCACCTCTCTAATCCTGAAATACACTATAATCTAATCTCTAAACCCAAACTAATCAGTATAATCTTGGAAGTCAATTTATTGCTTGCAACTTTACACTAAATGAGAGAGATGTGCATATTATTATTACTATGAATTTAGAATACTGTTATATTTAGTGAATCATAATATGTAAATTAGTTACTATGGTTGTAAAGCATATTGTTAAAAAAAATTAAATTAAAAAGTAAATGTGTGAAATAAATTTCCTTTATTTTCAGGAGTGATTTAAATAGTGAAGGCAGAAACTGATAAAAGATACAATGATATCATAATATACAATATATAGAATAAACTAGACACCAAAAAAGCTTGCAAAGTAGGGAGGCTAGAAAAATGTCATTTTAGATGAAAAAAAAATTATGAGGTAAATGCATTTAGGCATATGGCATTTCTTCTATACTTTACATCTTATTTTACAATATCATACATTCAATAGCTTTAGAAAAAAGTGACCTAAAAGCCAGGCTACATAATTCATAACAATATATTATAGAAATATATTTGATGTACTTCTCAGGATACTGCGGCGATTGTAAGGCCGCAGTGAATTAGAGGTTCTTTGAAAACCTATACCCCTATAAAAAGTTCCCCAAACTATTTCACATCATTATTTCTGAAAAATCAACGACTGCTGTGAGATTTAACAATGAAGTATGTGGGAGGAAAAGGTAAAAGCAAAGATTGAAGTCGTTTTTGAACTGCAAGTAGTGATGTAATTGAATGTTATAATAGGCCAAGCAGTAGAGAAAGGACAGGCAGTAGTGTTAGAGTTACTGTTTGGGATTGTATGGGGTGAATTAGAGCAATGTTGTTGGATGAAACGGGGTTTGAATATATGCCCTGTTCAATTAGCGATGATACTCATACATTTATGATATATCATCTTCTGAAAATCTAAGATACTTTTATGGATTTTAAATCTTTTTGTAGGCTATACATTTTGAGACAAACATGACTAGTGATTCTCAATCATGATCTTTAAGATACACAACAGGCTAGAGATTGTGTAGACACTTGGAGCCCTATTCATTTGCAAGCCCACATCTCACAAGATCCACGCCGTATGTCTGCGGGTGTGCTGAGTACTCCCGTTCGTCTTTGATTCCGGTGCTATTCAATTAAAGGAGCTCGCAAGTTACGGTCCGAAAGCCGACTCCGTAAACCAAGCACTCATCCGTAGCAGTTCAGGGCGGGAATATGATCAATTAAGTAGGACTGTAACCTCCCATTTCAAAACAGCCAATAGAAAATGAGACTGCCATCATTACGTCAATAAAACATGGTTACATGTCAATCAATTAGGTTTGGGGGTCCAATATGCGATGGGACTCAAAATATGAAATTCTAAACATGAATGTCAATACTGTTTTAGTCCATATGGGTGGAATGATATGTATTAACTCATTGATTCCCGAGATCGCTATAACCCCGAAATGACACATAAAAATAAATGAGCTTAAGACTGTTGTGCAATTAATTCTAATGTCTTTCATTGCTTTCCCCATTATTTACAGTGCAGTATTGGCCTTTTATTTGCATCTACAATGCTACGGGCAGGGGTTAAACCCCCTTGCGTATCGTCTCTCGCACTCGTACAATTTGCTCCTACATTTGCTGTTTACTGGTGTGAAACCATTTGCGGCCTTGGGGAATTGGAGCAATTGAATAGCGATTTGCAATTTTAGCCATCAGAGTTCTTGCAGAAGTGAAAGATCAAAGCCTTCGAGAGGCTGTAATTTCCAGGTTTAACAATCACACAGTTTTCAAGCCCAAAACCCATAAACCGCACGGAGACCACAAAAAGACGCCAATTGAATAGCAAATTAACTTACGGCCTCACTTACGAGAGCCGGTAACTTACGATTGCTCAATTGAATCAGGCTCTTGTTCTCCACAGGTAGGCTATTCAGTTTTGATTGAACCACTTGTATTGGTATGGTATCCTCACATCCTGACCTGTTGGAGTGCCTTGAGTATGAGAGTTGGGAACCACTGCTCTAAGCTACCACCTGTCCACCAGTAATGCTGAGAGAAAATCAGAACTACTTTTGATACAGTAATCTTGCATCTTGAAAGATCTCAAAATCTAGAGGCAGGTATCAAATAAAAAAAATGCTTATATGTCTAAATTTATTTTTTTGGATATTTTTACCTATATTTTGCTAATTATTGTCAACTATAAAAAATTAGTAAACGGAAGTATTTTATATGTTTTTCTGAGGTCACAAATGAGATTCTACCTTATGGTTTGGCATTCAGCATTTTTTTAAATATTATACTGGTTTTTATTTTCAAGTCATAGCCTTTTTGATATTTTTATACGCCTTTAATGTTTATTTTTGTATAAATGTACTGTATGTTAAGAAAAATGCATCATGTTATACTGCTTCCGAAAGACTTAGGCCCAAACTTCACCATCACCCATATACACCTCTTGGTCCACCATTGCCCTTCATTCTATGATGAAATTGTTATCTATTCTCCTTATGTTCTAATTACACTCCTTTCTCATCATCTATGTTCAGTATTCTCTTTTCAGAATGTAAAAACATGTTTAAAATCCACAGTATATTGTCAGTGTGATCTACCAATCCCTCCATATTCACCTTAAAGAGAAAGCTATTTGTATAATTTTTTACATTTATCGTAAATATTACTCCAGAAAGGAAACGTGAACTAAGAAACTAATCATGAAAATCATAAATAAATATTTTTAGAAATTAAAAAAAATAAACAAATACAGCCTTAATTTTAAAATTGTTATTTAAAAGTATTATTTCATATGGACATCCAATGATTTTTATGGGACATATTTATTAAGTGGGTATAAAATTTGACCTTGTCAGATAAAAAGCTTCTATAGAGCAAATGGGGATATTTAATGCCACATTTATATCCCCATTTTAATTTGTCGCCTAATAAATATATGTCATAGAGTTATATTTTCATATTGTGATAAAAGTGGTAATAAGTGGAATTAAAACATAAAATACATTCACTTCCTATGTTTATTTATGGGGGCTATTTATAAAACTGGGGTAAACGGTAAAGGATCCCTGAAGGCTGGGCAAACCGTTTTGCTATTGAGAGCCCTACCTTGTCAACAAGGCCTCCATCTTGCTAATGCTGCCGTTAGAAATTAATATGCAGCACACACTTTTTTCTGTGTATGTCACATAGCATGACCAAGTGAGACATACTGGTGGCATGGGCCTGTGTTGCATATTAATGTGCAGCATTAGATAGATGGAGGTCTTGCTATCAAGGGACGGCTTTTAATAACAAAATGGCTATGCCCATAATGGAAATCAGAAAGCCTAAATCATAAGTAAATAGAGTTATCCATTTATTTTAATAATACATTAATACACAAAACATTTTTATAAGTTGAAATATTATTTAAACTAACAATTAGTTTTGCAGTGGTCCTGAAATAGCTCTGATAGAAAACATAGGCAATGGGGATATTAAATGGCACATTTTTACCTCCACTTGATAAATATACGCCAAGGTCTTTAAAAGAACTTATTATAATTATAAGACTTTAGCAGTCATTGAAGGTTTTTAACTGATTTTTATGCTGTTATTCTAATTTGCTTTTTTGTACGCCCTTATCGCGATCTGTATTGACGATGAATCTCCAAAATTATTATTTGTACCTCTCATGTGTCTACTGATATCTGTTGTAATTTTGTAACTAATTATCACACATTACTAGATGTCTGATCTGTTGGATATTTGATTTCCAAAAATGAAAACAACAAATTACATATCTTTTGGTGACTTTGCTGCTGTCAACAGATTCAGCGGTATCATTGTACTTTCCCTTTGTCTGACTTACTGTAAAACAGAATGATGCATCACTGTTCTTTTATCAAGACTCATCTTATGAATTCTTAGTTCAAAGCCTTTGATAGATAAAAGCACTAGAGAGAGGCATTTTATTGCAATTATTTTGTGAACATTACCAGTGTACAGGTGGTCTATATAATCTCATCCAGTACTTTCCAGAAAATTGTTATCAAAACTCACAAAAACCTCTAACCGCCCGTCTTGGTAATATTTTGTATACTGATTTACATTATTTTTGTATCTTGTGAACTACCTATTTTTAATATGCATTGGAATTTATTTGAGATAAAACTTAGTTTTTTCCATTTCAACTTTAATTTCTTCTATTTATAGTACTTAAATGTTTCAAAAATGGAAGAAATGAACACTATACTTACTGTACCTGTAATAAAAAAAATAATTGATGTTATATTTAGGCTGAAATTACCTGGTTATCTGTCTTGTGATGAATCATTAATTAACACTGACAGTAGGAGATGATTAGCAGGAAGAGTATTGAAACATAATAATCTTATAGGCTTTTAAAGGGCCAGTATAAGTTTAAACAATTTTTTTTAGTTCAACATTAACTCACATAAAAAATACATGTAAAAATAGCAGCACATCATTTTTTTAGCCAGAACATACATAGGGGTTAGCACCGATTGTTAAATCCCATAAGTGTTTTCCACTCTGGTATCAATATACCATATCTCAATATCTCATATAACAGAATATGGGAAAAGTTACATATATGTACAATAAGAAAACTTTATTCAGTACTTATACCTGACAACAGCGATTTAAAAGTTTAAAACCAAGGAAAACAAGGGTAAACTAAAACAAAGGCTATTTAAAATGAGCCAAAGAGTCCTAATTTAGCGGATATTCAATATTTCTTCTAATAAGTCCTTAATAGGAAGGATTCTAAGGTTCAGAGTCCTAGCCAGCGTCCACAACAAAGTTCTTTAAAATAAAAATTGCATTCCTCCACCCTCCCTTAATAATCCCAACTGTACCACAACTGTAGCAGAACATACAACTTAAAAACATAGAGCCCCATTCAAGGTTTCAGGTGATCCGGTAGCCCGTAAGTGAGATCGCAAGTTAATTCTTAAGATTAAAGCAACTGGGCATGCTCTTTTTAATCTCCTCCTTCGTGGGAATTTCTGACTAAACAAAAAACATTTTTGCATGAACAACCAATTGCAAGAGTCCTTAGTTATCATGATGGTTTTAATTCCTATCATAATTAGGACCTTTCCCTTTGCTCCTTTTAAATATATTTTGTATAGAAATATTAGAAGCTTGTGTTTTGAAACTGAAATTCTTGCTTCTTAATAATAGAATATAAAGGGAAATAGTGATATATAAATTGTCAAATTTAGGCACTATAAGAGGCAGCATTGGGGGCTTTTACTAAGCACATCAAGTGCATTTCATATGCATCCCTTGATTTAATATTTACTATTTCTTATGGAGTAAAACTGAGACCACAGCCCTACTCAGAGATTGTTTAGAACAGCTTTAGAGACATGTCTAGTTCTATTATCTTATGAGGCAGATCCAATATAATGTGACTTATCCAGACCTTAAATTCTCTAACCTTCACAGAGGACTGCCCTGAAGGCTGCAATGGCTAGTTTTTACTGTTTTCTATTGGAATCACATTACCAAACCTCTTTGCAATCCTATTGAAGCTTAGTGAATCTGGAGGCATGAATTCTCCTAAACATGTTCCTCTGTATCCCAATATCTCTTTAAACATATTGATGAAACAGGTCTTGTAAATTTTAAGCCATGTTACTAATTAAACTGCGGACAGCTAGATTTCAGTTCTTTAGTGCATAGTCAATACTGCCCATCCTTTTGGGTACTATGAATCAAGAACTTAAATACAGATTTACAATGTTAAATTGCTACAAGGAAATGAAAAAGTATATTACACCAGCATGTCCATATTCATTAGCTTTGCTATTTTTCAGTATTTGCCATCTCAAAGGTTTGGTTGATTTTAACAGGAGGCGTCAACAGACATTCCTTTAATAATGTTCTCATATATTTACCTTGTTACAATATATTAAAACAATCACAAATCTAAACAGACCATACAGGAAGCAAAACTGTTTCTTACCCTTAGTTGTTAGTTTCTTTGGGCCCAGTGATGATGTCAAAAATCTCACTGTGAATAGCTAAAAGCAGGAGCATATGTCTGAACTTTATTAACCATAACGTACACCGTATCAGAAAGAAATAGCATTGTGGACAATAAAAATCCCATGGTGTGCTCCAAATTTGAAGCAACAAGTGTAGATACCTTTGGCATTATCAACAGCTCAAATGAACTGTTTACTGTATAAGTAGAAAAAGATACACATTTTTGTTTTCTCCTGATAGCCCTATATATATATATATATATATATATATATATATATATATATATATATATATATATATATATATTTCACTTTTGTTCAGTAGTTCAATTATGTCTGGCTGTCCCTGACCATATGGATAACAGCACAACATGCAAATCGGTGAGCCACTGCCCCTCTGAGCTCCCTCCAGCTCATGTTAATTGCCTGAATACCCATATCTATCCATTTCTGCCTCTGCCGTCCACTTCTACTTGTGCCTTCAATCATTCCAAGCATCAGAGTCTTCTCTAGGCAATCCTGTCTTCTGATGATATGGCCAAATATTTGAGCTTTAGCCTTATAATCGTAACTTCCAGTTTACAGTTTGTGTTTATTTCCTGTAATATTGATTCACTGGATCTTCTTGCAGTTCAAGGGACTCTAAGCAGTTTTTTACAGCACCACAATTCAAATGCATCAATTCTGTGACACTCAGTCTTCTTTATGGTCCAGCTCATGCATCTGCATGTTACAATTGGAAATACAATAGTTTTATCTATGCAGATCTTTGTTGAAAGTTTAATGTCTCTTCTTTCATCCTCATCCACATCAAAAGTAAATCTTCATTTTCAGCCAAGAGGGTAGTATCATCCACGTATCTGAGGTTGTTGATATTTCTTGCAGCAATATTAAATCCAGCTTTGGATTCATCCAGCTTTCCTGATCTTGAACCATCTGTTTGTTCCATAGTTGGTTATAACCATGGCTTCTTGGTCCACATGCAGATGCCTCAGGAGCTGGATGAGATGGTCTGGTACCCGCATCTCTTTAAGGACTTGCCACATTTTGTTCTGATCCACACAGCCAAAGGTTCCAGAATAGTCAATGAAACAGAAGTAAATATTTTTCTGGAACTCACTCGATTTCTCTATTATGCAATGGTCGTTCGCAATTTGATCTCTTGTATCTCTGCCCCTGCAAAACCCGGCTTGCTCATTTGGTAGTTCTCAGTCCATATATTGTTGAAACCGAGCTTGCAGGATCTTAAGCATTATCTTGATGGTATGCAAAATGAAAACAATGGTTTAATAATTATATTACTGTACTCTTTGGCACTGACATGTTTCTGATTGGGATGTAGACTGACCTTTTCCAGTCCACTGGCCACTATTGAGTTTTCCAAATTTGTTGGCATAGGGCACGTAACACTTTCACAGCATCATCTTATAGGATTTTGAGCAGTTCAGCCTGGATTCCATCAACCCTATTACAAATGACCATTTTCTCCATTAGAACAACCAAGGTATATGTTTATATTACTCACTCTATGTTAAATGTTTAAAGGCATTTAAGTATTGGGGAATAAAGACTTTCTATCTTGTGCAAAAAATAGGAGAAAATGGGTGACAAATTACCACCATTCAGTTTCAGATATTTTAAGATATGGCTAGTTTTACTGTTGAAACTGTGTAACTTATTCTTTATGCTATCAGTGTAATAAAGTGAGCATGTTTTATATACAATAAGCCCTATTGCATCTTGTCTTAAGTTTTTATAATGTAATATTTTAGAAAATTTGCATATTAAAATAATGCTTTGTACCATACACCTTCACAGATGAATTTCTATTGTGTTGCTGGTATTTATAGTATTTATGGAATGGAATGTATTTGCCTTCTCCATGCTTTGATGCCAATGAATATCTTAAACTGTTGTTTACATGTATTGTAACTAATGTTGCATATCATTTTAAAAATGCACGTAGATCTATATTGTGCATCACTTATTTTATGCCATTACATTGAATCAAGATTGTGCCACATGCTGTTCTTTGCATGTTCTGAGCAGTAAGTTAGATACAAATAGAATATATTCATACAGAAACATACTTATAGAGGTGAAATGTTGCATAAAATGTTGTGCCATTATTTGATAGAATACACATAGATACATTAATAGATGTCTATTTTATATTTTAATGGTGAAGAGACAAAGAGATCTTTTAATATGTTTTGTTTGTGTTATGACAACACCCAAAACCAATCAGACTAACGTTGATTATGAAATTTGTGTCAAATGTTGTTGTTTTATATAAATTAATACATTTTATCCACTACTCCTCCACAATGTAATTAAAATGTAGACTTCACTTAAAGGACCACAAAAGTTGCAATGTGTACTCTGCACCACCAGTTAGATCTTGTGGTAAATGTGTTTAACATTTTTTTAAATTGGTTAATAATTGACTTTGATATTGTCATTTTAGTCTAGCCCTTGAAGCCCTCCCAAAATATTCTACAAAAATAATAAGACTAGAGTCTGTAACTTTTATAAATTGTATTATAGAATTACACTGCCATTAAAAGCATTAGTGTGTTGGTGTAGTGGTAAATGTTCTGTTTTAAAGATTGTTTCATTGGCAAGTTATAGGCTTGATCCCCCTGCCTTCCACTTGTTTTGTTTCCAACTAATGTACTAGTTTACTTATATGTATATCACTAATGATGTACATTTTTTCCCACAAACGTATCACCCTTTATCTAATGATGCAGAGCAGATGTGGCAACTTTTGTGATGCTTTAATTCTAGGAAGCCCCAGGAGTAACAGATTTCTGACCTTATTGAAATGCCCCCTTTCTTCCCGTTCTTTCTCATGAGTGCTGCCATAGTGTACAGTTGTGACACAAGCCATGACAACAAGGGAGGGGCTTCACACTACCAGTGTTTTGTGCTCAGAATCAGTTAGCATGAAGTTCTTCCCCTATGTATGTGGCCTTAGATCCCAGCTTGGAAACATGGCACTCTACCTGAAAGAGAATAGGAAGAAAAGGGGCATTTCAATAATGTCCTAGGGCTTCCTAGAATTAAAGCACCACTTCTTAGAAGTAAGTCAAATGTACATTTTATATATAACTTGTAACTTGCCAGTCAAAATTGATAGGATAATATTTAAGTTGTCTCCCTCCCCCTCCCCTGTGTCTCTTTCCCCCCTCTATCTCTTTCCTCCCCTATCCCTCCCCCTCTCCCCCTCTCCCTCCCATGTTTCTCTTCATAACCTAGAGCATTTATTGTAATCAGACAGGTTTCACTTTGTATGCTTGGCTTTATAATCACTCATGCTCTTCAATTTTATTTAGAAAATATTTAAAATAACTTTTTATTAATTATATTGTGTCATAAAAGAGAAGGCCAAAGAAATCCATATCTTGTGGTGCACACCCATTACCTATTCTCCTTTAGAAGAGTAACATTTTAAAACTTAACCTTTATTATGCACCAATTAAAATAATACACAAATCCTAAAGAAATTATACATAGACACTTTGCTTATAGATGTAAATCAATTTGGGCACCAAATAGTATTAGTATAGTCTAGGACATAAATTCTACTTCATAAAACCACATTGAATTCTCACTGAGTCTCAGATTATATCTGTGAAATGTGATCATTTAAACAAAGTGTTTAGTGCCAATATTCCTGGAATTGGAGGATAAAGGAATCCTATAAAGTGCAAAAAATATATAAAGTGAACTAGTGATAAAGTGATTACCAGGTTTATTGATAAAATAATCTCTTGTATTTATATAATTATGTTAAAGTGCTATGTGCCTTAGTGTCACAAATATAGACACTCAAAGAGTAATTTTATATTATATATTCTATTTCATCGATGTCCTAATACATATATTTGATATTATATTGTAAATGCCCAATTTGCATAAATAATATTTTAGGCAGTCACTAAAGTGCCGTAATCCAGGCTGCTCTAAATATTATTTCCCCAGAACCTAAAACTCAATTTGGGCCTCCTAATGTTTTGAAATCTTATTTCTATTACGTAATTCCATAAAATGGCTATTACTTAATTTATTTCTGTTTATAATTTTAATTGGGACATAATAAACGTTACATTTTAAAGTGTTAATCTCCTAAAGGAGATTAGGTATAGGGTGTGCACCACAGGAAAGGGATTTCTTTGTCTTTCTCTTTTGTGACACAATATAGTTGTATTGTTAAGTGTATTATAAAGTTGATTAGACTTCAAATAAATATATATATATACTAGCGACTTGCTCGTTAAAAATTACGGGGCAATAAAATTGGAAGGCAGGTAATGCTGTTTGCCACAGACATTAATTTTCGGCGCTCATTGCGAGGCTCTTGGTTGTTGTTTTTTTTCAGAGGCGTTTTTGCTGTCATTGATAGGTCGGCGCTGATCTCCTTTTTGCACTTATTGCAAGTCTGTCCCCCGGTGTAGTTTGTGTGCTATGAGCAGCGTTGGCGCTCGTTGTGAGGCGCGCAGTGAATGGCTTTTGTTTTTATTGCGATAGTGTTTTTTTTTTTGTGTATATGTATTTTTGTATGCTAATTAAATAATTAATACATTAATAAACTAATATACTTTACCTATTTGTAAGTAACACATGTAAGAAGCATTGTGCTGAAGAGCTGACAATCTATTTTGATGTTCCTGCAGCATGCAATGTAGGTTTGGACTGTTGTGCAGCTGAGGTGTAAGTATCCACAATGTGTGAAGTGTGTAGTATAAATAGTCTGCGTGCGCAAGGAGAAACTGTTTGTGTAGCTGTGTACTTCCGCATTCTGTAAGTTAGTGTTGTAAAATGGCGGCGAATGTGTATGTGGTACGCGGGTGTGGATGATTTAGGTCCTTGCTAAAAGTGTATCTTGTACTTCGTACAGCTTTTTGTAAAAGCTGTATGTGCTTGGTGGTGTTTTGCGGCTTTAGGTTCATGTAGCCTCGTTTTCGTTTTTTTCGGCGGCCATTTTATTCTCTCGCTTAGGGGATTTTCGTGTCTAAACTCAGTCATTTGGACTTACATTGAGGTGTAACTTCACTTGCAGAGGTCCTGGGTGCCCTCCCTTGCTGTGGGTAAGCTTTTTATGTCATTTTTGTGTGTATTTATTGTTTTTTTTATGTTTTTGCCGTGATCGTAGTTTGACAGCTATTATATGTGATATATATATATATATATATATATGTGTGTGTGTGTGTGTGTTATTTACCTGTTGTCCCTTCAATGCATACTATTATGTTAAATATAAATATACTTTCATTTTCCCTTTGTAAATACTTTATATGAGGTTTGCTTACCATTAGTAATGTTAAAATAAATTTTTAGAATGTTAACGTTCAGATAAACAAAAATGACTGCTTATTAACTATTTAAAATGCAATTTTTCCAAGAGTAATGTTTTCAGTTAGTCTAGTTTTAGCAACTGTGTTTATTTCTAATCTCCATGTTCTATTAAGTGCAATAGAATTATAAATATTCACTGGGTCAAAATTACAAATGGAAAAAAAAGGAACATACTACCGTTGTGCATAAATGCATACCTTACTACAAGTCTTTTAAATGATCCTCATAAAAGCACTTACAGTACATAAATTAGTATAAAGAGCTTTCCATTTTTAACAGGTCCATTCTTTAAAGTGCCATTAGAGGTTTTGAAAGCTTCACAGACTCTACATAAAAAGAATGCAACTAACAAAATATTTAAAGCCAATACGGATATGAGTTTTGAATTTATACAAAGGAAAAGCAAACAGTCACGTAAATGTTATGTCGATACATAAATATCTGAAAAAAATGTCTAGTTCAATATTAAAATGAAAACACAAGGAGCCAAGGAAGCCTGCCAATTTATATATTCTAGAGAGCAAGAGAACGAGAGCGTGAGAGGTATTAATAATGAGTATTGCAGTATAATATGATACCTTTCGTATTGGACAAACACTACTTATATTGACGAGCTTTCGAGAGGTTTGACCTCTCTATATCAAGTCTGAAGCCAAACTAACATGAGATGTACCCCTCAGTTTGAATAAAACCACAGATGCCGAGAGAGTGGAGACAGCATCTGACATAATCAGGTAAATACATATAGGGGGAATAAACACAACATAGTAAAGGAAAAATATATACACATATTATATACACATATACATCAATATATACTTGAAAAAACAGCACTGTAGTCCACAGTGATATCTTTCTTCACTAAGAGTGAAAAGTCTGATATTGTAAATTTCAAAAACATATATCAATATATATATATTTATTTAATGACAGGATTGAAAACTATTGTAAAATTAAATAAATGACAAAACATTTAGACTTCTTCCTTCTTTAAGGATTTCAGTTGGAGTAACATAGTGAAGATCACTGGGGATGGAATTCCCAGGTGGGTGCTGGTGGTATCTTCTGAATTCAAGCCATAAGATGTCAAAGTATTAATTCTGTAAATAAAAAGTTATCTCTTATTTCTAGCATCAAAAGGTTGTTCAATTGGAAATATTGCTGTGTTAGAAAGGTTATGTCCATCAGAATTAAAATAGGTTGCTCAATCTTCCTGGTGGTAGTTGCTGATTTATGATTTCTAAACCATAAACCAGAGACCAGTGGTGGTTTTCCAACATATTACATGCTGCATACGGGATATTGACACTCAACGATATATTTAACGTTGAAGGAATTACAGTTAAGGTTCTGATTTTATGATAGATTTTGCCTTTGCTTTTAAACGAAATAGTTTCACTCCGAAATGAGCAGGTGGTGCAACGTGTGGAAACACAGCAATGTTGAACCTAGTGATTTATTTCCATATTGTTATCTTATGCTCCCTCTGTCTATTCTTTGGTTTACACAGACAGTGCTCTGCATGAACTTTATATAAGAGTAAAGTAGATTGAAGTAGTCATTACTGATGTGTTTATCAAAGCTTTGTTTAATGGAAATAACCAATTACTTTTATTCCTGATACCCTCTTTCACTAAGAACCTCCTTATGCTTCATTACAATGCCAACCAATTTTTCATTTGTCCTTTTTTATTTTATTTTTGTTTATCTTTTCACAATAGGATGATAACAACTAATTCTGTTTAATAAGGTTTTTAAAATAATAGGGTATTAAATATTTTTTTATTTAACCTTCAAACAGTTACATACTTAATTAAAAATATGAAGCTATGATAATATTTATCCAGGTCCATGTATTAGGTGCTTTAGAGAAAGCACTTTGTATGCTTGATTTTACACTCAATAACAGGGCCCTCCATTCTTTTGTAATTTGGTAAAATATTTTTGACTTATATTTGCCCTGTTTAGTGCAAAGGAATATGTTGGCAAGTTACACATTGAGGTTAATAATAATAATAAAAATAATGAAGGTCTATATAATACATCCTATGGGTTGTAATGTATTAAATGTCAAAGAATTGTGAAACAGCAGCAGAAATCTTTGAATTAATTTAAAAAGTAGATAAACTAGCTTTCATCTTTTGTATATTTGGATATCTGCTAGTTAGAAACTAACCCTAAGCTGCTTAACACCTAATCATGAATATTAAACTTCAATACAGTAAAGAGAGTTCCTATAATAGTCAACTTTATCAGATACACACCGTCTATAAAAAGTGAGTAAACATAATCCAATTCACACCATTACAAACTTTTACAAACTATTATACAGGGATAGCATATAGATAGAGAAGCCCAAAATCTGGCTAAAAGTCCTGCAATAGGTAGAAGAAATAGAGTAATTTCCGGAAAGGATATAGCAAAATTTCAGCTCAATACCCTAATAATGAATGTGAATGATGAGGCTACTGTGTAATAAAATCAAAAACAAACCTATTTTACATTTACAGTAGATCAACTTATAGGCTGTAACATAAGGAGACAATTCCCTAATGCCCTTTTTGTGAGCCTCACAAGTTCTCTAGTGTAATTTGCAAAAAAATAGTTCTACGTGTTAATTAACCCTTTTGATCTACATGAATGTAAAATAGGGTCGTTTTTTATTATTATTATTTTTTTGCCACATTTGGGGCATCTCTTAGAGAGCCTTCCAGGAAGGAGGACCCACCGAGGTCATAGGCCTAACCTTCCATGCTAACCCTATATATTAGTTTGTAAAATTTTGTAATGGTGTGAATTGGATGATGTGGACTAACTTTTTATAGACGGTGTGTATTGATCTAATAAAGTTGACCATTTTAGGCACTCTCTTTACTGTATTGCAGGTCAGTATTTTGTCTATTTGTCAAATACTGAAAGAGACTTGACAAAGAGAGAAAGCTCTCAAAAGCTAGTCACAATATTTATGAATATGATTGCCCAATAAAAAAGGTATCACTATATAGTGCAATTCTCTGATTATTCATCTGGATTACTGGACACTCACGGCTAGCTCACTCTTTTTATATATATATATATATATATATATATATATATATATATATATATATATATATGCATTGCCACAAAATGATTTACCTAGTTAAACCACTATTTTCAATATATTTAACAGAAGCTGTATTAATGTGTACCTTTTTTAATTTAAAAAGAGAGATTCCATTGTATTAGATATTAATACTGGTTTCTAATGTGCTGCAGGAAATGCTGGCTGTAAAACAGTAATTGGTCGAATATTTTTATCCTAGTAGAATCCAGAAGAGAAATGGAATACGAGATTTCTATTATACAGTCTTATACTAAGTGCCTATATTACTGTACCTTAATGAAATTTCTTTACATAAATGTGCTTCATTTACTGGCTATTACTAAATTATTCATTAAAGCTGCCCTCATGCGAAATGTTGTTCTGATTATATATAAAAAGCGTTTAAACTTGTTATAATGAAATGCTATATCAGTTACAAATTCGAATTGACACAGGCAATGGAAGTAGCTATAATTACATGGCATTTGTTGAAATAAATTAGGGTTTGAATAAAATGCATTAGGAGCGATCCCTGTCATCTGCTCTATTTCACAAATTATTTATGCATAAACCACCAAGAGTTAATCTTTTAGCTTAATTTGTATTTTTGACCCATGGTATTTGAATATTACAGTCTATTACATGACCATTTCAGTTACCATAGTTTAATTATTATGATGTTTTTTACATATTTACAACATTTCTTGGATAATTTTAGCCCTGTGATTATGGATATCAATGATAACAATAAGCTTAGCAAAATGAATGCCTTTTTATAGCTGTAAATTTATTATAGTAGTAAATTCACGAAACCATTGGGACCCTAAAATACATTATGAAGGTATTTATTATGCTGTGTATACCTAGAAACTTCTCATCGCATAGTAAGCCTCTGATTTTGAGGATTGTTCAGAGCATTTTATATTTATAAAATCTATCCAAAATTCCAATCACAGTATTCACTAAGCATTTATTTTCTAACCATCTATAAAGCAGCTATCCAACATTGCAGTCTAAAAGGTTGCAAGGTTCCGAGCCCAATAATTAAAACCAATGTCATAACTAGATATTGGCTGTGATATATGAGTAAAACTGTATATATAGCCACGTGGCAGACATATTTATAACTTGCCATCTTCTATAAAAAAAAAACAGGAGATAATTGGTGGATACATTACACTAATAAACATACCCATAACATTTTATCCATTAGTTATGGTCATTATATATTGAAATGTATTTCAAATTGAATCTGCACATTACTAAACATCCACTATACCAACTACTGTAAGTAAAAAAGTTGGTGGACATTTGCAACATTAATATTAGTGAATAGGCTGAATTGGCTGCTGCGAAAAACTCCTAGAGACTATCGCAGTTCTTTATAGGCATTCTTAGTGAGTCCATTCCATAGTTCGGAAGAATCTTCTACACCTTCATATACCCTATATTTCAATTCAAACTGATGGTTGCTAATGTGCCTTTTCGGGCCATGTATTATTTCATATAGAGCTACTTAATGAACATTAATATTAATGAGAGTATATAATTACTGTTTAGTGATTTTCTGCAGTCAGAAAGCAATATACTGTTTGATCATTTTAGATATTTATGTCTACTTTGCATAGACATTGGCGAGTTCCAAATTTTAAGCAATATTAGGGCAGTGTGACCTTGGTTTATTTGATGAATCTTAAATGTATAATCCATTATAGTAATACAACCCTTGGATTCAATAAGCTTCTGACGGAATTCAAACTATGAAGCTGAAGGCTGGTATGTCTATCTACTATAAGGAATATTGCCAACACTGCCATTCACAGTCCTTTCAGGACCCTGTAAAGCTATTGTCAATCTAAAACAAAGACATTATTGGAATTATAAAATGCCCATCTGGATTTAGCAAATGACTCTTAGATATATTCAAACATGGATATTCCTTTTATATATTTTTTTTATGTTATCTAGATTTTAGTAAAATTTTTTATTAAATTGTTCTTTGTTTAAAAATATTTTTATGTTTGACAGAGTGATGAGTTCTTTATAATATGAAGGGGATAAAAAAAGGAAATAGGGTTTCAGGAATATGTGCAGGTTAGTCATTGGGGCCGTGATTGCTGAAATAGGGCAAGGAGTAAGAAGGAATACAAGGGAGACTGGACGCAGGGAGGTAGTGGGACTGTAAGTGTTGAAAGATCATGTGAAGAGTAGGTTGATTTAGGGAGTTAAAGAGACAGTTATAATTTGGTATAAAGCTAGCCACCTGGTTAAAAAAAATCTTCAATATGCTCTTTTTACAAAGAACTTTATTTTAGGGTGACTCAGAGATGGTACTTGACCCCCCTGGTCATGAGCAAAATAGATCCTCATTTCCCGGTGATATGTTGGAGGGATTGTGGGATGGTGGGATCACACCTACATATGTGGTGGGATTGTGTTAAGATACACTCCTTTTGGAAGAAATGTGTTTCTGAAATTTTAGAAATTACAAAAATCTCATTCCCACTCGAACCAGAAGTTTGCCTCCTCCATATACTCTCTGACTTCATTCCTTTAGGGAAGAAATGATTGATTTCACATATTCTATTATCAGCCAAGTGGCATATTATTAAAAGATAGAAACTAAACCAAAATGTATCTTGGACAGAAGTAGAGAAGATACTATCTAAAGATAGAGACCTTGAAAAAGGCCTCCTATACTCAAAATGAAATAAATGACACATGCTTTCCAAATGGAAATATTGGGACGACTACTAACCTCTACTATTTACTCTGCTGGGAAATAGTAATCGACAACCCTTGTTTTGTCTGGTTTATGTTTATAAGCTCAAGTAGTATGCAGAGTATATATACTATATCCTATATATACAGCAACACTTATTTTTATTGATCCTTATTTTCTTTTTGGGATTATAATGGAGGGAGGAGAGAGGAGGGGAGAGGAGTGGAGAGGTGGGGAGGAGTAAAAGAGGAGAGGTGAGGAGGAGAGAGAGGAAAGAGAGGTGGCCATGGGGAGTATTGGTGGGGAGGAGGAGAGTAGTGGTGGAGAGGAGGAGAGGAGTGGTGGGGAGGAGGAGGTGGGAGGTGGAGGAAGAGATGGAGGAGGTGGAGTTGGAGGAGGCGGAGGAGGAGCAGGAGGAGGAGAATGGGAGTGTAGAGGAGGAGGTTGGTGGTGGAAGGGTGACCCTAGCACAAGGCACACTTAGGAGAGGGACAGATGGGAAAGGGCCTGATCCCAGGGGGGGTGATAGTTTGGGAAGGGACAGGCCTCAGGGACAAGTCAGGGAGGCAAGGGTCCCCGTCCACAGTCGGGAGGGCAAGAGGCTAAGGGCAAGCACTGGGCCCATAATTACTCGCATCAGGAGAATGTGGTTCTCCTCTGTGCTATATGTGGCCACCCCATGATTCTGGCAGGGGGACGTAAGTTAGGCCAGGGGCTAAGGCTCAGGCATGGAAGGAGGTAGTGGCTGAGGTTACAGCGGTAGGCACAGCGCCAAGGGATGTGAGGTCCGTCAAGCACCACTTTGATGACATAAGGGCCAAGTGAGGAGGATGATGGCCAAGGAGGACAAGAACCAGACTGTGACCTATAATGAGTGGGAGAGAGTCACCAAGGACCTTCTGAGACAGGTGCCATCTGCTGGAGCTTTAGGGCTGGTGGCCCAGCAGGACTCAGCCTCCATGTCAGGTGAATATCACATACACCAACGTGCCTCCACATGTGCATCATACACACTACACATGTACATGATGACCAAAAAGGACACTGATATGCTCAATCCACGAAGAGGAAAAAAGAAGAGGACCCGAGGGCCCTGCCTCAGAGAAGGAGGATGTCATATAGCTAGTGGGGTCACCACCAGGACCACTGGCAACACTGCCGGGATTCGACCCCACCATCCCCCTCCTCCAAAGACTGAGCATCTTGCCAGGGCCCTCCAACTGGAGCTATGATGATGCCTGCAGCCAGCCACCACCGCCACCCCACAGCAGTGCTCTGGAATGGCCACTGACACACCACCGCCAGTTTTGCCCCAGGCTCCGCCGGGCACGATACCCTCCTAGCGCACTCTGGTACACATCCCTGTCTCCTCCACCCGGAGGCATCCCCTGGCCACCCACAGCCCGACCCCTCCTCCGCCTATGTGATTGGGATATTTTGTATGCAGATGGTTACCTCCCATCACATGGTCCATGATCCTCTTATCTATGCAAACTTCTGTTGAACATGGCACCAATTGATGGTCATCGAGAAATGCTGTTGAGAAGAGATGCTGCAGTCCCTATAATTTTGAATGCCTTATTTTGTAGGTTTTGTCTTTTTTGTCTTTTTTTTGTTTTAGGTACAAATCAGGTCCATGAAGGCATTACCTGCATCTGCAAGCATTGTGAAGGAAATGTATGAGGTGTAAGGTTTTCCCAATGCCTCTCAGGTAGACATTCTTTCAATGGTAGCCCCCCTGAATATGCTGCTCCCAAAAATTTTAAGCTATCATATAGCCAGAAATATAAGACATGATTGTTGTTAGCTGAATTGTAGACTAATACCACTATGGTGGTGGACTTGCAAAGTCTCACAATTACATGTTAATGACAGCCAGCATTAATATATGCACTAGTGAAGCTTGTGATTCTGACCTCAATTGCAGTTTAAAAACAGGCCATAGGGCATGATGTAAGTAACAGTGAATCTGGCTGCTGAGCTTTGTGTCCTCTCGGTACTATTGGGTATTTTCCCATATTGCTGATTATCCACCGTACATGGATGTTGATTTTTTTTCCCTCACACTTTATGTGTGAAACTGGATTGGATTATACAATCCTGAGGTTGAATCATCTATTTCATTGAGCAGATCTAGACAAGTTGTTAGTGCTATGCACATTAATGGTTTCTTCAATTAAATGGAGTGATTTGTGATGATCCTTTTTTTCATCAGATTCCGGCTGCAGTGGTGTAGTGACCCTGGTAGGTCCTATGCATTATTCTTATACGAGACTATGACATTACCCCCTGCAGGTATCCCATTTTTACCACAAACCTCTTGCTCTCCTGGGATCCGCCCACACCACACCCATGATATTAATGCACAGTCTTGACCATTTCTGATTGTACTCTGTGTATGAAATGAAACGTTGTTATACCGTTCTAACCGTGTCAGTGTGTTTTCAATGGTTGGGGTTATGGGACATCCACATATATTTCATATCTGTCACATTCTGATATATGTAAACTAATATGCCCTAGTTACTATGCAAAAGATCAATACATATAACAATAATAATAATCATAATAGCATTACATATCATATAATAATATATATCATATATAATCAACATAGTGGAGCTGATTGGAGAGGGGGGAAGTGAGGAGGAGGATAAGGGTGGAAGGAGGGAGGAGGAGGAGGGGAAGAGGGAAGGAGGATAAGGAGCAAGAGGAATGGTGTGCTGAGGGGGCCCAGCAAATTCGGCATCACTTGGCCCCCTCCAGATCCGCCCATGCACTCCCTGCAGTAATCCCGAGCGTGGCTTGGGGTTACCGCTTTAGACACAAAAAATGTATTCCGAGCCACACTTGGGATTACTGCTAGGAGGGTTAATATGGTTAACTCTCCAGTGCAGTGCATACCAAACTTGTCAAAATATTGTCCATATCGACCACCTTATTGCATTATAATATCCAGAAAAGTGCACATTATTTCTTAATTGATTGCAGCACAAAGATCTTCACTTCAGATACTCTGTGAAACTCATTTAGATAATCTTTGTGGTGTAAAACTTGATGTGCCTGTCTATAACATTTATAGAACCACAGCACAATGTAAAAATATATATTTGAATGCTTTAGGTCTGAATAAGAGCATAATTAAACATGAAAATGTCATACATTGACAGCCTTATTAAATTGCGATTCTGTAAATTTAAAAGGGCTCTATTTAAGCAAGTTTTTAGTTAGTGAAGACCTTGCTTTTGTATAGAACTTCACTAATTTCTGTAAAAACAAAATGCTGTTTGCTTAAATAGAGCTCTTTTAAATTTACCGAATCACAATTTAATAAGGCTGCTAATTTTTAATTAGAATAAATAAAGTTTGATGCTTCTTCTTGCAGGGATCTAAGATACATTGATGGAAGTTATGTGTGTGAGAGTGGCGTTTACATTTCTGGAGAGCTATATGGTTGCCTTGAACAATGCAAGGTGTCTGTTTCTAGGCCAGTGAGTAGGAAGGAGTGTGGTATCACTTTCAATCTTAACATATTATCACACAAAGGCTCTAGACTTCTGCCATTTCCCTCTCTGCACACCCTCCACTAATAATTACACAAACACCTATCATCCAGCACTCGTTTATCATTGTTTATCATTAACAAAACATTCTCAAAAGATCAAATGAACTCCTGACAATGACAAGACAATATAGCTGAACCATTATCAGCCATCAAACAGAAGGCCAATTAATTAATACTATATTTCCAGCTATATGTTCTTGATATTAAATTCATTCATTAAGTATCATGCTTAGAATATGAAAGGCAGTGCGAAAATATACAACTTTAATATCATTTAAAGTAGTTGCATAATTTGCATCATGTAATGTATGTTTTGTGTGGAAATTTTAATTAAATTTTTATTAGCTGTAACACAGCTTGCGAGTTCAAGCCTTTCACAGAAAATAATGAGGGTACGGGCTTAGGTGCCACAATAATAATGTGAAATTTACTGGTATCCAAGAAAGAAAATGACTAGTTTAATTTTAGTCATGTACTGTACTTGACCTTGGGAGAATCTTGTTACAGCTACGGACCATGTTATAAATACAAGTTCCATTTTCCTGCAAAGAAATATTTCACCCTTATGGGGACCTAAAATGTAAATAAAATTGCTTGTTGGAAATGTTATGTATGAAGGTCATAGTTTTCTATGGTATTCAAAATGTCATTTGACCCATCACTCCTTCAAAAGATAATGCATTCAATAGTACTGCAGCAAGCTTCCTTTCAAGCATTTTATGGCCTACTATTTTTATGCCGCTTTACAAGTTTGTTGATATGTGATATTAATCTTGAAGGGCTTCATGTTGTTATTAATGATAGGATGTTCCATCACGGCTTTCAATCTCTGATCTTCTAAAAATGGTGCGTCGGCCTTGCACTCTTTGCTGATCAGAGGCAATATTACAGATTAGCAATATAAGCAGAAAAAGAAAGGCTTCTGAAAGATGTTTGTGCTATTCATTGTACATAAATCACATAAAGTGCTAAGAGACGCCCGCAGACACTGTAATGAAATAGAGCTACAGTTTTTTTTTTTCCGTATAAAGCAAATACTCCATACAGAACTTATTCTTTGAAAACAAGCGAAAAAACATTCACATCACACAAAAATATAGATTCTACCTAATAGGGAACAATTAATTGTGTGATCTTTCTAGTCTTGGCAAAAGCTGCAAAGCTTTCCAGGGACTGAAACAGTATGGGTCTGAACTGCTGTAAAAATATAATGATTTTTTTCATTAATGATTTTTCACTAGAAACGATTTTACTCTTATCTCATCACTTTTATTGTAATTAAAGTTCCATGTGCATGCAGTGAATTTTCCTTTTGCAACCAATTTCAAAGACAACAATTTTTATGGTAAGGTGTCTGGATTTTAATAGCCAAGGATTATAGAACACCACAGCTAAGACGTTTATTTCTTTATTTCATGTCAAACTGCTGTGCTTCAACTATAATGGAAAAGTTTCCTTTGATATTGTGGACTGTGTATGTTTTATTATTGAAGAATACGCAACTCAACTAGGGTTAGCAAAATTAATTAATTGCAACAAAGACCTTATTGCTGGATTGTAGAAATTGTATTAAAAAAAGTATAATGAGATTAACGATTTAACTTAAATTAAATACTTATTCGACCTGCAAAAATATATTTTGTTACAAGGCACAAATAGTAATTTGTAGATAACTGACTGTAATGTATTATCTATATATCTACATTTGTGAAATAAAATTATGTTTTTACAGAAATTAAATAATATAAGTAAAGCTTTGTGAATACCACAAATATAAGGCAAAACAAATACTCTAAGTCAGTAGTGGGCAATAGCCAGAATGGGGGCCTCATGTGGCCCACAGACACTATACATGCTGTCAACCATCTCTAGATTGGGAAAGCATGTCTCTCCAACAATACAGAGCCCATGTTATCTATCCACAACTAGCAAATTGCTCACTCTTTCAAAATACAGATGCTTATTATCTATATATCTATATTACTATTTAATCTATCTCTACTTCTCTTCCACCGTGATTTTACTATATTTGCTACATGTAAAACAAAAGTTGAAAGCTATATATGAGGCTCTTCAAATTAAATAGGTTGTTCATCACTGCTCTAAGCAGATTCAGTCACTATGCAGTCACATTCCTAACAGGTATATACACTATATGCAGTCTCCTCTATGATACGTTCACTATGCATTCACCTACATATAGGCACAGGCATAATAAACACACCGCAAAAATAGACCACCTACTCACAATGATGATAATGTAGAATACTAGTGGTTGTTTTTCTTTACAGTATTTTCAATAACTAAACTTGATAATAAGAAAAAAGTTTTAGAAAGAAAAAAAAAATACAATCTTTATTTTTTTTTATTTTATAGGCATTTATTCTTTATTTCAGAGTTCCATTTTTGCCTGGATCTTGCGATGGCATCTCCTTGTAAACTATTTGACTTTCCAACAGTCCTATTGAAGCCCTTGCAGTTTTAACTGCTACATTCCCAGTATGTGTATATTAGCTTTCCCTGTATTAATAATATCCTCCCAACATTGGATGATGATAGACTTTATTATTCTTTTTAATTCTAAAAAAATACATATTGCCTTTTTTCCAAGTGTAGTTCTTCAAAACAGTATATTTTAAATATAAGACTACATTAGTGATTTAAGAAGTCCTAAATAAATATATTGTGAATTTCTGAAGAGGCACAATTATATCTCTTCTGCTTTGCTACTGGAATGGTAATACAGCACAACCAACTGGTTTATTCTGCACCAGACATGTTATACTCAGTTTTGTGATTAAATATATTTTAATAATAATTTCCATCTTACTAATACTTTTTTAACCTTTACTATTTTCCATACTTACTGATTATTATGGTGAATATTTTAACGTTCCTTTAGAGATTTTGATAACCATTGCTGAGACATACTGTTTGTTACAATCACTGCAAACGCAAAAATATATCCACTTGAAAAAACAACACAATGCTAAAAAGTATATGATCTATACAAGCATTTTAGACTATTAAAGTTGACATTCTGTTTGTCAGGCTCTAATTCAGTATTTAGAAAACTGAGCAAACCAGATGACAATATGACCTCCCAACCCATGAAACTGCTAGAGTTACAGATCCTTGTATGCGCTCAGTGATCCCATCCAAATAAAACAATAAAAGTGCCTGTTAGATAGAACCACATCAAAGTACTGCACTTTATTTTACTCTTTATTGTTCTTTCTATATAAAACTTGTTTGTGTTAAAGATAAACGGGCATACTGAGACTCTAGAAAACAATATGGTGGATTCAGTAAGCATCACACAATGTGTGATGTACTTCTCATTGGCCACAATTATGTTTTTCCCCATAAGGGAAATTAGCCCTTGCAATACTTACTGACTCTATTCCAATATAATTTTATGGGATCAAGATCCTACCGCATGCTTTTAGTTTTTCATTATCTTTATAATGACTTATTTTCAGTGCTCTAGCATGTTGGTACAACTACTATGCAACTGGCCTCTTTTTTTGTCTTTCCTTTTTTACAAGGTATTGTTTTATATAATTTAATATGACTCAATTCATATAGAATACATCCAAAGTAACACATTGACTATTGATAAGTAACCAACTTTCCCCAAAGTATCATAGATTCATTAATGCCTCCAGAGGCATCAAAACTTATTTTGTTTTTCTAATTAAAAATTAGCATTGTGAGTTTTCCCTGAGTAATTATGTTTTTGGTCACACTACAAAATTTCATACACTACTGGAGTGTTGCAAATGGAACCCATGTTTTGTAGTAAGAAGACATGTAAATACTGTAGGAGACTGACAACTAGTGTAGCAATTAGTGTTGCAATTAACAAGATGAGAGTTGAATAAAAGGCACCAAGGGCCTCATTCAATTGCAAATTTGGCCAATTGAATACGGCTCTATATAAGCACAGAGCATATTTTTAGTTAGTGAACTCCTATATAAAAGCAAGGTCTCCACTAACTAAAAACTTCTGTACAAAAATATGCTCTGTGCTTATATGGAGCCCTATTCAATTGGCCAAATTGCAATTGAATGAGGCCCCAAGTGAGGATTTCTTACTTCTTTTGTACCAAACTACTAAAATCTCATATTTCCTACTTTCAGAATTCTATAAATAAATATATGATAAGGATGTTATTTACGTACACCATTTTGATATTTAGAAATAAGTAGTCATGACAGATCTCCAAAGAAGAATAGTAAGGAATATCCAGCTTTATTATATTTTTATCACTTACTAAGGATTTTAGGATTGAAAAAATAGTTCATAAGAGCACTTTGTCTTTTCAAAACCAGAAAGGATCACTGTAAGTGTATATATTTCATAACAACACATACAAACTCTTGTATACTTACACATCAAAGTGTGGAATAGGGGTCTCTGGATTCAATACTGTACAGGTTGCAGGGAAAATCTACTAGCCGATGTTGTTATGAAATATATACTCTTATGGTGATCCTTTCTGGTTTACTTTTGAGATTAGAAAAGACAAAGCTCTCTGATCAACTATTTTATCAGTCTACAAGCAATATAGTAAATTTGAAAAATAAAATATCAAGACTCCATATCAAACAGGATATTCATCTATCTTTTTTCCAAGTGTTTAATTATGTTAATCAAATCAACATTCCCAATATTTACTGAAAAATGTGATAAATTCTACAAGGTTGGCTCCCTCTGGGATATATTATATAATAAAAATGTATAAATATACTTATTTTTCCCTTTCTAAAAAATATTGTGCTGCTTCACATGCCAAATTCTTTAAATAAAAGCACAATACAGTATTCCTTTAACATCCATACTATGGTATTTGTACATACATGATGGGTACAGCACCAAGAACATTAAAATAAATATCTCACAAGGTAAATATGCATCTTACTGGAAAATTACTTATTTTTTAATAAACACAGCAATACCCTTGAAGGAAAAGGTTAGATACTTTAACTAGAACTGAGATCTGAAGACAAAAGCCAAGGGATGCTGAAAAAAGATGTAAATTAATTACTCTTCATGTTCACTCATTTAATGTCTATACCAATGCAAAATGAATCTAGACACATAACTCCTTAATCTTAGTCCTTTAAATCATTTAAGATATCGACCACATAGCCCTCAGCTAAAATCTTTCATCCTCACTCAAATATTGTTAGTGAGTCTTTCAATACGAAGAAGCAGATCTTAGACGCTTATTTGTATTTCATTTTTTATCAAGAAAATGTCTTTCTGAAGATAGAGAAATATACTCACATGTTCACTGCGAAAATAAAGAAAAAATGACAGCTAATATCCTTGGTAAATGTACAAGGACAAATACAAGGATATTAGGGTGAAATACCATTTTGAGCGATCCCAACATCATACATTTTTATATGATTATTACTATTTTACTGAGAGTTATTGTACATTTTACGCAGACCTTCTTTCGCAGGATGATTATTTTATTCTGCCTCTGTTAATGAGGCTCATATTTTAGAGACTTGCAGGAAACAGGACTTCATATTATTGATGGCAATCCTTTATGTATGACACAAATGTGTTTATCTGAATGCAAAATGAAAATGATCATCTGATTCAGTTAGAGTTCCTTGCTAAATGACCCCGTGGCATGTAACGATATTTACGTTGGGCTGACAAAATGAAAGGGAGCTGACTTATGAGAGGCAGTGGTGCTTAAATAGCGATTTTTAGAGATTTCATAAGCCCACTGTGTATTTTCAACCAATTGCTATTCCTTGTAGGTATTATGCATGAATCTTATAACCCACTTGCATGCTTTATTGGTGTTCTCGGGGAGTAATTTAACAGCATATTGTTTATAAATTTTAATGAGAAAACATCAACATGTAACAAAGCAAAAAACGAAAAAAGATCTAAAGCACTAATTACCGGCAAGGGTGCAGTCACTTTAAAACAACAGCAGAAATGTTTTTTGAAAAACCTTAATAAAGACAAGTACATTAAAGGGAGCAAATGTTGTGCTATCATTTCATTTTAACTGAATCTTTGAAAATTTTGATTATTACAAATTTGTGAGGCACACATAATTGGCCATCCAAATGAAAGGACCTCATAAATTACATTTAAGACCATGTAGATCTGGAATTGATAACATACAAATTCTCAAATTACATTGTGTTGAACAAATGTATTAATAATCTAAAAATGTTAGTGTAAAGTTTGCATAAAATGCAGCTGTTGGAAAGATGAATTAACCCATATTTCTCTTCCTGGCGTGTCTTTCTTTTACGTAGGAAGCAGCAGAGTTATCTGAGAATACCTGGGGCATGCATAATGTCATCATAAGCAGAGGTTAATTCCAGGCTATTTCAACAAACTCCAAGTCTAGGGCACTACATTTTCAGGGGACAGCAGTTATCAGCACAGTGCCATAGAATATTGCATATATTGCATTATATATATATATATATATATATATATATATATATATATATATATATATATATATACACATATACATATACATATATTATTACAGTATTATTATTATTATTAACTTTTATTTGTATTGCACCAACATATTCTGAAGCGCTGTACAGGGGAAAAGAACAGTAAAAATACAATATATAATGTTACTGGATGGCTAAAAAGTTTTAAAGAACTAGTACAGAATGAAACCATATATGATTATTAATTAGGCTTAATCAATTTTAGGTAGATACTATGACTTGGTGGGCCTGTTGCTCAGGATAAACACATATTTTGATTGTCAGACCTATATCCTAAACCTAGTTAAACGTGCTCTCTTACAGTCCAAATGTGAGTTCTAAATCCTAACATACCTCCTTTTATCTAAATTACACTCTTGCTGCTATTCATAACTTTTTTCAAAACAAAGCCAATAGGCAAATCATGTTTTAAAATATTTCTGCCATTTTTAAAGGTGTGAAGCTCGGTACATTTGTAGAAAGTTACTGTAAATGTCAGATCTTAATAAATGTTTCTCATAGGATAATATAGAACTGGAAATGTTGTCCAATACACCTGCAAGCTTCACACCCTGGTTTATCTGGTCTCATATTGTATAATTATTTTTATGCCTATTTAGACAACTAATTAAAATGTATAAACATGTGATGTCATTTGCAGTTTCACATGGGGTTGTTATAAGTGTTAATTTATTTAAAGTCTTAAAACAAAATATAGAGCTTTCTGAACTTGTATCAATTTTCATTGTCAGTGGTTCACTCAGTTCTATTAGTACATATAGCTACTATCTGAAATAACTACCATTGCATTAGCACACATACATGCTGTGCAAAATACCTAAAATCACATTTATGTCTGGAGAATACTGCATTAACATGACCTGATGGAGATAGAGAAAAAGGTCTAATAGCTACTTCCTTCCATAATATACGGTAGCTGAAAATATAGTTATTTGTACTCCACACGGAGGTACTCCCTGAGCTACCTGTGATTTTAGCTAATATAGATGTGCTCTATACATTTAATTTACATTTAAATGCACACAATCATGTAGGGGCGACAGAGGTTGAATTTAAAAATAAAACATGTAGAGAACCATCTTGGTATGATTAAAACCTTATATTCGCCAGTATTTTCATATGCTAAACACTTTTCATATCACTTTTTTTTCACATGGGGCCCGGTGCTGTAAAACTTGTAATGGTGACTAGTGGGTTCTGATTTTGGCTTTCTGAAGCATGCACTGTTGAATATCAACATTTTAGTTAGTTAAAAGCAAGATTTGTGTTTAGTAAATTCGGATTTTCACACTATGGTCCATACAACATGTTTGTAACATGTCCTTAACACTACTTAACACACCCATTAAACACTCCGTTAATAATAATTTGTGATGAGATCAGGGGTGTAGGAAAGAGAATAATTCTGGGGGATACAGCTTATTGTATACACAGGCCATAAAATAGCTTACCTATATGTACATACAAACATAGAAAAATCTGGGGGGGGGGATTTGTCCCCTTCATACCCCCCAGTTCCTACACCAAGGATCACGAGATACGTGAAGCTAGCTTTTACAGAAGAAAAAGCCTTTAGTAAATCACTCCATGACTTGAGATCCTTTAGTAAATTCCACCCTTATGTCAGGTAAAGAATGTTTAGTAGATAGCCCCCGCCCCCCCCGCTTCTGTCGGTAAGCACAATTAATCTATCCCAGATCTCACTTTAATAAAGTGATACTTTATTAAGTTTTGTGAGAGAAATATATTGTTAGTAGTTTTTTTAAATATTATCTGTTATATTATTATATTGCACTTGGGGTCTCTTGGGGTCCCCATACACGCTTGCAATTTCGTAGAGATGGTATGTAGTTATACAAAATACCTAGCCTATGTTTTACCAACACTTCTAGTGCTCTGATAAAACAATCACATTTTCCTACTTGGTAATGTAGCTTTTCTGTAGGAAACATGCCAAAATAATATTTAAGCTTGGTGTTTCTGCCAGAAATTGAGATGGTTTGCATAATGAGATATAATCTAGCATTAGCAGAGCTTGGGGAATAGGATATGTTTATGATTATGACTGATTAGCTTACTGTCTGTCACATTTCTCTCATTTCAATTATTATTGATAGTGCTTTTAATTTGGTGCCATCCTCAATTAACATAATTATGTTTGCATTAGTGAATATGGCATAAACAATACATTGCATTAATATACATACCACAATATGCAATTGTCTGATCATGTAAAATTGTATATAATGGTATATCTATAATCAGGGGTCTACTTTACTCATTCCAAGAGAGGATGAAAACCAAAATTCCTCTTCTCTTAAAGGCATTATATGAAGGATCATTGTAGTTTGGTCAAAGCTTCACATGCTTGTGATCACATCAAAATATAAAATAAAACATTAACATAAAATCATTTTACAGAAAATCTTATGTTTAGTTCAATCTGATTGTGCCATGGGGATTCTATCTTATACTTCTAGTTTTTCTGTAGCCTGAAGACGTGAGTTATCTTATTGGACCTTACTCATCCATTTAGTTCTAGTTTCAAGAGTGCTTTTAGAGTGATTATAAGGATATGCCAAAGCTCATTGACATTCTTTATTTGAAATGGTCACTAGTAATATATAGTTAAAATCATCTCCATACCCCAGAACTATAGCAATAAAGAAAAATCAAAAAGATAAAAATAACCTAAAAATAAAAATGTATTTTAATTGTTACATACTTTTTGTTAGAACATATATCTGTAGCACAGTCTTAATGATCAGTGCAATATAGGACAAGTAAGCCAAGGACAAGAAATCTATACATTTATTTTATTTGATAGGACTTGAGACCACACACTAACACCTATAACCATGGATGTAACAAGCTAGCTTTGTGTGTAAGGAAGAAATTAATAATTGAAGCTACTGGGTTATCTCAGTAAAAGTAATGGATCATATATTTTTTTATCCGTAAGTGAATCGCTCCTCTTAGACCGAGTATTACCCCAAAAAAAGTATGTGAAGACTCCTTTTGGGTAAAATAATTCATAAACATATCCAGACCAGTGTCATCTAAGTCTTAAATCCCATTGTAATGAATAAAGACAAGCTTTAACTATAAAGCCTTTAGTGAGTATAAGCTGTAGTATTTACATTTTGTTGGGATAAGTATGCTGTCTCAGATCGCTAGCTAAGGCCTTTGTGATTGTGTTTTCATTTAATAACTCTTCTGTCTTTGATAGCTTGTCTAATCTTCAGACTTGATTCATTAGATGGTGTAATTAATCAGTGTCTCTAAATGTCATTTCTATGGTTACTGCTAATGAACTGTAATAGTCCTATCAAACATGGCAGAAATACATACAAAGCACCGTTGATCAAAGCAATATAAAACAAAAAGTGTATTGTATTTACATGAAAATTATTAATGATCCTGAATTATAAAACACTTTGTGGAGATGAAATAAATTATTACAATCTTCATACATATATAATCTTTCAAACAAACACACAATACCGGCCTTTAGCGCATCATTACAATCTTGTACTGGTTGTTTCCTGATTAGAGTTGGGTACATTTTGGGCAATATTTTGTTGTAGGAAATGAATGTAAAAAATGTGCTTACGTAGATAGATTCATAATTATTGTTAAAAATATTTGGCCCGTAGACAGATTTTATACTGAAAGTAATTTTCATTTTTGCATGAAAAAATTATGTTTACTTCAAAAGAGGAAGAAAATCTGAAAAATGCTGTAACTATTATACATTTCCCATATATCCTCTTTCTGGTATATGAGCACTCTGCCAGATGGAACAATACTCCTACTCTCTACTTGAACATCACACCAGAGATTGTTATAGGGGCACAGAGTTTCAAGCTATGGGATGATTTAAACATACAGGCATTATCAACTAAATGATATTAAAATGTTTTTAATACAGTAAAAACTGAAGTTTAAATCCTCTACCTGTCAATCAGATTTTCTGATCCATGCACCATGCATGTAGTGTTATGTCATTCTACAGACCCATGAGCACAAACACATTTAAAATACATGGAGACTCCTGGTTCTGATTAGCAATTATTAGCAATCAATCTATGGACTTTTTTGAAAACCACAAGCTCTGGTGGGTAGGTCAATAAGGCAGATTAACAAGTAACAAATGCAATCTTCTGTACAAGTTATATGCAAAAATATGCAATTTTAACAATGTTTAAATGATGAATAACTTATTTTTCCTACATTTGTATATTATACTATATTGGAAAATCCACTAGTGGCATCTGAGGAATGGGCTTATTCAAATTACAAAGATTAACACTATTTATTTATTTTCTCCCATCACTGGTGGCAGACAACAGAACTAGACTGCTAAAACCATTCAGTCCAAGGTATAACCAACATCTGATAGACTGGTTCTCCCTTTCCAAGTCTCATATAGGTCTTATTTCTATTTCCATCCACCCTTTCATTATATCTTTACTTAGACCTCTCATCTGCCATGGACTCTATATTAACTGTGTTTACCCAAAAGTAAAATAATGGATTCACTTCTAAAAAGGAGGTGACATATTTGCCAATATTAATTGAAAAAGTTATGATTTAGCTAAAAATATTGAAAAAAAGAAGTGTTTAAATCTGCTTGTGTTGTAAAAGATCTGCTCTGTTTATACTATTACTTGATATATTTGAAACAGAAGTTACAGTATGTTTCCTTATGCTAGAAAGCAGAATAGTAGATCACTCATCCATACCCTTAATGATGAGCATAGATGACACATCCATCTGCAATTACTTAAATTAACATAATTTCTTATTTGTATTGACATTCAATCTGCTTCTTACTCCCAATTCACCCTATCTAACACAACAAAATAAATACTGTACAAATCAATTTCTCACTGAATTATTAAGAACAAATCAAACGTACCAAGCTTCAAGCTTGAATAACAATGCAAAACAATATCACATTTCTATATAATGTCTGGATCCAGATAGGATGCCTTTTGTTGTTTTGTGCAATGTGTTATTGTATTAGATCAGCATTGGGAATTGTAAATGCTGCTGGAAAGTGACACCCTTTAATAAAATCTATTTTCTACTCTTTATTTGTATTTCATTTCTTGGCTTCTTTCCCCTGTCTTCTTTAACTTCATAGTGTTTAACATACTGTACAAATTCTCACATTTACATTTATTTTTTGGAACACTTCTGCTTACTCCATTAGTTTTATCAGCAAAAAAATAAATACAAATAAGAATATAAAGCATAGTTGTCAATACTATATATTTATATATGTATTTTAATTACTACAAAACGTAATGACTGTTTTTAGAAAGTTAAAAACACAGCAGCCTTTAAACAGTTTATTAGTTTATGCAACTTTATGCAGTACTGTCCAGACTTCAAAAGAAATCCTTGGTTTACTACTCCCTTATATTGTAGGGGACATAGGTACTTTGTCCCTGGTGTACAGTAGGAGAGAAATCACAACCTGCATCAGCACACTGCAATCTCTTCCTTTCTTTCCGCAGCAGTTCCCCCTCACCTCCTGTCTCTCTGACGAGGTGAAGGAGAGGTAGTGGGAAGGGATAGAAAGATATTGCAGAGCTCTGATGCACATCATGATCTCTGTCCTCCTACTATACATCTGGGATAAGGGGATAAGGTATCTACATTGGGTAGGGCTGGTAGGCGCTATTGTAAATACTTTACCAAAGGAAATTTGCAACATGACCAGATAGATTTTCTCACAAATAGGGTAGTTTCAAAGTGATGGAGGTTACCAGAACTGCATGTAGTATCATTTTAACTAGAAAACGGGAGTGGAAAGAGTTAATTAGCAATAATGATAGATGAATGTTGTGAGCAGTCTAAAGGGGTAGTTTGAGTGTACTTGGAGATTAAATCAGAGATGTTGAATAGTGGGTGCCTTGTAAATTATAATCACAATGTTGAATTTCATTCTGTAGGGAATGGGAAGCCTATGGAGTGATTGGACAGAGAGATGCAGTGGATGAGGGGTAGCGAGTAAGGTGGATGAATCTTGTGGAGGGATTTATAATGTATTGAAGTGAGATTGATAGTTCATGGGAAAGACAGTAAAAACAAGTTACAATAGACAGGCGAGCCAATTTAAGTTAGTGTATTATCATTTTTGTACTGTCTTGTGTAAGAAAATAGTGACTTAAAATGTGCAGTATCCTTCAACAACAGAAGTTCTTAAAGTGCTAATGGGCTCCCTTCCAAAGACCCCTGCCCAAAACAGATCCCATCCCCAACTCCACTCCCACAATCAGTCCCACTTCACAATACCCCTTCCCAAAGCAGTTTCCCTCCCCAGAGCAGATACCCTCTTCAAGACCCATCCCCAAAGCCAATCCCCTCCCCAGAGCAGATCCCCTCTCAATGACCCCTCCCCAAAGCCAACCCCTCCAAGACACCCCTAAAAACAGATCCCCACCTCAAGACCCCTTTTTAAAATGGTTCCCCTTTGCCAAAACCCCTTCCCAAAGCAGATCCCCTCCCCAAAGCAGCATCCCTCCCCAATACCCCTTCCCAAAGATGCTCCCACTTCAAGAACCCTTCCCAAAATGCTCCAAACCTCAAGACACCGTTCCAAAGTATCTTCCAATCCCAAAGCAGCTCTGCACCCTTCATCTTCTTTCCTAGCTGATACTGCTGCCCCTGGCATCCAGGACCAATGTGGGTGTGCACAATCTCTAGCTTGTGACCTGCAGCCAAAGAGAAACGTTCCCCCAAGGCCCTACACTGCTTGAACCGATTGCATTGATAGTACCTCTGCACCTGATACTTCTGACTTTGGAATCTAACTGTTTATACCAATTAACTCCTTACTACTCTACCTGTTCACAACAATACTCTTCCCAATCGAAGACTATATGTGTATCAATGGCACAGGACATATTGACACATGGTTAATATTTCAGGCCACTGTCTGAAAGGCAGTTCTGCTGCCTAAAACTGAGCGTTCCATTTTTAATAGTACCTTGTGCATTAAAGCATGGAAATGGAAGTAAAAGCTGAATTGCTGGAGGTATTTCTGTGTGATAATAGATATGAACTCAATGTTACGGTATTGCAGAGACCAACAAACTGTACAAAATGTAGCAGCTCCTTCAAAATGTTCCCTTTAATGTTACTTTTGTATTATATATAATAACCTCTGGTTATTTGGAAGCTTTGTATTTTTTATGTCATGTACTACTATACATGTGCACTTGTCACAAACCTTCTACTCTATCTTTCTCCTGCACCCTCTGGAATGCACGCTCTATCTGCAATAAACTCACTTTCACTCACGACTTGTTTATTACCAACTCCCTCAATCTACTGGCTCTCACTGAAACCTGTCTCTCTTCCCCAGACACTGACCCCCCTGCAGCACTCTCTTATGCTGGTTTTCACCTCAGCCACACACCTAGACCTGGGAACAAACAAGGTGGTGGCGTGGGTGTATTGTTTTCCACTCGCTGTACATTTCACCTCTTACCCCCTGTCCCATCCCTCCAATTCTCATCTTTTGAAGTTCATACTATCTGCCTCTTCTCACCTGGCTCTCTACGTGTTGCTGTGCTCTATCGCACCCCCCAGGCACTCCCTCTCAATTTCCTGATCACTATTCTGCCTGGCTCCATCACTTTCTCTCCTCCAACGTTCCTTGACACTCCCATCTCCCCAGCAGCAGCCAAATTGCTTGCACTCACCTCCTCCTTTGGTCCCTACAGATTCTTCAACTCATCATGCTGGACATTCTCTAGACCTAATCTTCACCAATCTCAGCACAACCTCCAACCCAGTCACCCAACCCCTCCCTCTATCTGACCATCACTTCCTTACCTTTAACCTCACCACATCTTCCTCACACCACCCTTCTTCAACAACTGCCACAAAAACCCACAGAAACCTGCTAGCAATTGACCCTACACAGCTATCCACTGTTCTCCAACCCCTTCTCATTGCTAACCTTAACTGCCCTGACACTGCCACCTCACACTACAACTCTACTCTCTCTTCCACCCTTGACACCCTTGCCCCATAACCACACGCAGACGCCCTCACTCTCATCCACTACCATGGCACACTACACAAACACGATACATCCAGAGGTGCTCCCGCAATGCGGAACCATTATGGAGGAAATCACGCACTTATGCAGATTTCCCCCACTATAAATTTATGTTACGCTCCTATTCCTCTGCCCTCAACCTCACCAAACAACACTACTTCACATCACTAATATCAACCCTGTCCTCTAACCCCAAGCGTCTGTTTTCCACTTCCTCCCATCCCTTCCTCTCTTACAGCTGAAGACTTCGAAAACCATTTTATTCCTGAAATTCAAAATATCCGCAATGAACTCTCATCTCATAGTGGTTTACACACTCCACCCTCTCAACTAACCAACAACACCCAGTCTTCTCCCTTCTCCAATTTCACAGCCACTTTGAACTGCTTTGATCCGGCTACAGAGGACGAAGTCTCCAAACTGCTATCATCCACTCGCCTCACTAACTGTCCTCCGGATCCTATTCCATCTCAGCTCATCCCTCCCCTCTCTACCACACTAATCCCAGTTCTCACACATAATTTCAACCACTCCCTAAATACTGTCATGTTTCCATCTTCTCTAAAACATGCCATAATTATACCCACCCTCAAAAAAACCTCATCTGACTCTGACGTCGCATCTAACTTCCGCCCTATCTCTCTACTTCCCCTGGCTTCCAAACTGCTGGATCGGCTCGTCTATAACCGCCTTACAAGCTTTATTTCCTCTAACTCCCTACTTGACACCTTCTAATCCGGCCCCAACACTCCACTGAGACAGCTCTCACTAGTCACCAATGACCTGCTTACCGCCAAGTCAAAAGGTCACTTTTCAATTCCTCTTCTTCTAAATCTCTCTGCTGCCTTTGACACTGTCGACCATCCACTTCTAATCCATATCATCTTCTCCCCCGGTATTCGAGACACTGCTCTCTCGTGGTTCTCATCATACCTACAAAATTAATCACTCAGTGTCCTTCTCCGACACCTCTTTTTCTCCTCACCCCCTGTCTGTTGGCGTACCCCAAAGATCAGTCCTAGGCCCCCTCCTCTTGTCCATCTACACAGCCTCACTTGGTGCCCTAATAAACTCTTTTGGGCTTCATTATCATCTCTATGCAGATGACACCCAAATGTACCTCTCAGCACCAGATATATCCCCCTCTCTTCTAACACACGTCTCCAACTGCCTGTCTAGTATATCCTCTTTGAATGACCACTCACCATCTCAAACTCAACATGTCTAAGACTGAACTCCTAATCTTCCCTCTCTCTCCCACAGCGTCAATTCCTCACATCTCTCTCACTGTCAAGAATTACATCATCACCCCCACCTCACAAGCCGTTGTCTTGAAGTTCTATTGGATCCCACTCTGTCTTTCATCCCTCGCATACCATTACTAACTAAGGGCCCTATTAAATTCCAGCCTCGTAAATAAGAGGCTTCTACTTAAGCCCTACGTACTGCAAAGTTTCTCTAACTTACAATGCTATTAAATTAGCCCTGCTGCGAGCAACGTGTGAGCTACGCAGCAGGGCCGTACGTATCTACACTGCGTAAATGTACATGAGGAGTGACAGCCTGCGAGATGATATCGCAGGCTCCCACTCCTCATCAAGTGCTGCGGGGGTCCTAAAAGGGACCTCCGCGGCAGTCCCCCACATAAGCATTGCCGTGGGGGGTACTCCAAACCCCCCCCCCGGCACCTAAAATGAACCCCCCCTCAATGCGGGGGTCCCTGTCGGGACCCCCGAAGTGTCCTCACATGAACACCTTGCTGCAGGGGTCCATAGGAACCCCCGCAGCCCCCACACATTAACCCCTTGCAGCGGGGGTCCCCGATCGGCACTGATCAGGCCCCCGCTGCATTTAAAACTTTTAAATTCCCCGCCGCGGCTCCTTAAAGGGGCCGCGGCACACTATTACCCAATCCCGGCCGCGGCACTTAAAATTAACCCCCCTCTATGCTGGGGGTCCCCATCGGGACCCCCGAAGTGTCCCCACATAAACCCATTGCAGGGGGGGGTCCCCGATCTGCATAGATCAGGCCCCCCGCAGCATTTAAAACTTTTAAATTCCCCGCCGCGGCTCCTTAAAGGGACCGCGGCACACTATTAGCCAATCCCGGCCGCGGCACTTAAAATTAACCCCCCTCTATGCTGGGGGTCCCCATCGGGACCCCCGAAGTGTCCCCATATAAACCCCCTGCAGCGGGGGGGCCCCGATCGGCACCGATCGTGACCCTGCTGCAATTCAATTTTAAATTTCCCGCCTCGCGGGTCCTCAAAGGACCGTAAAGGTCCTGAAAGGACTCGCACTAAAAATAATAACCCCAGGCAACTATAATTACCCCATTAACTCATGATGGTCAATCCAGACCACCATAAGGCCTAAATTAACCCATTAACTCATGGTGGTCAATCCAGACCACCATAAGGCCTAAATTACCCCATTAACTCATGATGGTCAATCCAGACCACCATAAGACCTAAATTAACCCATTAACTCATGATGGTCAATCCAGACCACCATAAGGCCTAAATTAACCCATTAACTCATGATGGTCAATCCAGACCACCATAAGACCTAAATTAACCCATTAACTCATGATGGTCAATCCAGACCACCATAAGGCCTAAATTAACCCATTAACTCATGATGGTCAATCCAGACCACCATAAGGCCTAAATTAACCCATTAACTCATGATGGTCAATCCAGACCACCATAAGACCTAAATTAACCCATTAACTCATGATGGTCAATCCAGACCACCATAAGGCCTAAATTAACCCATTAACTCATGATGGTCAATCCAGACCACCATAAGACCTAAATTAACCCATTAACTCATGATGGTCAATCCAGACCACCATAAGACCTAAATTAACCCATTAACTCATGATGGTCAATACAGACCAGCATAAGGCTCTATTTAACCCCATCAGTCCCATAAGGGTATATTATTACCATTATGGGCCTGTTACAACCCAACATTAACCACATAAGTGCCATGATGGTCCTCAAGGAACATCATGACACTAACTACAAACACTACACTATAACCCCCAATAAACCATTTAATCTAAACTAACCCCCCTCTACACTAATCTATTAACACTTACACTACCTACCTACCCTACCTACCCCCTAATAAACCTCCCCAACACTCTAATTACAAAAAACAAAAAACCTACAGTACAAAAAACAAAAAAACCTACAGTACAGAAAACAAAAAAAAATTACAACCCCACCCCCCACTACAGAAAACAAAAAAATACATTACAACCCCACCCCCCACTACAGAAAATAAAAAAATTACACACCTGAAAAGGAAAGACAGATAAACACAATACAATAATACATATAATACATTACATACATTACATACAATACATGACATTACATATAATATATTAAATATAATATATTAAATATAATATATTACATATAATACATTACATACATTACATACAATACATGACATTACATATAATATATTAAATATAATATATTAAATATAATATATTACATATAATACATTACATACATTACATACAATACATGACATTACATATAATATATTAAATATAATATATTAAATATAATATATTACATATAATACATTACATACATTACATACAATACATGACATTACATATAATATATTAAATATAATATATTAAATATAATATATTACATATAATACATTACATACAATACATGACATTACATACATTACATATAATGTATTACATATAATATGTTACATATAATATATTACATATAATATATTACATATAGTCCTAATCAAATACCCCCTATCTATCTAACATACAATCTATTTAATTTAAAATAAATCCTAACTATATCAAATACATCCCCCTATCTATCTAATATACAAAAAATCCTAACTACATACACAGACCCTTATTCTAAACTAAAATAAAATAATTACAGTCCTAACTACATACACAGACCCTAATTCTAAGCTAAAATCAATAAATTAAGACCACTTACCTTTAAGATGTTGCTTCAGATCACTAACCTATGGGTCAAACAAAAAAAAAAATTAGTACAAAACATTAACATCAAATAAATAAACATTATATACATTCTACATATTCAACTCACCTTTACAGCATGTCCAGTCACTGTTAAGCTCTTCCGGCGCGGCCCTGTTAAAAAAAAAAAACACAATACATGAATACATGAATACAATATATAAACAATAAATAAAATACACAAATAAACATCTAAATATACATTTAACTTACCTCCCCGCGATGTCCCCGGCCTTCTCTCCTTCAGCCCCGGCTGGGCCGCGGAACCATCCGCGCTCTAAAAAAAAAAAAGAAAAAAAACTAACGGAGGTCTGCACTGGCAGACCTCCCCGACGCTACTGAACCTCCCGGAGTCGTTTCCGGGAGGAAATTGGCATTGGCGGCTTGTGATTGGCTGAAAAAGCTGTCAGCCAATCAAAAGTCGTCAATGTAGGAGCCAATCAGGATGCGCAGATGTCTTCTACCAATCACTCCGTGGGGGTGTATCCCATAGTGATTGGCTGAAGGCATCTGAGCGTTGTGATTGGTTCCCATAAAGATAGACAAGTGTTTTAGCCAATCAGGGTGGGATATTGGGGTGTATCCCATCCTGATTGGCTCACACATTGACGACTTTTGATTGGCTGAAATTGATAGACAGCTTTTTCAGCCAATCACAAGCCGCCAATGCCAATTTCCTCCCGGAAACGACTCCGGGAGGTTCAGTAGCGTCGGGGAGGTCTGCCAGTGCAGACCTCCGTTAGTTTTTTTTCTTTTTTTTTTTTAGAGCGCGGATGGTTCCGCGGCCCAGCCGGGGCTGAAGGAGAGAAGGCCGGGGACATCGCGGGGAGGTAAGTTAAATGTATATTTAGATGTTTATTTGTGTATTTTATTTATTGTTTATATATTGTATTCATGTATTCATGTATTGTGTTTTTTTTTTTTAACAGGGCCGCGCCGGAAGAGCTTAACAGTGACTGGACATGCTGTAAAGGTGAGTTGAATATGTAGAATGTATATAATGTTTATTTATTTGATGTTAATGTTTTGTACTAATTTTTTTTTTTGTTTGACCCATAGGTTAGTGATCTGAAGCAACATCTTAAAGGTAAGTGGTCTTAATTTATTGATTTTAGCTTAGAATTAGGGTCTGTGTATGTAGTTAGGACTGTAATTATTTTATTTTAGTTTAGAATAAGGGTCTGTGTATGTAGTTAGGATTTTTTGTATATTAGATAGATAGGGGGATGTATTTGATATAGTTAGGATTTATTTTAAATTAAATAGATTGTATGTTAGATAGATAGGGGGTATTTGATTAGGACTATATGTAATATATTATATGTAATATATTATATGTAACATATTATATGTAATACATTATATGTAATGTATGTAATGTCATGTATTGTATGTAATGTATTATATGTAATATATTATATTTAATATATTATATTTAATATATTATATGTAATGTCATGTATTGTATGTAATGTATGTAATGTATTATATGTAATATATTATATTTAATATATTATATTTAATATATTATATGTAATGTCATGTATTGTATGTAATGTATGTAATGTATTATATGTAATATATTATATTTAATATATTATATTTAATATATTATATGTAATGTCATGTATTGTATGTAATGTATGTAATGTATTATATGTATTTTTTTGTTTTCTGTAGTGGGGGGTGGGGTTGTAATTTTTTTTTGTTTTCTGTACTGTAGGTTTTTTTGTTTTTTGTACTGTAGGTTTTTTGTTTTTTGTAATTAGAGTGTTGGGGAGGTTTATTAGGGGGTAGGTAGTGTAGGTAGGTAGTGTAAGTGTTAATAGATTAGTGTAGAGGGGGGTTAGTTTAGATTAAATGGTTTATTGGGGGTTATAGTGTAGTGTTTGTAGTTAGTGTCATGATGTTCCTTGAGGACCATCATGGCACTTATGTGGTTAATGTTGGGTTGTAACAGGCCCATAATGGTAATAATATACCCTTATGGGACTGATGGGGTTAAATAGAGCCTTATGCTGGTCTGTATTGACCATCATGAGTTAATGGGTTAATTTAGGTCTTATGGTGGTCTGGATTGACCATCATGAGTTAATGGGTTAATTTAGGTCTTATGGTGGTCTGGATTGACCATCATGAGTTAATGGGGTAATTTAGGCCTTATGGTGGTCTGGATTGACCATCATGAGTTAATGGGTTAATTTAGGTCTTATGGTGGTCTGGATTGACCATCATGAGTTAATGGGTTAATTTAGGCCTTATGGTGGTCTGGATTGACCATCATGAGTTAATGGGTTAATTTAGGCCTTATGGTGGTCTGGATTGACCATCATGAGTTAATGGGTTAATTTAGGTCTTATGGTGGTCTGGATTGACCATCATGAGTTAATGGGTTAATTTAGGCCTTATGGTGGTCTGGATTGACCATCATGAGTTAATGGGTTAATTTAGGTCTTATGGTGGTCTGGATTGACCATCATGAGTTAATGGGGTAATTTAGGCCTTATGGTGGTCTGGATTGACCACCATGAGTTAATGGGTTAATTTAGGCCTTATGGTGGTCTGGATTGACCATCATGAGTTAATGGGGTAATTATAGTTGCCTGGGGTTATTATTTTTAGTGCGAGTCCTTTCAGGACCTTTACGGTCCTTTGAGGACCCGCGAGGCGGGAAATTTAAAATTGAATTGCAGCAGGGTCACGATCGGTGCCGATCGGGGCCCCCCGCTGCAGGGGGTTTATATGGGGACACTTCGGGGGTCCCGATGGGGACCCCCAGCATAGAGGGGGGTTAATTTTAAGTGCCGCGGCCGGGATTGGCTAATAGTGTGCCGCGGTCCCTTTAAGGAGCCGCGGCGGGGAATTTAAAAGTTTTAAATGCAGCGGGGGGCCTGATCTATGCAGATCGGGGACCCCCCCTGCAATGGGTTTATGTGGGGACACTTCGGGGGTCCCGATGGGGACCCCCAGCATAGAGGGGGGTTAATTTTAAGTGCCGCGGCCGGGATTGGCTAATAGTGTGCCGCGGTCCCTTTAAGGAGCCGCGGCGGGGAATTTAAAAGTTTTAAATGCAGCGGGGGGCCTGATCTATGCAGATCGGGGACCCCCCCTGCAATGGGTTTATGTGGGGACACTTCGGGGGTCCCGATGGGGACCCCCAGCATAGAGGGGGGTTAATTTTAAGTGCCGCGGCCGGGATTGGCTAATAGTGTGCCGCGGTCCCTTTAAGGAGCCGCGGCGGGGAATTTAAAAGTTTTAAATGCAGCGGGGGGCCTGATCTATGCAGATCGGGGACCCCCCCTGCAATGGGTTTATGTGGGGACACTTCGGGGGTCCCGATGGGGACCCCCAGCATAGAGGGGGGTTAATTTTAAGTGCCGCGGCCGGGATTGGCTAATAGTGTGCCGCGGTCCCTTTAAGGAGCCGCGGCGGGGAATTTAAAAGTTTTAAATGCAGCGGGGGGCCTGATCTATGCAGATCGGGGACCCCCCCTGCAATGGGTTTATGTGGGGACACTTCGGGGGTCCCGATGGGGACCCCCAGCATAGAGGGGGGTTAATTTTAAGTGCCGCGGCCGGGATTGGCTAATAGTGTGCCGCGGTCCCTTTAAGGAGCCGCGGCGGGGAATTTAAAAGTTTTAAATGCAGCGGGGGGCCTGATCTATGCAGATCGGGGACCCCCGCTGCAAGGGGTTAATGTGGGGGTGCTGCAGGGGTCCTGATAGAGACCCCTGCAGCATGGGGATGTGTATAGGGTGCAGGGGGGAGCCTCACGCTGCTGTCTCGGGCTGTTCCGAGGCAGCACGTAGAGGCTTTCGGATCCCTTGCGTGGACTTTTTGTCCACGTAGGGATTCTTACGATATGCGAGACTCGTGCATAGATTTAAGGCTACGTAGCTCTCTCGGAGCCTATTCTCGGCCATTTTCTCGCAGTCATATCGTAAAGCAGGCTGCGAGAGATTCGGTTCTCGCAAACAGCAGGAAAACTGCCTTTTGCGAGCACCGAGAGAACTACGAGGGAGAATTTAATAGGGCCCTAAATCTTGCTTCTTATTGGGCAACCCACCACGTGACTATCTCCACTTCAATCCATTATGAATGCCTCTGCTAGACTCATCTTCTGTACACAACGTTCAGTGTCGACATCACCTCTCTGTCAATCACTCCACTAGCTTCCCTTAGCCTCTAGAATAAAATTTAAAATCATGACCCTTACTTATAAAGCCCTCAACAATAGCGCTCACCCTTCCTATTATTCTTATTCTAATTATCTTTATTAATATCGCGCCAACATATTCGGTAGCGCTGTACAGGGGTTTAGTACATGGCAAAAAAACAAAACTTAACACCTTATAAAGAATGGAGGGCCCTGTTTTTGAGCTTATAATCAAATGTACATAGTGCTTGTTTCCAGGCATGGACAAACGATTGAAAACTCGCAAACTTATAATCTAAGGGTTTAGGTGTGATACAAGAGGGTGACAAATGCAAAATGGCAACGTGAATGCAATTTGTTTAGTCAATTGGAGGGGTCTGTGTGTTGTACTGTAGATTGTGGGTGTAAGTGTTATTAAGCTGTGGAGTGTGCAGTTGTAATTATAAAGGCTGAAGGTGATAAGATTTTTTAAACAGGTGTGTTTTTAGTAATTTTTTAAAGGTTTTGAGGCAGGAAGATAATCTAATGGAGCTAGGCAAGGAGTTCCAAATAGTAGGGGCAGCAGGAGAAAAGTCTTGAAGACGGGAGTGAGAGGAGGTAATGAGAGAGGAGGAAAGAAGAAGGTCGTTAGCAGAACGAAGGGGGCGGTTGGGAGAGTATTTTGAAACAAGAGCAGAGATATAAGGGGGTGCATTGTTGTTGAGGGCTTTATATGTTTGGGCCATGATTTTAAATTTGATTTGGGAAGCTATGGGAAGCCAGTGGAGTGATTGACAGAGAGGAGCTGCAGACACTGATCGTTTGGTATTGAAGATGAGTATAGCGGTGGCGTTCATTATGGATTGGAGGGGAGACAGACGAGAGATGGGTAGGCCAGCAAGGAGTGAATTGCAGTAGTCGAGTCGAGATATGATGAGAGAGTGTATTAGAATTTTAGCTGTGTCTTGTGAAAGATAATGACAAATTTTGGAGATGTTTTTTAGGTGAAACTGACAAGATTTTGTTATCGATTGGATGTGAGGAATAAAAGAGAGGGCGGGATCCAGTAGAACCCCAAGACAATGGGCCTGGAAGGTAGGAGTGATGATGGTGTTGTCAACAGTGAGAGATATTTGAGGAGTGGAAGCTGTAGTAGAGGGTGGAAAAATTAGGTGTTCAGTCTTAGCCATGTTGAGTTTGAGTTGACAGGTAAACATCCAGGAGGATATGACCTTACATCTCTGCTCTCATCTCCAAATACTCCTCCACCTGCCCTCTTCATTCTGCTAATGACCTTCTTCTTTCTACAACTCTTGTCACCTCCTCTCACTCTCACCTTCAGGACTTTTCTCATGCTGCCCCTATTCTCTGGAACTCCTTGCCTCACTCCACCAGATTATCCTCTTGCCTCAAAACATTCAATACCTCACTTAAAATGCATCTTTTTAAAGAAGCGTATCACCTTCCACCATAACACGCTCATCACCTCTCTCTTCCTCCTTTACCACTCATAATACCTTTAGGTTGTAAGTCTGTGAGTTTCAATCCCTCAATGTACTTTGGGAATGCACCATGGACATTGGATTCCAAGCTCAAAGACAGGGCTCTCAATGCTTTGCTATATGTTAGGTTGTATTTATGTTTATCTGAACTTAACTCATGTACAGCACTACGGAATATGTTGGAGCTTTATAAATAAACAATAATAATAATAATAATAATAATAATAATACTGTAACGTATGTTTATATTGTGGTAGGTGCTAAATCTTCTAATAAAAGCACTTGAGTAAGTATTCAACTAGGTCACTTTTATGCCACACCAGTTTCCTCTTGCATCTTGTCTCTTGGTGTGTTTAGTAATCCCCATATGTTTACTAATTCTAAGACTATAAGTTATAGAGAAAACAATATGGAGCACACAAGAAAACCTGTATAACTGTATATAACATGATTTCAATCTGAAAAAATATAGGTATATTTATTAATCATGCCTCCTAAAGACACACAAGCATATTAGATATCTGCCAGGCTCTGTCAAGCAAAATGCACTGCATGACAGCAGGATATCTGTATCCAAAGACATACTTGTCATCAGTACTTTTAATCTTACCAATGTTTCGCTTAGTGCAAGGCAAATGTTAACTAATATATGATACCAATTTTATTTGGTGTTTGGCTTGTAGAGACTTACTTTTATTATTTGTATTAGCAATATTACCATTTAGGTTTTATGCATGTATTACTACAATGTCATTTTTCTTGGGGTTCCCTGGTGGTCCAGTGGTTAGGAATCAGTGCTTTCACCACTGTGACCTGGGTTCGATTCCAGTCAGGAAACCAGGAGGTCACACCATCCTGAAGTCAAGTCAATACCAGGAGTGATTAATAAAAATATTTCAATTTTGTGTATTTTATGCTGTGTCATTTCATATGCAGTTGTAAATATTTTCACATTTCACTTCACATTATTTTCTATATATATTCTGTAAAATATATCTCACATGAGGACATTTTGCAATTATTGTTATTAAATTTCTAGATTATACTGTGTTGCAAAATTCATTCTCCCTGGATGTATATCATCATGGTGAATTTGTTTCTTAATTGTCACATCAATATTCAATTTTTTTGCAGCTCATCAAGTTGATTACTTTCTCAATAAAGCTATTTATCTGTCTGAGAATGCAATATTTATTATTATAGCTATGTCAAAAAGCAGAAAAATAGAAGTTTCGAATATAAATGCAAACATTATATTACAAAATCAGCCCAGTTTCAAATTATAACTCTCTGTTTATTATAAGATAAAATAGTGTAACAAAATATAATTGGCCACTATATATGTTCTTTGTACTAAGGGAATATTGGGGTAAATGATTAAATGCTTTATTCTTTACAATGACTTCTTGATGGATTCCATTATTTATTACCTGCACGATACTGTTGACAACCTAACATTAGCTGTAAGAACTTTTAGCAACATCGAAGTTCTAAAATATGAAAAATAATAAAGGCTGAAGTCAGGAAATAATGGAAATGAAATGAACCCATCAGTATACTTACATTTACTGAATGCTTTTTTATGATGTATAGTTTGTTGGATAGTTTGTTGCCTTGTTAGACAAAAAAAACATACGTTATTATTATTATGAATCAAATTAAAAAGGTATAATCAAATTCTAAGGTAAGGAGAATACAATACAACTAATTTGGTGCAATTCCTACTTCAAAGAGATTATAATCTAGAAGGATAGTGACAGATGCATGATGGCGATGGTCACAGCAAGAGGCTACTACAAATTAACATGGTTGTGTGTTATGCTGAAGGTTATATGTTAGCAATTTGGTAGAGTATACTGATTAGCAAGTGATAAGCTTCTGTAAACAGTTGCATTTCTAGTGTGATTTTTAAGGTTTTGAGGCAGGAAGATTGTTTGACAAGACGAGGCAAGGAATTCCACCAAGTAGTTTCAGAAAAGTCTTGAAGGTGATAAAAGAAGGTGATTAGCTGGATGAAGAGAGTGGCTTGTGGAGCATTTGGAGATGGGTACAGAGATATAAGAGGATACACTGTTGTTAAGGATTTTATATTTAAATTTTTATTTTGGGCGATAAAGGAAGTGAGTGGAGTGAGAGAGAGGAATAGAGAGGTGCTTCAGATACCAATCATTGAGAATGGTAGATGTAGTCTAGAGGAAGCATTCATTATGGATTTGAGTAGAGACTGATGGATGATAAGGAGGAAAGCAGGATGCATGACACAGTAACCAAAGGGGAGATATCATGAAGGAGTAGATTAACTGTGTCTTGTGTAAGATCTTGACTTATTTTGGAGATGGTCTTTAGTTGATTATTGAATGTATTTGATGAGTGAGAAAGAGGGCAATAGAACCACTGAGAGATGGAGAGTGATGATGGCACTGTCAACAGTGAGGGATATTTGAGGAGTGGGGCTATAGTAGAAGAGGAAATTAAGAGAACAGTCTTTGAAGTGTTGAGTTGATGGGCAGACATCCAGGAGGATATCCTTGATATGCAGTTAGCAGCATGTGCTATAAGAGAGAGGAATAGGTCTGGTGATGGGTTACGTTTGAGCATTGTCTGCATATAGATGATACTGAAATCCAAACAACTGTTATAAGGTGCCAAGGGAGGATGTATAGATAGCAAGAGAAGGGGGCCTGCGAAAAAATGTTGGGAACACTGCGATTGAGAGGGAGGGGGGCAAAAGAGGTGCCAGAGACAGAGATGCTAAATATTTGATATAATGGTGACCATTAGAGAGCTATGTCACAGATGCCAAGGGAGTGCAAAAGTTAAGGTGATTTCAATCACAGTGAATTTAGGAATCTCTCCATTATGAGAGACCAACTGAAGGAGTAAATGAAAGAACCTTTGCAGAGGTGTGTCAATGACGATAATGAAGTCTCCTAGAGTAAATTTACTAAAGGAGAGAAAATGAGGGAGCCAGGCAGAAAAATGATCATGAAATTAGGAGGTTTTTCCTGGAGGGCAATGGATCACAGCAACTCATAGAAAAAGGGTATGAGTGCAAACTATGAAAGATGAGAATTAGAGGGAGAGAACACATGGTATACTGTAAAACGCACAGTGAGAAGGCAGTCATATGCCTACTACACAACCCGTCTTGTTCCAAATCCTAGGTGTGTGAGAAAAGTGTAGGACACCTAAGGAGAGTGAAGAAGGAGGCAGTATCTGACTGAGCGAGACAAGTTTCTGTGATAGAAATTAAAGGAGTTAGAAATAAATCGGTTGTGAAATGGAAGGGAGTTTATTGTATATGGAAGGTGTGTTTTAAAGGGCACAGGAGAAGGGCAAAGAAGATGACTTGTGACAAGTGGTGGATATTAGGTTATGGGTGTTTTCGGTGTTTGTTGCCCTGTGGGTTGTGCGTGGCTGTCAGCAGGTGGGAATGATTGAGGGGCCTGGATTAGAGGAGATGTATCTGCAAGCTGAAGAATGGGTAAGAGGAAATGAGAATAGGGCTTGCAGAATCCATCTACTATTTTTTATAACTAAAAAGTGATATGTATCAAAAGCTTAGGTAGTGTTGCTACTGAACCTTTTATAATTTCTTCTTCAATTTTAGTTGTACAGTTGTTGAAAATGAATGTAAGTGTATGCTGGTAAAAATAAGGAATGGAAGAGAATAAAATAAATACATTTATTTAATTTACTTATAAAATGTGAAAAAAAAACTATAGCTTAATATATATTTATTTTGTATCATGTAGAAACTGATATACAAAAGCTTTCTATATTTTCCTATTTGCATTTTCTTTCATATTTGCTACTGTAAACTATTAAATATCAGTTTTAAGCTTGTAAGAATTGCATTCAATAAATATGTAATTTTGAAACGGTGGAATCAATCAGAAATGTGCAAAAATATGACATTTTTTAGATTTGCCTGTTGAAACAATATAAAGGGCCAATATATTATGTGTGACCCCTGAAGGTGTTTTGTCTGTAGGTCAGTGGCTGTCTATGAAAAAACTAAATATGTACTCCTGAATTACATAGAGACCTCCTAAATTAGCTGGCATATTTTATATAATAAACAAAAATAAGGAACTACTTGGAATAATGGGAAGGGCTATGATTGATATACTGTTTAAACAAATACATTTTTGAGCAAGTGCTAATTCTCTAATCTAATATATGTATATATAATGATGAAAGGTAAAAAAAGAGAAATTATGTCACTAACTAAAAGCCACTATACAAAAAATAAATCATAATCCTTCCTAAAAAGCACACTGATCATTAACAAAAACTTAACAGTAATAGTTTCACTAGAAGTCCCATTATTCATACCCATGCTTCAACAATTGCTAATATTGATTGATTTAAAGTGAGATAACCCTTGTTTGGGGGTCAAAACATAAACATTGTATATACTATACGAACAAAATGTTAAAGGTACACTGTACCCCCAAATTGTCTGTCACACATTTAAAAGATCATATTTCATATTTCATCTATTACCAACATTTTTTTCTCCATGAAAAATGTATGATATGAAGTAAAAATAGCAAATAATAAAAGAACATAGAAAAAAATGAAAGGCAACATGTCTGATCAATCTGAGGATGACTAGTGACCTCAAACTATATAGAAGCTGGTGTCCCAGTAAGTTCTTATTAGTTAGTTACAAAAAAAGGAAAAATAATAAAATTATTTAAAATGTAGTATTATCATAGGTAACTAATTTCTTATATAAAATGAACCTTACGAAATTGTGATCTTTTAAATTAATGATACACTTCTACATTTACATTACAAACACGTACCTATGGAAAATGCTAGTATTTAGCTTTAATAACAGATATACAGTATAAAAGGAAACAGGCACATTCCATTGCTTTATTATTAGGCGTTGACAGTCATATTGTTAATGCGTCTCTGTTGCAGTGCAGCCTAGTTGTTCTCACATATAGTTATATGAAAGTATGCTCAGTGACATCTTCATAAACATCTTGTTCTTACACGTCTAATAGTACCCTCATCAGAATGTGCAATTTCATTTTAACCTATTTTTAACTGATTAGCACAATTTGTAAGTGTCATATTTCCTCTAAATTAACGTATGTTATGTATTTTGTGTTGTCTCATATTTTTACTTATGTGTTTCAAATTTTATATAAGCTTTTGCGAACATTTAAAAAACATACTGCACAAGTATATTTATTTGATGGATTATGAAAATTTATTTTATTTTATTACAAATATTATTATGTATCTAGCACTGTTTTAGAGGAAATGGAATATGTGTTGAAACACTGCAATTTTATTTTTAAGGAGCTTATTTCAATGCTTTGTTCTTTCTTTGCAAATTAAATAGTGTGATTGATTCCTGTATCTCTTGTGAGATAAAACATAAATACTTTACAGAGTACACATAAATGCTTAAAAATAGTACATATAACATAATTGTGTTATACTACTAAATTACAATGTAAATGGCCTGACAGTGTAATGACTAAAGTATTATTATTCTATTTTGTGTGCTAGGCCAAGGCCATTCCAGTCCTTATCCCCACAACATACAGGATAAAAACAGCATTTTTCTCCCTTTTTATATATATAATTCTGGGGCTATGGGTTGCTCTAAGCTGGCTAGTGTGCCTTTTTTGCAACTAGAAATATTATTTATAATGCTTACAATTTACATAAAGAGGTATTTAGTTGGGGTTTGATCTGTGGTTTTAATAGTTGAAAACAATGGTAAGAAAGATGTCCATCCTGCCTGTAACATATTTTTACAAAATTTTAAAATATGTATTTTAAGTGTCCTTTTAAGAACATATGCTATGCCATAAACAATATCTGTCTTACCAATCTGCTGCCAATGAAATAAGACAAAATGAAAAATGAATACAACACCATAAAATTCAAATATAATTGGTTCATTTTAATTTTCATATACGGTAAATAACTTGTAGGTAGTGGTTCACACCAAGACAATTTAGCCATAACACCAAGTGATGAAAAAGCAGGAACATACTGTAAGCCTTGAAGAGTGAATCTGCTACTGGCAAGTGCAATGCATCTAGCTAAGCTTTCAAATCTAATTAGCTCACTCAGTGGAGGAGAATGAGCTTCACAGCATCAGTTGGATGAAAAAATAAAACACTGTTTTATTACTCCTGTTCTTACAATGGTCACCCTAAAATCCTATCAGCATGATAATTGTTAAACATTCAAGAAGCATTTAGTTGCAAATAAATTCCAAAATGATCAGTATCAAGAAAATTAGGCAACAAAAAGCTACTTCTAATATGCAACTAAGGACAAAGAATTCCCAAACTCCGCAAAGGACAAATGAAATCTCATATTTTTAAGATCCATGGGTTATATAGTACATCTGGAAACATATTTCCCCTTCACACAACTTGTGCAAATGATGCACAAACTCCATTAACTAACATCCCTTAGATTGTAAGTCTGTGAATTTCTATCCTAAGTACTTTGGGAATTCACCATGGACATTGAATTCCTAGCTCAAAGACAGGGCCATCTTTCCTTTGCTAAATGTTAATCTGTATTTATCATTGTCAGAACCTAATTTATGTACAGCGCTATGGAATATGTTTTCGCATTATAAATAAACTATAATAATAATTTGCCATATGATACCTATGAAACAATATCAAAGAAAATAATTTTATCGGCTGAGGTGGGCAACCCTAATTATAAGTTTGTTATCCTCATTCTGTAAAATCATGTTTAGTTTACTTTAGAGAACTAGTTCACTAACATTCTTTCAATTGAACCACATGAAAGTTGACCAGGACCTTGGTGGACCATATAATTAACGCTGACGGATATTTTTGCTAGATTCTTAATCATTTTTATCCATTGTGCACCACTGGAATTTAACATTTGCATTTTTAAAGCAGATAATCTATACACTACAATTTTCTTGACTTTTTTTGCAGCCTCATTTCTATTATGGAAAACCTGACTAAAGCTCAAGGATCACTGGTAAAACCATAGTTTCATTTTGTAATTCAGTCTGGCACTCAAATTGTCCATTTATGATGCACAGGATAACTTTGAATCAAATTAGAGTGCATTATCAAAATATATTAATAATATCTTACTGATCTTAGATATTGATATACGATTACAACACATCAGAGGCAAGGTTGGATTATTGCCCATTTTAAGCCAATAATTATATTTTGATTTTCACTTCAGTAAAGTCCCCTGGCAATGGCAATATTTTAGGAGAAAGGGGGCAATAAATCCCTAAATACCGCATTGTCAAAAAGGTCAATTATCATAGAACGTTGATTCCTGTACCACCAAAGACAATTATCTCAATACGGCAAGTCAAATTTAGCAACTACTTCATGATATCACATCAACCAAAATCCTTGCATATTGTTTTCTGTAGATACTTTTTACTCTTTAAAGAAAATCACAAATGGGACATACTAGTAACCAGGAGCAACTAATGAATCTAGACATTTTGTTATCTTCCAAAATATTCTGCCATATTGTTTGCTGAAGGGTTTCTGAATGAATACATTACCAAGCGGTGGTTAAGTCTCTTATCTCTCTGAAATAGGACGTTTGCATATTTTTACTAATAATGTATAATAGTTTAGGGTTAGATATTTTAATCCTATTCATTATGTGCATAGAATATGCAACTAATATAGTATCAGAAAGCGTTGGCGATGAAGTTTATAAAATGGTATCTCTTGCAATTATTTGCACTGTATTTTATTAAACTCTGAATAAAACATACTTTTTTAAATCACAGAATGGTATTTTTTTTAAACTGTTAGATCTGCAGAAAAAAAAACAACTTGCAATCACAACAACACAAGTATATATCCAAGCATCCATTTGTCATGTTTTTATTTCCAGTTTCTAATTAAATCTCTGGTTATTTGCATTTGTTTGTAATTGACAATATCATAGGGTCAAAGGTATCTAAAGCTGTAGAGTGAGATAAAGCACCTTCCTACACCACGGGGCTGCATAAAAGAGACCCATTCATTAATGCGCTCTTATTAAAAGCATCTTCTCTTGTGTTTTGTTTTAGGTTAGAAATTAGCTCAATTCAATCACTTCAAGAAAAATATGTATATTGCACTGTACACCATACATTCATACTGATTGGATGTAAAAAATATCTCATTCTAATGCAATTTGGCCAATTAAATAGGGCTCTATATAAGCACAGAGCATAATTTTTTATAGAAGTTTTTAATTAGTGAAGACCTTGCTTTTGGATAGAAGTTTTCCAATATGCTCTATGCTTATATAGAGCCCTTTTCAATTGGCTGAATCGCAATTAAATAGGGCTGTTAGTTTGCTATTTTAGGAAATACTCATTATTCTTTAATTGCAATAAATCAACTAATTTAGAATAAAATTGTGTGTTCACAATATTTTAAAAATTCGGACCTGTTAACTTCAATTTTATAGATGTGCAATGTTCATTTTTTTTTTAACATTAATGCAAAATTTACAATTTATTTTTGAAGAATACACTGGCTGTTTTTATAAGGTAAATAATTTGTCTTTGCGCCTCATTCTATTAAGGGTCATAAATGGCCGCAAAACTGTGATTCCTTGTGGCCAGCTTACGGCCCTGCTGCTATTCAAATGGACGGCGCCGCAAGGAGGTCACCCTTAAAGCCGATCACAAACTATGCAATCGGTCGCAAGCATTTCCCGTGCGCCCGTAAATCGTGTTTCAAGGCTGCAAAGTCGGAAAACTCTAAGTGCAAATATAAATTCAAGACAGCACTGTAGAGCACTGTAAATGAGGGACACGAGGATTAATAGCAACACCCTCTCAAGCTTGTACATCACACAAATCCAAATATTTAATTTTAGGTTTATTTTTCGTCCCAAGTCAATGACCTTGAAGCCAGTAAATCGTTGTTAAAACCCGTACAGGTTCGGAGGTTGAAGGCCGCAAACTCAAAGCATTGTAAAAGCAAATATATATTTAATCCAGCACTGTAAATCACTGTAAATGACGGGAACACAATGAGGAGAAGGATTAATAGCAAAACATTCTCAAGCTTGCACATCGCCAAATTATAATCTTTTAATCTTTTAATCAATTTCTTGCATATATATATAAAAAAGCTAATTTCAGTATTTGCTTTAATTTTATTCTGGAAAGTTTTTCCAAAAACAAATGACCATATATATTTTGGAAAATGATAATAAAGTATATGGTTATAATAAAAATTAATATGTTTCATTCTTTTTGTTAATCTGGTTTATGGTTGGTAATTTACATTGATCGTATTTGCATACCTAAATTAACTAAGTCCTCTGAGGTAATCATCATACACTATCTAATGATAGCAGCATAGAATGTAAGTCAGCAGAGGATGATCAGACAAAAGAATTTCTTGTGAAAGATCCCCCACACAAAGAAAAACTAACATGTTTTAAAACTTTAAGTATTACTAAGAGCATAATATGAGAGCTGAACCATAAAGAAGACTGAGAATTGATGCCATTGAATTATGGTGGTGGCAATACTGCTGAGGGTCACTTGAGGCCTTATTCAGTTGCAAGCCCGCAGTAACTTTCCTTACGGGCCGTAAATCTACAGGCCGAAAGCCTAATACATAAACCATGCAATAGTAAGAAGCATTTCAGGGCATGATCAATTATGCAAGCCCGTAAGTACCGATTTAGAAACAGCCAATAGTTAATGAGACCGTCATGATGACATCAGTAAATCATGGACGCAAAACGTCAATCAATTAGCATTTAGAAGTCCGATATGCAGACTGGCAATCAGGCAATGTATAAAATAATACAAATGAATGAAGGAAATGTTCTAGTCCATGTGGGTGGCCTGATATGTAATTTTTTATTGCATATATGCAAGCTTGAGACTGTTATGCAATTAATTCTAATGTCTTTCATCGCTTTCCCCGTCTTTTACAGTGCAGTATTGTATTGTTTAACCCCATTGCAAGTCCTATCTGGTACCCGTAGGATTTTCTTTTACAGGTGTGAATACATTTGTGTGCTTGAGGAATTGTGGCAATTGAATAGCAATTTGCAACTGTAACATTTACGGGCTTGAAAAATCGATGTCTTAGATGGGTTGAAGTTACGATTTTAACAACTGCAGGGATTTTCAGCCCTGTAACCCGCAAATCGTTTGAGGGTAGCTAAAAGACGCCAATTGAATAGCAAATTAGTTTACAGACTCCATTAAAGGCTTCAGTAACCAACAACTGTTCAATTGAATAGGGGTCTTGGATTGCAAGAAGAACAAATAAATCAGTACTTCAGAAAATCAAGACAAACTGTTCACTGGAAGGCATGATCATGATGCTAAAACTCACAGAGAAAACTCTGATGCCAGGAAAGATTGAATGCACACGAAGAAGGGGACAGCAGAGGAGGATATGGCTAGATGAAGTAATTGAAGCAATGAACATTAACTTGAGGGAGCTCAGAGGAGCATTGATTTACAAATGTACCTGGCGTGCATCGGTCCATAAGGTCATAGAGAGTCAGACACGACTGAATGACTAAAAACAACAACAAATTATTCAGGAAAAAAGTCATACAGCTGGTTTATAATTAGAGAAACATAAATACATTTTGATGCCCCTGCAGGACCCTGGATGCACTGGTGGAAGTTGTGTGTGTTAGATGGGTGTTTACATTTCTGGAGAGCTATAGTTGCACTATATGATGTAAAATGTCTGCTTTTGGGCCAGTGAGGGGGGAAATTGTGGTGTCAAAAGTTTGGCACATACTTGACAAGCAAGTGTCTTTTTTCTTCTTTAATTAGCAGAGGCAGAAATATTATAAAAGCATTTTCAATAAAAAAAAAAATCCCAACCCGTACTTCTAAGAAATGCACAGATAATAAAAAAAAAACCATTACAAATAAAAATGATATCAGTGGAATTGCAAATACAAATTCCAGATACTGTGTGTCCCTGTTTTTCCACTGCTGTGTTTGATTCTAGTCATTATTTCTACTTATTTTTAGGTATAATAATGTGCAGCTTCAACTAAACAGGGATAAGAAGTGTCTTTTCCTGTTTCTTCTGTTCTCTTCAGGAAATCGTGCCCTGGTGATGTTGTCTCACACTTCACTAGAGTACAAAGATATAAACACAGACAAAAGCATTCTAACATAAGGCTTGATGCTCTTAGGACCGGAATTGACATAGTTCTCTGCTTGATAACATTTAGTAACCTTTGAAAATAATTTTTCAAAACCTACATATTGAAAAATAATTGTGAGATAGTCTATAATGTTTCCTGCTTTGTCCATTGTGACTTATAAAATTAAACAATAGTAATGTACAATCATTACCCACATGAAATGTCATGGTAAATGTTAAAACACTATTGAAATAATGCATGTCATACAAAAGAAATGTTCTGGGATATGAAATACATTGACCGAACAGTTTATTGTTCTTTGCAGAATATGACTCTCATCTTCTCATATCACTGGTATAATAATTAATGTATTGCCTGAGGCAGCACATTGTATCCAACTCTTTATACAACAGAGTAGTGCATGGGTACTATAGGAGTCAGGCATGCTCAGCTCTGTCTCTCCATGCAGGCACCATATTAGCTGGCAAAGTTGTTGGCAATATGCCAATTATAACATATAACAACAACAATGTGCCTGGTCAGTTTTACTACATGTTAATAAAATCTATCTAATATTAACACAGTACACTATTCTATTAACCCCTATGAGCTTGGGTATCCACCAGAACCCCCTTCAACACACAGAGGGGGCCATAAGCCCCCCCCCCCTGTCCACCTCTTGTGCTTTTGGGTAAGGCCACATTAACCATATTCGGATCCCTTAAGGGCCTTTAAGTATAGCCATGGGGTCCTTATGGACTTCCTTGGCACCTAACATAAACCTACAGACAGCCATGGTATACTATATCATATACTATACTATATACTAGTATACTATTGCCATGGAGGTTCATTTGGACCCCATGGTACCTAAATCTAGACCCCTACCATGGGGGTCTCTATGGGCCCCCTGACAGCTTAAATACTGCTATACAAATTTGCATGGACCCAAGTAGACCTTATCACCCCATGATTGGCTCAAATATGTGTCCATCATATTTCAGCCAATTAGAATCAAGTATTTGAATTGTTATCTCCCAATTTCTGATTCATTTAAAGATTAACCAATCAGAATGCAGGGATTTAAATCTATGAATTCTGATTGGTTAGCCTTTGACCAATAAGATGGCTTTATTTTCCCCTATTCTGATTGGTTGAAATGACAACCTTCTGTTATTGGCTATTAAAACAAATTACAATCTCTTCTATGATTGGCTGCTAATAGATTAGATTACCATTGAGGACCATAGGGACCCCCATGATACAAAGTTGATGTTAGGTATAAGGAGACTCATGGTTAAAGATTATGTTACCATGGGGAACTGTAGGGACTTCCATTGTAACAGGTTTATGTCCACAAGGACCTCCATGAATATACTTAGAGACCTCATAGGGATCTAAAACATTTTACTAATATTATCATTGCTGGTTTAAACCCTACTGTAGCAGTATATTTTATATTTAAATAAAATCCCTCATGCAGGCCCAGACAAACATATATACACATATGTCTATATGTGTATATATGTTTTCAAAATATATGTTGTGTTGATTCCCCCTATATGCATTTACCTGCTGATGTCAGATGCTGCCTCCACTCTTTCTGCATTGCTGTTTATGTTCAAACTGAGGGTTTCATCTCATATCAGTGTTTTTGTGTTCCTTGTGCCTTATCCATCTTCTGTCATTTAGGGATTATTTCAACTACCTTTCCTCAGTATAGATGTATACTTTTGGTGGATACAAACATGTGAGGGGTGTACTCACTATTGTGAGATACTGTATATATATATATATATATATATATATATATATATATTTATATATATTTATATATATATATATATATATATATTGTGACAAAGTCTAGCAAGGATTTTATGTGAAACTGGGCAGAGCTGCATATGCAGCTTAGAGCAGAAAGGGTTAATTGAGCTATAGCTCAATCAAGCTATTGCACCTGAACTGAACCAAGGGGGCTTTTAAAGACTTACAGCTAGAATGAAGAGTGTGTTGTTTTTTTTTTGATTGTGAAACATGGAACTGCTAAAAGAGAGAAAGAGAGACAAAGTGTTTGTTTTCTAGAAGCAGTTTTGCTGTAGGGATTTCTGCATCAGCATTTGGAGAGGAACTCTGGTAAAAGCAGTTTTGCTGCAGGGATTGCTGCATCTGCATTTGGGGTACAGCTGAGACAAACTGCCTGGAGACTGTTTGTATTGAAATGGTGCCCTTACCCCGGGGAGAAGTCGGTTGTATATAAAGAATACCACACTAAATAAAAGGTGTGTTAAGGGTCCCTGAGGGGGGGGGGGGAAGAAGGGAGGACCAGTGCCCCAGCCATCTAATGGGGAGGAAATATACTTTATGTGATCTGAGAAAAAAGAACTGAAAAACAAAGTATTGTTTAAAGTGTCCTGTACTAATCAAAGTAGACTGTATAAAGATAACTGTCTTTATCTTTACCTGTGAGGCAAGATACGACAACCCGGCAAGTCAGGAGGTTCATGCAGTATAGTCAGTTTGTATATACAGATTTTTTGTTTTGTATTTTGAAATCAGCAATTTTCCTTACATTTTTAAGTTTCATATAAATTAGTCAAGCTTATTTAAGTACTTTTAGGAAGCATGTAAACTACCTGCATATTTTTTGTTTTTCTTGTTGCATTTTCATCAGTGACTTCAGCAGACATAAGTCCAAACCTAAATGTTTAAAGTAATAATTAATACAATGGGTGGAGCTAGACACTTCTCCTACCTTGTCTGCTACAAAGTGTTGCTTACATACAGTATATAAGATTTACGCATTTTAGTTATATATGCAATTTAACTTTTTGTTAAAAAATACTGTCAGTGTCTTTTTAAGGAGCTTGTCTCATCAATAATACAAATCATGATCAACTTGTCCTCTAATAAGCGGAGCTCAATTTAAACTAATGTGATGTATGGAATATATTAGGTAACATTAATAAATTACCCAATTACAGACTGCTGGACTGAATTATTGTCATGTAAAATGCTTCTGAAAATGTCTTACAATTAATTTAAGTGGAAATCTACATTTAATTATGACTAATGATTTTATGTCTGATGGTGTTGCTTGAGTCACTAATCCTCACAGGTTCTTTTTGCGCCCAAATCAAACTATCTTTATATTTTGACTCAAAAAGAAAAGACTAGATAAACACTTTTTGTTAACATATTTAGATCATTGTAACTAGATGCGTTACCGATAATTTAATGCTATAAGGCTGAAAAAATAAACAGCAACAGCAATAGCAAAAACATATATTTTACTTGATTCACATGATAATAAGACAATCTTAGTGATTATGCTGGGGTCATTAGTGAATGTAACCCTCTGTTTCTTCTACATAAAGTTGAATGAATAAGCTGATATGCTTAGATCAGCGGTTCCCAAACCTCTCTTCAAGACCCACCTTACAGGCCAAGATTTCGCACTGTTTTATTGCAGATGAGGCAATTAGAGTCTGTTGAATGCTAACTGCTCCTCCTGCTAACTGCACCTCCTGTTTCACACAGTGTAAAACCGAAATCATGGCCTGTTTGGTGGGTCTTGAGAAGAGGTTTGGAAACCGCTGGCTTAGAGCATAAAGATTTTTAGGCGATGACACTCTTTTTTTGAAAACTAAATCTGTATCTTAGAAGAGAACATTAGAATGTGGTTATAGTGACATAGATCACATCTTCTAATGCACACAGCAATGCCTGCAGCTTCCTATAGGTTCACGTGTTGAGGATCCTGAACCAATAGCTTACCACACGGTTGCACAAACCAATAGGAAGCAAATCACTATGATGTTTGCATTAGGAGAAGCAATAAGGATGTTCACAGTTTCCTGCCCATTCACCTCACACAGTGACACCTTCTGACATAAAATTGTGAAAGATGTACACTGAAAGATAAAATAAAGGTGAAAAATTAAAAATGCATATATGTGAATGTCCAAACCAAAAAGTCCAGAAAACATTCAGTGAATGAAAATCTGGTTCCAAAACAGACTAAATCTTCAGGTGAAGAAAAGGAGCTCAGTTTTCTTCACCTGAAATGAGAGAGAGACTGGCACTGACTATATGTAAAGCAAATAGAAGACAAAAAGATTGAAAGGAGCACAGGAAGGAGGCAGAAAGACCACATGTCACACTCCTATATGCAAGCAAAAATACATTAAAATGTATTAAAACGTAGTAATAATTAAATTATTGGGTTTATAAGGCTTACATTATGCTACATGTAATGTAATTTTTTTTTTTTGCTTTACCTGTATGGTGTCACTTTGATGCTTTTTTAATTTGTGATTTAACTCCTTGTACTATCTGCTGACCTACAGCTTAGAATATATACCAGAATATACTCTGTCTTGTGGTCAGCACTGCTTCAAGGCTAGGGTCTCTAGTAAATGTAGTGATAAATAACTTTAAAAAAAGCAAAATTACTTTTCACAATCCTCTCTGGTGATGAAATAATAATGAGTAAAAATAATAACATTGTTAGACAAACTGTCTACGAAGTTTCTTTTTTTATTTACCACCACCATTCAATCCATGTCAGCATTCTCAGCAGCTTCTTGTTATTGCACTCATATGTTGCAATTTAAAGGTAAAGCCTTTTGTTGTCTTAGCAGGTCATATACAAACTGTCACTGAGAGTCTTTCATATATCTCTCAGGGGTAAAGTGATTTGCAGAGACAAAACACATCAATGGAAAATGCTCTCTAAACGTATGCACAGTCCTCTGTTTTTAGACATTTTTACATGGATGTGAAAGCTTTGTTTTGACATTACAGAGAACATGTTGGCATAATTCCCACATTGACTGTCAAACACATTTACACTTCAAACTAACTAAGCAAAAAATGGGCTTACAATCACAGGGAAAAAGCCAACATATGGATTGTTTGATGCCTGATACATCTCACTATTTTCTTTCAGCTTCCGTTTTCTGTGATAGCAGAAAAGCAGAGCCGAGACTTCATAATCTATCCTTAGTTTGCTTCATTATTACAATAATTGTATATTACACCCACTTGGTTTTCCTCAATGCATAGAAAGTTATTATTTTGCCCTACCTATTTCATGTCATATGCCACATTTGTTTTGTATGTTTAAAATAACATTTGATCGAATAAAACCATTGTTTGAATGTCTCAGATGCTCAGATTAACAGTATCCGATAATAACAAATTTGATAAGAGAAAAAAATTGTATCTATTTATAAAATAATACCTATATATTGAAAGAAACTAAGCTATAATTGTTTATTAGATTATGTTATTTGTATTAATTTAATCTATATTATGTGATATATATATCGTATCTAGTGCGCCATCAATGCGCACTGCAAATTTGGAACCCATGAATCAAGAAAATGTTTTTGCTGGTGAATGAAATGCACATTTGTCATTTGTGCAAGAAGTACCAAACAGTGTGCTACTGCTGGGGCTCTCTGTGTGCTGGGCTCTGCGTGACAGTGTGCGGGGGGCTCTTTGTGTGCTGGGCTCTGCATGATAGTGTGCGTGGGGCTCTCTGTGTGCTGGGCTCTGCGTGACAGTGTGCGCGGGGCTCTCTGTGTGCTGGGCACTGCGTGACAGTGTGCAGGGGCTCTCTGTGTGCTGGGCACTGCGTGACAGTGTGCTCGGGGCTCTCTGTGTGCTGGGCTCTGCGTGACAGTGTGCTCGGGGCTCTCTGTGTGCTGGGCACTGCGTGACAGTGTGCGGGGGCCTCTCTGTGTGTTGGGCACTGCGTGACAGTGTGCGGGGGGCTCTCTGTGTGCTGGGCACTGCATGACAATGTGCGTGGGGATCTCTGTGTGCTGGGCTCTGCATGACAGTGTGCGCGGAGCTCTCTGTGTGCTGGGCTCTGCGTGACAGTGTGCGGGGGGCTCTCTGTGTGCTGGGCTCTGCGTAATAGTGTGCAGGGGGCTCTCTGTGTGCTGGGCTCTGCATGACAGTGTGCGCGGGGATCTCTGTGTGCTGGGCTCTGCATGACAGTGTGCGCAGGGCTCTCTGTGTGCTGAGCTCTGCGTGACAGTGTGCGGGGGGCTCTCTGTGTGCTGGGCTCTGCGTGACAGTGTGCGGGGGGCTCTCTGTGTGCTGGGCTCTGCATGACAGTGTGCGCGGGGCTCTCTGTGTGCTGGGCTCTGCGTGACAGTGTGCGGGGGGCTCTCTGTGTGCTGGGCTCTGCATGACAGTGTGCGTGGGGCTCTCTGTGTGCTGGGCTCTGGGTGACAGTGTGCGGGGGGCTCCCTGTGTGCTGGGCTCTGCGTAACAGTGTGCGCGGGGCTCTCTGTGTAAAGAGACATGGAGTACACTTAATTGGGACACGATGTTTCGCGAAAAAGTTGTGCATTAGATTTGAGTAAATACTGTAAGTCTTTGTTAATGGGACACTGAAGCCACCCTATGTGCTCTGCACCATCTGATGGAGGGTATAAAAGCATTTTGAAAAATGCCTGGCTTTCTAAAATTGCTGCTAAAGTCATAAAGTATTGAGTTTTTGAAGATTGTAGTTTATGTTGATTATAACCTGTCCTTGCACTCTCACAATACATAATTAACAGCATTGGCTTAAGGTACTAAATGGTGCACAAGCTGTGGAAGGGACTGTTACTTTTAAATATTTGCTGTAGATTACACATATTGTTCTGTTCCACCTATTAGAAAATATGCTCAGTAACGGGCAACCTATTTCACATGAAGGCTGACAAATGTGGCCCCTGAGTCCTTAAGATGGCTGCACAAAGTGTTTAAGCCTTTTTCTTTTACGAATAGCAAAATGGTAGAATCACTGTGATAATAGATGTATATATGATAATAAACTTTTGTGAAGCAACAACATGTACAATAACATGTATTGTTGAACAGAACATAGTCTATACAGATAGTAAATCCTACTAAAATCTTATTTATTTTCTTTATTTTAAACAGTAAAGGAGTGATATGTTATAATGCTTTTAAAAAAGGTGACATTTACTGCTTGAACCTTATTATTACTGTAGTTTCACGGGTAGCGTTTCACGTGCCCTACAATATCTAAGTCAATCATTGATAAATTTACAACATATAAATGATTTTTGTATATAATTTCCACTCTCTGTTTGATGGTGCAGTGTGCATCAATATCCCATATCCCTGTAAGCAAATGAATTGTATTGGGTTCAGCACAACAACCTTACATACTAAATGACATGTAGTGTTTTATGTTCAACACACTTCTAACACTGTAAAAACTGTAATGAATGTAGGAATGTAATGGGGGTATTATGAATACTGAGTACACTGTGATGTAGCAAAATAGGCATTGAAATTCCTTCTAAGGCTCCAGTTTAGTGAATGTAGCTCAATCTTCCAATATTAATAATTTACCCCATTTTGGTGAAAAGTTTACGTTCCATAATTCTTTCAATCAATCGTGAACTGTATCATTATTGGACTCCAAATCTTTTTGCTATTTGTTTAACCATATCAACAATAATCATTACTGCACATCAATGTATTAAAATAGTATATATCAGTATTTTAGTTTTTGTGAATCATGACTGGAAGCAATTTATTGAGAAGCATTGTCTTTGTGCATCAATGCCAAATGCAGGTAAAAGTTTAAATAAAGTATATATCTCTTTCAAAAGGAAACATAGTGAAATACTAGAATCATAACAGACCCAGTTTAACTTACTTTTCAACCCCTTTGCTCTCCATTATTTCCTTCCTACTGCATGTTCCTCCTGCAATTGGCTCAAGAGACAATCTAAATTATAGTCCCAGTTTGTCAGTGGACCTCAATCATGCTGGGAGAAAGTGTACTTTATCATCTTGTGTCACACAGTAATTTTTTCCTATCATCCTCAACTTACAATGTAGGACACTTAATCAAAATGTCACTGGGTTGATTTTCTTGTTCTGTATGGTGTTATCTATGTATAACTTGCACACATATTGCTATAGCAGCTTGTGCAATTCAGTCCTGCACTCTTCTAATTTATCATAGACAGTTTCACCTTGCTTTACTGTGTGGCTCGCCAAACTCGAGGAATGAAAGAAATGATCATACATCTTTTCTGTGATAGAGCAGAGGGTGGTAATCTACTATACACTCTGAGCTCAATTTATGTGTGCATAAACTTTCTAAGTACTCAACACAGGTAAGTGAATTACACTCACATCACCCATTGAGAAGGCTCACAATGACTATATGTACCGTACAAAGAACAAAATGCTTTTCTTTAAAATTTCTCATAAATGGATCCATTACCAAGGGATGAGTAGCCTTGAACGTATGCTGTTGAATACCCACTATTCATGCCCAATTTAAATAATCATTTATTTCTAATATTATAGTTGTTATATCTGCTATGTGGAAAAATCCCTAAAGAATTATGTTATGTTTTGCATCTTGAAAGGATTTCTTTGGTAGAATAAATATTAGTGCATTTTTCTGTAATAAGAGATTTGCTGTTATTTATCATTCAAGAGTCGGATTCTATAATAATCCAGTTTACGTGAAGTCCTAAATAGCAATCCTATTGCCTATTTGTAGAAGTATGTTATTAAGAAATAATTAATAATATTGACAGTAATGTTTTAGGTTTTTGACTTCTAATGTATATGCTTCTCAGGAGTTGGATTTGGACTGGGTGACATTACCACTTCTAAACAATGTTTACTCTTTTGGGTGTCTGCTGGTGAGCATTGCAAAGTATTTAAATTTGCTCAATTCCAAGTTATTATTAATCATGAAACAGAGGGGAAATGCAGCTAATGTGCCTTGGTCAACAAATAATGTTTGGCTGTAACATTATTAAAGAGACATGGAGTACACGTAAAAGAGCATGATTTTAAAACTATAATATAAAGGCCCCCATTTAATTGCAAACCCGCAGTCGACTTCTTACCATCCGTAAGTCTACAGGCTTGAAATTTCAACAGTTACAAAGCGATTCAATTGATCAAGTCAGCAGCTACATTGCCAAAAGCCTAAACTGTAAACCATGAACCCGTAACTAGCATTTCAGAGCATGATCATGATCAATTAAGCAAGGCTGTAACTACCGATTTAGAAACAGCCAATAGTAAATGAGACTGTCATCATGACGTCAGTAAAACATGGAGGTTATACGTCAATCAATTAACGTTTAGAGGTCCGTTATGCGATCAGACTCGCAATCAGGCAATGTACAAAATAATAAAAATGAATGACGATACTGTTCTAGTCCATGTGGCTGGCATGATATGTATTAACCGAGATTGATGTAACAGGGAAATTAAATATAAAAAAAAATATTTTTTGATTGCAGATTTATGAGCTTGTGCAATGAATTCTAATGTCTTTCATCGCTTTCCCCGTCTTTTAAAGTGCAGTATTGATTTTCTATTTGCATTTATAGTGCTACAATCAGGTGTTCAACTCCCTTGCAGGTCCTATCTTGTACCAGTAGGATTTTCTTTCACATTTGCCATTTACGGGTGTGAAAACAATTGTGGGCTTGAGGAATTGTTGCATTTGAATAGCGATTAGCGACGGGCTTGAAAGATCAAAGGCTTAGATGGGCTGGGAGTTACGATTTTGATAACCGCAGGAATTTTCTGCCTGTAACCCAACAACAAATTAGTTTATGAGCTACAATTACAATTATTTTTTTTCTGAAAAGTATTAAGTAAAACTTGTATAAACTTATTGGACACTAACAGGAAATGCCACCGGAAAGCGACTGTGTGCATGACTCTAGATTTCATTGGCAGATACTTTTTATGCATACAGCTATATTGCTGCACATTGGCTGAAATGGGCAACCCCACAAAGTTATACATTTAAAGCAGTACATTCTTCTCTAGGACCTTTGTTTTAAAAAAAGAGAAATTATGGCATGCCCTCTTTCAGATGCATAATAGAAGAAAATCCATAAATTGCCCTTTCAGGTTAACTCAATGGAACTGGTGGTCAGGTTTATTATACATTGAGTGTGATCTACCACTTCAACTTCAAATCTAAAGATGTATTACAAAATACACTATACGTTATAAGGTCTGCAAAGTTAATTACTGAAAAGGCAATGATGATTTTTACATCTCTTAGACAACTTATTGCATTAGCAGCAAATCATTTTTCAGCCCTTGAAACGTGATTCAATGTGAATTTTGGCCAATGTATTTATTTGTAGGACATAATTAATAAGAATGAATACCATGTTTTGGTAAATAGAAACAATTCTAATTGTTATTTTTTACTTACAGGTTCATTGTGTCAACCAGTAGTGATGATTTCTAGCTTTGTTATTAATATTCATAAAATTGTTTACATTTAGCAATATTGATTAAATGTTAACAAATTATGTCTATTCATAAATGAAACAGGTTAAAAAAACAGAACCTAACTTGATGTCCTTTGAGCTATCAATGTTCATACTATACTACTGGAATTTACTTTATATGTCACTTGTCAAAGTGCCACTTATAGGGTATTAACAGCACAATGTTATTTGGGAAAAAGAAGAAACATTTGTTGCTTTGAAAAGTTTATCCCTGATGAATCAATATGCCACTCATACTTGGTCCAACACAATTTATGTTCATGATTACAAGTAGATTAAGCACTGTAGTCTACAAGTAGTAGTCATTTAGTAAGCACTCTCCCACCCATAGGAAATAGTACATAGTAAAACATGAGATGCACTTGAGAAAAGGAGACACAAGGCTTGATATAACTTGTAATTTATCAATTATGGTTACTGTCATGGCTGAAGCATGCCAAGGCACCAGCTGTGCAATACCTTACAGACTGATGACCTCAGCTTTATAAGATAGGCTTATTGTGCCAGGGGAAAGGGTCTCACTGAGATGGGTTAACATGGGAGATGTTGTGATTTATGTGTTATTCCTTGTTATGCCTGTTTAAAGTTGCCTGGGTGCCACTGCGCCCATACTGTGGTACCCATGTTTATAGTTAGGGTTTGTGTATGAACATGATGGGATGTATGTCTGTGTTGTGCTTTTGAGAGGGGGGGTCTAGCACTTAAAAGGGAAATATAGTATATGCCCAATATTTCATAGTAATGGACTAGTCCCTTATTAACAAGATTAGGGAGATAATAGACCCCTAGGAGTGACATAACACCAGTATCTCTCTCTATGTATCACAAGCCTCAGCCTGGTTTCTATATGCCTATTGTATGTAATTGCCCCCTACCAAGAATACAGCGGTGCCAAGGGAAAACAATGGGTGATTGTCTTAGACTGGCAGGCAGGGGTGATAACGTGACCTAGAAGAGAGAAGATCGGTCTTTCGTTGCTATGAATGTGGTATAAATATGTCTGATGGTGTCAGTAATAAAGATGTTATACTAGTATACATAATTAAAGTGTGAAGTTCGTTATTGATGCTGGGAATTCTGTTTGCTGGAGTCAGTTCTTTTCAGAACTTAGAAAGATCCTTATGCTACACAAGACCACAGACACCTCTCAGTCTAACCTAAGGACTGAAAGTCCTTCCTGCTGTACAGAGGTAAAACTAACCGGTCACACCTGTGAGGAGAGGTTTGGGCAATAGGCGATTCAACATACAGGTTGTGACCTCACACCTGAAGCTACTGCTGAAAATAGCAAAGTGGTAAAATCCTTTTCACATTCTTTGTAAGACCAGGCAGCTTTACAGTTACTTACACGGCTTCAAAACTGATGGTAGCTAGAGATGAGTAAATTATTTGCATGGTTAATTTTATATCATGCAGCAAATTGGACAGTTTCGCTTAAAATGAAATTCCATGGGACATTTGTGTTTTGCAAAAGTTCATTTCACAACTAAAATCAGTGGCATTTATTAAAAACAAAAATCCACAAAAGTAAAAAAAGGCAAGTAAAGATTCTGCATGATATACTTTGTGCATAAAAAAGGAATCACTAATAAGAAATAACAGGCAGCACAGTTCAAGTGATACAGATAGGTTTCATGAAATTATATCATTTAAAGCTATAGGTAAAAACAAAAAACTTTAGCGATTTAGCATTATTAAAAATGCATTTTCCTATAGCAGACTAACATTGATGTTTGCCATTTTAACCTCTTACTCAGCCTTTCTGATCCAACTACAAACAGATTCAAGATAAAATGTTGGTAATATGAAATCATTGCCATGAAATTCTAATTAGCTCTTGAGACATTGGCTCCATTGCCTTGAGTGCAAATCACCTAGACAAAAAGCAAGATATGCTCTAAACCCAGGAAGCATGCTTAGTCTATTTTGTACAAGTGAGTTGTACTCAAGAACAATATAAATATATACTGGTAGCTGTATTTTCCTTACAGGCCCTTTTTATTTAACCAGTAATGATGATTACTAATCATAAATTAATTCTCTCCTATATTTGTATATTTACTGTATATGTGTGTTGTCGTGTTGTTGTTTTCTTCTTTATAAATCGTACAAGTATTAAGCTTAATTTAAGACATAGACAAAGTTTTACTACAAGAGGTTAGGTATGATCAAATCCTCTCCATAAATAAATAAAATACATGGTAATATGTTTGAGCTTCATATATTTAATGAAAAATTCTACAATTCACGTAGCATTGAAACAGGCTTAGATTCAGTAATAATCACAAGGACTGCAGAAAAAAAATTGTGACCTTCTGAGAAGCAAATCACAGGCTCTGTGGTGCTTAGTAAATGTGCTCCAGACACAAACTGGATAATTAATTCCAATTAAGAAATATCTTTCTATTAAATATAAAAAAGCTTAATTCTGGAGTGCTAAAACACTAGTGCAACGGTTATAATAATAATAATAGCTGTCCATGGCTATTGCCCCAAAAATATCTCTGCAGTATTACTTTGAACTTTAATGTCAGTATCACATTTAGAAAAAGCGGATATAAAAGCCTTGCTTTATCATAAAATGATGCATTCCAGATGTTGGTAATGAATTCTATGTGGTTTATAGTTGAAGCTGAGCATGGTCTGAATACAGATAAAGCTATATTTAATTAATCTTGAATTTTAATGAAGCCTATGACAGTATATAGTTTGTTGATTGTTTGCAGTCAAATACTAAGAAAGATAAAATTAAGACACTTGCGTTGCTATATGAACAATACAAAGTGCTTACTGAGTAGTTTCAGAGGCAATAAATCAGAAATATGGAATGCATTGTTTTACTCAAAATGGTGTGTCTATATCAATTGAATTATGCCAAGAGCGCTGACTTCTCAAGCTATTAAGGATGTTAGAAGTTAGGTATAAATCACTGGGTAATTATTAAATATATCTGACGTTTTTGTACAGTGTTTGTTAGTTTTAAATACTTTCCAACTCTAGAGCGCATTTACTAAGCATCACAGGGGGAGCAAGGTGCTTTGTGGTGCTTTGATTTATCTTAGTTCCTGTAGGGAAAATTATTATTGCAGCCCCTTTAGTAAATATATAAATTTAATTTGTGAAGGCAATGGAAGACTTCATGTAGTAGTCAATTAATCTTAAAATAAGAGGTGATAGCTAATATTAGTTAATAGTTACCATGACCATCCTCCGGCATAGGGTCCTTATGGACCCCCACGGTTACTAACTCCCCATGGGGATCTATAAGGACCTCTATAGTTCATTCCACTACATTTAAAATAAACTAAATCCAATAATTACATAAAATAAAATAAAAAGAATTACATAAAATAATAAAGAATTACATAAAATACATAACATTAAATAACGTGAAATAGAACCGATATGTCATCCAATCAGAATACGGATTCATTCTAGTGTTTCTAATATTTCTATTGAAACAGCCAGTCAGAGAAGAGAATGTTATGGTTAGCATGGTTATAGGCTAGCATACCATGGGGTCCAGAGTATGAATGAGTGGTTTAATTGGTGTGTTATGGGAGCTTTACGTGCAACTACCGTGAAAATCATTATTTTTATTGCCTGCAAGTTGATATTCAGCATCACGTGTTACAACCCCATAATAACAGTATATTTGATAATTAAATAGATTTATATAACTAATATTTTCATATAAATATGCAATATACACTGCTAAATATAATGTATGTTGTATGATAATGGTTGAATTTAGGGAATATAATTTTATTTAAATATAAAATTAACTGCTGTTGAAACACGTGATGGTGATTATATATTATATATAATATATATATATTTAATTCTTGTGTTCTAATAGACCGTTTTAAAAACAACAACCTAATTAATATTTAATTATATATGCAACAAACGTATTATGGGTAGGATTTATAATATCAAGTTTTAATCAATAACACTATGTTTGATTGTGTTCAGTGTATATTTTTATACAGAAAAATATGTGTTTAGAGGAAGCCACATACATGGTAACATTATGCAAATTCCTATTTTACATCTAGATATGTACCCCACAACAGACTGATGTTATGTTCATTATTTTTTTGCTGCTGATGTGAGTTGTCAGCAACTGAAAAATGAATTAGCTTGGCTCTGCTTTACTGTATTTGTGATCCTGGCTTCAGTTTGAATTATGGTAGCCAGGTGTATAGCACCTATTAATTGCAAAATTAGAATTAAATCCCAATGCTATTGTTATAATGGGCTGAAAAATAAAAAGTTCACAATTTGGCTGAACAATCCAAATATAAATATAAATACAAGTACAATTACAATAATTTTCTACTTTTAGCCATGGAAACAACAGGAATTTCGTTTAACAAATTAATTTGATATATTTTAGATTTTTTTTTAAAGCTTGATTTTCTCTTTAATATATATTCTCATTTTCTGGAGAAATCAGAGCAATGCACATTATTTTATCTCTAGATTTAATATTTTGACTTTTTACAGAAACATTGAAAAGCTTTAAGTGTATAATTTGTCTAAAATGTTATATACCATGTAAGAAAAGATTTGACTTCACTATAAAAATGGTTTGCTATTAAAGAAGAACATTAAGTAGTATCTACACCATTGAACAAGGATTGACTCAAATCTTTTTGCTATGACAGCAAAGCTCAATAAATAATATCTCAGATACAAACTGTAATGGCTCAGAAAAAAAAAGTATTGTTTTATTTTCTGTGTGTTTCATAGCAGGTTTCACTAAGTATTAGTTTTATCATTAAAAGCTGGTTAACCACAGGCATTTGCAAATGAGCTTCACTGTCAGTTTATCTAACATGAACACTTCACTCATTTTTATGCCACAGTACAAAGGACTTTCACTGTGGGAATCCATGAGCACAGCTGTCAAAAATGCCATCTTCAGATGTTACTGTCCAAAGCTTGTTTCGGTCCTAACCGTAAAGTGGATGACAGAGAAAAAAATCCCTGGAGATTTGTTCAGCACATTACTATTACTTACTAAACATGAGTAAAAACAAACAGTGGAATACTGTATACTTGACATTGGAACGACTCTGAAAACAACGCAATCATCTTTGCTTAAAGAATTTGCTTTTATTTAAAAATAAATAACATAATGCAGAAATGTATTCAGAATTTAAGTGCTTTTTGTATGTGGAGTCAGGGACAGATTTACAAATCGAGCTCCCCTAGGCATGAATTCCATAGCCGCCCCCAGGGTGCAGCTGTGGGTCTAACAAATATATATGTTATGTATATTATATATAGAATAATATAGAAAATAGTTTATTTATATATGGCCTTGGCACATTCTTCACATATACATTGTTAAACTTCATTGTCCACCCACACAAAATAAACTGTTAATAACATAATTTATTTATTAATTAACACCTCACTGTAATTATCTCATGGTGGTGGTAAGGGATAGCATGCAGTTGATACCAGCGCTACGGAATATGTTGGTGCGTTATTATAATAATAATAGAAGCATATTCAGTTCTATGTATTGCATTGTTTCTTTATATGATCTTTATAAATTCCTTAAAATAATGTTAATGGAAGTAGGGAACATATGTGAAGAACTCTCTAAAACTACTGTCTCTTTGATGGAAAAGAAAACAGTGGGCTGGAAAAGGAAGACTTTGGATATTGAAATAGATAGAGGCACAAACTAAACATCATAATATGTATAACAATTATACTTGCTTATTCAATTTACAATGTAAAGCATGATTAAAAATGTAGGTAAGGGCAATCAAAACTTTTTTTTGCTAAATAGGTGTGAGAAGGTAGAATTCTAGTTGGCCATTATGAAGAAACATAAATAATAACAGCAGAAGCATACTGTGTTTTTATGAGGAGCCAGTCAGTGGGGGAACGGCATGCTGGATGTAAGAGGCACAGCTGATATTCTTGACAGTGTACATCGAGGAATAGGGTGGTGTGGTAGACCTTCACTTGGCCTTCCCTTGACTCACACAAATCATATTGTTATGGTTTCAGAAATATTATTGTCTCCTAGTGAAAATTACTGAATTAGAGAAATGCATAATTAACTGTTTTAAAGCTTACATTAGCAATATAAAAAGTGCTACAAATGTTATAAATGCTATATATATATATATATATATATATATATATATATATATATATATACTTATACTTAGAGGGCATGGATATTTGTATTTTACCCCAACAGTGGTGCAGACACAATGCGCTTGCCCATGAGCTTCCATGCCCTGTTTGTTTTATTATAGTGGATCACAAAGCAAGCCTGTCACTTCACAGCAACTCCTTACCCGCAAAAAAGAACATGTTCATTGTACCTGCCTAGAGAAAGCAGGGTCTATATGCACAAATACAAGAGAGTGTTATTAAACAAAGCATCAATAATGTGGTAGTGAGTAAAAGAAAATATATCAGAATATGTTTAATAAAATAGGAAAAAATAATTAATTTCAAGTGAGAGATATTTATGTATAATATTCAGGAATTACCCTAAAATAATTACTTAACCAAAGATCGGATATACTATTCTGGAGATAAAGTTATTTTGAAGCAATTTACACAATGGAGAAATGTACTAAGCATCACAGGTGCATCTCATGTCATCCCTTGATTTACTATGTACTATTTTCTGTGGGAAAAAAACATTCCTTCTCAACGCTTCTCACCTCATCTCAGGTGAGAAAATGCATAGTAATTTCCCCCCATTTTTAAAGTTTTGAACCCAGAATTATAGCAGCAAAAATTGCTAAATGGATTAGTGAGCAAGCTTATTATTTTTAAATTCTATTTAATAGGAAGATTGAAAAAATACCAGATTTAGTAGCTTCATGTATTATTAAATTGTTGGTACATGATACTGCATTGGCAAGACATTTGCAAAATATTATTTTTGTCCTACTGCCAAATTCAGTAATGCTTCACAAGAGGTTGTGCACTTGCCACTGGCAGTGACTTCAATTGCCATATTGTTAGCATATCCACTTGTCAGTTTAGGGAATCTTCAAGATGTTTTCACTATATTACAACAAGTGAAAGAGAATTCATAGATTGTTGGCAAGCCTCACCCAGCAAATGTCACTTTTAATTTTCTGAATAGTCTCAGGAGTGCTGTTGGGTTGTTCCTCATTCAAACTTCTGTAGCACTCAAGAGAATATTATGGAATTTAGACTTGATAAATTAATTTGTTAAACTTGCACAAAAAATTCTCATCAACTGATAAAATGTAGTCTGTGAAGTGTATGCGCCAAAATTCATCCTTAGACCCATAGCTTTTGTGTTCTGGTTTATTAAAAGGTAGGTAACGTATTAATCATTACATAGATTTTTCAATAACTAAACCTTTATCTGTATTTCCCATGGGGGTCACCATAAACGCCAATGCCTCCATGGTATCTAAAATGAACCGCCTGCCATGAGGGCCCTATGGACCCCCATGGTATATTAACCCTATCCTCTCAACACAAAACCCTCTAAACTACCTAACCTAAACTTAGTACAAAAATAAAAAATATGTACAATATATAAAATAAAAATATAAAAAATAAAAAAATAAAGTGTCTCTATTTTTTCCCTGTTCTGACTGGTTGAAATCAGTCAATCAGAATAAGGTTTCATTCCAGTTATATCCTTCTCTGATTGCTATTGAAGCAAACAGCCAGAAAAGAGAATGTTTTGTTTAGCATGGTTATAAGGTAGCGTAGCCTGGTGGTCCTGCATTAGATTGGGGTTAATGTTAGGTGCCAAGGGGGTCCCTATTGACCTCCATGATTATAGCTAGAGACACTGTGGGTTTAAACCCCATTATAGCAGTATATCATATAAAATTAATATTCACCTATTAACTTGCAGCAAACCTATTAACATATCTATAAACATTTAGCATACATTGCTAAATATAACACCTAGCAGTGTATGTGTTATGCTAATAGATGAATATTGGTAATATAATTCAATTTAAATATCAAAATAAACTGCCATTGTGGGGTTGCAGCATACAATTCTGAATATCAATACAGCATGTAGTAAAAATAATAATTTGTTTTTAGTAAATATGGAGATTTTGGATCTTCATGGTAGCTGCATGTAAAACTACCATAAAACGCCAATTAAACAACGTGTTGATGATAACTTCATACAATTTATTGAAATCAGAAGGTCTTGAAAACAAATTTCTTGTGACAAAATTAAGAATTTCACAGCCAAATATTTCCTAGATGACAAGGAAAATGTTTGGGCACGCACACTATAAGATGTACTGCTTTCTTTGTTTGCATTTCTTGTATTTTCCTATTGCTCCCTAAAAGGTGACTTGTCTAAGAGGCTTAGTCTGAGAGGGTACATGACACTGTGCTGGCTGATTGTAGTTGTTAAAGATTTACAATCTCTTATTGCTACTTGGCATTGAGCATTGTCCACTGTCCATCGAGCACTTCCAAACCTCTTTCAATATCTGATACCCTTAGATTTGCTCCATAAAGACTATAAATTGCATGGATATTTTTCCCTTCTCAAATGCATTACTTTAAATTTAATCTTACTAAATCTCATCTGCCATTTCTCTAATTTATGGAGGGAAAGCGCATAATTGGAAGGAAAGTACATCATTTCTGATATAATTACATTGCACAACTTAGTGTCATCAGCAAATATAGAGACAGTAATTTTCAGTCCTATGTCTAAGTCATTAAGAAATATATTAAAAAGGAGAGGACCTAATACTGAACCCTAAGGAACTCCACTTACCACATTAGTCCAATCGGAGTATGTTCCATTTACAACAACCCTCTGCTTCCTGACTTTTAGCCAGCTCTCAATTCATGAGCAGATATTTACTGCAATTCCTGTATCCCTTAGTTTGCACAATAGTCTTCCATGTGGCACTTTATCAAAAGCCTTTGCAAAATCCAAAAAGACTAAACCCACTGAGTTGCCTTAATCCAAGTTCCTACTAATCTCCAAATAGAAATCAATTGGATTTGTTTGTCAAGACCGATACCTCATATATCCATGTTGACCCCTGCTTATAATCTTGTACTTTCTCATATGTTTTTTTAAAAATGACATTAAGATAGTTGAGATTGCTATTATATATTACTGCTTCACTATATCAAGATAGAATAAAATATAATAATATGTGTGGCATATTCCTTATTTATTTTAATAGGATTATATTTTTTATTCTTGCGTTCTATTAAACCATTATAAAAACAACAACCTAACTAAAATGTAATTCTATATGCAACAAGGTGAAATATAGGTGAAGTGGGCCATAAACCCCCTGCATTGTTTTTATGAATATTTAACTCCTTTCCTGACGAGATTGCATCAAAGAAGGGTATAGCTTTGATTGTAGTGAGGTATGCTAATTACCATGTAACAGTTGTCGGTAGCGGTTAGTTGGTGTTATGGGTGATTCAGTTTACATGTAGGGTTTAGACTTACTGACAAAACCTATAAGGGCCTTACAAGGACATGTAGTTAGAAACACTCGCAGTACAAGGAACATATCACAAGTATTGATCAGTCTTTAGGGTTTACATGTAAGGGTTTGTTGTGGGCATTATGTAAAAGCTACATTAGGGCTTATGTGGGATTTTTACTAGTAAGATTTCCTATGGGAGCTGTGTAATTGAGATGTTTGTCAGTATTAACTAAGCTTTGTTTATATTACATTACATGACCCGCTGCAAGCTTTCACAATAATGACCTAGGCCCTCATTCAATTGCAATTTGCCCAATTGAATAGGGCCCTAAATAAGCACATAACATATATTTTTTAAAGAAGTTTTTAGTTAGTAAGCATCTATCCAAAAGCAAGGTTTTCACTAACTAAAAACTTCTTTGAAAAATATATTTTATGTGCTTATTTAGGACCCTATTCAATTGGCCAAATCGCAATTGAATGAGGGCCCTAGTGTAGATCTGATCCACCCACCAAGTCTTTGTATTCATCAGCTGTATTAGTCACATGATAAATGTCATGTTTTCAACATAGGGGAAATTTACAAAACATCTAAAGTGCATCTCACGACATCTCTTCATTTACTATGCACTACTCATTATGGAAATCAAGACAAACTGTTCACTAGAAGGTATGATCATAAGGCTGAAGCTCAAATATTTTGGCCATAGAAAAGACTCTTATGCTGGAAAAGATTGAAGGCACAAGAAGAAGGGACCACAGAGGTGGAGATGGATAGATAAGGTCACTGAAGAAATTAACATAAACTTGATGGAGCTCAGAGGGGGAGTGAGAGATGCACCTGGCATTCTGTGGTCCATAGAGTCACGGAGAGTTGGACGCGACTGAACGACTAAACAACAACAACAAAAACAACAACACTTGTTATGGAGAAAAACAGCCCTTTTAGTCTTATCTCATGAGAGAAAATGCTTGGTAAATTCCCCCATAGTTTCAGTAAAATATTCTGTATTATTTCATCATTTTCTTAAACACATTGGGGTAAATTAACTAAATATTTGCACAGGCAATTTTGTCTCATTGGAAATAGATATTGCAGCCTTCTTTTTTGTATAATACAATACTACTACTAATGAAAAAAATGCCATGTAATTTATATTTGAAGTATTTATCATTAATATGCAATGGTATTTTCAATGTTATTAGGTGTGTTTCAGACAGAACCACAACCACCTTTATCATGTGACATCCGGGTAAGGCAGCTTAATGGTGTTGGTCTCATCGACCAATATGTCTTTATTGTTAAACCTTTCTCCTGTCAGTGAAAGAATCTGATTCTTAGTTCTACTAGAAAACAGATCAAATAAATGTGTTTTGTCTTCACTGTTAATTCCTTTGAGGATCTTAAAGTCTATAATGCCTAACCTCAGTCTACGTTGGTCCCAGGTGAGCACGCTCACTGAAGCTGATCTTTCCTGTTCTTTCTTAGCAGAAATTGATCTCTGCAGTGTTTCAGTTTACAGACACTTAACAGTTTAAGCAATGGCAATTTAATGAATAACTTTTATAGAAATTTCCCTAATGAAAACAGTTTTCTAGCTGATGACTTGTGGGATATGTTTAACAAGCTACATTTTTGCTTCCACATTAACCTCAGCAGGGATGTCTATGATGATTGTATTATTGGTTTGTTAATCAAAATCTAAGGAAGGATTATTTTGTACTGTGCCTTAGGAAAATTCAATGGTGAACAGTTTAAACAGTGCATTATCTGATTAACTAAGGTTACTATAGTACAGCTAGCAGGGCACAGGTCCACAGGGTTTAGAAAGCAATACAGATTAAATACTGTAGTTGCATCAATCTCCGATATGCAATTAATTGGTTAATATATTGAATTTATCTAAATTAATTTTATTTTTAATATTATTACAAATCTTGTTTAAATACAATAATGCATTTTTATATTACTAATATAATTTAAATAAAATAATTTGATTTTTAATGTTATTAGCAATCCCTTTGAGCATTTTTGCTATATTATGAATAGCCTGGTAATGTTAGAATCTTCCCTTCAAATACATTAAAGGTATTCAACAAAGTATGGGAGTGAATGATATTTCAAAGACAGAGAAATAATAGAACAAAAGGTCATGCTTTAGAGATAGGAGATTTGGGCAGTAAGACGTAATTGAGGATGTTCTGCTTTACTGAAAAGGTTGTGTATACAGATGTAAATAGATGTAAATGGATATGCATGCACATAAAATAACATTTATTATTAAAATAGACTGGAAAATAAATGGAGACTTTCCTAAGATATTCATAGTTTCCAGTGTATAAGAATAGATGGATTTCAAGGAGAGATAGAACATGGTCAAGCACTCAGTTGATCCACTTATATGTGATACCTGACCTTAAATGTTTTAAGATTCTTTTTGTGGGTGGACAAGTCCCTCTTTTGACATCAATATCAGAGTGTAATTCCCTAAAACTGAATCTGTTTTCACACATATATATTTAAAAGAGTTTCTAAATTTCCCTGTTTTCCCCTTTTTCTAATCTAATACATGCTGCTTATATCAGAAACACACATTACATTGAGTCATTCTATACACATAGAGACTTATTTTATTTAAAAACAAATAGTTTTCCACATCCCCAGAGCTGCATTCATAGGCACAGTGTACCTACCAATAGAAACACTGCATTAGGGTACGGATTTTAACTATTTTCTAACCTTAAAGCCAGCAGCAGTTCAATGCAGAGATCGACACAGCAATATCTGGGCTCCTCCTTATTACCTGTTCCCGGGTAAAAAAACATAACTACACATCCCGTGATTTGTTAGTGCCCAAACTGGCTTTACAGATTAATACAATGTAGCTGCCAGTAATTGGCCAAAATTAATTAAAAAAAAATTCTAGGGGTGTTAACAAAATCAACTGCTAGAAAACCAAAGAGATTTAGCAAACATCAAGGTGACTTTGTTAATGTTTATTTAGAAATTTTCATGCAAAAAATTGTTTATACACTACTGATTCTCAGATGCATTCATAATCCAGGAAACTTAAATATGCCTTTAACTCATTAAACACTGGTCTTTTAATTAGCTGGACTGATTTAAATATGTTATGTAGCTTACTTTTGTATTTTCTGTCACAGTCATACCTTTCAGTGCTGCATAATAAAAGCAATACGATAATACTAAAGGTTTCTTTTGTTCACAAACAGATGTTGAACAAAGGGAAGCTGCTACTAGAGTAGTACATTTTGGAGAGAATATAAAATATTGTACATGGTCATGTATTATTATGGTAAATTCTTCATTCAGTATTTATTAGACAAAGTTATTTTTGTATTGTGTCATTTTACTGTTCTGTTGCTGTTCTTTTCATGGTTCCTAAGATTTCACCGTTAAATTCATTGCAGTGTTTAAAGCTGTAATTCAAAAAGCTAGATCTGATTAATAAAAACAAAATTTATGAACATGATATGTTTTACAGGAGCCTATTTTTGCCGAGATTTATTCAAACACTGTAGATAGATACAGCGTGCTGCTTATGTTGTTTATTGACTATATTTTCTTTACAACAAAGCCTGTTGGGAATAGAAACATAATGCCATAGCCATCTGTCAGAGTCAATGAATACAGCTCTAGAATACAAAGAAAGGATATAAGCAATCTTAGTAGACAAATTCAAGAATTATCTGATATACTTACCTAGATTTCTTGAAAATGGGAAAGAACTAATTACATTGGGTAAATTATCTTGTTAATATGATTTTACCTACCTAATACCTCAGATATTTATGAATATTTTCTGTTTCATTCCTTATAAATAGTTTTTAATTTTTAAAATTAAATTTGACTATTTTGTCTACATATAAAAGAGAAATATATTTCAACATCCTCCTTTTAATTAATGTTCTTAAATGTAACAATCTTTAAATGGTCACTGTAGTCCAAAAATATTTCAAACATTTAAAGGATCATTTTGTAAAAATTATAAAAAGTTTTTTTTGCATAAAAATTAAATGATCTATAGTAGAAAAGAATTGAAATAAATAAAGACAAACAATGAGGTTTATTTTCTCCTACTCTGTCATGACAAAAAAACAGTAGAAAAAAGGGTCTTATGGGATCCTGGGCAACAACAACAAAAACAACTTTGTGCATCTGTTTTCATTCATTATAATGAAAACCAGATAAGAAAACCCAGTTAACAGACTCTCTATGAGTCCTTGATTACACTGACTCTCAATTTACTGGCAAGACAGAGGTGGACCAAACATTTTGTTTCTCTATTGTAGTGTTATTTTTTTTAAATCATTTTAATTAATTTTCCATGCAACAATTGTGTTGTGTATTAGGCATGCTTTTTAAATGCATGCATTAAAGTCTTGGACTACAGTGGACCGTTAACATATGTTTCAAATCTATTCCATATATAATTAAATTACCTATATTGTATGTGCCATGAATTTTAGATGTCGCCCATATGGAGTCATCAACCACAGGTACCAGGTACTGAAATATTCTCATAGGATTCCATTGCAATTCATGATGAATAACAGTTTAGGCATCTTGTGCCCTCTGTACTGTAGTGTTTTAGGATAGTCTGATTTGCATCCAGTATGAAACTATTAATATGTGCACCCAAACATAAATAATTCATCAGTTGATTTTCCTTTGCTGTTAAAGATTGGATCTATTTGTTTAACAAGACATATCCATGATATCTAACATATTGCGCTCAAAGCATCTTCCAGATATGACATGTCAAAGGACAAAACCAACACGTAAATGGAGAACTGCCCTCTTCTTTACACTATCTAAAACATTCATTGATAGACGAGAATAAAACTTTGCCAATGTAGATAGTACTAAATATGCAACATTGTTTATTTTACATAGTCCACCTTCCTCATTGAGTTAATAATTCTGTCTCCTTCTTGATTCCTTAAATGTTTTCACTTTGTGTTTTCTCTTTTTATGGCTAGAAAAGGCAGTTTCAGGCAACTTAAGTATTTTTTTTATGTTTCATGGTCAGATTCTTTTATCTTCCAGACACTTCAATTACTGACAAATACTCCACATAAGCGCTCTCAGTAGCACAGTTCCATTTGTAATGCAATATCCAGTGATGAGGAGGATAACACACGTACTGTGACCAATTCTTAATGAGACCCGGTAGGCTGGGCGATTGACATTGATGGAGATTTCTGAATTTTCAGTCATTGTATTGTAGTTTTCTCCTCAGTCAATGTCTGAAAGAAAGGAATATCAGGCACCACAACCAAAAGTGCATGAAGAAACGAAAAGGTCAGTCTACTGTTGCTTGCCAGAAATTAATTAATCAAAAAAATGTGCTGAGATGTGTCCAACATTTAATCCTATTTCACTGCCAGGCAGATATGTGGTGTTCTTATTGAAACGATACACTGAATTTGTTCATTTATGCAGTGAGGACTTGACTGAGCACACATTCACAGCTTGAAATGAATTTTCTTATTCCATGCTAACGGCAAAAATATTGAAACAATGGCGCATGTCCCTTAACTTTTAAAAGTCTACAAAGAGGAAGGAGTTTGATAGATCAACTCCTTTTTAACACACTCTCAGGTGTCTGCTGATGCTGTCTTTTTCTTACAGCCAGTGTTAGCTGTACTGTATTTCTACATTACTATATGTAAAAGCTCTAAAAACTAGCAATACATTTTACTAGACGTTTTTCAAAACAATGCAGCTGTTTTATATAGTCCATTGAGCGACTTAATATGCTAATTTGTAGTACAGTATCAAACCTAATTTCTACCCCTGCCCCCAATCCCTTGATAAGTTAAGTGTCCTTATACCCCTGGCTGCTGGTAGCAATGTGCCCCTGTCCTATAATGGGTCCCGGTGCTGCACCTGGAGTAGTTCCTACCCTGTTAGCAGAAAGGTAAGCCATGAGCATAAAGGAGTTACAGAGAAAATGTTACTTTTGGCAGACTCTGCCAATGTTTGGCGCTAACATGCCTGTAATTAGTCTCCTTCAGCTAAACATGGTCATGGTTGCAGATTATTATGATTATCATTTATTTGTAACGCACCAACATATTCTGTACCACTATACATGGGTTGTTCAAGCCAAAAAATAAAAGCAATATTAGCACATTGCAAAGATGTAGGGCTCTGTCTTTGAGCTCAGAATCCATTGTCTATAGAGCTTTTCCGAAAGCACCATGCAAGATTGAAAACTAACAATCTTACAATCTAAAGACCAGCAACATATGCAGATACCAAATGCTAAAAGTCGAGTTTATTCACCAATGAGTCCGCAAATCCTCTCCTTCCACTGAATAAATAGAAAAAATACACTAGTGGATAATATGAAAACGCCTGGACTCAAGTAAACTTTGGTTAAAGTAAAATTTTCCCTTAAGATTGCTTTTATGATCATTATGCAGTCACTAATGTTTTTGGTCTGTCACATGTGAAGTTATTCTCAAACTACATTGAGTGACTGCCCAAGCGTCAACCAACTGAATAAAATCCACAGGGAGGCAAATATCCCGCAGACATAATATTGAGAATAACTGGAGAGTCCCAGATCCAAGAAATTCACAACCATCTTTAAATAGATAATTTTCTGAAATACCACCTAGTCAACATTATAAAAAAAATGTCACTTTAGAGTATTCAGTAACAAGAATAGGTATAATGCACTGAAAAATAAAAAAGCACACCAACATCAATAGAAACATAAAATGTATCTAATAGTAGTATCCACAACCACTTGCTTATGCATGATTTATTGAAAATTCTTTAAAAATATGTTACTACCAACAAATAGCAGTTACCAAATATGCTTACTCCATAGAACTTAAAAGCATAGATCATAGTGTATATTATACCACAGTGATAGCACACATATTTAAAGAATTCAGTGGTTATAAGTACTGGATATATGAGAACATTTTCTGTAAGTGGTAGTTAGACTTGTATTTTTAACAGAACAAAAAGATTCCCAGCAACATCTATTCTACCAAAAGATATAGCTTAATTACTGTTAAATTACAACTTCTATAGAACGAGGCTGCTTTGCATTGCTTTAGCTGAGCAGCCCTTAGCTCTCCTATAGATATTAGAGGAGCTTTTGTTCTAAATTGTAAATCAGTATAGTTTAAATGTCAGAAAATCACTGTCTCTGGAAGCACTATATTTATTGACTTCTACTCCAAAGCAGTTTGAACATCTTTTGTGAAATCCTTCGTTCAGTATGATTCATCAATACTTTTATAACAGCAATAAATGTTCAAGGGTGTGTAGAGCTCAGTGGAATTAGAAATAGTTACTTGTCCTTGTGCTTGATATCCCTGGCTTTATGCTTTCAGCACAGATTCAGTGGGAAGCATTTTTAGAAAATACAAATTTCTGTACAGATTTTATTTCCTTTAACAGAGCAAAGTTGGGTTTTACAGTTTATGGCTATTTCTATAGCGGTAAAGAGGAAAATGTTAGTCTCTATAATACTCCACATTTTGTAATGCATACATAGCATGAAACAATTAATTAGCACATTTAAATATTAGATCAGAATTGTAACATCTTATGAAGATGCAAACATTCCCTAATATTCATACCTACATCTTCACTCTTATTTTGTATAAGTCTAAATCAAGAATGTTTAGCATATCTAAAAAATTCTAAATTATTTTAATAATGATTTACAGTCTCCCTGGACAAATTTATAAATAGTCACTCCTAGTACAGAAAATAATTGGAAAGATTTGTTAATTAATTAAGTTCTGTGTTTTTTACTTCCTATGAACACTTTGAAGATTATTAAGACTTTTTTTTTTTTTTTAAATGCATGCCTCTCCCACCGTCTACTTTACCGGCTTCTCCACTGATTGCAGGCCTCAGCCATCGAACACTTTCACGCCTCGAAATGAGCACTTTCGGCGCTCAATGCGAGCCTCTCCCCCACTTTATTTTATGGGCCTCGCGATGAGCGCTCATTGCAGACGTAGTTCATCCCGCCACTTTTGTACCTCACGCTTTTGTGCCTTTGGCGCTCATTGCGAGCCTCTCCCCACTCTCTGACCCCTGTGTCTGTTACCCCTTCTCCCTTCCATGTGTCTGTTTCCACCTCTCTCCCTCCCCCCCTGCCCTGTGTTTTTTTCCCATATTTCCCTCCCCTTAGTCCCCCCCCTCTCACCCCTGTGTCTCTTTCCACCCTATCCCCTCTTTCCCTCCCCTGTGTCTTTCTCTTCTCTATCCCTGCTCAAGTCTTGTGGGCCTCGCAATGAGCGGCTAAGTCTTTCAGCTATTGGTCTCATTTTGAGCCTTTTTCAAAAGAATTATGGGTTTACGGCCGCCATTTTTTTCCTCGCCTAGCTGATTTTCAATCTCCTAAAAACGCCATTTAAACCTTAAATCAACTTGTAAGTTAATTTTTTAAGTAATTTCCGTCTTTTGGCGGTCTTCCGACGGCTTCCGAAATACTGGCTTTAAAAAAATAATGGCCGTTAAAGTTGTATTTTTTTGTTGCCTCGCTCTCATCAGCACTCATTGCCAGCCTTTTTCAAAGTCTTGCAGGCCTAGCACTGAGTGCCAAGACCTACAGTCATCAATCAACTTATATATCAAAACTATGACACTTTCAAGGGTTTAATGAGGAAGAGGTAGATAGAGTACATGCAATGGCGAGAACATACGCCCGGGAGCCTGTAATAAATAAAAGGGCAAACATGAATTTATTAAGGGCTTGAACACATTTGACCTGCTAAAATACCAATCAACCCTAAAAAACGAATGTGTGCTGATGAACCTCAGTTTCACATTAAAAAATACCTGTTCATAGACATTTTACCAGCTAAATATGACCTGTAACACATTTAATAAGTGGGCACACAATATGTTGTTTTTACCACAGAAATATTGAGCAGGTAATTGAAGTTCTCTGAGACTCATATTTTATCCAGCGAGTGGTATCCATAGATATTATGGAACCAATAGGTAGTGTGAGATATGGATAAATAGAATTGTCTAACCTGGCTCATGAAAACTTATAAAGTCCAATGTGTAGCTGAGACCTGCTAAATTGAATAATTCCTCTAAGAATATATATTGGTTAAACAATGGCTAAGCACTCACTAGATAAGTTCCTCAACAAAATTGATATGATGCTCTTGATATGTAAAATTATACGTGGCTGGATTTTTTCATAGTAGTATTCTACAGATACTAATACAGCTGAGCCATTAGTACAAGTTACCATAGGAAATATGGTGATAATAGTATGGTATCTCACTTGCACTGGATATACATCTCTTTGGTAACAGTAGTTTGAGGATGTGCCTAGGGTCATGGGTCCTCATTCAATTGCGATTTGGCCAATTGAATAGGGTTCAAAATAAGCACATAGCCTATTTTTTTAAAATAAGTTTTTAGTTAGTAAAAACCTTGCTTTTGGATAGATGTTTACTAACCAAAAACTTCTTAAAAAAAATATGTTATGTGCTTATTTAGACCCCTATTCAATTGGCCAAATTGCAATTGAATGAGGGCCATGGAGTGCAATATTATTTTTTTTTCAAATGCTGCTTAATTAACTACAATTTATATCTTATCATTTATGTGCATTTGAAATGCAACAAACAATAGTGTTGGTGCAATTAATCCCCTAGTCACCTTTTGTATATGTTTTAGGGTGTATTTAGGTTTTCTGCTCCAATGGACCATTCAGATTTGTGTTCCCCCAACGCCCCACTTGCAGCTTTTCCGTCCCTATTTCTATATCTTAAATCATAAGTTTATGTGTGTTTATGTATATATATATATATATATATATATATATATATATATATATATATATATATATAGTAGGTAAGTATTAGGTACAAATGACAAAGTTAGTGGAAGATGGAGTGTCCTAAAGTATGCTTTTAGAGAACTAGGGAATAAGCTTAGGGCAAGGACCTCAAAGGTAGTATTTTCTGAGATACTACCGGTGCCACATGCTAGCCCTGGGAGACAGAAGGAGCTTATGTGGTTAATGCATGGCTAAAATTGTGGTGAACTAAGGAGGGGGTTGGGTTTTTAGAGCACTGGGATGACTTCTCACTTCAGTACAATCTCTATAGCAGGGATGGATTGCACATTAATGATGAGGGATCTTTTGTACTAGGGGATAGGATGGTAGAAAGGCTGGAGGAGTTTTTAAACTAGTAGGTGGGGGGCGGGACTAGATGAGGGATCTAAGGGATGAATTAACTACTCATGGGGGAGGAGATGGGGAGAGGGTTACAATAGTAAATAGGGAGGTATTACTAAGTAACTCAAGCTCATAACATAAGATGTATGCTTACTAATGCCAGGAAAAATGGGAGAGCTAGAATTATTGGCAATTAACAAAAATGGGATTTAATAGGCATTACCGAAACATGGTGGGATGAATTTAATGACTGGCCTATTAATCTGGATGGTTATAACCTATTTAGGAAAGATAGGGGCAATGGTAAAAGAGGAGGATGGATCTGTCTGTATGTTAAGCCTGAATTTAAGCCCAAAGTCAGAAAAGATATGTATGCTGGAACTAGCGGTAATATTGAATGTTTGTGGGTAGAGTTAAATGGCGGAGCAGCAAATTCCAAAAGAATATTAGTTGGAGTATGCTATATACGCCCAAATATAATTGAAAGTGAGGAAATACATTTATTGTTACAGATTAGAAATGCAGCTAAGCATGGGCAAGTTCTAATAATGGAAGATTTAAATTGAGACCAGCAGTTTAGCTAAGCGGAATATCGCTACCAGATGACTGACGAAAAGCAGAGGTGATACCTATATTTAAAAAGGGAGCAAGAACAAATCATAAAAAAAGTATAGTCCAGTGATTCTCACTTCTGTAGTGGGAAAGCTTTTAGAAGGGTTAATAAGGGATAATATAAAAGAATATGTCTTTTTGTACAAGGTTATAAGTCGGAGTCAACCTGGATTTTTGAGGAATAGGTCATGTCAAACAAATCTAATTTGTTTCTATGAGGAGGTCAGTAGGAACCTGGATCAAGGCAACTCAGTGGATGTAGTCTTTTTGGATTTTGCAAAGACTTTTGATACAATGCCACATGGAAGACTATTGTGCAAACTAAGAGATACAGGAATTGCAGTAAATATCTGCTCATGGATCGAGAGCTGGCTAAAAGATAGGAAGCAAAGGGTTGTTGAAAATGGAACATACTCCGATTGGACTAATGTGGTAAGTGGGGTTCCTCAGGGTTCAGTATTAGGTGCTCTCCTTTTTAACATATTTATTAATGACTTTGAAGTAGGATTGGAAAGTAGTGTCTCCATTTTTGCTGATGACATTAAGTTGTGCAAGGTAATTAAATCAGATAATGATGTACTTTCCTTCCAAGGGGATTTACATAAAATAGAGGAATGGGCTTCTAAATGGCAGATGAGATTTAATATGAATACATGTAAAGTTTTGCATCTGGGAAGGAAAAATAGCGATGCAATTTATCATCTTAATGGAGCAAATATAGGGGTTCTCTGATATTGAAACGGGTTTGGGAGTGCTCGTGGACAACCACCTAAGTAACAATGCTAAAAGCCAAGCAGCAGCTGCAAAGGCAAATAAAATATTAGCATGTATTAAGAAGGGTATAGAAGCAAGGGAAAAAAATATAATCCTGTCACTGTACAAATACCTAGTATGCCCTCATTTGGAATATTGAGTACAATTTTGGGCACCACATCATAAAAATGACATTTTAGAGCTGGAAAAAGTACAGAGAAGGGTAACAAAACTAATAAGGGGAATGGAGGGGCTAAGTTATGAAGAAAGACTAACCAAATTAATCTTATTTTCTCTAGAAAAAAGGCATCTAAGAGGGGATATGATTACCTTATAAAAATACATCCAATGAGTGTAACGATTTGTCAAGTGAGCTTTTGTGCCAAGAGATTTCCAACTGACACAAGGGCATCCTATGAGGTTAGAAGTAAAAGATTCCACCTTAAAGAAAGAAAAGTGTTCTTTACATTAAAGGTGGTTAATCTGTGGAATTATCTACCAAAGAAGGTGGTGACAGCGGATTCGATAGATGACTTTAAAAGGGGACTGGATTTATTTCTAATCAAAATGGGCATTCAGGGAGGAATCTGATCGCCAGTATCCGGGGTCAGGAAGGAATTTAATTTTTTCCCTTTGAGACAATTGGCTAAGTTTCACTTGGGTTTTTTCTGTTTGTCTTCCTCTGGATTCAATTAACAACTAATCTGTGTATTGCAGATAAGAGGAGAGTTTAAAAGGTTGAACTTGATGGACTGAAAGTATTTTATCAACCTCAATTACTATGTAACTATGTAACTATTTACAGTCAGAAATGTCACTGCATATAGATATTTATTTGCGTATTCATAACATATTTCAATGTACTGCACTATATCTTCAAGCAGGCTGCTGCCTTCTCAAAATGTGCTGCCCTGTGCCTGGGCCTCATGGGCCTAGGCTACAACTATATACTAGCGGATATATTTTGTAGAACAGATACCAAGTAAATAAACAGTAAGAAAACAATGGCAATTTGCAATATATATATATATATATATATATATATATATATATATACAGTATATATATACACTATACATATATATACATATACATATATATACAGTATATATATATATGTGTACACTGTATACAGTCTATATATATATATATCTGCGAGTTTCAATCCTGCGCAGTGCTTTAGGGAAAGCGCTATGGACACTGGATTCCAAGCTCAAAGACAGGGCCATACACTCTTTGCAATGTATGAATCTTTAACTTGTCATTGCCTGTAACTTAACTTATGTATAGCGCTACGGAATATGTTGGCGCGTTACAAATAAACGATAATAATAATAATAATAATATACATGTGTTATCTTTGTATTTTACAGAAACATTACATCAATAGATGTTTAACTGTTAGGCAACGAATAATAATTCATAATAAACACATATGGGCATAGCAGGGATAGAAGTGGGGATAAGCAGGGATAAGCTCTGTAAAAACATAAAGTACCTCCACTTCTTATGTTTCCTGCAAAAGTAATTTATCAAGCAGGTATTTACTTTAACTCTCTCTCTGATAAATAGCTCATATAAAGCATTGGATATGGGGATATTTAACTCTACTTTATATCTTTACTTTTATATCTTGTTCATAAATACATTCCATTGTATTATTTATTTACTCATGTTTCCATTTATAATTCAAGCAGGCTGGAAATATTTGCAGTTAACAATATTTCACCAAGCGTTTTTTTTCTTATTCGGTTCAGTAGTTCAATAAAATCAATGTTCAATAAAAAACACAATAATGTCTAGTATATTGAAAAAGCTATAACCGTAAAAGTGGTTTAAAACTTATGTTAAAACCACAATAGAAGCTTATGTTGGAAACAGAATACGTAAAAGGCAGCCCGTTTTCTTACCACACTGGGACAATGAGATATTGGTTAATTGATGATAGTTATTCAGAGCATTATGTTCATATAATTGTTACTCAGAGCTGTAAGCGTATTGTGTTTTCAAATTTTGGGGAGGAGACAGCTGTATGAAACAGATTGTTTCAAACTTGTAGAAATGCCAAGCAGTTTGGCAATTGTTCTGTGTTCTCTGCTATATTGTAGCATGTGCTCCAAATTTGATTAGTATGCTCATCTTTATTAATTAACTTTTAGGCACATTAAATGTATTAGATAGACAAAGTTCAAGCAGCCTCAGATCTGGATGCAAAATAAAATAGACAATGAATCACATTTATTGGACGACTCTAGGTTTTTGGGTCTCTGGGGTTTATTATTATTATTTTTTATAACAATTTCCTTTGCACAAAACTAAAATTACAAATTAACAGCCTTATTAAATTGTGATTTGGCCAATTGAAAAGGGCTCTATATAAGCACAGGGCATATTTTTTTACAGAAGTTTTTAGTTAGTGAACTTCTATCCAAAAGCAAGGTCTTCACTAACTAAAAACTTCTATAAACAAATATGCTGTGTGCTTATATAGAGCCCTATTCAATTGGCTGCATCACAATTTAATAAGGCTGATATTTATTACATTTAAATCTAATAAATATTATAGAAAAAGACTGCTGCCATGAACAAATTGGCCAATAATTGCTAATTATTAGCTGTACAGACCATCTCTCTCTCTGAAGAACCAGTCTTAATAATATTAGCAAATACAAAAACGCAAACCTTAATTTATTAATTCATTTATTATATTTTTTCTTTACTATGAACATCCATTACCTTATATGATTTTCTGTTTCAAGGTAGAGTATGATCCTATTGTAAAATCAATGCCCCTTTAATCATATTATAAAGTCCAGATTATTATGACTACCTTTCAACATAACTGAATGCATCCCATGTGCCAACAAGATGACTTATTGTGTTAGGAAAAAATAAATGCATACCCCCATTAGACCATTAAAGGCAGTTTTATTCTTTTTTTATTTATTTTTTATTGACCTTATCTAAGTGAAAAACCGTCATCAACAATGTATATTTCATTGGTCACAGTGAAATCCACACCTTGCACTAACACAATACCTTACATATATTGCACACTTAGATTTAGCTGTTTATACTGGCGGTTTCACTGTATAAACCAATAAACTGTTTTCCTCATTTCACAATACAAACATTGCAAAGCTTTTGGACATTGGGTTTAACATAGTTAATGTGCAATAGAAAAACATGCAGTGATTCTAAATGAGCTTTATTAGTCACCTCTCATGTGCTGGTCACTTCAATCCAGGCATAATTTATCTGGGGCTTTGGCTGTGAAACAGTGTGGATCTTCCTAATTGAGTCCCTGACAGATGGTTTAAGCTTTTTTCAGTACTACTTTTCCAATCACATCGCCCATATTGCAGAATTGGCCTTGGAAAAGGGTAAAGTGTTGTTGTGCTACACTAACATCCCTTCTGAATTGCTGGCTTTGAAGGGCTTGAATAAAAGAAATAAATTAAATGCCTTAAAAATAAGCATCAAAACCTTACAGTTTTGCAGGCATGGTGGTACGATTAAAGTTACTGCAGAAGTGAATGCTAAATGAAATGAATAGTAATGTCATGCAAAATGTGTTTCACTAAATATAAATTTCTGAATCAAAAGATATTAAAAGAGCTGTAATTCAGGAAGTCTTAAATCCAAATCATGGGTACTACCATAGTGAGTATTTTATTGCGCTCTTAAAATCTTGCTAGCGGCCCATAATGAAGCACTCAAATCCTTCATTCATTTTCCAAGAAATATGAATTGATCACATGCAGCGTGCCACATTTTCATTATACCTTCAGCTTCAGCTGACTGACTTCTTCATAAAAAGTGCCATTTCTTTCTTCTTGTAGCCTTTTAGTTTATGATCAAAATCAATGAAGACTGAAGCTTTCCACGGCCATCTATAAAATGCAATTACTGTATACAACCCACTGTAAAGTTCCCATGGTGTATATGTTGAGGAATTATTTATGCTACTTTCCTCCAGAGAAGTATTGATCTTCATTACAGAGTTCTTTACAAAAAGCCTAAAGTCTACATGTTCAACTAAATATATTGTTATTGAGCCTGATTTATAACTTGAACAAAAATGACCTCTACTTTACCTTTTTTTACAGATTGTTCTACTGTGCAAACCTTGTCGCTTTTGCTACAAATAGCAGTTACCTGCAAATAAAGGCCACTTGACCCAAATGATGTACCAATTTCACTATTCTAATATAATACCAGACACTGTAAACTGTAGCTTTGACTTTACCATTCATTTGTAATCATTTAGATTTTAATGTATTTTTATTCCATTTCAACATATTGGTCCTTAAAATCTATTTCAATAATAAATATTAACATAAACAATTAAAATATCTACTATATATTTAATATATAAACATAATCAACTACTCTGAATTAAAGTTGATATCTTCAATAAAATATATTATATACATTTTGTATTTTTTATATCATACAAATATAAAAAATGCTTTTTCAATTTATTTTAATGAGAAATCAACAGTGGGATATATACAGGGACACACAAACATCTCTGTTTGTTTTTATATATATATATATATATATATATATATATATATATGTTTGTATGTATAAGGCTTATGTCAGAGATCAGATGCTGAACTGAGGATAAGAAGAGCTAATATTGTAGCTTATTCTAGGCTTTGGTTGTAACCTCTTTTAGCACATTTATGCCATACTCAAGGGAGAAACATGCTATAGTATATCAGCTTGAATTCGTCCACAAGGACAGGCAATTCTCTTTTGAACAGGAGCAACAGCTAACCCAAGACATACATTTGGCATGTCTTACAGAATATTATTCATTGGTGTATGGCATGAGCAAGAAAGAAAAAGAGACTGCTTTGTTCACTCTCAGTTATGTGTGCAATTTATCTATGTGGTAGATTCAAAAAGCTGTAGTAGGGGTTGAACATATCTGTGTAAGACTACAATGTTAATTTCTTCCATAGGAAATAGATTTTGTTGTCTTCAGTGAACTGTTTTAGAGCACTTGCAAAGCTGGTATATATAGTATATATGCGTATGTAAGGAAAATTGGATGCATTATGGAGAGTTATTACCTAGTGAGTTTCCTTATTTTATACTCAGGGCCCCAATGCAAAGTTAAACAAGTTGCAGTACTCTTTTATTAAAGCATTTAAAATATAATTTAGTGCTACTATATGGTTTTTCTCTACCTGCTAATGCAAGAGTGCTCACTATCTAAGGAATTTTTGAAGCAAACATTGGTGACCAAAATTCTGACATTAGATTAGATTTGTTCAGATCCTCTCTGAAGACCCTTGGTAGATGTCGTGATATTGCGGCTCTTCACAGCTTCCATCACAATATTCATTCATTGTTATATTCAGAGGAGGTTTGTGATCCTCATACTAATTCTCCATCCACTGTCTTGCTTGGTGATCTTTGATGAAGAATAATTATTAGTGCACACAATTTAAAATGCATTCGATTGATACACTGGAACTCTATATTTGCTGCATTGTGAACATTTTATATTTGCCATTTGCTAGCTGATTTCTATGTTAATAGTAGCAGTAAAAAATATGGGCCATATTTAATTGAGGTTTCTGGAGATCCGGTAGCCCTTAAGTGAGGTTGCAAGTTAATTTGTTATTTAATTGGCGTCTTTTTCCGGGCTCCAAACAGGTTACGAGTTACGGACTTGAAATTATTACGATGGTTAAACCGTAACTTACAGCTTCCAGAAGCCTTTGATCTTTCACTTTCACAAGACTTACGATGGCTAAAATCGCTAATCGCTATTCAATTGCTCAATTTCCCCAAGCCCGCAAATGTTTTCACACCAGTAAACGGCAAATGAAGGAGACAATCCGACGAGTGCTGGAGAGGACCCGCAAGGGGGGTTAAACATCTATTTGTAGCACTGTAAATGCAAATAAGAAATCATTACTGCACTGTAAAAATCGGGGAAAGTGATGATAGACATTAGAATTAATTGCACAACAGTTTCAAGCTCGCAAATCGGCAGGAAATTAAATGTATTTTTATATTTCATATCAGGGTTAAATCGATCTCGGGTATCAATGAGTTAATACATATCAGGCCACCTACATGGACTAGAAGAGTATTGGCATTCATTTTCATAATTCTTTATTTTGCGGGTTTGCGAGTCTGATCGCATATCGGACCCCAGAACCTAATTGATTGACATGTAACCTCCATGTTTTACTGCCGTAATAATGACAGTCTCATTTTCTATTGACTCATTCAAAATGGGAGGTTACGGGTTTGCTTAATTGATCATGTTCCCGCCCTGAACTGCTACGAGCCAGTGCATGGTTTACGGATTTCGTCTTTGCGGCCTTGAGCAATTGAATAGCATCGCAATCGGAGACCAATGTGAGCCCACAACACACCCGACATTTGGCCATCTGCGATCGAGTTGCGGCCTTGGAATTGAATATGGCCCTATGTTTGCTTTATTTCTTGTATCAAATGGTTAATAGGGAATATTATACAGTGATAAATATTTTTATCATACTTGTATTTGAATTTGCTTGGGATAAACAGCTATTATGGAATTAAGCACTGAATAGCTGCCTCATTGTAGGTTTAGATAAAACAAGCACCAAAATGACTTTATTGCAAAAATGTAAGGGATTACTAAAAAGCAGCTAAGGGCCGGCATTGCCAGCTTTTGCTCTAAAGCTGTACATCAGAGAAGCTTGGTGAATGTTGGCATTGCATTATGTACTAGTCTACAAAGCTCAAAAAAGACATAACATTCTGAAAAACACTTTTAATACCATTTTCTATTTTTTACAAAATAAACTTAAAAACAACTATTATTAGTTCCCTGTTGCTGCAACCTTTTTGGCTGCCTAAAAATATTTCTTACATAATTTATTTACTTCTGCAGCATAGTAATATTTATGTTTGTCGTCAGTCTTTTTACCTTTTTCATTGTGTTTACTGTACCATTGCAAATAGCAATACAAAAAATGTTCAAGCTTTATAAATAAAGAGTAATAATAATGATAATCACATTCGATATTGTGGATTTGAATTGGTATGTTTGCATTCTTGAGACGTAATCGTAACATAAAATATTGATTAATGACATCATAAACTGTTACAGTTGTTAACTCAACAAAAATTGGTAAAACCCATAGAAGCCTATACAATAAAAAAATAATGCAATAATTCACTGACGGAAATGTAACACATATACATATGTATACAAAGTCTTTCCTCCTATGACTTTAAACATATCTTTTCTTCTCACTGTACAGAAACATTTGGATCAGATCTTTTTTCATACTCCCTTGTTTTTACTGAATTTTTAAATTCCCACTCAAAGATATTGCATTAGCTGTAATTCAGTGCAAAGTATGATGTCCTTCTCTTTTACAGTATTTGTTTAAATATGTAGGGGTTTTATGTTAGCTTTTGTCAGGGGATTAGAAAGCGACGAATAGCTGTAAAGGTAAATATCTCATACAAGTGGATCTTGGCAAATGTACCTATCCAATAATCACTCATAGGGCCTCATTCAATCGCGATTTGGCCAATTGAATAGGGCTCTATATAATCACATATAAATTTTTTTACAGAAGTTTTTAGTTAGTGAACTTCTATCAAAAAGCAAGGTCTTCACTAACTAAAAACTTCTGTAAAAAAAAATGCTTTGTGCTTATATAAAGCCCTATTCAATTGGCCAAATAGCAATTGAATGAGGCCCTTAGAGTTCCCTGTACGGTTTCAGCAAACAGGGATGCTTCATTTTGTGGCATAATCCCATGTGTTTGCCTCTCTTTGCATCTCTATTCTGGTGTATGAACATTCAGTTCAGATACTAGTAATAAGAAAAGAAGCTGAAATCCGGCTGCGGTCAGAAAATTATTCTAGTTGACTTGTTTAAATTGCCTTGCCTAAGTGGCCAAGGGCCTCATTCAATTCCAATTTCGCCAGTTGAATAGGGCTCTATATAAGCACAGAGCATATTTTTTTACAGCAGTTTTTAGTTGGTGAAGATCTTGCTTTTGGATAGAAGTTCACTAAATAAAAATTTCTGTAAGAAATATATGCTCTGTGCTTATATAGAGCCCTATTCAATTGGCCAAATCATTATTGAATGAGACCCCAAGTCTTTACCCAATGCTAACACCTGAAACCATGGGTTGAGTGGCTCAGAAGGTGATAATAGTTAATAACATTTTGATTTAAAAAAATAAATAATATAAAAAAATAAAAATAAGAAGTGATCATGAGACATGACACTGTATAATCCCCTTTTTATTTTCATATGTAGCTTTGTAATGATACCTTTAACAATGCAGCAAAGTTAACAGCTGAAGAGCAGATGTTATGAATGTCATTCACTGAGAAACTCACAGCTTACTTTTGAGTTGATGTGTTTATATTTAAAAAGTGAGAGATGGCAATCAATACCAAGAAATGCACCAACTATCTTGTTCTCCCTAGTGGTTTTCCACTTCATCAGTAGACATTTGAATGGGATCTCCTGATCATTAAAACTTTTAAGGTGTCAAATAAAATATTCTGAAAATGTATATTTCAGCAATTTCCCAATCAAATTATATAACTTTGAACTTAAATTGTATTAAAACAAAGGTAAAACAGGAATTGTGATATACACAGAGCTCTTGCAAGAAATGCCATGCCTTGGTAGTGATACTACCAATCATGTCAACTACAGAAAAAAGAACAACTACCACAACCCACAACTCCATATGTATGACTCTGGGGGCATTATTCTAGGAGATTCACAAACCTGAGGTTTTCCATGTGAAACAGAAACTCCCAGCAAGGTAACTATAAAACACTGACTGCCCATTAACCACATCCACAAAGCAGCTCAGTTACTATAAATATTAATTTAACAGTAGACTCTTTCAGCAGATAAGTTAAAAAAACAATGATATGACATTATATTTGCATTTAAATAAAAACCACCAATGAGTCTGTGACGATCCGAGAGTAGGGGCTATACAAGCCCAAAGCCACCTGCTATAGATTACAGGTTATCTACCCACAAGGACTGTGGGGTTCTTTGAAATCTTGACACCAGCACCCCGATTCCTGCTTCTGTACCAGTCAGAGTCCCTCCACCAGGAATCAGCTCTTCCAGGAGTCTCAGTAACCCTTCCTGTGGTAGTGATCAGGACAGGTAACAAAAAAGAATGGAGATAGGTTCAGCATCGCAGCCACCAGGAACAAAATAAGAGAACATACAATGTCTATATGTCTCTGTTTCAACTGATTTATTTTTGAAATTACAGCAGTATTTATAGGAGATAGATACAGAGGGGGTGTACACAATGTAACAATGAGAGGAGGTGGCAGACAATCAGAAGAGATAACCTCCACATGGGGTGTGTGTTTAACTTAATCTGGCAAACAACGTAACAAAGCAGATTTACAAATACAATAGAGGTGTTTCTGCAGATAATCCAGTAGTTGGAGCCAAGCAGTACGTGCTTCAATGAGCTCAATGGGCCAACACTCAGACCAGGAAAAAGGGGTCTGTAACAGAGTAACCTACTTTAAAAAGTAGTGCAAATTTTTAAGATGTATTTTAAAATATAACACAAAATAAAATTAAGTGTGCAAGTGTGTGTATTATGGCCAGTTGGGAAAATGGGAGTAATGTTGTTTTGATATAAATTGCATTTTATTTAATTAAGGTATATGTGCAAATTAGTGGACTTGTACATGCTCATATTTTTTCCTAATAATGAAAGTAGCTCACAAAAAATACAGCCAGTGGTGAAAATATAAAAAGTCCATTTGCTTCATTTGTGTAAAATTTTTACTTGACTCAATTTTGCTACGACAATCAAGGAAATACATTTGTGTAATCAGTTTCCTTATGGAGAGAAATACATTCTGTGAATTGAGAACATTCACATAAAGGGCACATTCAATCAAATTTAGATGGCAGACAAAATTCAATTTCTCAGAGACTTGCATGTGAATAGGCCATTTGAAATATGGGAACATTCAAATTAATTAAAAGTGTAACTACGTTCATTAGAATATGCACTCAGTACATGTTTCTGAACATTTTTTCAAGTTTTCGCTTATCTTTAGTTTATCAAATGACAGAAAACCATTAATTTGGATTCTGTCAGTCTTCCTGTTCAATTAATGTCTCCTCTTACCTCAGGAAGATGATTACCAGAATTCAAAATGGTAAATCCCATGGCAGCATATTTGCATATATTAAGTGTTATTCTTAAAAATAGTTATTTTTTAAACATTTGATCACAGAGGTCCTTTAACAACAGCATTGGTATGATCGCTTTGTTTTTAAATTAATTATTTTGTCCTCAAAATGCACCATGTCCCTTTTAACTAACCTTCTCCATATTTAAAGAACCAGATCACATATTTGAGGTCTCAATGAAGATTGTTTATAAAGATATGTATAATTGTTAAATGTATAACATCTTTTTCTTATCAACCAATTGCTTTGGTATTTTAAGTATGCAATTTTTATTTACTGCGGTTTTTAGCTAAACCTCTCTTACAATATTATTATTATTATAATTTTTTGTAACATGCCAACATATTCTGTAGCGCTAATCAATAAGTTAATAAAAAAACAATTGTATAGCTTGTACCCTTGATTGTACTATATTCTTTCTTCTTTCTCATTGTTGGGTAGATCACTGACAGGTAAAAACTGTAAGTTTACTGTAAGAAAAATGCTGTGTTTAATAATATTCAATTGATAAATACCTGTTATTATCTAATTGTAGAAAACAAATACTAATATTGTTCCTGATTTATGTACAAAAGGAACATACAATGACAAACATTATGGTGCTACTTTATCTACCCCCATCTGGTTATTTTGTGTAAATAGTAACTGAACCCTGGGTTTAAATCATTTACACAATGTCTACCAAAATTCTATAAAAATTAGTGTGATTTATTATTTTAATAATTCATTGTACTTTATATCATGGTGGCACGTTTTTGTGCTCTGGAAACGAGCGCGCTGTCATCAGGGCGCTGATGATGCTCTGCGCTCCAGCCGGCATCCCATCATATTTACTGGTTGCTGGAGGCTGCCAAGTCTAAGATAAGGGGCTATATATTTGTGGGGTAGTGGGACTGGCATGTGTAAGACCCTTACCTTAGCCTTGGCAGCCTCCAGTACAAAATAGATGGGGGCCTCTGTGGCAGATATGATGCAGGCTGGCATGCTATATATTCTACTTAGAACTGCAGGCTGGAGCGCAGAGCTTCATCTGGGCGCAGTTCTTGGCGGCCTGATGACGGCGCGCTGTTCTGCAGCGTGCGAAGGTCGGCGTGCCTTATATCACTGTACACATTAATTCGATTTATTTTAGTAGCATATTCTCCTTTGAGCATACAACCATACATTTTTCCTTTATATTTTTATCAGCCTGTTTTTATATTAGTGATTTACCTTTTGAGATATATAATTACTGTCTTTCACAATAACAAAACTCCTACAGATAAGCTTGTTATAGAATAAAAAGCATCACGAAACACAACATATTCTATTCTACAGCCAGTAGTGTTATTTATATACAAACAAATAGTGCACACATAATACAAAACAATCAAAATGTTACACATAAATATGTAAAGTTATGCATAAAAGTGCTGGATGTGGAAAAAATAAAACTTTAGTGGCTTCATGAGTTAAATCACCTATTCTGAAAAGAGCAGCTCGGTTTATTGTGTAGCTAAAAGTTCAATTTGCTCACTTTCAAGCCTAGATAGAATCCTTAATTGTTTTATGTTAGTCAAAAATTGGTCTATTAAAATGCTGCTCTCCAGGTCTGTGCAATCATGTTAATAATGTGATGTATTGTGTTAAACATTCTATATTTGAGCAGCAAGGGAATATTAACACCAAAGGATAATTCACTCTGTTTATGGACATGCCGGGCAATGTACACTACCCTATTATACTTTTACAATGTACCTCAACCTTGACCTGGTGAGAATGTCCTCTTGGGATGAAAGGGAAATTAATTGCCTATGTCCTGTATTGTTTAGTAACAAATGGCACTTCTTCCATACAATAAAAAAACATATATTTCAAAAAAGGACCAGTTTACTGAGGCCCTAAAAAATCTGCTTCTAAATTACACCACAAATTTATTAAAGCAGCCATTGTTTGTTGAGGTATTTCTGTAATTGAAAATTTACAACATAATGCTCAAAAATGTATTATTTTATTATGACGTCTTTTTTTTGTTCAATACAAAAAGACAACAATAGCAAACAAACGAAACAACTTACAGTTTAATTCAGAAAAATAATTCTGTATATATAGATCAGTATAAATGAACACCAACTCCTGGATTGCAACCTTGTCGTTGCGAAGGGGCTTGTGCACCTCAATTAAGTTGTGAGCTAATCCATGTAGAGTCACCCAAGATGGGCAGGTCATAGCAGAGAGGTCAGACAAATTGCAGTCCACTGGAGAACGAACTGGCAACCCATTCTGGTATCTTTGCCATGAAAACCTTATGGATAAGCACAACCAGAAACACAGAAAGTTATACCTGGTGTTCTATGTCTATATGGTCACTGAGAGTCGGACACGACTGAATGGCTGAACAACAATCACAATAAATAAACACATCTTTGCACATTGCATATTTGCTACTCAACAGAATATCAAGATTTGCAATTGGAAAAATATGTATTGGTTTTTACTTAAATACAAGATAACAGAATATATTGATTATATAGACCATATATTAGATAACAAAATAATCTTACAAAAACAAATTCTGCATTTCATAAATGGATTTTAAGTTGACAAATATTCTGTAGTATTTAGTACATATTCACAGATGTGACATATATGGTTCAGGGAAACACAATATCCTACATACAAAACTTGAAAAAATATGTTCTTACAGTAGATAAAATATGAAAGTTATCTAAATCTCCAATAATTGTTCAGTGCAGCATGCTCTGTTGTAATGAAACTTCTTATTTGTTTCTAAATGTTCTGCATCTCATCAATGACTATTATTTGGGTCAAAAAGGTTTGTGTTTAAGGAAATGTGTGAGAACAGGTGGGTCATTTAATATGACTTAATCTATGTGTAATGTGCAATAATAGATACGTTTGAATCATGCAGTGGTAGTTTCTTGACATGCAGATTTAAATAATTACTCTTTGCCAAAAAGTGTAGCCAGTATAATTGCATCTATAGATGACGCCATGAAAACTGCCATGCTGAAATGTATATAGGTTTTCTGTCTCTCCTTTGCAGAAAAGATTGGATTAATATTTTGGAAATGGCCACTAGAGGCATTGTAGCCTTAGTGGGTCCAATCTAATATGGCGTCTTTTAACTATTGTTCAACTCCTGAACAACTCACATTCGGTAGTGGTTTAATTGAAAAATAATATAAAAATATATATCTTGATGTATTTTATAACATGAACACAGTAATTATAATTAAAAATAGCATTTTCTTTTTTAGTTTTAGATTTTGATTTATATTAATATTCATTGGCTTCAGCAATATGGTTGTACATAATTTTCAGTCATAAAGTTCAGTACATCTGTGCTCTAATCCAGGTTTTAGTATATATATATATATATATATATATATATATATATATATATATATATATATATATATATATATATATATCCATTATATATATATATATATATATATATATATATATCTATTATATATATAAATATATATATATATATATATATATATATATATATATATATATATAGCACAGAAAAAGAATGATAAAACTTTGAAACAAAACTGATAGGAAAATAAGGCTAGTAGAAAAAATATGCTATGTGCTTATTTAGAGCCCTATTTAATTGGCCAAATCGCAATTGAATGAGGCTCTAAGTGAGGTTGCAAGCTATTTCGGCATTTTTTGGTGGGCTCAGATCGGCTTCTGAGTTACAAGCTTGAAAAAATGGTGATGGTTAACCTCGCAACTCACAGCCTCCAGAAGCCTTTGATCTGTCCCTTTCGCAAGGCTAAAATCGCACATATCTATTCCATTGCTCCATTTTCCCAAGCCTGCAAATGTTTTCACACCTGTAAGTGGCAAATGCAAATCCTACTAGAGAGGACCCTCAAGGAGGTTAAACACCTATTCATAGCACTGTAAATGCATATACTGAACTGTAAATAACGGAGAACATTAGAATTAATTGCACAACAGTCTCAAGCTCGCAAATCTGCAGGAAATAAAATTTGATTTTATGTGTAATTTCGGGGTTAAATCGATCTTGGGTATCAATGAGTTAATACATATCAGACCACCCATATGGACTATTTTTGGGATATGCGAGTCTGATCGCATATCGGACTCCTGAAACTAATTGATTGACATGAAACCTCCATGTTTTACTGCCGTAATTATGACTAATGTCTAATTTTCTGTTGGCTGATTCGATTTGGAAGGTTATGGGCTTGCTTAATTAATCCTGTTCTCACCCTGAAGTGCATGGTTTACGGTTTTGTCTTGAATCGGAGAGACCAACGGGAGCCCACAACACACTCAGACATTCGGCTGCCTGTGATGAAGTTGCGGGCTTGGAATTGAATCTGGCCCATAGTCACATGTACAAAACATATTTACATATTGAATAAGGTATACAGGATACAAATGCATACAAGAGTAACACTAATGATTCCAATGTCACATATATTTGTTTTTTTATATGAAAACATAAAAAAATTGCATATTATATTTATGTATATAGCTATAGCTAGTCTTGATGTAGTTACAAATTACAGGGAAATTCATGATGGAGCAAGAGTCTAGTTTGCATACCACTAACATTCCATGATACAAATGTATTTTTCTTAAATTCCTACTCAATTCTATCTGCGCTTTTTTTTATAAATAGAAACCAATATGTTAATTATCATTATAGGGCCCGGGACTCTTGCTAGAATATTCTTGTGATGTTGCCTAGCCAGATTTGTTGTCACCTCAAAGTTTACTCGTATTTAATACAGCAATATAGTACGATAACAATGTTTGCCTTCAAATGCATTATTAGGAAGAGAGGGTAATAGAATAGAATAATACAGCAATTAGTGATTACCACAAGACTCATGTGTTTGCTATTAAAGTCATTCCTTGTTGGACACTTAGGGCTCTGTATAAGCACATAGCATATATTTTTTTACAGAAGTTTTTAGTTAGTGAACATCTATCCAAAAGCAAGGTCTTCACTAACTAAAAACTTCTGTAAAAAAAATATGCTATGTGCTTATATAGAGCCCTATTCATCTGGTGAAATCACATTTGAATGAGGCCCTTTGTTATAAGTAGTAGCAATGTATTTTACCTAGGAGTGCCTTGAACTAATACAAGTTTAATTATAATATGATATATATATATATATATATATATATATATATATATAAATATATATATATATATATATATATATATAAATCTCTTGTAAAAACATATTTCTAAAAATCAACATTAAACAAAGCCATTTTTCTAAAAGTGCCATCGTAACATAGAAATATAGATTTGTATGTAGATATGAACTAACAGACCTTTCTATTCTGCTGGTTATATATATTTATCAATGCCTGAATGAATAAATCTTCATGTATATAAAAAAAATAAGAAACAGAAAATTCACATTGCTGGAAAATTGAAGTGACCCTTAAACTGATTAACATGTATACATATTTTATCCATTTTTCACAGGTTAATTATTATCAGGACACATGCTAACTCTCTTTATCTATTTGTCCATTTATTTATACAAATTGTTCTTATATTATATATATATATATATATATATATATATATATATATATATATATATATATGAAATATAAAATATCATATTTGCAACTACTAATAGTGAGGGATAGTCAAATTATTGAAAGGATGATACCTTGCTAAATAAATGAATTTAAATTAGCTACATTTATTCAAATAACAGGAACATTCAAGTATCTCAGACGTTTCAACACTAATCCAGCCCTGTGGATTTGCCTCTAATGACATTCCTTATGATATACTGGATTGAGTGTCTGGAGCGTGGCTCCCTTGAGTCCTCTTGTCGTTTCATATATTATATCCTGCACCTTTACAAGCTTGTGTTTATAGCATGTGCATGAAAAGAAACCATACTATATAATGGGTAAAATACAAGCAATTTAAAAAGAGCCTACTAACAAGTAAATTTTGCTTTCACTATTTGTTTCTGTGATCCCTGAATACTTTGGAAATCTGTAGGTAATAATTTACTTGATATGTCTGCTGGGTCTATTCTTTAAACTCTAAAACTGCCATTGCAAAGCTGTCTGGAAACAGTCTACATTTTGACACAGTAAAAAATCTGACATTTTTAGCATAGTCATTAAAAGCTATCTATGCAGGTAAATTGCATTTTTGACATCTCATTTGCTTGTACTTTTCACCTGATTATTACAATATTGTTCAGAAAGACTTCTCACTTCCTTAAATTAGGCACATTTATGATTTTACTGTAGAAGAGGGCAGAGAGAAAGGAATATAAAGAGAAAAAACATATCCAGAAATCAAATGTATCAAAGAAGCTGTTTCCAATTATTTTGACAAGAAATAACTTCTTTATTACAGCAACAAAAAGCAATTCCAAAATATAGTATAATGTTTATTAAAGGGCCACTGTAGTTTATGGAAAATTCACATTTCCAATTGTAGAAAAGATGAACAACATTTGCAATCATGTAAGCCGTTAGAATTAAGTCATATTTAGACAACATTTTAATTGTCTCAGATGCTGCTAGTGTATTGAGGCTGACATGGCTATTCCTCTTCCTGGCCAGTGCATGGATGGTGCAGGAGCTGAACAACAAAAGAGGAATGCTTTCTACTTGCTTCTGAGCATTTAAATAGGAGGGGCGTGCCGAAAGCTGAACTAAATCAGCTGATATAAATCCCTGTCCCTCCTCCGTCTACTGCTGAAAAGAAGATGGCAGCCGACATGCACCCCGTCAGGTTTCCGGCCTATATGGTATACAATAACTAGTATGCTATGAAATTTCCTATACACACTGAGTCTGTTAAAAATAAGTTTGTCCCTAAACACACATTTATAGTAATATCTTACATAGTTGATAATGCTTTCAGTTTGTCACATACTTCACAAACATATGAAGCTTATCCCAAACCAGAATTGTCATGGCTGAAAGATGCCAAGGCACAAGCTGTGCAATACCTAACAGACTGATGCCCTCAGCCTTATAAGATAGGCTTATTGTGCCAGGGAAAAGGGTCCCACTGAGATGGGTTAACATTGGGGATGTTGTGATTTATGTGTTATTCCTTGTTATGCCTGTTTAAAGTTGCCTGTGTGCCACTGGGCCCATAATGTGGTACCCATGTTTATAGTTGGGGTGTGTGTATGAACATGATGGGAGTGATGGGTTGTATATCTGTGTTGTGCTTTGGGGGGGCTAGCACTTACAAGGGAAATATTGTATATGCCCAATATTTCATAGTAATGGACTAGTAGATAATTGTCCCCTGGGAATCACATGACACCAGTATTTCTCTCTATATATCACCAGCCTCAGACTGGTGTCTCCAGGCCTATTGTATGTAATTGCCCCCTAACAAGAATACAGCGGTGCCAAGGGAATACAATGGGTGATTGTCTTAGACTGGCAGGCAGGGCTGATAAAGTGAGCTAGAAAGATTGGGTGTAACCATGGATGCACATTTGAATTGATTGGTCTGTAGTTGCTAAAATGTGGTATAAATATGTTTGATGGTTTCAGTAATAAAGTTGTTATACTGGTTCACACAATTAAAGTGGGAATTTTGTTATTGATGCTGGGAATTCTGTTTGCTGGAGTAAGTTCTTTTCAGAACTTAGAAATATCTTTTTTTTTTTTTTTTTTTTTTTTTTTTTATATGTTTATTTTTCATTATTGCAAAAAACAGCTTTAAACATATTACAAAGACGTAATCAAATGATTTTACAACAACAATTTATAAGTTATACTCTCTGCCATTCATACTCTATCATTCACCGTTCATTCCTACTGACATTTAAATGTTGATATTTGTATCTTGTTTTTGGTCCCAAATTTTCCATTTTCGTGTGTCACAATTAATAAAACCTTTTTTTTCATAATCTCTCTCTAGTTCTCGTATATATTCTATTTTCCACACGATATCAAAGAAGTTTGGAGCAGTTTTGTCTTTCCAGTTGGAAATTAAGATATTTTTTGCTACTGAGAAAGTCAAAATCGCAAAGGCTTTTTCCTCTAACGTGAAATCATACGGAAAGTTATGCAGCAAGCTGCATTCTCCCTTAAACGGGTATTGCTTTCCCACAATATTAAACAAAAATGTATAGCAATTTTTCCAAAATGGCTCTAATCTTGGGCATTCCCACAGAATATGCAGCAAATGGGCGGTATTGCCACAATCCCTCCAACACATTTTTTCCGTGGGATTATGGGAAATTTGAGCGATTTTAACGGGAGTAAAATACCAGTGATTAATTATTTTAAAAAATGTTTCTCTATATGTTGATTGTTTGATGAATCTATTTGTTAGTTTTAAAGATGCTTCCCAATCTTTAACCTCTAAAACAATTTTTAGGTTCTGCTCCCATTGCTCCATACCTTTGGTTTTAGATTTTTCTCCACATGATCTTGTTATGTTAAAGCATTTACTTATTAAATGTTTATTTCCTGATCTCAGGAGAATTTTTTCTACCTCTTTTGACTCTTTGCTATTTTGTAGGGTAATGTTAAATTGGCTACAACTGGATTTATATGCTTCGTAGATTAACCATTCTTCTGATGCAATCTTAAATTTTTTTCTAATTTGATCAAAAGATGCCATAGATCCTTGGATTAAAGTGTCTCTAATTCGTATCAGGCCTTTTTTTCCCCACTCGTTTAAAGTGCCTTCCATATTTCTATGTAACAGTGCTTTTAGTGGGGTCATTAAACTGCCCTCTGATATTAAACCGTTTTTCTTATTAATTTGTTTCCAATTTTTTAAAATTTCTTTTACCACCCCTGATCCTGTCATAATATCCTTGTGGGGAAATTTCCCTCTATAAAACAAGGCTGATAAGTGCCGTTCTGGAATTAATGCTTGTTCAATATGCCACCATGGGAGAAAAGCCGCTGTTTCTAGCCATTTTAACGCATGAACTATGCTATTGGCTTCTTGGTAAGGCAATAATAACGGGTAAGAAATTCCTCCTTTTACGAAGGTTCTTCCCATGGTTATTTTTTTTATTCTTTTATGTTTGGATTGATGTATATAGTAATCAATCATTCCTTGGAGTTTCTTTAACCATATTTTAGGGATTTTGAAAGGAATACATCTCAAAAGGTAATTAACTCTTGGAAGAATCATCATTTTTATAACTGCAATTCTACCTGAGAATGAAAATCTATTTTTTCTCCATTTTTCCATAATCATCTGACATTTCACATATAAGTCTCTGTAATTCTTATCCACCATTTTTTGAGTTTTGCTCATAAACACTATTCCTAGATGTTTGAAAGAATTAGAATTCCAATTAAATGGGTATAAAGACTTCAAGTTGGATAGTAGTTTTTTTGAAAAATTGAAGTATAAAGTTTCTGATTTTTTGTAATTCATTTTATAGTACGAAATTTTACTGTATATTTGGATTATTTTTGATAAATGATAAAGAGATTTTTCTGGGTAAGTGAGTGATAAAATAACATCATCTGCATAAAGGCTAGTTTTGTACTCCCTCTCCTCCACCCTAATCCCAGAAATATTGGGGCATGCTCTAATAGCTTCAGCCAAGGGTTCTATCATTAAAGCAAATAGGGAGGGAGAGAGAGGGCAACCCTGTCTAGTACCGTTTGATATTTCGATTGAGTCTGTGCTACTTCCCAACCCTGCTATTTGTGCCGATGGGGAACTATATAGTGCCCCAATTGCTTTGGACCCAAATTCTCCGAACCCGAATTTAGTTAATGTTATTCTCATATACTCCCATCCTACTCTGTCAAATGCTTTCTCTGCGTCTAATGACAGAAATAGGGTGGGAGTACCTCGGGAATTCGTTATTTCCCCTAAGTTCATGATTTTTCTGATATTGTCCGAACCTTGTCTTCCTGCTATAAATCCCATTTGATCTGTTGTTATTAGTTTTCCTATCACCTGTTGAATTCTAAGGGCCAGTATTTTTGCATATATTTTAATGTCTGCATTTAATAGCGAAATAGGCCTATAGTTTGAGCAATATTGTGGGTCCAGATTGGGTTTAGGAATCATGATCAGTGTCACTTTTAACATTTCTTTTGGAATACATCCTGTATTCTTAATTTCATTAAAGGAGTTAGTCAAATAAGGGCTCAGTAATTGACCAAAGGTTTTATAAAAACAATTAGTGTATCCGTCTGGTCCTGGGGTAGTATAGGGTTTAAGAAGATTTATTACTTGAAGAACTTCCTGTGTGTTAATTGGGTCATTTAATTTTAATCGCTCCACTTCTGATAATTTTGGTAATTGAATGCTATCCAAAAAATTTTGTATATCTTCTGTAATTGGTTTGCATAGATTAGTATCTTTTTCTAAGTTATATAGATCCTGATAATATTTAAAAAAGGCCTGACTGATTTTTTTAGGGGAGGAAATATCCTTACCTTTCTCTTTCAACATTGCTATTCTTTTTGTTTCCCTTCTTTTTTTAACTTGAGTAGCAAGTAATTTACTGTTTTTATTGTTTTGGTGATAGTGTGTCTGTTGAAAGCGCCACAGTGCTTTATCTGATATTTGCTGACTAATTTTATTAATTTTATTTTTAATTAATTTAATCTCTATTTTCACCTGTGGTTGTGCATCCAGCAAAAATTTAGATTCCAATTTATTCAGTTCTATATATAATTTTTTTAGTGGAGTGCCTCTTTGTTTTATCCATTGTGATTTCAGTTTGATCATCAAACCTCTAGTGAATGCTTTTTGTGTATTCCATAACGTGCAATTTGATGGGACAGTGTGTTTATTAAGGTCAAAAAATTGTGAGATTTCTTTATTTAAAAGTTCTGTGTTATTTCCGACTTTTAACAAAAAATCGTCCATTTTCCATTGTGGTCGATCTAATTTAAGGTTGTGAATTTCAACTGTTGCTATAATGTAAGCGTGATCTGATGTGACAATATTACTTATTTCTGTGTGAGAGACTTTCTCTATTATTTGAGAATTTGCTAAAATTAAATCGATACGTGAGTAAGTATTATGTGGAGTTGAATAAAAGGAAAATTCTTTTTGATTTGGATGTTGCACTCGCCATGTGTCAAATAAGTTATAATTAATAATCCATTCAGTGAATATTTGTGCTAATTTACCAACTCTTTTGAGATTTTTAGCTTCCAATTTTTTAGACCTATCTAAGGTGGGGTTAGGGATCATATTAAAGTCCCCAGCAATAATAAGCGGGCCTTGTGCGTATTTCTTAATTAAGGTGCCTATTTGATGTAAAAATTTGCCCTGTGATTCGTTGGGTGCATAAATATTTATCAATGTTATTTTCTGTTTGTTAATTTGGCCGTTCCACAAGATGTACCGACCTTCCGGGTCTGCGATGGACAACGTTTCCACAATATCTAAGTCGTTAGAAAAAAACATTGATACTCCTCTTTTTTTTTTCCCGCACACTGAGTGCAGTGAGAAGTCGAAACGTCCTGCTACTGCGCCCCAACTATTAGTTTGCTTCCAGTGTGTTTCCTGGAAAAATATTAAATCTGCCTTTTCTTTATTGCATTGTCTGAATATTGTTTTTCTTTTGCTAGGGGAATTTAACCCTCTAACATTCCAACTTAAAACCTTTATACCCATATCTCTATGAACCACACCTTTGAGTGAACTGATACCATTTGTCTATCATCTTTTTGTTTTTGGGACCATGAGTTGCTTTTTTAACATTCATACTTACATTCTTGCATACATTCATTCTATTAGAACAGAGGGTGCTGTAGTACAGCCGTTCACCATTCCTGTTCTGCAGGGATTCAGCCATTATTTAGAAATGGATAGCGGTCTAATGTGGAGATGGCTATATGTTTTAGCTTCCTTTAGTTCTTAACTGCGCTGTATATATCTTCTATATTTGTCTTCGTTATTCTAGATTAAAGAATAAAAAAGACAAAGCTGGGGGATGGGAAAGGGCGAGGAGAAGTGGGTGTATAATGTTGTGGTCTTTATATATTATTCTTATGCCCCTCACATTAGAATTCATTACTATTCAATTTCTAACCGGCTACTTACAATTTATACTATTCTCAGTATTTCCAGCCTTTGTCCTCATACTCTGCCTAATGCAACCCCCTCTTCTCCTCCTCCTTTCTCCTCCTCCAGCTACCCGAGGTCAAAAGCCTCAGACCCTGCCACACTATGTTCTTATTACTTGTCCTGGGTTTTTATACTGTTCTTATAGCTTTCTGATCTTTTCTCAAAGGACTCTCTTAGATGTTATGCAGCCTTGAACACCTATCTTAATAACCCTTTATATCTCTTAGACCATGTTAATTTAATTTATTTCTTCTTCTGCCATTCTGTTGTTGATAATTGCAGGTTCAACGTGGGCTCCTTGGTTCCATCTTTTTTTAGTTTTAAGTTCTTTATGAATGTTTCTCCTTCTTCTAAGGAATTGATCTTATGCCACACGGATCCTTGTAGTACTAGTAATCCTACTGGGAAAGTCCATTTGTATATAAACTCCGATTTCCTTAGTGTTTGTGTTATTGAATAAAATTCTTTCCTTTTATTCATTGTGCCTTTTGATAAATCTGAGAAAATTTGTATTTTTTCGTATGGAGATTCAAATGTTTTCTGCGTGTAGCTAGCTTTAACGATTTCTTCTTTTGTTGTTAAATGGTGTAATTTGACAATCACGTCTCTAGGTTTTGTTTTTAGTAGATGATTTGGTAAAGGGATTCTCTGAACTGTGTCAAATTTCTGGTCCAGTTTTGAGTAACTAGGGCAAACACTAGAGAACATTTCCTTGAGATATGTTGGGAGTTCTTCTTTTTTTATGGATTCCTCAATTCCTCTTACTCTGAGGTTATTTTTCTGTGCGTGATCTTCCATTTTGTTTATGTGATCCTTCAGACTTTTAATTTGAGTTGACATGTTTTCTGACTGTTCCACCAACATTTTGTGGTCCAGGATTAAATTGTCAAACTTAGTTTCCAGGTCCGAAGATCTTTTATTAACTTCTGTGATTAATTTGGAATTTTCCATAATTTGCATCTTAATCTCTGAAAAAAATTCTATTTGAAAGTCTTTTAGGATTTCCTTCATTTTCCCTATAGTTAGAAGGTTCTCCTCATGGGTCTCAGAGTCTTTGTTAGTTAATTTTACCGCTGGGAGATTAGAGCTTTGATCTAGCCCTCCTTCTATGGGTTGTTTTTGCGACTGTTTTGTAATAGCTTTAGGGGAAAAGAAGGAGGATGAGTCTAAAGTGGGGCTTTTCCGCCCTTTTGCTTTAGTTTTCGTCGCCATTTTGTGATAAGTGTATGGGATAGTTGTTTCACTCTTATGTGTTTGTGACTTTATCACACTTGCTGTCTACCCCAATGGGTCTATACTTCTCCTAGCAATGTTAGGAGAATTTCCTTTTACTGGATTTAATGTGTGTCCAATAAATAGCAACCGGTTATTTAACCGTGGGCTACTAGGACCCACCTGACAAGTTCTTTGCAAGAAAAGACAGTATTTATAGTGTTTGCACTGTTTCAAAAGCAACTTTTCCAGAAGTTTTACTTCTCTTTATAGGATATTTCCCGTGTGTTAAGGTATGTATTACTGCACCCTTGTATCATTTTTATTTACAGTCCTTTAAAAAAGTGTATAAAGGGGGCATATACCCCAACATTTTTTATTTCTGTTGTCGCAGAGACATCTTTTTTCTTTTTCAGCAGTGTAAAAGGAAAAAAATATTTTACTTAGCTTTTATTGTGCTTCAGTCCTTGTACTTGATGCTCTTTATGTAGCCTCCTCCTCCACTGCTTTCTCTGTGTCTTTTAGCTGCTCCCGTGCTCTGTAGTCCCCAGCTTTTTCCTGTTTTACTGCCCTTCAATATGGAGGGGGCTTAAACGCCTCTCTTCCCTAAGGGGGACTCCATTGCAGGATGTGGCTTTCAGGGCTCTGGGTTCGTGCTGTGGAGGTGCTGCTACTGCTGTGGTAAGGGGCTGGGTCTGCGCTGTCCCCTTATTTTGGGGCTGCTTGCGGGGCTGTGCTGTGTTGTATTGTGCTAAGCTGCACTTTACACAGCAGCTGCCCCGTCAGCGTTCCTGCTTGGCGCCATCTCCTCCCGCAAATCGCCGTTCTGGACGGCTACGCAGCCATTTCCGGTCACTCCCCACTTAGAAATATCTTTATGCTACACAAGACCGGTCACACCTGTGGGGAGAGGTTTGGGCAATAGCCTCTTATCATACTCCATTCAACAAACAGGTTGTGTCAACAATAGCCATGTGTGTCTCCAGACAATTTAGTAAAACCCTGACAGGAAGAAGACTTAAATGCTGGCCGACAGCTGTTGAGTGTATTTTACCCAAATGTTTGAGAAAATCTTTGCAGACATCTAAAGATAATACTTAAAATTAGGAATTAATGCAACAAAGCCTCTATTTCTAACACCCAATCACATAACCTGCTAGTCATCCAATCAATGACATGATAGCAAATATTCCAGGATATCTTTTCCCCAAGATACCCCTTTCTCCATTAGGGTAAATTTTCTCACCTGTGATTGGTTCAACAAACCTTGTGATTGGGGAGGCAGAAAACATTTGCTAGAGGCAAAGAAATAGTGGACCATGCTGAAATGTATGTTATGAAGCTTTTGTAAGTATTTGACTGCAGTGGATGTAACAATCCTCCAATATTTCAATATTATCTTTAGATTACTGTAAAGAAAAAGTGTCCTTTTAAAGAAATAATTGTAAGTCATGCAATGGGTATAATACAAATATATAGATGGGTTAATGTAAGAAAGGAGAGAGGCTCCTACCTTGACGAATGCACAATTTAATTAAGATCAATGACAGTTTTTTGATTATTGCAATTAAAGCCACTGATTCGGACATTATTGAAAAAAAGCCCTAGGGTTAATTGAATTATTTTTGGATGATTTACTTGATAATTTTATTTATTTTTAGGTCTGAAAATGCCTTTGTTCTTTGCTTTGTAGGGAATGGACCCTTAATATCATCCAGTTGTGCCTCTCTTTTAATCCATATCTCTTGTGGTGAGCCTGACAAGCTAGTGTAACAGTTTAATTAAATTTCTTCAGTTTATTGCTCTTTACAGGCTTCCTTTTCTATTACATTTGTTGCATGATCTGCAGTGATACTTATTGCATGACTGCAGAAACCAATACAGAAACTAGATCTTCTAAGGCAGTTTGCTGGAAACACAGAGTTACTAGTAAGAAAAAGAGAAAACATCACAATAAAATGTGTGCCAAAACCGCTGTGCTGTTTTAGGAGATAAAACAATTCTAGGTCAGTGATTCTCAGTCAGTGTGGTTGGAGACATTGATGTGCATTAAACCTCTGCTGTTTATGTGACAAAGAGGGATGAGGACAATGAATTAGGGGATTGGGAAAGCAACAAAGAATCAGTGAAGTGATTAACATAACTAAGAGAGAATGTCTTTGTGTAGTATACAATCCTGATTTCCATTAATCAAGGTTTTTTAAATTAATAAAATATAATGCACAATAAAATTCCACTGTTTTTAGAGGATTTTTTTTTTTTTTACCAACATTGTATAATTCATTGTTAGAATTAGGCTAGTGCTTCACCATTCTGAATCTATTGAGTGTAGCTGTATTTACTAAGGTTTATGCAGTCAAGAAGTGACCACAATGTTGCAAAAACAAGAATCTCAGCCTTCTCACTATTTGCTAATCTGTGTTCCCCATTTTCTTTATGAATAATGGTGAGTTTACTTGATAGGATCATGTTGGATTCATGTTGCATTATCATTAATATTATGGTTATTATAATATTTTATTTGTTTAGTGTCAGTAGGTTCTGTAGCTCTAGATGGTATAAACAACACATGGATAACATGACAATAAAAAATACATATATATTGGTACAAGAGGACTTGAAGGTCCTGCTCTTGTGAGAGTGTACAGTCTAAGAGGAAACAAAGATGGTAAAGACACGAGGTGAGAGGACTGTTTGGTGGATAGAAGTTATAGGGATAAAGGTCTATTGGAGAAGCAGAATATGTCGTCAGCCTTGTTTGAAGTTAATAGTAGAGTTAAAGAGAAAGATGGTAAACTTCTCTGGAAATTAGGATTTTCAACGAACATTTGAATATCTGCAGACTAGGAGAGAGTCTAATGAAGTAAGGGTACGAATTCCAAAGAGCAGTGGTTGCTCTTGAAAACTACAGTAAATCAGAATGGAGGAGAGTTAACAGGGACGGATCATGGGCAGAGCTGAGAAGCCATATTGGATTGCATTTGGAGACAAGAGGTTAGTTGCATAAAAAAAGCTTGCTATGATCACTATTGCTATATCCACTGCTCATATTGAAGTATTCAATGTCAGTATCCCTACCCCCATATTAATAACTAGTTAACAAGTAATTATAACTAACATGTACTGTATATGCACTTTGGATTATAATATGATTCAATGGCTACTGCATGCAAGCTGAATGTATTTGCTGTTAGCGCTCTTATTAATATTATAAAAGAAACCTAACACATATTTTACTCACTTGGCTTATACTACAAATCATGGGGCAAAAAATACATTAAATTAGCTTGTACGCGTTTACTGGTGATACATTCTAAACCAAATTTATTGTTATCAATGAGAAATAGTTTGCGGCACGTTTGTATTTGCATTCACCATTTAGTGCCTTTTACCGCACATGTTCATTCCCTACTAACAAAAGAGAGCTGAAAAAAGTTTGTGTGAATTAGAGAAAGCGTTATGGTCCCATTGGCCTCATTATAACAATGTAATTTTAGTTAATATCAAATGCCACAAATTACTGCAGAATTTTACAGTCCTTTATAGCTACTCAGTGTTGCAGCCTGACTTTTATAAGAAAATGAAAGTGAAGTTATTTAAGAAAATTACAGATAACATCTATAACCATCAATACAGTATAGCAGCTTGGAGGACAGCATATGTAATACTTCTTCATGAAGATATACAATGGTAATGAGGAGCTTCAAAGCTTCTTAAATACTGAGATAGTCCAAAAAAATAACTGGTGCAATAAAAAAAAGTTAGGATCTTACTGGATGCAACCATTAAATGTACAGGATATTTTATGTTACAATACAGGGGAACCAATTGTGATTACATGTTAAGAGACAGCCACTTAGTCCTGCTTAAAAATATGGAGAGTGAGATTAATCAAAAAATAAATTAATAGTTTATTCCTTTAAAAAATCTTAAAATATTTTTTGCCCTTGGCTAATTGGATTAATAGGGGCATACTACAAATTCAAGATTTATGTTATAAGTTATTATTATCATTAGAATTTAAGGGGAAGAATAAAAATTTAACAGAGCAGGGAAAGCCTTTGATCCTCGGTGGCCGCAAGAGTTTCAGCCGCAATTCAAATGCTACGCAAACCATTCAGTCAAGGCCGTAATTCACTAAAACCGAGCCGCAGCTTACTTACACCAAAAAGGTTGCGCAAGGCTCTTAGTTACAAATCATAGCACCAATTAAGCACATAAAAAAGCCATCCTGTGCTTTGAAGAGACGTGAAAGTGATTGTCCTTTTTTTTGTAATTCATGTTCAATTTCCGTGTCCGAGTCCCACGGGCTTGGAGCACATCAGACCCGCAACGGCTGCGGTATTAGCCTCCGTAAAGTCCGTAAATGTGTAAAATAGACCCAAAGGTTGCAAAGGGCTTACTTACAAATCGTAGCACTAATTAAGCAAATAGAAAAGCCATCCTGTATTTTTATTACAAGTGAAAGTGATTTTTGGTCTTAGAATTAATAGCACAACATTCCCCTACTCTCAAATCTGCAAATGAAGAAATGTAATTTCATGTTCAATCTTCGTGTTCTATCCATCATGCAAGTCCCACTGGCTTGGAGGTCAATCACCCTCCAAGCCCGTATGGGCTTGAATAACGAGCTATGGGCTTGGAGGTCATTGAACCCCATGGGACTTTAAATGGAAATTAAGCCTAAAATCAAAGATTATAATTTGGCGATGTGCCAGCTTGAGAATGTTTTGCTATTAATCCTCATGTCTCCCATTGGGTTCCCCATCATTTACAGTGCTTTACAGTGCAGGATTGAATATATATTTGCTTCTACAATGCTTTGAGTTTGCGGCCTTCAACCTCCAAACCCGTACGGGTTTTAACAACGATGGACTGGCTTTGAGGTCATTGAAGCCCGCGGCACTTGGGACGGAAAATAAATCTGAAATTAAACATTGGATTTGGGTTATGTGCAAGCTTGAGAGGGTGTTGCTATTAATCCTCATGTCCCCCATTATGTTGCCTACCATTTACAGTGCTTTACAGTGCTGTCTTGAATTTATATTTGCAGTTACAGTTTGGGGGGGGGGGGGCTTGAAACATGCAGGAAATGCTTGCTGCTGATTGCATAGTTTGCGACCGTCCGTAAGGCGGACCTGCTTGGGGCGCTGTCCATTTGAATAGCAGCGTAGCCGTAGCGTACGCAGGGCCGTAAGCTGGACACAAGGAATCACAGTTTTGCGGCCATTTTCCGGCCCTTAATAGAATGAGGCCCAAAGACAACTACATCTCAAAAGAGGGAGATCTTATATTGATATGATGGAATAATTCATGGCAACTATGTTACAATGTTTTATAAGTTATATTTCTATTAACTGTATTCAATAGAGAAACCATAACTTTAGATTATTATTTTTTATTCGCCGTAATTTAAGTATTTATGTATATGTCTTTATTCTTCCTTCTTTCCTCTTTTTTATACTTTCTTTTTATGTTTCCTTCTTATTCTTTGTAGTTTTTTGAACATCAGTGATATACTGGTGGGAACTTACTAAGCATTTTCTTTCTTGAGATGAGGTGAGAAGAGCTCACATAATGTAAGAAGGGCTCTTTTCCCATAGTTAATCAAGAGATGATGAAATATGCACTTGAAATGTGTACATTCTCCTATTATTGATTCTGTTTTATCTTTAAAACATGATTTATTTGTATAAATTAATAATCAAACACATTGTAATGAAGTATTTTACAGAAAGAATGGAAATTAAAGGAAGAAAAAATGTCATATAAAGTAATAAATGTTAATTGAGTATGCTAATTAAACAGTTCTTGGAAAGACAAAAGATTATCCTGAAAATAAAATAAACATTGATTGAAACTGCAAAAATTGGAAATTTCAATCACTTTTTGCATTTTATGCTTCTTAGCTTATTATCTTATCATGCTGACAAGATAATAGAATCACACGGAAATTACTTTTTAATTACTGCGTGACAATATATTCCCTAATAAATAATTTTACGGAACTAATAGCATTATGTCCTTATTGGAATATACTACTCCAACACTTTTAATAAAAAAATGATATACTAAACCACATAAATTGTGAAACTTACTTGACGGTCTTAGGTAAGTTGATTTACAGAGATGGAGGTTCTGTATAGATAAATTATAATTAAAATACCCAATTTTACATATAAATTATAAATTAAACACCCAATTTTCAGGTTCATTATTTCAAACCCTTTTGACCTCTTTCATATAGAGCCCTATTCAAATGGAAAAATCGGAATTGAATGAGGCCCATGGTGCAAAGTAATATTATCCATTTGCAATTCTATTTATTTTTATGTTTACTTTTCATTTCTTCAAAAACTGGGACTTCTGCTCTGTAGCTTCAAAGAAAAACGAAATGCTTAAAATATATAAACTCAGTATAATGGTGGTCCCAAGGAAGGCAGGCGAAAATGTTTGCTGTTCCCTTCCATTTCATATTTATAGTGGGAATTATTATCTTAACTAATCAGATGTGATATCCCTGGATTTAATTTTTTCCATTAGCCTCAGTAATTATCTGAGAACCTGCAACATAAGATTCCCATTGTAATGGCGAACTGGTAGAAGCACTTGCACCTACATTTTTTTGCACAGACAATGGTGAGTCCATAGCTTTTTTTTGTTTGTTTCTGTGGCATTCTTGTTCCTCTAACTTTATTTGTTTTTTTTCTGATTAGATGAAGTGAGCAAAGCATTACAGAGTCTATTTAATAGGATTATTTGAGCCCGATGTCTTTTCATGTTTTTCCAGTCTCTTTTGTGTTTTATTTATATGACCCTTATTGTTTGTTAGCTTTTGGAAGCACTCAAATGGTATAAGGCATCTGTACTGATGGAAAGTACACATATGTTATACAATACAATAAATTACCAGTATTACCACAGAGTAACTTATTCCATTAAACAGCACTATATCCCTAGTTCAATGTCTTATTTGATCATTTACCTGCAATAACTGTTTCCTTAAATATTTTTTTCTAAAAACAGATTTTACATTATCAAAAATGCTAATGACCTTAATTTTTAAATGCAGCAAAATAATAAATATATTATCTATTAACCAGGTCTTACTTCTAAAAATATTCGACTTTAAGGTGTACATATTGCCCATCTATCACACGCAGCATATTACTGGTCTTGGTTGACCAGTGTCCCTTGTTAAGACATCTGTGTGGTATTATGTTTTCTACTGCTAAAAATATCTGACCTTTTATATTCCTCTAGAAAATGAATTTAAAGCCACTGTACCACCTCTAAATTGCCACATTATCCAATAATATTGGCTCACTGGCATACTGAATAATTAAATGAGATGATTGATTATTTTTATAAAATAATAACTTAAGATTTTGGGGACATCTTGTAGGGCAAAAAGCGTTCAGATATTATGCAATGTTATTTAGCAAAACATGAAATTGCAACTAACAGCAGAATATATTTTGTCTCTCATAAAAAACGGATTTGGCCAACATTAAATGACCACTCCCCTTCTGGATCACTACCTTGTTGTGGTGAAGGGGCTTGTGTAGCTCAATGCTACAAAGCTGTAAGCTATACCATGTAGGGTCACCCAAGATGGGTAGGTCATAGCAGAGAGGTCAGACAAATCACAAACCACTGGAGAAGGAGCTGGAAACCGTCTTCAGTATCGTTGTCATAAAATCCTTATGGATTAGCACAACCAGAAACAAGATATACTACGGTCCATAGGGTAACAGAGAGTTGGACATGACTAAATGACTAAACAAAAATGACCACTGAAGTCCCACATTTACAGTACTTACAGTATTTTGAAAGCTAGACTTAAAAAACATAGCCCATAAATGACAATTTTAAGCTTTATTTGCTAATTTAGCTAGATGACCAATAAAATAATTTGTAGAAAAGTAATCAATGTAGCTTTTTTAAAAAAAATTTATTGAGGTAATAAGGTTAATATGTTAACCCAAAAGCGTCAAAAGCAAAACAGAAACAGAAAAGGTACATCACTTGGGAAGAAAAACATATCATAATAACTTTTTAATCTTGTTTGAGTTTTTTTTCTTTTAAATATTACCGTTTTGACGTATGTGTAAGAGCATTCTTAATCAAAAGAATAAAGAGAATATTAAAACTTCAATTCAAAGTTTACTGCTTTAGATTTCAGCAGATATACGCTCTCTACCCCCTCTCACGTATACAGGGCTAGAGAAGATCTGGTTGGGGTGTCCTGATGGGTGTCTATCTCTGTTTATCCTGATAACTGTTTATTTGCCTACTTTCCTGTCGTGTCTATTGCAAATTTGTGGGGTATGGCAGACTGATTACATTTTTATTAAATTCCAAGTAATTAAAATGACTCATATTCAAAGTATTGTCACTTAGTATTGCCATATTTTAATCGGAAAAGTTAAATATAGTTTTCACCTAAAAATAACTTCAATGTATGTCAATACACAGGGGACGACTACATTTCTAATACATTCTCTCATCATATCTCATCTTGACTACTGCAACTCTCTCCTCGCTGGCCTCACCATCACCCATCTGCCTTCACTCCAATCCATTAGGAATGCCTCTGCTAGACTCATCTACTATACTCAATGCTCAGTGTCAGTCACTCCACTGGCCTCCAGAATAAAATTTAAAATCATGACCCTAACTTACAAAGCCCTCAACAACGGTACACCTTCTTATATCTCTGCTCTCAACTCAAAATACTCTTCCACCTTCCCTCTTCGTTCTGTTAATGACCTTACTCTTTCCTCCTCTCTTATCACCTCCTCTCACTACCACCTTCATGACTTTTCTCACACTGCCCCTATTCTCTGGAACTCCTTGCCTCACTCTACTAGACTATCTTTCTGCCTAAAATATTTCAAAACCTCACTAAAAATGCATCTGCTTAAAGAAGCTTATTGCCTTCAACCTTAATATGCACAACACATACATCACCCTCCTGTAACACAACAACACCCTTTAGATTGTAAGTTTGCGAGTTTGCAATCTTGCAAGGTGCTTTAAGAAAGCACTATGTACACTTGATTTTAAGCTCACAATCTTTTGCAATGTGTTTAAATTGATTTTGCCTTGTAGTTAAGCCCTGTATTTGGCTACGTCACATATAAAAGGTTAATAATAATAAAGAATCTTACTTTACCTTCTTCCACTTAATTCTCTGCTTTTGTACAAGAAATGCTGGAGTTTGACACAGAACTAAAGAAGTAAAGAAAATTCCTTTAGGTAAAAGTAGATCAAGCTGCCAGAAAATGCTGTGAACTTGTATACTCTCGATGGAACAATTATGGCCCTCTGGAGTTTTCTGTTTATGTGCACCTGCCTGAGATTGCAGTGGATTTAAAATGATTGTAATCAGTGACATGATACTTAGTGAAATGCGGAAGGTGGCAGAGGAGGCTCATGGGACACATTTTAAAACCTGTTCTAAAGTCTTCATTTATAGGTGCAGAATTGCTTTGCAAATGTTTGCAAATGAGTCTTTCTTTGCTTACAGTTTAAGTCAGGCGTGATGCTCTTTTACATTTTGTTTGTCAACCTCCGTCAAATGATTCATCCAAAAAATTAATCTACGTAAACAATATTGTAATTTAGAGGCATTTAATCCAGTCATCAACATCAATTTGAAATTAAATATGTACATTGCTTTCATACGCTAGCTATATGCATTCGGAATCATTTGAAGATATTCTTAGTGTATCTATATGCCATTTTATGTGTTTACGCACTGACCGTGCAGCACCTCATAGCTCAGTCAATAACACATTATACATACAATTAAACGTGTAATCGTATTAATTAAATACTGAAATAAAAGTTTACAATTGATACTTATCTTTTATTGGTCTTAAACGTTTCACCTGATTACAAAAGCAACAACATTTAAGTTCATTCTTTGGAAATTTAGATAACTAGATTAGAATATCCCCTCAAGTGGAAACTGGCTGAAAAAGGAGCTTTTTCATTTAATACCCTAAAACGGTGCTATATGTTTTAATTAGGCAGTAATCATTATCAAAATCCATTAATGTAAAAGTCAGTATTCAGTTTTAAACTAACTTTTAAACATCAACTTCTTAGTCTCCAGTTGAGCTGTTTGCCTTCACATTCTATGAGATCATGAAACAGGATGGTTTAGCTCTGGCTAGGAGTCAGACATGAGCTAATGGGCATATTTAGGTTTTATGCTGACCTTGGTCGCTCAGATTTTGGGTCACCCATGCCCACTTACAGCACCACCTTTCCCCTTCTATATCAAATCATAAGTTAATGTGTGTTTATGTCTATATATGGTATGTCAGAAAGTGTCAAATACACTTACAGACAGAAATATCATGGTATCAATATGTTTGTATATGCAAACATATTTCTATGTACTGCAATGCATCTTCAGGCAGCCTGCTGCCTCCGGAAAATGTGCTGCCCTAGGCAGAAACATGGCCCTGTATAAACTTATATCTAGACAGAAGCTGGTGATCTTCATTTAAAGTGATTTCTTTTAGCATCAAGCAGTGCATCATGATATCCACCTTGATTGACTGATTTTGCTGGTGAGTACTTTAGCGTTGCTTTCTAGCTAGAGCTGTTGTCCTGATAGACCTCGTAGGCTATGGTGAAAAGTAGCTGCACTGGAGGTGCAGAAGTTGATGTTTAAAACATTTATATAGCTCTGTGAAATCATTGAATATGGATTTTATTAATGATCAATCATCCATATATAATATTTGAGTACCTTGAAAATGTGTCCCTTTTATTTGATCTTGAGCAAAGCTTTTTATAATAAAATGGTAAACAGAGCTATGACACAATTAAAGTCTTTATTGAGTTCTCAGTGATTTTTAAATTAGTTATTTTAAATGTAACCAGAGCATTTATGGCAGCCAAATGTGAATATGAATAGATATATGTCACCAAGTAGAGGTAGAAATAATGAAACTGCTAGATAATAAGACTAATATTTACACATCATGGCAATTAAATATAAAAACATTCAATCAACAAATTACCTTCTGTAAGTTATTGAATTTTGGATGACACCAGTAACAAAATGTATTAATTTAGTAAAAGATAAAATTCTTCTGGAAAGTGACAGCATCATATTGGTTTCTCATTTGAAAAAGCATATCCGTTATAGGGCCATTGCAATGTTACAAAACTCTACAGTAAATCAGGGAAAACAAATAGAAATACACCCTTATTAAATTGCAATTTGGCAAATTCTAAAGGACTCTATATAAGCACACAGCATATTTTTTTTACAGAAGTTTTTAGTTAGTGAAGACCTTGCTTTTGCATAGAAGTTCACTAACTAAAAACTTCTGTAAAAAACATATGCTATGTGCTTATATAGAGCCCTTTAGAATTTGCTGAATTCTAATTTAATAAGGGTGATAGTTTCTAACATTTTAAAGATTAAGAAGCCTCACTTGTTTTTTTTTCTGTTTGCCTTCCTCTGGATTAATTAATAATAAAAAAATAAAAAAATAAAATAATTGATTAATAATTAACTAACAACTAATTAATTAATATTTAATCCGCATATTGCAGATCAGAGGATATATTAAAAGGTTGAACTTGATGGACTGAAACTCTTTTTTCAACCTTAATTACTATGTAACTATGTAAAAATATGGGTAATGTCAGAAGAGGACTTATTGTATACTAAAAATGGTCTTGAAGGGACACAAACTATGGATTTTTTTCTTATTTTAATGAGTACTTATAGACAGCAAAATATATAGTAAATGCTTTTAAACAAAAATCAAATGTATTTATTAAAAATGTGCTTGAAATATAGTCTAAATACCATAGAGGAAAAATGTCTGACCCCTCCCACTACAAGAGGCATGCCAAAAAAATTATCATGCTATAGAACCTAGTCATATTTTTTACAATTTGTTTCAGTCAAACAAATGTGCCTTTGTTCGTTTGTCTTTGTTGAATATGTTCCCTGGATCCTGCTTTGCTTTTTTTTTATCTTTATGTTATGGGCAGAGGGGAACTACTTTCTTCATTCATACTTAAACACATTTTCTGTATGTTTTTACAAAAAATATTTAAACCTAAACGCACTTGTTACTAAACATTATAAAAACATTTTTGGGGAAAATCTGATTTTTTTAAACACTCTGTTTATGAGTACAGGAATCTATTTTGTGTTTTTTTACATCACTTCCTCAGAGCTGGATTGTAAGGATCTGTATGTTATCTGTCAGTAAAGGGAAGGAGGGGACAGAGAGCTTTTGTCAAGATTATAAGATAAGATTAAAATTAACACCCTTTCCTGCCCCTTCACTGGCCGAGAAGCAGGATGTTGCATCAATGGATGCAGCCATAGCTCTCAAGAAATATAAATGCCCATCAAACACACATTTCCATATATGTATAATCCAGTCCAATAAAGGCTTCAATACTTATTTTTCTTTCTAATTAAAAACTAGCTTTATGACTAGATTACTGATTCATTATGCTCTAATATATTTGTTTTTGTCGTGTGATGGTTCTTCCTCTGAAATAATGAGATAATTATTCTTTTCATATATCTACTGCTATTTAAAAAAACTAAAATGTATTATATTTGGCAAAACGAAACATCAAACTTTATAACTACAAATTTATGTATTAAAATTTATATTGATAAGTTTGAAACTATGCTAATTTTCTTTTGGAATTAAAAATAATGTTTGTTTTTTTGGAGGGGGGATTAGTTTCCAAGATATTTACCTACTTATGTATTATGTTGCCTTTCCTATGTTTAGTATTTAGAAGCTATGACTGCTGACAGAGCCCAGCTTTCAGAAAACCATATGAGCTGTGGATGTCGACACAGGGCAACATGACAGATCAATAGATTGTTGCAAGTCTTTTTCAAAGGCCAGTGTGGCAGCTAGTTTGTACTTTAAGAAACCGCAACATTGTATTTTGTGTGGAGGGAAGTCTTGAACATGATTAATTGTATTGATTAAATGCACATTTACTAAATAAGTAAATATGTTATCCCACAGAAACACATATAGACGGATTCTAGGTGGTGACAAGCACAAGAGAACGATGCACAGTTTCAGTTTTTCCCTTTGCACCATGTATAAACAGTAAGACCTATGTGCTAACACACACCCTACAGATAATGTCAGACACTGGTGAAATATCAGAATGTTTTTGCCATAAATAGTGGGTAGAAAGTTAGCATTGGAGATGAAAATTGGAGTATGAGTGATTGGCACGGTAAGTAGAATATGAGGATAATGAATATAAAGAATTTATATAGAACAACTACATATGTAAAGTGAATTTTCCAAAATCAACACTATGCATGTTCAATAACGCACTGCTACAGACATATCTTACATGAATATGTATGCATCATGTATAGGATTTCTTTTCAGTAACACTACTGTCATAAACCAGCGGCGAGGGGAGCAGGTACATCCCAAAATCTACTGCTTTCAGTTTACAGGACACCCCTTGGATTCATGAACATCAGTCATGGAGAATCAGAATGCCAGGCTTACAAGCTCAGCCCAGTCTCTGCCAACTAGAATTTAATCCCTTTAATTAGGATTGCACATAATACAATAAATAGACATACACCATCGATTAGTTTGCCAGACAGACTGAACTTATTCTTCACACACATATTTTTTATAAGTACATTACTCCACCCCACACTAGCCACCATTATCATCGCCCTTCCTGGACGATGGGTCTGGTTTCTCACTGTGACCTCCCTACTCTGTTACTAGGTCTATCAACCCCCTTCCCTGGTTTCCAGATACACCAAGACATGGGGGTTATCTTGTTATTTCACTTCATACTTTATGACTATGCTTTGATAACACATTCAGAAAAGGGGGTAGAGTAACATCTGTTAAGTTACCAAGTGGGGATTCCAAATACGAGACTAGGGAGGGGGGTTGAGTGAAATTATATTCAGGGGCCCAATACATCAGATTTGAGAATTCTTATTACGGTGTAATTGGTAATTCTTGCAGCAACATCTTCAAATTTAAAAATTACAAATATTTATAATTAAATAAATTTGTAAGGCACTTATAAGTTAAGTTTGTCGAAAACATTCCTTATGTACTAAGTAGAACATGGATGTAAAATCCCAGATGTGCAACTGCATTGTTTCAGGATAAGGAGTGGAGATCAAATCCAAGTTTCTGTCTGCCCAAATAAATTGTATTCTACTGTCCTTCTAGAGGAAAGAATGCTTACACAGAGTTTAGTATTTTATTAAGTCGGCTTGTTGACAAGTAAGAAGGCTTCAGCTGTTACAAATTATAGGGCACTTTCTGACAAATTGCAGAAAAGTTATAGTTCACTGAAAGCCAGTGCAGCTAGGAAACTTAATGGGAGGGACATTTCAATCTTCCAAGCATAAAAGGAGATTTGAGGCACACAAAATGCAATGGATGAATGCTGGCTTAATAGGAAAGATCTAGAGAAAAATATACAACTGTCATGTCAGTAAGTGGTAAGTAAACATGTCAGCAACAGGAGCTGTCTATTGCATAAAAAAGGTGGAGTAGCAGTGAATGTTTACTAATCCAGATGAATAATCCAAGTATTGCAGTATAAAGTGATACCTTTTTTATTGGACAAACAGTGATGCTTTTTAGAGGTCTGACCTCCCTTTAACAAGTCTGAAGCAATACTGACATAAAATGGTACTTTCAGTTTGAATGTAAACAGGGATGCAGAGAGATTTGAAACAGCATCTGGCATCATGCGAGGAAGATACATATAGGGGCAATCAACATAATATAGTATAGGAAACATGCACACAAATGATGTATACATATACTTCAATATATACATGAATAATCAGAGAATTGCAGCTTTCAGCAATACCATTCCTATTGGACAAACACTTCACTAAGAGTGACAAGCCTGTTATAGTGAAACATCAAAACATGAGAAAGACTTGAGTCAGAAAAAGTCCATATTAAGTCCAATATCTTTAGTGTTGAAGAATGCAATAATTTTAATTTCAAATGTTTTTCTCTCCTGGATAATTTTGAAATTCCTTTTGAGCATTTTGATTTTTATGTTTTGGATGGAGTGATCATTCTGGGTAAAATGGTGTCCAATTGGGGTACAAAACTTGTCTACATTGTGCTTTTTATTAGAAGTGTCAGTGCAGATTCATACTTTGATGCAGTTTTTGGCTGGTTTCTCCAGTGTAACAGCTCATTTTACATTTTATTGTACACATACCGTTCACTGTATTATGTACTAGACTACTATATTAGACAATGTGCATGAATAATATCCTCTGATGTTATAGGTCTTGTTCTTATGCATGACTGTGCCATCTTTTATTAAAGCAGTAACAGGGAGGGAGAACATTATTGTAACATGCTCAATGGCTTATAAATTATTTATGGATAAGTTATGTGAATATATACAATTATAAATGCATAGCACCAGCAATTTACAACCTTTACTAGTTTATTGCTATGATCATGTTATTATAAGTGAATGCTAAAGATAATCATAGTGAAATGATACAGAAGACATTGAAGGACCTGTCTTAGTGGATGTAGAAGGTGTGAGTGTCAACAGGGAGGGAACTGCTTGATGGTGACCCAATGTTGTCTAGTGGACTAGAGAGCAAGGTTGTAAGCATGCTGCTGAGAAATAGTCCCTGATAGGCTAGGTGGCGCTACACTGCACATCAAACCATACAGAGTCTGTGGGCCGACATATGCAGGCATTATTCGCATGATTTTAGGCAGTAAAACAGAGCTTTTAATTGCTTCGTAATGAAACAAAGTAAATAAATACATAGGTATATTACAGTACATACCTAGTAAAATCCTTAAACCTTCCATTTCCCTTTATTGTGCACTACTCACAGACAATAGATATCACATTGATATGCAAGCTGCAATGCTAAAGTTAAATTGAACTGCAATTTTTTTCATTTTTGCCAATTTGTTTGAAATGGTCTGAAACTGACAAAAAGCTGTAAAATGAAACAAATTGCATCATTACCAAAAGCACAGACATTTTCTATTAAGTTAATAAAAAACAAATTCTGCAGATAACTTAAATTTAAGCAAATTAGAACAGCTAATAATTAATGCCTACAGCATTGCCTATATTTAATGTATAAAAATATAAAAAGTTATAAAAACATTTAAAAAAATAAATGTAAATGGCATTAAACACTATAGGACCACAGCGATTGTATGCATATGTTATAAACATTAATGATTGAGTTCAAAATACCTTACATTTGCTCTAGTCTTAGATACTAGGGCCTCATTCTATTGTGATTTGGCCAATTGAATAGGGCTCAATATAAGCACATAGCATATTTTTTTTACAGACGTTTTTAGTTAGTGAACTTCTATCCAAAAGCAAGGTCTTCACTAACTAAAAACTTCTGTAAAAAAATATGCCCTGTGCTTATATAGAGCCCTATTTAATTGGCCAAATCACAATTGAATGAGGCCCCTATGTACATATGTGCAATGTGTACAATTTATAAACAAATTTACATTAAAGTCAAAGCACTGTACTGATATGCTCCACAGAACATATTGTACATGTTTACTAATCTAATTCAAAAAAGCAAACAAAACAGACAGACAGTACTTAAGATCTTTATGTCAAGCTTTACCATAATTTAAATGGAAACAAGAAGGGGGAGAGGGGGGAGAGCAAAAACACCATAATAATATTTACCATAATTTAGATAGAAGTCAGTCTTTGACATGTAAGGGCAATATGACATTGCCTGTTATGTTCACATTTAAGTGTTGTAATTTTAGGAGTTGTAAATGAAACCAAATTATAGTTCAGAAAACTAAACACCAAAGTTATAACAACCAACATGGAACCTAAAAGTTGGAGCATCTGTGCTGTAATGGATTTTAATACACAGTGGAATTTAGGGGGAAAAAACTGTTATATACCAAGCTATCCAAACCTGGCAGGTTTTTATATTTACTGAACAGTTTTGGAAAGCTGTGCACATCATAACATCGAAAACACAAAAAAAGCTCTTGATCCATTAAAAGATATCACAAACTAAAGTGAATCAACACTTGTTCAGCATCTAACCAGCTAGAGTACTTGAACTCTGCAATACATGGATGCAAGAGAAGAATAATATGACTGATCTATTTAATACAATTATTTAATACTTATTTTTTTTCTTTGCTTATATACAGCCTTATTAAATTGAGATTCGGCCAATTGAATAGGGCTCTATATAAGCACAGAGCATATTTTTTTTACAAAAGTTGTTAGTTAGTGAACTTCTATCCAACAGCAAAATCTTCACTAACTAAAAACTTCTGTAAAAAAAATATGCTCTGTGCTTATATAGAGCCCTATTCAATTGGCCGAAACACAATTTAATAAGGCTGATAATGTTTAATTACTGCATAATGTACAATATACCAAGGTAAACTAATTGTTCTTAGTATGATACTAACCAGTTGCTATGTTTGCCAATGAACTGAGCTTGTTTTTTTTTAAAGTAAGCTCTCACCATGGTGACTATAGCGTCTTGTCCTCTAATGCATTATTTCATACTTTTGATACCTAGGATCGACTGGTTTCCAACCTTAACAAATGTGTCCTGTCTCAGAAAACCCAGATCATTTTCAACATGACAATTTTAGTGTTACTTCCAATCTTCACTAAGTTTTGCGCTGATTTGAATATTTATTTTTGACAGCTGTAAAATAATGTATAGTATCTACAGCTGAGAATAATGGAAATGGCATCTTCATCTTTTTCTCCACTCTCCATTCTCTTACTCATTGAAGACTAGCAGGTAAGGGACTAGAACTAATCTCCATAATGGCTTTTTTGAATTACTATCCAAAAACAATTTACCATATTTGAAATAATGAATTAGCAATTTTAGAACTTAATAAAGACTGATGTGTGGAGGCCGTATTTCTAGAAGAATACATAAAAAAGTGTTAAATGATCAAACTTGGAAAACGTGGGGATATGCTGGGATACTTTGGTATAAATGGGATAAGTGCAATAAATATATACAATACTTCAAACTATGTTTGACAAATAGCTTCTATAGGGAATATAGGAAATGGTGATATTTAACTAGACTTTTTATTCTCACTTTTAACCGGCATGATAATTATACCCAAATGAGACACATTTAACAACCTGATACATGGAAAAGCCTTTCCATATACATTATATGGGCTAGTGCATTAATGTAGTTCAGAAAAGATTGGGTAAGCATTTAAGTATCATGGATAATATAGGTTCTTCTAAAAATAAACACAAAAATAATTAAATTAAATGAGATGTGGTTCTACGTTTTTGGTTAAAACTATGCTTCTTTTATGTTTATTGAATAAAAATACCTTATAATATAAGACAAAACAGTTCAAACTGCAACTTGCAGTGTTTATGATGTTTATCTATTGCCAAAATTACTGCAATATATGTAAATAGTGTTAATTTTATTATTTTCACTCATTGGTATAAAAGATCATGACGATGACATATTCAAATAGCTGATATTTTGGTGTCCTTCAAGCAGTATGGAACAAAGATACATAGAAATATAGTGACATAATGTGTTTAGTACTACACAGGCAATTCTATTTGAGACAGCATTTAATTAAACTGACATTCAAGCAGACAAATCTTTAAAAAAATAAGTGAACTAAAATGATATCAATTTGTTTCTGAAAAGCAATTGACTAAAATATTTAAGCGGCTCATGGAAATCTGAAACAATATACAGAGAATTACTTTTAGAGGTATAAGTAAATTTACTTCATGTCTGTCATGTTATAATTATTTAGAGTCAGACAGGGAATTCTAGATATTTAAAAGCCACTAACCAGAACGAAGATGACTTTTTGATGTGGCTTAAGTCTCACCCTTCAGAGGACCAAGTGGGCTCCTATTGTGGGATGCCTAAGGCACAGAGCTGAACAGGCAAGACAAATCAACACAAACCAGTCATACAATAAAGTTGTTGGTGCTGTAGACAAAACATTATCTTTAAGAATAGAAACATGTTTTAAACAGGTTATACACCTGACCCACACCAATATTTAATTTAAAATGGAATATATCTAACTATTTAAAGGGGCAATAAATATATGTATTTTAAAACTTAAGAGTAATCACTTATGGGTAGCAGAATAGTTTCTCACATATTCCATGGAAAATGGAGTTTAAACATTTTATAATCATACCTTATATTTAGAGTGCATGTTGGGAGTTAACTATTGTAGAAAAAAATGTAACTTATGGCATACATTTAATTTCTTTAAGATTATTACTATTATTATTATTTTTATTATTATTATTTATTTGTAACGTGCCAACATATTCTGTAGCGCTATACATGGGTTAAGTTCCAGACAGAGACAAAAACAATATAAACACATTGCAAAGAATGGAGGGCTCAGTCTTTGGGCCTCATTCTATTATCGGCCGTAGGAGATGCGGGGCCGCAAGGACCGGCCGCAGGCTATTTGCCTATTCTATTCCCTTTCGACCGGGGGCTCTGGCAGGCAAGAGTTTCGGCCGCAAGAAAACCCCGGTTGCTATTCTATTGCTCCGGGAACCCTCTCGCCAAGGCTAAAACCGAGCTGCAGCTTACTTGCAGCAAAAAGGTCCCGCAAGCACACAATTAAGCACATAAAAAAGCCATCCTGCACTCTGATGAGACGATAAAGTGATTGGAGGTGTTAGCATTCATAGCACAACATTCCCCTACACTGAAATCCGAAAATAATTTTTATTTTAATTCATGTCAAATATCCGTGGGCAAAGTCCAGAGGGCTTGGAGCACCTCAGACCTGCCCAGGCTGCGGGACGGAAAATAAACCGTTAATGAAATTTTGGATTTGGGCTGATGTGCAAGCTTGAGAGGGGGTTGCTATTAATCCTCATGTCCCCCATTATGATCCCTAGCATTTACAGAGCTTTACAGTGCCATCTTGAATTTATATTTGCATTTAAAGTTTTCTGACCTTGCGGCCGGTTGCATGATATGCGGCCGGCCGTAAGGGGGATATCCTTGCGGCGCCGTCTATTTGAATTGCAAGGTAAAGGTAGCTCTACATGGGGCCATAAGACGTCCGCAAGGAATCGCAGCTTTGCGGCCGTTTTACGGCCGATAATAGAATGAGGCCCTATGTGATTATATAGAGCCCTTTAGATTTGCGGAATTGCAATTTAATAAGGCTGTTACAATCTAAAGGACAAACTTAGTTTAAACTCAATGAGTTCTGTTGTCAATCTCAACATACTATTAATTATGTGAATTAATGCAATAGTCTATATTAGAGCTCAACAAGCTTGATTTAATAAAGTGAGATGAGAGTTTTTGGAGAAGTTTCTAGTTCCCATGTTATCATACTGTACGTAGTCTCTTTGCCTCATTGTTTCGCCAGAACCTCTACGCATCAAAAGTATATTCTAGAAATTTACATAAGGACTGTTATTCTTTAAAAAAAAAAAACATGCAATAGAAATAAATGGTGTTTGTTGTTGAAAATTATATTCAAAATATACCGTTGTATGGGGGTGATGCCTGACATAATTTAGAAAACGTACCCAGAATGCAAAAAATAAGCTTTTGTTATATGTTAATAAAGTGAATGGCAAATCACAGAGTGTTTGTTTTATTTATATAAATCTCCAAAGTGAAATGTTTATGGCTCCACATTTATAATCAATTACATTTTTAAACACTAGAATCTAGTAGTATGCAAATACGTTTTCAAAACCGTTCATTAATAGATGGCAATTCAATTTCTTTTTTATTTTTTTTAAATCAAAATGATCATTCCTAAACTTCACTAAAAAGTAGAAATGAAAAAAATACCATACAATCAAATATTCTTAAACATTATATTTCCTGGGGGAATGTTTTAATTACTCCACACAATCTGTCATGACATATTAACCTTATTTTGATTATCTCCTGAGCTTGATTACTATATAACTTGGGATAGTTACAGTACTTACATTCAGAAAAGTAATATCTAAGGTTTGTAAGTACTCTGCTCTTGCAAAATGAATGTGTGTGAAAAATGGGGGCAAAGATCACATGTTCTGTATGTAGAAGTATCTGAAATTAGTAAATGTATCATTTTTAGACCAAATCTTGTCTCAGAACTATGATATAAAACAATTAGGTTGTATGGAGGAAGGTGGAGTAATAATAATGAATTATGTTGTCTTGGTGCAGTGGTGAAAAGCAACCGAACCTTTCAAAAAAGGAAGAATGGTTCAAAGGAAGAGTTAATGGCTTAATGTGGGAAGTGTTGCAAATATGATTTTAGAAAAAGTTGATCTTTTAAAGTGTGGGACTAGTTGAGAGTCTGATGAAGTGTGGAAGGAGTATAGATTAAGGCTAGTAGTTGAATTTGAAAGCTGGAGCAGGGGTAGAGGAGGAAGGCCTTGAAGATAAGTTTTAAGAATGAGATGTTTGGTGCCAATTAGGAAGATGATACATTAAGCAAGAGGAAACAATAGGTAATTAAATAAGGGTTCTGGTAGTATCATTTGTAAGAATAATAGAGGTATTTTAGTAATGCTTGGTAATTGCAGTTGATAGCATTGGGGGACATCATAGATTTAAGACCTGAAATAATTATAGTGAACATTCCGCTAAGCAATGAGCTTCTGTAGAAAGAAATAGTAGTATTATCATGAATGTGGTACTTGATTTGTTGAAAAAATATTGGAAGGTAAGTTCAATTTTCAACATGCTGGGGCTCAGTTAGTGATGGAAAACCAAAGAGGAACTGGCTTAGACACAGATGTTGACACAAATAATAAGATCAATTCCCATGTCAGGATAGGAAATGCATATTTTTGAATGAAATGTGTAAAGATGATACTGAAAGTCAAATAACTGGATTAGCTGTCCAAGTAAAAGATTATTGAAAAGAGTATAGGAACAAAGGAGTGCAATATAGAGTAGAGCATATAGAGAACAAATGGGTAATTAAAACTCTCACAGATAGAAGAGAGATTAAGGAAAGAAAATAATAAAAAGGGACATTTTGATTTTGCAGTGTGAAGGTTGTAGATTGTTATTACTTCTGTCAAGTAAACAGGGGGGAAAGCTACATTTTTGATCGAAGTACACTTATTGTAGTGTAGTGGACAAATTGTGGTGTTGGTGAGAACTTTTTAGAGACCATTGGACTACAAGAAGATCCAATAAATCAGTACTTCAGGAAATCGAGACAAACTGTTCACAGGAAGGTATGACTAAGAGGCTGAAGCTCAAATAATTTGGCCATATCATGAGAAGATAGGAATTCCTAGAGAAGGCTCGGATGCTGGGAAAGATTGAAGGCACAAGAAGAAGGGGAGGGCAGAGACACAGATAGCTAGATGAGGTTATTGAAGCAATGAACATGAGCTTGATAGAGCTCAGAGGGGCAGTGGCTGACAGATGTGCCCGGTGTGCCTCGGTCCATAGAGTCACAGAAATTCACTGATATTTCGGTAGCTGTATACATTCATAAGTTCCTTATTTCTGACATATTTTAGTAACATTAAATACTGTATAGTACAACATTTGATGGATATTCATCTATAATTTTGCTGTCTAATTGACATATTGATATAATCATAGGAAAATCTATTTTTATGCATATATTCTGTATTATAATGTTCTAACTATACATTTTTTAATTACTTATTCCTAGTACATACAATATTATAATATATGTTAAAGTAGTATTTGTCGTTTCATATTTAAAAAGTATTTTGCCATTTGAGCATAATATGCCACTATCACTTTCCATCCTTCCATTTTGTTGCTAAATGACAGAAATAAATGGCTATAATGAGCGAAATGAGGAGTCAGTATAGATAGATCCATTAAATAACTAGAATAATATAATTGTAACATAAGCAGGAACAGACAGCTTGTGTCATAAACAATCTCACAAAATCTCTGTATTGTTTAATATGCTACAGCGAAGATGTTACATATAGTAGGGCAAAACATATTGTAAAGAAATACAAAGCTATGGCAAGTAACACAATTATTTACCATGCAACACTCAACTGTATCGGAAATTGGCCAAAAATACTTTAGGAAAACAGTTCTGAAACACATGATTCCAGTTATTTTCTCTTTTTGACATTTGTAAAAAGGTTAGCAAGAAAACCATTAAATGAAGTTAAACTCTTGAAACTATTTGTAATGTACAGTTTTTAACTTTAACATACTCTGCTTTTCCATGGTGTGAGCCTATATAAAAACTAAAATAAGTGCTTGTACAAAAATGCATTATTTGTACATTCCTTATTTCTTATGGCAATTATATTTATTTAAAAAAAAATGTTGAGCCAAGTGTTGAACAAAAGCTCTATATAAATGTAAATAAAATGAGTACAATACAATGATGAAAACTGTAATGTTCCAACCACTCTTAAAATTGGCTCAGGAAAAAAGTTATATGTTTGTGAGATATGCAACGAACTAAAAACATTAGCAGATATGTAAGTCAAGAACATAAAATCTTTTTTGAAATAATTAATAATTTTAGCAGACTGAGGCCCCTATTCAATTGGTCAAATTGTAGTTATAAGAGCCATAATGGAGCCTGTAAAAGTTAGAGGTTTGCGGCCTTATTAAATTGCGATTCGGCCAATTGAATAGGGCTCTAAATAAGCACATAGCAGTTTTTAGTTAGTGAACTTATATCCAAAAGCAAAGTATTTACTAACTAAAAACTTCTGTAAAAAGAAATATACTCTGTGCTTATATAGAGCCCTATTCAATTGGCTGAATCGCAATTTAATAAGGCTGTTAATTGGGTTTATTTTTCTACTCGCAAAAAATGTAACTCTGTCCTTCGATGTTTCAAGCCCACAAATGTTACCAGTGCTAAAGACACAAAATCCATATTCAATTGCAACAATTCAACAAGCCTGCAATTGCCATCTAACCCATATATGGCAAATGTATTAAACATTTCTACGAGTACTAGATAGGACTCTCAAGTGGGTTGAACAACTGTTCGTAATACTGTAAAAGCAAATAAACACACAATACTGTACTAAAAAATACTGGGAAAGCAATGAAAAGCATTTAATTAATTGCACAATAGTCTCAAGCTCACAAACCTGCAAACAAATAATAATTATGTTTTATTTCTGTATTATAATGATCCCAGGAATCAAGCAGTTAATACATATCAGGCCACCCACATGGACTTTACCAGCTTTTTTTGTTATTGTGTGTTAAGGCTGTGAGCCTGTACTTGCGGGCTTGAGCAATTAAATACATCTGTAACTAAAGCAAATGTCTAACCCGCAGACATGCGGGCAGTGTGAAGGTAATTACGGGCTTGGAATTAAATCAGGGCCTGAGTCTATTAGGGTGTCATGGATTTTACCCTTCTATTTAATACATTAAGGAATGGGTACATAGTAGGGGTGCTCACTTTGTAGCATGAATGCCTGATTGTAAGCATGTGTTTGGGAGCCTGGGTTTGGAGAGGGGGAACAAAACTTTAATGCTAAATATAATAAGGTAAAAAAAGTTTCCCCTCTGTCCAGTGTTGAAAAGAAAAGAAATGACATAGATCCTTTAAAACAATGTGATTTTTTGGTCACATACTCTCTGAAAATGTAATACTGAGATTTATTTGAATCAATTATGTCTGTTTTGAAGTTTATAAACAAGTGTTTCAAGATCAATTAATATAAAATGGAATATAATAGTGTATCAGATCTTATGTGAATAGTCAATACAAAATACGAAATTTAATTATTTAATAGTAAAATTCATTTAACAGCAGCAAGTAGAAAATAAAACTATACATATTTTATTTTCATTTGCTAGAAGGAATAACTTAATGGCAGTTTGTTGACACAAAGAAAATCTCTGCTATTGTAATTTGTAATGCAATTTCTCATACATCCATCTCTTGTAGCTGACTTCTCCTGCCAAATTTCTAAAGTCAGAACAATGCACTGAAACATGAATAGCTCTGTGGGTAAAATTATATATTTTACAACCTGGCACTTGAAGCCAGAAAACACACAATACTTGATGTATTACAGCAATTCTTTCCATTTTATGTGTAACATACATTGTGTCCTTGTGCTATTACTGGACATGGCCTGCTGATAATATTAAGAATATATTGCATGAATATAGCACCTTTCTTTTCCAAATCAATTTTATTATGTTTAAATTGTACGTTACAAACATGGGGTGTAGTCTTGGCAGTGCACTTATTACTATGCTGCTGGCCATTTCAATATCTAGAAACATAAGAAAACGGAATAATTACATTTTTGTCCTATATTAGTAGTGGGCGTTTGGAGAAGCAAATACATTATATATTATGGTAGGGTTACTAGGGAGAAAGAAACTTAATTTTGAGAATTTAACATGTAATTGCCCTGTGCTCTTTGCTGGTTTGTATGTGTACAAGAGTATTAAGGAGTATTTGGAATAAGGATCTGGGGTATGGACAGCAATATATTTGGTGTCTGTCAACTCTACCCATAACCATCTATTGCTTTCCATCTATCTGCACTGGACTCGTTTTATGGATAGAAACGTACCAAACTCTTTAGATTGTAAGGGCCTCATTCTATTATCGTCCGCAGCCGTTGCGGGGCCGCAAGGACCGGCCGCAAGCTATTCGGCTATTCTATTCCCTTACGGCCGGGGATTCCGGCAGGCTTGCGGCCGGTGCCTTGCTATCTCTTGCGGCCGCACGCGCCGGAGGAAAGCCTTTGATCTAAAACGGCCGCAAGAGATTTGCAATTCAATTGCTCCGGGAAACCTCTCTGCAAGGCTAAAAGCGAGCCGCAGTTACTTGCAGGAAAAAGGTCTCGCTAGCACCAATTAAGCACATAAAATAGCTCAAATAAAGCCATCCTGCACTTTGAGAAGACTATAAAGGGATTTTAGGTGTTAGAAAAAATAGCACATAATTATCCTGTACTCAAATCCGTAAAATATTTCATTTTTAATATCCGTAAAATATCCATGTAAAAAGTCCAGAGTGCTTGGAGCACCTCAGACACGCCCACGCCGCAGCCGGAAAATAAACAGTTAATTTGAACTCGGGTTTGGGCAGATGTGCAAGCTTGAGAGTGGGTTCCTTTTAATCCTCATGTCCCCCAATATGATCCCTAGCATTTACAGAGCTGTACAGTGCAGGCTTGAATTTATTTTTGCGTTTTTATATTTCACAGATTACGGCCGGTTCCAAGATATGCGGCCGGCCGTAAAAGGAGATCCTTGCGGGGCCGTATAATAGAATCGCGAGTTAACTGAACCCTCGCAAGGAATCGCAACCTTACGGCCGATTTACGGCCGATAATAGAATGAGGCCCTAAGTCTGCGAGTTTCAATCCTGCATGGTGCTTTAGGGAAAGCGCTATGGTCACTGGATCTCAAGCTCAAAGACAGGATCTTACATTCTTCGCAATATGTTAATCTTGAACTTGTCTTTGCCTGTAACTTAACTTATGTATAGCACTACGGAATATGTTGTAATAATACTATACAGTTGCAGTTCACAGTTCGCTTCCCTAGATTTTGCTGTCATAGGTCTTGTTGAATGCATTTTTTGAACAACGCTACCAGTTTCTAACAACCACTCAGCAACTTGGGGATAACAGGATAGTTGCATTTAATAGCGAAAAAACTTAAAGAACCACTGCACAATGGAAAGAAATGTTTGAAAATGTTGATTCTAACAACATAATTAAGCAAGAAAATAGTTTTGATTTGTCTGCTGGACAATGGCAGAATCCATGATACTTTGGTTGGAGTGTATGTTTGAGAGGGCATTTATATTTCTGGAGTGCTGTGTTTATGTTTATTGTCTATAAGGGGGAAGGAGTGTGGTGTTTATTTCAGTCATCTAATGGCCTAGTAAAATATCTCTCACTGTTCTCACTTTCTCATCCCCACTCATCATTCCTATTAAAATATTCAGATTTTCCAAAAAACTAAAAAAAATGATGTCCACGGCGTATACAGATGCCAGTAAGTTTGGTACATACTTGACAAACAAGTCAGGGGGGAACCACTGCAGGCAATGTATTTCACAGGGGTCTTCATCTTGGGGGGGGGGGGGGGGGGGGGCAGTCCTGTCTAATGCTTTTGTATTTAAGTTTTTGTTGGTTGAATGTAGTGTACTGGTATATTGAAATGTATTATTTATTTACTGTATTTTGCACAGTAGAGGGCTTCTACCACTAGTTTGTGTTGTGTTAAATAGTCTTCCTACAAAGTTAAGAACCAGCCCCACATTGATGCGATTCCTTTTATCGAATCGGTATCGTATGTGGGCGCCACAGGGGGCTGAGGGAGGTCACAGAGATCCGAGAGGAGCCACAGGAGGCTGAGGGGGAACACAGAGGGCTGAGGGAGGCCGCAAAGGTCCACAAGAGGCCACAGGAGGCTGAGGGGGAACACAGGGGGCCACGGGGGGCCACAGGGCCTGCAGGTAACACATAGGGTAACTGTGAAAACTATCATTTTATATGGAGAAATAAAACATTTATTTAGAAATATGTCATATTGTAAAACAAAGTGCACGCTGATGCACATATATATGATCATAACATCTGATTTGTTTTATGAATTACTGCTCACTCACTAGAATATAATCCTTGTTTAAAAAAAATTATTTAGTTTTAGAAAAGCCTGAACAGAATTTTAATTTGATAGTCTTTTTCTTATACAGAAATGCAGAATTCATTTAATCTGCAAGACTTCTCATTTGGCAGTTTAAAAACCAAGCTAGAACGATGAAAAGAGAGAAACATTAATCATTATATATATCCTCCTGCTAGTAATCACTAATTTTAACATACAGATTATCCTTTTAGTAATATTATTAAAAAAGAATGATTAAGAATCAGTTCAGTTTACATGTATATTGTTATTTAGTATTACAGGGTATTTTTGCCAAATCATTAAATAAGGATTTTTTTATTTTTTTTTTGCTTCCTTTTCATAATTTGACATGACACCTCAGATTTAATGTAGTAATGAAATAGACACACACTCTATGTACATGTCGCGCTGTATTGGATATAGGGTTTACACTGGTGTCTTCTTAGTTAAAAGTTACAACTGTTGCATGAAAGTAGTTGCTGAAATAAAGGATAGAGATGCTCCATATATTAGCTCAATATAAAATAGGATTTAATTAAATCAAATGTGATGATAATGACTATGGGCCTCATTCAATTGCGATTTGGCCAATTGAATAGGGCTCTATATAAGCACATAGCATATTTTTTTACAGAAGTTTTTAGTTAGTGAAAACCTTGCTTTTGGATAGACGTTCACTAACTAAAAACTTCTGTAAAAAAAATATTCTATGTGCTTATATAGAGCCCTTATCTATTGGCCAAATATCAATTGCATGAGGCCCTATGTGGGCTAATACCTGACATGTTCCATGACCATAAGGTAAAACTGCAACATGTATAGTATGTATATATGTTTACTGTGCACTGTGTCTGTATGCATGTATATTCATGTTTCTTTCTTGCACTTAATTTAATACAAGGAAATAAAAGACCATATATTCTTATAAATGCCATATTACTTTCTTGTAAATGGAAAATATATTAACTGCACTTTGCTGTACTTCACAAGGGTGTATAAGTAACATATTCAGTAATATTCAAAATACTGACAAATGATAACAATAGTATTGAATGATACACAAATTAGCACTTTCATTTTACTGTTTCTTCTGGAGAGAGACAGACATTTATTTTTTATCATAGACTTATTTGTTACCTGGAACCATGGATGCAGATATGAGCTCCATCCATCTACATTCAAAGATCTGCAACTATGCTGTAGCATTTACAATAGGATTAAATGGAAGCACACATTACAGTTCCAGGCACAGTTCAGGAAAGCAAATAAAGCAATGGATGCCGCTAGCAAAGAATAGCTGCATTTAGCAGTTAATAAAATATTGGATTTATATTTTTTACTTTTTGAATGTATTTTGTGAAATTGTCAAGATTAACAGATTTATTAAATTGCAATTTGGCCAATTGAATAGGGCTCTATATAAGCACATAGCATATTTTTTTACAGAAGCGTAGTGAAGACCTTGCTTTTGGATAGAAGTTCACTAACTAAAAACTTCTGTTAAAAATGCTATGTGCTTATATAGAGCCCTATTCAATTGGCCAAATTGCAATTTAATAAGGCTGTAAATCTTCTATATATATATATATATATATATATATATATATGGGACTTAAAATAAGTAAATACAGTTCTGTAATGTTTAGTAATTTTGTATACCAGTTCTTGATCGCTACGTTGTCATGGTGAAGAGGCTTGTGTACTTCAATGATGATGTGAGCTATACTATGTAGGGTCACCCAAGATGGGCAGATTTTAGCAGAGAGGCCAGACAAATTGCAGTCCACTGGAAAAGGTACTGGCAACCCACTCCAGTATCTTTGCCATGAAAACCTTATGGACTGACACAACCAGACAGAAGATATGCCTGGCGTTCTGTGGTCGATAGGGTCAAGGAGAGTCAGACAAGACTGAACGACTAACACAAACACAATTTTGTATAAGTCCCATTAATATCTACACTGCTATAACTTGAAAATAAACAACATATTTTTTTATGTAAAAATATAGAATACCATGTTTAATTTATAACGTTTATACGCAATTATGCTGCTATGGAATCTGCCATTTTAGGTTCCAGTGATCAACTTCCTGAGGTGGGTAGAGACTATACAGGAAGCTTTTCCCTGCCCATTAAGGAGGTGGCAGATATGTCTGCCAGTTCTCTCATTAGCTCTTATGGAAAGTTTTATTAGTTTTCAAGGATACAAACTATTGAGCCAGGAGCTGCAAAAATTGCTCCCTCTATGTACTATTTAAATTTGCATTTATATTACCACTATTAACCAGATCAGCTGAAGGGTTAAATGCCAGAAAAATTATGTATGATATTGATACAGATAACAGGGTTGAGTGGCACCAAAATATTAATAATATTTATAAATATTACCTACAGCATGGTCACAGATAGATGGGTTGAGTGGCACTAAAATATAAGCAACTATATAAATAATTTAAAATGCACAAAATATGATACGTTAATAAGTAATGCATGCTATTTTACCAACAGAAGTACGGTACACTTCCTTACCAAATACATATGAAACGTATATTTAGTGTAGGCAATTGCCATAAAAATGAAAGGTATGCATGCATAATAATGAGATTAAGCAGATTTTTTTGCATTCATAATATTTTGTCTTATATCTCTTTGACATCACCTGCAAGTGTTTAAAATTCTATGCTTGTGTAATTATAAAATTCACGGAAAACATGTTTCAACGCTGTGGCTCTAAACCCCTATACTAGACTCCTTGAATGGTCGTTAATTGCCATTCTCTCTCCTGTTTATTTGCAATAGCTGTGGGTTTACATTCCCACATATCTGCTTTTCTACTTTGCGGTTCCTGCCAGCAATACAGGTGCTCAAGTAGACGGATTAAACATCCAGCTTGTAGTCATCATCTTTTAATTATGAATATATAACAGGCTATTATGTATGATTTGCCCTTTGTGCAACACCTCAGTGTGCTTTATAAATATGTGCACCAGTTGTTCACGTCTATTTGCAAAATGCCTCAAATTGAGATCTTAAAAGGGAAACCTAAGTGGCTAAAATAAGAAAAGGAGCAAAAGGAGTAAAGGAAAATGTATAATGTTACACAGATTATTTTTTTCTCAGAATGGTGGAAGTATATGATGGTTAAAGTAAAGGTTTTTCATGGTGTAAACATAAAAAAATTCAAATGTTTATATCAAAATCAACAGCTGGTCCTGGGACTGGTCCTAATCCCCAAGATATTATCTGAGTACTGTGGAGTTTTATTGTTATAATGTACTCAATGATATAATGTACTAAATGAACCTATAATGCCACATGCATTATCACCCTGAGAAAGGTGGTCCTCATGAACACTGGAAGGTGACCAGTTGGTCCTTGGATCCAAAAGGTTGAATGAATGAATGTACAAACCAATAATCAAGTTTATTTTTTAAACTATGTATGCCTTCATTGTTTGAAATGATCCAAATGCTAAGGAATACATGAGTTTATTCTGATGGGATACAGATCATTGTATACAAAAACATGCAACAGATTATCTATACATACCGACATACATCAAAAAATCTGTTGGGGTCGGTATGTAGTCCGACCCCCCCACCAGTTCCTACACCCATGAACAAATAGATTCTCAAATTGTGAATAATTATAAATATCTAGCAAATATATTTTGATTATTAATTTTACTTTCAGTATTTATTACATGCAAACATATAGTTTATGCCAGCAGTATTTAAACACTCACAAAAGAAATCTAGTTATATTTTTTTTGTAGCTCAAAAAATAGGACACTGTATGTATTGTCTTGGAAAAGTATCTGCAGAGTATTGTTGAATAGTGGTGCATTGAAATCGTTAACACTATAGGGAATACTGGACAGGGAATAGGAGGTATTAAATTGATTCAGCCTTTTAACATATGCTAGTCAATTACCACATGTCTATTGATCTGAATCCCATAAGTCATTCTTCCCTATTATGAACTCCTGGCTAGTACTTTTTCAGATAAAGCTTCCTCTCAGACAGCCGTGTACTGTATTGTTCAGCTTTCATCGGTTCCCGTTTGCTTCTTAATCATTGTTTACCTTTCACTGGCCAAAGTCAGTAGAAATAAAATCTTTTGTCACCCCCGTATATGAACAAATGTATCAAACTAGAGATAGCACGCCATATGCGCAGTCATGCTAAATATAGATCCTTTAAGGAGTTGGTGGCACTTTATTTCCCCTTCGATAGAACCATTCAGTCATCCTTGACATGTAGCAATTATAGTATTTCTACAGTGCTCACTTGAAAGCACGCCTAATGTAGCCATGCTAGATATAATCATAGTTCACTGGAGCATTCATTGTTAAATCACATTTCCTATTTGCTGATAATTGACAAAAACATATTCTATATCAAAACTATATCATAATGCAAAAAGACATATGTTTTGAAAATTAAAGTAATAATAAGCAGCAGATTGTTCCTCTCAAACTAGTGTGGGAGAAATTAAACACGAAAAATTGATACCAAGCTATAAGCCTGAATATTTCGAAATTGATGCTTAATTATTCAATTACTTACTAATGTTATTGGACAGTCACTAAGTTCATTTTGTCTTTACAATTTATAATTTTTTTAATAAAACAAAAATGCATTTAAGCTAGTTATATGTGTATGTGGAAGGGTTACGGATGGGTTTTGATTTGTATTTATTAATAACATCTATCATGCTCATCTTTGTAGACTATAAAAGAATAACATTAAGTAGTGAAATACGATTACATTTTAACTGGGGTGATGTATGCATTTTTAAAGCTTTGCCTTAGGATAAAATAGAACGTTTATTAATTTTTATTTATAGAGTTTTAATATTTGTTGCTTAGTCAAGAAGGATAAAAAAGTGTTTTATATTTAACCTCTAATGATGTAGGGCGTTTACGTTAGTCATAACAATTTTTATTTTGTAGATTATGACAATAGCGTCCTGTCCAATTATTAATTTTCATGACATGCTAATTACATTTTATTTAAAGTACATTTTTAATTAAAAAATGTGTTACTTTTAAATGTTTGTGTCAGCCTGGAAATATGTCTGCCGTTACTTAGGTCTTGAAATAATATCATGAAGTAGATCAATAGCTGTTGACTACAATATCAAATAAGATTGACTAAAGACCTGTATGAGTACGCATCAATGAGCAAAGAGGTCCTTGTCCAAATGGATGTGGTTAATAGAGCCAACAAACCCATGATATTATTTTTAGACTAAGGGACACTGAGGCACCATTACATGAAACTGCCTACATTTTTATATGTGAAAATGATTAAGGACATATAACGGTGCTATTACATGGAACATGTTAAAAAAATGTTTTTTAATACAACATGCATGTAATCGCTTCATTTGCAAGTGCTGTAGCTCAAAATTGCTCTACGTACTTCACAAGCTAATATTTAGAGTGTGTTAAATGAGTGTGTGAAAATGAATGTGAGCTCAATTTATGAAGCGTTCCCGATGACAAATGACACTATTTGGCTTCACGTCAGCCTTTTATACAAACTACATCGGCTTGTGATTGGCTGAAATATCTGTCAATCAAATTTAAGCCAATCAGCACAAAGGAATTGAAATTCTCATAACCTAATTGGTTGATATTGATAACTCAGAAAAAGTATAAGCTATACTGATAGAGTTGTTAATTTCTTCTCTTATTTCCTATTCTCAATTACAGTACAAAACGTATAAAACAAGTGAACTTATAAATAATATACCAATTTTCACAACCTGTCATTGTGCTGGTGGTTAGTCTCTTCTAATGTGAATTTAAATTAATTTGCTCTTGTTGACTGAAATGTAACTGACAGGTATTTCAGCCAATCAGAAGTGTAGAAAGTCTATATAAATTGTGTGAATGAGGCCAAAGTGAGCGTCTTTTCTTGTGGGGAGTTCCTATAGAAGGAATTCCTGTAAAAAAAATGTATAGCACCGCTCTTTTTTGGTGCGCCGAGCCTCGCACAGAGCGGTTCAAGAACCTCACTAGACAACTTATTTTTTTTAAAGGTTTATTTATTTTTGTATTTTGTATATTAACAGTTATTCTTTTTTATTTTCATTGTAATGCTTTTTTTCATGTAATTTTAGTGTTACTGTATTTTTGACATTTTTATAACTGTTTAAAGGGCAAAATTGGGGTTTAGGGTCAGTATTAGGGCTTATGCTAAGGCCCAATAGGGGTCAGTATTAAGGCCCATGGATGATAGGGCTAAGGGTTAGGGAAAGTTGACTTATAGAATAGATATGGGGTTAGGTTGGTGTTGATGGCCATCCTTGGTAAATGGCCATCCAGCCCATAGTATAAGGATTATAGATGGAGTACCAAGAAACTAAACATAGATTATTAGAGTAGGGGGATAGTTAGTAGAGGTGGTCTTAACCACCTTGATTAGATTTGTTATTAAATGAATCCCTTTCCTGACATAGGATGGAGTTAATACATATAGAGATAGGATGGTTGGAGGAAATCAAGGCTATTGTTCAGTGTGTTGACATTGCTTAGAGAGTGGTGTTGCTATTGGACCACTGTGTTTTTACGTTTTGACTTGCTATTCCACTTTTTTATGCCATTCCATGTACATGTTAAGCAGGGAGATAGCACAAAATAGGGCCATCCATGAGTGAAGATTTCCATTGTATATGTGAATGCTAAAAAAAAAATTGAGCAACATATAATAGTGCCCCAAACCTGCTTGTAAAAACACTCACTAGGAAATATCATTAAGGGAGCATTTTTTGTAGGGAATGTAGTCAATCCTAGTTGAGGGGAGAACTTGCAATTTAACTGCTACCTATACAGTAAGTAGTCTTTACATGTTAGATTTTTTCAAGACATATGATTTGTAAGCTATTGGTCTTGTGAAAGCCATGTATCTCTATGTTTTCTATTCCACCAATCATGGAATAACTTGCTCACTGGCATCTAATAGAAATTTGCTATAAATGTAGCCTAATACAAACAAAATATGCTAGTTTAGAATATTATGTGAAGAAAAAGAATTAAGAAATGTACCGTAGTAAGAAAACATACAATATAAAAACTTTATTGCACCAACAATTTAAGCATTCAGACCCTCAGTCTGCTCCAGATGTTGCTACTGACTTGCAATTTGCTATCACTTTTGGGACTACTGACTTGCTTGTGTTAGTTGTTGCCGTGTTATATGATAACTACTGTCTGATTATGGTGAATATGGTAGCTTGTTCTGGCAGTTTTTCTATTTCAAGATATTTTATTCTTGCTTTATTATTATTTATTTAAATGTGATTAATTCTAGACGAATTCCAGAAGCATTTCCGGTAAACATAAACATCCTTGCATTTATGTGGTCTTAATTTCCTATTTTTGTTGCTCCAATCAAATTTGGAAACACACCACTGTCCCCTTATTTTTCTGTTAGCTTATATCAAGTCTTTTATTGGGATCATGATATTAACAAATTTACCAATTGATATTTATCGAATTAAAATTATGCAGGTTTGATTGTGTAAAAGAAAGGTTGTTTTTGTGTTTTGTTGCTTTATACACTATGAGCCTCATTCAATTGCGAGTTGGCCAATTGAATAGGGCTCTATATAAGCACATAACATATTTTTTATACAGAACTTTTTCGTTACTGAACTTCTATCCAAAATCAAGGTCTTCACTAAGTAAAAACTTATTAAAAAAATATGTTATGTGCTTATCTAGAGCCCTCTTCAATTGGCAAAATTGCAATTGAATGAGGACCTATATATGTAATATCTCACTTTAATATTGCAATTAGATATTTCCAACATAAAGAATAATTTAATAATGGACATTGGTTTTCATCAGATGAATAAAAAAATAACTCAATTTCACAACTACTAAAGATAATGACTACACAGATACCCAATATTGTACATATTTTGGGGAAAACAATAAAAGGTGACCCTATTTATGCCATACAAAATTAAACATTTATTTTCAAAAACAGAGGGGCAAAAAGCTGAATAAAATATACAAAATTTTTTATTGTCTAACAATACTAAAGTATACATATCACATTGTAAATACTTCTGTGTAAGATTCACTGCAAGAAATATGAACCACCTAAGTAATCCCATGATAGATCCCCTTCATGAAAGATTTAGGTGTTTTCACTGATATAGTTTTGTAGACCCGAGGGTCTCCTTTGTTGTGCTTGTAGAAACTAAAGCTTTCTTTTCTATATAACATCACTATTTGACCCGCAAATTTCCCTCTGTGAATCATACAATATCACCATCTTGTCAGATACCAGAGAAGGTATCTACATCCTGTGATGCACACAGCTGGGCTCTCTTTCTGCAGATTGCTTCTTCTTAAAGAGATATGACTGCCTCCCATAGCAACAATAACGATCATCTGTCTGGTTCGAAATGGCACATCTCCTAACATAATATACTAACAAGCAAACAGTGATGTCAGATTTAGAAAAAGCATTTCATGAGACAGCTATTACTTGGACTAGAACCACTAACACAGAAGCAATGAAAGTCTACAGTACCTTACTAACAGCCTTATTAAATTGCAATTCAGCAAATTTAAAAGGGCTCTATTTAAGCACACAGCATATTTTTTTTTTTACAGAAGTTTTTAGTTAGTGAACTTTTATCCAAAAGCAAGGTCTTCACTAACTAAAAACTTCTGTAAAAAATATGCTATGTGCTTAAATAGAGCCCTTTTAAATTTGCCAAATCGGAATTTAATAAGGCTGTTAATGTTAATAGTAAGGAAATTGAGATTTTTTTTTCTAACATTATAAGGCCACATGCCCCATCTATATAGTAGATTCAAAGTCTCAACTTTAGGGCGTTTAGAAATATTCTAAAGTCTAATTTGTCTGCAAATTTCAATAAAATTGGCCAACAAATCAATATTACTTTATTATATTTGTTATTTGACTCCTGATTTCTAGATTTATCAAAACTGCAATTTAAAAATAATTTAGCCATTATAATAGAATTCCCAGAAAGTAGTGAATATAATCAAGCAATTTTCATAGACTTTAAATACACTGGTATAAAATTAGTTAAAATAAACATGTCCCCTTGTTCCTAAAAAGTTATTCATATCTTGTATATTCTGGATATGTGTTACTTTAATCATATGGAGCTAATTCGATGTAAGTCGTATGTTTGCTGGTGTGTTGCGGCAAGTTACTGTCCCAAAGCCCAAACGGTAAACCATGCACTGGTTTGTAGCAGTTCAGGGCGGGAACATGATCAATTAAGCAAGCCCATAACCGCCCATTTGGAATCAGCCAATAGAAAATGAGATTATTACGGCAGTAAAACACGGAGGTTACATGTCAATCAATTAGGTTTGGGGGTTCAATATGCGATCAGACTCACAAATCTGCAAAATCCACAAAACATTGAATTGTGTACAAACATAAGGAAATTAGTTTGCTCTGTGATTCCCATAATATTGCATTGCTGAAGAATAAGTTTGCTTTGCTTTTATTGCTGCAATGGAATAGTGCCATCTAAAAATGACGGTGTGTTCCACAGTACTTTTTTAGACCTTCTGGGAAGTACACACCATGATGAGAAAGAAGCTGACAGAAGCAGCTCAGGAGTGAAAATTGAATGTCTGACTAAAGAATAATTGCATAAAAAAAGGTTTTAACTTTCTAAAACATTTTGCCTATTTTTGTTGTCATTGTTTAGTCATTCAGTTGTGTCCAACTCTTAGTGAACCTATGGGTAGCATGCCAGTCACATCTGTCAGCCACTGACACTCTTAGCTCCATTAATCTCGTGTTCATTGTTTCAATTACCTCATCTATCCATGCCCATGTATGCTGTCCCCTTCTTCATGTGCCTTCAATATTTCCCAGCATCAGAAACTTCTCTAGGGAATTCTGTCTTCTCATGAAATGGACAAAGTATTGGCGCTTTAGCCTCATGATCATACCTTCCATTGAACAGTTTGGCTTGATTTCCTTTACAATTTTTGGATCTTCTTGCAGTCCAAAGGATTCTAAGCAGTTTTCTCCCAAATCACAATTCAAAGGTGTCAATTCTGCAGTGCTCATCAATCTTTATGACATCTATCTGTTACTGCAGGAAGTACCATAGCAATAACTATGTGGATCTTTGCTGATAATGCAACATCTTTACTTTTTAATAGTTTAACCAGACTTGCCATAGTTTTCAGAAGAAACGTCTTTTAATTTTATGGCTGCAGTCACCATTTGCAGAGATTTTAGAGCCCCGGAAAATGAAATCTGTCACTGCCTCCACTTCTTCCCATCTATTTGCCAGGATCTAAGATTGATGTTTGCCATGATGTTCATCTTTTTCATGTTGAGCAGCAGGCCAGCCTTTGCACTCTTGTATTTCACCCTCATCAATAAGTCATCTAGTTCCTCCTCATTTTCAGTCATCATAGTAGTATCATCTGCATATCTGAGGTTGTTGATATTTCCCCCAGCAATATTAATTCTGTTCTGCTATGAGATTGGGATGTAGACTGACCTTTTCCAGTCTACTGTCATTTTTTTCCAAATGTGTTGGCATAATACAAGTAACACTCTCTCTCCAAGATGTCCGGCTCCAGCTCATTGGACAAATTATTGAGGTCATCACTACTGTTAAGATCCTTTCTATATATATCTTCAGTGTATTTCTGCCTCCTCATCTATCTGATCTGCTTCTGGTAAATCCCTACAATTTTTGTCTTTTATTACATTCACTTTGGAATGAAAGATTTTCTTGAGATTCCCAATTTTCTTGAAATGATCTCTTGACTTTTCCATTCGGTTATCTTCTATCTATTTACATCGCTCATTGTAGAATGTCTCCTCGTCTCTTCTTGATATCCTCTGGAATTCTGCATTCAGTTGGACAAATCTTTTCCACTTTCTTTCTCTTTCTTTCTTTCCTGGGCTACCTTCAAACCTTCATCAGATAGCCAGTTTGCCATTTTAGTTTTCTTTCTGTTTGTGGAAATTCTTTGATTCTTGACAAAGTGTTTATTTGCATATTTAAACATCGTTTTACTAACAAATGCTTACAAGCTTTTACTCAGAAACCTTATAAATAGTCACTAGCCAATCACAGATTGTGTCTCAGCAGCATTTTAGTAACTGTGACTGGCTAGTATTAAAGGAACATATGTATAAGCTTCAGTGGGGAACCTTTACAGGTCCTTTTAAGAAGGTTTTAGCAAATAAAGAGTTTTTAAGCACTTGTTAATAAAATTAGGTTTATATTTGGGAATGAACACTTAAGTAGTTTATATTAACATTCAAATCATGGAAACTTCTATATCCCTTTAATATAGGGTCTACATATCTGCTCTTTAAATTTGGTGAACACATAATAGAGAGCTACATGGAAAATAAAAGCTCTTGGGCAGTCTTGTAAAAGACAAGATAAGATGTAAGACCATTATCATTTAAAATATATTGTATACTAAACTACCATTTTTTTAAATGAAATTGAACACAGCATTAAATATTTTTTTAATAACCACATAGCAAAAGCAATACTATGGTCTTTTTAAACCTAAAATATTATTAGTCCTTGTATTATTTTATGTTTGTAGACTAGAAACTGCTGAAATATGAACATGCCAGCCAGCAGAGACATCCCTGCACATAAGAATTAATCATTATCGTTATTATGTATCATTATTTTTCCTCCATTGTGTCTTGTATAATTATATAAGAGAAGCCTATTTTAACACAATTCTGAAGCTAAACCCTGCAATGACAATGTTTCTTCTTTACATCAATAATATTTAATAAGCATCTAAGAAGCACTCTGCATTTGGATTCAACTGCCTGTGTAAATATCATCACTAAACGCTTAAATAGCCGTATTCTGTCTTTCTGTTCTTTTAAATGGCGGTGTTAAATTATTGGCTTAGTGTTCAAACTGTACCACACATTTGCCACTCTACCTTGCAAATCTGTATCAAACACTTTAGAGGGAGGACAGGTTGCAATTATCTTGTAATGTATCAAACAAGCTGCAGACATTTAAATGTTGGGGTAAGCCTTGTTACATTTTTTTTTTAAAGAACTTTTAATATCAAACTCCTATTAATTTTATGTAAAATATGGAGATATAGCCTCAATGATAACACTTATTTAATAGCATAATATTTCCATAAAAATACTATTCATATAAATAAAAGGTAATATGATACTGCACAGTGTAACCACTAATTTGTATCTAAAAACCTGCTTATATTACAGCTGCAACAAATTAAATCAGACATGAGGGCCATATATGCTAAGTGTCTCAGCGGTAGATTCGCTAAGCCTTTGTGTGTGGTGTCATATGCAGTGTGAGGGGCCATAGGAAATAGTCATAGATGGTTTCACTGATGTACATCACAACTCTTGAGAAACCTACCTAATCTAACTGTTACGGACATAATAGTTATTCAAGGGAATTGTCTGTACCAGCGGTGGTCAACCTTTTAACGCCTATCGCCCACTTTTGATGGTAACATTTTGTTACTGCCCACAGGTGCTGCATTAACTCAATTTACCTTCTCTCATTTCTGGTTACATAAATCATATGATCCTAGTTGTCTATCACCCTGTACTTACTAGATAGTGATCTGATCCTGACTGCTGTCCCTAGGCTCTCTCACCAACTCTCCTTCCAGCCAAGCATGGTGCTGCGGGTCTCCGGAGTATGACGTCACTCGTTAACGATTACCCTGCTGCCCACCATGAAAGCACCATATACATTAACTCTACTTAATTATAATATTGTCCATAAAGTATTCTCCAAATCTTCACCCATCACTGCAGAGCCTGCAAATGCATACAGTATAGTCCATAATGCGCATGTGCAGCCATAACAGCTTTTGGTGGTTTGGTGATTATACAGATAATACAAATAACCAGCATCTGCATATAATTTATTTAAAGTAATTTCCCAGCACATATCTATTATATTAGAAAATTAAATATATATATAGGTTTATGTATAGGTTTACTGAATGTAATTTAGGGTGTATGTGTGTTGGAATGAGTGTTGATTATTTAAATAATGTAACTATATTTAAGATAACAGATGATTTATTATTTTGTATGCACAATTTTTTATGTTATAAACTATAATAAAAAGTAATTTATAAAAATAAAAAATAAATACTTGATTTTGTTTTCTATTATAACAGATAACATGTGGTGTGTGGTGACTTTAAAAATTATGCAGATCCTGATGATTTTTATTATAATTCAGGACAAATATACATGTATTTTGTAGTAACCAAAAGCTTCTATCGCTTCACGTACGCACTTGAAATTACCATTATCTTAAGGGCGAAACTGGATATTAAGTGTGAGTTTATGGGGAAAAAAATGCTTAATGAATACTGTGAAAGGGACATTGACTACTGTATTATAGTGCTAAGGAATATCGTGGCGCATTACAAATAAATTATAATAATAATAATACTGGTACATATACAACACATTACCAACAGACCCAATGGTGAGGGCTTGTGAAGATAAAAAAACATAGCATAATAGATATTAAGAAAGCTGTAATGCTGCATAGAATGTCGTCCCTTGATAGACCCGAGGTTGCTTAGAGAATCTGGCCCATTTTCATATCCCCATGTTAATACAGCATGTCAGCAGCTTGATAGTACACAGCTGAAATACTCATAGTTTATGATGGATAATTATTTAACTTAGGATACAAAATAATTGGATATTCCTACTCCCTATTGAAAATAGGATGTTACTATTTTATGTTTATGGAACCACCAGGAACTCTAAAGCACTTGATATAAGCCAATGTGTTTATCAAAGCACCATTTTGGGCAAAATGTTTTATAATATAAAAAAAATAAAAAATATTGTATTTTAATATTTAAACTATGTGTGCAATTATTCATTACAGCTTGGTTCCATTTCCTTTATAAAGCTGCCTTTGGTAGGAGGATGTGCGCTTGAAAGCTTATGAGCTTAGCATTGGTCCTGTCAAAAGCACTGTCAGTTTCAGATTACACATTTCCACTTTGCATTCAAAGCTCTGAAGAAACCAAAATGGTAGATTCCATTGCTGTATATAAAATGTAGTACACTATAGAGTGTATTATGTTTTTTTACTTTATCAATGGCAATTCTTCAAAAGAGTATATTGTAAACATGGAATTACAGTGATTCTTTAATGAATGTATGTGTCACGTGTGTGCAATGTACAACTATAAACATCATTTTCATATTTGCTCTCAAACTTTATAAAAAGCAGTACTGATCTCAGGATATAATAGGTTCCCCTCATGTTCTTTTCTCATTTGTTGGCAATCGCATTGATTACACTGAGTAATCAGATTACAGTATAGGCTTACTGAATAGGTTTATAATGTAGAAGTAATCCTCATGCTGTAAGTCCGGAAATTAACTAACAGATGGGGAATTACAAAAAGCATGCAGATGAGAAAAAGACTTAGCAAAAGAACACGAAAACAAAGGGCATAGAAAAGATATTATTATGGATAATTGGAAAGATAAGGATGTTTTCAAGGCACATAAATATGAAAAGTGTATAATTATATCATGAATTTGAATTCAGTCTGTGCAGGGAGCCCGGAATGTGGCTCTTGACTTCTCTTATCATGTAACTAAATGTTTTGATTAAAGTTGTTGGTAAATTGCAATATAGCTACCCCAAAGTAAGTTAGATCTAGCTGGTCTGTTCGTTTCTTTTCCCTTTAAACATATTTTCAGTGGAAGCGGATAAGAGCACTATAGTGTTATACAGAATAAGAATAATGAGGAAAGTATTCATTGGCTTCCGCCATACTTCTCCATGTCTTGAGTTACTATTTAGTTAGTAAAAAAGAACAAAAGAATATTACCTTTACACTAATTGGTACGCATGACAGAATTAGGGAAATTCACAAATAGGAAGGACACAAACTCAACCCACAGTCTTATTCAGTTATACCCAATCCTGGCCACATTTTCAGGATATTCCCACATCAGCACAGTTAAGAAAATCAAAATGATTAAAAAAACTGATAGATCTACTGGTACCGAAAACAAACTCATACAAACATCCTTGGGAGCCCTTTCTTAAGTATGGGTTGTTTGTTGAGTTGTCTGTAACACGGGGACCTCCTGTATATGGAATTAAAAATAATACTGGAGCATCCTTCTATTGATATAATAAGTGCATGCTACATTAAATAAAACCTATTTATATTGACTAACATTATATAGAATTTTGAAGATAACATTTAATTAGGACCAAATAACAAAGACAAAATTCACTAAGTTTTACAGTTGCTGTCAAAGGCAACTCATTGGAAAGACCCCTAGCAATTACACCTCATTGTAATGCTTCATCATTATAGTGTATTGTATGAAAACTACACATCACAAGCACTGTATTCACTAAAAATGTTATCTTCTCTAAACTCACAGAGAAGCTGATATCAAATATTGCTTTTGAAATACGGGACAGTGTATTGTCATATAATTGTAACTCATTTTATTTCTGTATATTAACTAGATGTTATATTCAGTATTCATCTGATTCCTACTATGAATAAATAAATCATTTGTTTAACTTGTGGCTTCTATTATAATAGAAAAAAAGTGGGGAAAAGTGAATATAATAAAGCTTGTATTTCCTCAATATTTTATTGGAAAATATATAGTTCTACTGTACAAATTAAATGTATTATAGTTGTGATTACACTTAAATGGACACTTGATTCAGCACAATTTGGACCACATCGCAGTAAAGAGCTCATAAAAGAATGTTGAAATATATATATATATTTTTTTTTAAATACATGCATTTTTCACTGAGAAATCAACAAAGTAAAATCTGTGTTTACATGAGTCACTGACTGCCCCCTTCCAGGCCCACTGCTACAGCTCAGTGTTGTGAGCAAAAGAGAAAATAGAGTTAGCCTTTATAAAATCAATCTGTGCAAAGCATGGAATGCTGGAATCATCTAAATAGGTCAGTTATGGGTTAGCTGGTAAGTGCATTATGAGTTTAGGGAAAACTACTATCAATCAGTGCCTTCACTAGGGGTCTCGCTGTATGTTATAAATCATGCAAAGTCAGTAGGCAGGACAGACTGGGATTTTAAACAGACATAACGAGTACTTATATGAAGAGCACTTACAGCACTTACATGAAGAGCATTTGCAGTGAGGTAGATGGCCCTTTAACAATGACTCTGCATTGTGTTTGCTTTGAATACACAATTGCAATCAATCCAACTGTGACATTAGAAAGTGGATAAAGAGTTAAAGAGTGCAACATGGATCACATTAAAATAAAGTTTAGTGAATACCATTAATAGGGTGTCATAATTTGTCTGCTGTCATCAATCATGGTCCTTCATCGATAAGTCTAATGAAGCTAGATTATTGTTATTAGGGGCAGTATGTAATGGGCTAACTTGAAAATGTTTCACTGTAGCTATATATTTAGGTATGGCCTAGCTAACTATACCGATGTTGTGTGTGTGGAGGGGGAACAAAACATAAGTCCATTAATTGTGTGGGGGGGGGATAAAAAAAGTTTTTGTAATTTTTTATAAAAGTACGGAATATGTTGGAGCATAACAAATAAACAATAATAATAATATATCAATAAATATATTTATATAATTTTAATATAATAATCAAAATATAACTTAGTGAGAAGCTTGTGAGCAGCAAATTATATAAATATTTCTTCTGACTCTAAAATGTATTGATTATATTAAAATGACAAAAATATTTTTTGGATTAAAGAGTGATCTATTTTGCGGGGTCATTTGCATATTCATTTCCCTGTCCAATCAAAAACAATATGCAAAGTTTATTATAATATTAAACAAAGTCTTATTTGTTTCAATAAATATTGGTAAATGTAAATTGGTTTATTTTCTATACATAATTTTATACTTTTATTGAAGATGCTGAGGACCTGCTTACGAACACTTCTAATTAACGCATTCCACATCTACTTGATTGTTTAATCACTACAAATGAATAATGTTACATAGTCTGTATGAAACACTTATTATCTTACATATCTTAGTATCTATAAATAGCTGTTCTATTGACAGGCAATATGATATAAGTTATTTATCCAGTTTAAATCTCTTCAGGATTCATGTCAAAGCTGCTGAAGCTTAGAATGGTTATTGGTCCTTAGTAGAGATAAGGGGGGGATCTCCTTGGTGTATTCCAGCATTGTCTACTAACCTCCTTCCCATATTTCTAACAATGAGGCTTTGCAGTTCTTTCTCCCTGATAGTCGTCTAAGCTGATCTGACAGGCTCTTGTCAAAGCATCTTGTGTCAAGCTACAATTCTATTCTCCATCATCTAAAATACTTCTTGGCATGCTAGTCAATTTCATATGGCATTTCTGCACACAGGTCATGGGGCCCTTATCAGTTTCATTAATATTATGATAGTACATGTTTATCCATTACTATTGGGTTGCAATGTAGCGATAAACATCTAAAGAACATTTGCATGCACAATTACTCAATTTTGAATCTGTGCCATTGTCTCTGTGTTTTATATAATTCCCTTTGGCTTTTAAAAAACACACTGCAAGTTAGACTTTGTAGAAAATGTAAAGCATTCTACAGAAAGTTAACAGCCTTATTAAATTGTGATTCAGTAAATTTAAAAGGGCTCTATTTAAGCACATAGCATATTTTTTTACAGAAGTTTTTAGTTAGTGAACTTCTATCCAAAAGCTAACTAAAAACGTCTGTAAATAAAATATGCTGTGTGCTTAAATAGAGCCCTTTTAAATTTACCAAACCGCAATTTAATAAGGCTGTAAATGTCTAAAATTCTGATTAAATTCTGTAAAGTATTGTAAAGAATATATCTACATCTTTTTATTGCATTGTTTTTAGCAATGTACGATACTGTTTTATAAATGTTAACATAAAAATTGTTAGAAAATCCAAATAGTATTTACTTTATTAGGACACCTATTCATCCTTTGTATCTTTTAAAATCTATGGGCAATTATAATGTCATTTCCTTCCCAAAATATTTTAATAGGTCACTTTCCTAATGTTTACTTCTGTTTTCTTTCAAGGTGTTCCTTCTGGGCTCAAAGTTATGGATCCCAAAAATCCCAGAGCCCATAAGGGAAGTGTCTAAGTATTTCTCCAAGAGGCTCAGCTTAGCTCCACTCACTTGATTGGCTGACCACATGAAGCAGGTCATTGGCTGTTTGGCTAAACTTTAATCAATGTTATTAGTGTACCTGCTCCTGGGAAGGTTTCAGTTATAAGTATGTAGACTGAATCTCCTAAACATAAACGCAATACAAAGCAGTATAAGAGATATTCAGTAACCCCAGTAACTCAAATGTGAGCTATTAGAATAACAACAAGCTAGCACAATATGAGCAAGCTAAGAATATGAGAATATGGCAATATGGCAAAATGATTAAGCTAGCACTAAGTACATAGGCAATATGATTATACTAGCACTAAGGAACAGGTTCAACAATAGGAACGCACTTAAAGTGTATAGATAGTAGGACAAACATACATAGGAGCATATACTAGAATGATATAGGGAAATATAAATCTCTAAGAAAATCGAGTGGTACCACATCTTAGAGATAAAAGACTATATAATTTTATTTGAAGACTTTTTTAGCAAAGTTTATTAATTTTACAGCATCAAGCAATTTCAACTAATATTTTTTTAAATTATATACCAATCTTGGTTAAATTACAACAGCACTTTAATAAGTGTCTAACAGTAGATTTTCAGTTTCTCATGACAACACAGATTCTTTGTGGGTTTATTAAAAATCTGTGATAGCACTGGCACTTTTTGTGGATTCAATCAAGCAAGATATTGAATGCAATTTAACATTTAAGCTCTATATTAAAGCACTGGCACTTTTTTTACTTCTTCTATTGCTATAATGGCATTCCCTGAAAGCACTTAATAAAATAATGCACCTTATAAACAATATCTATACTAATACTGTTCTATTTTGCTGTGTCTAAAAGTTTTTAATAGTAGTTATTAAAAGTTAAGTTTTATTTTTATATTTAAGTCCATACAAATTTGGGATTAGTAGGTGTGCACTATTAAAGGGTACTCTCTGTCTCTATAAGTTATTCAATACATGTTATTTACCCTTAGTGGCCCCCTATGAACAGGTCATTACAAAGGTACACCTAGAGCCATCTACTTTTTCTTTTTTGGTCAAATTACTATATGTATGTAGTAACAAAAATGTCTATAATGCAAGCCAACGACTGATAATGTTTTTAGAATATAAATATTATCCCGTAAAAATTTTGTTCAGTTATTGATTTGTTACCAAAATACAATTCAGTAAATTATTTGTACTGATAATTGTTAACATTTGGATATTGTATATGTTATATATGAGAATGTTTCACTCACAGTTTTATTGGTTAAAGTGAATATTTAAGTATAAGATCACAGGTATAAATAACAACGTATGCACTTTAACGTCCCACCCCACCCTTTTGCTGCATATCTGGCTGGGAAAAAAATGCAAACAAAAAAAATAAAGAACCTTAAACAGAAAGTACAGTAAACCATTAGCACATGTGATATCATATATTTTATAGCTAGCAATCTTAACTTGCTTATACTCTCTAGGGGGTTTGCAATCAAATTGTTAAAGAACTATTAAAGCATTGTCGTTTTTAATTCATGAATTAAACCTGCAAATGGATTAAAACTTATCTGCAATGAAGTGAAACCACTTGATAGAAAAACAAATAGAAATAGCCATTTAAGATGTGCAATTTCTAAGTGAAACCATTAAAAAGCACATTAGAAGCAGTCTGAGAGAGCCGTACAGGAGGCAATAGGCAGAAGGCTATTATCCCTGAAAAGTGACAAGGAAGCAGCATGTTACAAATGTGGTGATCCTGTAAAGCGGCCTCTCATTGTACAAAGAAAAAATATCCAGTGCTGTGAAACATAAATGGGAAACATGTCTTTTTTCAACTAAAGAGAATCATAAAAGAACTTTTCATAAACATAGTATAACTCTTTTAAAATGCAGAGCTTTTCTGCAAGGTCCTTACTGAATGCAAAAATATAGTTAAAATTCTCAGAGGAAATAGATCATAATGTGACACTGCCATGCCTGATCCCAGTATGGTGTTTGTAACCTTGATACAAACATGGATCACAATATACTGAGACATTACATTTTTTAGATATTTGCATTTGAAAAGTAACATTTTTCTCCCGCTCTTCTCTTGCTTGGAAGCTGATGCCTTTACAACCTTGCCCTCATAGAGACATTATATCCAGTATTAGATATTTTACCAAAATACTTTATTCTATGTTACAAAGAAACACATAGCTTACTTCAATACTTGTTCTACTTATACCTTGCAGAATAACCTATAGTTTTGGAGGCAAGGGAGTAACTGAATCATGACACATATTTCACTTCCTCACCAACACCTGGTAATATTAAAGGGCCAATGTGCAATGAAACATAAATGGGTCATTTTCATGGATTGTAGGGGGGGGGGGGGGCAAAAGACAAAAATGTAACTGGAGTAGCCAACAATATTGTATATATGTAAACTAGTAACTTGTCCGTCAAAATTGACAGGATAATATTTGATTTTGTGTGTCTCTGCCCCCTCCCTCCCCTGTGTCTCTTCCTCCCCTCTCCTTCCCCCTTCCTCCCCTGTGTCTCTTCCTTCCTTCCCCTCCCTACCCTTTGTCTCTTCCCTCCCTCTGCCTCCCTGTGTCTCTTCACCCCTCTCCCTCCCCTGAGTCTTCTTACCCCTCTCTCTCCCCTTTGTCTCTCCCCCTCTCCCACTTCCCCCTTCTCTTGTGTCTCTTTCCCCCCTCTCCCATGTCTCTCTTCCCCTGTCTGTCTCCCATCCCTGTGTCTCTCTTCCCCCTGTGTCTCTCTTCCTCCCCTCTCCCTCCCCTGTGTCTCTCTTCCCCCTCTGCCTCCCCTGTATCTCACTTTCACACTTCTCCCTCCCCTGTTTCTCTCTATCCCCCCTCTGCTGTGTCTCTTTACCCCTTCTCCCTCCCTTTTCCCCCTTCTCTTCTGTCTCTTTCCCCCCTCTCCCTCCCTTTGTGTCTCTTTCCTCCCTCTCCCTCCCCCCTCTACCTCTTCTACCTTCTCTTGTGTCTCTTCCCCCCCTCCACCCTCTCCCCCTGGGTCTCTCCCACCCCTGTGTCTCTCTTCCCCCCACTCCCTACCCAGTGTCTCTCTTCCCCCTTCTCCTTCCCCTGTTTCATTTTACCCCCTCTCCCCTGTCTCTCTCCTTACTGTCTCTCTCCCACCCCATGTCTTTTTCTCACCCTCTCCCCTGTCTGCCCTTTCTCCCCCTCCTCACAGCGTGCAATGCGCATGTGTAGCTCATGCCGCGCATTGTGCCTGCGAGGTGTCTTGCGCTCTATGCGCATGCTTGGTTTATGCCGTGCATTGTGCAAGTACGATATGCTGGGCGCTATGCACATGCGCAGCTAATGCCGCGAATAGCGCATGTGCGATTTGTAGCGTGCTATGCTCATTCACGAATTGCAGGGCAATATGTGCATGCGTGGCTTATGCCAAGCAATGCGCATCCGCCAATGTCAAATTATGTAGCCTCTTACCACCAATGCGAATGCGCGGCGGGAGCGTTACACACTTTGATAACTATTATAGTTGATGCCTCTAAAATATTAATTCTAATAGGGCGCTTTTAACTTTAACATTCAGATATAGAGATGATTCTTTTGCAAGGTTTTTCATTTCTCACATAGATTTTGGACCTTACTAAATATATTATGAGCTATTTTAATAAAAACATGTCTACTTTGAATAGGAAATTAAATGGAAGCTGATTTAGGGTAAATGCAAGGTTGTGGAGTTAAAGCTGAAATACTGAAAGGATTATGAGCCTGATTCAATTGCAAGGCTTCATCTCGATGTGAGTAAGCCGTATGTCTGCAGGCCTGCTGCAAGCCCGCAGACGTCGCAACTTATGGTGCTATTCAACGGGCCGGGCCCCAAGTCCCAGCCGATAGCGCACATCACAAACCATACTATCAAAAGTAGCATTTGCGAGCTTGAACATAATCGATGACACAAGGCTGTAACTCCCGGTTAGAAACAGCCAATGGAATCTGGGTCCGACCGTGTTGCGTGGTTCAAGCCCGTAGGACTTTGAAATCCAACCTCCATTTTTCATTGAAGTCTTACGGGCTTGAATTATGAGTTATGATCGTACACACATTCCAGATATAATGCAATATTGATAAAGCCGTAAATAGTATATTCTATTACATGCGAGGTCCATTATATGTATTAACACATTGATTGCCAGGATCAATATAACACGGAAATTAAACATGAAATCAAGTATTTTTTGGGGCCGATTTGCGAGCTTGAGAATGTTGTGCTATTAATTCTAAGACCTAACATCACTTTCACTTTTAATAAAAGTACAGTAGAGTGTTTATATATATTTATTTACAGTGCTCCATACATGTCATTAAGCCCTTTGCGAGATCTCCTTGGTACCTTGACAGAGTGGTTAGCGAGGAAGAATCAGAGCAATTAAATAGCAATTTGCAATTTTAACTTGCAATTTGAACCATCAAAGTGAATTGGATGCCGTAGCCCGTAACTCAATCCGAGCCCACAAATAGACGCCAATTGAATAGCAAAATAACTTGCGGGCTCCATTTCCAAACCCATATCTCCCAAAAGCCTTAATTTTAATCTCTATGGGCCTCATTCTATTAGCGGCCGTAAATCGGCCGTAAGGCTGCGATTCCTTGCGGGGGTTCAGTTAACTCGCGATTCTATTGTACGGCCCCGCAAGGATCTCCTTTTACGGCCGGCCGCATATCTTGGAACCGGCCATAATCTGTGAAATCTAAAAACTCAAAAATAAATTCAAGCCTGCACTGTACAGCTCTGTAAATGCTAGGGATCATATTGGGGGACATGAGGATTAAAAGGAACCCACTGTCAAGCTTGCACATCTGCCCAAACCCGAGTTCAAATTAACTGTTTATTTTCCGGCTGCGGCGTGGGTATGTCTGAGGTGCTCCAAGCACTCTGGACTTTTTACATGGATATTTTACGTATATTAAAAATTAAATATTTTACGGATTTGAGTACAGGATAATTATGTGCTATTTTTTCTAACACCTAAAATCCCTTTATAGTCTTCTCAAAGTGCAGGATGGCTTTATTTGAGCTATTTTATGTGCTTAATTGGTGCTAGCGAGACCTCTTTCCTGCAAGTAAGCTGCGGCTCGTTTTTAGCCTTGCAGAGAGGTTTCCCGGAGCAATTGAATTGCAAAACTCTTGCGGCCGTTTTAGATCAAAGGCTTTCCTCTGGCGTGAGCGGCCGCAAGAGATAGCAAGGCACCGGCCGCAAGCCTCCGGCCGTAAGGGAATAGAATAGCCGAATAGCTTGCGGCCGGTCCTTGCGGCCCCGCAACGGCTGCGGCCGCTAATAGAATGAGGCCCTATATCTCTAACAAGCATCATCTCTCAAAATATATATCACACAACTTCAAACTATAGCAAATCAAACTACAGAGAATCTGAAATCTATGGTGAATCTACACAAGAGTGTAAACTTAGTAAAGAGATTTTCAGTCTATCTCATTTGAAATATACATTATTTATAATGTTTTTGTTTTCATACCTCTTTATTTTAGGAAAATAAAGTAAAAAATAGTTGTATAGTTCTATTAGCTCGAAACAGAAAAAAATATTTCATTTGTAAAATGCATATCCAATATCTCTTGAGCTATGCAGTTGCTACTGACAGCTACTGTGATTACATGAAAAATGGTCATATCTGATTATTCTTGATTTGAGATACTTGAATTTAAACACTAAAATGGATTGTCATTTGTTTTCAAACATAAATGAGATGTTGAGTGGTTTAAAAGACGTTAAGATATTCAATACCCTTGATTTATCCTCTACTTGCCATCAATTTTACTGACAGAAGCCTGGTAAAAATACATATAATTCAAATAAGAGGAGGAATATTTTGCAAGAAATATGTCTCCTTTGGCTTTGGATTGGTTTTAGGAACATAAAATCAAGGACTTTTTAGTTTAACAGACTAGTTGGTCTTATAAAACTACTGAAAATCCCTGCAATGTTATGAACAAAGAATGGATAAGTAATTGTGGATGAAGGAATTTAATTTACATAATAGGCATAGTATATCAATAAAATGTGGCTAGTCAAATTATTTTTTTATCAATCTTTTTTATTAGTGAAGACATAGATTAATACAACATGACCTGATACAGTAGGTCAACAAATATATAAGGCTTTTGTAGCAGACAACATTTCCAAGAGAATTTTCCAAACATATAAACAATTTCCAACTGTCCCTTCATAACTAAGAGAACATAATAATAATAAAATAAAAAAAAATGGATAACAAAACTAAAATAAGCAATTGTTCATCACTAGGCTGTGACGATTGGACGATTAAATAGTCTTAGACCTATCTGGTGTAGTTTGTCTTTCATTTATTGTCTAGTGGAGTAAAATGAAACTAGGGGAAAACAGGGGAATGTAAAAAAAGAAAACGAAAAAAGGGGAAAAAGAAACAAAGGGAGTCATCTTGTGTACTTACGGTACCATCCAAAACAACAAAAGAGTTGAGCGGCTCTCATAGCAATCTGGGTTCCTCCGGCCATTTCTAGCCCTCCTAAAGCACCACCATACTTTCCTAGGCATATTATAAAATTGATAGACTATGTTGAGAGCTACGCCATGGGGTCCATATTTTAAGAAAGAGGGGATATGTATTTTGGGCAGTATGAGTCAACTTTTCATTAATCAATATGAAGTTGATTTTAAGAATGACCTCTTTTAATTTTAATGTGGGGTTTTCCAGTTTTTAGCTATGTTATGTTTTACTTTGGATGACTATGGTGTTGGGGGATTATTTGTTCATGGGAAATCAGCTTGTCTGAATTGTACCATGTGCCTGCTCTATTTAATGCACTAGAAAGCCACCGTTGTTTGGATTCTGCGCTTAGGTCGACCTCAAAAGAAGGAAATTACTTTAAAGACATGAAAGGTAAAAGAGATGGAATGAAATGCTGCCTAGCTGTAGCCCAGGCCCAAGTAGATAAGGGTAGTTTAATCATAGGATTGGGGTAAAGCTGTTCAGAGTACTGCAAGTTCGGGTCCCATAGTAATGTATCCCATGTATGGGGCTTCAGTTGCCAATTCTCTACAAAGACCCATAAAGGTTGAAGTTTGATCAAATGAGTAATTGGGACAAACGCTAGCTGGGCCGCAATATAATAATACAACTGAAGATTTCCGGCAAGAAAGCCCCCCTTTTGTTCTGTTTCTATACATTGTTAGTCAAAGTATTTTTGATTACACTTATGTTGATCCTTCAAGACTCAGAATTAGTAATTATAATTTTTTTTTTCTAAATTGAAAGATATACAGTTATTATTTCTTATAAACTTTTGTTTATTCAAGAAATTTGCATTTACAAAAGAGTGTATTGTATACTTATCTATGCTGTGGCATTTTTTTACAAATCTTTTTAAATGTGATTGTACACTGTAACATTGTCTCATTCAATAAAAAAATAATTTTATAACTATGAGTAATGACGTAGGAAGGGGGCGTGGGGCAAGGAGTGAGGACCACCCCGGGAGTCATCTCCTTAGGGGTAGCACCAGCAGTCTGTGTGAGTGCATGTGTCTCTGTGTGAGTGTGTGTCTGTCTCTGTGTGTGATCTGTGATCAGACATATCCGATTATATTGTATAAACCACGTCACGCGTGAAATCCAGAGGAGGACAGTGAGATGAATTTGCTAGTGTTGGTAAATAATCATTCGCCTGAGTCCAGTTCAGTTCAGTTCAGACCCATGCTGATACGCCCATAGTTTCATCGGAAACAGGAAGTGTGTGCTGGCTATCCATGATGAGGGCAAAATGCCCACAATAGCCTCCCTCGAATGTAGATTTATGCATGTATAGTGATGGTTATGTCATAACTTAATTGTTGCATGTGTCTGTCTCTGTGTGTGAGTGAGTGTGTGTGTGTAAGTCTGTGTGAGTGTGTTTTTTGTGTGTGTCTGTCTCTGTGTGTGTGTGTCTGTCTCTGTGTGTGAATGTGTGTGTAAGTCTATGTGTGTCTGTGAGTATGTGTGTCTGTGTGAGTGTGTGTGTCTGTCTCTGTGTGTGAGTGACTATGTGTGTGTCTGTGTGAGTGTGACTGTGTGTGAGTGTGTCTGTATGTGTGAGTGTGTCTGTGTAAATGTGTGTGTCTGTTAGTGTGTGTCTGTCTCTGTGAGTGTGAGTGTAAGTCTGTGTGTGAGCATGTGTGTCTGTGAGTGTGTGTGTCTGAGAGTGTATGTGTAAGTGTGTGTCTGTGTCTGTATGTGTGAGTGTGTCGGTGTGAATGTGTGTGTGTGTCTGTGAGTGTGTGTGAGTGTGTAAGTCTGTGTGAGTATGTGTATGTGTGAGTGTGTCGGTGTGAATGTGTGTGTGTGTCTCTGAGTGTGAGTGTGTCTGTGTGAGTATGTGTGAGTGTGTCTGTGTGAATGTGTGTGTGTGTCTCTGTGTGTGAGTGTGTGTGTATGTGTGTGTCTGTGTTAGTATGTGTGTCTGTGAGTGTGTGTGTCTGTGAGTGTATGTGTAAGTCTGTGAGTGTGTGTCTGTATGTGTGAGTGTGTCTGTGTGAATGTGTCGCTTGGTGTGTGTGTTTGTGAGTGTGTGTGTGTAAGTCTGTGTGTGTGCTTTTGCCGCCTGGGGCTACCCCTGAGTCTGATGGGGTGGGGCGCGTCAAACTCAGGAGTAGCCCCAGATGGCAAAAGCTGTAGCTACGCTACTAACTATGAGACTCCTCATAGGGGACTTCTTTCAATAGCGCGTTATATAACTACTGTGCATATATGTTGGGGAGGGAGAGGAGAAAGTAGCTGTTTTATAGCCCCACATCTCTATAAATAAACATGTGGGCAAGTAGCTGTAAATACTTACTAGCTGTAAATACTTCAGAGTTTGCTATGTCCTAAATATCAATTCAACAACTGTTTCATTGCATCATTTTTTTCCGCTATTTTTCTTAACTTATAATTTTCAAAGAAATAGAAGCTGGAGAAGATTTTATTGACTCTTCATCTGTATAAAAGAGTGTATTCTGTGGGTATTAGCTACTGGTGACTTCCTGGCTTATTGATAGAGAACCTCATTATGAGTTACCATGGCAATGTGGTGATAGTGGCCAGGGTCTTTGCCTTATGTTCACATTTTAAAAGATTAAGTATCGTATTCAGAAAGTGTAAGTCCTTGTAGCTTCCAGAATAAATCTCTATCAATCCTAACAGCTTTAATAAACAAACAATGAGGTATTAATATGAATACATTATAGAAATATTTTTTTAACTCATTATTTGTTTTAATTCAAGACACTTTACATTTCTTGATTTAATTAAGGAGGAATTGCCAGGTATAATAGCTACTTGCCTATTGTATTATGGAAGTTACCAGATAACAAAATCAAGTGGTATTCCCTGTGCTTAATTAATATTTAATATATAGAAGTTATGCAAAGTACCTTATAGTGCTTTTGTTAATATCTTCCATATAGTCACACAAATTTAGTAACATTTTAAATGTTTGCACATTTCCAATGTGATATTTACTTAATCAGATCAAATGACATCATTGAATGATGAATTTACTGTAGAAACCATGAAGTGTTATGTATGCCTGAGGCTAAATTTCAAAACTAATGTTATAGAAAGAGAGAACAAAATATAGCTGACACCTCTGGTATAAAAATATTTCCCTATTTTTACAGTTGGAAATACTTTGATTCATAGCAATCATGGATGTAGGATCTGGGGGGGAGGAGGGGGACAAGCCCCCCCCCCCCCTCCAGATTTCTCATTGTGTGTATGTATGTGTATAGAAGCTGTTAAGTGTTCTGTGGCGCTGTATCTTCCCAGAATTATTTTGGTTCCTACAACCCTGATAGCAATTATGAAATATTTTAATTGATGACATTTATCACATCTAGGTGTAATTGATTCCAGAAATGCCTGCGTACTATCTAAGTCTTAGTGAACCACTTTTCAACCTTATACCAAAATATAGATCTTTTGATCCAATGTTCTCATAATTTGCTAAAAACAAATGTGTGTGAATGGTAAAATCTGAGAAAAAATAATTGTGAAGCTCTTAGTTGGAGCTGAGGTAACAGAACAACTTTACAATGCCGCTTTGTTGCTGCTAGACTGGAATTTTGTCTGTGCTAGTAAAACTCGGACAGACCTCCCTGGATCTTTGCAAACTGCTTCTCCAGGTATAGAATGGTCTTTGCACCCACTGCATGCATAGACATGGGCAAATACACAAGAACTTAGCAGGCAGGAAAGCATAGCTTGGGTGCATCCTTGAGTTACCAGAATGAGACCTTGGACCATGTATAGGGATACACAGAATTCACATCTGGCATGCAAAGTCAAAGTAAAATATTTTGTTGCAGGGCATTAGATCATTAGATTATATAGGCACTCTGAACTACATCACATTATTATACTTTCCATCAAAATGTCCATTAACAAATGGAAAATTGTTGGTATCCTTAATATACCAAGGTAGTATATACAATTATTCTTACTATTGTTTTTTACTTTTAATTGTACCCATTGATAACAGTGACGATACAAGATACTGATTGTTCAAGTACCAAAGGGAGTGTATATGTGCCAGAAAAGATCAATGTTTAAAGAGGATAGAGTCTACAAGGGGATACATTGGATCATTGCTAGACTCATTTGCATGTCACTACCCTGAATACATCTGTTTATAGCAGTGGTTCTCAACCATCTCCTCGGGACCCAACAGATATGCCAGGAATTTGATTTAACAGTCTGTGAACACAGGTGAGGCAATTAGAGGCTATGTGGTCTGTTGAATACTATTTGCCTCACCTGTGTTCTCACACTGTGAAATCAAAATCCTGGCATTTCTGTGGGGTCCTGAGGAGAGGGTTGAGAACCACTGGCTTATAGAGTACTTCAATAAGCTAATAGGTCTGGTGACATAGTTGGGACTTTTGAGTGAGAACAACAAATACTTTTTGTGTCCTTAAAGGGGTATGAAAGTTTCATGGATTAATAAATGTCTGCACTCTATAGGCAAAGAGCAGCTTATGTGTATGTAGCACATCTCATAAAACATTTTATTTTTATTAATATCTAAAAATCCTTCTGATGATTATGTTGACACCTCCAGGGGTGTCTACACAGGCATATGATCCCCCAATCAGCATGCAGCACCAGGGGAGCAATATTAACCCTCTATTTACCCACTGTTGCTTGCGCATCCAATCTCCTTGCAGCTTCCTGTCTCTTTGTCAGTGTCTATACAGTACATATTCTAGCCTGCTTTGCACCACAAACCCAGAGTTAATTTAAAAAATTCAGCTAACCTGATTGGCCAAATCAGTTTAAATTTTATGCTAATTTAGCCTTGGTTTGAAGGGTGTTAATCCTTATTTCCAACTGTCAGAAATTACAAGAGATTTTACTGACTTCAATGTAAGTGTTTAAATGTTTATTTTTGTATATTTTTCATTCAGAATACTAATCCAGCAAATTTACATATCTCTTTGATGTAATTACAGTGTAGCGTTTATCAATACACATTCAACCAATCATAACATAATACAACAGATACCAATATTCACTAAGATCAAAAGGGGGTTCCAAAGTGGTTTAGTGAGGTTGCAATAAGAATTTTTCATATAAAACACTGAATTAGGCAAAATAAATATTTATTTAATGGTAGAGATTAACAGATAGATTCATCTCATCTGGTTATTCTATCTATAAAAAACGCTTCGGCTTAATATTTCAGTTTTGAAGGTATAAAAGAGAATTGTGTATTTGTTGTAAATATTTCCCTTAAAATAATCACACAGAAAGGCATGCAGATATACTCTGCAATCACATCTTCCTTTGCAATTGGTTTAATATGGACGTTTTGGCATGGAGCTTCCCAATACCCCCAGCACCAAGCAGCCATCAGTTGAACTGAATCCATAGAGAATGCGAGGGCAGTTATAAGCTGTTTGACAGTAAGTGTGTTCACGATTTTCTACAGAAATATATTTGAACTTATAGTATAAAGGTGGCCAGTTCGCAAATAACATCTGATTACACAGAAACAAAATGAGTTGAAATGAATAAAAGCAAATAGCTGTTTTTTTTTCAACAAGAAGACAAAAGGATTGCAAATTTATTTCAGCACTCTTTTTCTACAGAAGCAACAAAGGGTGCTATCAGTCTTTTGTAAGGAGGGACAATCACAATTAACTAAGATATATTGTTACAGGAATAAGTGGGTAAACAATTTGTGCTTACATTTTATACTAGGCACAGCATTCTTGACCCTTCTGTTTATGAAAGCATTCACAACTTCTGCTTTACATATATTTTTGTTTAATGTCTTACTGTCTGAGTAGACAGGGTCATGGAACAAGTACTGTACAATGTTATTTCTTTCAAGAGCCTGGCATTGATTTGCTAATGATGCAGCTTTTACTTAGAAATGTGTGTATATTTATGTACAATTTAAAATATGTATAAATTAGAATTTATTGGCAGTAGAAAAAATATAAATAGTCATTTTTACAAATAAAAACTATTTAAAAAAATGAATTTATCTCCAGTGAAACAATACATTATTTTGAAAATATCTCAGTGAAATTATTCCAAGATATATCTAAAATTGTCTGCTGAATCAGATGCTCATTTGAAAAGTTCAGTAGATATTTTCAATTATGTTTAAAAAAATGTTTCCTACTATATAGTCTGAAAGCAAAGCAAAGCACTGGTGGGAGGGTAGACTCTAACTGCTTCCGGAAGAGGTTTAGAGTAAAGGGGGACTCAGTTTATTAAGGTATTCACTTAAAGTAATTTTACAGAAAGGTGGTCTATATATGTTTGACTTTTAAAGACTTTTGACTTGCGTAGGGAAGTTGTCAGGGGACCAACAAATTAAATTGCACCAAAACTCTCAAATTTATTAGCCCCGCTTCAACACTAAAATGCCGGAGCAGCACTTAAATACTCAGCATTTCTAAAAATTCTTAAATCTATTCCTAGTAACTTTTTTTTGTCCTTTTGTGTTGTTCAATCACTTCCAACTCTCTGTGACCTGATGAATCGTAACACACCAGGACATCCTTATTTCCATGGTCATGCTGATCCACTTGGTATTCATGGCAGAGATACTGGAGTGGGCTGCCAGTTCCTTCCCCAGTGGACCACAACGTATAGCTCCTGGTATTCCTAGGTGGTCTTTAGTCCAAGTACTGACCAGTCCCAACCCTGCTTGGCTTCAGGGTGGTGTGACCTCTTGGTTCCCTGATTGGGATAAAACCCAAGTTACAGTGGTGAAAGTACCGAATCATAACCACTGGACCACCAGGGAACACTCCTAGTAACGTACCTGGATCGTTTTTAGTAACATTTCATTGCCTTCTACTGGTACATCTGTTTTTTTGTTTTTTTTAAAGCTGTTGTCCTTCATTTTATAAGATCTTCTAATTCTAAGTTCATTTCAATCATCACCTTTAAGTTTGTTTTACATGACAACAGCACAGAAAAATTATGTATTCAACTTTTCGAGGCTATTGAAAAAATATTTATTTACTGGTATTAGCATGGACAACAAATAATCAGAAACTGCATTGGTAGTGAAACACTATTTCTAATTAATCTTAAAAAAACAATTAGAAAAATGTTCCAAAGTTTGCTGGAATTTAAAAGCATTTTAAACAATATAAAGTGTTTACTTTCATTAAGATTACAGACATTGCATTCTTCCATTGTCCTCTAGAGGATGATGACATATGGCTCTCACTAAAGACACACTTAAATGAGTATATTTATCAAGTGGAGATAAAAGTGAGGATAAAAAAGTGAAGTTAAAGATCCCTACTTACCATATATTTTTTATAGGAGCAATTTATAAAAGCAGGGGATTTACTAAACATTTTCTCACCTAAGATGAGGTAGAATTGCAGTTATTACCCTTCGGAAAGTGCATATTAATTCAAGAGATGACGAGAGATGCACTTGAGATGCTTAGTAAATTCCCCCTCAAACAGCATTTAAGGAACAATGTACCAACAAAACAAATAAATGTAATCTAGCAGTTTAGCATAAAATAAATAAAAATATACAAGTGCAAATGACAGGAAAATAAATATTTTCACATAAGTCACAAGAAAAAAGTCACAAGAGGACCACAATCTTAAAGCACAAAAGAATTCCCTTAATCCTTAGGTATATAATATACTAATACATCTATTTACTTTTATGTACATTATTTTGTTAAGAAGTGCTTACAAGTTCTGCTTTTACTGCCTAAAATCATACAAATAGGCTAAAATGAGATACAGTACAGCACAAACGACAGAGTATTTGTGTTTTTGTGAGCTGCAGGGTGTGAACCTAAGCAGGTAATATTTGTTTGGTTTTAGGCAGTCGAAGCAGAGTAATTAGATACAAATATATATTATATCCCTTTATCTGTTATAGTGCATAGTACCAACTGTACATATTTCCATATGGTCAAAACACCAGAATAACTATTGCCTAGAAGAAAGGAAAGGCAAGGTAAGCCGTTAAGGCACCAAAACTCGCAGCACTTGGGTGATGAGCACCAAAGGTGCTTATTGCCCGCGAGCCTCGGGAAGCAAGGTGAGCAGTGGAGGCAATGAAACACGTGGAACTTAGCCAGAGCACACATTGAAACAGAGCACACATTGAAACTTAGCCAGATCACACATTGAAACACGCGGGACTTAGCCTCCAAGCACTTTTTGAAACGCGGGATCACCTTAGTCTGCAGGCAGTTGACAAACGCGGGACTTAGAAAAAAAAAATACGAGACGCAGGACTTAGAAAAAAGATACGAGATGCGAAGGTGGAATGCGAATTTAAGTCAATTTTGCAGAGATTTGGCACTCGAAAATTGGCTAAGCAAGAAAAAAAATGGCTTCCAAACAAAATTAAAATGTGGCTACACGACCCTGTACCGCGCAAAACACTGGCAACCGCATACCACTTTCACCCAGGAAAGTACGAGGTACAAAATACACTATGCTCGCGGACCACATAGCACATAGACAAACGACGCAATTTTACAACTCTAACTTGCAACTAACAACATTACACATCTAAAGTAGCGCTTTACACAAATAAACCAACGGTTTGCCCTTGCACATGCAGCCTATTTCGAATACACAGTTGGGACATTCATAACACTATCTCCTCAGGCCAACAACAGTCCAACTGGACATTATATGCTGCAGGACAATAAAAAGAGATTGTTACCTCTTACGGCTATTGATTGTTACATATATTAATTAGAAAAAAGTAAACTATATTAATATATTATTCAATGAATTCATTGATTAGTATTTAAAAAAATAGAGAGAGGAGCCAAAGGACACGCGAGGAGAGGCTTGCAATGAGCCCAGAAGGTCTTTAGAGTATAAAAAGCTTAACATTGTGTGCCCAAACAGCATTGCCATGGCTTAAAATTTTATTGACCGTCATTTTTTGACGGGCAATCGCTAGTTTATTTATCAAAAATAATGGGTCCTTTCCCTTTTCACCTTCGCAAAATGTACTGCCGCCAACCGACAGATGGCGCTGCTGAGTTGCGCCACATCGGAGGGGAGAATAGTTCTTTGCCTTCCATCAAACATGATGGCGCCTGAAAATTGACGGCACCCAAAAATTGACAGCGCCCTCTGCCGGATGGCTCCTGTAACTGCAGCTTTCAGTGCTGCCGAAGAAATGCGAAGGTGAAGAGGGATAAATCCAGATAATGTAGCAACAAAACACACACCTCCTACTCTCACCAATCCAAACTTCTGCTCTGTCACTTGCAATAAAACTATCCTGTGCTCCTGGAACCTGTGAGTTAAGCTTACACAGCATAGTACACATGACTTGTTATGTAACAAGCAAAGGACCATTGCAAGTGCTCGTAAACTACTATCACTTACGTGACAATTCCCCATACTACATAAACATAAGTCCCTATGTGAGCTAGCCTTGGGAACAATGTAATAGTGCAGTAAACTCTTTTGTTAGAACTCCCATAGGCTTTTACAGGAGCTCTTACATGTAATCAAACCCTAATTCCTCTCCTACCGTGATGTTGCCATTTTGATTTGGGAAACATAACAACGGTTTAAAAGACTGTGAGGCCCTTTTAAAGAAGAAGTCACATATGAGGCCGTTCAAGGAAATAGGTTTCCTATCACTTATTTTACTGGATAAGAAGGTTGATTTAATGTTGGATTTAGGCAACATGTAATGTGGGTGATTTGATGGACTATAATGAAATGTGAAACTTTAGGTATACAAATATTTACAACAGTAAGCAAAGCAAGGATCATACAAATTGATAATATTTGCATTTTATCTTATTTCTACCTTAGGTATTTAAGCAGTTTAAATCTATCAGATGCTCTACATACAAGATTATTTTAATTATACATTTCCTGTAGAAAGCCTTGAAAAACACTTTGTAGTATGTTCATGATCTTTACACCATGGCCATGGATAAATTGGTGTCAAAATGACATCTGGAATCCTGGACCATTTGAAAGCTAAAGTTCAATGAATGAATGAAGTGATATGTACTATGATTTTGTACAGATTCACTGTTCTAATGAATCTTGGGCTTTGTTAAGCAAAGATTTTATCACTACAGAATACATATTTTTGACACAAAATGGACAGAAAAATGTAATTTCAATACAATTACCGTCAGCTTCTGATATATCCAAGATTTACTGTTTAGTTGTATTTCAGACTCTTGTGTTCAGCTTTGACTGAAGAAATGTGCTTTTGTAACGTAGTTATACGTCTATCTTGTATGGTTAGAGCAAGGTGATTTGAATGTTTCATTGTACCACTCCGCATGAATGACTATAACGGATGCAATATCAGTCAAGTAGACAATTGTATCCTGCTTTAAATCACACTGAGGGACTGCCATTGATTGAAGCCTATATAGATTTTTCTTCATTTATTGGGATTTTGAGTTGGGGGTTGGTTAGTTGGGGGCTTTAGATGTGCATTTCCTGCTGTGGATCATTTTATATCAAAGGATGTTCAATGCCTTTTGTTGCTTATGTTTGATTGAATACACTCAGTGGTTACCAGCTCATTATCTAACACAGCTCTATTACACACTTTTGTATGAATATCATTCTTAAGAAAATGGGAAAGAGAAGTTGTGCTGCAATTGTGCTAAGGTACTATACAATATTGTGGGTGACAGTGTGATTTACTGATATTTTTTATTATAATAATGATGCTTCATTGGTGATTTTGCATATTTCCAAAATCATAATAAATAAATTTGCCATGAACAATTTGTCATCAAAGCATATATTTGACCTCCCTAAATGCTAATACAGGCTCCAACTGTAGGGAAATATATATATAAGAAATCAATTCATGTATCTTTATGAAAATAATGAACATATTACTACCGATTAATAATGATAATAATAATAATCATAATGATAAATAATGTTACTCATATTAATATTATTATCATTATTATTGGGATGAGCAGTAGCAGTAGTACTAGCTATAGTGTTTGGGAAATAACAAAGTATTTTTCAGAAATATCTGTCCCTGGCCAAATTACCAATATTTATATAGTGTGCACACCTTAGAGAAATAATACACCAACACAGAGTTCTGGTATACAGCTTTCTCTCTCCTAGTTTTATTACGTCAGCCATCATTTATATAGTTTTTAGTAATCAGATAAAAGTTACAATTAAGCAAAACATCAGGTTTATTCGGTAATTCATTGGTTCTGAGGTGTCCGCTTTTATGAGACCTTGATCAGACATTGGGTTAAAAGCATTAAGGAGTCTCTAGGTGTCAACCCACAGGGGGATGAGTCTTCCTCTCATTGGTCAGAAGTTTAGGACAAAGGAAAGACGGCGTTCTCCTCCTCGTGCTCAGGGTGTGATAAGACTCGTCATCCTTAACAGACCGGAAATTGTGCTGCCTACATCTCCCAATGATTCAGCATTTATTAGTAAAACTTGGTTATACGATAATACTGCAAAGATAAGATATATAAGTAGGTGCACGAATACAGTTATGCATTTTGTACTGATCCTAATCCATAACAAATAGTAGTATGTGCATAATGTATGAAATGGTTCGTCAGATATTCATCATACAGTTTAGACCGATGTGCCATGAAAAAATGTTTTGAGAGAGCTATAGTTACATTATTTGATGTAATGTTCTGCTTCTGGACCAGTGAGAGGGAAGAGGTGTAGTGTCAAATTCAATCTTATCCAGCTTGTTCCCTACTTCCTCACCCTCCTCTCCACTGATAAGTACAAACACATTACCCCATCATCCAAATGTGATGTAAAAAACAAGAAATTGATTCCTGTACAGAGACTTCAAAATGTCATATTTTCCATGGCTTATACAGCTGCTAATATTGTTAGTTTGGTGCATACTTGACAAACAAGTACTCAATAGAATAACAGTAGCTACAAATATAGTTGTCATTGTAAAAATCAACTCTGTCTTATTCCCATGAAAGCATATATTTATCTTTATTTACTCCAACAAAAAGTAGGTGGTAAATATGACAAATTAAATCATTTTATATGTTTTATGTTTAAAAGCTTACAAATGCTTTTAGTAGCGTTAGTTGCTCTACCCAGCCAGGTAGTACCAAATATTTTCATTCAACAGAAACTAAATAAGTACCTACATTAAAACTGACAGTTCTGACAGCTCTGTGAAGTTTAATTGTGCTTATGGATTAGCTCAACCTACAAAAAACTTTTACTTTGTTATGTCTGCAACATTTTCCAACCCAACTGCTTGAAAGCATCATCCATGTAAAAATAGTGATACAGAAAAATGAAATACATAATATGATGTGCATGACAGTAGTATGTAAGATCAAGCTTTGCAAATATACAAATAAATGTAATCACAATGTCACTTACTTATTGTATAGTAGACATTGTTTTCACTACTGCCTCTAAAAGAGGGCATTTGATAATGTTGAACAGTGTGTTACTTTTTATAAGATGAAGCTCCTAGGGCTGAATGAACTGCTTTGAATTTATACCTATATTTTGGTTAGATTTGGGTTTGTCCCTGTGCGCAGCAATATAGTTGTATTCAGAGTCATTGGTGTCTGCCAATGAGATCTAGAGTATTTTCATAGAGGGGCACTTTCAATGGCATTTAATGTTAGTTTCCAACAGTTCTAAACTAGTTTAAATTTTTGTTTTTTAAAGACACTTTTAAAATGTCTAAAACTTGCCGTTTAGGGAACTGTAAGCAAAAGAAAGATGATTATTATTATTATTATTATAGTTTATTTATAACTCACCAACATATTCCGTAGCGCTGTACATAAATTAAGTTCAAAGGTAAATACAGATTAACATTTAGCAAAGAAAGGACGGCCCTGTCTTTGAGCCAGGAAGCCAGGGTGAATTCCCAAAGTACTTAGGATAGAAACTTGCAGACTTACAATCTAAGGTGTAGTGAGTGGTAAAAGAGGGAGAGAGAGGTGATAAGCGTGTTAGGGTGGAAGGTGATACTCTTCTTTAAAGAGATGCGTTTTAAGTGAGGTATTAAATGTTTTGAGGCAAGAGGATAATCTGGTGGAGCGAGGCAAGGAGTTCCAGAGACTTGGGGCAGCATGAGAAAAGTCCTGGAGGCGGGAGTGAGAGGAGGTGACAAGAGTTGTAGAAAGAAGAAGGTTATTAGCAGAACGAAGAGGGCTAAGATGATAGCATATTGGACAAAATAATTAAATGAAAACATGGCTGACACCTTTCTTGATATAAAATTGGGTGGTACTTACTAATCATCTTGGCACCTGAAACGAAATGAGAAGGGTGATGGTCTTAGTTTTCCCTCATACAAAACAGTGCATAGTAAATCAAGGGATGTGTCTGAGATGCATTTGAGATGCTTATTAAATAAAGTTCCATTGACAGTTCTCAAATAATTGCAGTTTAATTGATAGCTGATTGCTCTGGTTGTCTAGCTCTGTGTTCTAGTTAGAAAATGCAAAGACCAATTCACCTCCTGGTTCAAAGAATTGTTGCAGTGTGTTTTACAGAATACTTACCATAAACATTGTATTTCTGTACTTATTGTTAGAGATGTACATCATTTGATAGGTGATGTTGCCTTTTTATTTATTATTGTGGCCCATTTATGAAAATGTGGGTTTAAAAAATATATCCCCACTTTGATGTTTTCTGTTCAACCTGTTTATCAAACAGGGATAACATTTATCTCCCCTTGACTTTATACAAAATATATAACATGAGGATATTTTATGTAATAACTCCAAGTGAAGCCACTTATCCCCACATAACTTCACTTGACTCCACGTATACCCATTTTACTCCACTTGACAAACATACCCCATTATCTCCGTCAAGAGAAGACCTGCAAACACAACACAGACATTATTTCTTTCTCTGTCTCGTTTTTCTGTCACATCAAGTGGCAAGTGCTTTTTGCAGTGTAGTTGGATGTGAAAAGTTTAAGTTTCTGAGTGTTTTTTTTATCACACTTGAAACAACATCTTTAGAGAACCTACACTCCAGTACATGAGGGGTTGTTTTTCTTATTTTCTTCTGAAGAATTCCCTGGAGGGGCATTTCTACTTGGTTTATTAAGTTTAATGTACATGATAGATTACTAAATAGAACATAGTATAAATACTTATTTTAAAATCATTATATTAATGAAAAATGAACAGGGGAAATTGCTAAAAGAATGTGAAATGAGCCACGATCGACCATTACATCTCACAACAGCTCTACTCAGGTCTCAATATAATTTACTAAATCCCTGGTATTATAATAAGATCCACACCGAGCCATGGTAATGCCCGGTGTATAACTGTATATATAATCACTATCCACTCCTTCACACATCGGCATAAGATATACCAACCCTTTTTTATAGGGTTCAGGCATGCGCATAGTCCCGAACATAACCCCCTATCAATTAAATGAAGTAATAAAATAAAAATAAAAATACAATAAAATTAAAAAACACAAGAAAAATAAAAAATAAAAACTACTGAAAACAAAAAAATTAAGCCTGTACGTGGGATAATTCTACTTACCCACCCTTTAGTGACCCTCCAGCAAAGATCAATGATACCCTGATTTCTCACTCTTCAGCCCTCAATAAAGCTGGCACATCCATGTTGCTAGAAGACATTCGTTTTCTTATTTTGTGCTTGGTCCTCATCTCTAGCTAATGTATAGGGCCTCCTCCTAAAAAAACATGCCGTTCTAAAAAACAAAAATCAACTTAAATGAAGAAACTCCTCCTCTGAGGAGCTCCCCTGCCACCCTTCAAACCATACCCATGTGTAAAGTAACTATAAATCAGCATTGCAGGTGGTAAAAAGCAAAGTAAGTAGTTGGAAAATTCTGAGAACTTGTGTTTCCACTATCAATACACTTTACACACCCATAATACACTGCAATCACTATAACTTGTGATCATCCACGATTACTCACAATGACCTATGATGAGTTAGGTATAACATTGGAGACAGGGCTTTAACAAATCACACAATTAACTGAGAAGCTGCATTGCTGGTTAACATGGGCTAGCACAGGTGCATTAATACCCACAATCCTTTAGTAGATTCACACCAAAATATCTAAATATGTTCACTATACTTATATTAGTTTGTATTTTAAATATTTTTGTATTTTGTCCATTCAATAGTGCATACCTGTTATAGCCTTTCATGTTTTCCCTTGTGAGCAATTAGTGTATACCATAGGTGTATTTTTTTTCTGGAGTCTGGAACAATATTTACTTTGACTAAATCACATTCTGCCCCCTCACCTGATTGGTTAGAAAAAAAGTGTGAACCAGCACTTACTTACAGTGTCTCTTTTCAAAATTTGGTTTTATCATTCCATGTAAAATGACCTATACATTGTGACAAAGAATTTTTAAATTAAATCTGACTTCCTCTTGAAGTTTGTCAACTTTAAGGAGAACCTCATGTGAATATGAAACATGTCAGACAAACTGAATACACTGTTTGCGTCATTACACCTGTTGAAGAACTTTTGTCATTTAGCACAAGACAGACTTAAAAACTTGAAAATGTGTAATTAGGCTGCAGTCAATATATTTATATATCAATGTACAATCATTTTATTAGATATATAATTCATATTGCAGCCTGTTTATATCTGCTGTAAAGAAAAATATATTCCACTGATGATGAGGAAGCCAGGCAGTCATATCCTGAAGGGTTCCTGTATTGTACCACCCGTCAAACCATACCCATGTGTCAAGTAACGGAAATGTAACTCAACTAATTCTCGAACAGCAAACTCAGAAAGTCAGTTTCCTTTTCTAAAACAGGCAGCATGTTGGGATTAATCTATGTGTTGTCATATACAGTACATATGCAGAGTTGTGTTAAAGAACTTATCTTATCAAATAGTTAAAATATACTATTTTAAAGAATGAGACTTAAAATATGCAAATTATTTTAGAATTGAAATTAAAATAATACAACTTCTAAAATGTTACCTTTTATATACAATATATATATATGTATATACCATTTTGGTTTCTGGTAATCAACTTTTAATCTGCACAATGTTAATGTGGCATCTACAGCTGTCAGACCTTTTTACTCCTGAAAGATTAACAACCCAAACTAGTTGATAAAAGAAAACGGATGCCTACAGAAAATAATGATTTGAAATAAAGTAAAAAATGCAAAAGCTGTGTTAATTTTTTACTTTTTAAAAGCATATTGCACATGACCAAGTTTAGTTATTCAAAAGGTCATATAGAACAAGATGACGAAAGTGGTCCTTAAAGGATTTTGTGGGGAAAAGTGGTCATTGGTCTGCACTCAACCTTAAATCTTTTCAAGCAGAGCACTTAGTACTGTTCTCTAGAAATAGAAATCTTCAGCCTTATTAAATTGCGATTCTGTAAATTTAAAAGGGCTCTATTTAAGCGCACAGCATATTTTATTTACAGAAGTTTTTAGTTAGTGAAGACCTTGCTTTTGCATAGAAGTTCACTAACTAAACATTTTTGTTAAAAAAATATGCTATGTGCTTATATAGAGCCCTTTTAAATTTACAAAATCGCAATTTAATAAGGCTGCATGCTACCTTCTTCCCTATACCTGGCAAAATCTTCTCCGCATTGTCTATTCTTTTTATTTCAGTGGTCTGCGACCTTTTAGAAATAAAGAGTCAAACTGCCTCAAACAATAGAACATGGGATAAACAATGAGATAATGTATAAAAACTGTATAACTGGAAATATGTAAATTAGCATTGAAAATAATTTTTGACAAGTTTTTTCATAATACATGCAAAGAACATTTAAGAAATTAAGCAGATTGACATTGATCTGAATTCACAATTGGTAATTTTCAGTATTTGTGGTTGTCCAGTTGGGGCAAAGCCCCTCCATGTTAAGTCAAAAGCTGAGCCTGTGCTGTCAAATCTCCACTTAGGATATATACATCACCACTTCCATTGAGTTACTTTACAGTCTTTGAAAATCTTTGGGTGTATGTTACATTAGCATCTGTGGATAAAAAAATCCCATATGATGATATGATATATACAGACCTACTTGATTCTAGCAAAATAACAGAATAGTTTTTAATGTCATCCTTCAAGTGAAAAGGTTTGCCCATCATTAATGTTGACTGTTTTCAAATTGATGACACCGAACATGTTGAAATACTACTTTATCTTTTATAGTAGCTTAATTAGTTCAGGTCAGTGATATTGTTTTTGTTTCAACTTATCTTTCTTTCAGAGTTAATAATGTGTTGGATTTCCTTTTGTTTCATTTATATAAAATCATCAAGTAGAATATCTTGCCTGGCTATACTCAGTGGTATTTTAGAAAAGCAATCAATAGATTACAGTTATTAAAAATGGATGACTATTTATGAGTGTATTCTGGCTCAGTACATTACCAGTTGTGCATGGCAAGGGCTAATACTCAACAGATGGCAAAGTCCTAAAACCCATTATAATAACTGCTGTTATTTTCATTGCTGTCATCTGATAGCGCATACAATAGTGTGGAAGGGCTTGAACTAAGTAATCACAATGAATATACTCAAAGGGATAACAAGCCATACTATAGATAATCAAGATTTGATGGATTTTAAGACTAACAGAACTTTTATTTTTATTTCTTAGCATATTGAATAATGAACTCTACAATAGGATTATTTCTAGTTGAGATTTTAGAAAAAATACTCTGGGAGGAGAATCAATTTCCTATAAGAGCATTGCAAGACAACTAATTAAAACATAAACCTTATTTGTAAATAGTTTGCAGCAGACCAAATACATTAATGTTTATATGAAGCCACTTGACCATGAAATCCTTTATTTTAAGAATTAATTTCAAGTTCAGTTTGGCTTAACAACATATTTCACACTAATGCTTAATCTACACACACTCCTACATATTTATATTCAAATTCAAATGAGAAGTGCCTGCATATAGAAACTGTATTATATTAGAACCCATAAAAATGTTTCCAAGATTGTGTGTACACCTTGGAAATGATGTAGCAAATAATTAAAACAGTCCTTCTCTACTTTAAACCTAATGCAGATTTAAACCTAACCTGTCTGTTTGCACATTATAGGTTTATAAAATATAAATGTAATTGAAATACTTTTAAAAGTATGGTATAAAAAGAGCAACAAGCCAAATTCAATTTTTTATGGTGCACGTGATAAGAATGCACAATGTTATTCTGTAAAAAAGTCCAGAATGGGGAAAAACTAACAGCAAACCCCACATTTGTTATTTTTTATTATTTTTGGTGAATTGTGTTTTTATTAATCATTCAGCAATACAGACTGGAAATATATAGAAATATATAATAATATAATCATGTACAAATCATTTATAAAATATTAATATGAAATAATAATAATTACATATTAAATAAAACATATATTTAAAAATATGATTAAAATATTACAATTTAACAGAAATCAGATAAAACTAAAAGAAAAATAGATTTTTTTATGTCTAATATCTATCAGGGAGTTTACTAATAAAAAGGGGGAAATAGTAAGAATATTATAATATAGGAAGTTTACTAAGAGTTTTATTACCTGTGGGAATTTACTAAGCATCTCAAGTACTTATCATGTTATCTCTTTATTTAGCCTATAATTTTAGTTATTTCATAGCTTGAATGTTCAATAAGAACATTATCTTGGACATGTGTAGGATCTTCTTAAGTTATGGCAGTGTACAAATCAGGAGGAATTACAAGGAAGATCACATGGCAAAATACATAATCTAACGATTAAACAGGTTCAAATCATATGTCTGAACTAGAAAAAAAAATCCTAATAACATATATGGATCTCACGTGGATACCGTACACATATTTTTCAAACTAAAATAAACATGAGTAATGTTATCTTTTGGCTACATCATGCTATATTATATCATTGCAAATGTTTGTTAGACCTTCCCTATTTTGTTACATCATAAAGATCTTAAAATGTAATATTTTACCGTAGCATAGTAAACTGTTATAATTAAATAAAATAGATGTGTGTAATATTTTTGTGATTGATAAAGTTCGGAAATGTTGAAGAATACCCTCCCTCTTTCCAGTTCAAAGTTCCATTGTACCCATTTATATAGCATTCCTAGTTTTTTTATCAATTCTGGTGGACACAATTGTTTCATATATATATGTCTAGCTTATGTAATACAATCTATAACAGTTTCTTAATAAAGTGCTTGAGAAGAGGAGATGTTGTTTTTAGAGGTGTTATTCTGGAATTGTGGAGGAAATGAGGGAAATGAGTTATATCCTTAAAAGTCACTAATTAAATGGAAAAAAAAAACATAGACGCTTAATTAACCATCTTAATTGTCTGGTATAATGCATGGTTTAATGCATAAGGTTTGTGGTTAATGAAGTACATTCAGAGCGATGACACATTACTAGTGACATACTAGAGGAATTTGTTATAGGATTGGTGATATAGCAAGTGAGGGCTTGCACAAACTAATTATTTGAAGACAAAAGGTTGATATTTATTAAGATATAGTGAAAGCACCACACATTCACATTTCAGCCCTGTATTAAACAAATATGACACATCTTACAATATTTATTTTTTTATAAGAAATGCAATATTTGCACTAGATACATTATAGTAGAGCTGATCAAATTTTTAACCGGTAGAATCAATAAAGTTAATTAAACAAATTAATGTACTTCCTGGATGCTGCCATTTGCACCAATAATCAGCTTACCACTGATTTATACATTAAGCAAAAAGACAGAAACAACTTTCTACATCTTCACGCTTTTCATTGCACAAATACCACTCAGGTATTACTACTTTTTATGAATGAAGAATATTGGATCTAATCTTACCCCTTTTGAACAAAGACTGAAAAATTATATGTTAAATGTATTAGATATTTAATTAATAATATAACACACATTACATTACGTGACATCTCTCTAACACCTGTTATTCCAAAGACAAAGGTTTAATTTTTGATAGATCATTTATTTATTTATTTATTTAACATATTTAGTGCAAAGTTCAATTTTACACATGAATAAGGCATTTCTAAATTTTAAAAATTCTAGGGGATACCATATGTTTCATATATACATTTCTGTCATCGCGAAGCCTGCGGCACTTTGCAGCAAAGAGCGCCGAAGGCCATTGCGAACCCCGTAGGACACAAAAATTCCGGACCTCACAAAAATTGTGGACGTCGCAAAAATTACGAATTTAACAGCCCAACCACAAAAATTTAACTAACAATGAAAACCCCTGAATATGCCTCAAATTAGAGTCAGGGAGCCTGTGAGTGAGGTTGCAAGATAATTTGAGCAATATTTTACACAATCGAAAATCGCTTAAGCGAGAAAACAAATGGCGGCCAAAAAAACGTAACAGGATGAAAACGAGGTCGAAGGCAGTAAAAAAGAGCCTGAAGCCAGTAACACTTAACGCAAGCCAGTAACACTTAACCCAAGGCAGAAACACTTAACTCAAGGCAGTAACACTTAACCCAAAGTCAGTAACACTCATTGCGAGGCCCCTAAACTACAAGGTGGGGGGGAGAGGCTGGAAATGAGCGCCAAAGGCGATCAGCGCGGGGCTCCGAATGAATGCTGAAGGTGCTCAGAGGGGGAAGAACCTCGCAATGTGTAGCAAACAGCACTAGTACATGGGGGGAGAGGCTCGCAATGAGCGCCGAAGGTGTTTGCACATACTGATCATTTTAAGGTAAAATTATGTGTATTATAGATAGAGCCCAGCACAAACCTCTTCTTCTGCTGCTGCTTTGAACATACAAAAATAACCAATAGCAGATTACATTTAAAGAAAATACAGTAATTGTATTGTATATATTGTAGAAGAACACACCTTATACACATAGAATTAATGAGGTCAGTTAAAGGGATATGCAAGTGTCCTGGATTATGAATGCATCTGATAGTATATATAAAAAACATGTTTGCATGATAAAATACCAAAATAAACATTTAAACACTTAATTGAAGTTAGCAAAATCTATTGTAATTTATGACTGATTACAATAAAGTTAAACACCCCCTCCAATTTGTTTTGGCCAATCCGGTTAGATGAATGATTTGAGACATAGCACTATGTTAGTTGCTATGGCAACACCACACAGCATAGTCAGGAAGCAGGGATGAGTTAACATAATTATTAGAGGGATTTTTAGATATTAAAAAAAATAAAATGTTTTATGAAATGTGCTGTATTTTGCCTAGAGAGAGCAGGAATGTATTAATCCAGCAAATTTAGATATGCCTTTAAGCCAATTAATGTACTTTCTACATGCTGTAATTTACAACATAAATAATCTATCAGTTTAAACAAATTGGCAGAAACTACATTCTACATGATGCCACCTTTTACCAGATATGTGCCACCCAGGTATTGCTTGTTTTTATGAATTAACGTACCACTGCAGATTAAAAAAAGACACGTTGTATGCTAAGTATCTATTTAATAATATTAGCAACTGTGTAAGCAATGGACACACAATATTTTTATACCTGAATTTTCTTTTGGGTTTACTACATTACATACTGGGAGTGGAATGATGGAGGTTTGTGTTTGTTGTTAACAGTAGAGAATGGGAAAATGGAACAGGGACAGAAGCAGCAACCTTGCATCAATCAATGCAACCACAACTCTTCAGACATCTAAACACTTCTCTCACACACTTCCACCAATGCATCATGGATTCCAACAGGGACCTTCAGAAGCATCAACATGTAGTTTTTACTAATTAATAACTAGCTATATAGCTTTTTTCATGATTAATTATTCTTTTAGTCAGACTTACGTTTTCAAACATTTTTTTTCATGTGGAGCGGTTCTTTAATGTTATTAGATCTGATTCTAAAGATTTTGAGCAAAGATGAAAAGAATTGTATGCTAAATGTATATTACATTGCAATGACAATACATCAGACCACAAACACCAGTTAATTCAAAGTAATTGATAAAACGTTTAACCGATTATCAATAACTTCTGTATTTAACCCCAGTTTTTTAAACATTGGGAACTGATAATATAATTCAGAAAGAACCATATTCATGTAATTGCTATGACAACTCACAGTACCGATACAGTTTTAAAATGTATAGTAATTGCGTTTGAGTCTTACTCTTTACCATTGCAATAAGTGGAGAATTAGAACAAGCATCTTCGATCACATCAGAATAAAATATTCTTAGCAGATACAGAGAAGGACCTAAGGTGATGAGACATGATAGGTAACAGCCTATTGTCAACCTTTATTGTGTTTCATAGTGAATTTAGTCCTCTGTTACCTAATAATAATTCAAGTCTCAGCTCAACATAATTATTGTTTGCCCCTACGTGCAACAATCCTTCCCATTTCATTTATATTGCTAACATTTGTTTGCTCCTTTTTTCCTTGATCTGTTGCTGTTTTTGTCCATTATAATAAAAAAAAATCAATATAAAGTCCTCCCTCTCACATATCACTCATAGGTGAAACAGGTGATGGTGAAAGTATAAAAATAATGTAAAGAGAAATGTTACTTTGACAGCACTGTACCAGTGTTTGTAGACCTAATTTACAACAAATTACAGTACACTAAGATACTATAAACCTTCTAGAATACCTTAACAGTCATACAGCCCTATTAAATTCCCTCAACGTTGAAAACCATAGCTCGTAACGTAGCCCGCAAGACTTACAGCTATTAAATTGGACCCAGAAAGCAAACCGCTGATGATCTGCGAGAGAAGAGAGAGAAAACCCTATGAGGTGTGAAAGTTTGACCTGCGCTCCCGCAAATCCTTTTTTTTTTTCTCTCAACCCTGCAACTAAATGTCATGTTCCAATCACGGTATTAAATTGCAATGAATTCACTGGCGTTCAAGACCGTAACATGCAAATGGAGCCAAAAAGCCTACGGGTACTAGAGAGGACCTGCGAGTGGGTTAAAGTCCAATCCTTAGCACTATAAATGCAAATATACACACACGACTGTACTTATAATAAAAGGGAAAGTGATGTTAGGTGTTAAAATTAATAGCACAACATACTCAAGCTTGCAAATCTGCATTATAAAATACTTTATTTTTGCTTAAATTTCCGTGTTATACTGATCCCAGCAATTAATGTGTTAATACATATAATATAACTCATATGGGCCTGAATATCATATTTACGGATTTATTAACTTTGCATAATTTCTGAAATGTGGGTCCAATCATAAACCTTAATTGAAACCCGTAAGGCTTTGAAAAATAACCTCCATATTTTAGTGACGTAATGATGACGATCTAATGTGCCATTGGCTCTGTGTAAACCCGTAACTACAGGTTTGACTAATTAATCATGTTCACGTCCGCACATCCAATGTGCGAAAAATGGTTTACATATTTTACTAATATGATAAATTGCTTTTACTTTGACAAATGTCATTTTCAATTGTACATTTGTACATTTCAATAAATCCTGTACTTTTATACTCTTATTCTGAGTACATTTTGTAGTTTTTCAGTTATGTTAAATTATGGTAGATTATATACCTCTTCCTGATACTGCAGAGGAACACTAACCAGAAATGAATGTATTTGTAATATGCACCAGTTTAAATATAGCATGTGTTATGTGTCAAGAGATTATAGAGTTTGATAACTAAAAATGAAGGTTTGTGACATGTCAAAACCATGCCCTCAACAGTAAGGAATTTGATATTTGCTTCTAATATCCACTGGACTGTTAAAAATGTCAAATAATATGCAGTATTGTTTATATTACTGGCTTTGTTTGCATTATAACCTATGCAATTGAACCAGTATTATGAGTTATATACATGCAAATAGTTACCATGCTCCTTAGAGATAACATGTTTAGCCCTTTAACTAAACATACAAATATTCATATTGAAAACCAGCACTCTTTCACATCTACATTAACTTATACTTTAGTGATATTAGGAACATTGAACAGTATAAAAATGATAAAGGTGAAAATACAGGTAACTTTAAAAAATAGTGAAGTAGTTAGTAAATGTTAAAAACAGACCTGGAACTCTCAAAAGAAAACATAGTGACAAAACCATTTCCTCCTGGGTCTGTTCAAACTGCAGATGTGAATTCTATCAGTGGCGGAGCTAAAGAATGGAGGGCACCAGTGCAAAAAAAAATGTGCACCCACCAGTACCAACTCACTTAGTGCACGTCCCAAATTACTTCCCATAACATCTCCCTACCCATAACAGCACCCCTCCCCAAGACACTTTCCCATAGCTACTCCCTCCAAACCCCCATTTCCATAGCTGCTCCTCATCTCAAAGCTGCTCAGCTTCCCATACTGCCTGCCTGCGTTAAGCTCCTTCGCCTGCAGCACAGCACTTGCTGGCGACATACTCTACATTGTTGGGGGAGCTGGTACAGCTGAAGGTGGCCCACATATATACATAAAACTATATATAAACACTTGTATATATATATATATATATATATATATATATATATATATATATATATATATATATATAAATATATATATATATATATATATATATATATATATACACACACACACACACACATACCTGTATATACATATGCACTATATCTGCATAGCAGCCAGTCCCTCTCTGCAGCCATGTTTACACAGTAATCATCCTATCTTCTTTGCTACTCTCTCGCAGAACCCACCACACTGTTCTTCACTGTCATCCAGCCTAGGCTCTCTCTCACCTCTTCCCTGATACACTTCACCAGCCTGCTGAACTGCTTCACACTGCCACCTCTTTATGTAGAAATACTCTTTTTTTAAACAATCATCGACCAATTTCCAGCTGGGGGGGGGGGGGGGGGGGGCGACTGCCAACTGAAGCCCTTTACCACTTCTGAAAGCCTTGTAAATTCAGTGCATTGTGTTCTAGATCCAAGCCTTGGAAAATTATGAATTTTTAAAGAATATCTTTTAGCAAGGGACGACATTCCAACGCTAAAATATATTTTTTCATATTAACTAAATGTCTTATTTTGTATGCAGTTTTATGTTACTTCAATGTTTTAGCTTTTTTTCATTTTAAAAAATGAGTGTAGAGTATGATGAGGGCATATACATTAAGTTACTACTGTACACTGGAGTACAAGCTGGCCTAAGAAAACAACTTTTTTTTTTAGAATTGTGCCACAAAAACATTGAATATACAAGTTAATAAATTAATGGTTGTATTTTATTTTACTGTTTAAACATTTTGCTTATAATCTAGACATAATACAAATATAAAAAAAGACATAAATACAAAACGCATATTATAAATATGTCAATTTTGTGTTCTTTTAAGACGTTCCCTTAAAAAAACTGAAGTATGACTTTGAGTGACAACTTAGTCCATGTTCTCTGAAAGAATTGTAAGGTAACATTATGTATCTAATAATGTTGATTTTGAATAAATAGATTCAATCAGTATAATTTAATTTGAATAACAATCAATCACATTTTGTGTCAATTATGCTCACGTTGAAACAATATACAGTGTAATTATAAGAGGCTGGAACAATGGGCAGTGATCTCTATATTAACTAAACCAGATACACATTTAAAAAATGAATATTTCTCAAAATTAGAGCACTGAAAAGTTAATATGTATTTTGCTTAATTTGGCAGGTTAAGCAGTTCACCAGGTATGTTGTTTAGTCTTCAATACAGTCTTACTGTGGTGCTTGGTAGGTGAAATCTTAAAATAATGATTAAAAAAAATGATTTGACTATAAATGTATATTATTTTATTAAATAAATAAGAATGACTGATTTATAACTTGTTAATGCAATTCAAAACCTTTTTATTGCTTTATTTTATCTTTATGCTATATTGCAATATTTTGCCAATACTTGTACTACTTTGAGACAATCATCATGGTAAAGCAATTGTAAAATGTGTTGGTGTTTGCATCGCAGACCTATTGAGTAATGGCGGGGGGGGGGGGGGGGGGGGGGCTGCAAATGAAGATATGTTCGGCATACGGCAAGGATAACTGCAAGGCAAAGATCAGCGAACTCTTTAATTGATAACAGCATTGATTACATATTTGACAAAAATATATAATACAAATAATCTGCAAATGCATTTTATTTAATATCCCTTGTGAAATATATTATAATAGAAGATGAGAGGTCAAACTATCTTGTCATTGTAGCTTATTGTATTGTGACTACATTGTTCCTATTATGATACAACAGCAGTAAAATGCACAGGGAGATTATTTTTTATTATTATAAACAGTGCTTAAAAAGGTGTACAGTTATATTTATGGGGATATCTACATCACCATTCTAACAAGATGAAATGTATAGGTTTCAGGTTCACTTTGAAAAGGAACAAATGCTCTAAGGGGATATGAACTGGATCTCAAAGGATAATGGTGAATACTAAGATGTTGTAAATACAAGCATAAAAGTTACTTCTCAACCTCCCCAGTGCTTAGTTAATCAGGCTGCATATATTAGGAAGTAATGAGAAACATACACCCAGCCTAGAAAATATAGCACCGGTATACAAAACTCAACACTATCAATATCCTCACTATTTCTATAATATATTTAAAAAATAATGCTATCCTTAATTTAATATTAGTTATTCACGACCACAGTGTCATGCCCAGAATTAAGGGGTTCCATACAACCTTTATTTCTCCCATTGTAGCATATAGGACCAAACTCCAGGTAATTCGAGATCAATTATTACCCCTGTTTCGCACCTTACTTCTTTTGATCCTATAGATTCAGGGACTGACTCATGCTAGTAGATAAACAAATGGCTTGTGGCCCCACACCGTCTGAGATGCCACAAGGCTAGAAGCATTTATGGCAGGAGGTCTTTTCCCATACTGTACTGGATTCCCTTATGACTAAGCACCTCACAACTGTTGACCCCTCTGCCCAGGGACCCTGGCAATACACTTCACTAAACCCTCTAAGGAAAATGCAGCACATGGACATGAAACAGGCCTGTGTACCCCCTTTGCATCCATAAGGCCACACACGCATTGCTAAAGTATTTTAGGTGTGCTCCTTTCTAATTGGATATTCTTGCTTCTCTTTTGACAATATATTCTAAGGTTCATTTGTAATATATAGATAACATTAAAATGTTGTCAGACAGAGTAATAAATACCCTACACCTTTTAAATGGAATACTTACAAGTATCCTGAAACAAAAAATAGAGACTGATAAGTAATTGTTCTATATAATACTGGAGAATGGGTAGTCTTTAGGTAAAATTACAGATCACCATAATAGTTGTGGATCTGCGGGACTGTTTGGAGAGATTACAATGTTGGTAACGCTTTGCAAGCCTCGCAAAGTGAGGCGAGCCATCGACTGCAAGCCCGCGGAACTTAGGCTGGAACTAGTTTCTGGATCGAGCCGCACATTGCACAGGCAGGATTCGCATGCGCAATGCGCGGCTTGATCCAGAAAGAAGTTCCGGCTGAAGGACGGGAGCCAAAGAGGAGGAGAAGACAGTGAGTGCGGTGCCGCTGGCATCCAGGTAAGGGACACAGGGGAGGGAGAGGAGGGGAAAGGAGACACAAGGGAGGGAGAGGAGGGGAAACGGAGACAAGGGAGGGAGAGGAGAGGGAACAGAGACACAAGGGAGGGAGGGGGAAAGGAGACACAGGGGAGGGAGTGGGCGAAAGGAGTCGAGGGGGAGAAAGGGAGAAGGAGAAAGGAGACACAGGGAAAGGGAGAGGGGGAAAGGAGGAACAGGAGAGGGAGAGAGCGGGAAAGGAGACACAGGGGAGGGAGATGGAGAGAAAGGTGACACAGGGGAGGGAAAGGGAGATGGGGGTAAGGAAGTACAAGAGAGGGAGAGGGGTGGAAAAAAACACAAGGGAGGGAGAGGAGGTGCAAAAGGACACACAAGGGAGGGAGAGGAAGGGGAAAAGGAGACACAAGGGAGGGAGAGGAGGGGGAAAAGGAGACACAAGATGGCAAACAGCATTGCCAGCCTTAAAATTTTATTCCCGTCATTTTTGATGGGCAATTTCCTAGTTTATAATAAGGTATGAACAATGGGTGGTAACACTTGGTAAGGTTCTGTCTGGTGAACAGTCCATGCTACAATCTTTTATTATTTTTCAATATTATGCCAGTATTTATGAGTATTCTAGTTTATTTGATCCACAAATGGGGTAAGTATAATACTATCCACTACATTATCACAACAGAGTTATGTATATTCTGGCAGTTATTGTTATGGGATCCATCATGTATATGCTTTCAAGGAGCTTTTCAGCTGCTGACATTGGAGACGAGTTATATTGGAATGTTTATTTAAAGGATTACTTGTAATATTGGGATTTGTTTCTATTTTTAAGATGACGTATCATGTGAGTGCATTTTAATTTATTTTATCTTGTTTTTTTTATAATAAACAATATTACGCTAGGAAGGTGGTGTGCTGTATTTGTATGTGTTAGGAAGTGTAAGGGATTTTTGAGCAAATACAGTTATAGTCATACAGCTAATGTGCTTATATTATGAAGGTGTTTGTGTCTTAGTATTAAAATCAATATTTATTTTAGACTTTATTTATGTGTCTCTTTGTCTGTGTTTCATTTTTTATTTTACACTATATACATTTTATATCCCTGTATTTTTCCTAGGCTACCACTCTCTCTCTGGAATATAAACGTGTTTTGTAACCAGTACTTATTTATATTCATGGACCAATAAACCTGAAAGTGTCATGAGCAAGGGTCCGTTCTAAATAAAATGTGGACTGTTAGACTAAGAATATAATTCAGGAAAAATAAATTATAGGTCATAAAAATTGATAAATAGGTTTAGGCAACTGTGTATGTTAACAGAAGTTGTACGGGAATGGTAGATAGCAAAATATACATATATTGTGATACAGTTTAGTTACAGTATTCTTCAAGCATACTAGGGAGTTTAACCTATTTAACAAAGAATTTAAGTGAACCAGGAAAGGTCCAAATCAGTACAGAAATGAAAAACTCACATACAAATACAAATAATTTCAGTTGGTCGTAATCACAAATTATCTGTGATTAAGAGGTTTGATCTAACCTTTTCAGTGTCATTTTAGATATATAGTTGTATTAAACCATTAGTAAATGCAACGATTGCTGTCCAGACATAGGCCCTCATTCAATTGCAATTTGGCCAATTGATTAGGGGTCTAAATAAGCACATAATATATTTTTTTAAAGAAGTTTTTAGTTAGTAAACATCTATCCAAAAGCAAGGTTTTCACTAACTAAAAACTTCTTTAAAAAAATATGTTATGTTGTTATTTAGAGCACTATTCAATTGGCCAAATCGCAATTGAATGAGGGCCATACAAAGATGAAAACACGTATATTTTAGTGGGTTGTCTATTGCCCTTTAAAGGGGGGTTAGTGATATAAGACATAGTTCATCCTCACATACATACTATATATTCATATTGATCCCACATTTTTTTGGGGTGGATTTAACATATTATTCCATTCTGTTATTATCTTATTTTAATATTCCATTGTATTTCTATTGATTTTATTGGATTTTTGGGGGGGATCTTTATTTTTCATTGGGTGTGTTATCTTGGGGATGCATGAGTGTATAGAACTGAAATGTATTGCAAAGTTAAATTTACACAAAAATAATTGTAATACATTTTAATTAGTTTCATATATTTTATCTAAATAATGTTGGATATACTGAAATTATGAACATATGACCATTTGGATAAGATTTGTTTCCAGGCAAAGATATTTGAAATGGTTCATTCAACTGTCCACTTTGTGTTCATGTGTGTGAACATTTTTTTGCCATCTTTTTGAGAACTTCCAATACCAATCAATGCCTCTCTCAATTGCCCCAAACCAGACCTAAGTTAATCCATTGGCATCCAATGATTTCCTTAAAGGACCACTGTAATACCCTCACAAGATGAGTCTTTTTATTATGCATTGATTGTTATTAATATTCTATTTAGCAATATTTAATATAATATTAATATTGTAATTATGATATATTATACTTAATCTGCCTCCAGCTGTGTGTTCATCTCCTTCATGATAAGGTCATTGAAGGAGTATGGGGTTTTCACTGAGCGACATGTCTAAAGAGTTTTTAGAACAACTAGATATAGTGAGAGAATAAACAATCATTAATTAACTACCTAAATAGCAAACTTTTAACACAACGGAAAACTTTTAAAACTTCAGCTAGTTGTGTTGGTGGTAAACATCATGTCTGAAAATGTAGCAGTTTCTTGGTAGACAAAGGCACCTTCCGCCACTGATCCCATTGACTTATTGACAGTAAGACTGATATTGAATATTGCTTTTCTAAATAATTTAATAGAAAATGTATTAATGATCAATGCCTTATTAAAACAAATAGCTCATGTTGTTACAGCATTGTGTTTATTTTAAATAGTGAAAATGATAGTAGTCTTAACATACTGTATTTTCTTCTGAATATGGGCTTAATGCTCTACTAGACACATTCATATTTGTGCACCTTCCACACACATATATAAACATAAGGGTGAGTGTGCTTATGTACATATACATTATCAGCCTTATTAAATAGCGATTTGGCCAATTGAATAGGGCTCTATATAAGCACAGAGCATATTTTTTACAGAAGTTTTTAGTTAGTGAAAACCTTGCTTTTGGATAGAAGTTCACTAACTAAAAACTTCTGTAAAAAAATATGCTCTGTGCTTATATAGAGCCCTATTCAATTGGCCAAATCGCAATTTAATAAGGCTGTAAATCTGTAAATCTTAAAACACCGAAATTTGATGGTATATATATATATATATATATATATATATATATATATATATATATATATATATATATACAGGGAGTGCAGAATTATTAGGCAAGTTGTATTTTTGAGGATTAATTTTATTATTGAACAACAACCATGTTCTCAATGAACCCAAAAAACTCATTAATATCAAAGCTGAATATTTTTAGTTTTTAGTTTGTTTTTAGTTTTAGCTATTTTAGGGGGATATCTGTGTGTGCAGGTGACTATTACTGTGCATAATTATTAGGCAACTTAACAAAAAACAAATATATACCCATTTCAATTATTTATTTTTACCAGTGAAACCAATATAACATCTCAACATTCACAAATATACATTTCTGACATTCAAAAACAAAACAAAAACAAATCAGTGACCAATATAGCCACCTTTCTTTGCAAGGACACTCAAAAGCCTGCCATCCATGGATTCTGTCAGTGTTTTGATCTGTTCACCATCAACATTGCGTGCAGCAGCAACCACAGCCTCCCAGACACTGTTCAGAGAGGTGTACTGTTTTCCCTCCTTGTAAATCTCACATTTGATGATGGACCACAGGTTCTCAATGGGGTTCAGATCAGGTGAACAAGGAGGACATGTCAGTAGATTTTCTTCTTTTATACCCTTTCTTGCCAGCCACGCTGTGGAGTACTTGGAATTGTGTGATGGAGCATTGTCCTGCATGAAAATCATGTTTTTCTTGAAGGATGCAGACTTCTTCCTGTACCACTGCTTGAAGAAGGTGTCTTCCAGGAACTGGCAGTAGGACTGGGAGTTGAGCTTGACTCCATCCTCAACCCGAAAAGGCCCCACAAGCTCATTTGTGATGATACCATCCCAAACCAGTACTCTACCTCCACCTTGCTGGCATCTGACTTATGACTGGAGCTCTCTGCCCTTTACCAATCCAGCCATGGGCCCATCCATCTGGCCCATCAAGACTCACTCTCATTTCATCAGTCCATAAAACCTTAGAAAAATCAGTCTTGAGATATTTCTTGGCCCAGTCTTGACGTTTCAGCTTGTGTGTCTTGTTCAGTGGTGGTCGTCTTTCAGCCTTTCTTACCTTGGCCATGTCTCTGAGTATTGCATACCTTGTGCTTTTGGGCACTCCAGTGATGTTGCAGCTCTGAAATATGGCCAAACTGGTGGCAAGTGGCATCGTGGCAGCTGCACGCTTGACTTTTCTCAGTTCATGGGCAGTTATTTTGCGCCTTGGTTTTTCCACACGCTTCTTGCGACCCTGTTGACTATTTTGAATGAAACGCTTGATTGTTCGATGATCACGCTTCAGAAGCTTTGCAATTTTAAGAGTGCTGCATCCCTCTGCAAGATATCTCACTATTTTTGACTTTTCTGAGCCTGTCAAGTCCTTCTTTTGACCCATTTTGCCAAAGGAAAGGAAGTTGCCTAATAATTATGCACACCTGATATATGGTGTTGATGTCATTAGACCACGCCCCTTCTCATTACAGAGATGCACATCACCTAATATGCTTAATTGGTAGTAGGCTTTCGAGCCTATCCAGCTTGGAGTAAGACAACAAGCATAAAGAGGACGATGTGGTCAAAATACTCATTTGCCTAATAATTCTGCACTCCCTGTATATATATATATATATATGTGCATATACACACCCTATTCGGTGGATTGGTACCAGCAACTGGAGGCAACCATCTACCCTCAGAAAATGTGCTGCCCTAGGCTTAGGAAGAAATACTATACTGTTTCAGGGAAACATAAACCTTTGAAACTTTAAAATCTGTCTTGTGTATATTATTTCAAACTATTAAAAGATAATTATAAATGTATATTTAGGACAACATTCTAAAATTTCAGAGTCCACACATAAATTCATATGCTAAAACAAGCAATTTACAGCGGGAATGTTCTCATTTATCTAAATTTCAACTGACAATTACAAAAAATAATTGCCTATAATTAGCTGAATTAATGTTAGTAGAAATCTTAAAAGATTCCCACTGATTACATATACTGAACCTTGGAACACATTATCATGCCAGGCTCAGAGATCAATTTTAATTAACCTTTTATTCGACTGGACATATGCAGAGCTCTCCCCTGGTCAACATAGCTAAATAAGGCCATTTGACCCATTTTGTATGTCATTTATCACTAGTATTAACTCTTATGCTAATATTGAAAAGATCAATTTGTAAGATTATTTTGTTGGCTGAATGGACATAATCAAACACCAGAGGAAACAAAAGGAAAAAAGAAGAGCACCCTTTCACAGTTCTTAAATTATTTGCCACAAACTAAGTGCTTGTTTACAACTAGAATTTGTTAATCATCTTTAAAATACATTAAAATAGGAATGTTTTAAAAGCAAGAGAGCAACGTTTATCATTAAATATTTTGTATAGGAAAATCAATTAATTTTAAAATATTAACACAACATAATGTATATATCAAGTATATATTTTATATAAGAACAAACAACTCATGACATATTAATGGTTAGATAAAAATATTATGTTGTACTAATATTAAAAAATTATTTGATTTTTTTAAATTTGATATGTACAATTAATAAATATCAATATCTGGTATATATTAGTGGTCTATCATGAGGTATTAACAATAATCTAAAAAAACAATCTCTGTAAAATAATATATTGAAAATGACCAAATTTACAGTTAGAAATATAACAAAACTTGTGATGAATTAGTGGCATTAATAAAACCACACTTTTTGAGGACTCAATATCAATGAAGAATGGAATCATTCATTTGTTACTAGTAAAAACAACTTTACTGGTTCTTAATTGTTCAGTCGTGTCCGACCAAACGTGACCTCAAGGACAGCAGCACGCCAGGCACATCTTGTGTCTGGTTGTGCTAATTCATAATGTTTTCACAGCAAAGATACTGGAGTGGGTTGCCAGTTCCTTCTCCAGTGCAATACAATTTGTCTGGCCTCTCTGCTATGACTGCCCAAATTTGTGTGACCCTACATAGTATAGCTCACAGCTTCATGGAGAACACAAGCTCCTTTACCACGACAAGGTAGCGATCCAGAAGGGGATAAATATTGAGCTTTGAAACAAATTTTATGAAAAAGTTTGTAAAATATTAATCTTTTTGATCATTAATTTTGTTATTTGTGCAGAAAATATTGTCTTCTGATTTGCTGTGTACTATTTCCTATGGGGAAAATAGCACTGCTCACCTTATCTCAGCTTCTTCGGACGTGAGAAAGTACCTAGTAAATCCCCCAAAGTTACATAACAAACTTTAATAATGGGTAAAATTTAATTAGAAAGAACAAAATTAAAGTAATATTTAAATTAAACACAACTTTTAAATATTTCACTTTAATTTCTTTCACTGGGGTAATTATTTCTAGCTAGTTTTCCATTAGGCCTAATGAAAGGACTGGAAGTTTTAGCTGCCACATTTTCATTGTCTGAATAGAAGCTAACTTTGCACTCAAGTTCACCCTTTGAGGAAGCAGACATCAGAAACTATAATAGTCGACTCTGCTGCAGCACAATTCCATATAAATAGGGATAAGTTTAAGGATGTGTTTTTTTTTTACTTTCTAAAAACAGCTTGCCCATTTGTGATGTCCAGGAGGGCCCACTGGACTATGTGGATCCTGTGGGGAACCTAGTACCTGAATCGTGGACTTGGGTATTTGTAACCTAAGCCTGTATGGTTGCTAATGTCAAAATGGACATTTCAATGCTATTTTAAAAGCGACTAATTGGTTGATGGGGGGAGGTCTAGGGTGGGGACGTCATAATAAGAAAGCAGACCCCTCATACAAGGAATGTTATGAGGAGGGAGGCACGCGGGTGGCTTTTTTGTGCTATTTTAAAATATCTGTGTAAGAGGGATAAAAGTCAGTCTGTCTGCACTAAACCAGGGTGCATGTGTATTTTGTGTATGATGTGAAATCCTATTAAGGGATCTGATTTTCCTGCTTCTCCATGAATGATGTTCTGATCTGAACGAGCATGCTGGGCGCTGAGATGAACACAAAATCTCCCCACTCAGAGATTGTTCCTGAAATCTAAAGCAGGAGAATCTTGGGGTGCACATTGCCCCTCATCTCTGGGTTGTGACACCATAATCATGTGCAGCTCTTTAAGATGCTATATTATAAATATTGGACAGCAGTTTAATGTGATACCCATCATTATTACATCTTTCTATTTTAAATATAATTGATCAATATTCTTCCCATTGCAGACAAAAAACAATTTCAAATCAATTCATAGCCAAATCTCTTAATACGTGTTACCCAGTGACTGTTGAGTAAAGGTTTCATTTGTTTAATTCTTCTCCTCTGAAGTTCTTCCTTTCGGTAGGTTTTTTTAAGTGTCTGAAGCTTCAAATGAAAAACACTACAGACGCCAATGTAGATTTTTTCAGATGAAGCTAGGGTACAATTCTGGTGATTTAATAGGATATAAAGTTACAGAAGCACTAAGAGGAGACCACAAAGTCAAAATAATTACAAAACAGGCATTCCACTAATCAAGAACAATGCAAGCTTCACAATGTCCGGAGACCAGTTGCCGAATGAAAGATAATCACTGTGTGTCAGGAACACAGACTGAGCAACATATTTTTACTCTATACTGTAACAGCAAGTAGGTACAGGTTTGATCCACCGTTTGTTGGTTGAATGTAACTCTAGCTGCAACAAACACTGTTGGGAAAATCTGGCATACTGAATGCAAAAAGTAATAATGCTGAATGGAAACAGTAGCAACAATGTTTCAAACAATTTATAGATGTTAATACTTGTATTCTGAAAAAGAAGATTTTAAAAAGATTAACATGACTCCTTGCCTCAAAACGATTGGTTGCCTTTCTCTTCCAATGGCTTTCTTTAGTATAACAGATTTCTTAATATTTATTAACACTGATTATTTTCTATGACATATTCTTCTATAAAATATGCACATTATTAAAATAACATACATGGGCATAGGACACACACACACAGATTTGTCTATGTTTGTATGTATGTATAAATCAGCTATTTTACGGCCTGTGCATACAATGAGCTGTATCCCCCCCAGAATTATTGTGGCTCCTACACCCCTGCCTGTCAAACTACATTATTGTTTAAACAATTAACAATCAAATTGTTTAGTAATAGTTTTCCTGTTGATGTACATCATTAATAGGAAAATTATCATTAGACAACATCTGGATGCTGTTCATACTTGTAAATCCAGATGTTGTACATCAATACATTTTCCTTGGGATGTCAAACACACCATGATTTTTACATTAAAATATGTCAGTCTGCATCCCTCAAGACAAGAGCTAACATGAGGTCAGAATATACCCCAGTTGAGCACAGGCAAGTCAATCAATACACCTCAGTCACTTCAGTTGCTTTTGAGTAGTGGCATTATGAGGTTAATCCATTAATGTCCATATTAGAAGCTCACTATTTGCTAATGGTTTATTTGGACTGCGTAGAATAATCTTGTTTCTTTCACACCATTGCTCATATTTATCTTGATGTACTTGTAGTGATGTTAGATATTTTATTGTTTTACTATACCCAATCTGGAGCTGTGTGTGCATATTTACTGTATACTCAATCACTATACATCAATATGAATTAAACAACTAAAGCCGAACTGACTCTCCACAACTGCTAAGTAGTAACAAACACCCCGGGCTCCAATCCATTAAGTAGCACATTATAGCAGTGTTTCTCAACCTTTTTGGTCTAGGTTCAAGCTGGTTACTTTCCAGCGCTCATGGGAACTCCAGAATATTTTGTATAGGGTGATACTACATGTCACACTAAATGTGATTTTATTTTGAATAACATACCACCTATTCTTCAGTCAGTAACATATGAACAAAAGAAAAACATTATATTCTGAAATGTTAAGTGCAAATCACTTGTCTTAGCTTTTTGTTATCTGTGACAGAGTTATCAACATGGGTAACCTTTCTGGTGTTATACTGATATGAACCACTTTATACTGTAATGATAAAGCAGCAACACTCTTGACTGAATACTAAAAGTAGACTTTCACTATTGCTGGTTTTCTTATAAGATGATGCCAAACCATATGATTATGTACTTTCTTGTTTATTATATGCCTGTCAATCAGTTGGTACTGTTTTATTTTATATTTTTCATAAGACATGGGCAATAGTCATCTTAAAAGACCACTGTAGTTTGGGAAATTCTTCACATGATTGTGTATTATGTAACAATTAACATCATAAAATACTTTTTAAAGAAAATCTTATATTAAGCCTTCTGTGCTTGGATTACTAGTCTGTATATGAAAGGGTTGGTTAGCCTACTTGGTCTTACTCTTCCCATATTTAATCCTACTGTCATTGATATGAAAAGTTTCAGTATTCAAGATAACTGAATAGAGATCTTATCTGAATACACTGTTCCTCCGATTTCTGCTAGACTTCTGATAGCAAGGAAATTTACAAAGCATCTCAAGTGGCTAAGATGAGGCAAGAAGAGCCATGATCTAAATTTTGCCAAGGGTGCACATCTCAGCCACTTGAGGTGCTTAGTATATTCCACTCACCCATTAAGAAGAATTGTCAGCTTCCCCTAAAGTACAACTGAATACTATAGTTACAAACTAAAGACAAAATTCATTTTTTATATGTGGTAAAACTAATCATTTGATTGCAGTGTAGAGTACAGTATATATATATATATATATATATATATATATATATAATGGCTATGGATTGAAGAGGCACGTGTGGGCACATTTGCATGTCTCAGCTCAGCTCCCCAGAATGCAGTGTAATAACTATTTTTCTTGGAATTCTGAGCTGAAAGCAGTTTTTTCTTAACTTGCTTTAGACATTCAAATGTGAACACAGATGTACTATTTATTTACTGTAATACTGTACAGTGGAGGGCTTTTTTGCCCACCATATTATAAATGATTGTTGCGGTGAACTACCTACTCATAAGATCCACAACACAAGCTAAGATCCCGCTCCATGCTGATGATAGCCAGTAAGCTTGAAACAGCTGTACATGGATACGATTCTCAGCTTGTGTAAAATGCAACCTTGGCTTTGCATTAAAGCTGTGCAATACAGCAGGCATAAGCTTAAAGGAAGCCATTTTTGATAATGCCTATGGATTGAAGAGCGAGGCATTTGTGGGCACATTTGCATGTCCCAGCTCAGCTTCCCAGAATGCAGTGTAATAACTGTTTTTCTCGGAATTCTGAGCTAAAAGCATTTTTTTTTAAACTTGCTTTAGGCATCCAAATGTGAACACAGATGTACTATTTATTTACTATATATATATATATATATATATATATATATATATATATATATACTGTATATATATATATATATATATATATATACATATACATATACACACATATATATATATATATATATATATATATATATATATATATACCGTAAATATGAATACACTACAAAAGAAATGCAAATAAACAATATATTGTTTCTTCTGTTCTTTATTTATTCTCTGTTTGTGAAAGTAATATAATTTTTGAAGCACATTTTCTGCCTCTACCCTATCTCTACACAGGCTGAGTGTATGACGCTATAAAGCCCTCTACAGTAGATCCCAATGCCTTTGTCAGAGCCTCTAAGTCAAATGATCTCTAACTCCCTGCAATCAGCAGCAATTTTCAAACACTTTTTTATACTTAAATTTAAAACCTCATTCTGTTGTTACAGAGCACAACAGGTTTTTTTCCATGGCCTTAAAAAATTAGTTAATGAATAGATTTATTAGGACCCTCACATTGTTTAACAACTGACATTACAGATTCCACACATTAAAAAAATATATATTCTGCTCAATTTAAATAACACATTTGAAATATATAATGGAAATATAATATACATACTCTATTTTCTATGTTGCATTTTTTGTACAAGCTGTCCCATTACATATGAAATGTATACCATCCTTATAATGCATTCTTGATTTCCCTGCCATCTGACATATAGGATAAGGACGATCATTCTCAAAACATTTTGACATAAGGAGATGTCACATATGTTTCTTGTACAGTTTTCTTGTCATCCTTATTTACTGTAGTTGCCAGCACTGAGATTGATTTGCTAGGGCACATGCTCTCAGCAACTGGTACTGAGCTACTGGTTGACAGTCTTCACAATATTTAAGCTTGCTTGTTCAGTTTTCAACCAAAGACAAATAAGGATTGTGTGTGTTTTATTCAGTTTAAATTGAATTTTCCATATTTGGAACTCTTAGCTCAATATGTCACTTCAGCTCTTGTCTTTGCACATAAGGTTTAGAGCCTGTGTTCTCATTTATTAAAATCTCAAGGAGAAAATTATGATAATCCAGTGCTGGGGACCAAAGAGACACTGCTCTTTCTAGAAAATTAATTAGATCATGTTTGAATACTCATATTTCTCCTTTGTATTTAGCTATGCAAAAATAGTTCTCCTTGATTGCCTAGGGGTTTAGGGATGACCTGCTACCGACCCAATTAAAAAAATACACAACAAAGCAGCTAATTTTCCAAGCTATTTGTTACTGAATTCATCAATTTTCCACCTTGATTTTAAAAGTATTTTGTCACCAAGAAAAGCAAAAATATATAATTATAAGAGAGTAGGATGCATCACATATCTGAGTCTATATGTAAATTATTTATTGGCAAAAAAAAATAAGGTGCACTATAACACTTAGAAATGTGGAAATTTTGCCACCAAGCAAGCTTTTATATTAATTATACTTAAACATTGCAATGAAAACTTCCAGCAAATTGCTCTTTACCCTTAAAGGCATGTCTAAATGTCCTGGATTATGAGTGCATCTGAGAGAGGAGAATCATTAGTGTATGAAAACACTAATCATTATTCCATGAAAAAATACCAATATAAACATTACTAAACTTACGCTAATGTTTTCTAAACCTCTTGAGTTTGCAAGCAGTTGATGTTCAGAGTTAACACCCCAAGAATCCATGCTAAAATGAGCATAACATTTATAATTCGTTTTGGCCAATCACAGGCAACTAATACATGATATCAATCAGTAATGGCAGTTTGGGCAGGAAGGAATCATGAAGTTTGTAGGCCCCTGCAGAAAGAAATAAGAGGATCACAGACATTGCTCTGTAGATTTCTTCATTGTTGCTGCTGTTGGCTTGAAGGTTAGTAAAGTGTTGAAATCTGTACCCAAATGCAGTGTTTCTATTGGTAGGTACATTGTGCCTATGTAAGCAGCTCTGGGGTGTGGAAAAAAATAGGGGAGGGAGAGGGGAAGACACAGGGGAGGGAGAGGAGGGAAAGAGACACTAAGTAGTGAGGGGGGGACAAAGGGGAGGGAGAAGGGGGAAAGAGACACAGGGGAGGGAGACAGGGGGGCGAGACACAGGGTAGGTAGGGGGAAGAGACACAGGGTAGGGTGGTAGATACACTTCAAATATTGTCCCATCATTTTTGTTAGGCAAGTTACTAGTGTTAATATAAACTTGGACCTGAAATCTTAGCACTGCCTTTTTACGCAAAGTCACCTCCCCTTGTTGACCTTATAGTGGGAGGAGACAATCAACAACATAATTTTTTGTGAAAGTTGAGAGCTCAACATGAAAAAGTAAGGGAAATGGAAATATTTTCAGTTTAAATGTTCTCAGTAAAGACAAAACTTTAATTGCAATGTAAAAGTTGTTTATCTTGAAGTTGACATTGTTCTAGAGATAAAATGATGCTTAAAGAGGTAAATACTGCATTGCTGATGTGATATACATGTAAAACAAAAGTTAGGTAACTTACAATATATCTTCAGAGAGTTTGACTTTTCTGCTGCACATTTGTTGGGTTTTTGACCTGTAAACAACTTCTCATTTAATTCATTCTATATAAAAGAAACAGGAATATAAGTAAGGAATCAGAAAGACCTTCAATGAACCTTTCATTGCACAGTACACTTGTTTTTACTCTGGTTTGTAGATATCTTCCACATAACAAACTCCTAACAAATATGCTGTAAGAGAACATTATTTTCATTAGTTTCTTATGCCCTTACAGTTAGGCAAGTCCGCAAGATAGGACCTTATTATATTATTATTGAAACACATTTGCAGAACAGAATTCACCTTTTTGCTATTTTTGTATAAAAAAATGATTGAAACCGAGAAAAAGTGCATGTTGGGATAGAATTAATACTGAGGCACTTACAGCCTTATTAAATTGCGATTCTGCCAATTGAATAGGGCTCTATATTAGTTAGTGTATTTCTATCCAAAAGCAAGGTCTTCACTAACTAAAAACTTTGGTAAAAATAAATATGCTATGTGCTTATATAGAGCCCTATTCAATTGGCCGAATCACAATATAATAAGGCTGTTAGTTTATATACCTTTATTTACAATATTACTACATAAAGGATCACTCCTATTAGAGAGTTTTGAATAAAAGGGCCTGACTTTTCCTAATGGTACACAGTTTATTTGCAAAGACCCGTATTACACTTGTGCATTAACTGCTTAGTTTCATAATAGTGCTCGGGGAGGCAGTTTCCATAGTGATGGTGATCCTTAGAAAACCACCATTTGTCTATAACTTATTTAAGAAATCTTTTTAGATTCAAATGCTCTGTCATTCATTTTTCAATTGATCCTCCAAGCATATTGCTTCCAAAACTGACATGCTTTTCCCCAAGATCAACAAAGCAACATGTTATTACACAGAACGTTTTTCTCCACGCAATATCGCTGTGTATTACAAACTGCTTCTTAAAAATGCTTTTGAGATTTCAGAGTAGGTTTGCACCTTAAATCACATAATTTTTAGCCATCAATTTTTAAGCAAAAGTGTAAAAAATGTTTAAGACAAAAATAATTATCTTGATTAAATACGACAGAAGCCATTTTTGAGACTCAAGGACATCTCCAATACATTATCACCAAGCTAATGCAAGTTCTCAGTGGAACTGCCACAAGATCCTGATCTTACTCATCTTTGGCTTTGGATCACACTAATAATAAATTATGGAATTTACTAAACATATCAAGAGATATGCATCATTTTATTTCCTACGGGGAAAAACTGAGATCACAGACTTTTCATATGATCTCCCATAGAGCATCATTGAGGATCCAATGAATCACCAATGTGTGTAAATAAAGAGTCTGGGTATTTGAGCATTCCCACATATACTCCTCCATCCCTACATATGTTATATGAAGAAATAATCCTTACATATCTGAATCTTTTTCTTGTTTTGTGTATACTAATATTTATCTGTTTATGTGTAATTTTACTGCCAAGGAAGTTGTAGGTTGTACCAAGACTTAACAGCAGGTGTAAAGTATCATGTCAAACTGCACTTCAATTTTTACCAAGAAAAAAGAAAAAAAGACATTGACGCCCCTACACAGTTTTGTTAATTGAATGGACTAATAATAATTAACATCCCTAGTTATGTGTGGGTGATCACCAGTTTCACTCAAGAAGTTACAAGTTTCCCAAGCAGCTAATATAAATATAGTAAGAAAATGTAGTTTATCTCCCTAACACTTTGAATATTTATTTTATATTTTAGAAAAGTTGGTGTTAAACAGCTCAGTTGACAAAAAAAAAAAAAAGATTTTAAACATCAAAAATAACAGCTGGTAAGTAATTAAAACCAAACTTTAATAGTATATAATCATTTATGTATAATTTTGCCAAAGGTCTATCTCATATATATTTACCCTTTAATACAATATCATCCATTTTTTACAATTACATAGAAAATATTTTAGTTTTAATTATGAGCATAAACTACTGAAATGCCCAAAACACGCATCTGTGAAACAATAGGCACAATACTATAAAAGTGTAGGCAACTACGGTTTAATCTGTGGGGAGCGTGTTTACAGTAGATGTCTTCATCTGTGACATTTTTACACCACATCCTCTCGCCATGAAGCTTACAATATAATACTGGATCATGTAAGGAGTTCAGAGCATAAACACTGTGAAATCACTGTGTGAGTTTTGAAGGAGAGTTACACTTGTGCGACCTTGTCATTTTGTAAGAAGTACAAGGCGTATCTGAAAAATGAAAAGCTACTCCAGTAATCGTATGTCAGGTGATGTTAAGTTATTTACTACAGGTCCTTTGTGCAAGGATTTAAAATGCAGGCTTAAGAAGCAAATACTAAAAAACAGGGATCATAGTACAGTTGAGGAAAAGCAAGATTAAGTTCAATAGAGTGAGAATATATGTTTCACAGAATATCTTGTCTTGGTGGGAATTTTGTAGAAGGTCATAGCATGAGTAGCATTAAATGATTGACTAGTTTATTTAATAAATATATATGTAATCTGTTAGCAGTGTATAAACCCATTGGTAAATGATGAGACATCTTCTCTTAGCATAAATTAAGAACCTATATGTTATACAAGAGTGCAGAAAGACATCCAATATTTTATTCCTGCCAGAGGAACTCCTTCATGGTGGCCAAAACTTTGTATTCCTGTTTATATAAATGTACAAAATACCAGATTTACATTTTTAATCATTTTTGATACCTCATCATTTGGATTTCTCAAATAATTCTGTATTTTTTATAGTATACTGCATACATTTTTCATGGCAGCTCTTTTATTTGATTTGTATAAACATGTACTGTATATATTATCCAATGCGAAAAATGGACTAATATGCTACAAATTATATACATTAATGAACCAGATAAAAATAAATAAACTATGTAATTCACTACAACTAGATAGATAGATAGATAGTTAGATAGAAAAATAGATAGATAGATAGGAAGAGAGAGAGATAGATAGATAGATAGATAGATAGATAGATAGATAGATAGATAGATAGATAGATAGAAAAAGAGATAGATAGATAGATAGATAGATAGATAGATAGATAGGAAGAGAGATAGATAGATAGATAGATAGATAGATAGATAGATAGATAGAAAGAGAGATAGATAGATAGATAGATAGATAGATAGATAGATAGATAGATAGATAGATAGATAGATAAAAAGATAGATAGATAGATAGATAGTTAGATAGATAGATAGAAAGAGAGATAGATAGATAGATAGATAGATAGATAGATAGATAGATAGATAGATAGATAGAAAGAGAGATAGATAGATAGAACATATTTTTTAAGTAACTCTTAATACTTCCACTCAAACATTTTAGAAATCGAAGCATTACTTACAACATATTTCTGCTTTTTGAACGCCTCAAGAATTAAACAAATCACTGATACCTTTCTGAGTAAATTAAAATGGTCTTTCTTGTATTCTCTTTTTAGTAAATCAATATTATCAAATTAGACTCTTTAAAATAAATCAGTTGAACTATGTCTCTCTATGCTTCTACTATTGATCAGAGAGGTCAGATGTATTTTTACTTGACCAAGAAAGGTACCTCTCAAAATACTAAACTGCTTATCACTCCAAACAGCATTGATGGTTAGTGTCACTGGTTGTGAACTTTTGATTTGCAGCTTTTGCAGAAAATAAGTTGGGACAATGGCTTAGTAATAACAGCCTCAGTTTGTTACCTATTACTGGGCATCACCACAGCTTTTCAGCAGGGGAGCGTGAGACTGTGAGTTTGAACAGGCTAAAATCTTTCTTCCCATTTTATTGTATGTTCCTGCAGCTTCGATTTCATTTTCTGTTTGATAGATATCTTATGTATACAATGTACGCCTTTGTATATTCTACACATTGCACCTATTGTACATATCGTTCTACATATATTGTCTGATTTATGCACATATGTGACATGTCTCAGTACTCAATGTGGACTCGCTGAACTCATCACATATATAGTTGTGAGCGTACGAGTCGTTGCTCACGCTTGCGGGCTCGCGTAGCGAGCCCGCGGCCCTCGCGCAGCGAGCCGCGGCCCTCGCGTAGCGAGGTCACTGGGCAAGGGCCTCAGTTGCTGGCATGGAGCGCCGAAGGCGCTCCATGCCAGCAACTGAGGCCCCTCGCGAAGCGAGGGCCTCAGTTGCTGGCGAGGTCACTGGGCACGGGTCTCAGTTGCTGGGCAAGGGCCTCAGTTGCTGGCATGGAGCGCCGAAGGCGCTCCATGCCAGCAACTGAGGCCCCTCGCGAAGCGAGGGCCTCAGTTGCTGGCGAGGTCACTGGGCACGGGTCTCAGTTGCTGGCATGGAGCGCCGAAGGCGCTCCATGCCAGCAACTGAGGCCCCTCGCGAAGCGAGGGCCTCAGTTGCTGGCGAGGTCACTGGGAACGGGTCTCAGTTGCTGGCATGGAGCGCCGAAGGCGCTCCATGCCAGCAACTGAGGCCCCTCGCGAAGCGAGGGACTCAGTTGCTGGCGAGGTCACTGGGCAAGGGCCTCAAACCCTCGCAAAATTCACGTCGCTACTCGACACACAAATTACGACACTCGCTAAATTTTACGAGGCACGCAAACAACGTACGAAACACGTTACCACACATTACGACCTCGCAAACATCGGACGCAACACGCCGACATACAAACATTTAAAACACAATACATACACACAGCACATACATAAAAAACTTACCTACACCAAGAGGGAGCACCCAGGACCTCAAAAATGCAACTTACACCTCGATTTTACTCGAAATAAAACACTTTAGAGACTAAAAAAAAAAACAAGCGAGAGAAAAAATGGCCGCCGAACAAAACGAAAACGAGGCTACAGCACTCTAAACTCGCAAAACACCACAAGAAACTCGCAAAACACCACAAAACACCTACGGATATTCCGATACAGACCTATACCACACATTACTCGCCATTTTACACCAATGCGGAAGTACACGACTACGCTAACGGTTTGGTCTCGCGCACGCACAGTGTTACACTGCACACATTCACCACACTTACACAGCAGCTCCACACCACTAATGCTGCAGCAACATCAAAACAGATTGCCAGCTCTTCAACACAATGCTTCAAAATAGGTAAAGTATATTACTTTATTAATCTATTAGTTATTTTATTAGTATACACCAAACAGCATTAGCTCACTTACAATTTCATTGCCGTCATTTTTTGACGGGCAATTCGCTAGTTGGGATATAAAAATAAACAATGACCTTGGGCCATGGGTCTTAGTCAATATATAGGGAACTTTACTGAGTCAAAAACTAGTGATGAGTCAAATGCAGGTTGTATGGTCTGGTCATGTTGAGTTAGAGAATGGTTACGGTTATTTAATAAAGGTTAATGGCTGGCCAACAAAAATGAAAATATAAAGAATATCAAATTAGTTTGCAATTTAAAATGTAGGATACAACATTAGTCTTCTTATACTTCACCAAGAGATCAATACTGGTTTAAGATGCAATGGGCCTGGAGTGTTAAATTGTGTAGTATTGAAAAATTCTAGGAACTACTCTATTTCTGTGTTATCCCATATCTTGTAGTAAGATTTGTTACCAAGTAAATAAGTTATATGACCCGATATTTTTCCCTAGTGGGTAACACTAATATTGATAATGTATAAGGGTATAATTTAATAAGGGAAAATAAGTTTTGTTATCACAAAGAGTTCTCCAACATTCTACCTATTGGCACATACTGTGTGTCTGTATTATATACACCTCTCACAGTGGATTCACTTGGACATTTAATTGTTTCAATTTCCTTTTTCATTCATTTGTAATATTGCTTTTTTTTTTACATCTAGTTCTATTGTATTTGTGGTCAGTAAAATTTTTATTATACTGTAAAACCTGATAAGATTTACAGTAAATCTATACAAGCAGAGCACATATCAATTCTTTCAATGATTAAAAGAAGTTTCACAGAATCTGTGCATTATTATAACTTTAGCACAAAATGATGGTATTGGGGTTATTTAAAGCCCCACTAAAGTGTCATTTTTTTAGTATTCCCATTTGAAGAATTTGACTTGATAATATGCAAAGTGTTTTTTTTTTATAATGTTTAAAATAAATAAATGACGCCTTATATTTTTTGCCTTTTTGTGCTAAAATGATTAGATACCTGTGAGGAGTGGGAGGGACTGAGGATACAGATAAGATACAAAAGTAAAGTTCCATAGAAATACCTTCCCCCTAAAACTACAGACAGACTAGATGTCCAAGATGAAATCCCCATGACATAAGCAGAGTCACCTCAGTATAATATTTTCTCTAAAATTCTGTTACGTTGTTTAGTCGTTCAGTCGTGTCCGACTCTCTGTGACTCTATGGACCACAGCACGCTATGCACATCTATCAGCCATTACCTCTCTAAGCTCCATCAAGCTCATGTTTATTGCTTCAAGGGACACAGCCGTTTTCTCCAACACCACAATTCAAAGGCATCAACTCTACGGTGTCCAGCTCTTACATCCGTATGTTACTACTGGGAAAACCATAGGTCTAATTATGTAGACCTAATTATCTTTACTAGCTTGTCTTAGCGTTCCTCCCCAGAAGCAAATATCTTTTAATTTCATGACAACAGTCACCATCTGAAGAGATCTTGGATCCAAGAAAAATAAAATCTGTCTCTGCCTCCACTTTTCCCTGTCTATTTGCCAGGAAGTGAGATTGCTGTTTGCCATGATCTTCGTCTTTTTAATGTTGAGCAGCAGGCCAACTTTTGCACTCTATTATTTCACCCATATCAATAAGTCCTTTAGTTCCTCCTCACTTTCAGCCATCAGAGTACTATCATCGGTGTATCTGAGGTTGTTGATATTTCTTCCAGGAATATTAATTCCGGCTTTGGATTCATCCATTCCGGCCTTACACATAATGTAAAAATACACCCTTGTTGCACTCCTTTTCCGATCTTGAATCATTTGTTTATTCCATATTTTGTTCTGCCTATGGCTTTTTGGTCCACATTCAAATTCCTCAGGAGATGAATAATCTGGTACTCCCATCTCTTTAAGAACTTGACACATTTTGTTATGATCCACACAGTCAAAGGCTTTAGAATAGTCTATGAAGAATTTAATATTTTTTCTGGAACTCTCTTGCTTTCTCTATTATCCATCAGACATTGGCAATGTGATCTCTTGTGCCTCTTCCTCTCCTGAACCATAATTTCACTTCTGGTAGTTCTCAATCCATACATTGTTGGATTCGAGGTTCTAGGTTGTTAAGCATTACCTTCCTGGCATGTGAAATGAGTGCAATTCCTGCTAATTCCTCTCTTGCATACCTGCTAATGCTGTTATTTTGTTACATATTACACAAGCTTGTGGTGTTTCTACAAACTAAAGTAGTCTGTTAATGTAGGTTTATATTTTTATATTATACAACATTTGAAGTAATTTCAGCATTATTTGAAACAAAGTAAAAGGAATAGTCTGGATGGACAGAGCTATTAATAAGTGCTCCAACCTTAAAGACATGCTATTTCTGCTTTAATATACGTACACAGTTTTATTTTAACAATATTTTACCCTATTTACTCTATGTGCATTGTACAGATTTGCTCAGAATGCTAAGTAATTTATTATCTTCTGCAGAACAACAAATTTCATGGAGTGATTCTTAATTAATAGTTAATCTTGATGTTATTACCGTCTAAGCAGTAGAAGCTTAGTGATGGGGTTGAAGAGATTTTAATTTTGATTAGGCATTTCTTAAGCTTATATTTCTTTGAATCCAAATATTTTGCATGAAAAGTGGTTAAAAATAAAATAATTATATGTAATCTCATTCATTCAAATAGGTTTAGCCACATTGACAGGGTACCAATTAATGTATTGCCTTAGAAATAAATATGTGTAGGTATTTCGCAGCCTTCTAAAAAATGTAGTTTAAACAAATATTGACACCCAATACTGTATAAAGTTTTCATTGAAGACTCCTCCTTCTATATTTTCCGAGGTTGTTTTTGAATAATTATTATTTGTAAAAAAAAAAACTGAAACATCACAGATCACTGTTTATATAGAAATTAAATGTACACAAATAATTAACTAAAATAACAATTGGCTATTTTTAAATTTTTTGACTGGAAGTGTTAGGTAATTGAGCTTAAATGGAGAGCATTTTAAGCAATGTCACCTAATAACTTTATCTCATGTGATTAATTATCTCTCACAGTGGGGTTATATTAAGGAAAATGGGTATGCGCAGTTGGATACATAATAATAGTCACATTGGGCCTCATTCAATTGTGATTCGGCCACTTGAATAGAGCTCTATATAAGCAAAGAGCATTTTTTTTTTGCAGAAGTTTTTAGTTAGTGAACTTCTATCCAAAAGCAAGGTCTTCACTAACTAAAAACTTCTGTAAAAAAATATGCGATTTGGTCAAATTGCAATTGAATGAGGCCCATAAACTTTTAAGTGGTAAAGTCTTATTATCATACTGGTTTAAACCAACAGAGTATGCTTTTTATACTTATCACCTATCATTATGAGATATATATATTTACATTAGCTCAAATGATTTGGAAAGAGGGAGGATCTTTTTTTAATGTAATTTATGCTTAAAATACCTATCATTTAAGCTCAATTATCTAACATTTCCACTCAAAAAATAACAACCTATTGCATTTAAATTAATGTGTATCTTTAGTCTTCATGCATGCAATAACTGATACATTTGCTGTATCACTTTAAGTTTTACACACAGTATTCACAGTATTCTAAACATATATTCTTACATATATTGCATATGTTGTCTGACTTACACACATATGTGACATGCTTTTCTCAGTACTGGATGTGGACTCGCTGAACAGGGATATAAAGATAAACAATGGCCTTGGGCCAGGGCCACTAAGCCTGGGGAGTTTGATACAACTTATAGGAGGGGGTATTATGTAAGACAGGATATTTATATAGTTCTGTCCCACTCAATTCTGTCTATTGGGATTGGATTCAGATCTTGTTAGGGCGGTGTGCTCATGTTGAGTAGAGCGCATTTAAGGGCGGAGTGGAGGGGGTCCTTTTCCACATATTGGTTTGAGCAGCAAATTAAGCTCATGGGGGTCTGTACTCCTGGGACATGGGGTTCCCTTGAGTTCCTGTGTAAGGGTGGGCAATGCACCTCTCTGTTTTTTCTTCTAACATTTCATTCATGCAGTGCGCTTGTGGACGGGGTTCTTTCCCACATATTGGTTTGAGCAGCAAATTAAGCTCATGGGGGTCTGTACTCCTGGGACATGGGGTTCCCTTGAGTTCCTGTGTGAGGGTGGGCAATGCACCTCTCTGTTTTTTCTTCTAACATTTCATTCATGAAGTGCGCTTGTGGACGGGGTTCTTTCCCACATATTGGTTTGAGCAGCAAATTAAGCTCATGGGGGTCTGTACTCCTGGGACATGGGGTTCCCTTGAGTTCCTGTGTGAGGGTGGGCAATGCACCTCTCTGATTTTTCTTCTAACATTTCATTCATAAAGTGCGTTGTGGATGGGGTTCTTTCCCACATATTGGTTTGAGCAGCAAATTAAGCTCATGGTTGTCTGTACTCCTGGGACATGGGGTTCCCTTGAGTTCCTGTGTGAGGGTGGGCAATGCACCTCTCTGATTTTTCTTCTAACATTTCATTCATAAAGTGCGTTGTGGATGGGGTTCTTTCCCACATATTGGTTTGAGCAGCAAATTAAGCTCATGGTTGTCTGTACTCCTGGGACATGGGGTTCCCTTGAGTTCCTGTGTGAGGGTGGGCAATGCACCTCTCTGATTTTTCTTCTAACATTTCATTCATAAAGTGCGTTGTGGATGGGGTTCTTTCCCACATATTGGTTTGAGCAGCAAATTAAGCTCATGGTTGTCTGTACTCCTGGGACATGGGGTTCCCTTGAGTTCCTGTGTGAGGGTGGGCAATGCACCTCTCTGATTTTTCTTCTAACATTTCATTCATAAAGTGCGTTGTGGATGGGGTTCTTTCCCACATATTGGTTTGAGCAGCAAATTAAGCTCATGGTTGTCTGTACTCCTGGGACATGGGGTTCCCTTGAGTTCCTGTGTAAGGGTGGACAATGCACCTCTCTGTTTTTTCTTCTAACAGTTGGTTCATGTTAATCAAGTTATGGTAATAAAAGGAACTGTGATCTTTGCCACCAAATTCCTTGTGTGTTGGAGTTTATTGTGTTATATTTTACTGGGGTAATCCGTAATTGACTGCACCCCGGACGGTAGTGCGCCTGACTCATGCGCACGGACTCATGCGCGCGGACGCATCCTCGCACACATAGAAGCACGCTGGTGATATGCGTGCCGCCAACATCTGGGTGCAGGGCTAGGTACTTGACAGTTGAGGAAAAGAAAGAAAGAGACAGGGCAGGGAAGGTGAGAGAGACAGACGGACAGGGCAGGAATTGAAGGAGAGAAATGGGCAAGCATGGGAGGGAGAGAGACAGCAAGGAAGGAGAGAGACATGCAGGCATGGGGGGAGAGAGAGAGACGGAAAGATTGGAGAGAGAGACATGCAGGCATGGGAGGAGAGAGAGACGGAAAGGAGAGAGAGAGAGACATGCAGGCATGGGAGGAGAGAGAGAGACGGAAAGGAGGGAGAGAGCGACATGCAGGCATGGGAGGAGAGAGAGAAACGGAAAGGAGGGAGAGAGAGACATGCAGGCATGGGAGGAGAGAGAGAGACGGAAAGGAGGGAGAGAGACAGGCAGGCATGGGAGGAATCAGTGTAGAGTTTGAATATTGAATTGCTGAATAACAAAAGCATTGATGCTTTATGTTGTTTGATGTTTGAAAACTTTGAGCTTGTCTAAGACCATAAGTAGAAAAAAGACATACAGTTAATTTTGAATTATAAAAAAAAACGTTTGAATTAGAAAAAAATGTTTGGTCCTTTTCTATTTTGTAGCCGCACACAATCCAAACACTGGGGTGTGAAGCTGCACCACAGCACCACCCGGTGGTGAAAAAAATGTCCACCTACGATGTGGCTGATAAAGCGCGCCGACAGAAGAGGCTTTGAGCTATAGCAGGTGCACCCAAGGCCCTGGGGGGCTAAGTGCCCGTGTAGAACATAGCGATGGCCTTGCTGGAGATTCAGCGCTGTCAAGATGCGACACGTCAGAGGATGGAATAGTTGTTTGCCTGCAGTTACTTTTTTGCACCACCAGGTGGTGCTGTCCCACAGCCGCATACCCCAGTGTTCCGATCTTGTGTGGCTACAAAATAGAAAAGATCCAAATGTTTTTTAGCCTCTGCAAGAGCCTGGAATGATCCATGATACATTGGTGGAAGTTGTTTGTGTGAGAGGGTCATTTACATTTCTGGAGAGCTGAGATTTCATCTTTTGATGCAATGTTCTGCTTTCTGAAGAGAGAAGGAATGTGGTGTTCATTTCAATATTATCTAGTTATCAAACAAAGGCTACGGACTTCTATCTATTTCCTCCTCCTCCACCCCTTCAACCACACACACCCATCATACAGGTTTCCATTAGGAAATGTTACTAGCTACTACCACCTTTGTTTGTTTTTTTTCCTGATCTTTGCCATAGCTACAATTGATCGTTATAATGTCTTTATTGAAAGTAAACATGTACAGCATTGTTGCCCACATAACTTTTGAATCACTAATATTATTATTTGTTCTGTATTGTTTGCAATAATTTTAATCAAAATTGTAATCCCAGCATTGTGCTCTAAAATTTAAAAATAGTAGTAAAATATATTGTTTTTACAAAATGGCTAAAAACAAAAAATAATGGATTTTTTTTTTATGGGAGACATCCAGGCTAACATTTCTAAACATGTATCACTTTACCATACTGTATGGTAATATGCAGATTTTTATATTGAACAAGTTTACATGATAATACCAAATCTTTGATCATGATGATTTATGACTTTCTAAATCTAAATCTATTAGCATAGTTGGGGTGTTTAATTACAATTACACGTGTTAATCAATTAAGGAAGTAGGCTATTGATAAGATGTCGGATAAACTATGCTAATAGAAAAAAAAAACTATTTTGTGAGGGTCTTCTTTGCCTGATAAACCTGGAGAATCAAACAAGCCAAAATCAATATTATTGCACAGAGAATGTAAATAACATTTACTGAGAGGGAATGGCAGCAAATTGCAAAAAATTAGCAAATCACCAAGACAAATGAGAAAAAAAATGAGAAAAAGAGTTAATCTATTTTGGGGGAAATTATTTTATTGACCTAGAGTAATTAATATTGGCGTAATGATGAATATCATACATAGTTATATAAGGATCAACACATTTTTTAAACAGAAATAGTAAAAATAATAACTATCAAAATAGTGGAAATATTAAATAAGTGAGTTTTTCCGGGTTCTATAAATAATTCCTCAGTTGACTGAAATGTTGTTACATATTTCAGATAAATTGTGATTTTTTTTGGATGGATTTTTCCTTTTAATGACCAATAAATATGAGGAGGTGGTATAGTCTATGGAAGCATATCACATTTTAAGTCCTGAGCTGTATCAATACTTATACATATCCTACCCTTCCACCTTTAGATACAAGCAAGATATAAGTCAAGGAAAACAATGGGGTGGGGAGATTCTTTCTCCGAAATAGAAGAAAGGTATCTAATATATAGATAATATAAACATCCTTTAAAATTTTTGACTTACTTATAGGGCAGCATTATCACATGGTAAGAATATAGGACATTTGGTTGCAAGATTTTTCTAAAATACAGTGGCATTAAACAACAATTTTATTCTTAGTTTTGTTATATAATATAAAAAAAAATTAAACTTTAGAATTATATGTCACAATCTGCTTCTTCAAGGGGCTTGATATGAACCTAGTTTAAACCTACCACAGCATTGTGTGGTTCCTGTTCTCTGTGGCACAGAAGATGGCTTCTGAAGAGGACAATGCCCAAAGGTACAGACAGAGAATACTGCATACAGGTTACTAGTGGCCCATAGCAAGACCACTCCCCAAGTCAGGATACAACACACAGAAAAAGTCTCACGCCTTGTATATGTGAAAACTGTAACTGAACCACTTCATTGAATAATCAAAACAACATATTTATACCACACCCTTGTGTACATTTGTGTATGTGTGATGTCAGCTCATCTGGCTTGCAACCTTTAGCTATCAAAGCTCTTGAGATCAAATTCACCAGATATCTATAGCTGGCTAGTGAAAAAACATTGATGTTAAACTCAAGTGTTTGCTTGAAGTACATACATCTGTCTTGACCCAAGGTTTGTATGTGTGAGCGTTCAATGGTTTGCAGCTAACTTCTATGCAGAGCATTTTAACCAATTTCACATATGATCTATATCACATTTTTCCTCTAATAATATATTATAACTAAGATACATAATAACTATGTACAGGCAACATATAACACACAGAATAACACATAATCCCAATGCAACAATGTCATGCTCAATAGCATGACATTATATAATTGAGAATGTGCTACTGAAAAGCTATAAAAACAATGGGGGAATTAACTAAGCATATCAAGTGCAACTCGTGTTATCTCCTGATTTACTAAGAACAATTTCCTGAGGGGAAAACAACTCTTCTCAAGTTATCTCAGCTCTTCTCACCTCATCTAAGGTGAGAAAGTGCTTAATAATTTCCCCCAATGTGAAACAAAGAGAAAGGTATTGAAAAATTGAAAATTGTTTGCTGACAACTTGATACTGTTAAATTGTATAAGTTTTAAGTGAAATTTATAGTACTGTATACATTTTTTTATATTTTTTATGTTTTATACATATTACATAGCAATACATGTTATGTTTTATGCACCTTTCATTCAATAGAAATTTGGTGTTTCAGTGAAATGGCATAATTATTTTCTAAATATTAATATAACAAAATAAAAAAAAAATTGCTTGAGTATATGAAAAATATGCATAATATTCATAGCAATATTAAGCAACATTTATCAGATTTTACAAGTGTCAGAGTTATTGCATTCACTGTTAGAGAAAAAATGTTGCAGGTAAACAGCTTCTATTTTTACACCAACATTTTATTAACAAAGATGTTATACATAGCATGGCAAGCTATTTCATTTCCTAGTGGGTAAATTTCATCCTAAATTTCATTTCCTAGTGGGTAATTTCATCTGCTTGCAGTCATTATCCAGAAGTTTATGATTTAGAGCACTTTCTCTCGGCCATCGATAGCCTGTTATTTTACAATAAGACAAAAGACCATTGGAGCTCTTAAATTGTTTTTATTGACTAAGCAAACTGTGATATTTATTCAAGCAGGGTCTTGATATTGCAGAGTTACATATTTGATTTATCTGATACTAGAATACAGTACCAACTTCAATAGGCTCAATACATTAAACGTGTACATAGGCTTTTATTCCTTGACACAACATATCACTATGGGTTATCCACAGTTTTCTTGTTGGATACAGAATGGTACAGAGCTTCTGTTTATCGATAATCCAGAAAACCCTCATTTTTCTTCATTCTTTTTATCTCTGTCGTGCTGGTAACTCTGTTTTGTACTATACATTTCTTTTTCAGCACATGCTTTTCTATCGACTTCAAACCTAGTTTATAGTCTCTGACAGCGGCTCCACTGTGTTATCTGCAGAACATCTGTTCATTGCCTTAATAAGATCCTTTCTTCTTTAGAAAGCATTAACAGGTCCACAAAACTCCTCATGGATGCCTTTCTGCTATTGCACAGGCACTTACAAATGTGAGATCATATTCCATTTCTTCTCGGTTTTTGCACATATCAGTAGTTTTTGTGTGAAAATTAAATATTAAATTGCTCTTTTTATCATTGCAGCAGAGAGAACAGAGCCTGTTTAACGTTTTTTTTTCCAATCTAAAACCCACTTTAGATAAAAATAAATGTGTTCACTACAGTTCTTAATACTAATCTAAAGGAGATTTGTTTACTTAATTCTATCATCTTCAAAACTGGGGTATATAGCAAAAAGAAGATGTATACAATAAATATATTAATTATTTTTTAATGATTCTTATTAAATGCAGCCATTGTTGATATCTATGATTATAATTTCAATATGATGTTCTATTCCAAAAGCTATCTATAGTGTTTGGCATTCAGTAATGTTACACAGTATTCACTTGTACCCTTCTTTTATAATTTTATGTTAGTAAGATTGTATATTTTTAAATATATCTGTAAAGAATCTAGGGACCAGTGCGCTAATTACAGGAATAGTTTTATTCAAAACCAAAAAGTATATTATTATAATACATAAAACAAAACATCAAATGAGAAAATAATTTTGTATCATTCAACATTATATTTAACCTGATTAAGTGAGAAATCAGACCTGGGGGGATTTACTAAGCATTTTTTCACCTGAGATGAGAAGGGTTGTTTTTCTTCATAGCAAAAGAGACAGAAAAGGGAATACAAGCAAAACTACTAGGTGGGATGAGAAAGGGGTTGGCTGTACTGTCATGTTAGACACATGTCTGGTTAGCCCCCTGACTCGTTTGGATGGTAAGTTTAGTAACTGTAGCGTGTCAGTTGGCCCTCACACACTTTTGCAGCCGACGTTCACCTCTGAGATCAATGGCATGTGGTGCTCCTCAGTATCACTGCCATGGAGCCATTTGTCCAGACAGGGTACACTTTAACCACCCCAGCACGAGAACAGTTAACAAACTGTGCTGTTTCAGAAATACTGTAACCTTGGCCCGAAAGTCAATGATTATCCCACTTCAAAGTCAGATAAATGGCACGTTTTACCTATGACATTGATGGTTGATATGTTTGCAGAATGTCTACATGTCACCTTATATACCCACCAAGCCAGCTCACAACACATGCCATATTTCAATGGCTACGCACTTCTAATGACAAAAGTAGGTGGTGGTCTTAACAATGTGACTCAACCCTGATACCCTCAACAAATAGTAATGGGATGTGTATCTAGGACAGATTGGGATATATCTCTCAAAATACTTTCTCTTTTCCAATGTTAGAAAACAAAAATAATATTCTGTGTCAGGCAACAATTTTGTTAGATGCAACATAAATTCTAAAGTGCAAATAGAAATAAGTAATCAGCATGACTCGGGGCATATAAGGCCATGTTGATGAAAATCTTTCACAAAACTTTGACATTACCCAAAAGTTTAAAATTAATGAATATTCACTGTGGTCAAACCATTTTGAGAACAATATTTTATTTTTTGAATTGCTTTGCAAATTTATGACAGATCTTACATTTTTTTCTAATACCTTTGACAGATCTTAAATTATTTTTATTTTTCAAAATGTTTTACTGAGTACAGTACATTAAAAATGCTAAATGTCTGAAAACTTCACTCATTTCAAAATTCTAATTTTGATTGTTAAAAATGCAATAATGATAATATATTCTCATGCTTTATTCAACTAATTTATTGTTGGGAAATGGTTTAGCCACAAAATATTCAGAATCTTGATACATTTTGGACACAGTTAGATATAAAAAATATAATAAAATATGTTTTTTAAAGGCAGTTGTTAAGTTTCATTAAAAAATCTTAGAATATTTTAGTAAATGTTCTAGGAGAATACATTTTTTTTTTATCATGTACACTTTGGGCATAAAACATTGCATTAGGGAATTGACACAGAGGCAAACTATTCATATGAATTTATCAATAACTAGCTTACCTTAAACATGGAATAAGCTTCAGATTTAGGTTTTAGTTTTACTGGATTGTGCCAATAAGCCTAAATGTCTTGGCTATTTGGCAATAAGCTATGGTTATTATGAATATATCTAACAAAGAGTTGAAACATGGTTACTTGACATAGCAAGTGTGTGCACATTAAAATCTCTTTTAACCCTTCTCCATCCTATGTCCTCCCATGTGTCTCTTTCTCCCCCTCTCCCTTCCCCTGTGACTCTCCCTCCTCTCCCTCCCCTGTGTCTCATCCCCCCTCCCCTGTGTCTCTTCCCCCCATTTACCCATTCTCCCTCCCCTGTGTTTCCCCCCCCCCTATTTCCCCCTCTCCCTCCCCTGTTTTTCCCCCCCTCTTTCCCCCTTATCCTCCTCCCACCCCCTTTCTCCCCCTCTCTCTTCCCCTGTGACTCTCCCCCCTCTCCCTCACCTTTGTCTCTTTCCCCCTCCCTCTCCTGTGTCTCTTCCCCCTCCCCTTTGTCTCTTCCCCCCCATTTACCCCCTCTCCCTCCCCTGTGTTCTCCCCCCATTTTCCCCCTCTTCCTCCCCTGTTTCTTCCCCCCTTCCCCCTTATCATCCTCCCTTCCCCCCTTATTCTCCTCCCTTTCCCCTTATCCTCCACCTTTTCCACCTTCTCCTCCTTCTCCTTCCTCCTTCGCCCTTATACTGCTTCTTCTTCCTTCCCCCTTTCCCTCCTCCTCCCTCCTTTCCCTCCTTCCCCTCATCCTCCTCCTTCCTTTCCCCCTTTCCCCTCTCTCCTTACTATTAAGTGTTCAGCTCCTGTTGCCCTCTCCCCTGCAGTGCCGTCTTCTGGCTGTGTCAGAGCCGGCATATGCCAATGACGTGATGCGCATGTGACGTCACGTCATTAGCATATGCCAGTTCTGACACAGCCAGAAGCCGGCGCTGCAGGGAGAGAAGAGAAGCAGGAGCTGATTGCCTGATAGTAAGGAGAGAAGTGACAGGGGGAAGGAGGAGGATGAGGGGAAGGAGGGAGGAAGAGGATAAGGGGAAAGGAGTGAGGAGACACAGTGGGCCTGCTGGCAAGTGCTGCGCCGCTGGCGAGCCTCGGTTTGCAAGGCTCGCCTAAGTCACCTTCGGCGCTCATTGCAGCCTAAGTGCTGTGCGGCTGCTTCGCCCCTCTTTGCGAGGCTCGCATGTGTGACGGCGCCGCTGCGTTACCGACATTGCAAACGTTCTGCACATCGTTCTTGGTCCGCAACTATATATGTGATTACACTGTATTATTATTACAACATATGAGCTATTATTATTATTATTCATCAGGGATCCGAGTAAAAAATACATACAAATTCGACCTAAATACATTCTCAGGAACATATCTCGTCTGTAACCCGGGGACCATCTCTACTTCAGTATAAAGAAATACGTATTTCTGTCCATTTATGCATTTATGCAAATTTGACTTTAAATTCCAGTGTATATCATATTTCTGTTTTTAAAGGAAAGTTTTGAGCTTGTTAGTTTGTTAAGGGAAATTAATTCTGCTACTATAATCTAATGCTGCAAACTGCAATTAATCATGTTCTAGTTGAGATTTAAAAGGCAGAGGTATTTGCAGCTCCACCACTCTCCAGGATTTATGATTTTTGCTAGGAAGCCGAGTTTCTCTATGACGATATGTAACAGCTGTGTTGGGGTTTTCCAGTATACGTTTTCCAGCCCATCAGGCAGCTATGAGGCAAAGCAGGAAAACATTTGGGGCTGTATAAGGCCTATTACCCATCACTAACAAAACATCTGGTAGAGACCTCATGTTTTCCAAAGTAATCATTTTTCATACTAATAACTATGTGAAAAAATAGATCTAAAAATTGCACATGCATTTCACATTTACTTATAAGTTTGTCTGTAAATGGAGACTAAAATGATAACCATTAAGAACCAGAAAAGACTGTGCAAGCAAGTGTACGGTCTGGCATTTAAAACCAATTGTTTTGGAAGAGCCAATTCACACACTAGCCCCGAGTTTAACAGAATCCCTAATTTTCTTTTGGGAGAAAAAGCAAATATTTACATACTGACAAAATACAACAAAATTCCCACATAATTTGCACCCATAATACAGGTCACCATCTGGATTCTTATTCTCCTACAAGAGCTACCCATCATCCCTTGATTTGAAATAGAGATTTAAATAAACTGAATTAAACAGCTTCAGCACTGTCATTTGCATGCTTTCTACAAATATAATAATCTAAACTCAATAGACATTTTTATGAGTCTGATGGTTGTTCTCTGCTGTGATGTATGAAGTCAATATTCAAAAAGAAAGAATTGGAGATGATATTATTATACATGTAGAAATTTTAACCATATGTTCTCTCATAATTGACTTTAGCAGGTTTGGTCCTTATTTTATCATATATCATAGAATGAACCAGTAATGCTTTACATTTAACAAATAACATTTTCTTTAAAGACCAGCATTGCTGTGCAAAATAAAGTTGGCCCCTACAGCAATTATTTTTTTTTGCAAAATAGTCTTTTAAGGTTTTTGTAATTTCAGACCTCTGAGTCCTCAGAAATGTGCATTTTGTTTTAAAAGAAGAAATACAGTGTTGTTCTGGGTAAAATGAAAGCACTAAAATAATTATAAAGTAGAGAGCATTTATAAGAAGCTGCTGGAAATGTCTATATTCCTTGAAATAGTTTTTAAGGTTTTTGCTTTACTGTTTTTTAAATTAAATTAAATGCATGGTATTTTATATAAGAATCACAACACAGCTCTGAAAACATAATTTTCCTTATACGTTTAACTTGATTACTGAAGAAACTTAAGATTCGTATAGTTAAGAAAACAACAGAAAAATCAATGGATTATATAATAATTACATTTTTATATTTTACAATAAAGTTGCCTTTTAGCTATAATTTTACCACTCACGTGTTACAAAAAGGATTACCTACAGCACTATATATTTTTTCCCAAAACTCACTCATTTGTGGGAAAGATGTGACAGATGAGCTGCTGCAAAACCTAGTGACTTAGGTTCCCATTCCAATCTAAGTAGCAGTGCAAAAAGGTTCTCTAGTAACTATGGGAGCTTTTTTCAGCAAGCTACATATCCATTCCAATCACAGTGTCCTTACAAAGCTGTATGTAAACTGGGGAACATGCACCAGGTCTTTCTTACCGCCAACCTGAAGGCCTACTGTCCCCACACAGCCTACTGTAGGAGACACCGAGCTGCCAAGTCAGTAGTCTCCACAGCAGTGCCATAGTAAAATACACTACACTATACACATCCGCATCACCCCATCTATCTATATAAACTCCTTCCCATGGCAGAGATGGGTTTAAAAATTACAAGAGATCAGCAGGAGGTTTATGACCCAACTGCAAATCATGCTTATGAGCCAAGGGAACTCCTGGGGAATCCCTACTCACACAAGCTGAAGGGAGTATGGGTGCTGTGGGAGATCCATGGGATACCCAAGTATGTTTAGTGTTTAGTGCGTTCGGGTGCATGTTGTTAAGAAATCAAGCCTAATATTGGACTCAGGTAAGGTGTTAATAAATTATAGCATCAGATCTGATCATTTGCAGAGCCATTTTTATGCCTTTATGGTATAATGATCTGGAGAACACGTAAGATTGGGAGTAAAAAAGGGCTTACTCACAGTATGTAACTTGTGTGACGCACCATTAGCATTGTTTGGAATGGCTTGGAGGGAAATTTTAATGTGATAGGTAACTATAACTTCATAACACAACTCATTTTAGCCTATTCAATGCTGTAGAAAGGTTCACAAGTTACTTGTCAACTTGCACTGTAACTGCCTGCGTGAAGGATTGAAATGCGGTCCTTAGTTATATTTCATAGAAACTTTTCAGTCTTTGATTATTTTAGGAGTTTGTTAGCACTATTTTGCATGCAAGACACTAGTTGCGATCACCATAATGATATTTTTTATGAATGTTCATTTTCTAAATCCACTGCACATCCGCTTTGGATAAGATTAAATCTTATGAATATGTTTATTACTTTATCATATTCTGCATTCACCCACTAATCCATATTTTAATGGAGATTGCAATGCAAAAAAATATTAACTGCAGCTTTTTAATAAAATTAAGGCAGGAATGAAGAATATGATACCAGGGGAGGATCTACCACACAGTGCAGGTGGTGCAATACACCAGGACTCTCCTCTGGGGGGAGGGGCAGTGCTGTCTATTTTTTTTTCTGTAGTGTAGTGGACACTCCCTCGCCCCTCAAGGGTCCCCTCGCCCCCCACCCCACCCCCAGGGCCTCCTTGGTGCATTAGCCCCCCTTACAGTGGTCTTCTTTAGGCAATCCAGTTATTCATTGGTTGTACAGAGGTATCTTTCTGCTTCTTTTAGCCAGGGAAGGGAATGCTGTATGACATCACACACACGTGACATCATTCAGAATTTCCTGCCATAGAGAGAAGACACACAGGAAGGATTTCAAAATCCACAATAGGGGTAGAAGCTTGTACACCGTGGGGGCTGGTAAGCCAAGGAGGCTAGGGTGAAAGGGCTGGTGAGCTGAAGGGGTTGAGGCTGGGGGGCTGGTGCACAGAGCAGGGTAGTGGAGGTCCACTACAATAAAGAAATGTTTTTAAAAAATATATATGTATTGAGTAAAATACTTATATATATATATATATACAGTATATATATATATATATATATATATATATATATATATAATTTACTTACAGCAACAAGTAAAAAAGGTATAAAATGCTGAAATTTCTCACTGCAATCACACAGTTGTCCTGTATTCTTTTTTTTATTTCTCTTTCTGGCCAAGGACATGTATTGTGATTGTCTTTGTCCATTATCAATTAACTCTCCGCTCATGGACAGCTGTAATCACTGGAGTGTTAAAGAAAGAACTTTGGTGGTAAGATAACGTGAGCATCAAAGACCATTTTAGAATAAAAATATAGAGTCATATATAGCAGAAAATATATACACATAAACATGTGTAATGTCATATTGATGCTTATTCAAGCTTTGTAGTCATTTATAGGACTCTTGAAGCCTTGCATCTTTTCTGTGAGTCTGGACTGATATTTTGGCATAGGATTACATTGCCAGATCATTACTTCCTTCCATTGATCCATCACATTTATACTCCATATATTTTAATCTAACTATGTTAATTATAACATATGCATTTCTTTCTTGTAATGCAAAAGACCAGAATTCCTCAAATCATGAATATCTTTGCTACTTAGAGCTACTGAATATGTTGGAGCATTGAAAATAGATGATAGTAAAAATAATACTTATGCCAAAAAAAATCAACTTTAAGAAAAAAAATGTGTAACGCACATTCTTCATGGTTTATTAATCTAGCAATGATCACAATACAGTTCTTAAATTTGACTTTAAAAAGCTAATGAGAGGCCTGGAAATCTGGTAACACACATACGTCATGATTCCAATGAGAAGCAATATAATGACTTTTCAAATAATGACAGGAAGCCCTCAGTCATGTCACAAGCGACCCACAGCATGTACTCTGGAGTGGGTGACCATGCCCCAGTCCAACTATACACAGTCCATTATAGCTCTCTATATTGTTTCACTCAAATAAAGTAAATGCAATAATGTAAAAATTATAACAATTTTGATGGATACATCCATAAAGTAATAAAGTAATAGACTTTGTGTAGAGATAATCTAACCTCGGCTTAAACTTAAAACTACAATGGCTTTCTAAAACTCTTAAGAACACACCTACAAGACTATATATATCCTTCATGCACAAAAGATGTTTTATGCTTTATAATGAGAGGTTCATTGAACTTAACACCTTGGCTGACACGATTCACTACCTTTTTCTCTTTACAAAGCAATGTAATTCTCTATTGCCATTATAGTCAGGAATGTCTATGTTCAGGGTAGAATCATGTTTTCATGTTCCTTGTGATTTAGATGTAAAGGACTACTGCAGCGAAGCAGCCTACTTTCCAAGCTTGTTAAATTCAAGTTTAGGAAGTAACATTTTTCTATATTTCATGGATAAAATTATATAAAGCATACAATATATTATATTTACCTTTGAGAAGTTGCTAGATGATGAAATTGTCATGTTGCACCAGAAAGCTTATAAATTTGTTTCTCTGAACACTTCAGTGCACTGACACAAGAATTCATGTAATAGTGATTAGGGCACAAAATAGACATGTTCTCTAATTTGGACATAGGTATTTGTTTATCTATTGTCATGTAGTACAAAACCGGGACTCTGAAGCAACCGGCACCTGCAACAATTCCCCATTTTAAATTTACTTCCGCTAATCCGGCATAATTGGCACTATCCGGCACTATCCGGAGTTCAAGACTGCAAAGAAAAAAATGCTAACTTTTTTCCTAATTATTGTTTTGGGCCCTACATGGCCCAGTTTAAGTGCTAATGCCTTTTAAAGGCATTTTGAGTGTTTTTTGGGGGGTTTAAGGGTCATTTAGACCCTTACATTTGGGGATTCCCGATTGACTACAGTTATCTGGCAATAGGAAGGCCTCATAGGTGCCGGATAATGGGGGTTTTACTGTATTTGCATTCCGATTTTTCACTGATAACCTGAAGACAGCATGTGCTAAAACTATTTTTAAACACTATAAAACATCTATGGTAGCCATCTTTGTATATCATTGGAAACTGTATTTGCTTTGTTTAAATGGTAGTTTAAAGAATGAAAATATTAAGAGTGTGCAAGTTAAGATGGTAAAGTATAACATATTTGACAAAGATGAAAGCATGTTCTTTATTTAATTGATTTCATGGATTTTCTGACGGTGATAAAGTTACTTGTATTACTCTAACAAGTCCTTGGGCAATGAATAGGTGCTGATGACCTACTGCCATATGTACTAGTAAAACATTGTACAACATTTTTTATAGTCATTACATTTGTTTAAATATAGCATATTATCTCAATCAAAGTCACAAAGTCATACTTCGTTTAATTCATTTTGCCATACCTAATTAAAAGGAACTTTGTTATGCATTGCCTTCCCTGGCATACATTATTTTTCTGTTTATAGATCATTAATTCTTTAATGACATATAATACAAAATATTTTAGGGATTGCAGTAAAATAAATAATGTGTCAAAAATGCTTGCACATTACCTACCACATCTATCTATCTATCTATCTATCTATCTATCTATCTATCTATCTATCTATCTATCTATCTATCTATATATCTATTTATCTATATATATATTTATATTATAGATGGTAGAATACTTTTGGGAAGAGATAACTGAAATAAGTAAACCTTGCTATGAATTATATCTGCTCGTCTTTTGCCCTTGGTCTATGACTTTTCTTTATTTTTTTCTGCAGTGGTCCTATTCCTTCTACTGGGTTCCTTCATACTTGCTTCACATTGTCAACTGGCTACAAAATTATAATTCTTCTAATGAGATGCATATGTGGCAATAGATTAATTCTATTCCATCTAGTACTGGGTCCAATGGGAATCATTAAGGCTTATTGTTGGGTGAATTAGAAATTTAGTTTAGTTAGAATACAGCAAATGAAAACCTCACAGAAGCTACATGAGACATTTTCTTATAGCTCACTGATGTTCGTGATTAATATATTTATAAACCGTGCAACTTATTAAGGCATTAATGCCCTTCATGATATTTTCAGAAGTGTAGTACTGTAGGAGAACTATGTTTCATATAAGCCTGTCTTAATAAAACAAAGTACATAAATATAAATAGATACATAGGTATATTATATTCCTGGTAAAATGCAGAAATCTTCCATATACCTTTAGTAGCTAAATCTCCTATGATATATACATAAAGATGTATATATTATAGGATATGTTTCTGTCTTTATTTCATACCTTGCTGGACATAGGGATTATGATATCCCCAAAGCTTGCACTGCAATCCCTCATAATTAGCCATTAAAGGTTTCTCGTTCTACTCCACTTTGTTTCCTGATGAAAACAAAGCATTCCATTCTCATGAAGGAATAAACAAACCCTTGACAATATAATGATAAGGGAAGATGCATAATGGATGTAGAACATTAAATACATACTGCAGAGAATTATAAGTAAAGATAGAGGATAACATAGATAAGAGGAATATTTAACTATATGTACTTCAGAAGTTAGATTAAGGTCAGTATTTATATAGCTAAGCTATCCTTTATTCTATGATACAAATAATGTTAATATTTTAGTGGTCTGCAGGGGTTTAGAGTATAATGTTTGTTATTTTCATGTTTCAAGTTTTAAATTCCCACTGTAGTTCATATAGCAGCATTTCAATGAACACCAATAAAATCTTCGGATCTTGCTTATTATCCTTGTGCAAATTGGTGTGTGTGCGCATGTATAGCGCTTGTGCCACCAGCCACGTACACGCCTCAATCCTGGCCCTTCCTGCGGCTGCGCTGGAGAGCTTGTAGCAGCTGTGTGCGTGCTGTGCTATCAGCTAGTGTATGTCTATATGTCACTCACCTTTCTGGGGTCACTCCTGTGCACAGCCGAATTGGGGGTAGTGGGGTTAGGAGATCATAATGGAGGGGAGCAGGTGGTGGTTAGGAGATCCTAATGCGGGAGCGGTGGGTGTAGTTAAGAGATCATTATGGGGGGTTAGGAGATCATAATGGGGGAGCTGGGGTGGGTGGTGTGGTTAAAAGGTCCTAATGGGGGGGTTAGGAGATCATAATGGAGAATGGCCCCCCAAAAAACCCGCTCCCCTATTATGATATCCTAAACCCCCCTCCCCCGCCCCATTATGGACACACACTAGCTAATAGCACAGCGCTCACACAACTGGTACAAGCTCTCCAGCGCAGTGGTAGGAAGAACTGGAATGGAGGCGCGCATACGTCTTGTGGCACGCACGCCAATTTGCGCAAGGATAATAAGCAAGATCCAAATCTGCAAACAAAGAATAAATCAATGTAATTTTTAAACCATCCATTTGAACTTTAGAGTTTCTGATTTCTATTAGGTGTTCAGGAGGTGGGAGAGATACTGCCCAGGAGACTTTTCTGATAGGAGTCTTTATCTGGTACCTTCCCTGAAGTACTCACTGCAGGCAAACCTTGAAGATAACCTTCTGCACGGATCCTCTCCCATCCCTTGTAGAGGGTGGAGAAAAAGCATCTCTGCTAAATCCTAAAATACTAAAGTTCAAATGAAATTTTTAAAAACTACCTAACATTTACTTTATTCAGATACACATTTTATTTCTAATTTCTTACCACATAGACTAGGTAAATCTGTTTTATGACCACTATATATGATTTTTAACTGTAGTTTAAGCAGTAGCTAAACAATTTTGTTCTAGTTATTGATAATTGAAGTAAAAATCACTCTTAACAATTCAAAAATATGTTACCTTAAATCCAATTGAATCAATAGAACAGTGATGGACAAAATGTGATCCGAGAGTGCATGTGGCCCTTGGGTCCTTTCTATGCTGTCCCAGAGTGGAAGAGCATGCCCTCGTCAACAACATAGAGCCCATTATATATCTTCTCTCTAAACTAGCAAAAAATACTCATAAATACCTTTCCTTATTATCTATTGCTATATTATCTATTAATTCATTTTCTCTCCAATTTTTCTTTGGGTAAAAATAAAAAAGGTTTAAGGCACAATGAGGCCCTCATAGGATTCAGGGGCCCATCACTGCAGTAGAACATATGCACTCTTTCCAAGAGAGCAGTTTTTTATGACTTAGCACATATATTTTGTCATCTTAAAGAGGTATCAAATATCTTTTTTTTTTTTTTACATTTGAGAGGCCAATTATAATAGTTGTGAAGAGCACATTTTCATTTGATGTCAACTGTTATGAATTTATCATCTGTCATCTTCTTGTAATGCATTATAAATGATCAGTGAACTGAAACCCTAATGTGTGATAAGCAGTTTCAGCTGAGATAATGCTTAAAGCTATATTTCATAGAAAATGTAAATATTTTACATTGTCATCTCCCACAAAATCTTGCAACAATAATAGTGGCCATATAGAATCTGATTTTCTGAACCTAGACAATAAGGCAAAGGGATGTCACCTCAAACATTTTAAAGTTATTCTTAAAACGGAGTAAATTAAGATGCAAATGACAACCTCAATTACTAATTAGCTGTTTTATCTGCTAGTTAGTATAACAGTGTCTCCCCAATATTATCACAAAATAAGATCCCTATTTGCCTCCCCCATCTTTATCAAGCACTCTGAGCTGCGGTTAGCTAAACATTGCCATACAGGAGCCAGAAAATCCATGTTGAATATTTCAACAAATTATTTACTGTGGAGAAAAAAAACAACCTATAGCCAGGTCTTGGTGCCCTTTAAGATGAAACCAACTTGTTGTTGGGGTGTCAGGTCCCTTTAAGACAAGAGATAATTGAAAACTCACAGATCATAGCAAAATAATTGGGAAAAAGTTCTGCGAAATATCTCTCCCATGCAACACTGGAGCAAACAAAATAGATGTTATGTGTAGCTTGGATATCCTTTAGCAACATTATAGGGAAAATGTGGCAATTTATGTAAAGAATATCATAAACTGATTTTATTGTTTATTTACTAGTGATGTCGCGAACATCAAATTTTAGGTTTGCGAACAGCGGACGCCTACTTCCATCAAATGTTCGCGAACGGGCGAACCCGGCGAACCGCCATAGACTTCAATGGGCAGGCGAATTTCAAACCCACAGGGACTCATTCTGGCCACAATAGTGATGGGAAAGTTGTTTCAAGGGGACTAACACCTGGACTGTGGCATGCCGGAGGGGGATCCATGGCAAAACTCCCACGGAAAATTACATAGTTGATGCAGAGTCTGGTTTTAAGCCATAAAGGGCATAAATCACCTAACATTCCTAAATTGTTTGGAATAACATGCTTTAAAACATCAGGTATGATGTTGTATCGATCAGGTAGTGTAAGGGTTACACCCGCTTCACAGTAACAGACCAATCTCCCCGTTTAATGCACCGCAAACAACCGCAAACAGTCCCTTTGCACAACCGCAAACTCCCCATTTGCACAAGGTTGGATGCCAAGCTAGCCATGTCCCGTCCCTTGTCCTCACTGATGTCATTGAATGTCTCTTCCTCCACCCAGCCACCAAGGGTCCCTGAAAGGTGACAACAAGCCCCCTGGGAATCCTGCTGTGTTTGGTCTTCCACCTCCTCAAAGCAACCTTCCTCCTCTGACTCCTCTTCTTCAGACTCCTCTCTCTGTGTTGCCTCTGTCTGCATTATTATAAGGTGTGTACTGTTAAGTAGTACTATTCCTATCGGTTTAATCCCTGTTACGTCCACTTTTAGGGGACGTGTATATGGCATTGATTTTTGGAACAGGGAGATGGAAAAAGATGCTTGGTCGGACCTCCTACTTCAAATTTGGGGCACTGCGCATGCAATCTAAGGTGCCACCAGATATGAGTGTCACTGTGCACTGGCAAAAGTTGGCAGAGTAGATGCAATAGGCTTCACAGACACGCCTGTAGGCAGGCAATTGCTATTCAATCTATTACAGTCAAAAAAGGTTGTTTTATGTCACTGTACACTACGGTTGCACCAGATATGACGTATCACTGTGCACTGGCAAAAGTTGGCAGAGTAGATGCAATAGGCTTCACACACACGCCTGTAGGCAGGCAATTGCTTTTTAATCTATTACAGTAAAAAAAGTGTTGTTTTATTTCACTGAGCACAATATAAGGTGTGAGCCTGATACAGGCAGGCAACTGAAATTAGATTACAGGAAAAAAATGGTTGTTTTCAATGTAATCTCCAGCAGCTACACTATCTGTCCTCTCACAATTAATGCAGCTTCAGAATGATTGGCTGGAATGTGTCTGCTGACTGTGAGGTGCAGGGTCAAAGTTTCCTCAATGATAAAGAATAGGAGGCAAACTGAAAAGCCCATGTGTTCGCCGTCCGATGCGAACGCGAACATGCCAAAATCGCCGCGAATAGTCTGCGGGCTAACTGTTCGCGACATCTCTATTATTTACTATAACCTTCTGACATTTACTACTGATCTTTCAAAAAATAAATCAAACTGATCCTAATTACTATCTTAAGTGATGGGCGCAGTCATAAAAGGAAAGGACCAACATTTTTAGAATGTTTAAACAAACTTATTTAAATGCATGATAGAAAAAAATATTTATTCCACATCCCTTTAAGTTTTAGTGAAGTCAAGCATCCAAATTACATTCCAGTAAACTAGGGGACTTTTGTAACCAATAACCAGTTTATCCATTTACCCATTGCTTGATATCCATACTTGAATTAGGTGTGGTCTTGTTAAACTTGTATTGCAGAAATGACCATGCTAATATGCAATTAGTCTGATTATCTATTCACAATAAACTGGTTATTATACAGTTAAATGAATTACAGACACAGAAATACAGCAGCTGATAAAGATGCAAACTCTGATTATAATATCGGACATAGAAATTGTTGTGCCAGTGAGTTCAATCTGTGCACAAATTGATACAAATCACCTTCATATTCTGGAGTAAATGGATAACATAAAATATATATTCTATATTGACTTAAAATCATAATAGCTTACATGCTCTATAAAATATATTGTCTGTATAGTAGTTCACAATTACGGTAAGTGGTAATGATTATAGTTTGATCTGTACCAGTAATTAGCAGTGTATAATTACATTTAAAAAAAGAAAATGCTTTTATCAGACAATAAATTAATAATTGTTGAAATCTATTAAGATTTTTTATTATTTTAAGGTTCTAATGACAAAAGACATAGCTTTAACTGATTTAAACTTATCCACATATTAAATAATAATGTAAAAAAATAAAGCAAAAACAAAACAAAACAAATATTAATGGTTTGTAATCAGTGAAACAAATGGATATCACAGTTTTTACAAAATTTGCCTCGGTTTTGAATGACAACTCAGAATTATCATGTAGAGGTAAACTCTGTATTTTTGTTCATTATTAGTCTGAGACACAGAGGGTGAAGTGTTCCTTGGTGAAGAGTCTTGGAGAATTTGTTGAGATGTTATATTTTGGTAAAATGTCCACTTAGTCTAACAGGTAGAGGATCAACAGCAGCTCTATAAGCCTCTCACCCAGAGAGTAAATGGAAGAAGAATGCTTGTTGGTTAAAGGACCACTGTAATGATCGTATAGCAGAATTTAACTTAGTTATTTAATACATGATTCCAAATATAATCCCTATTTGAAGAAAAGTATATGAATGTAGCTTTAAGTTTTGAAGCCTCAAACAATCCTGCTACACTACACCCCCTATTAAGAGTCAAGGGGTAGCAATGAAACTTTCCTAACAGTGTTTGGGCCCTTAAAGGAACACTGTATTACATTTACAAGCAAAGCTTATATATTTGTTTGCTGGGCATAGACTGTTAAAAACAGTATTCAAGTTAATATTTTTTCTTATTTTTTAAATTGTCCGTTGTCTCCTCAATCAGTCTCGGGTGGATAATCATGGGGCTTGGAAGCAGGATGGCCTATGATGTCACTGACCCTGTGAAATCATTAGCAATGACCCCATGGTTTAAACAGAGATCCCAGCTGTATTGTAACCTGCTTACAGCTCCCCCAGTGACCATCATTGCCCCGCCCCCCTTTACTGAGCATGCTCAGTCTGAACCAGAGTCGGACTGGTCAGCCTTTTTTTTTAGTCCAACTTCAAGGCAGAACTAGAGGTGACCCAGGTAGGAGAACATAAGCAGCTCAGCTTGATTGGAAACCTTAATTTAAATTTATACTATGCTACAAGGTTTAAATTTAGACAGTATGCTTAGGAAATGGCCTGTTTATGATCATCCATTCACACAAATCACATTCCAGTAAAGCACACAATGGTTGTATCTGGGAGATAAATATGAAGGTATTTATTGTTATACGGGTTCATCTGCTAATTATAGAATGTTGCACCATGGTGGTTACCGTGCAATCATAAAATATACAGGTAGACATGCATATTATTTCCAATTGAGTGTAGTGAAGATATCCATAATGTATATAGGATATAACGCATATTAAATGCATAGTTACACGGTCATATACTGTAGTTATAGAGTATACCATTTTAAAAATAGAATCTTCCCTTGGGAAGTGTTGAGCATTAGAATCTAGTTCATAGTCGGTAAACTTTTCAAATCAAATTACATATTTCATGTATCTTGAGTTTGACAACCATGTTAATTTTTGTCCAGAACTTTGTCACTTACAGATGGATAATCCTTTCTTGGCTTCTTCTTCATGGTCCAAATGGCTCATAGGCAGGATCCTTTTCTCCTTTTGTATCAGTCTGTTCTTATAACTATTGTCATACATTTACAATTAACCTATATATATAAAACTATAGAGAATAACATTGCACAGGGGGGCATAAAAGTATGCACATTGCAATTCACAATTTCTATTAAAATATCCTATATTGCTGGTTTCTGTGTGATGTTATAAGAATGTATTATGTATTGCTATAATAGTGCAATATATATATATATATATATATATATATATATATATATATATATATATATATATATATATAAAGATGGAAAGCTGTCCTCTAAATTATTCTTTAAAAGTGAAATAACCAATTATATGTATCAGTAATAAATCAGGATGACATTTTTTTTTTTATATATAAATAATTTTTCTACACTTTACAACAAACTGGGATTGGCCACTGTAACTTTAGTCATCTTGCGAGAGAAAGACAGCATGCAAAAGCTTTCATAAGCAATGATCAAATATCTGGAAATATCTTAGAAACCTATCGATCTGAGATAGTGGTATTTTTAACTTTGTATTAGCAAGAATTTGCTAATTTGGGAAATACAAGCCAGCCTCTCCATCATGTTTTAGGGAATGGATTTGCATTTTCCCATGTAAACCACATTTAAGCATCCTTATATAGACTCTTCTAAATATAAACATTTTATTGGCATTTGTTTAAAAAAAATATCTGGAATACTTAAATAAGGATTTTGCAGTAAATACATGACGGTTTACAATCTTTATTTCAGTGATTTTCTGTCTCGTAGCTTTAGTACCACATTTATTGCTACCAGCTAAAGCCCTGAGGTACTCTTTCAGATGTATCACATCAATCAAGCCATCAATTATCCCCCTGATTCCTTATAAATCTTTTTCCATAAGTTCAAACAGATACCAATAAATGTATCCTCTCAAAATTAAATTGAGTTTTATTGCTATGGGATTTTGCAGTGTAAGTGATTACATTTTTCATTTACAATAGTAAAACCAGTATCTTCATTCTGTTGACTGCTGGACTGTGCGACAAAGTGTCAAATATGCAGAAAGTCACATAAACACAAGAAAGGTTAATGAGCACATTAGGAAACTGAGAAATGATTTCAGTGATTGGCACATAGGATATTCCTTAAGGCTACGGCCTTAACGATGCATGGAAATCATTACTTGATTATTTACTTTATTATTTTTTGTTAAATATAAAGTAATCCTAAGTGTCATGGAAACTTGAAATAATAGCAAGGAAAGAACATTATCACATGATAGGTAATGATAAAACAGGGTGAAATGAAAGAGAGAAGGTCATTAAGAGATCATTTATGCCAATGGGAGAACCACAAATGCGATTGTTAATAATTATATTTAAAACCATACTTTACATTTGTAGTCTAATAAGAGAGCATTTCAGAATCACTTCCTGAGCATGAATAATCATTGCAATTATTTTTGGACTAAAATATAAATTGAAGGTTAAAACCTGGAATAATGTTGGTAAACATTACACAACACAGGCAAAGAGTCACTATAGTGGACATTTGTTTATTTATTAATTAAATATAAAATCAGTATTTGAAGAAAATAAATACATGTAGCTTATAAAACTTACATTTTAACTTTAGTATCAGAGGCTCTAGCAGAGAAATGCATCCCTACACACCATTTGAGGTGTCAAGTGGAGATCAGCACAATACACTGTCCTAATCAAAGTCTTTGTCAGTCTCTTTTGATGTAGTGGGCACAATTACCTAATGTGTTAAGTACAAAAGGCTCTCATGTGAATATGCATAAAAAAGACTAGGTGATATTAATAAATAAAATAAAAAAAATGTATTATATAAACTAATTTATGTCAACATTTCTCTAAATGACCATTCTTTTGAACAAAGTTAAATATTACTTATATATTACTATTATTGTTGTTTATTTGTAATGCGCCAACATATTCCGTAGCGCTATACATACGTTAAGTTCGAGTTCAAGATTAACATATTGCGAAGAAAGGATGGCCCTGTCTTTGAGCTTGGAATCTGGTGTCCATAGCGCTTTCCCTAAAGCACCTTGCAGGATTGAAACTCTCAGACTTACAATCTAAAGGTTGAAGTTTGTAAGTGGTACAGTAGGGAGAGAGTACTGCTGAGCATGTTAGGGAGGTTAGAGTTGTTTCTACTATAGCACCTAGCAGCAAAATTGTATCAGTTGTCAAAAAACTGCAATTCCTGAGAAGCAATACATCTAAACAAAAAAACTAATAAACATAACATAAATATAATTTAGTGATTTAACCTGTTGTAAACACTTACATACACTTTCACATGAAAGTAAAGTATCATGAAATAATTAAAAAATGAAGAAAATGCAGAAGTCATTAGATGGTAACATTCATTTAGACATCTGTGATTTTAAGGCAAATAACAAGAAAAATCCAAGTGTGGGAACATTGAAAAAGATTAATAAGGGTAATAATAGGTCTCATTTATAACAGTTTATTATATTTTGCATTATGGAAAAGACGGAATGTAACTACATATAATTAACTAACATTTTGCAAGAAATTAAAATAATTGATATGAAGTTCTTGAAGAAAAAAATTAAAACGTAACAGGATATTCAATAAAAAATGTATTTAGGGCATCTTTCATCAGATTTTACTTTAGATGTATGCATATGAAATAAGTGCAAGGTGAGATGAAGGCAAGATGGTAACAATGGGGAAACCATATACAGTAGTAGAATATGTTTTTCCCCCATTTGCCATAATTGCCCAAATTTTTTCAGTTTATGTACCTATCCACCTTTTAGTTGCATAATTCATCTTGGCCACTGTCTCTACAGAATAAATGAAGAACACATTTCTTAAATCATTTTTTAATAAAAATGTCACTTTTACATAACAAACCTTTTTTTCTTGTTTTTATACCCCTTTATTGGTTTTAACTTGCCCTTGCATTACACTACATGAGCATGTGAAGTCCTCATTCAGGCTCTTGAAGTATTTTGAGCTCCAAAGGCCAAGTCATAGAGAATATACTGGTCTAAAACTATGTCTGCATACTCACATTCCATTTATCTAACTCCACTGTATAAATATGTTTAATAAGAGAACCACATTTCCAGACAGCCACACATAACTAGAATTAAATGACCATTTTATTGTTTTTGTAAATTACGTTTTATGAATCAGGTATGCGTTTGTAAGTAATAAAAATTGGATAAAAGATATGAAAAATAAAGGCTGCTTTAACAATGTCTAAGTAAGTTGCCTATCTGTACTTATTGTTATGTCATGAGGAGGGTGGGGTTGTGTTGACTGGGAGGCTGTCTGAGACAGAGTTTATCGAATTTCCCTTCCCTACTGTGACAATCCAGGAGTAGGGCCTATTACTACCCAGGGCCACCTACTATAGACTACAGGTTAACTACTACTGTTTGGTTGTTAGAAATCTCTGCACCAGCACCCTGATATCTGGCTTCTGTATAAGTCAGGGTCTCTCCATCTGGAATCATCACTTCCAGGAGTCTCAGTAACCTTCCTGTGGTAGTGACTAGGAAAGGTTACTTGCAGGGTGGAGATAGGATCAGTATTGCAGCAGACAGGATCCAATAAGAGAGCATACAATTACTATATGCCTCAGCAGTCAACTGTTTCAGGAATATTTATAGCAGTTAGATACAGAGGAGGGTATATACAACAGGGAGTGGCAGACAAACACAGGAGATTGACTCCACATGGGGTCTAATTGTCTGGCATCCTGTGAACAATAGGCCAACCTCCAATACACACATGTTGTCTCTGGCCGTCTAGCACATCATCGATGTAATTAGCTTATCTGGCAAACAATGGGATAAAGCAGATTACAATACAATGGAGTGGCTGGAGCCAAGACGTCTGTCTTTTAATGGGCTAAGATCCAGGAACTGGAAAAGGGGTCGCTGACACCTACCTTTAATACACTTGTCAGTAGCTTCAGAGACAGTTTTAGACAAGTGCTTGAGGTTCACCTAAATCCATTCTTTTGATAATTCCCATATTGTTATACCAACTACCACAGTTTTCATAATAAATAATAGTACAGAAGACCCTGAAAGTCAGTATATGCTCAATATAAAAGCATGCTGTTTGTGCCCATCTAAACTGTATGCTTAAAAACTGCATATTTTTGATGATTCATAAGCAGAATATTCTAAAACTCCTTTTCATAAGTCTCCCAGCCCGCACAGGGAATGGAGAGAAACACCTCAGCTGGAGTTTCTCACATTATATTTAAAATGTAATTCTTACTCAAATCTTTATTTTACAAGCCTTGAATGCACATTTCATTACTTACGAAAGCTTAACTGATTCATATATATTTACAAAATAATCGCATAATAGCTTTTTAATGCACTATTCATCATTGTTGTTTAGTTCAGTCGTATTCAACTCTCCATGACCATATGGACCACAATACGCCAGGCACATCTATCGTTATGTCTCTGGTCATGCATATCCATAAGATTTTCTTGGCAAAGATACTGGAGTGGGTTGTCAGTGCCTTCTACAGTGGAGCACAATTTGTCTGGCTTCTCTGCTATGACCTGTCCATCTTGTGTGAGATACACAAGCCCCTTCACCACGACAAGGTAGCGATCCAGAAGGGAATTCATCATTACCTGACCACTTAATAAAAGTACTTTCTTGCTCTTTCCATATTTATAATTATATATGAAAATTTCCAACTGAGCATCACTTTTTATAAAATAAATAGCAGGTACATATGGGAACCCTATTTCCATAGTATTCTGGGAAGCATAGCTCTCAAGTCTGTACATAATTTTGCAGTTGGACATTAGTTACGCTATAATACATAATTATTTGGAGAAAAAAACATTTAGGGTAATGGTAGCAATCAAGATACAAGGTCAAGACAATGCAATAAAGAGATCATGCATCTCTATTGCCAGCTATATAAACTAAACCTTTCTGCAAAGTGTATAATATATTGTAAATAGTGAAGTGTTGTAGATGTCAATAGACATCTTGGACACCGCCCCTCACTCCGCCCTATTGTCTGGGGTTTTCTGAAGGTGAGTATATTTTCTGTACGTCTAACACTTTGACATTAGTACCTTGCCTGTTTTGTATGGCCTGTACAAAACAATGATTAACAATAATATATTTAGCTCTCCACTGAACCCCATAAATACAAATAGCATGAAAATAACTTTTATAACCTCACCATTTCATTTTACAACCATACACTGTTACATTCAGACACATCAGTTTTCTGGAATCACTTGACTAATATAGGATTTGATTTTAATATTTAATGTGAATATAATTAAACTAACTGTGTCTGCTTTCCATAATGAATTAGGCTGTAGTTTAGATGAATTTAAAATGTCACAATTGTTATAATTTATGTACCAAAAAATCAGTTGGTGGCTATTGATTATTTCAATAAAATATCAATGCAAAACAAAACAGATCAAAATAGCAACATTTATAAAACACAAAATTATGACACTCCATAATTGCCAATATTTAACCACTTGCTAACAATAACTTATATGTACAAATTAATTACCATAATAAAAATAATGGGATTTATATATTTGTTATAACTACATGATTTGCATAAAGAACTGTAGTGTTTAATGCAGTCATATTATTTAGGACAATCGATATTGACAAATTATAGGCTTTTCTGCATAGTGCATTATCTTCACATAACTGTGTTTAATCACATTGTTTCTCCACAACAATATCTACAATTAGTTGACAAAGGAAATTTGCTGGCACAGACTTTATGCAATATTCTGTACAAAAGCTATTCGTCTAAATTACCTTGGTGTAGGATGAACATGAGTAATCAAGTTAGCAGGCTTCTTGTATTTATCACTGTGTGATTATACAGTAACTACAGCATTTTCATAATGATGTGCAATGCTTTGGTGATTAATACATAAGAAGTGTATTGTGGTTTTTCTGGTCCTTAGAGAAAGTGCAATTATGTGCTTTGGCTTGGCTGTATCCCACTTTCTAAACAATCGCTATGTAAATCTCTCTGCACTGTTATTAATGTAGATTAATGAATAATGTGTAGTTATATTTACACCCACAGGTGCAAACTCTAATCGTACTTTGTATCCTTAACTTGCTCTCCAAAGAATAAGCTCACCTTTAAATTCGAGAAGGTGCTTTCAAATGTTGAGTTGTTAATGCTGCTGGACTCATTTATAATGTTACATAGCATACATCTTTTCTCTTTGTATTACATAGTGGGTGTTTTTTCACTTTCCTTTTAAAATAATAAGATAATTTAAATTTTCCTATCATATGCATTTCTACACGTTTTTCTATATATAAATACAAATTAAATATGTTTGTTTCTTAAAGGGAGTTAATAATTAATTGTATTTTTATCAAACAGACAGTCCTTTCCCTCTTCACCTTCGCAAAATCTGACAGCTGCAATCCCGCCGCCAAACGACAGATGGCGCTGCCGATTTTCATATAAGGCGCGCCGACAGAAAAGGCCTTGAGCTATGAGAGGCGCGTCCGAGGCCCTGGTGGGCCGAGTGCCCGCACCGCCATAGCGATTGCCTTGCACCACGTCGGAGGGGAGAATAGTTATTTGCCTTACAACAAAGATGACGCCGCACGAAAATTAATAGCGCCCTCTGCCGGATGGCTCATGGAACTGCAGCTGTCAGAAATGCGAAGGTGAAGAGGGATAGATCCAAACCGACTTTTCAAAATAGTAAAGTTATTTAACTCAATGTTTTTATTCACAATGAAACCTGGAACTATCATATGTATCAAATATGGAGGTTGTGTTTTTCTATTCAGCAGTGGGGGAAAGGGTGCTAGAGAAGGATAAAGGAAGGACATTTGTTAGCTCGTTAGACCAAATCATCTTTTAGTATGCGGTTTAGCTCCATCTTCTGCACATGTTTACAATCAGGTAATTGCAAGGTTAACTATAAACCCTGCACCTGCATAGATGTAAACAGCCTGCTCAAGCATGTGTCCTTCACCAACTATCATGGATGCCTCCAAGGATCAACAAATACAGCAACAATTTTTTTTTCTAATTACAGACAAGCTTTGTGACCTTTCCCCTAGCTAATTATGTTCTTTGTTAGACTCAGATATTTCAAGCATATGTATTTTTCATCATACAGAATCCTATATGATCTATCAGATCAGTTATGGGGCTATATGGATAAATACATTGCAAAGGATTACATCTTCATTTTTTTTAGTGTTTTTTTTCATGGATAAAAAACATTGCAGTGTACAGTAGCTGAATATGCGATGGACAAATGAGTAAAATGCCATTTATCATCTATGTTCTTAATTTATCAGTTTTATTCTATAAATACAATTTCAAAATAAAATACATTGTTGTAGCTTTTGAATTCTGTCCTATATTAGAATTTCCTTGTAGAAAATCATTGCAAAGTGAAGTTAACTGATATTATAGATGTCTCACTCCCCTCTCCCCCTAACACATTTGTTTTTTTTTTTGTTTCTCTTTCAGTCACCATTTAAACCCCTGCATTTAACTAACTTTTCTGGAATTTAGATTATAAGTCTGCAAGTTTTTATTCTTGCATGGTGCTTTGGGGAAACCACCATGGACACCAGATTTTAGTCTCAAAGACAGGGCCCTCCATTCTTTGCAATGCACTAATATTGTTTTGCCTTTAACTGTTCCCATGTACAGCTCTACAGAATATGTTGGTGCGTTAATTAAACAATAGTAATTATAATAATAGTTCAGCTATAAAAAAAATAGTTGAGACAGTGGAAAAATGAATAAAATTAAAGTAACCTACAATATGAATTGAAACCTGAAATCTGACTTCATTTTGAGTCTCAGTTTTATTTACCACACCACAAATAGCTTTGATTAGCTCTATTACAACATGTTGTTAGTTAAAGGACTTCTGTATTAAAGTGTTTAAGGTGTACTGACCATATAGGCAATATGCCAATGAATTCAGCTTATTATAAAAAAAAACTCAAACATACCTTTTAAAAAAAAAATGTTTTATCTTATTCCATTTGCAACTCTGATCAAGCACTACATTTCTTCCTTTGCTCATGAGTCACAATAGGAGGCTTCCATGTAAATGATGGGAGTGAGTGCTAGTGCACACTGTTCCTCCAGGCTTTGTGAGTGATCCCAGAAACAGCTGCATGTATAGCCATGTACAAGGCGCCATCATTTATACTGAAGCCTCCTAGATTGACTAGGCAGCAAAAGAAGACAAGTATTGCTTGAACAGCGCTTAAAACGGAGTCACAGGAAATACAAATACATTTTTTTAAACTAAGTAAGTTACATTTTTTTATTAATATGCTCATTTCTCAGTGTTTGAGATACTTCCAACATAGGCATTCTTCTGTAAAAGAATGATACAGGCAGAAAATACAATGCATCTCATGCCAGTATCTCCCCATTCTCTTTCTCCTGAATCTCTTAACTTCCCTTGACACCGATTTTTGATACCTCTCTCTAAAAGCAGTTGAGAAAAAGTTTTGGTGCACTAATAATTTTTAAAAAGATGACTTGTTCTGCTTCTGAACAATGCTTTCTTACATAATAGGAAACATAATAAAGTTTTTCATGTTCCAACATTAAAATAAAGGGACATGGAACACAACTGTTTGTTGTTTTTCAAGCACTTAAAAGAGCATGTTTTATAGATTTCCTAAAATCATTTTTTTGCATGAAAAATATTAAGTAAAACAGGGCTTGACAAATTCTGGGAGCCAGGGATCCTATAATGTTATTGCTAAGCTCCTATACATATTTAGTTCCATACTAATTGAGGTTGAAAAAATACCTTTAGTGCATCAAGTTCAAGCTTTTTAGATCTCCTCTGATTTGCAATATGTGGATGAATTGTTAATTGTTAACATACTATGTATATGGGCTTGGACAAACACACATACATACATACAAGATGCCTTAGACCACATAATGTTTCTACCATGAAGCTGCCATGTCACCTCCCATAACTATACCGACTTCCCTTCTACTACTGATTTTTCAAATACTAGATATTTGTATTAATGCATGACCATACTCATCCTTAGCACTACTTTTTCTCTCAGCTATCAAAATACTTTCTACTCAATACTATTTCTGTCTCCTGGCATCACTTCACAAAAGAAACTCCAATGTCACAACATACATCCCCATCTACAGCTCTATCAAGGTCATTTTCTTTCACTTGAACATTTAACTGAAACCCAGAGCACTACTTGTAGCACACTCAAAATAGCTCACATTTTGTAAAGCCTATTGGCAGATACTACTCTACCAATATCCACTATACACCTTCCTTTCTGTTACTAGAAAATAAAAAGCTCCTTTGCAAATACAACTCTTGCTATGTCATGCACTATATATATATATATATATATATATATATATATATATATATATATAAAACTTGTCCTAGATAGTATGAACAAAGAAAACACGAGGTGCCCTGGCAAGTACTACTCCGGGAATGCTATTTGTTATGCATGTAAATTTCTACTTAATGTTCAATTTAAACATTGAAAACTAGTCTTGCAAATAATATAGCATTTTTTTATTTGTTGAAAATATAAAGTTTATCTTTGAACCAGCAAACAACAAAAATGCAAAAAAAAAAATGGATTAAAAAAGAAATATATACAGTATATTCTCGCTGTAATATTCATTACTGAATGATTTTCATACCATTAGTGGAATGTTTTATATTACCCAATGAAGGAAATGTAGTGTGAGCATAACATGATCAAGTTTGCATCTGTGCTTATTCTTTAGTTGAAAATATATTTACAAAATTATACACATTGTAGCCTCTTCAAAACCTTCTCAGAATTCATAAGCTATGTTTTTGAGTACTTTTTTATCTTATCGAGAAACTTTAACGTTAATGTGTTTTGGGTACAAGCTCTCTGTAAAACACTATATGCAATGTTTCTTCTCTGAAATCATACTTGTTCATCAAAATAATGGTTAAGTGCCCATTTCCATCATTCTAAAATATATAATTAAATATATATATATATATATATATATATATAAATATATATATATTTATATACTGTATTTGCTTTGTTTTTAATAAAAATGTTCAGCAAATGCATATTCCTTTGTTACATTTCTTATTCACAAACTGATTTCTGTTATAATAATATTCACAGGGTAACATATTATTATTATATAAATCATGAATTTTGCTAACAGGAAAGTCATAAAGCTTTTCAGCATCACACAATATCCAAGAAAGTGCCACTTAATAACCCATTTACAATAGTATAGCTATAACATTTCTTTGCATATAGTGCAGCTTGGGGAATGTTGAGGTAATGTACAGTTCTGTATATATACACTATTATAATAAGCAATTTATTTTCTGAACATTAATATTTAGTTTCAACATTTTCAGAACTTTTGCTCTAAAATCCCAATCTCAAAGAAATGTTCAAAAAGAGTGGAAATAAACATACTTTAACAAAATGAAAATCAGTCAAACATATATCTTTAAATAAATATTGTATAGCACAGTGACTCATATTTAATCATTTTTAAAATAATGTGTAAAAATTTATTATAAGTTAAAATATAGTGTAACATGTAAGATTATGATGATTTCACAATCGTTGTTTGACTCCCTGTCGGTTTGACAGAAATATCCCGTTAAATTATTTTCCGTAGCAAGGACTTCAGTGGGAGTGTTATCCACAGCTTCACATTTAAAAGGACCTGTTAACTAACAGAGCGATTATCAGGACTTTGTCAAATTACAGCAAGAGGACAAGAGCTAGAGTAATACGTTAATGGTTTGAGGGCCCGCTAAGAAAAAGGAAGCTGTTGATCTCATCTCCATGCAAAAATTAATCGGATAATTTATCTATTAAGGAATGTTGATTGTATGAGCTTTGAATTTATGATACGTGAACATGTCTAATGTGAAGGCCTAGACCCACGGTTGCACTAATGTGAAGCTGAATCTTGCAAATTTTTATAATTTTGGACCAACTACACAGGAGAGCAGTAGCTACATACTAAGGGCCTCATTCTATTATCGGCCGCATCCGTTGCGGGGCCGCAAGGACCAGCCGCAAGCTATTCTGCTATTCTATTCCCCTCCGGCCGGGGATTCCGGCAGGCTTGCGGCCGGTGCCTTGCTATCTCTTGCGGCCGCTCGCGCCGGAGGAAATCCTTTGATCTAAAACGGCCGCAAGGAAATCGGCCGTAAGAAATTCCTATTTGCTATTCTATTGCTCCGGGAACACTCTCTGCAAGGCTAAAAGCGAGCCGCAGCTTACTTGCAGGAAAGAGGTCCCGCTAGCACCAATTAAGCACATAAAATAGCCCAAATAAAGCCATCCTGCACTTTGCAGAGTCTATAAAGTGATATTCGGTGTTAGCAAAAATAGCACATAATTACCCTATACTCAAATCCGTAAAATATATTTTTTTTAATATACGTAAAATCTACATGTAAAAAGTCCAGAGTGCTTGGAGCACCTCAGACCCGCCCACGCCGCAGCCGGAAAATAAAGAGTTAATCTGAACTCGGGTTTGGGCTGATGTGCAAGCTTGAGAGTGGGTTACTTTTAATCCTCATGTCCCCCAATATGATCCCTAGCATTTACAGAGCTGTACAGTGCAGGCTTGAATTTATTTTTGAGTTTTTAGATTTCAGAGCTTACGGCCGGTTTCAAGATATGCGGCCGGCCGTAAGAGGAGATCCTTGCGGGGCCGTTTAATTGAATTGCGAGTTAACAGAACCCCCGCAAGGAATCGCAGCCTTACGGCCGATTTACGGCCGATAATAGAATGAGGCCCTAAGTAGATAAATACTTCAAGAAGATGTTGTTTAGCTCCGGTTATGGCATTCTTCTGTTGTCACTTAGATAAAGAAAAAGCAATTAATTAAACAATATACATTCACTTTGATCCCCCCAACTATTAACAGAAGAGTCAATATTTGGCCCAATGTTACATTTCTGTCTTATGCTGTTACATGTATAACTATGTATACATGTATATATGAATATATGAATATCACTCAAATGTTTTGCAGCCTCATAATATGTCCAAGAATAATTTGGCTTTGGGGAGGGGCTAAAGTGTTCTTCATCATATTGCATAGGCAAGAACATATTTTGCATGTAGACAGATCGGGGCATTAATTTTACAGAGAGAATAACCTCAAGCAAATCGAGAAAATATGATGTTGTTATATGCTATAATTCTCATTTCACTTTTGTTTGTGGGAAGCTTTTTCTACAGAAATCTTGCAAAACTGTTTTTCTAAATATAATAAAATGAAGAAATGCTTCCCAATGTAAATTTTAGAACATTTCTTACTCTCTTTATTTAGATCTATATCTACATTTAATGCGACAGTATTCTGGGGCAGTGCTATTACATTTGTTGATAACCAGGGTTAAAAACTGAAATAAAATATGAAAATTACATCAGAAACAAATTTCATATCAGCAATATTTAATTTGTCAAATAATTATATCTATTTTTATATGCAATTATTTTGAAATAAATATTTCTCATTTTAGAAGATTACAGAAATGCTTAAAAATTTTTAGATCAATTGACTTCTTTTTGCGGTAGTCATAAGAGATAAACATTAATAATTACTTCAAATTTACATTACATGTTGCATTTGCTTTCTTAATCAAATTACAAAGCAAACACTGTAATGCGAAATTGAGGAGGACTATGTATTTGCCACACAGCTTCCCCACTGTCTTGCTATGCAGATTCAGGCAGTTAAACGATTGCATGCCCCAGTTGGACCTGTTTTCACCAGATGCATCCATAACACATGCAAATGTAATCAGAACTGTTGTGGTGTTAAGCTAATCTAAATGTTACATTAGCTGTTCACCAATGAATACACAAATGAGATGTGCACTAAAGAAGATTTCTTTTGGCATAGCTGCAGTGAAGCATGCCAAGCACTATTTAAGAACCCACAAACAATACAATTTAGTTTTAGCTCCTCAAAGGTCTATTAAATAACACAAACTTCCTTAGTACATTATATTTAACTCTATAATTTTCTCTCGACTGAGATGTGAAACGGCAGCAATCCAGATGGATTAATCTACACATAAAATGGGGCATGAGTTTAATTATTTGCAGTGAAGCTTGATTGGTCACACCATTTATAAGAGCAGCTCTGTTTTCGTTTTATGGCCCTTGACATTTGTATCTCTATGGACTGTGAATGCTTACATGTGTATCTCATCAAATCTTTAGTTAAATAATTGCTCTGCCCATTTAAAAGGTGGTTTGAATATTAATAATGCAATAGGGCAAACAATTTTCATTTAATTCTCTATTTTACAGGCAAAATATAGGTTCAGTGTATTTGGTCATTTAGGAGTTATTTTCAGAAAAATCATATTATACTATAAAAAGAAATTAATTATACATTTTTTTCACAGGTTAATTTTATTTTCCAGTTAGGTTTGAAAACGTCTGTGCTTTCCACTAGATTCACCAAGAATTGCAGAGGGTATGACGTGAATTATGGAAGGCTGAGAAAACAATTTCCTATGGGGAACATTGCTATTGCAAATAATCACAGTCCATAGCAACCCCAAGCAAATGTCTTGAAAAAATGTTTTTAAAAGCACCTTAGTTTATGTTACATTGAGATGTGCATTTTGTGCTTAAGATTTTTTTACCATATTTTGTGTTAAACAACTACTTTGCAGTGGTCATATATTTAAAATATACTACATATGTAATATATAATTTGAAAAACCACAATTTCAGATATGGAAAATGTCTTAAGAATGAAAAGTAAAATAATACAGCCTTTAATATGTTACCTTTTATATGCAACTAGCAACTTGCCCGTCAAAAATTACGGCAATAAAATTGTAAGGCATGGCAATGCTGTTTACCACTCAATGTAAGTCTTTTGCTTCTCTGTGGCCATTCAGCGCTCATTGCGAGCACCAAGCTGAGTGCCTTTGGCATTCATGGCGTGGCTCACAATGAGTGCCTTTGGCCTGTTTTTCAACGATTACCTTTGGCGCTCATCGCAAAGACAGATATATAAGTACAATGTACCAAAAAAAAAAATGTGAATACAGTGAATTAATAAAGTAATATGACTTAATAAATTAATCTACTTTACCTATTTATATGTAATATGCAGCAATCAATATTCTGAAGAGCTAACAATCTATTTGTATTTTCCTGCATCTGAAAATGTCCAGTTGGACTGTTGATCATCTGAGGAGAAAGTGCCAGCAATGTGGCAAGTGTGCAGTGTAAATAGTCTGCGTGCGCAGGGGGCCATTTGTTTAGGCGGGTAAAGCTCCATTTTAGAATCGTAATGATATTATTTGCAAGATAGTGTTTTAAAATGGCGTTTTTTTTTATGTGTTACTTGGCTCGCGAGCATTTTGCTTCTGTTGTAATGGCATATTTAGTATCTTCTACGTTCCTGTGTAACTCGTGCCTGGCGGTGATTTTCGTGGGGATGTCTCCTTTTGCCTCGTTTTCATTTTTTTGTCTGCCATTTTTTTTGTCACGTAGCTGATTTCCAAGTGACAAAACTTCTTAAATGCAACTTAAATTTGGCGTACAACCGTACAACCTCACTCCCAGATCTCCTGACTGTCCCCCCATGCTGTGTGTCATGTTTGTTTTATGTTTTTTTTATGTATTTTATTGTTGTTGTGCTTTTCGTGTTTTTTGATGTGCGCGTTTTGGCCATTAACTTTGTATTTTTGCGACCTCGTATAATTGTTTTCTAAGCACCGCGGGTCATAATTCTTGTTTTTTAAAGTCGTACGTTCGTGTTGGTGTTTTTCGCACTTCAGGGTCATGTAGCCTCGTTTTCATTTTTTTCGGCCACCATTTTTTTTCCGCTTAGCTGATTTTCAAGTGGTGAAACTCCTTAAATTCCACTTTAATTTGCGTGCAACCTCACTCCCAGACGTCCTGGCTGTCCCATTATGCTGTGTGTGATTTTTTTTCATGTTTTGTTTTTATTTTGTGGTGTTTTTGTATGTATGCGTTTCAACCGTTAACTTAAGTATTTTTGTAACCTCATAATATTTTTTTTTTTAAAGTCTAGTGGGTAATATTTTATTTTTGGCAAAATCCTGCTTTTGTGAGTTGTTTTTTACTGAGTTTGAGGAGCCGTAGAGCTTCCACCTCCGCAAATATGGACATTCTCTTTTCAAGGTCCGCATTTGCAACCTGCAATGAGCCTTCATGTGAAGCTCATAATAGTGTTTTATGCAAATCGCAGATTGCAAACGCATGTGCGATTTGGGACAGTCCATTGTGTGTGGGGGAGGGGAGCAGCTGAGGGGGGGGGGGGGGCAATGGGGCCAGATGTAGCCCAGGGATTGCCTGATCAGGAGGGCTGGGGTAATTGGGGGCAGGGGGGCCACCACAGTGCAGCAAAATAAGATAAATTAAATGGAAATAAATGTATATCAATTTAGACTGCACTGGGCCCCCCTCCCCTGATGGCACTGGCGGTAGCTATGCCACTGCTTCTGAGAGAGTAACATACAGGATTAGCTAGCAAAAGAAAAGGATGCCTGCAGTAAATAATACATTGATATAAAGCTAAAAATGCAAAGGCTGCGCATATTTTATTTTACTTTCTAAAAACATTTAGCATATTATCAGTGGTGGAGCTAGAGCATATAAGGCCTCAGTGCAAGCAATCCCTCCCTCTTGGAGCTCCAGTAAAATGCTCTACAGAAAATAAAATGAAATTTTAAAAAAAATACTTAGCTCTGTGGCCCCCCCCCCCAGAGAAGGGCCCTTGTGCACTGCACCACCTACGCCACTGGTAGATCCACCCCTGCGTATTATCAAGTATGGAGGAATTTGTGCAGCATCTCAAGTGAATCCCTTGATTTGCCATGTATTATTTTATATGAGAACAAAATACAGTCCCCCCGCCCCCCCCATCTCAGATGAGACGGTTCTTAGTAACCAACAGTAGTCCTTTAATTCTTAAGATTGCTTACTTTATTGTCTGAAAATAATATGTGTAAAATCTAACATATTTAGACTATATACAATATGAATTGAACACAATAAATAATAGTATCTCGAAGGATGCAACTGTTCATTTCGTATTGAAACAAGTAAATACTTGTGTATTTGATACTATGAAAAAATAAAACAATACACTTGTGATAATAGTAATGCACTCACTGTACTGTCATATACATGTGGAAAAAAACAACTGTGCAGTAGAACGAAGAGTTAAATGAAGTTGCAGTAATAAAAATGCAAATTTTCGGTAATGTTCCAGTTTAGGACAGTTTAAGCACCCCCTTAGAGGCCGACACAACTGAGAAGTCTTAAAGCATCTGTTATAAAGCACTCAGAAGTGAGTGGATTGGGGATTTTATGCAAGGGGCACTGCAATTAATTTATACACAGCAGGTCTGCAACTCTCTTTGTGGCAGCTTTTATATCAGTTGAACCTTACCATTAGTTCTGTATACAGCAAACTCAAAGAGGCATGGAATGCCCACATTTTGCAACACAAATTTAAATGAGCATGTTTTAATCATAATACAGTTTTTCCCAATTAATTCGTACAAATGCTTAGTACTTTTAATTGCTGTGTAAACATCTTGTGCAAAAATGTCAAGACCTCGTGTTAAATGTATTTTTATCAGTCTCTGTTTCAACCAAACAGAGGGACTAAATCATTTCTCAAACAAGTAAAATTACTACTTAAAGGGCCACTTCATTTAGCACAATTTGGAGCACAGAACTGTAAAGATCTCCTACAATCATGTTGAAATACTTTTACTATTTTTGAAATAGATGCCTTTTTCACTGAGAATTAAATAAAGTAAAGTCTGTGTTTACATGAGTCACTGACTGCCCACTCCCAGACATGCAATTTCAGCTCCTTGTAGTGAGCAAAAGAAGAAAAAAAACTCTCAACAAATCAATCTGTGCAGATCATGGACTGCTGGAAACACCTAAATAGGTCAGTTGTTGGGTAACTTTTGAGTGCAATCTTGAGTTCAGAAAAAAACTAATTTCAATCAGTATCCTGACCGTGCAACTCTGTTATTAATCATGAAACTGCCAGTAGGCAGGACAGACTGTGTTTGTAAACAGACTTAAAACTTAAGATTTGTTTAGCTGTTAGTGTCATTAAAAGCAATAGATCATTTTAACATACAACCGTGAAGAGCACTTACAGTGAGGTAAATGGCACTTTAAAGTAGAAAATGTCACACAAAACTACTGACTATTAACAACATTCAATAATACCCAGCAACTCCTCCATAATGTGGCCCTTTTTATTATCCTGTAAATATCTTTACTAACATTTTTCTTTCTATGTGTTTCTCTCCCCACACTCCTTCCCACTCACGCTCCAATTTATACTTGAGAAAAGAAAAAGAGAGAGGAACGCATCTCCGCCCACTTGCCTTTTATCATTTATTTGTTGCAATTACACTAAATTAGACCATCTTAACCAGACCACTCTTGCACAATGACAGCTCACCTGATATATCCTGACATGCACATAACAGTGATTAAGGTTTATCCTGTTCTCAGCAATAACCCAAATATCACTTACTATTTGTGTATCACAACCTATCCTGCTGCACTGACTTGTACCATGATTAATTGTATTGTTTACTATAACTTTGTAAGTGCTTACCCACCTGAGCCATGATAAAAGTATAAAGCAATTTAAGTAAAACTACTACATAAATGTAGGAAAATTAGTACATTAAATCTTTCACAGTCTGCAAATGTTTAAGAGCTGCAATGACAATTTCATCCCTACAAAATATCCATCTGAACCTTTATGTACCATTTAATTGCCCATGAGACACTTGGGGCCTTATTCAATTGCTACTTCCTGCAAGAAATGTGAGAAATCCTCAAAATACTGTGTATATATATAAGAAAATATAAAGTGCTTATTTAAATCAATACCATACTCTGCTCACACACAAAAGGCAGGATACAAGCATATATCCATAATGCCAATATAGATAAATTCTAAAGTCAGGCAGCTCAAACAAAGCTGAGTATAGTCTTGATGTGAATATATCTTTATAATTTCCAATATACATGCACAGTGTTTTTGAGGATTTTCAGGTAGGTGCCATATTGTATTATTAGTGTAAGACCAATATATATAATAGGGCTTTTTAGTCAGCTTTGGGGCAATGTCAATTTTCAGCAATGCCTTCCAGTTAGGAAGAACTCTTTGTACGACCCAGGAAATTGGACATTATCTATCTATCTATCTATCTATCTATCTATCTATATATATATATATATATATATATATATATATATATATATATATTTATTTATATGATATCTTTGATATGATCTTTTTGCCCTTATTGTGCTCACACGTAGGCTCAGCCTATTTTTTTCAATAAATATTTTTTGACTTTTTTACTCTTTAAATATCTTCTAAAAAAGTGAATTCAATGATAAAGTCATTTTTAGATTTACCCTTTTTTTCTTTTCCTTGCTTTAATATTTATTAGGTATTAGAATAAAGATTTATGATTTTATCAGACCATTTCTTCGATGTATACCTTTAAGTAACCATTAGTTGTACAGATACTTGCCTTCAAGGGGCCTTGTCCATTCTTGCTGTGCCCTCTCATGATAGCTACCATCTTGCACAGCTTGTGTCCTAAGTCAATGTCCACAGGTGAGTGGCTTCACATAACCAATGCCTCATGCTTATAATGAATGGAGACAGGCTATGTGTGTTTGAGATGCATGAGACACCAGTAGTGTGTCTACTATGGGCACACCATGGCAGCTCTCATGAGAGAGAACAGCAAGAAAATAAATCGTTCCAGACATTAAGAATCTATTACTCTGGGGGCTTCTTAGATGTAAGTAAAGTAAGTGAATTATATATAATAATAATTACATTGAGGAGGATAAAATAAAGTCACCTAGTTAAAACATCCATATAAATAGCTCAAAGAATGGTAACTTAACTATATTATATACGTTCAGTGTCTAGAAAAGGTAACTTGGATATATTTACTGAAATAATTCAGTGGACCATTATACCAGTTCTTCATATGTGAAGTACAGAGCTTTGTGACACCCCACAGGTTTCTGTTCAAGTACAGTACAGAAGGAACTTCATTCTCCCAGATGAAAGGTGAAATGGCTCCTTAGCAGCATTTATGGTTCTCCTGTAGTTACAGAAATATCTTTTCTTGCTATCAGATGAATTCTAGCCTAAAAGCATAAGTCGGATCACTGAAACAAAAAAAAAGAGTTGTGTTTCTTAGCTGAGGCTGTTATGTTTTCTACTGTTCTTTAAGTGCAGTATAAATCAATCAAAATCTGACTTAGGGGAAAATGCTATATTACTTACCATTTGGGTTAACGTTATATCACTCTGTTTTCTATGTTATTACTGGTTTAAACAGGTGTTAAAATGAAATTTTAAGGTCACATTTTATCCACTTTTCCTACAGTGAATTTGAAAGTACACATACTTGACATATTTTTAACCATGTATTTAAAAGAACATAGTTGCAAGTGTGCATGTTTTCAATCTCGTGAAGTGCTTTAAGAAAAGCACTGTCCATACTTGATTCTAAACTGAAAGACAGGGCTCTTTACTCTTAATGTTAGCGCATTACAAATAAAGTTAATAATGATAATACTAATAATAATGTGTTCAGTATGTCATTCCCAATGGTCATTGAGTGATTTGAAGTCAACAAAGCTTACATTAAGTAAGGAATAAAGGATGAAAATTCTAGGAAAGTGATCCTTCCTCCAGAAAAAATGTGGCAGAGATCATAAGAAAGTCAGTTATATAAACTAAAGTTTAATTAGCCATTTTTAGATACAAAACAATGGAATATAACATAACAAAATTCTCTATCATTCTATATTCTGAGGTAGGTTACCGTAAGATATACAATTTTTTGATATGCTTTAAAAACTAAATTTTCAAGGTGCAAATACATTTATGGGTTTGAATGTTCTAAATATGATAAGTAATTTTATTCCTCATTACCAAGAGTGTATCATTACTAGTGCCATGTCATAAATCCCTGGATAGTTTATTACCCTAAACTGAATGGATATTGTATCAATGCTTCAAAAAAACGTGATTATTCCTGCCCAATATTTTGTGATTATCATTGTTTATAATTTCTTGTAAAATGCTATTACTAGTGCTAAATGCCACTTTGGATTAGTGAGACTAATTTACTAAGAGACACTTAGAGATTATGAGCCTTATTAAATTGCAAGTGAACTTCTTTTCAAAAGCAAGGTCTTCACTAACTAAAAACTTCTGCAAAAAATATATGCTCTGTGCTTATTTAGAGCCTTATTCAATTGGCCAAATTAGATAAATCAGATAATTTTTCGTATGTATGTATCTATCTATGTATGTATGTACTGTATGACTGTATGACTGTATGACTGTATGACTGTATGACTGTATGACTGTATGACTGTATGACTGTATGACTGTATGTATGTATGTATGTATGTATGTATGTATGTATGTATGTATCTATCTATCTGTATCACAATCTCATTTAGTATATGGTGGGCAAAAGAGTCAGATAAGCCTCCATCGGCAGAGTACAGTAAGAAAAAGATTGCATTTGTGTGCACATTTGCATGCCTGAAGATAATAAGTATAATTCATGTAAATTAAAAAATGTATTAAAGTAATAATTTAATAACATATTTCCTACTAGGAATCTCAAGAAATCCTATGTTCAAAAGCTGTGTTATAATGGCAGGCATATGCTGGATTAAATGATGTCATTTGCATGCCACTGTCCAAATTTTCTAGATTGCTATGCAAACACTGTATTTCTTGAGATTATGATATATATGTGTGTAGCAGAGGTACAGATTACTAAAACCATGACTCTGAAACCACAAAATATTGTTAGAATATACCATTTTATGTTGTCTTTAAATATCTGAAATTGTACTGTTCCGAGGGAAATTTTGTGTTTTTCTGGATAGCATAGCCTGAAAATTAATACAATACTAAATGCGCATTAGGAAATAAATGACATTATGGGACTCCATTTCCTTCTGCTTTATCTCATCTCAAGACATCTGTATTGCCTTAGGTAATTGTCCTGAGAATGATGAATGCCCTTATCACAAATCCCGTGGGATTTGGATTAAATGACCTATCCACCATGCAAGTTATCTTAAGAGACAGACTAATACTCATAAAAAATAGATCTAATGAAGTTAAGTGTCACTGGGAAATTGACTTCGGCTATTTAAACAGTCTAACATGAAGCAGAAGAGTTATATTGAGTCAGAAAATGACTAAGCTCGTAGATCAATTCTCTAAGTTTTCAAATGCATTCCTTATTTGCAATGAAGCACTGATATATTATACTTGGCAGAAGTACACTGACGGGGAGAAGGCATATCTGAAATATGATTTATCATATCAATCAAAAGATTGACAAATTACAGAAGAAATATGAGTTTGTGATATTGAAGTGCTATTTTTGGGTGGCTGGAACATATATATACATTTATATACTGTATATTTTATATAGCTATGACACATTTATGACACATTTACAAATGATAATATATAGTAATGTAGCAAGACTATGATATTCTACAGCCCCAACTGTAGCAGTGCCGTTGATGTCGGTTGTTTTCTTGTATTAAAGCTATATAATACACATTGGTCAAGATTTAGGGACATGCAAAGTGTCTACAATGGGGTTTTATCTATAGGTAAAAAAGAAGGTATCTGTAGCAGTCTCGCCCAATGATTGAGAGAAAAGAAATATGGTCTGTAAAGTAGGGCGTTAGAAGATAAAGGAACAAACCATAAATTGATATAGGGAACTCATGCCTTTGTGAGAGTAGCCATTCTTTTGTGAGTCTCAACATCTTGAATGTACAATATTGAATTATTTAAATGTCCCTTGAATTCATAAAGTATATGAAATGTCATAGGAGGGTCTGTAATCCCTTAATTGTCATCCAGATGTTTGACATGGTAATTGTTCTCTCTGACACACAAGCAGAGATCCATTAAATCCTGAGACTTCTTGAAGCCTATGAAATTTAGAAGAGAAATCTACCGTACTTCTTGCACTGTGGTCTCATTTATTGAAGAATACCCTCTGAGCTTACTATATATTTTAATTATTTAATTTATGATAGGAAACTATTTAAAATTTGTCATTTGTTATAATATTTATTATGATCAGAAGTTCTTATCACAGAGTTTGACACTTTTGATCCAGATTTCCTTTAGTTATTATAATTATATGCCTTATAATTGTCATGTTTTAATATACAGTAATTAATATAGAGAACAGTATATTAGCCATTAGTGTTTAAGTCGCTCTTAACCTTTACAGGTAGTCTTGTGCATACTCTCCTTTATTTACATTGATATTAAGATCTGTTATATTGGCTGAATGAGCAGTTCATGTTCATATTTAAAAAAAACATGATTTTTTATGCTGTTCTAACCATCCTTTTTACCCCATCCCCATTTTGCATGACTTTATTCTTCTTCCTTTATCCCTGATGTTCTTGTTCTTGTTACAATCCTAGATGTATACAATCTGCCTCTTCCCCATCCAACTTTTCTGCATCTCCATCCCTCATAACTCCTTCCACCTGAACAAAAAAATAATAAAAATCTTGTAAAGTATGTGTAATCATTCAAATACTTTACTGACTTCACCTAAGTGCAACTCTTCTTATATTGTGACAAAATGGTTGCACTTTTATATGTTCCTGATAAATAAATCAGTAAAAACAAAACATAAACTTTTTCAAAATTAGAGGCGCAACGGAGCTTCAATAATGAATCTTGTTGATGTCTTAATTATATTTTAATAAAAAAATGTAATATACATTATAATTTGCTCTTATGTCTCACATGTTCATGACTAGTTAATTATATTTTTAGATTTGTTAATTTATTTATATATATATATATATATATATATATATATATATATATATATATATATATATATATATATATATATATATGTATATATATATATATATATATAATCAATTTGCCTCCATTGTTTGGGGATTTGCAATCTCTTCTTTTTTTCAATCACTGGTATGTGTGATGCACAATCAGTACCATCTGTAATTTATTTAGCAGATATGCATTAAGGAAGATAAGTATATAGAAAACTCTCCAAAAGCTATTACACTATGGAACCATTCATTTAAGTAATCAATAATTGTTTTACAATTGGTTATCTTATACTGAAGATGCACATGAACTGCTCTGGTTGGACAGTCCTAATCTCTACAGATAGAACCATGGTAATGATAGCTAATCCTGATCTATTTCAATTACAGTAAAAAAGTACGATTTCCTCTTTTCACAATATTGATTAATTTCATCAATTAATTCATGTACAACATGTCTTCGAGCCAAAGTGAATAAACCATATCTAAGTTCATATCTGTACTATTTTAAAGAGTAGTCTATTGTTAGACAGCAACCAGTTCTGAACTTTTAAAATGGACCTGCTAAGTTTGTTGTATATCGTTGTGCAAAATAGTATAATATATAATATGTGTAATACATTTTGTTATGGCATATGAAAATTTCCCTGTATGAACTACCAGAGGAGGCTGCCATTTTTTATTTATTTAGCACAAGGATTCCATGCTTCTTCTGAATTAACATAAATATTTGCCCCCTATATTCCAAATATATTCTAATTTACCCTTTTGGAGTAAATCAACCTTTCTTGTGTAAAAGCCATGGCATGAAAATCATAATCACCTGACCATCTTCAAATCAGTTCCTACTTAACCCTCACCTCAATCAGAAAGAGCTTGACAGAGCAAGTTACTACCATCTTGCAGCTCTGATTGGTCACCTGTCTGCTCAGCTGCTTTTTATTTCAAGAAAGGGCAATGCATAGATAGAGAGAATGGAATTGTTCTGGAGCTTTCAACCGCCTGAACAGTTGGGCGTTAAAGTAATTTAAATAACCTGTCACTGTGCATCTGTGACATATATATACAGACTAGAATGGAAAAATATACTTGTGTTAAAATATAGGAGGTTTATGCTTGTGTTTTGCTTTGGAAAAAAATCATGATAGGTCCACCTTTAATTACATTTACTTAAAGTAAAAATAATAAATAGCAATTAATGAACATGTGTTAGTGGATAGGAGCTCCTGTAATTTTGCATTATTACAAATTCTTTTATGATAACTTTTATAATTACCTGACCAAATACTGTATTACAGACTATATAATAAGCTAATAGTATGAGAGTTACTACTGCCTAAAATGCACATGACTGACTTGCATAAAATAGCCTTGCTATCATTATTAATTCTTACTAATTATTAATAATTGAGGAGGGATCTCAGATAGTGTGGTGTAACTCTTTCCACTTACCTGCCACTTCTTTGTGCATTTTCACCATAAAACCATAGTTTAGATATTCCATCAACTTGATTGCTGTAGCTGTAGTAGTAGATTAATTAGTAAAAGTGGCACAGTGTGAAGTTAGTGAATTATATATATATACAAATTGGTGCAACCTAATTGATTATTTTTTTAAACTCAGCTATTTGCGTTTTTTTTATGGCCCTCTCCCAACCCCATGTACCAAAGGTACCCAGCCCCCCTGAACTACCTGACCCTCACCAGGACCCCCTCTCTTACCCTGATTGGCAGGAGAAAATCTCTGTGTGTCTTCTGCACCTCCCCTGACGTCATTCAAGACTCCCTGCCTCTGGCAGGGGAGGCACAGAAGACACACAGAGGTTTACTCCCGCCCATCAGGGTAGAAGAGGGGGTCCTGGTGAGGGAGTCCAGGGGGGCCTAGAAGACATGGGCTGGGTGCTTAGGGGACAAGGGGTGGGAGAGGGCAAGAGTGTTGCTGCCCTAAAATAGTGGCACCCTGGGCTTCAGCCCATTTAGCCCATATGTAAATACTGCCCTGAGTTTGTCAAAAAATTAAGTAAAATAAAACAACTTTAAAGTTAATATATCCAATGGATTTATATTTTTCACAGTTTATGTGTCTAGATTTTACAATACAATCTCTCTGTGTACATGAAGACAAAAATACAAAGGATTATTTCAATGCATGTATGCCTTTGGATATTTTTAATACATAAAAGCACATGAATTGTAAGGAAATGTGTGCTAGAAAGAAGCAAGTAAACAAACACAGGACTTTTACAAAAGGCTTATTCCCAGCACTGTCAAGTTCAATGGAGATATTTATTTATGAAGAATGTAGTATTATAATTGCTTGTATCTGCCTGTGCTATTAAGCAGCAGACCACCTACATTCTAGGGGATTTCAGTTATAAAGCAATTTTCCATTTTATTGAAACTGGGAAAGGCATTTTACCTTTATTGACCCATGTGCCTATATCCAAAACAAAAAGATGATTAGAAATGACATACAGCAGCAAGATTGTGGAATCAAAATGTAAAACCTTTGTGGAAAAGCACAGGGATATTGAACCCTCTAAATATTCAAGGATTTTATAAAGCTTTTTTTTTATATCTGTGAATGTACCTAGAAGCTCTAGAAAATAATAAAAAAAAAACAATAGGAGAAAACCAACCCCAAAATATCTATGCAAGTCTTACTGCAAGACATTTTTACTAAAAATGCAATGTACATCAGTATATAATCTATACTTTATTTAATGTTTGGCATTTCTCTCTCTCTCTTTATATATATATATATATATATATATTTATTTATTTATACTAGCGATTTACTCGTCAAAAATGACGGCAATAAAATTTGAAGCCTGGCAATGCTGTTTGCGACACAATGCAAGGCTCCCCCCCTCTAACTTGCGGGCCTCGAAAAGAGCGCCTTCGGCGCTCATTGCAAACTTCTCCCCCCTCTACTTTATGGGCCTCGCGATGAGCTGGAGTTTTTATTAACCTTATCTCCCTCCCCTGTATCTCTTTCCTTCCCCCTCTCACTCCTGTGTCCCTTTCCACCCTTTGGCGCTCATTGCAGGCTTCGACCAAACCGCATCTTTTGTGCCCCACAATGAGCTCCTTTGGAGCTCATTGCAGGCCTCGGCCAACCCGCAACTTTTGTGCCCCGCAATGAGATCCTTCGCTGCTCATTGGTAGCCTCTGCCCCACTCTACTTTATGGGCCTTGCAATGAGCGTCTTCGGTGCTCATTGCGTGCCCCACAATGAGCGGCTTCGCCACTCATTGCAGGCGTCAGGCAACCCGCAACTTTCGGGCCTCTCCCCACTCTCTCACCCCTCTGTCTCTTTCCCCTGTCCCTCCCTTGTGACTGTTTCCCCCTCTCTCCCATCGGTGTCTCGTTGCCCCCTCTCCCTCCCCTGAGGTTTTAATTCCCCTTATCTCCCTCCCCTGTATCTCATTCCTCCCCTCACTCCTGTGCCTCTTTTCACCCTCTCCCCCTCTTCCTCCCCTGTGTCTTTATCCCCCCTCTCCCTCCCCTGTTTGCATTTACGGGTGTGAAACCATTTGCGGCTTGGGAAATTGATAATTTTCCCCAAGCCCGATATGTGTTTACGATTTACTGGCTTTAAAAAAATTATGGCTTTACTGCCGCCATTTTTTCCTCACTTAGCCATTCTGAGACCTCCCAAAAATGACAATTAAATAGCAATAGCAAATTAGCTTGCAACCTCACTTATAGGCTCCCCGCCTCTCCCCCTGTGCTGTGTGTGAGGTTGTACATTCATTTTCTAATTAATTGGCATCTTTTGGCAGCCTCCAAACGGTTTTCGACTTACGGGCTTGAAAAAAATGGTGGCTGTTAAATCTGTAATTTTTTTGAAGCCAGTAACTCGTAAGCCGTTCTGAGCCTCTCTCCCCTCTACATTACAGGCCTCTCGAGGAGCGCCTTTGGTGCTCATTGCAGCCCCGTCAGGCCAGTCATGTGCAGGCCTCGTGATGAGTGTTTGCAGCCCCGTCAAACCCGTAACTTTTAACATAGCGTGACCGACACATCGTACGGTAATTATGACAACTATATATGGGATATGTGCGTCTATCGTCAAGATTGCTAGGACTGCTATTTGGGCAGAATTAGCATATAACAAACCAATGGATAACAAGTCTCTATGACTAGTAGGTATGGAATTCCTACTAAATCAGATGTGAATGTTACAGTGGTCTAAAAAAAAGATTTCTCCATGCTATCATCATTTTAGTTTTAAAAGATCGAGTGTAAGGTCTCAATTTGGGAACCAAACATTGAAAATGCCCCAATGAAACATTTTGTCCAGCACCATATTTATGTCCTCTAATCTTTCTATCTATATAAACATATGTATTCTTTATATACCTCAAGTTGTTGTTGTTTAGTCATTCAGTTGTGTCTGACTCTCCGTGACCCTATGGACTTCAGCACGCCAGGCACATATTTCAGCCCATGCACCACTGAGCTCCATCAAGCTCATGTTCATTGTTTTAATTACCTCATCTATCCTTCTCCCTCTCCATGCTGTCCCCTTCTTTGTGTGCCTTCAATATTTTCCAACATTACAGTATTCTCTATTGAATTCTATCTCCTCATGATATGGCCCAAATATTTGAGCCTCATGATCAAACCTTCCAGTGAACAGTTAGTCTTGATTTCTTGTAGTATAGATTTTGGATCATCTTGCAGTTCAAGGACCTTGGACTAACTATTTGGACCATGAAGTGAAAAAAACATCTTTAGAAACATGACAACAGTTTCAACATTTTCCAGTAGCAATCAATAAAATTACTTGGTGATAATTCAGAAAAATAAATTACACATAAAAATCACAATCCATACATACATTTTTAAGAGTGTCTGCTTATGATTAAAAATTCAAAGAAATATAACTACATCTAAGTATATATATATACATAGGGCCTCATTCTATTAACGGCCGTAAACAGTCCGTAAGGCTGCGATTCCTTGCGGGGGTCCCGTTACCTCGCAATTCAATTAAACGGCCCCGCAAGGATCTCCTCTTACGGCCGGCCGCATATCTTGCAACCGGCCGTAAGCTCGGAAATCTAAAAAGTCAAAATAAATTCAAGACAGCTCTGTAAAGCTCTGTAAATGCTAGGGATCATATTGGGGGACATGAGGATTAAAAGTAACCCACTCTCAAGCTTGCATATCAGCCCAAACCCGAGTTTAAATTAACTGTTTATTTTCCGGCTGCGGCATGGGCGGGTCTGAGGTGCTCCAAGCCCTATGGACTTTTTACATGGATATTTGACGTAAATCACTTTATAGTCTTCTCAAAGTGCAGGATGGCTTTATTTGGGCTATATTTCGTGCTTAATTGGTGCTAGCGGGACCTCTTTCCTGAAAGTAAGCTGCGGCTCGCTTTTAGCCTTGCAGAGAGGGTTCCCGGAGCAATTGAATTGCAAATAGGATTTTCTTACGGCCGATTTCCTTGCGGCCGTTTTAGATCAAAGGATTTCCTCCGGCGCGTGCGGCCGCAAGAGATAGCAAGGCACCGGCCGCAAGCCTGCCGGAATCCCCGGCCGGAGGGGAATAGAATAGCAGAATAGCTTGCGGCCGGTCCTTGCGGCCCCGCAACGGCTGCGGCCGATAATAGAATGAGGCCCATACTGTGTATATATACTATATATATATATATATATATATATATATATATATATATATATATATATATATAAAATCAGAGTATTGCAGTGAATAGTGATACCTTTTTTATTGGACAAACATTCATAATATAGCAACAAGCTTTCGAGAGATAATGCCTCTCTTTATCAAGTCAAAAAGCAATACTGATACAAATATAAACAAAAAACTGAAAGAGATAAAAAAAAAAGGAAAAACAAGAAGAACACAATTCATTGGGCAGAGATAAGTGAGAAATAGACCAGCATTGTGAATAATGTCCTGATAGGTCAGTAAGTAAGTCTATAGATCAGGATGTAGATAAGAACACAGCAGAGTAAAATAAACAGCAATACATTCCAGCATAGTATGTAGCTTACAAAAACTAATAGTTTTTGTAAGCTACGTGCTATGCTAAAAAAACCTGATCTATAGACTTACATACTGACCTATCAGGACATTATTCAGAATGCTGGACTATTTGTCACTTAATTCTGCCCAATGAATTGTATCCTTGTTTTTCCAAATTAGTGTTTTCATCTCTTTCTGTTTACTGTTTTTAGTTCATATCTGTATCAGTATCACTTTTTGACTTGATAAAGAGAGGCATTATCTCTCGAAAGCTCGTCGTTTTATTATGAATACGTTTGTCCAATAAAAAAGGTATCACTATATACTGCAATACCCTGATTATTCAACTGGATTAGTGCACACTCACGACTACCTCACTCTATACTATATATATATATTGTTTTAAATGTATCTCCACATTTTTGCCATTCTGACTGCTATAGTATCCATTTAACTTGCTTTTTTTCCTAGAGTATTTTCCTGGTACTGTGTATCATTATGCCAAGAGTAAGCTAATGCCACTGAAGATTCTCTAGGTCTTAGATTCATTAGCAAATATGAAACAAGACTCTCTAAATTAAATACTGACAAAACAAAATGTTTTACATCCATATCCTTATTAGCTCTCACAGTTGATGTATGCACGTTATTTTATATTTGTTTCTTACATGCAGCTTACATGTGCAAATTGTTAATTCTTACCACACAGCATTCTCCTCCTCAGAGCTGCCAGATTTTTCTTACATTTGTATTGCATTAAGCCCCATTATAAGAGATTATGCTGCAAATCCCTTCATGAGGGATAAGACACCAAGAAGCAGACTGGAAAGTAAAGCTCTTTATATTCATGGTGCATCAAAGTGAACGCAATGCTCAGAATATGCAGATATTACTTAAACGTTCACTTTCAGCTTAGAAATGTGAGTTTCTAAGAGCTGTTTTAGCCACTCATATAATATGAGTTATGGCTTTCTCTAGCCGACATACCAGAAACACTAAATTGTTACTATTATTGATTTGTTTTAAAGAATCCAAGGTCCTCTAGTTATGCAGTTTCTTGAGAGACCCATTTTCTCATACTAATAACTGCTTTTATGTCATGGAAACTGACAAATGGTTAGCAGATTTGCAAAGTGATGGTTTAAGAATACTTTCAATGTAAAGAATGATGGCAAAACAGTGCAAAGTAAATTCTAGTGTTATCATCATACAAGGCATTTAAATGTATTTGGAACAGAGTACTGCATTTTAGTCACCAACAACAGAAAATTAGTTGTAGCTGTAATTTACTGATAATATTTTGTTCACATATAATGTACATAGTGATGTATTGTATTTAGACATAGTTCAACTAGGCTGTGGTCTAGGCAGGAAAATCTGAAAGGGCTGCAGGGAATAGGTTAGCAGTGAGCTTTTTTAGCATTTGCATAACATATAAGCAAGTGGAGAGATAATTTTGAGGATAAAGTGAGCAGAAAATAAAGGAAATCAACGAAAAGTCACCCCCCCAAAAAAGCTGGAGGGAATGGCATGAGAAGTAACTAGAATGGACAAAGAGAGAGAGAGAGGCTAAAATCTGCAAAACCAAAGTACACCCCTACAACTGTGTTTATGCTACAGAAGAAACATTATTTAAACTTTTTGCACTAGACTTACAACTCTCGAAAAAGCATCACCAGTTATATCAAATAAAAGAATGCATCATAAGAGACGGCACGGTGTGAAAATTAGTATTGTTCATATTTCATTTGAGAAATAATATTATAAAGGAGCAACTTTTTTTAGAATAATTTAGTAGGTGTAGAATTATTCACATGCGGTTTATAATTACTGCCATTCAAGGTGCTGTTCTACCTAATGTCTTGAATATAACACTTTTATTGCTAAATATAGAACTGTACATTTTAAATAACATACTTTTAACAGTTTTCTCTTAGTTCCTTTTTAAATCTGTTTGCAGGGTGGCCTAGGTTAGATGCCATGTGAGCTCAGCAACTTTTTTTCCTGATGGTAGATGAATCGGAAACATTTGGAGAGAAATTGAATGACAAATGTGCTTTTTTGTTTCCAGACTACATTACTTATTTAAGGAATTTAATGCACAGCACATTTAATTCATTATAACATTTTAATATTTAAGAAAGTTCAGCACAGCTTTACAGTTTTTAGTGTAGCACTCGATTTTTATTTTAAACCGAAAAATAAAAAAACTGATAATTTACTATATATTATACACCATGTGGGAATGCTGGAAAGCTTGGTTACTCTATTTAAAGAGTATATCAATGCTGTCCTATCTGAAATCATGGAGAAAGTAAGAAAGTACATGCTGGGGTTACAGCCTTTGAACTGGAATTACATTATAAATGAGAATTGATATTTTCTGTTTCCTATTGCTTATATTCCAAGTAAATTTAAAACATATGTTTTTAAATAATTTCTAGATTAAGTTATCTTCTGGTGTTGAATGGAGAGTAAAATACTGTATAATGCACCTTTAATAGAAGTTTGAAGCTTGGATGTATGCATTTTATGTCAACATCAAACCAGTTACTTTGCTACATTGGCCTCTAAGTATCGACAGATACAACTCTGTCCCTGGGAGCACGGTAATTTTAGCTTTTGTATTGAGCTGGAATGAGAATAGCTGAAGCTCTAAATAATAGGGACCTACTAAAATCCATATGAACCAAGGGAATATGTAACTAGACATTTTTTTATTGATGTGGATGTTAGGCATAAATGTATTGTGTATGGCTTAGATGGTTAGCAGTTTAAAATCAGTGTTCACATATTTTTCTTGAGGTTAGTTTTATTGTTTTTATGCCTTAAAGGACCACTTCAGTGGGCACATAACATGGCTTAGTTAAAGATTATCAATAAAAACAGTATTTGAAGAAAAATATGAATCTAGCTTTTAAAACGTATATTTAAATTAGCATTGTTTCTTCCAGCACACATGCTTCTCTTCAACCCCTGTTAGGTGTCCAGATGGTGAAAAAGGATCTGACCCTTGTAGTTTCTTTGCAATAACCAATAGAGCAAAGCAGGTACATAAACAATGTTATCAGAATGACCCCTATCAGGACAGTTCCACTGGGCAGACCCTCCCCTACCCCTTGGATACCTGCTTTGTAAGTTTTTAAAGCCACGTCCAATTCTTAAAGTTAATCAGTAACTAAATAAACAAATGAAACACTAATGTATGAGCAGTGCAGTGAAGAAGAAGAAATATGTTGTATAATGACTTTCGCCAAACCGGAACATTTGCTATTTAAAAGGAAAAATCTGTATTTCAACATTGCTGAATTTTCCTTGGTATGCTTCCAATGAATAGTGTTAAAATATAACAAATTCACAGTTTTCCAATGAGTTAATTCTGGATAGTATTGTTTCACTGCCTTTGCAAAATCAAGCTTCTTTATATTTACAAGGATTTATTTGTAATAATGAAGTCATTTAATAGCAGCAACATTCAGCAGCATTTCACATCAAGATTGCCTGATATCATTTTGCTAACTAATATTGCATCCTTATAAACATTCCATTACAATGCAGATCTCAGATATAAGGTACTTTTTTCTTGATACAAATTATTATTGTGAAAAAAAAAACAGTGGTAAAAAATTGAAAAGCTTTGCAGAGCTACAGAGTTGCTCACCAAGGGCCTCATTCTATTGCTACGTTCTTGAGATCCGGGCTCGCAACTGCTGATCGCTAGCTACTGTACGTTGCTATTCAATTGCCTTATGTTTGCGTCCTCTGATCGGGATACCTTCTGCTACCTACGACTCCTTGCGATTCCGTCGATCGCAGCTTATCAAAGGCTTTTGATCTTTCGCGCCTGCAAGAGTTGCGGCCACCCAAATCGGTATTCAATTGCTCAGATTTCCCCTACGCAAAGCCCTTAAATGGCTAAACGCAAACCACAGCTTATTTGTACCAAGGAGGTGTTGCAAAGGGCTTACTTACAAATCGTAGTACTTATATATATAATATATATACAATCCTGTACTTTTATTAAAAGTGAAAGTGATTTTCGGTCTTAGAATTAATAACACAACATTCCCCAACTCTCATAAAAAATAGTTTATTTCATGTTCAGTTTCTGTACTAAAGTCTCAACAGGCTTCTACCTCCAATTTTTCAAAGTACTGCGGGCTTGAATTACGACTTACAGGCTTGGAGGTCGTTTAGGACTTTGGATGGAAATTAAACATCACAAAATACAGTATTTGATTATGGCTTTTATTCCTAATGTCACCCATTGTGTTCCCCATCCTTTACAGTGCTTTACAGTGCTGTCTTGAATTTATATTTGCATTTACGGTGCTCAGAGTTTGCAAGCTTGAAACATGAGTTACAGTCTTGCGGCCGCGATCATGTTCAAGCATGCGATGCTTACTGCCGATAGCATGGGTTGTAATCAGCGGGAAGGAGGGCTAACTTACGCGCTCGGCCAATTGTATAGCGGCGTAAACGTTTGGTTTGCGATCAAGTTGTGTCCCTGAATAAAAGACTGCAATAGCAATGTTTCCTAGCAAACAACTATTGTAGGCTCAGTGAACCACTTTGAAACTCTGCAAAACATAGACTTAAGAGTTTGCAATACAAATCATGCATACTATAATAATATTATAATATTTGTTTTGATTAATAGTATAACTATAATTATTCACTAATAACAACAATTTGTGAGTACTTTTTCAATGTCATATTAAGTGTTTACTTAATATATCACAACTCCCCTAATGCCATATGCTCTGTATATTAAAACTTTATAGCTTCATTAATTATAATAATTTGGCTGACCCTCATTCCTATTTTAACTAGAATATATTAATGTTTTTTAGCTATATTTGAGTCTTATTGTAATAGTATTGTATTAAACCTCCTATAATATACACAATGGAATAGCGTATTTAAATTGTCAATGATGGTTGTTAGTGGTTTTAATATTTATTGCTATCTATTCTATATTCTAGGAACAAAATGAGGCCAGCAGAATGATAAATAGGTCAGACCCTGTGTTCAGGCAATTAAGTGGAAACAGTTTATTTTTGCACAAAATGAACATTGTTATATAGATATAATCTACATATGTTTCTGCATATGTTAATAATTATAAAGCACAAATTAGCACATACACACCTGCCATATTTCATTATCATTTCCAATTTGCTGGCCATTCTGGAAAATTACTAGCATGTGAACTCTCATGGCACAGTTATTTTTTACTGATACACATTAAGATGAATCACTCTAAAGTGACAGGGCTTATATGGTATCATTTAAAACTATAGATAATAATGAGTACTGTCGCATTTGATTTTTATTTCAAAATGTACTTTCGTGCAGTAATCTTACATTTAGTTTTGCAATTGTTAGCTGTCAATCAGCCCTTCTGATCCACCCCCAAGGACTGACTGAAATATCTATTGTCTAATGAGGCTGTTAATGCTAATATTCACTTATTACCCTGCTTTTCATTGGTTGTCTGGCTGATTTGCTCACAAAGTACTCTGACAGGTGGTAAAGAGAATGAGGTTAATGAGATGGAGCAACTATTCATACGATGGTACAAAAAGCTCCTTTAGGGTAATGGAGCAGTTCACTTAAGTGACCTTAAAAAAATCCAAATATAGTCACAAAGTAGATATATCTGAGAAATGTATTGTTAGTTATACATATAAAAAGATACTATTATAAATGCTAATAGTTAAAATAAGTTTACTATGCAAATGGCAAGATATACAGTCAATACAGACCCCCATAAGCCCTTAATTAACCCTGTCACTCATGGGGGTCAATATAGACCCCCATAAGCCAATAAATAACCCTGTAACTCATGGGGGTCAATACAGACTCCATAAACCCCCTGTCACTCATGGGGGTCAATACAGACCCCCATAAGCCAATAAATAACCCTGGCACTCATGGTGATCAATACAGACCCCCCCACAAGCACTTAATTAACCCCATCACTCACGGGGGTCAATACAGACCCCATAAGCACTTAATTAACCACATCACTCATGGGGTTCAATAAAGACCCCATAAACCCCCTGTCACTCATGGGGGTCAATACAGACCCCCATAAGCCAATAAATAACCCTGTAACTCATGGGGGTCAATACAAACCCCCGTAAGCACTTAATTAACCCCATCACTCATGGGGGTCAATACAGACCCCATAAGCCCCTAACTAACCCTGTCAGTCATGGGGGTCAATACAGACCCCCATAAAAACGTAATGAGGGTCTGTATTGACCCCCATGAGTGTCAGGGGTTTTATGGGGTCTGTATTGACTCCCATGAGTGATGGGGTTAATTAAACCTCTAATTTACCCTTTCACTAAAGGTACATTGAAGACAATGTTTTTCATGAATATAAAAATGCTTGTTTTTGCATGAAAAAATAAACTTTGTCTTGAACTGATCAGGAAGTGCCAAGATCCCAGGGCAATTATACATTTTATACATGAGAGAGAAGGAACAGGGATTGGGATAGTGGGGAAGATATGCCAGCAATATTGGTTTTAAGTATAGCCACACATAAATGTCTAATTGATGATTGGAGTCTTCTTGAAAATACACAATGAATTAAAGTCCTAGTAACGACCATTAGTGTCCCCCCTGAATACTGAGGGTTTTGACAAATTAATGCTGGATATCCATCAGCCAGTAGTGTAATTATAAACAATGTGTATAAAGAGAGAACAGACTAGTTAATCCCCATCTGTACGAACTCTGAGGCAGAGAGGGTGGTCAAGAGTCAAGAGACCATCCTCTCTGCATCAGAGTTAGTACAGATGGGAATTATCAACTAGTCTTTTGAAAAGTGTACTTTCCCCCCTTTACATTTTACATTTTATACATTTGAATCAGTTTATTTTCTAATGGAACTTTCATTTTTAAAACATACTGTGAAGTAATATCAAATACCTTCTTTTAAATACAACAAAGAACAAAAATACTCTCCATGGTCCTTTAATGGGTGTCATTTATTATAACCTGGAATAACAAAACACTTTAAAGAAAAAACAGTACCACTAAATGGAATTTCATGTCTGATAAATTGGGCACATTGTACTTACTAACTTGGCAGGCTTGGTTATGCAATAAATATGCTTCCATAAACAGCCTTTAATATGTAGTAAAACAATATCAACAATGGAACTGTTTATATGGTTACAATTCTTTAGTTATATTTTAGTTTTATACTTCTGTTGTGATTAATTGTTAAAAGTTCTGATTAAAACTACAAGGGAATCTATGATGAAACCCACTATGTTTAGCCTTTCCCTATCATAAATTACATCCCAAATTACTGATGACATATTATAGCACAAAACAGGCAAATACATCAGGCAGTGATACATTATTCTAGAGTAGGACTGAAAAGGTCCAGGGAAACTCATATTTTTATCAAAATTGGCATTATAATAATATTAATCATTTTTTCACCTCAAAAACAGCAAGACAAGTATAAGAGAAAGATATTTTAGTCAATGCACCAAGCTATCAAAAAACTACATTCTACTAAAACGAACTAGTACTGCTACCATCAGATGGAGAGGTGAAAGAAAGGGGTACAAGGTGTTTACCTTCTTGAAATGGATGCAGAATTGATGGATTTTATATACATTTTCGTTTGAGGTTCAAGTGTGTTTGAATACCTCACGTAATTTCTGCATACTTAATGCAGCTGTACTAGCAGAGGCCCTGTGCAGGGTTAAGATATACATTTGTTGCAAATTAATACCCTCTACCCAGATAGCTCAATTGACGGAGTATCAGCCTGCAATATAGCATTTCTGAGATTTAAAAAACATATTTTTTATATTTTTTTAGTCCATCAGATAGAATCAGGTAAAAACTGTTTAAGACAACAAGGTGCTCTGCAGTACTTTGACAGCCACAGTCACCCAACCTCCAGTTAGCGCTATGGAATATGTTGGCGTGAATATCACAGTTTCCATCACCGTTACCCTGTAGAGCTAATACCAAGTTTTGACTATTGGACCTGGCAGTGCATCTCTTCTAGGGTGTGTCTTAACAGAGCTTTATTCACTGGGATGTCATATAAAGCAACGTATTAGCTTTTTGGTCAAGCTTCAAGTTTCATTATCTACTCAGCTGCTTGTGTTAGTGGATATTATGTCAGTACCTGACCAATTTTGAAACTTTAAACAGCTTTTCCACATGATTTTTTCCATCCTTCCTCCTAGGGTGCATTGCAGTTTTGGTGTATTTGGTGTAATAAAACAAAGTTGACACCAAATATTAGGTTCATCTTACAATTTGCACATCCCTTGCCATGTTTTCCAGCAGCGGTCTGCTTTTGAAAATGTATGAATTGTAAAAAAGATATTTAAATTTCCCTTTTCTTTCAGTACAATCTTAATACAGTCTCAGTACCACTGCAACCAAACCTGGAGATTGTTATGCAGTTTGAAACTTTGAATAACTCTGGAACTTTACATCTGCAACATTTTGCCTGAGTGTTTTGAATTTTATGATAATGTCACTACTTTTACACAGGTTAAATACATTTTTTATTAGTGACACATATCATTGCATTTCACTGCAGTAAGACAAACCTGACAATTTTATTAAAGATATTAGAATAAATGAGACAGTTGTATACATGTGTAAAGTGGCATATAAACATAATACTACAGTCAATTTTGTTGCTTATGTAAATGCAGTTGTTTCAACCCTGTTTTGAAGCCTCTTGACGGTGATTAGTGTAGATAAGGCATTACAATTGGTTATTTTATGTAAACTTCCCTCTCATGTATTTATTTTTTTTTCTTTTCAGGTGACATGTGCAAATTCAACACGTGGTGGGAAATACGCAAGCTTGAAAGCAGGACATTCCATATCAACACTTAAGCACATATGGACAGAAAGCAAGAAAGACTTGTCTATCAGCCGACTCCTCTCACAGACTTTACGCAAAGAAAATCAAACGGCTTTGGATATGAGATATGATACCCCAGAACCTTATACAGAGCAAGAGCTCTGGGACTGGCTGAGGAACTCCACAGATCTGCAGGAGCCTCGTCCCAGGGCCAAGAGGCGGCCTATTGTCAAGACAGGGAAGTTCAAGAAAATGTTTGGCTGGGGTGACTTTCACTCCAACATCAAAACTGTGAAGTTAAACTTGTTGATAACTGGAAAAATCGTAGATCATGGCAATGGAACCTTTAGCGTTTATTTTAGGCATAATTCTACTGGTCAAGGAAATGTATCTGTAAGTTTAGTTCCCCCAACTAAAATTGTGGAGTTTGATTTGTCTCAGCAAACAGTTATTGATGCTAAAGATTCTAAGTCCTTTAATTGTCGCATAGAGTATGAAAAGGTTGACAGAGCTACCAAGAACACTCTTTGCAACTATGACCCTTCAAAAACGTGTTATCAGGAGCAGACCCAAAGTCACGTGTCTTGGTTGTGCTCCAAGCCCTTCAAAGTAATCTGTATTTACATCTCGTTTTATAGTACAGATTATAAACTAGTACAAAAGGTGTGTCCTGATTACAACTACCACAGTGACACTCCCTACTTCCCCTCTGGTTGACAATAACATGTATGCAAGACTTTACCTCTAAGGAATAAAAAGTGACCGGGCTGGAACCTTATGGAAGAAAGTCACATCTATTGCCTGGAATGTGTCAATACTGCAAATGATTTAACTGGCAACAAAAACTTTTATATTGGAAAATTTATCAGATGCAATTTAGTTTCCCCAAGTCACTTCGTATATCATTTACTAGATGTAAGTCACTGTGGATATAAAGCAAATACACATTGTAAGTGGTTGTTTATTGAGATCTTTGTTAAGAGAGCTTTCATTGTCTAATACATAATATTTCATGACAGATTTTCATGGAGCCAAAAGGATTAACCACGCTTAAATTGTTGCTCATGAAGATTACTATGGGAATGTACTACTGTCCTAACTACACCCCAGTGTGTATCTGCTAAAGTAAATTTCTGGAGTAACTGTAAGAGTAAATAAAATGCCCTAGGAAAAATATACCTACAAACAATTGCTATATGTGTGTGATATTGGGGAATGTTCTACAAGATTATTATTATAAATCCTTATAAATAAATTCTATTATAAAGTAGGCATATTTAAGTTGATGTATGGTGGTACATGTTCTCTTAATGAAGCCCATCATAAATAAAGATGAATATTATAAAGAAATGTATATGTTAGCATATATCACACATTAATTCTTAAGTTTCTATTAATATTTGCAAAATCGAGATAACCAGGTTTTCTGGAAATTGCCAGGTCACAGTATGTACTGTAAGAAAGAAAATGCCTGACTGATATCATGTAATTGGGTCACATCTTTATTACAGTAAATTGTAACTAATTCAATATACTAGTCTACATTTGTATGAATGGTTTGTATTGTACATAGTTTAACCAGTGTTACTTGAGCAGCTTATTAATATAACTAGTAATTGTCTCTGCTTGTTATTGGTTAAAATACAAACAAGGAAATGAGGAATCCATTTTATCAACGTAGCTGTTAACTTCATTAAAAAAAAGGACATAAATATGTACAAAGCATTTATTCTGCTAAAGTATTGTTGAAAGCTAAACATATACAACAACATTGAAGTCTGTATGCATTTAGATATTTTATTTCTGGACAAAAAAGATGAATTGTACATAAAATAAAATACAAAGTTGAGTTTAAATATTTACAAGTCATTGTTTTAGTGGTATTATGCAATAAGTTATTGGATGTTTGGGGATATATTTTTGACATACAACGAACTGTATAAATGTCAACATGTTGAAGCATTCTAAAAAAGTACTCGAAAAACAGATATTGAACATAAATATCTTTTGTTTCTTTTCAACAATAAACTTTCTGCTCATCTGCATTGGGAAATAAAGCATGACATGGTATCAAAAGTGCACCTATTGTATTGAACGGGGAAAAGGTCATTATCAAGTTTCTACAATACACTAACAACAAAAAATAAATACATAAAGTTAAATATGTATTAGCATACATTGTACACTACTGTCAATATGTATAGTCAATAATAACGTTAAAAATAATGTTATAAACCTAAAACTACTATAGAAATACTAGCCAAAGTAATGGTATGTACACAGCCCACATTGTGTATTCTGGTTGCTTCACATCCTCTTCCAGTAATGTGCCAAATGCGCATCTGAGAAGGCAAAACAATTACATGTGAAATCAGTGTGTATTTGTCCTTGATTGCTTGGTGAATATGATAATTTTGCAGAGATTAGGCTACTCTTTGCTAATTTCATGATCATTTCAAAGGTTTCAAATTAAGGTTACAAATTACATTCTTTTTTTTTATAATTTACTGAAACAGGTGGATATTTATTCTATTCTATAATATCTGTGAATGTGTAATAAAGTCCATCATACACAAGTAAACCACTATGCCTAACAAGGGATGCAAATTGGTTAGCTCAGTCTATGATGGCTGTTTATGTGGGAATGTTGCCATCACATCCTCATTAAACCATGTCTCACACTTAGAAAAGATACTATAGTAACATACTGCAGTAATGTCATATCTGAGGTTGAAGAATATTTTAGACATCTACAGCCTTATTAAATTGCGATTCGGACAATTTAGCCTTATTAAATTGCGATTCGGACAAGTTTTTAGTTAGTGAAGACCTTGCATTTGGATAGCAGTTCACTAACTAAAAACTTCTGTAAACAACATATGCTCTGTGCTTATATAGAGCCCTATTCAATTGGCAGAATCACAATTTAATAAGGCTGAAAGTTCAACATTTCCATTTCTCTCTAAAGGGGAAAATAAATTCCTTTTTGAAACCAAAAATAAACATTAATTCTTCGATCAACAACACATTTATTAAATGTTAATTGTAAAGTCCATATATTCCTTTTATGTAACTATCTTCTTTTTAATGTTATCAACTGAATCTGTTACAACATCTTTTGGTTCCACAGTTTGGCCCTCATTCAATTGCAATTTGCCCAATTGAATAGGGGTCTAAATAAGCACATAACATATTTTTTTAAAGAAGTTTTTAGTTGGTAAACATCTATCCAAAAGCAAGGTTTTCACTAACTAAAAACTTATTTAAAAAATATATGTTATGTGCTTATTTAGAGCACTATTCAATTGGCCAAATCGCAATTGAATGCCTTTGTCTGAAATTACAGAGATGAGCCTTCCCTTTGTTTAAATTAAACCTCCTTCTATACAATCTTCAGGGGTCACCTCCTGTCAAATGTAAATATTGTAACATAAAGCTTTTCCTGACAAAACCTTATACTGACCCTGTATGTACTTACATCGTATACTCATACCACCTCATAGGTGCATTTTCTTCTAGAGAAATGTCTGATTTGGACCTTTCATCCAAAACTGAACTCCATTTCTCCAGGTTCTGTGTACATAGGTGTCTGTATAGCAGCAAAACTACTTTGCTTTGATTTGGATTCTTTTAATATATGCTATAATTTTAATTGCATATGAAATTGTGGACCAGCATGCAGCATGGTTACATATTTAGTTGTCCAAAAACACTTCTAAATGCTTTTTCTGTCTATGATAGCCCTAGATTTGTTCCATTTAGATTTTACATATAATGCTAATTATTTCTATTTCTAAATGCTTCAGTTTACATTTTATGTAAACTACATTGGATATTTTTCTGTACATTCTTCTCATCTTTTTTTTACAAATAAATAAAGTGCATTCTTAATTACCTTCCACAATTTGGAGTCATTAGCACATATGGAGGCATTACTCTCAAATCCTATTTCTTAATCGTTTATGGATTTGTTATTTACAAGTGGACAAGTGCTGTTCACCGCCAAATTCATATTACCTATTTAATATAATTTGGGTAAGTTCCATTTCCTCTAACTGTATGACAGACTTCAAATTGCAGCCTACTACATTATATATTTTTTAATGCAACCTTCAACATTGCTTGACTTTCATGCAACCATTTTTTTATCCACTTTCAGATATTTACTGCAGTTCCAAAATCTCTTATTTTATACAGTAGACTTCTCTACTGCACTGGAAGACTATTGATCAAAATAAGGCCGTAACAAGGGCCCAGTAGACTACATTAGCTAAACTGCATTGGCCTAATTTCATAATTATTCCCTCATAGAAACTATTTTGATTAGGTTGACATTACCTACTACCTACTTGTAAAGCAATACTGATTCCTCAGAGCAAACTATCTAAGAACATCTACTACCGATGTGATGTTTACCTGTCTCTATACCCTATAACTGATGGCGTTCCATGGCTGCTTTTTGACAGCCCTGTAGTACAGAGTTTATCATTTTCAAAACTGTACATTATGGTGAATCTGAGTATACTGCTGTCAAGAAAATGTGATGTATTGATTACAAGTACAAGCCCACATCAAATTCCACCACCTTTGTGTGCTTGAATGGCAGTTCAGGAGAACTCTGAGAGAACGTGTTCCTAGACTTCATACCATATAAGAAACTGAAATACAAGCACATTGTAATAATAGGATCTAACACAACAGGCATTATAATTTGGTCACCCACAGATACATATATCAACTCCAGCTTGCCTTTATCATTAGAAAATCAACAACTTACAAGTTAGACTTTCTTTTGCAACAGTAGCACCATCATATATGTATTCTGTCTTGGGCTTTTCATTTAGAAGGCAACTTCTTTCTGTAACTCATTGCTGGTTCTTGTTCTTTGTTTTGTACAGCATCAATATCAGGTCCTATCCCATTGTGGTTAATTGTACATCAGTCATCAGTTCAGTTTGAGGAGAGCGAATAGTGAATTTTTCTATATATGTTTTAGCTATTACAGAAATTAGTAATTTAGAAATACAAAAGGTCAAAGGTATTACTTTACTGTATGCACTAAGATTTACTTAAAATAATAGGGTAGCAAAAGGTAGCAAAGCTTGCAGCTACATTAGTAAGAGGATGCTATAGCATAGAGTTCCCCAGTTCTATTTTTAAATATTCAAGAAAGCCTGGGATATGCATAAAGCCAATTTGCAGATGTATTATGCCAAGCAATTTTGAGAGTTGGAATAAGTAGAATATAGGGTTCTTCTACTTAAAGTGGTACACAATTACAGGAGGGTACAATTACTTTTACTACCTTTCTGAATCACTACCTTGTCATGGTGAAGGGGCTTGTGTACCTCAATGAAGCTGTGAGCTATATAATGTAGGGTCACTCAAGATGGGCAGGTCATAGCAGAGAGACAAATCATGGTCCACTGGAGAAGTGGCAACCCAGTCCAGTATCTTTGCTAAGAAGACCTTGTGGATAATCACAACCAGAAACAGACAGATGTGACCGATGTGCTGCGTCGATATGGTCATTGAGAGTTGGACACGACTGAAGGACTGAACACACACACAGCCCGTATTACAAAATATATGAAAACAAAACAAAACCAGAAAATAAACAGCCCTAGGTTCCTTTGACCCATTACCTTTACTTAACTGAGGCAGTTCCCTCACAGATCAGGCTCCCACTCATCTAACCCTGGGTGGAGCAATAACAATAGTGCAGAACATCTATACAAAGTCATGGCCTGTATTCTTGCCAAGTCCAGACATTCTCTTTTACACATGGTCTTCTTAACAGCTTCACACAGTAGTCTCTCTCTGGGTGTTTTCACTTGTTCCCAGCTCCACTGTTTTCTCTGTCTGCAATTCTCTCTCTCTCTCAGCAGGCTTCTCTGACTGCAGCCTTTCAAAAAAGCCTTGCCTTTCTTACTGCTAATAGCGGTCCATAAACAGGGGCTAAGGCTCTAAACAAGCCTCTAAGCCTCACTTACAGCTTGCAGCAGTGCATCAAGCGGCCACACCCATTTCTCAGTACTGGGCTTTGAAAAAACAAATCTTCAAAAACCTGTAGCTTCCACCAAATTCTTGGTGGAGCTTAGTCCAAATATATATATATATATATATATATATATATATATATATATATATATATATATACACCGTATATATATATAGCTATGGATTGAAGAGCGAGGCATTTGTGGGCACATTTGCATGTCCCAGCTCAGCTTCCCAGAATGCAGGTTTTTTAACTTGTTTTAGACATTCAAATGTGAACACAGATGTAATATATATATATATATATATATATATATATATATATATATATATATATATATTATATTGTGCCACATATACCATAGCTCTGATATATTATACATATTAAATATTACAGTAACAGTCATATGTTCTACTTATAAATATCTGCTGCCACAAAAATATTTTTTTGATTGAAGCTACAACTTTAGTAATCTGTAAGTTACTATAAAAAAATTAATCACTTTGCTATTGCTGTCATTGCTAGAGACCTTTTACCCTTACAACTAAATGCGTTTCTGTACGATGATCATAAATCAAAGCCTTATAATTGAAACAATCATTATAAATTTGTGTTTAAATGCACAAAATCCAGTCCATGCTATACATATGGCAGAACTGACCTAGAAACTGAATGAAAAGAAATCACATACACATTTTTACATTTATTAGGTGAAAAGAATGGAGGGCCCTGTTCTGAGCTTAAAATCAAATGTACATAGTGCTTGATTCCAACGCACCGACACAAGATTGAAAACTCAAAACTTACAATCTATCAAACAATTAACACATTAACAGTCATAACAAATTAAATACTAAGATAATCAGCAATAATCTTATTGTAAACAATAACAGCAGGGATTCTATTCTATAATATTCAATAACAGTCAGTCCAGACAGTAATCCAAAGGAGAGTCCAATAAGCAAAGCCAAAGTCAGATACCAGAAGTCAGAAACAGGAACCAAAACATAGGACCGCTTTGAGATGGACAAGCCAACAACTCAGCAAAGTCTGTTTGCACTCTGCTGGAATATAAACTCCATGTTCAGACCAGCTGACCCACAATACACACCCATAGACAGACCATACTGGCTGCAACCATCCTCATTCACCATAGAAGACAAGAGAAAGCACTCACAGAATTATTTACTGCACTTTCCAGTTTTCTGTTTAAATAACAGGCCCCTGGTATAGTAAGGTCTTGTGCTAATAATTCTGGCAGTGGAGTGTGGAGCATAACACTTGTATTCAATTATATACTGTATAATGTATAATGTATAGATTTGAGCTACTTTACAAACATCTGTTAAAGAGATCTACAGTAAATAAATATGGCAAGTAATATATACAGTAAAAAGTATATATACACTAAATAGTGCTAATGTTAAGCAATATTTAAAAAAATACAATACTTGTCATACACATAGCCTCATTTAAAAAAAATAATCTATTTACATGTTTACAGGTTTATATTGCCTAGTCTAGCTACATCAGCCTAATTAAACTTGTAGATGCTAGTACAGCAATGCACTGTAAAAATAGATTTTGGCTGCAATTAACATCTAAAGGGTCAAAGGAAATTCAAGAATATTGTTCATCAACAGAAATCAGTGCCTGTTGTTTAGGGTAATTAAATAATACTCCCAAAACAACAGGGCATTATCTGGTGATTAATGTGAAATGTGTAGCAGAGGGCCTTTAACCTAGTTGGGGCATTAATCACTTGTAATAAGCAGTCCCTTGGGGATTATTATTGTAGGTTATTCTGTGTTTTGTATATAATTATATTCCCTTTCCTTAACCTATAGCTTTAGTTTATATTGAAGAATGATATTTATTTTCATTCATACATTTTTTGCAGAATTTTATGATGTAAACCTTTTCTTTTTTTTATTGTAACTTCACCCGTTTTTCTATAGTATAGTCTGCAGCTATTTAGACAACTGTGATTCATATTTTCTTTTGTTTAGTAAGTTAGAGTATATCTTACACTTTTTGAATTGAAAAGTAAGTTATTTTAGCAGGTGATGTCTTATACTGTAATTTTTTAGTGAGATTCACTAAAAAGCAAGGGACATGTAGCGTAGTGAGACAACATATTTAATATTTTTCAGTGGTCACACTATACTGTCATCACCACCTTATCATCTGGCTCATAATCTTGTATCTTATGGGTGTATATTCATGAAAATCAGACCCAACAAAGTCACTTTATGAGTTTGCTAAACTACAATTTAACAGATATCCTTGTTAAGCCATATTGCTAGTTTATGCTATTCTTGTTACTATAATAATAAATAACGTTAGACAGTTTGCATCAAATGGCCATCATTGGTTTGTTGGCCTACGTTAATGTTTTTTTCATTATAATAAAGCATTTGAGTTTATAAATGTAGCTTATAAATACTATTTGTAATGCAAAGTGGGAAAGGCTCTCATGGCTCTTGATTTACCAATGCTAGTGAATTATTATGATTAACCTTTATTTATAAAACATTTTACACACTGCTATTATTAAGGGGAAAATATACTTAATACAGTATGTTTTTTTTTATTGAAAAGCTTTGTGGCATGTCCATATTATGGAAAACATGCCCTTAACTGCAAAACAAGTGCTTCATCTGTGCTGTAGTGCTCAGGGAAGCCATTTCGGATCCCCCCGCCTTGAGGGCTTGAGGATCCCTTTGGTCTTCTGGGCTCTGACCAAAAGGTACAGGATACCAGGTGACCCGTTTCACCCCCCTCACCCTAGGAATGACGGGGGCCTTTCCACCATCTTCAGTTCAGAGCCCTCCGATGTGGTGAATCTTCACCAGGGGGACAGCTGCCACCAGTCCACCCTGGATCCGATGTCTGGGGAAGCAGCTGCCACCAACTCCGCCCAGATCCATCCAAGGGATCCTCAATCAGGAGGCCGCCCTCCAGGCATGGGGAATCCCTTGGTCTTCAAACGTGAAGATCGTGCCGTGCCCAAATCAAAAAGACTGCTCAAAAACGTCTGCCGTGCCAAAAATCAGGTGCCAAACAAAACAATCCGTGATAGTGCCAGGGTCAGACAGGGCATCTGCCACCTACCCCATCTGACTTAGTGCAGGCCAGTCTTCTAGGATGCTTTGGGAAAAAGCACTTTCTGCAAAGATTCTAAGCTCCAAACAGGGTCCTCCATTTTTGGAAGGTTGTTAATGCTGTATTTTCCCTTGTTTTTATCCCCTGTATTGCGCTACGGAATATGTTGGCGCGTTACAAATAAAAGTTATTAATAAGGCCAGAGGAGCTCCTCTCATGAGTCTCTTCTGGCTAAGTGCGGGGTGCACAAAATCATTGTGCTCCCCCAACCCGTAGGCTGGGGGCAGGTGCAAAAATGAGGGAACCCCCTACGATCCAGAAGGACCTGACCAGGGGGCCCAAAAGTGCTTAAATGTATGCGGCAGGTGCTTTAAAATCAAAGGGCGGGTGTCCACCCCCAATTAAAAGCCACAAGCTTAATACAGTATGTTGCTGAATATGAGTATGGTGCACATAATAATATAGTTAAAACATTTTTATACAGAATAAATAAAGTTCAGTACTCCTCATTGCTTAAAATTCTAATGGAGACGATTGAGTAAGTGATCCAAAATTAGTGGGTTAGACTTTTGACATCTGTAAGTTGTACTGGTTGTAAGTGTGAGGTCTGTAATAGGCTTCTTTGAATAGGTGGATTTTTAGAGAACTCTTAAAGATCTGAAAGCTAGGAGAGTCTGGCAAAAAAGGTAGGTCATTCCAGGAAAGTCCTGTGGAAAGAAATGATCAATGAGGAGGATAGAAGCAAGCCCTAAACGGAATGAAGAGGGTATACATGGAGGTAAAAATGAACATTAGGGAGATGCAGATGTATTGAGGGCTTTTACATAAGGGGCAGGATTTTGAATGCAGATGATATGCAAATGCAGCCCAGGATAAGTGCTTCTATTTAAACATACCATGATTTATGCTACTTATGAACACGCATTACTGAATGGCAAGGACAAACAAACACTTTTGATTTTCACTGCTCTGCTAATAAAAACCTTCTGCTAAAGGAGCTTCATACTCATCCCAATAAAGTATATATCTAGACCCTTGCCTAGTGCCTGCTCTACTGCTATATATGCCCAGAAGAAATGATTTCATGTAGCGCCTTTCAGCTTTACAACGTGTCATCTCTCTTTAGCTCAGATTAACTGTTTACTAATTAATACCTAGTCATTTCTTACTGGAAAATGGTTTGGCTCGGAGAACTTCATTATCTGCTCTGTATGGTTAAAGAAAAAATAAACAAACAGCTTGCTTTTTCTAAAATGTGAGCACTCATTGCCCTAATATTACAAAGCTGAATGTTAACATATGCCGTTTAATGTTAACTTGAAGTAAACACACTATTTAAACTGCTAGTATATAAATTGGTTTTATTTGATATGCCTTTGTAAGGCACCAGGGGTGGAAGCACACTTTGGGGACCTGCTGCTGGCACCTTGGGAGCCCTTTAATTTATTAAGAGGGAACAATCCTATTTTGTATGATCAGTTCACCTATATTTGATTTTTAATACCCCTTCTGGCATCTATTTTGTACAAACGAGTGGGGTCCTTGAACCCTTGTGTCTAGTGGAAGGCAGTCTAGCACTGACAGCCATTGAAGGCATTAAGTGACCTGCATCATGTGACCAGGTCATGACATCCAATAAATGGAATTAAATTGTCAGATGCAACTATAATGTTATTTCAATGTAAAATATAACTCATAAATTATACACTTATCTTACTTAGTCCTTCTGGAATTCTGTGGAAGAGAATGTTTCTACAAAAACATAATTTTTGGTAATCGTTATGAATGAATAACAAGATGGTAGAAATCGTTTAAGTCTAGAATGAACATGAGGTCTCCTTTTTTAGGATACAGGTGGTCTAATTTGTGAGGTTTTGATGTACTATGAGTAGATAATGGTGTAGATTCATTACACTTCACAGGGGTTTTGGAGTGCTTCGCTAGTGCTTTTTCTATTTCTTGTTCTTTGCAAGAGTGACTGCAACATTAATGGCTCATCTGAATCTCCAGTTCTGTAATGCTCTGAATCCAGATAACATTAGTTAGAAAGCCTTCTCTCCTGCACTATCTGTCCATAAACTCTTGCTTACACTAAGGAAACAAAATGTGACTTATTTGTGCTTTTCTACCCATCATACTTTTGTTTAAAAGAGGAGAGTCATTTGATGGAATTAGTCCTGAAGAAGCTTTCGACTGATACATTTGGAAGTTTTACAATTACAATTGCCATCTCAAAAAAGTACTCATTTTGCATACTTGTGTCTCTTGTATCTTTTTGAGTCATTAAGCACCTAACCAATTGATAATCATTCGATGTCCTCTTTCAAATAGTGATGTTAAGCTTGTCATCAATCTGAAAGAATCACCCAAGGCACTCATCTTGCTTTTAATTAAAGTCCTAGCAGCATCCAGCAAAGGTAAAACTTCACAGTTTTAATACATGGTAAACTTCATGTAAGAAACAAGTGTGCTTTAAAGATCAACAGAAGTCATTAAAACAACTCCCTTACCATCATGCAGAGCAGTTATAATAAACAGAAAAAGTGTTTCATTTCCAGCGATTTTTATTTTTTTTATAGTTATTTAAAATGCTACTTTGAATATTTAAACTATACAATTAACCCGACCCTAAGCAGGAATATTTTATCACAAGAAATTTAAGTTATAGGCATACTCCTTTAGGTCCTTGGAGACAAAAATACAACCTCTCACTAAATGATCATATTTGTGTTTACTGAGATTCCATATTTGTCTTAGGATTGGGATGACTAAAGAACTCTAATGAATATGCTTACATTTGTTGACTAAAGCAATACAGGTTGCTTGTGATTTTTGTTCCTTTCAGAACCTGGATTCAAATACTCCTCAGAGAGGCAGGCAGTTGAAGGAATAGTTTATATGAAATAATTTTTAAATATGCACACATTTAAAAAATCACTTTATTTTCAGTGCTATGTTTGATGATGTAAATAGTATTGATTAATTCCATGTCTCTTTAATCTGTAACTATTTAATTAACTGGGGGGTTACGTCGCAAATGGTGGGTTTCATAAAATCTGCTTGGATTTTGGAAATTAGGCCAAGATTTATCCAGTTGCGTATTGGAATACACCACCTTTTACACAAAGCAAAACACCACCTTATAAGGAAAGCAGTATATATCATGTAGAAAACGTAGTACTCAATGGGATAGAAAATGTGTGCATTTAAATGGCCTCATAATGGGTGTTGATGAGCTTAAAAATGCATATTGATACATCAGCAATAATATTCTTAAACACATTTGGGCTGTTTTTGTTCTTAAGATTCTGTAACGAAAATGAGTAACGTGAATATGTTAGAAATAATGCCCCAAAAAAAAGAAATATAACAATTTCAAATGTGAAAATAATTCTAATTCCAATAAGAACAATAATGATAACAACAATAATAGTAATACAATCCATAATAATAAATATAATATTAATAATATAATAGATACATTAAATAAATAAATATTAAAGCTAATGGATATTAGCAGTACTAATGATAATACATTTTAGTAATGATATAACAAAAATATAATGATAATAATAATAATATAATTCATATTCTTATTTTGTTGTTATGCTATTACCAAATTATATTCTTATTCTTATTCTTATTATTAGTAATATTATTCATTTATATTATTATTGTTATTATTACAACTTTATTACTATTCAGAGACACTACATGTATATGTAAAATAGCATACACTTATACATATATGACCCTTCTGGATCACTATCTTGTCATGGAAGGGGCTTGTGCACTTCAGTGAAGCTGTGAGTTGTACCACATAGGGTCACTGTTATGACCCGGCATTGAGGGACCACGTGCACCTTAATTTTCTCCTTCTAGGTTGTGCCTTTTGCGTTCAATCTCAGCACCTAGCAATTCAATCCAGGACATCATTCATGGAGAAGCAGAGAAATCAAATTGAATTGGTTAGAATCCAAGAAGAATACATGCACCTTTTATTAGTGCCAAACAGACTAAACAAGTAGAAATAGCAACTTCCCAGCAGGTAAGTTGCTATATCTATAGTGCCAAACAAATGGTATACAGATGATATATATAGTGGTAGATGAATATAGTAATAGTAATAATAGCAATATGCAATAAAAAACTGTGCTATATGTGTGTATAAGCAAAAATCCTATGTGTATATAGCTCCAAAACAATTCAAAGAGCACACAATAAAAAATAAAATATGTGAAGATAATAATAATAATTGAAAGTCTATCTCACTGAAAAGCATAATGATTTCCAGATGGTGTCTCTTATTCCTTCAAATGCTTGGGAAATAGTTCCACTTTTCAATAATAATCCATCCTCAATTGGTTTAATACTGCTCGCAATGCTGCTTCTTCCAGACAAGTGCTGTCCACAAATGCACTCCAAAGCAACAACCATTGCACTCACATGTAGTCCAATATCAGTCAGCGTTGCATGTGGAATAACACAGCTGGTGTCTTGTCATCCGTGTTCCACTCCTGATTTCACTCAGTAGATTGTATTGAGTGTCCGGATGCTGAATATACAATCTAGTTCAAATTCCAATATTGGAAACAGCAGAGGAATATCCTTGCAACTGCAGAAAGAAAGTGTCTCAGTGCTTCAATGCTCACTCACAGACCAGGGCATCACTCCGGAAACTCTGCAATCTCAGGGGCCGGAATTGTATTATAAAATACAATTTTGAAATACAATCCCGGCCCCTGACATTCCAGATGAGTCTGCAGAGACACCCAGGATAGTCAGACACACACCCCGCCACACCAGCACCTCACATCCGGGCCCTGGACACCCCAAGGTAACAGCCCTGCTTCACCACTGTGCTCTAGTACCTCCATGCAGCAGAGCGGGCTGGATCAGCTGTGATCTGTGCCTGATCTCCCACCCGCCACAACACACACCATCCTTTGCCAAACAGACTAACCTTTATTCCTGCTTAAATTAGATATTCTAACAATCCCAAAATAAATCATTTTCCTAGTTCTATAACCAACCCCCCCTGCTTTTGCTCTACTGTCAGGAATGGTGTTTTTTATTTTATTTGGTAAGCTTAACTTTTGCAACTATCTGAGGCCAGAGATAGTGTATGTCTGGCTGCTCTCATGGGTCGTATATCCATATAAATTCTTGTAGAAATGTAACCCTTTGTTGTCCCATTAGCAATCATAGCAGAAACCGTATCTCCTCTAGTTACAGGTAAGATAACAATATTACACTGAATATACTGATATAGTAACCTCAACATTAAATATTGTGGCCCACACTAGTATATGCACATAAAACTATCATGTCACATTCCCCAACGTTTCATGTCCATTTTAATAGTCTTGGATATTAGCAATCAGATGTGTAAGAGTCCTACATTTAGGGGAGCCCCAAAATCAGTCATGACAGTCACCCAACATGGGCAGGTCATAGCAGAAAGGTTAGACAAATTTTGTGGCTCAATAGAGAAGGAACTTGCAACCCAGATCCAAAGGTATTATGGTATGGCACCAGAAGATGAGCCCTTCAGGTCAGTGGGTACCTCTCACATTACTGGGGAAGAGCAAAGGGCGAGTATAAGTACACCAGATCTAATGAAGTGGTTGGGCCCTTCAGGCCAGTAGGTACCTCTCACATTACTGGGGAAGAGCAGAGGGCAAGTATAAGTTCACCAGATCTAATGAAGTGGTTGGGCCAAAGTTGAGAGGAGGCCCTGCAGCTGATGAGTCTGGAAGGGAAAGTCTGTTGCTGCAAAGAACAATCCAGCATAGGAATCTGGAATGTTGAAATATTGATATCCTAGGAATTAGTGAACACGTGTAATGGGAACTTCCATATCAGACAACAACCAGATCTTCTAATGAGGTCAGAATACTGCAGAAGAAAAGGATTAGCCCTCATAATCAGTCAAAGAGTGGCCAAAGCAGTGCTTGATTACAACCCGATAAATAACAGAATGATTTAATTTCCCATTCAAGTCAGGCCATTTAACATAACAATGATACAAGTCTATGCTTAAACTATGAATGCTGAAGAGGCTGACTTTGTCCAATACAAAAAGGATATTAAACACCTTGTAGATATAACACCAAGATGTTACTTTCATCATGGGAGATTGGAATACTAAAGTAAAAATCAAAAGATACCTGGAATAAAGGTCAAAATTGGCCTTGGAGTACAAAATGAAGCAGGTCAGAGATTAGTAGAATTCTGTTTAAACAATTATCTAATCATAGTAAACACCTTCTTCAAACAGATTGATTACATACTGTGTAGCCAAAGATGGAGGAACTCTATATAATAAGCAAAAACAAGATCTGGAGCAAAAATAAGACTTGGAGCTGACTGTAGCTCAGCTCATGAGCTTTTGATTGCAAAGTTCAAAATTAGACTGATGAAAAAATGGAAAATCACAGTCTAAGCAGATAATAAATAAATAATATCCCATGTGAAAATGCAGTGCAGGTAAAAAATAAACTTGAGTTTATACTTGGTAGGCAGAATATCGGAAGAACTTTGGACAGAAATTTGTGACAACATTGTCCTAAAAACAGCAACAATATATCCCCCCATATAAATCCCCCAAAGAAAAAAAAAACTTAGAAGGCAAACTGGCTGCTGAATCATGAAGATTTCAAAAGACAGCAAGAAGAGACAAGTAGACATTCTATAATGAGTTATGTAAAGATACAGAAGAAGATAACAGGAAAGTCAAGAAAACTATTTAAGAAAATTGGGGATCGGAAAGCACGTTTTCATGCCAAAGTGGGCATGATAAAAGACAAAACTGGTAGGGCCGTATTAGAAGCAGATCAGATAAAAAAGTGGTAGAAAGAATACACAGAAGATCTATACAGAAAGGATATTTAACAACATTGATAACCTCAATAGTTTGTTCAATGAACTGGAGTAAGACATCTTGGATGATGAAGTGAGATGGACCCTGGAAGCCTTGTTGATAACAATGCTGCAGGAGTTGATTGAATCCCACCTGAACTGTTCAAAATCTTACAGGATGATTCTGTGAAACTGGTGCTTGCAATATGCAAACATATTTGGAAAATGTAATAGTTGCCAGTAGACTGAAAATGGTTAGTACCAAAAAATGTCAGTGCCAAAGAGTGCTACAATTATTAAACAATTCCCCTCATTTCATATGTCAGCAAGTAATGCTTAAGATTCTGCAAGCTCAGCTCCAACAATATATGGATCAAGAACAACCAGATACTGTATACTGTACAAACCAGGCTTTACAGAAGCAGAGGCACATGAGATGTTATTGTCAATGTCCATTGAATAACAGAAATAACTTTTACCTCTGCTTCATAAAATTTTCCAAAGCTTTTGACTGTGTGGATCACAACAAGATGTGGCAAGTTCCTAAACTGATGGGGGTACCAGATCATCTCATGCGCCTCCTGAGGAATCTGTAGACCAAGAAGCTATGGTCAAAACCGAACATGAAGCAACCAAATGATTCAAGATAAGGAAAGGAGTGCGACAATGTTGTATATTGTTACCTTATTTATTTATTACCTTATTTATTCAACTTATACACAGAACAAATCATGAGCGAGGATGGGCTATACAAATTCAAAGAGGGAATCAGTTCTGCTAGGAGATATGTCAACAACCTCATACACACAGATGATGCTACTCTAATTTGCTGAACTATTGATAAATTATGGGCCTCAGTAAGCAGTCAAAGAGTTCTCTTCAAAGGTGATATTATTAAAGCATTGTCAAAATGAATTTAATTGTACAAAGAGCTTGTGAGGACCTAAAAAATACTGTCTTTATTGTTTAAATGATGCTACAATTAAAATCTTTATGGATTATAGTAAAGTCTTGTAAGGCTTAATATAAATTGAAAAGGTCAAACATCCCATATCAAACATTTAAATCAAACATTGTACAAAAGGGATAGGAAAAAGATAAGGCCTGTGACCTCAATAGGTCCTTCTAACTGGAAGGTGTTGTGAGCAAATACAAATGTCCATAAATTATTCAGTATATATGCATTTAAGTCATATCCTTTTGATCGTTACCTTGTCATGGTGAAGGGGCTTGTGTACTTTGATGAAGCTGTGAGCTATACCATGTAGGGTAACCCAAGATAGGCAGGTCATAGCAGAACGGTCAGACAAATTGTGATCCACCGGAGAAAGAACCTGCAAAGCACTCCGGTATCTCTATCAAGAAAACCTTATGGATAAGTAAAACCAGACACAAGATGTGCACAGCATGCTGTGGTCCATAGTATCATGGAGAATTGGACACTACTGAATGATTAAACAACTGCCATACTGCCATATATGTTTATGAAGTTAATTCTATTTCTAGTTTTAGCTTGCAAACCAAACGAGGGAACAGGTTGGTTACAGCTGCATTAGTGATTATGATTAAACAGACATGTGCTACATGTATAAGTCATTATGGATATCAAGTTAACAGGGTAGTTGTGATTTGAGAACTGGGGAAGGCAAGTAATAGACATTTACACATAAAAAGGCCACAACAAAAAAACTATTGTATCAATAAGCAGCTTTGTTAGAGATAAGGCAAATGACAAGACAAGTGGTACAGATAAAAGATTGAAACAGCAACAGAAAGTCAGTGTCAGTTGATTTTCAAGTGTGACTGTAACTGATGTGTTCTTTAGTCTGCAAGGAGCATGTGTAAATACAGATTAAGATATTATCATTGTAGCTACTGTAAACCATTAAAACACCAGTTATCTGTAATTGTATTGCCATATTCTTTACAGATCTTTATGTCAGTTTTCAGAAAATATGACTGAACCATCAGTCAAAGTAATTTTGGAATAAGCTGTCCATCACTCACCTTAAATTACATTTATATTATATTTTCCTAAACAAAAAAAACAACAAAAAAGTAACATTAAAACACAAAAGTGCACAGTCAATAAGCACCCAGAGGAGTAGGCACATATTGAGATGGTAATATCATATGATGCCTGGTTAAAGGAACAAATAAAGAAGTGTTAGGATATTTAGGGAGCCTTAATGCATTAAAGATCTTAATCTCACAGCTTAATTGTATTTTTCCATTGTTATTAAGTATGTGACACTGAAGATGTTTTCAATATGTTTTCAGAAAAAGATATGTAATATATTCCTGTAAATGCTGTTACTTCTTTAATTTATGTCTGCACAGGTACTTTGTGGGTTCTGTTTTTGTCTAACTGTGAAAAACATTCTGTTATAGACCGGATGTTTCTCAATTATATCTATATTTACAGTGCCTTGCAAAAGTATTCACTCCCTTGCCTCACATCCTGGAATAAACATGGATTGTTTGGGGATGTGCATCAATTAATTTACAGAACATGCCCACAACTTTGAAGATGTTTTTTTTTTTTTAAGCAAACAACAAATAGGACACCATAACAGAAAAAGTCAAGGTGCATAAATATTAATCCCCCTAAAGCCAATAGTTTGTAGAGCCACTATTTGCAGCAATGACAGCTCCAAGTCGCTTTGGATAAGTCTCTATGAGCTTGCCACATCTTACCATGGGGATTTTTGCCCATTCCTCCTTGCAAAACTGCTCCAGCTCCTTCAAGTTGGATGGTTTCGCAATAATATCTACATTTAGCATTATGTTGAACTGATCGCTTATTCTTATATAAACTCCTCTGTCATGGCAATAAATCTGAGACATATATGATAAGACTTACCCTTTGTCTCTGCATTTTGTGTCTCCCGGGTCCGTGCCAAGAGAAGTGAGAGACAGACTATGCCTGGGGATATTCTCCAGAACATGGTGAGTTACCATTTTTTTATACTCACCCTTTTCTGCAGAAATATCTAGCATAAATTATTGAATTAAAAGAAAGCACTTTTGACAAAGGTGTTTAGTCCTGGGGACTAACTTTGTTGTTTGTTTGTTTGTTTGTTTGTGTAAGGGTATTAAGTCCCTATTTGTGATTTATCACCTTCCCGTGCTCTCTCTTCAAGGCTAAAAAACAATTGTTATATACAGTGCCTTGCAGAAGTATTTATCCCCCTTGACTTTTTACCTATTTTGTTACATTATAGCCTTAAGTTTAATGTTTTGTTAATCTGAATTTTATGTGATGGATCAGAACACAATAGTTTAAGTTGGTTAAGTGAAATGAGAAAAATATATACATAAAACTATTTATTATAAATAGAAAACAGAAAATTAACATGTGCGTATGTATTCACCCCTTTGTTACGAAGCCCATAAAAAGTTCTGGTGCAACCAATTACCTCCAGAAGTCACATAAATAGTGAAATGATGTCCACCTGTGTGCAATCAAAGTGTCACATGATCTGTCATTACATATACATACCTTTTTTGAAAGGCCACAGAGGCTGCAACACCTAGGCAAGAGGCAGCACTAACCAAACACTGCCATGAAGACCAAGGAACTCTCCAAACAAGTAAGGGACAATATTGTTGAGAAGTACAAGTCAGGGATAGGTTATAAAAAAAATATCCAAATCTTTGATGATCCCCAGGAGCACCATCAAATCTATCATAACCAAAGGGAAAGAACATGGCACAATAGCAAACCTGCCAAGAGATGGACACCCACCAAAACTCACAGACCAGGCAAGGAGGGCATTAATCAGAGAGGCAGCACAGAGACTTAAGGTAACCTTGGATGAGCTGTAGAGTCAACAGCAGAGACTGGAGTATCTGTACATAGGATGTTAATAAGCTGTATGCTCCATAGAGTTGGGCTTTATGGCAGAGTGGCCAGAAGAAAGCCATTACTTTAAGCAAAAAAACAAAATGGCACGTTTTGAGTTTGCGAAAAGACATGTGGGAGACTCCCAAAATGTATGAGGAAGGTGCTCTGGGCTGAGGAGACTAAAATTGAACTTTTAGGCCATCTAAGAAACGCTATGTCTGGCGCAAACCCAACACATCACATCACCCAAAGAACACCACCCCCACAGTGAAATATGGTGGTGTTAGCATCATGCTGTGGCGATGTTTTTCAGCAGCCAGGACTGGGAAACTGGCCAGAGTTGAGGGAAAGCTGTATGGTGCTAAATACAGGGATATTCTTGAGCAAAACCTATACCACTCTGTGCGTGGTTTGAGGCTAGGAGGGAGGTTCACCTTCCAGCAGGACAATGATTCCAAACAAACTGCTAAAGCAACACTTGAGTGGTTTAAGGAGAAACATGTAAATGTGTTGGAATGGTCTAGTCAAAGCCCAGACCTCAATCCAATAGAAAATCTGTGGCCAGACTTAAATATTGCTGTTAACAAGTGCACACCATCCAACTTGAAGGAACTGGAGCAGTTTTGCAAGGAGGAATGGGCAAAAATCCCAATGGCTTATGTGGCAAGCTCATAGAGACTTATCCAAAGAGACTTGGAGCTGTGATTGCCGCAAAAGGTGGCTCTACAAAGTATTGACTTTAGGGGGGTGAATAGTTATGCACATTGACTGTTTCTGTTATTTTGTCCTATTTGTTGTTTGCTTCAAAATAAAAAAGTAAAAAAACATCTACAAAGTTGTGGGCATGTTCTGTAAATTAAATGACGCAAATCCTCAAACAATCCATGTTAATTCCAGGTTATGAGGCAACAAAACACAAAAAATGCCAAGGGGGGTGAATACTTTTACAAGGCTCTGTATATTGAATTAATGCTGTATTTGTCCTGCTACATTGGCTGCACTTCTAGACAAAAGCTACATGTAGTTTTATGTTTGTTTTGCCTTAAAGTATTTTTATGTGTTATGAAATTATGCACAAAAAAAAAGATGTCCTTGATGATTTTAAAAACTAATTTCATGCCATATACTTTTGCAGGTTTAGTTGCGGTAAAATATATATATACTAGCGAATTGCCCGTCAAAAAATTACGGCAATGAAATTGTAAGTGAGCTAATGCTATTTGGTGTATAATAATAAAATAAGTAATAGATTAATAAAGTAATATTCTTTATCTCTTTTGAAGTAATATATGCAGGAAGCATTGTGTTGAAGAGCTGGCAATATGTTTTGATGTTGCTGGAGCATTAGTGGTGTGGAGCTGCTGTGTAAGCGTGATGAATGTCTGTAGTGTAATAGTGTGCGTGCTCGAGACAAAACCGTTAGCGTAGCTGTGTACTTCCGCATTGTATGAGTTATTGTTCTAAAATGGCGGCTAATGTGTGGTATGCGTCTGTAGCGGAATATACATAGCTTTTTTGTGGTGTTTTTCGTGTTTCTAGTGGTGTTTTGCATTGTTTAGAGTCCTGTAGCCTCGTTTTCGTTTTGTTCGGCGGCCATTTTTTCTCTCGTTTAGAGAATTTTTTAGTGTCTAAACTCTTTTCTTTTGAGTTAAATTAAGGTGTAACTTCATTTTTTGAGGTCCTGGATGCTCCCTCTTGCTGTAGGTAAGCTTTTTATGTATGTGTTGTGTGTATTTATTGTGTTTTTGATTTTTTTATGTCCGCGGGTTGTGGACGATTTTTGCGAGGTGGTAATTGCTCGTAACGTGTCTCGTATTTTGTTTGCGTTACGACGTAAAGTTTGTGAGGTGCTCCTTGCCAGCAACTCGCATGCTCACAACTATATATGTGATATATATTTTCTATTCAATTCCTTCAATTATATTTTAAGGTTAAAAAATATTAAATTTCGTAGGTCTGTCTTTAATAAGTGGTTTGTGAAGAACTATGCACATACATATTATTTTTTGTGAGCTCACAAAAATTTGGTTATATGTTTTGTGATGTTTGTCTTTGAGGTTTTTTTCTGTAAGAATATTTTAATATTGATATAAAAATCCTATGCATAGGGTATCCATTTTGAATGACAGACAGTTTTGATAAATTATTTTTATGAAATATAAATTCTAGAGCCTGATCACTTCTGAATTAATATTTTAGTCTATGATTATATGCTGTTAGTCATTTTGGATATTTATTAATAAATGTTTTATCTAGATTTAATTCCTATTTGTTTAAAATATTATTGAGGTGGTAAATTAACAGAAAAGAAGGAAGGTTTGTATGATAACCAATCTTTTTAACCCAAAGTGAAATACTGATTAAATACTTAATAATTATTTGGTAAAAACATTTTATAATTGCACGTAGAGCTATTGATGGATTGAAGTAAACTCCATTTACAAATGTAAACGCATAAATACTGTACTTGTTACAAAGACATGCTCACCTTCAAGGTTAATAATAGTAACCAACTGGGACTAATATATTATGTGTTACAGTACGCATGTAAGATCAGTCGGAAATGTCCATCAAACCATAATGACTTTTTTTCTTTGTTTTCTTTGCAGGCCTGATTTGTTGGCCAGTTTATTTTTATTTTTGAGCTGTAATTTTTTTTTTATGGCTCATATTTATGTAATTTGACAAATGATAAAGTAGACTAACATTTATCCATATCAAAATATATAGATAAGATATAATATTTATGCACAATCTCTATCTCATTTTTCTCCCCAGGAGGATGCTGTAGAGCGTGCCTATGTCACTGGTCAGGGCATAACATGCTACCAGGTTATGAGGTGTAAATGAGGGCATCAAAGATCAATCTCCAACTTGTATAAGTATAAGTGGATTTTATGGCTAAAATGGTGCTCCAAAACAGATTAGCACTAGCACTGTTGGCAAGAGATGGAGGCCTATGTACCTACTAAAACTTTATCTGTTGATTCCATATTATGAGATGGTAAAGAACCTTATCATGGGGTCTTATCTTTTGTGATAATAGTGAGTCTAATGTTTTGGGTGCTATGTTTTTGCTTTCCCTTACTGGTTAAATGTCAAAAATTTAGCACCTACACCTTAGGGTTCATTCCCAGTTCAGATTATGGCCATAATGCAAATTGCTAAGTAATTGGTAAAACCTTTTCAAGGTATTTCTAGATCTCAAACAAATTAATATGATAGGAGATGAAGTAACTTATGAATTGAAAATTCAGAGGTTTATTAGTATAAATATAACATTAGTAAAATAATTTGTAGTTTATTCTCTAATATATATCCTATGACAATATAAATGAAATATTGATCGAGTCACTTATAGAGACATAATATAGTAATATTATAACTGTTTAAAGACAATCTTGCTGCTTTAGCAGGGGTAAACATTAATTTATTGTACACATCCATATGTTGTTCTAGCCCCTGCATAAATTAAATTATTGACTTGATTGATTTTTATTTACTGTATATACCATCCCTGGGTAATTACAGAGGTATGCATATATAAAATGTCATATCTAGTTGGGGAGGAGCCTAGGATAAGTGTATATGATGAGAGAATGTATGTTTAAAAGATGTATGTAAAGTATTATATGACAGATCTTGAATGTTTGGATTTAGTTTGTTTTTTTCCTTTTTGTTTTTGTCACAATTGCCTCCCACTCAAAAGAAGAAGACTACAGGTCTCATTCAAATGCGATTTGGCCAATTGAATAGGGCTCTATATAAGCTTATAGCATATTTTTTTTACATACATTTTTAGTTAGTGAACTTCTATCCAAAAGCAACGTCTTCACTATTTAAAAACGTCTGTAAAAAAAAAATTGCTATGTGCTTATATAGAGCCCTATTCAATTGGGCAAATTGCATTTGAATGAGGCCCTAAAAGTGCCTGTAAAGAGGAAGAAAAAAACAAAGTAACAACGGTGCCACAAGCTTACCCTGATTTATGATGAGAGAAAGTGTCTACCAAGTGACTATCTTGATGACAAAGATAATGACAGATGAAAGCCCAGATACAGAGTTTGCTAAGAGACAAAGCCAAGATATGCTGTGGTTCCGCACCCAAGAAAAAGGAAGGGCCAAAGTCTTGTATGTATCTGCCTGTCAAAAGAAAAAAAAAAATGCAAAGATCTGTGAGAAAGTAACATATTTCTAGAAATCTATATCCATATGTCTGGAAATCTGCACAGGATGGACCATTGCCTTGACCAGAGCATCTCAAATCCAGAAGTATTTTTTTTATTTTTTGAACCATATTACCTCAGAGGGGACTGTTTTGTCATTCGTTACTTTTTTCTACTTTTTCCTAACCCTATTTTCCTTTTGTATTGTCCCTTTGCTTCTAACACTTCTGCACCTTGTTCTATAAACTTGCTAGGGTATAGGATATAGGGAAAGTAACTAGGGAGAGAAGATATTTGGACCCACGGCAGAGCAAAGTGGAAGGGGAGTGGGTGGTGACCAGAGAAAGAAGCCAAGGATAGGAGTGGTTTCTGATTGGTAGAGAGGGGAGAGAGGAGGGGTTTCAGCAGAGGTTTTAAGGGGATGTGTGTGGCAGTTGAGCACACATAAGCCTAAGCAAAGAGCTGTAGGTTAGTTGTGAGTAGTGTGACAGTCTAATATCCCCCATTTACCCATAATGTCATCTGCAGACATGGAGTCTCTGCTAGGTCAGATTAGGGAGGCTGCAGCTGAAAAAGGCCAGGATTGGCTGTCAGCGTTAGTGGCCTCCATCCCCAGAGTTACCCCTGCTAGGGATAGTTCCCCCTCTATGGTCCCACCTACCCCTCCTCCTATTTATAGTAGGGAACCATCCCCTGATATCCCCAATTCCCCCCCTTCCCCTCCTCCTGGATCCCCCCTCCTTCACCTATCTCCCTCCCCCCTATCCACCTCGGCCATCCTACCTCAAGAGGTCTGTCATCGTCCGTCCAGAAGAACCAGGCCTCCGGCAAGACTGAGCCTTGGTCCATCAGCCCCTTCAGTGAGCCAGCCGGCCCCTCCTGCTGGTCTGAACAATGCTGGGCCTGGAGGTAAGTCGCGGGAGAAGAGGCACGCAGAGGAAGCATCCAGCGGGCTGAAGGTACACCGGCTGGGAGTTGCAGAGAAGGCACAGCATGTGGTCCGGCAGCAGGAGCTGGCACGTGGCTCCAGGAGGCTCGGTGGGAAGAAAATGGCGCGACTGGAAGTGACGTCAGCGTCACTGCCAGCGGCTCGGCGGAGGACGGTGGAGGCCAGCAGGGACGGCGCTGACAGCAGGAAGGGTGAGTTACGGGTCCCGCTGGATCTGAGGTCTGTGATCATCACAGGCACTAGGTTAGCCGCAGCAGTGAGGTCTGATGCTGGGTCTGAGAGGCAGCAAGCCCAAAGAGAGGCAGTGCCACCTGGGGGTGTGGACCAGCCACAACCCAGGCTGGTGGGTATTCTCACTAGGAGCAGGAGGGCCATAGGCCTGGAAAGGGCACTACCTGGGGTGGAGCCAGGGCCCTAGAAGAGAGAATTAGGAGCCAGCAGCAGGTACCCCCCCAGGCAGATGGATTATTCAGCAACCAGAGGAGCCCAGGGGACAGACAACCTGATGGGGAGGGGCGGGTTAATCCTGTCACAACAAGGCCAGGTGGTAAGGGGTTACAGGCTGGAACCCAAGCTGGGAATGGGTGCAAAAGGGCCCCACTGGTGGAGGGGCCTGGTAGCCGGGTAAGCCAGGCAAGGAGAGAAGTTTCTATAGGGCCCAGGGCTGGAGTGGCAGCTGCAGGGTATTTGGAGGACGCAGAGAGTGACGAGCAGTTTGGGAGGTATGACACATCCCCAGACGACAGGTCGGATAGTGGGGTAGTAGATGGAGGAAGGCAAGGCAGACGCTACTCCCCTGGTAGAACTAGGGTTAGGATCAGGAGTGGAAGGCGGCGAGAGGAGAACTCACAGAAGTCACACTGCAGGAGAAGTGGCAGGGATGAGCCACGCAGGCTGGAAAGGGCCTTGGGGGGGAGGCAAGGAATGTCTCATGTGTACCAATCACACAGGTCCTCGGCCTTTTATACAGGTTTGCAGATGTCATCAGCACGAGCGGCAGCGACACACCGGCGGAGTGGCGTCGACAACCCATCAAGTTCAGTGGTCGCACAGTGGGATGCTATCCCGGCGGAGTTGTGCAGGAAAGCCACAACACCTAACTCTGGAGGTGAGTGCCTTGCACACGGCTCATGCACACACACAGCACAATCAATACAAGGAACGCAATCAGACACTATAGTGGAGCTCCTGAGGACTGTGTTGTCTAAGTTAGAAGGAGGGAAGTCAGCGGAGCAGGCATGGGTCCCAGCAACGCTGGTAGATGCAGGAAGGGGGCAGGCAGAGAGTGCGGAGGAGAGCCAGAAAACAGGTAAGTGTGACTCGGCATCATCTATCGTGGTAGCGGATACGGTGCTAGCAGCCCCCACCCTCTGCAGGATAGGCCCTCTAGGAGTTCACGTAGCTCAGGATCTAAAAGATAGGATATGGAAGCGGGAGTTTATAGAAATATTTTCCTTGCTGCCGCTGGATCAGTATTTTGAGGTTAAGGAGCACTCATCCCAGGATGAGGACAAAAAAGAAGAGGATGAGAGAAAGCGTAGGTTTAGGAGAATCCCAAAAACCTTCGCGAATTGGTCGCAAGCGTTCGCAATCTTGGCAAGCATAGTCGGGGAAAGGAAGCCAGAATATTGCTGTGCCCTATTCTGCTACCAGGACGAAATAGACAGCATCCATAGGACATACGGGGGGATGGCCTAGTGGGCGTACGACGAACAGTTCAGGCAGAGGATGGCGGTTAGGGAGGAAATGAGATGGGATGATAGGGAGGTAGGCATTAGGATGAAGATAGTCACCCCACTCAGAGCGGCTCAGTCCTTTCGTGGGTCCGGTAATAGGCAGCAGCAGGTCGCCAGCTCGGTTAAGAAGGGATGTTGTTTACTATACAACGAAAGCTCATGCAAATTGGGATCTGCCTGCAGATTCAGGCACGAGTGTTCGGAATGCGGGCATCCACACCCATTGTTCCGGTGATTCAAGAAATTGCGCGGAACTGCAGGGCAGTCTGAGCCCGCTTCCAAAGGCGAGAACGCCGATCAGGCTTGAAAGGATGCTTCCCTGGTTAAAAATGTACGGTAGGCGAAGAGGGTACGCTAAAAAGGCGGAGTTGATCCTTGCTGGTTTTGACGGCGGTTTTTCTATTCCATTTAAGACTTTTCCTGACTAGTTTGTGACTAGACTAGTTCGTTTAAAATCAGCAGGTCAGTTTCCCGGCATCGTTAGGGAAAAGATTGCAAAAGAACTATCTTTGGAACGGATGGCTGGCCCCTTTCGGGAGCCACCCGTCCCAAACTTGAGGTTATCGCCATTAGGCGTGGTTCCCAAAAAGGAGCCTGGCAAGTACAGGCTGATACATCACCTTTCTTACCTCAAAGGGGGATCGGTGAATGATGAGATCGATAAGGACTTGTCAGCGGTTCGGTACACCCAATTTGATCAGGCCTTAGAGCTCGTTCGATTAGCAGGCAGGGGCGCCCGATTGGCAAAGGTAGACATTGAGTCTGCTTTCAGATTGCTTCCGGTAAACGCGGAGAGTCAACATCTACTAGGTTGCCACTTTCAAGGCAACTATTATGTCGATTTGTGTTTGCCTATGGGATGCTCTATATTATGCGTGTATTTTGAAGCTTTCAGTTCCTTTGTTCAATGAGTGGTGCAGGTCAAGTCAGGACCCAATTCCCTAGTCCATTATTTAGATGATTTCCTTTTTGTCGAGCAGGGGGGTTCTCATGTATGTGAGGAGCTGATAGATGTGTTCATGTCCGTAGCGAAAGACTTCGGGATCCCTATTGCGAGAGAAAAGACCCAGGGTCCATGTACAGTGCTTAGATTCCTGGGGATTACAATTGATTCAGGGAGGTTGGAGTGTCGTCTGCGGGACGATAAAATAACCGATATCAGGGCCAGAGTGGGGGAAACACGGGGAGCCCGGAAAGTGACCCTTAATGCCCCTCAATCTCTGATAGGAAAGTTAAACTTTGCCTGTCGGATAATTCCTATGGGAAGGATTTTTTCTGGGCGCTTGTCGCTGGCGACTGCTGGGGTTAAACAGCCTCATCACTTTATTAGGGTCACCATGGATATGAAGGAGGATTTAGAAGTGTGGTTAAGGTTCTTGGATTCTTTTAATGGGAGATGTTTTATCCCGGCAGTTCCCGTCAGTAACTCGGAGATAGACCTTTTTACGGATGCAGCGGGTAGCGTCAGATTTGGGGCCTATTTAAGGGGGCAGTGGTGCGCTGAGCAGTGGCCGCCGGAGTGGGTTGCAATAGGGCTAACTAAAAATTTGGCATTCTTAGAACTCTTTCCTATAGTGATCGCAATGTTTATTTGGGGGGTCAGCTTAGAGACCAGCTGCTGATATTTCATTGTGACAACATGGGGGTGGTTCAGGCGGTCAATTCACTGTCGGCTTCCTCTCTGCCTGTGATAAGATTGATCAGACAGTTGGTTCTTAGGTGCATGCAGTGTAACATTAACTTTAGGGCAAAGCATGTACCTGGGGTTCAAAATGTGATAGCAGATGCGTTGTCCCGGTCACAGTGGGATCGTTTCCGGCAGGTGGCTGCATCGGCGTCCGAGACAGGAATCCCGTTACCACGCCACTTATGGAACATGGGAGCGTGGAGCTAGGGGAGTTGATAAAGAATTCGCTGGCACCAACCACATGGATGGGTTATAAGAAAGTGTGGCTGGAGTGGGAAGCTTTTGGGGAAGAGTTAGCCAGAAAGAGTGGCGGTGAGGTAAATGATCTGAGTACCCTCATCGCGTTCATGCTGCAGTGCCAGGAGCGGGGAATATCCCCGTCCGTGGTAGGTAGGAAGATAACAGCCCTGGCCTTCATGTTGAAGCTGCAGGGGAGGCCAGATGTCACAAAAAATGTCTGTGTGAGGCAGGCTTTAAAGGGAATGAGACGGGGGACCAAAAGAAAGGATGTGAGGAGGCCTATATCATTTGCAGTTTTGCAATCCTTATATGGCGAGCTAGGTGGAATTTGCAAATCTGAGTACGAGGCGCTATTGTTTCAGACGGCGTTTACGCTCGCTTTCTTTGTGGCGTTTCGGATTAGCGAACTGGTAAGCCGGAACAAGACAGTTATGGGAGGTCTTCCGGATCAGGATGTAGAAGATTTGGGTCATTCGCTGGTTATATGGGTTAGGCGGTCGAAGACCGACATTTATGGTAAGGGGTCTGCCATTTATTTGCATCCTATTTCATTCACAGTCTGCCCTTGTAAATTAGTAACTAGTTTCAGTGTAGTTAGAGGTAAGAAGCAGGGTTCCTTCCTAATGCACGAAGATGGGAGTCCTTTATCTCAGTTCCAGTTCATATCTGTTCTCAAGGTAACATTGGGTAGAATTGGGTTAACACCATCACAGTTTGGGTCGCACTCGTTTAGGATAGGGGCAGCAACTGAGGCAGCAAGGTCAGGTATGGGGGATGACTGGGTTAAGAGAATAGGTAGATGGGGGTCTAATAGCTTCAGGTCATATATTCGGCCAGAGTTAGTGACTGGTAATTAAGGCTTTCTTTATGACAGGTTCCACCTGGCAGGTGTGGCTCATGGGTCACTCGTATATTTACTGGACCAGGAAGGAGGCTGGGATCAAGGATGGAGGTTTGCAGCTGGGATTACCTTCAGATCGGGTGTCACTTTGGTGGTTGGGGGTTAGAGGGCTCAAGTGGCACAAGCTGGTGGAGCATATAGCGGGGTATGCCAGAATGTTTGAGGGGCCCGAGGTGTTGTTTGTTCACGCTGGGGGTAATGACTTAGGCAACATGCCAATCAAGGAGTTGATTACGATAATGAAGCGTGATATAGAGCGTTTGTTGGCTCTCTTCCCGGGTTTGGTGATAGTATGGTCAGAAATGATACAGCGTATGAAGTGGAGGGCTCCCATGGATGGGCAACGATGGACAGGTGTCGGAAGCGAGTCAACAAGGCAATGTCGAGTTTCGTTAAGAGGCATGGAGGGATCTCCATAAGGCACGTTGACTTTGAAATAATTGACGTTGAGGCATATTTTATGAAATATGGGGTGCACTTAAATCCAATTGGGTTAAATTTGTTTATTTATGCAATTAAGGACAGCATTGCAAGGGCCATAGCTTCGGTGGCGGAACGCACGTGACGCGCGTTTGTGGCGGTAGTGCTTGCCCTCCTACGTTGGTGAAGGAGGAGGAGCCTCTAGGGGCACGGGGTCCCCTGAGGGGTATTAGGCTAAGTAGGGCGGGCAAGCACTAGTTGGTATTTTGGTTAATTAAGATTTGGTTTTCGTTTTCCCTGTTAAGTTTAATAAAGAAGCAGTGGCCAGTTTTTTATATCCAGATTGGTGTCATGTCGTTATTTCAGGTTTGTTGGGCTTTGGGGATATCCCAGGTATGACGGTAAATGGTCATTGAATCCACGGCAGAGCGAAGTGGAAGGGGAGTGGGTGGTGACCAGAGAAGGATAGGAGTGGTTTCTGATTGGTAGAGAGGGGAGAGAGGAGGGGTTTCAGCAGAGGTTTTTAAGGGGATGTGTGTGGCAGTTGAGCACCCATGAGTCTAAGCAAAGAGCTGCAGGTTAGTTCCCACCCTCCCTCTTGTTTCGCTATCTTGGAATGTTATTCAAAAAAAAAAAAAAAAAAAACATGCATAAAAGTTTTGTAAGGTATATGGTACGTGTTTTATATGTCACAGCAGGGGGCGGTAGTGCTTGCCCTCCTACGTTGGTGAAGGAGGAGGAGCCTCTAGGGGCACGGGTTCCCCTCAGGGGTATTAGGCTAAGTAGGGCGGGCAAGCACTAGTTGGTATTTTGGTTAATTAAGATTTGGTTTTGGTTTTCCCTGTTAAGTTTAATAAAGAAGCTGTGGCTAGTTTTTTATACCCAGATTGGTGTCATGTCGTTATTTCAGGTTTGTTGGGCTTTGGGGATATCCCAGGTATGACGGTAACTGGTCATAATCTGCATAATATCTGGGTTGTTAGTAATATCAGTGCAAAATTGTATTCTAAGAAGTGTTTGTGTAGTGGTTTATGATAATTGTTGTATCTGTGTTCCAGCTGAAGTTAATTATCATGATAACAAGAAAACAGGCATAAGGCAAAATCGGTGCTATAGTCTAGGTATTGGTAATTAAATGGTTGGGTGCTGTTTGGTAAACATTATCAGCCTTATTAAATTGCGATTCGGTAAATTTAAAAGGGCTCTATTTAAGCACACAGCATATTTTATTTACAGAAGTTTTTAGTTAGTAAAGACCTTTTTTTTGGATAGAAGTTCACTAACTAAATACTTCTGTAAAAAAAATATGCTGTGTGCTTAAATGGAGCCCTTTTAAATGTACTGAATCGCAATTTAATAAGGCTGTATGTGAGGCTATTTTATTTGCATTTAACATGGTTGTTTCTTTCTGTACATGCCTGACTAGATGCACTTACATTGATAACTATTGCACTACAATCTGGACTAACATTGATAACATGTGTAACATTTAATGGCATTTATAGATGTTTTCATCCATCTCCATTGAACTCTTTCCTGTTTATCTGGACTTGATCAAACAGATAATCCCTTATGGACTTGTTTTTCTGTGTGCTTATGCTTTATGATTATAAGGCTCTCATCCAACGTGCTTTTAACACCTGGACTGTGTACTTTGTGCAAAGGACTCCATTATTGAAAACTTTCAAGCTTTGTTACAAAAACATCACATGAAACATAGACCATACTGGGTTATCAGCTCTGTGACTCTACTTAGCACAATAAACCCCAGTGAGTTTTCTCCTTTTGGGACACTAGTCTCTTTTGGAATCAGTTTGAAGATGACACATTGCCTTTCTCATTATGACTTGAATTAATTTTTATGTTCTTATTGCAATACTTGTAATGACTAATTAAGCGTATACCTGTTGAATTTCTCTAGCATTTGCGACATTTCTTAGTGTCATAGGGAGGGATAATATGTAGGGGAAGATATATAGAAGGTGCTCATTGCGAGGCCCGAAAGTTACGTGTTTGAAAGGGCCCGTACATGACTGGCTTGACGGGGCTGCAATGAGCGTCGAAGGCACGCATTGCAGTGCTCACGATAATCGGCGATGGCCCTCATCCCAAGGCCCATACATGACTTACTTGACGGGGGGCCCATCGTGAGGTCTGTAACGTAGGAGGGGGAGGGGCGGAGGGAGGAGGCTCAGAAAAGCTTATGAGTTACAGGCTTCAAAAAAATTACGGGTTTAACTGCTGCCATTTTTTTCAAGCCCAGAACTCGGAAGCCGTTGGTAGACTACCAAAAGACGCCAATTAATTAGAAAATTACCAACCTCACACACAGCACAGGGGAAGAGGCAGGGAGCCTATAAGTGAGGTTGCAAGCTAATTTGCTATTTAATTGACATTTTTGGGAGGTCTCAGAACGGCTAAGAGTGGAAATAAATGGCGGCTGTAAAGCTGTCAATATTTTTAAAGCCCATAAATCAGAAACACATTTCTGTCTTGGGGAAAATTATCAATTTCCCAAGCTCCCAAATTGTTTTACACACGTAAATGCAAACAGGAACACAGAGGAGGGGGGAGATAGTGGAAAGAGACACAGGGGAGGGAGATAAGGGGAGGCAAGGCCCGCAATTAGAGGGGGGAGAGCCTTCCATTGTGTGTCAAACAGCATTGCCAGGCTTCAAATTTTATTGCCGTCTTTTTGTTAGCTGCCAATGGGCTATAATTGTGTCACAATCATTGATAACCACCCTGTTGTAGATGCTGCACTGCATACATTAGAGTCCAACAGTGTATGAGGAAGCAATCCTCTGGTTTGTTGATTGGTCCATTGGCATTGGCTTGTGCTTGGCCTCCCAAGGCCATAAGATAGTTTTTGGTATAATCCTCGCCCTTTCTGATATATTTGAATTTTTTGTTTGCCTCTACCTTTTTGCAGTGCATCTTCTCCTGTGCCCTTAGGTCACGCTCTAAGTCTCTTCCACCTCCACCTGATCCTCAGCGTGTATACGTTGCCATGCTTCCCCAAACTATTGACCCTTTTTATCCTGATATTCATAATAGTACCTCTTAAGGCACTAGATTGTACCTCGGTTAGTTGTTCTTTCAGAACAAAAGAAGGGGTCTGTAAGGGTATTTAGGGGGCTTTAATGCATTAAAGATCTTAATCTCACAGATTCATTGTATTTTTCCACTGTTATTAAGTACTTGACACTGAAGATGTTTTCAATATGTTTTCAGAAAAAGATATGCTATATATTCCTGTAAATGCTGTTACTTCCTTAATTTTGTGTGCTCTGTTTTTGTCTGTGTAACCACATGTAACGTATGTAGTGAAAAACATTTTGTTATAGACCGGACGTTTCTCAATTATATCTACATTTACAGTGCCTTGCAAAAGTATTCACCTCCTTGGCATTTTTCCTGTTTTGTTGCCTCACAACCTGGAATTAACATGGATTGTTTGAGGATTTGCATCATTTAATTTAAGGAACAACTTTGAAGATGTTTTTTTAAGCAAACAACAAATAGGACAACATAACAGAAAAAGTCAATGTGCATAACTATTAACCCCCTAAAATCAATAGTTTGTAGAGCCACCTTTTGTGGCAATCACAGCTCCAAGTCGCTTTGGATAAGTCTCTCTGAGCTTGCCACATCTTACCACTGGGATTTTTTCACATTCCTCCTTGTAAAACTGCTCCAATTCCTTCAAGTTACATGGTTTCGCAATTATATCTACATTTAACATTATGTTGAACTGATCCCATTAAATAAGAGAAACATGTAATTTTACCTAGAATTGTCTTAATGTGATAAAAAGCTAGTGGCAGGTGATTCAAGGTACAAATTTGCGAGGGACAATGAAATAAATATTTAAGTAATCAATTGCATTACCCAAAAATGACCACTGATTAAGTTGCAGTGATATATATATATATATATATATATATATATATATACAGTATATATATATATATATATATATATATATATATATATATATATATATATATAATTGAAGAGTGAAGCAGCCGTGAATGTCCAGTAATTTAGTAATTTATTAATTATTAATCCATATATATATATATATATATACATAGATTAATAATGAGTATTGCAATATAATTTGATACCTTTTGTATTGGACAAACGTCTTATTTATAATGACAAGCTTTCGAGAGGCTTAACCTCTCTTTATCAAGTCTCAAGCAATACTACATGAGATGGAACCCTCAGTTTGAATAATGACAGCAGATGCAGCTAGAGTGGAAACAGCATCTGACATCATTAGGTAAATACATATATGGGGAATAAACACAACATAGCAAAGGAAACATATATACACATATTATATACACATATACATCAATATATACATGAAAAAGCAGAGCACTGTAGTCCTCAGTGATATCTTTCCTGTTGGACAAACACCTCACTAAGAGAGCTAAGTCTGTTATAGTATAAGAAGAAAAAAAAAATCACATGAAATTCTGATAATGTATTAGAAAGCCCAAGTCTATATTAAGTCCTGTGTTTTTAGAGTTGAAGAATGTGATCATCTTTATTTTTAATGCTTTTCTCTCTTGGATGCTTTTAAATTTTCTTCTGAGTATTTTGACTTTTAAGTTTTGGATGGAGTGATCATTCTGGCTAAAATGGTGTCCTACTGGGCTACAATAACTGTCTTCATTATGTTTTCTTATTGAATGCCTGTGTAAATTCATCCTTAAATGCATTTTTGGGCCGGTTTCTCCAATGTAACAGCCTGTGTCACATAAAGTACATTGTATCATATAAACCACATTTGACGATGTACATGAATATGATCTTTTGATGTTATAGGTTTTGTTGTTATGTGTGGCTGTATCATCATTACAAATGTGTTGGCATAATTTACAGGCTAGTTTGTTACAAGGTTTAGTTCCATTTTTTGTATTCAGTTGTTCATTGGCCAATTTTCTGCTGACAAGTTTTTGTTTCAGGTTTGGTGGTTGTTTAAATGCAAGGATGGGAGGTTTTGGAAATATATATTTTAATTCAGTATCTTCAATTAGTAATGGTTGTAAATCTTTGATTATTTTCCGAATTTTCTCTAAAATTGGATGGTATGTGGTCACTAGAGTTATACGTGAAGTAGTTTCTTTTGTTTTGTAGTTTAATAGGTGTTTTCGGGGTATTTTGATGGCAGTGGTTATTTTTTGGGTAATAATACGGGGTTTGCATCCCTTTTGTTTGAAAGATTCAGACAGTGTTTTTAAATTTTTATCACGGTCTCCAGTGTTTGAGCAAATCCAATGGTATCTAATAGCTTGATTATGGATGATGGCTTGTTTGGTGTGGGAGGGATGGAAACTGGAGCTGTGTAGGTAATTACATCTGTCTGTAGGTTTCCTGTATATAGATGAGTGGAGAGTGCCATTGGTGATGAATTATGAAAGTCTCTGAGTTTGCTTTCTCCTTCTGTCCAAATGATGAACAGATCATCTATGTAACGGTAGTATTTGTATGGTTTGTAAATGGATACAGATAAGAATGTTTCTTCTAGATTGGCCATAAATAGATTTGCGTATTGTGGAGCCATTTTGGTACCCATGGCAGTCCCCATCATCTGAAGGGAGGTATCTTGGTTAAAAGTAAAATAGTTGTGGGTAAGGATATATTCTATTAGTTTAACAATAATATCAGGGCCATATTTATTATTTTGCTTGTTTGTTGAAAGAAACCTAAAGCATGCCTCAGTGCCATCTTTGTGTGGGATATTACTGTAAAGAGATTCAACATCCATGGTGACAAGTAGGGTGTTAGCAGGTAGGTCTTTAATCTGTCTGAGTTTGTTGAGAAAGTCAGTGGTGTCTTGTATATAGTTACTGGTGTTACTAACTAATTGTTTAAGGATGTTTTCAACAAATCCAGATATCTGTTCAGTCAGTGTGTCCATATCTGTAACAATTGGTCTCCCTGGGTTGCCTGGTTTGTGGATTTTTGGCAGTAGGTAGAAAGTCCCAGTTGTAGGTTATTATTCAAACTGAGGGTTCCATCTCATGTAGTATTGCTTGAGACTTGATAAAGAGAGGTTAAGCCTCTCGAAAGCTCGTCATTATAAATAAGACGTTTGTCCAATACAAAAGGTATCAAATTATATTGCAATACTCATTATTAATCTATGTATATATATATATACGTGTGAGAACCGGTATTCTGTGGATATAGGCTCCACAGTATATACAACTGATATGTTAACATTCAAGTAAAACTTCCTCATTATAGAGAAAATGTGTAAATGTTGCTGAGGTAGTATTCTAATCCAAAATGCTTGTGCTTGCACAGTAGTTAAGCCAGTCATTCCAAACTAGGCATCTTCAACAGTGAACAGTACTTTGTACTAAACTGCATCTACAGCTGATCTCCACACTGGAAGTTTTTTCCAATCCTTGGCTAAAGGTTTCTTTATTGTTTACTGTATTTAAGAAAATCAAGTCTATAAGTCTGTGCAAAATGGGTTGTATAAGAACCTTGTTTTCCGCAGCATCTCCAACACATGTAGTTAGAACCAGGTATAGCTGAGCTGAGCTTGCTGGAACCAAATGTCATCTGTACTGAATTATATTAAAATATCCAATTAAACTGATAATATATGAATCCTTGTTACCAGACTTATATATAGCAAACCATTGTTAATATGGAAACCTTTACATTATTTGGTTTATCTAAGCATATGGGGAGTCCTTCTGGAGCTGGAGGGACAAGAAGTATAACAGGAAGATTTAGAATAAAATGTACTATGCATAGAGCAGTAGCTCTTAAATCATATATATATTACTTGGAGTTGGAATAGTTCATTAGGCTACTGTATATGGAACCAAAATATAAATAATATTCTCTCCTCACAAGGAAACCAATATGTTCCATTCAGATAAGTTTGTAGACCAAAATGCTTCAGTTCTGATCTCATATGCAGTTTAAACTTTTCACTCAAAATATGCTAAAATGAAGCAATTTTTACCAGCGTTACACAATTATTGTTTGCTTCCATCATAGTGTGTTCAAATGTAGCTAAAAGTCCTATATATATTGGAAAAAATTGCATTAAAGTATAGATAAGTTTGCAGCCCAGGATAGGGCAAAAGCTGAAAATACACAAAAAGACACTTGGGAAGTTAAGGAAGCACACAACCATAATATGGAGTGGCGGAGCTAATGAATAGAGGGCCCCAGTGCAAAAAAATAAATAAATTTGGGTCCACCTCCATACCCCTTGTTTTGCCCCCTCCGACCCCCCCTCCAGTGATATATATTTATATATATATATCTAAGAAAATTATATTTTACACATCATATATATATATATATATATATTATATGTAAATGAATAATATATAACCCATTATCATATATATATTTGAGACGTGCAAACTGAATAATAAGGTTGTCTGCAAGGTATTCCTCAGCAGAACAGCATATATATTTCTGGTTTGCACTGGGACAATTTTAAATCTATCTCTGGAAGAGCCTCTTATGAGGATAATGACATACAAGTAAAACACTAATATATAGAGACGTGAGCCTGAAGCCACCAACATGAACCACAGGTGCTTGTAGAGGGATTAACTCCATCAGTGCTGTAACAGTGAATTTTAAGAATGAGCTGTTTCAGGTTTACATTTTCAGGGGAAAAAGCAACACAGGATTCCTGGAATAATATTATTTATAATGGTTTTGTTTATTGAAAACATTATTTAAAGATAAATAGAATTAACTGCCCCCAGTTTCACTAACATTTAAATAGGGGTATGGGAGGAAAACACAATTTGGAACAATAATCCATATAGACACAGAATAATACAATCGAAAAGATTCATAGACGATATTATTGTCATCTGGGATGGTGAATCTATGTAGGAAATAGAAGAATTCCTGGAATACATCAACGGAAATCTACAGTAACTTCGTATTTACAATTAATTATCACAAGCAAGGGATACCCTTCTGGAATGTGGTCTTGGTAGGAATAGAAACCGGCATTTCGTCAAGGCTATATACTAAGAAAGCGCATACAAACGGAACCATGCAAAAAGCGGACACCATGATAAATGGATAAAGAACATCCCCTACGGACAGTACCAAAGAATAAGAAGAAACTGCACAAAAAATGAAGACTTTGAAAGAGAACATGCTATATTGGAAAACAAACTAATAGAAAAAAAGTACCACAGGAGGATCATTGATGAAACATATGAAAAGACCAAAGATCTGAAACAGAAGGAACTTGTTAAGAGAAACAACAACAAAAAATCCTTGAAGGGATCGATAGAAAGTGAAGGAAAAAAACACAACTATAGATTACTTACTAAATATAATTCATCAGCCAAGGAACTAACCAAAAGCCTGATCAAACTCTGGCCAATTTTAAAAAAGGACGAAATCCTAGGGGATCATTTACCGGAAAAAACAACTATTACCTACAAAAATAATACAAATTTTAAAAGTATTCTAGCACCAAGTGCTCTAAGGATGGAGAAAAAGAACATGGATAAAAATTGGATGGGACAAATCACAGGATGTTATAAATCCAAGGTAAACAATTGTGAGACTTGCAAATTTTTAAAACAGAAAGAGAAGAACTATGTATATTCGACTAGTAAGAAAAAGAGACATGTAATAAAACACCTCATGAATTGTAAATCCAATTACATTACATTAAAAAAGGACTATCTAACAGTGGTTTTGGGGCGCATGTAATAGATGCGCACCAAAAGAACACTACGGGTATTACGATACAAGCAATAGAGAAGATAGACATCGACCAGAGAGAGGGAGAGAGAGTTATGAAACTTCGGAAAGCAGAGACTAAATTGATCCAAAAAATGGGCACCCTTCAACCAGAATGGTTAAACGTAGATATTGAATTAGCGACCTTTATCAGGGGGTAACCAGCACTGAATAAGGTTTACCAGTACAGTGGGTATCCAGGGGTCTTTCCTTTCCCCCTGTTTACTATATCTCCTCTAAAACTCCCCTATCGCCTTATGCTCCTATCTCCTACGCTTCTTTATAGATAGTCTTTCTTCTTTTATAATATAACCTCTGGAAATGTGTGGGCGGGGAAGAGAATCCTGAAATAATATTTAAAGAAAACCCTAGACCTTGCCCTAACTAGGTAAAAATTAAGTTCATGCTCCTATGTATATCTTTTCTATGTCTTTTCTATATAGGAATATTGCTCTCCCGTTTGAGTAGAGGTTGAAAGTGAGGGGGAAAAAAACGTTTAAATCCATGGATTATACCGTGCACATTGAACTAGTTTTGTTTGCATCTCTATATAGATTAAAGAAAACCTTAAATGAGAGATAGATATAGTGTATATTTAAACACATGTCTGTATAACTAAACATATATTAATAAGAATGTTTAACATGTGATAAAATATGACATAGATCCCATGGCATTTTAACTACGGTAATTACACAGACTCTTTCGATTTACAAATAATCATTTAATATATATATGAATTTGCATATTGATGATACAGATATTTATAATATCATCCCATTTGGTTTTTGTTTTATTATCTATATTTATATTTTATATTTTTTGACATGGGATTTTGTCATTTGTCAGATGTATAATATAAGTGATCTTCTGCGAATAGCAATTATAAAAAATTGGGATCTGGTTTATGCCGTCACACAATGACATATCTAGTTCTCAGCAGTGTGGGCTTGCCAAAAAAATGGCCACCAAAAAAAAATGAAAACGAGGCTCAACCCCTAAGCATGCAAAACACCGCCAGGCTCAAATGACTTTTACACAGGAACATACGAGGTACAAAATACACTATTAGGAAGGACGGAAAATGCCTGAGACCTGCTTAACACATAGACTATCACCGCCATTTTACAACACTAACTTGAAACTAATAACATTACCATTTTAAAATGCTGCTTTACACAACTAAACACACACACAGCCTATTTACACTTCACACTTGCCACATGTCTCCTCAGGTCAGCAACAGTCCAACTGTACATTGTATGCTGCAGGAAATTCAAAAGTGATTGTTAGCTCTTCAGGATATTAATTACTGGATATATTAATTACAAATAGGTAAAGTATATTAATTTATTATTTCATTAATTTATTATTATTAAAAAAATATATATACATATATATATATATATATATATATATATATATATATATATAAAATAAAAATACCAGAGGAGAGGTTCGCAATCAGCGCCGAAGGCGCTCAGCGCGGGGCTCACAATGAACGCACAGGGTGCTCACAGAACCAAAAGTACACTAGGGGAGAGCCTTACAATGAGCGCCAAAGGCGCTCAGCGCGGGGCTTACAATGAACACCGAAGAACCTCACAAGACCAAAACTACACCAGGGGAGAGGCTCGCAATGAGTTCCGAAGGTCCTCAGAGGACCAAAAGCCTTACATTGTGTGACAAACAACATTACCTGGCTTACAATTTTAATTGCCGTCATTTTATGACGGGCAACTCGCTAGTTTTATATATAATGTTGTGATTGTTTTGCCATACTGTGTGCCATCCTGATGAACAGAAACCTGCGAGCAATTGACCCTACTCAGCTTTCCAATATTATCGAACCCCTTCTCAGGCCCATGACCAACCTCAACTGCCCTGACACTGCCACCTCACTCTACAACTCTACTTTCTCTTCCACCCTTTACACTCTTGCCCCCATATCCACACGCAGATGCCCTCGCTCTCATCCACAACCATGGCACACTACACAAACATGATACATCCAGAGGTGCTCCCGCAGTACTGAATGACTATGGAGGAAATCACACACTTCAGGAGATTTCCTCCACTACAAATATATGTTACACTCCAATTCCTCTGCCCTTAACCTTGCCAAACACCAGTAATTTACAACACTAATATCAACTCTGTCCTCTAAACCCAAGCGTCTGTTTCGATTTCAATACTCTCCTCCGCCCCCCACATCCTCCCATCTCTTCCTCTCTCACAGATGAAGACTTTGCCAACCATTTCTTCATAAAATTCAAAACATCCGAAATGAACTCTTATCTCATAGTAGCTCTCACACTCCACCCTTTAAAAACCAACCAACAACACCCAGTCTTCTCCCTTCTCCAATACCACAGCCACTTTGAACTGCTTTGATCCGGCTACAAAGGATGAAGTCTCCAAAATGCTATCATCCACTCGCCTAACTACGATCCTATTCCATCACAGCTCATCTCTCCCCTCTCTATCACACTAATCCCAGCTCTCACACATATTTTCAACCTCTCCCTTACTACTGGCATGTTTCCATCTTCTCAAAAACATGCAATAGTTATACCCACCCTCAAAAAACCCTCATCTGACTCTGACATTGCATCTAACTACCGCCCTATCTCTCTGCTTCCCCTGGCTTTCAAACTGCTGGAGCGGCTCGTCTATTACCGCCTTACCAGCTTTATTTCCTCTAACTCCCTTCTTGACACCCTAAAATCTGGCTTTTGGCCCCAACACTCCACTGAGATAGCTCTCACTAAAGTCACCAATGACCTGCTTATGGCCAAGTCAAAACGTCACTTTTCAATTCTTCGTCTTCTAGATCTCTCTGCTGCCTTCGACACAGTCGACCATCCACTTCTACTCCATATCCTCTTCTCCCTCGGTATTCGAGACACTGCTCTCTCGTGGTTCTCATCATACCTACAAAATCGATCATTCAGTATCAGAATCTGACACCTCTTCTTCTCCTCACCCCCTGTCTGTTGGTGTACCCCAATGATCAGTCCTAGGCCCCCTCCTCTTCTCCATCTACACTTCCTCACTTGGTACCCTCATAAACTCTTTTGGGCTTCATTATCATCTCTATGGAGATGACATTTAAATCTACCTCTCCGCACCAGATCTATCCCCCTCACTTCTAACACACGTCTCCAACTGCCTCTCTAATATATCCTCTTGGATGTCCACCCACCATCTCAAACTCAACATGTCTAATACTGAACTCCTAATTTTCCCTCCCTCTCCCACAGCGTCAATTCCTCACTTCTCTCTCACTGTCAACAACGATATCATCACCCCCGACATCCCAAGCCCGTTGTCTTGGAGTTCTACTGGACCCCGCTCTGTCTTTCATCCCTCACATACAATCACTAACTAAATCTTGTCTTTTCCATCTAAAAAACATCTTCAGAATTCGTCACTATCTTACACAAGACACAACTAAAATCCTTATACACTCTCTCATTATCTCTCGACTAGACTGCTGCAACTCACTTCTTGTTGGCCTACCCACCACCCGACTATCTCCACTTCAATCCATTATGAATGCCTCTGCTAGACTCATCTTTCGTACACAATGTTCAGTGTCGGCATCACCTCTCTGTCAATCACTCCACTGGCTTCCCTTAGCCTCAAGAATAAAATTTAAAACCATGACCCTAACTTACAAAGCCCTCAACAATAATGCTCCACCTTACATCTCTGCTCTCATCTCCAAATACTCCCACACCCGCCCTCTTTGTTCTGCTAATGACCTTCTTCTTTCTACAACTCTTGTCACCTCCTCTCACTCCCGCCTCCAGGACTTTTCTCGTGCTGCCCCTAGTCTATGCCCCTAGTCTCTGGAACTCCTTGCCTCGCTCCACCAGATTAACCTCTTGCCTCAAAGCATTTAAAACCTTACTTAAAACGCATCTCTTTACAGAAGCGCAACACCTTCCACCCTAACACGCTTATCACCTCTCTCTCCCTCTTTTACCACTCACTACACCTTAGATTGTAAGTGTGTGAGTTTCTATCCTAAGTACTTTGGGAATTCACCATGGACATTGAATTCCTACCTCAAAGACAGGGCCCTCCTTGCTTTGCAATATGTTAATTTGTATTTATAAATTAACCATAATAATAATAATAATAATAATAATAATAATAATATATATATGATCTATAGATATGTATGTATATATGTATATATATATATATATATATATATATATATATATATATATACACATATATATATATTCTAGTCAATTGCCCATTACAAATGATGGGATAATATTTGAGGTTTCTCTCCCCCCTCCCCTGTGTTCTTCCCCCCTCCCCTGTGTCTCTTTACCCCTGTATCTTGTTCTCCCATCACCCTTCCCTATGTTAATTAATTTTCCACAACTAGAAAAAAGTTCCAGCTGAAGAAGAACATAAATCACTTATAGAGGCTCTCAGATATAATCCCTTATTGCTTTTGTTTCAGACTTCAAAAGAGAATAGGTATGTCCACTTTGAAAGGAATGGTGCTAAGAGCACAATAAAATAGCAAATACACTATATAGCTTCTCACATTAGACATCAGTAAAGCTATAATCTGTTGCTCTGTTGGGACACATTAGGTGTACCGTATATACTCGAGTATAAGCCGAGTTTTTCAGCCCTTTTTTTAAGGCAAAAAAGGGCCCCCTCGGCTTATACTCGAGTCACTCTCCCCCCATGTCTCTCTAACCCCCTGTGTGTCTCTAACCCCCCTGTGTGTCTCTAACCCCCCCTGTGTGTCTATCTACCCCCCGTGTCTTTTTCCCTCCCCCCTCCTCAACCTAAACCCCCCTCCTCAGCATAAACCCCGGCACCCGGTATATGCTAATGACGCGGCACGCATGTGACGTCACATGCGCGCCGGCGCCGGGTCAAGGAGCGGAGGCCGGAGCATGAGCAGGTAAGTGAGGGGAGAGGTGGGAGGTATTTAGGGGGGTTTAGGTGGAGGAGGGGGGTTGAGGGGGGTTTAGGTTAAGGATGGGTGTTGAGGAGGGGGGTTGGGGTTGAGGGAGGTTGAGGGCGGTTGAGGTTGAGGAGGTGGGTTGCGGTTGAGGGGGGTTGAGGTTGAGGAGGGGGTTGAGGAGGGAGGTTGAGGATGGGGGGTTGAGGATGCGGATGGGGGGGTTGAGGAGGGGGTTGAGGATGGGGGTTGAGGAGGAAGGTTGAGGATGGGGGTTGAGGAGGGGGTTGAGGATGAGGAGGGGGTTGAGGATGAGGAGGGAGGATGAGGAGGGAGGATGAGGAGGGGGTTGAGGATGAGGAAGGGGTTGAGGATGATGAGGGAGGATGAGGAGGGAGGTTGAGGAGGGAGAAGGGAGGTTGAGGATGAGGAAGGAGGTTGAGGAGGAGGAGGGAGGTTGAGGAGGGAGGTTGAGCATGAGGAGTGAGGTTGAGGAGGGAGGTTGAGAATGAGGAGGGGGGTTGAGGAGGGAGATAAGGGAGGGGGGAAGAGACACAGGAAAGGGAGAGGACAGAAGAGACACGGGAGAGAGAGGGGGGACACATAGGGGACACAGGGGACAGCACATTTCCCACCCTCGGCTTATACTCGAGTCACTCATTTTACCCAGTATTTTGTGGTAAAATGGGTGTCTCGGCTTATACTCGGGTCGGCTTATACTCGAGTATATACGGTATATGTTTCCGGTGGAACACCAAAATCTCAGGGATAAACTTTATGGTCAGTGTAAATAAATGTAGCATTGAGTTTCTGGGATGTACTTTATTAGAGAGGAGGCATATACAACTATGATTAATTATGTGTGAATTTTTTCATACAATATTTTTGTAATTATTATTTCTTTATTTTGTTACTTTTTGCAAAGGGATTTTAAGAACTCTACTTTCTTGTTTCATATGTTGATTAGTATTATGTTACATCAATTATTTTTATGTATAATATATTTTACAGGCAAAAGTAAACCTTTTAGAAGAATGTATTCTTTATGTATATTCTCCTAATCTTGTAATACATTGATGGTATGAATCTTTGGCTTAAGTGCAGTTTGCAGAACTATATAGCAAATGTTAAAGGGCAATGACATGGATAAAATGTACTTTAATGAGATTTAATGGTTTAAAAAAAGAACTTGCAAAAAGGATAATGTACATAATTTGAAATGCCAGTTCAAGATGGGGATAAATCTATAGAGAAATACGATATCATCCTGAAGTTAGGCCTGATCCTGTAAAAGTTCTGGCAATTAAGAGAACGGCAAGTCCTGCTGATAAAAAAGAAATACAAAATGTCATGGATATCTTGAACTGTCTGAGTATGTTCCAAATATAGAAGTTACAAAGTATAAGGATCTTGTTATTAAAGTCTGTTGAACTGAAGTGCACAAAAGAACATGAACTAGATTTCATTACCATCAAGTAACCTCTGAGGTATTTCAAAAGATTACAATGCCTAATATAGTCAATTCATAAGAAATATCAACAGATATATATCAATTTATGTTTTTGTGCTAAGATTTATCACTTAAGGTGGTCAACATTTTTAGTATTTACAAATATCAGAGAGGTACATTTTGCTGATGTATTATAAAGCACATAATGACTGACCACTACTAAATTGGATAAGGGGCTCAAATAAAGAAAACATTCAGACAAACTATTACTAACAAATTATTGATTTGGAAGGAAGCAAATCACAAAATGGATACCTTTTTGCTAGACAAATAAATACAGAGTTGCTTCATTTTGGAATGAATTACATTCAAAACAGCATTAAAGAGAAATACAAGTTTTTCTATCACACATTTAAAAGAGCATGTTTTAAACATTAAAAAAAGGCATTTTTCCTGTAAAAAATGTTTAAACATATTGAAAATTACAGTAAATGTTACAGGAAATACCTCTGTATGAGCAGACAGTAGATCGTTGGCAGACATTTATAACTCATATAGCTATATTGCTGCACACTGGCTGGCAGGAACAAACCCCCAAACACAGTCATATATTTAAAGTAATATTATCTGCTCCAGGAGCTTCATTTTCAAAAAAAGAAACACTCTGTTTAGCATTATCAAAGATCTATAAATTCTCTATGCTATTTGGGGATTTTTGAAAATATCTTAAGCTATTAAAAAATAATGTCATGTGCATGCTCAGTAGAGACTTGTTCACATGACCATATTTCAGATGCAACAAGGTAAAATGCCTTTAAATAAAATAGAAATCACTCAAAGAAGGACAGCTAAAATGGTGCAAGGTCTAAAAGACAAATTTTATAAGGAACAACTCCATGACCTGAGCATTTAAAGCTTAGAGGGCAGAAAATATATTGGAGATACAAAAAAGTAGTGTATGTGAGAAAAAGATGAATGAAGGAACATGATTTGTAGTTGCAAGGTGGAAGATTTAGAGGTAATGTGAAAAAATACTACTTTACAGAAATAGTATTCGCTAAATGGAACAACCTTCTAGTTGAAGTGGTTGAGTAAAAACAGTTAAGGATTGTTAGGGGATAAACACAATGCTATCCTGAGGCTAAATTAGGAGAATATTTTAGTTATGTAGAATAAGCAAACTAGGGCATTTTTTAAAATGTTTTCATGTTTCTTTGTTTTAATATATCATATTCAACATTTCATGACTAAAGTCAAAATATGCACCTAATGATTTATAAGGTGAAATTATCCCAATGTACAAAGATACAAATACAGTATATTTTGAAAGTAGAGACAAGAGTTTTCAAAACTAGCTCACAAATATCACCCATTGATCTTTGCTAACAAAATGTATTTATATAACACTTATATGAGCCTGTATTTTTATAGGAAAAAAAATAAACTCACACAGATTTAAGAAGTAAGTAAATATATAAGCCCGATACATTTTTAAGAAATAGATAGCAAACACGTATGAGGCCATACATGTTTGTGTCTAATAAATACCAGATAATAGTATTTTATATTAGTAGACATATAACCCACACCTTATTTTTGTAAAAGGGCACTCTACCCTGGAAATAAACATATACAATTATGTTCCCTGAAAGTATTCTCTCAAAATAACAAATATGTTTTACTCCACAATTTTTGTACACTGAGCTTGGCCGAATTTATACTGTATATTTGACATTTCTGTTGTTTCAGTGTCAATGGTTACTCTAGAAACAACATTTTTATTTTATATCCTTGTACTCTTATGACTTCTATTTCTTCCAAGAAAGTATACTTGTCCACTTGTCCATGCTGTCCTTTGAATATTCTGTTTATTTTTGTATAAGGGTTCAAATGGGCCTCTAGATTCCAAGTTTTAGATAAGGCAATTTTTCTACCAATATTTTGACTGTATTTTACCAATATGTTGTCCTGATTGTTGTTCACATTTAATAAAGTTAATGACTTCCACTGTAATTTGACAAAATTTTAGATAACTTCTGTGACTACATTACCCTTTTGAGACTTATACAATAATATTGTGAACATCATTAAAATTTTGAATAAAGTAATCATTATCTATTAGATATTGGAGGTTGGAAGGATCCTTAGTCTGCCACACAGCAAATACATTTTTTTGCAGGAGATTTTAAACATATATTTAGGGATATTTCTCCTCTTTTCTTCACTCATTCCAATTACATTACTGAAAAATGGAGAAGTGACAACTAAAATTTTATTTTCCATTTTTTTTGTAGTTGTATATTTGTAGTATGCCAGCATTTGTTTTGGGGAAAAACATTGGCTATAATCACAACATTAAAATATAATAATTCAGTGTAAAGTATGTTGTTTCAGAAACTAAAACTTGAACTAAGTTTACAACAGAGACTGTGAGATACAATGAGTAATTAGTATATTATTTATGCAAATCTCAGGAATGATGTATAATTCATCATAGTTCAATAATTAAACTGCAGTGCAAGTTTAAGTATACATACTAGTAGAACACTGTTTAATGGGAATGTAAAAGGGAGGTGTAGATGTAAAATTTATTAAAGGGATATTCATTTCCAAAGTAGCAATATTCTATACACAAGCATATATATATTACAATAAAATATCATTTTATTTATGGGTCAGTTCTTTTGTCATATCTTCACAAAGACATTTTGCACATATTTTATTATGGTTGCTGTTATTCATAAATATTACAAAATATTTAAATAACACTAGTGTATCAAATGTGAATCAATCCAACGCTAAGCAATATGGGTTCAAAACCAATGGAATGTATGGTGCAATTCTTTTGAAAAGAAAATATATCTGAATCCTAGCTGTATGGACATCACTTGAACACAGATTATTGGAATGTATGTTTTGTAGCATACATATTAAAACAGGATACAAAAGAGAATATTTGCACTTAAAACAAGGCGTTTCTAAATTAAACAGCGCTATTGCTTCATTCAGTTTATAAGGAAAGCTCCTAAGATTTGCCTTGAACTTGTTCCTTTTACTTCTCTAGAAGTTAATGAATAGTAGTAGTTGGGCAGCTGTGAACGTTGTGCTAATTCAGTATTCACACAATAAACTCTATTACACCAGATTTGTGTGTGTGTGTGATCATTCATATACATTTTATTAATATATAAAAGCAATAAACAAAACTAACAGCCCTATTAAATTTAAAGCCTGTAGTGGCATCGGCAAAGCACGCAAGGGCTGCAAGCTTGAAATTTGGCTGAGTTACAGAGCTATTAAATTAGACCATGGAGTGAGTTATGGGCTTAAGGTGCAAGCCCGTAAATCATTTCCGCGCCCGCAAGCTGTAAACGGCCATAACTATCCAGTTGCGGTATAACGTAGTGCGACACAAACCTCTCAGCAAAACAAAAGCGGTCTAGACAAATATGATTGACAGTGGGAGCTCATAAATTTGAGTTCCACATGCCCATGCATTGACTGTGCTGTGTTTTTCATTCGGAGTAGAACGGAGGTCCCAAAGTTAGAGGTTAGAGTCTTTTGGAGTTAAAGTAGGAGCTAGCTGAGAGAGGTAGTTTGTGTTTGTATTGATTTATATTCTATTTCATACAGATTTACACTTAATACTCACACATATTTACAGATTACACATACAGTATTTGCAATACGCAGAGGTTAAAGAACACACATAGAGACATATATAGTTAGGTCACACCCCCCCCCCATACCATCCGCCATCCCCCATCTCTCAACAGTTATTAATAACACATATCACATACATTTTTTTTACTACACACAAATACAGAAAAACTTTTTTTTATTTATCCTTATTTTAATTTTATGATATAATGGCGGGAGGAGATAAGAGTGGAGAGGAGTTGAGAATTGGGGAGGAGGAGAGAGAGGAACGGCAGGTGGCCATGGTGAGTAGAGGTGGGGAGGAGGCTGCGGCCAGGCTGCACAGGCGGAGATGCCGGCCGTGGAGGATGTGGGCCCTGTGGCTAGGCAGAGGAAAACATAAGGGCTGCAGACATGTTTGTGCCTTCTCAACAGCACTCCTCAGTGACAATCTATTGGTCACAATGTGAACCTAATATAGCCTGGCTTGGATCTTGGCCTATGTGATGGTGATATTTTGTATGAAGATGGCTACCTCCCATCATATGGTCCATGACCCTCTTCACTGTGGACACGTAGGGTTATGTTTAACATGTCACCAATTGATGGTCATTGAGGAATGCTGTTGAGAAGAAATGCTGTCTGTCTTATTTTGTAGGTTTTGTTATTTTTTCTTCTCTTTTTTTGTTTTATGTATGATTCAGGTCCATGAAGGCATCTTCTGCATCTGCAAGCATTGTGGAGGAAATGTATGGGGCTTAAGGTTTTTCCAGTGCCTCTCAGGTGGACATTCCTTCAATGACAGCACCCCCTTAACACATAGCTGCAACAATCATTAAGCTATCATATAGCCAGATATCTAAGACCTGATTGAATGTAGACTAATACCGCTATGGCGGTGGACATGCAAAGTCTCACAATGGCATGTTAATGACAGCCAGCATTAATAAATACACTAGTGAAGCATGAGAACAGATCCTTGGGTCAGATGTAAGTGACATTGAATCTTGCTGGTGACCTTTGTGTCCTCTCCGTATTAATGGGTATTTGCCCATATTGCTGATTATCCAGAGACCAAGCTAATATTTAGTAATGCTTGCAGATGAGAATCAGGGGAGTTTGTATATTGTTACAGTTACAGTATTTAGCACTGTAGTGTACATGCATGTTGATTATTGCTTTTTTATCCTCCTCCGCCTTTTTTTAGGTGACTGTATGTGTGAAACTGGATTGGATTACACAGTCCAGAGGTGGAATCATCTGCTTCATTGAGCAGATCTAGACAAGTTGTAAGTGTTATGCACATTAATGGTTTCTTCAATTAAATGGAAGCATTTGTGATGATCCTTTTTTTCATCGGATTCCAGTTGCAGCGGTGTAGTGACTAAATGTGACCCTGGTAGGTGCATCATGCATATTCTAAACTATGACATTACCCCCTGTAGGTATCCCCTTTTTCCCAATAACAGCCTCTTGTTCTCTCGGGACCTGCCCATAACACACCCATGATATTAATGCACAGTATTGACCGTTTCTGATTGTACTCTGTGTATGAAAAAAAGCTTTGTTATACCATTCTCACTGAGTTTTCAACAGTCGGGGTTCTGGGACATCCACATGCATTGCATTAGTGTCACATTCCTATAGATGTATACTAATGAGCCCTAGTTAACAGATAGATTAATACATATAAAATAGATTAATACATATAAAAAGAATAATAGTCATAATAGCATTCAATATCATACAATAGTAAATATCCTCACATATATAGTTGTGATCAATACGGGTTGTTGTTAACGCTTGCATGCTTGTGTAGCGACCCGCTGCAACTGCGTCCCTCGCGAAGTGAGGGCCGCAGTTGCTGGCAAGGAGTGCCAAAGGTGCTCCTTGCGCTGGGGGAGATGAGCGCCGTAGGCAATCATCCCTATGATCTGACTTAGAGGCAGTGCAATTGATTCTAATTGCAAATTCTAATTAACATGTATTAAAAAAATGTGGTATTAGGCAACACACTAAAAAACCCTGACTTTCATTGATTATAACACCATGAATTCAACATTAATTTCAAGGAAAACAACTGATTTTGCCCCCTAATAATTAGTAGAGAATAATATACAGTATCTATCGGAAGAAAATACATGTGTTCTAATATTTGAATGCCCTTGTATCAAACTTCATAACAGTCTAAAAATATTTGCAGTAAATCAGTCTTCAGATTACTAAGTAAAACAATGCTTGTATACATTTTCCACATAAAATGCAATGTATTATTATACTTTATTAAATATATCGCATAATACAATTGCATTTAAGCACATTTCTTTTCCTACTGAAATCATAGGTTAAATTCTTCATTTTTACATTACATTGTAAGTTATATATGTAAGCTCTGTCCTTCAAATGTTGTATATAATCTTTTATTTTAGCTCACAGTATCCATTTCGCTAACCTTCTCCTGCAGATTGATTTGCAGTTTTTTGTTCAGAGCAGCTCAGATGTTCTGCCTGAATATGCCTTTCTTGATTTACAGTGGTGAGTGATCTCTGTGGCTCATGAAAGAAAGAGATGTGTTGGAGTTATCTGATGTACAAAGGGTTCTTTGTAGAGGAAAATGTGCAAATACTTCACAGCTATAGTTACAGTTATTTTCTAGATTAAAGTGGTCAAGAAGTTATATTTTAACTATTTAAAATGTTTTGCTAAATTTAAGATTATATTTTTTAGTTTGGTATAACATATGCTTTTATGATGATTCATTGTTCCAAGTATGTAGGAACAAGTGTACTACACATCACAACCCTTCAGTTAGTTTCAGAGCAACCTCCAAGTTTGGTTCCACCTAAATTTAAGTTTCTTTTGCACTCTTATAGAAGATTAACTGTCTGGATAAAAGTTATGGAACTTGCCTGCATTGCCAGTAGCTCCATGATTAATTGAAGAAATAAAGGGCCATATTCAATTCCAAACCCGCAACTCGATTGCAGATGGCAGAATGTTTGCGGGTGTGTTGCGGACTCCCGTTCATCTCCAATTGCAATGCTACTCAATTGCTCAAAGACAAAATCGTAAACCATGCACTGGCTCGTAGCAGTGCTGGGCGGGAACATCATCAATTAAGCAAGCCCATAACCTCCCATTTTAAATCAGTCAATAGAAAATGAGACTGTCATTATTATGGCAGTAAAACATGGAGGTTATATGTCAATCAATTAGGTTTGGGGTACCGATATGCGATCAGACTTGCAAACTCTCAAAATAAAGAATTTCGAAAATGAGTGCCAATACTGTTCTAGTCCATATGGGTGGCCTGATATGTATTAACTCATTGAAACCCGAGATCAATTTAACCCTGAAATGAAACATAAAAATACATGTAATATCCTGCCAATTTGCATGAGACTGTTGTGCAATTAATTCTAATGTATGTCACCGCTTTCCCCATTATTTACAGTGCAGTATTGAGTTTTTATTTGCATTTACAGTGCCATGCATTGTCCATGCACTGTCATCTGTAGTGGAAGTATCTCAGCTGAGTGTGATTTTGTGTCTAGGATATATATAGGGTCAGTTTGAACATTAATTAGGACATACATTAATTAGGCCATTCTTTTTAGAATGGACATAATAAATGGGCCTCTTGGTTTTGTCATTAGATTTATGTTTCTATTCTAGTGTCTGCCAGACAGTGAGTATGGGTGTGTGGTGAGTGTGTTTGTCTAGCAATTCATGGGACTGCGGGTTCTGCAGTATACCAATAGGGTATTTAGTATGCCCATATGACCCTGAGTGTGTCTATGAGTGATTTATGTACCTGGTAGTAATTTTGTGTGTTATGTACGTGCCTTGATGAGAGTGAGTGTTACTTATAGTGAGTACTATATTTGAGCATGTATGTGACTATGAAGTTGTCTGGAGTGAAGTCAGTTTTGCATAATATTTGCCAAGAGTAAGTCTGTTCTATAGTATATGTATATGGGTATGTATAGAGGTATTCTAGGGATGTATGTTCTGCAGGTAATTGTGTGTACAGAGTTGCTAGGAATCTCAGCTATTGTCACCACTCTATGCATTATTTAAATTTTTAATCATGATTGTCACTTTGATTGCCGTTGCTGACAGCGAGCACGTACAAACAACTCATGTTGCTTGTGGGCCCTGTGAGTGGCGCCTATGGGTCAGCAGGGAATATTGGGGTCACAGGAGGTGACAGGAGTTTTCGCCCCACCAGCCTAAAAGTTCACCAGCCACCACTGGTAAAATCATATTTGTTGATACATTTTCACTATATGTAACCAAACAATAGATTTAGCCATTTGTGGTTATATTTCATAAAATAAAATTTGTGAATTATTTGTTTTAATATAGAGGGAATTCCATCTAAGAATTATTAACTGCATTGTCAGGTATTATGTGAATAGTTCATTCTGACTAGTGGGGCTGTATATCTGTCTGATAAAGCTGAATATGATTTTATTATCTGAATTTAAAAGCTCAGCATATCAAGTGTGCATGGGTCTGTAGTATCCTGCACAGTAAAGGTATAAAGAAAAAATATCTACCCATAACTGGTCCAATAATTACACTTTAATTGTACTAATCTTGCTTTAAACTGCATACAAATTAGCCTAAATCACACATACAGCAGCAACTGAAAAGATAAAAAAGCACAACGAGATACAGGAAAAGCAGTATAAATAGAAAATACAGTCCTTATAAATGTAAAACTTCTCAAGATACAGTGTACACAAATAGGATATACTTTATGTCTCATGTAGCCAAACTTGGGCTCCTAATTAATTGAGCAATTGTTGGTTACTGGAGCCCATAATGTAGCCCGTAAACTAATTTGCTATTCAATTGGCGTCTTTTAGCGAGCCGCAAATGATCTGCGGAATACAGGCTGAAAATCCCTGCGGTTGCCAAAATCGTAACTCCCAACCCAGCTAAACCTTTGATCTTTCAAGGCCACAAATGTTGCAATCTGTAAAATTGCAAATCGCTATTCAATGGCTGCAATTCCCCAAGAACGCAATTGTCTTCAAACCTGCAAACGGCAAATGTAGCTAAATATATTACGGGTTCCTAAGGGTTTACAGACTAGTTTGTAACACTGCAAAAGACAATTAAAACACACCAATGGACTTTAAAATATGGGGAAAGCAATGGAAGGCATTACAATTCATTGCACAACATTCCCAACGAACAGACAGGCCCTAAAAAATATATTTTTTTCTCATATGTTGGAATGGTCTTGCATATGCCAATATGAAAAGTGTGACTGCAACATGCATAAAGCAATTAAAGAGACACTACCTGATTAAATTGCAACACAAAATCATGAAACTGCCTACCATATTATCAAAATACAAAGATAATCCTATATACATCTCACTAATCAGATCTACATCGGAAAAAACAAATAGTGGCCAAATTACACCGCCACATGAAATATATCAAGTACCAGAGGCACATTTAATTTTTGTTGTTCAGTCCTTCAGTGGTGTCTGACTCTCTGTGACCCTATGGACTGCAGCACACTTAGCTATATATCCACAAGGTTTGCATTGCAAATATACTGGAGTGGGTTGCCAGTTCCTTCTCCAGTGGACTGCAATTTGTCTGACCTCTCTGTTATGACCTGCCCAGCTAGAGTGACCCTACATGGTATAACTCACAGCTTCATTGAAGTACACAAGCCCCTTCACCACCACAAGGTAGCGATCCAGAAGGGGACCAGGGGAACATACCCCACATTAATCTACTGTCATTTGGAGCAACAGGGATCTCACCTCCATCAGGGACAATATCTGCCAAGCCCATCTTGTAAAGTCCAATGCCATTGCTGGTAGCCTTGTGCCAAGATGTATAACCATTATCATTTGGTGAAATCCCATCAAGTGTTTTGCTACCAATAAATTCACATTATCACCTCTTATACTGTTATCAGGCCTTCAGGGGAATGTTGATACTCCACATTATCACAAATTGGACCTCTCATGTGTATTAACCCTATATTAATATATTAGTATTATTATTATATGAATGAATCTACTGCCCAGTAACTAGGACTCATTAGTTTACTGATATAGGAATGTGACACAAATGTAATGTATGTGGATGTCCCAAAACCCAAACTATTGAAAACACACTGTGGTAACGGTATAGCAAAGCTTTATTTCACACACAAAGCATACTCAGAAATGTACAGGACAGTACATTAATATCATGGGTGTGTTGTGGGCGGATCCTGGAAGAGCAAGAGGCTTTTTGGGAAAAAGGGGATTCCTAAAGGGGGTAATGTCATAGTCTAGAATCATGATGCATAGCATCCAACAGGATCACATGTAGTGACAACACCACTGCAACCAGAATCTGATGAAAAAAATCATCAGAAATCCCTCTAATCGAAATAACCAGTAATGCGCATAGCACTTACTTTTGGTTAGCATCTGCTCAATTAAACAGGTGCATAGACATCTAGACTATCTCATCTAAACCAGTTTCACGTATACAGTGTGTTTCTAAAACAAAAAACTTAAAAAAGGTGGTAAAAAAAAAAAAGGCGGAGGTGGATAAAAAGATAACACAAACAAAAAACCTGCATGTACAATACACTGCTAATTAAAACCTGCATGTACAATACACTGCTAATTACTGTAACTGTAACAGTATACCAATTCACCTGATTTCCATCTGCAGCTAGTTCTCATGATATCTCATTAGCTGTGACTATTAATAATTGTCACAATCTGCTTCTTCAAGGGGGCTTGATAAGAACCTAAGTCAAACCTACCCCAGCATAGTTGTGTAGTTCCTGTTCTCTGTGGCACAAAAGATTGTTTCTGAAGAGGGCAAGGCCCAAAAGGTACAGCAGAGAGTAATGCATACAGGTTACTAGTGGCCCATGGCAAGACCACTCCCCAATTCAGGATACAACACATAGAAATATTCTCTGTGTATATTTGAAAACTATCTCTCAACCTTTATTGAATGATCAAAACAACATATTTATACTCTTCAATACTACACCCTTGTGTACATTTGTGTACAGTGCCTTGCAAAAGTATTCACCCCCCTTGACTTTTTACCTATTTTGTAACATTACAGCCTTAAGTTCAATGTTTTGTTAATCTGCATTTTTTGTGATGGATCAGAACACAATAGTCTAAGTTGGTGAAGTGAAATGAGAAAAATATATACATAAAACTATTTTTTAGAAATAGAAAACAGAAAATTGGCATGTGCGTATGTATTCACCCCCTTTGTCATGAAGCCCATAAAAAGCTCTGGTGCAACAAATTACCTTCAAAAGTCACAAAATTAGTGAAATGATGTCCACTTGTGTGCAATCTAAGTGTCACTTGATCTGTCATTACATATACACACCTTTTTTTTGAAAGGCCCCAGAGGCTGCAACATCTAAGCAAGGGGCACCATTAACCAAACACTGCCACGAAGACCAAGGAACTCTCCAAACAAGTAAGGGACAATGTCGTTGAGAAGTACAAGTCAGGGTTAGGTTATAAAAAAATATCCAAATTTTTGATGATCCCCAGGTGCACCATCAAATCTAACCAAATGGAAAGAACATGGCACATCAGCAAAATTGCCAAGAGGCGGCCGCCCACAAAAACTTACGGACCGGGCAAAGAGGGCATTAATCAGAGAGACAGCACAGAGACCTAAGGTAACCTTAGAGGAGCTGCACAGTTCCACAGCAGAGACTGGAGTATCTGTACATAGGACCACAATAAGCCTTACACTCCATAGAGTTGGGCTTTATGGCAGAGTGGCCAGAAGAAAGCCATTGCTTTGAGTTTGCGAAAAAGCATATGGAGACTCCCAAAATGTATGGAAGAAGGTGCTCTTGCCTGATGAGACTAAAATTGAACTTTTTGGCCATCAAAGAAAACGCTATGTCTGGTGCAACCCCAACACATCACATCACCCAAAGAACACCATCCCTACAGTGAAACATGGTGGTGGCAGCATCATGCTGTGGGAATGTTTTTCAGCAGCTGGGACTGTGAAACTGGTCAGAGTTGAGGGGAAGATGGATGGTGATAAATACAGGAATAATCCATGAGCAAAACTTGTACCACTCTGTGCCTGATTTGAGGCTAGGATGGAGGTTTACCAGCAGGACAATGACCCCAAACACACTGCTAAAGCAACACTTGAGTTGTTTAAGGGGAAACATGTAAATGTGTTAGAATGGCCTAGTCAAAGCCCAGACCTCAATCCAATAGAAAATCTGTGGTCAGACTTAAAGATTGCTGTTCACAAGCGCAAACCATCCAACTTAAAGGAGCAGTTTTGCAAGTAGGAATGGGAAGAAATCCCAGTGGTAAGATGTGGCAAGGTCATAGAGACTTATCCAAAGTGACTTGGAGCTGTGATTGCCGCAAAAGGTGGCTCTACAAAGTATTGACTTTAGGGGGGTGAATAGTTATGCACATTGACTTTTTCTTTTCTTTTGTCCTATTTGTTGTTCCCTTCACAATAATAATAATAAAAAAACATCTTTAAAGTTGTGGGCATGTTGTGTAAATTAAATGATGCAAATACTCAAACAATCCATGTTAATTCCAGGTTGTGAGGAAACAAAACACAAAAAATGCCAAGGGGGGTGAATACTTTTGCAAGGCACTGTATGTGTGATGTCAGCCCATCTGGCTTGCATCCTTGGGTTTTCAAAGCTCTTGACATCAAATTCACCAGATATCTATAGCTGTCTAGTGAAAATACCTTGGTGTTAAATTCAATGGTTTGCTTAGGACTATTTGAAGTACATACATCTGTCTTGATCCCAAGGTCTGTATGTGTGAGTATGCAATGATTTGCAGCCAACTTCTATGCAGAGCATTTTTAACATTTCCACATATGTTCTATATAACATTTTCACTCTTATAATATACTAGCGACTTGCCCGTCAAAAAATGACGGCAATGTGATGTATATGTTTGTGAAGTTGTTTAGTTATTTAAATATATTTTTGACCCTTGTAAGTATTGTGATATGAACATGTATTTTTGTAAAACGTTGATGTAATGGTTTTTTCAAATGAATTTTGTATCTGAAGAATTGTTCACTTTAATATACATAGAATCCAGAGGAAAGTAAAAAGTAAAAAGACTTTTTGAAACGTGCCGAATTTTAACATGAAGTTTAAAATATATGTAAGCAATAACCTTGAAAGTATATATTTTTAAAATTGAACTTTATTTTTTATGTAACTTTGGAAGTTTTGCAAAACATTTGTGTAATTTTGAACATTATAAACAGGAACATAGTAAATACATTTTGTAACATAATTTTGAATTAAAAGTATTAACATTTGAATGTAAAAACAGTTTAACTTTAAATTAATCAGTATTAACATGCAATTTGTATCAGAATAATTGTTAAGTTTAATATACATTGAATGTAGAGGAAGGCATACAGTAAAAACTCTCCTTAAACTGTACGTAATTAAAGTAATTCATTACTGAGCACATAAAGTTGCGATAAACATTAATGTAGGTAGTAATCTTAAGATAACAGAGAATATTTACATTGTGACTTAAAAGGTGCTTGAGCTCTTAACATGAACTTTGTAATATGTTGAATGAAATAACTTGAAAATATTGTTTTTAAACTTGTAACATTAGAAACATTAACATAGTGACTTAACATTTTATCATAATTTTTCATAGAAATGCAAGGCAAGTATTTTGTGAGGCGAATTATCCATAAACATGACTTCCATTAATTATGACTGAATTAAACAACCAATTGTTTTGTATTTTTGAATGTTTTTCCAAAATGTTTGCATGGCTTTAGTTTGTATCCTGCAAAGTTATAGTACTTCATAGTAGACAATGTTTTTAGTAAAAATACGTCCATCTTCTAATAAATCACCTTGACTTTCATTGTTTTCAATGTAAACTTTAATAGCCTGTGGATTTTTGCACCGTGACAATGCAACGTACAATTGACCATGTGCAAAAACAGGTTCTTCCAAGAAAATCCCCACAGATTTGAAAGTTTGACCTTGTGATTTATTAATGGTCATGGCAAATGCCATAATAATGGGAAATTGTCTTCTTTGAAGTATAAAAGGGAGACTACTTTCACTTGGTGCTAAATCTATTCTTGGTATGAATACTCTCTCTCCTTTATGGGTCTCAGTTAAAATTTCAGCATCTATAAAATGGTCCTTTAATTGTTGAACAATTAAGCTTGTGCCATTGCATAGGCCTTTTTTGGGGTTCATATTTCGCAGTAACATGATAATTGCACCTTTCTTTAGCTGCAAAATATGTGGTGGCATTCCAGAAGGAGTTAAAGAGTTAATGAATTCAGTTGAAAAGTTTGCCTGACTTTCATTGTCATCAGCAAGTACAGAATCAGCACTGTGATAATTTCTTTGTGGTGCATCATTTTTTTTAAAGATTTCATTATTGAGTATTAATGCATCTTTATTTTTACACGTCAGTATAACTTGGTTGGCAAGCTCGGAATATTCTTCGTTATTTATGCTCCCTTCAAATATAGCCGATATAATATCTTGTTGACAAATCATATGAGGTGGGATCTCTACAGTGTCGTCAGGTAAATGTAGTATTTTTTCTGTTCTGCCTTCTCCAATTTTAATAAGCCAATCATTGAAATCAGTTTGGCCTTCTGATCTCATATTTTGTTGCAGTTGAAGATGGGTAAAATGTTTCCATACTGTACTTGACTTTATACATGTTTCAATAATGTCTGTTCGATTTCCATGTACAACGACAGGTAATGTTTGTCTAAAATCGCCACCCAACAACATTACCTTTCCACCAAATGGAAAAATATTATCCATGACTTCACGAAGCAAACGGTCAATACATTGGAGGGCATAGCATGACATCATTGTGGCCTCATCTATTATAATTAATTTACATTTCTTCAATTTCTTTGCTTGTAAGGATGTCATGCGAATATCTGACACAGAATTTTCTAAAATAGGCACTGGCAGTTTAAATCCACTATGAACAGTTCTTCCACCTTCTAATAAAAGTGCAGCAATTCCAGTAGTGGCAAACGCCATTGCTATTTTTCCTTGTGCTCGTACTGAACTCATTAATAAATTGTACAAATATGTTTTCCCTGGTCCGCCAGGTCCATCAAGATAGAAATAACGCTCTGTCACCATGTCATCATCTACAGCATTTTTAATGGCATGAAATGCTTGCAATTGTAGTGTATTTAAAGTTGCAAGTCTTTCTTCTGTTCTTTCTGCTTGTAGTTGAATGTCATAGTCTTCAAAGTTAATGTCATCTATAAGACCTGGATCAGGCAAATTAAAACTTGCACAACTTAATCCATGAGTTAAAAAGACTTCTTGAATTTCCATTAACGCTTTTAAGTGTGCAATGGGTTCATTGTATCGTCGCATAAAGTCTTCAGCCATATTACTTTTAAAAGTCTCCCACAAAGCTAATGCATTTGGAGCATTTGAGAAGATACAAATAAAAGCAAATTGTTCTCTCATCTGTCGTGGCATTTGACATTGTGCTGCTTCTTCTAAACATCTTTCCCACTCTGTATCATCAGCGAGTAAGTTTCTATGTCTTGCAGCTAAATGGAAGGATTCATATACAATGTCATTAACAGTTCTTAATTGTTCAAAACTTTGTGCTCCTGGAACATTTAAAAGTAATATCCGTAAGCAAAAACGTTCAACATCTCTTGGACTGACTGTGTAAATTCGTGGAATTATTTTATTGCCTCTGGTTTTTCTTGCTCTCCATAATCCATTCACAAAAACATAGTGATATGGAATTTCAATATATAAGTATTGTGTTGCTTGAGCATCAGTGGAATTTAATGCAAACCATGCAGTTAGTGTAGTGTGACGATCTTCACTTTGGGCCAATGCATTCATTTCATTTCCAGCATGGAAATAGACTAAATGTCGTTGTGGCAAATGTACTGCTAACCTATATACTGCATGTGATCTATCATGCATTTCAAATTTTAAAAGCCGCCACATAGCTTCTGGCGCACTGACATAGCGAGCATCTACATGAGATGCAAGTTCATCATGTACTAACTCACTACTTTCAGGGTTGTCTGCACTTTTGACGACTACAGTAGCTGCATCGTAACCTTTGTAAATATATTTGTAGACATATTTAATGGATTTGATGGAAGTGCAGGCTTCTACGTTGATGTGGGCGTTGTACTTCATAAGTAAATGTGGATTGTAGGGTACTACATGTCTATTGTCCACTTTTTTTCAACGAATAATGGCACTATCTCCTTCTCTTCTTTTATAAAGTGGATATCCATCACAATTTGCATATGTTTTGTCTCTATAATCTTTTGGAAAATCTTTTGAACATTGATTATTTTCCATACATGGTGATTGTGGATTAAGGTCTCCACAGGGTCCATGAATCATGCGATGAGTAACAATCTCATATAGTCTACCATATAGTTCTGGATCTGGTAGTTCAGCAACTATGACTGCATCCACTTTGTCCGAAGTATCTAATTTATCTTTCTCTTGAAGTATTATGAGAAGATGTGCATGTGGAAAGCCTCTTTTTTTAAATTCAATGGTATATACATAAGCAAGACATTTGCCAAATAACTGATTTATAGTAAAGTCACGTATTAATTCATTTAATTTGATCTTAAAAACTCTGGCTACTAAATCTGGTCGATCTGAAGCACTTTGTCCAATAAGTAGATTTTGATTAATTTCTGGCCATTGTGGATTACATGTAAATGTCACAAATAAATCTGGTTTTCCAAATTTTGTTACAATAGCCATAGCATCATTGTATCTTTCTCTCATATTTCGAGGAGATCCTTGAAAAGAAGATGGTAAAATGATGGCTTTGCCAGCTGTCATGTCTCTGCTTGTAGCCACGTCAGCAACATAGTCCATGAGTCCACAATATTGTTCTACACGTAGTTTATCTTGTTGATATTTTATAAAGTTTAAATTATTTGCCTCAACTTGCAAATATGAATCAATAATCCATTGTTGTGTTAGTTTTCCACCACATAAAATTGGATTAAATTCATCTCTAATGGCAATTTGAGCAACTTTAAATTCAAGCATAGAAACATTATTTTGGATTCTGGCTTTAGCATTTGGGTAACTGGGAAGGGTTAATTTTGGTTGCCAACCTGCTTCTCCATGTGGGAAAAAGATGGGATATGTCATTGGATCTAAATTTGGACTTAAGATATTAATATTAATAAATGGTTGCTCCTCATTTCTGGGATATACTCTAATGTCTCTTTGAAATGGTGGTTCTCCTTCATCATTCTGAAAGACCATTGCAACCTCATTTGATGTTGGCAAGTTATAACGACGTTTAACGACGTTCACCATATTAACCTTTGGCATGGGTAATTGATGTCTTTGTGCATGAAGTAGTTGTTCATTTTCTACTTCTGCCAATTTTTTGTAAGCTTTACTTTAGGGATTGTTGTCCATAATGTTATTTAGCTCTATAAAAACACTGGGTAAGCATTTTTTATTTTCTTCCATCTGCATACGTTGGTCAACAGCTTCCATTGTATCTAGGACATATAGTTGAGCGAATTTTCTTTGCTCTCCTTCCTCTGGATGTAAATGTGAAGTCCGATGATAAATTTGTCCTTGGACTTTAAAACAGTAAGGACCATGTCCTGGTACATTAGCAGCCAATGTTGCCCCCATAGATGCAAATGATATGGCACTATTGTAGGATCTTATGTTTGTCTTAAAATTTTTGTAATTTGGAAAAGTAGGTTCAGTCATAATATTTTGTAAATAGGTTGGAAATTGTTTCCTTTCTGGAAGTTTGAACTTTCCTTTTTGACAACAACTAATAAATTGTCCATCTCTGGGTCTCTTCTGTTTAAAATAATAAGCCTCACAAAATTGACATTGAGTACTCATGTCCCCACAACTATGAACCTCTACTGCTAAAGACTTGAGTAAAGGACAATTTGCAAAGCATATCGGATGTTGACTTTCATATTCATCAGGTGAAAAGTCATGAAATGTTTCAACAACAGGTTCTAAATGTTTAGTTTTTTTCGTGGATTTTCTTGGTATATGTTGTCCTTGTTTGGTTGAAATGTCCTGTAAGTTTTTAGTAAGATTTTGTAAATGCTTTGTTTTTGTAGTTGCTTTTTTTGGTCTGTCTTGACTGGTATCTTGTAAAATGTCATCTGATGTTTTAGGAACAGTTTGTAAATGCTTTATTATCTTTTTATTTTTTTGGGTTGTATCTTTCATTTTTGCAGCTGATATTCTTTTATTTGCAAGTCTTTTTCGTTCTTTTTCTCGTCGAATTTATTTCTCCTCCGGTGTCTGCTGGGCGGCCCATCTCTCTTGTCTTTCTCTAGTTTGACGTCTTTTCTTCTCTTCTTTGGTCTCGTTATCAGCCATATTAATCTGTAAAGGAAAAAAAATAAATGTAATTGTGTATATTTTAATTTGTAATTCCTGTTAAAGATTCTTGTGCACATTTGGTGAAATAAAAGGCAAATCATTAATGTATCATTTATATTTAGTTACATTTATAATTGCTGTCCTCACTGGCTAAGAATTTGGCCAATGGAATACTGCTGTAAATAAGCATGTAACATATTTTTTTAAAATAATGGTTTTATTTATTAAAAACGTTGTTTGTGGATAGATATTTACCACTGCAAAACTTCTTTGCTAAAAAAAAAAAGTGATGTGGTTATTGAGCTATGTATTGCATAGTAGCAATTTAAATAGAATAAGGGAGATAGTAAATTCATTTTTTTTTTTTTCTGTTGACACGGATGCAACTGAAAGCAGTTTCTTTAGTTTTATACTTTAGTACTTATTATACTGTACCTTGGTTGAAGTGTGATTTAAATCCGAATGTTTGTTGGTCCTCGGTTCAAAATCGTTGTCCAATGGTGTGGTCCTCTGTTGGAAGTCCTCGTCCGATGGTGTGGTCCTGTGGCGATAGCCCTCGTCCGATGTTGTGGTCCTGTGGCGATAGCCCTCGTCCGATGTTGTGGTCCTTTGGTGAAAGTCCTCGTCCGATGGTCTGGTCCTATGTTGAAATTCCTCGTCTGCTGGTCTGGTCCTGTGTTGAAATTCCTCGTCTGCTGGTCTGGTCCTGTGTTGAAAGTCCTCGTCCGATGGTCCGGTCCTGTGGAGAAAGTCCTCGTCCGATTGTCTTCACGCAGTATCTGTTGTAATATAAAATAGAAAATGTTGTTTGAGTGAAATGTCTTTTAAATAAGTAAAAAATGTATGAATTTGTCTGTATTGTATCAGTTATGGTTATTTTTTTCTATATTTTTTTTACTTTCTGTGCAATCCCACGACTTTTGTTATTCTTATTTAAGTTTCTTAGTAAGGCTTGTGGGTTGTGATATATTAAATAAGAATATGAATTTATTTTGCTATGTGTTTATGTTATTTTTTGTACAATCCTGTTTTGTGCGCACCACTTGTGGTATACCTATTTAACCTTTATTGGGATGGTTATAGTTAGTGAAACCTAAAATAATATAATTAATGTAGTTTGCTATGTGTTTGTGTTAGTTTTTGACAATCCTGTTTTGTGCGCACCACTTGTGCCAAAGTTATTTATTCTTGATTGTACTGGTTATAGGTTGTTAAACATTAAAGAAGAATGTTAATGTAGTTTCCTATGTGTTTGTGTGATTTTTTGTACAATGCTATTAGGTGCGCAACACTTTTGTTATTCTTATTTTTGCTTCTTTGTAAGGCTTATAGGTTGTTAAACATTGAATAAGAAATTCTATTTTGTGTGTAGCAGTTTGTGTCTCATTCAATTGCTAATTGAATCGTGCCCTAAATAAGCACATAGCATATTTTTTTAAAGAAGTTTTTAGTCAGTGAAAACTTTATTTTGGATAGATTTTTAGTAACTAAAAACTTCTTTAAAAAAAAATGTTATGTTGTTATTTAGAGCCCTATTCAATTGGGCAAATTGCAATTGAATGAGGGCCTTTGTGTGTACCATATGTTGCATAGTTTGCCCCTCATTCAATTGCATTTTTTACAATGTAATAGTACTCTAAGGCCGTCATTGAATTGCAATGTTGAAAATTGAATAGGGTTGTAAATAAGCACATCACATATATTTGTTAAGATTGAATAAGGGCCTAAAAGTGCTTATTTATAGCCATATTTAATTGTCCAAAATAGCAATTGAATGAGGGCCTTTGGTTACTGCATTTGTTATATTGTCAGCTCCTCATTCAATTGTGTTTTGGCCAATGGAATAGAGCTCAATATCAGCACAGAGCATATTTTTTTACCAAATTTTGTATTTAGTGAACTTGTATCCAAAAGCAACGTGTTCACTAAATAAAAAGTTCCTTTAAAAAATATGCTCTGTGCTTATATAGAGCCCTATTGAAATGGGCAAATCACATTTGAGTGAGGCCCTTGGCCATTAAAGATATATAGGTCCTCATTGAATTGCAATTTTGCCAATTGAAGAGGGCTCTATATAATCACATAACATATTTATTGAGCAAAGTTTTTAGTTATTGAAAACCTTGATTGTGGTTAGAAGTTCAGTAACTAAAAAGTTCTGTATAAAAAATCTGTTATGTGCTTATATAGAGCCCTATTAAATTGAGGAAGTCGCAATTGAATAAGGCTCATGGTTCTTTCTTGTTTATACTTAATACTTTACCTTGATTGAAGTGTGGAATGACAGACGGTCCCCTCCTGCCAATCTTAATCCGCTGGTCTTCTTGTAGTGTCTGTTTGAAAAAGAAAGTGAAATAGTTATTTGTATATTTATAATTTTTCATCTAGCAAAGCATGGCCTTTTGAGCATGTAATGTCTTGTTGTATCTTACCTCTTCTTCTTTGTTGGTGTTCTTTAAAATGGATTGTGCTTCAAAGTGCACAGTGCAAATTGTTGAGAGACGCTGTTGATGCAGAGTCTGTTTGAATATTAAAAGAAATAGAAAGATTCAGCTTTATATGATCTATTGAATTGCAGTAAATTAATGTCATTTAAATATACTTCTGTAATTATTTTCAATTGACCTTATTTTTTGGTGGGGGCTACACACATATGTCACATACATGAAGCACATTCCATAGTTTAATGTAATTATTTTGTGTACGTGTGACATATAACTATACATGAATCATATTTAAATGGTTAAATTAACCTTATATTTTTTTTTTGAGTGTGTGAGATGTAACTATAGATGATACACATATATGTGCGTGTGACATCAGTATACATGACATATAATGTCATTTAAATGTAGTTGTTTACTGATTTTGTTTTAAGCTAATTTTGTTGCAGTGGCAATACACACAAATGTGCGTGTCACATGTCACTATACATTATACACATATATGTCCGTGTCACATGTCACTATGAAGGGGCAATACACATAAATGTGTGTGTCACATGTCAATATACATGATACACATATATGTCCGTGTCACATGTCACTATGCAGGGGCAATACACATAAATGTGCGTGTCACATGTCACTATACATTATAGACATATATGTGCGTGTCAGATGTCACTATACATTATACACATATATGTGCGTGTCGTCACTATACATAAACCTCTGTTTAATATAGAATTATGTTTTTTTGTTGTTTTGTTAAATGAACCGTATTTTTTTTGTGAGCCTATACACATAAATGTGCCATATATGTCACTACATAAATCCTAGTTTATTTTTTTATTTGTTTGACCTGTCCTGATAATAAAATGTAATATATTATAGCTTACCTCTCAGTTGTAATTTGCACAATGCAAAGTAGTAAATTAGTAAAGAATTGTCTTCTCAAGTAAAAGCAGCAGTTATCTCAGAAGTCACTCCGTTGATCACCTGAGGAGAAATGTATTTTTTTGTTTGAATAGGCAGTATTTATAAACTTGTAGAAAGTTCTGGAAAGTGAGACCGTTAGAACGCAATACGCATGCGCTATTTGCGTTCCAGCTTACAATTTGCGTTCCATCCGCCATTTTCTGCGTATTACTGTTCAAAATTGTGTTTAATATGATTGTGATACGTTCCGCATAGTATGTGTTTCATTATTGAGAGTAAGTGTAGTGTAGTTACGTCTGAAGCCTCGTTTTCGTTTTGTTCGTCGGCCATTTTTTCTCTCGCTTAGCGATGGTATTAGTGTCTAAAGTGTTTTATTTTGATTTAAATGTAGGTGTAACTTGTTTTTTTGAGGTGCTGGATGGTTCCTCTTGCTGTAGGTAAGCTTTTTATGTGTTTGTTGTGTGTCTTTCTTAAGTTTTAAATGTTTGTATGTCGGCGTGTTGCGTCCGATGTTTGCGAGGTCGTAATGTGTGGTAACGTGTCTCGTATGGTGTTTGCGTGTGTAGCCTCATTTTCGTTTTATTCGTCGGCCATTTTTTGTGTCGCTTAACAAATTATTTAGTGTCTAAACTCTTTTATTTTGAGTGCAATTAAGTTGTAAGTTGCATTTTTGAGGTCCTGGGTGCTTCCTGTTTGTGTAGGTACGGTTTTTATGTATGTGCTGTGTGTATGTATTGTGTTTTTAATTTTGTAATGTTCGCGAGTTGCGTCCGAGTGTTGCGAGGCCGTAATGTGTGTGAACGTGTGTCGTATGTTATTTGAGAGTGTCGTAATGTGTGTGAACGTGTGTCGTATGTTGTTTGCGAGTGTCGTAATGTATTGCGACGTGAACTTTGCGAGATTCGCAGTTGTTTGTGTTGTGAATTTTGCAAGGGTCGCCTGCGGCGCTCCATGCCAGCAAGTGAGAACCTGGCACAGTGCCCTCGCTTCGCGAGGGCCGTGTCACAGTTGCTGGCAAGGAGCGCCTTCGGCGCTCCATGCCAGCAAGTGAGAACCTGGCACAGTGCCCTCGCTTCGCGTCTTGTATTTGTTTCTCGAAAGTCCGTATATTTTGCGAGGTCCGCAGTTGCTGGCATGGAGCACCTCCGGTCTTTGCTTTGCTTCTTCGGCGCCCTTCGGCGCTCCTTGCCAGCAACTGCGGCCCTCGCCCGCAGCTTTAGCAACAACCCGCCTGCTCACAACTATATATGTGATTATAACTGGAATACATAATATCCATGTACAGGCAACAGATAACAAAACAATAACACATAATTCCAATGCAACAATGTCATGCTCCCTTGGTCATATTCATAACTACTGGCAATATGAGTTCTTAAACAATTAAATCATGACAATATTGATGTGTCATCTCACAATAAATGCTAAGCTGTGACCAGCGTCAGTGGCCAAGTTGTAGTATCACCTTCTCCATATGACATTGTTAATTAACATCCATCAGCTATACAGGTCTTAGCACATGTTAAGGGATACTCATGATATTAGGAATGCGGGAAAATAGCCATTAATAGGGAGAGGACACAAAGGTCAGCAGCCAGATTCATTAATACTTACATCAGACACAAGGATCTGTTCTCAGACTGATTTTGAGAAGAGGAGCACATGCTTCACTAGTGCATGTATTAATGCTCTCTTTAATTAGCATGCCATTAGGAGACTTTGCAAGGCCACCACCATAGCGGTACTAGTCTACATTTAAGCTAACAACAATCATGGCTTAGATATCTGGTCTGGATATATGATAGCTTTAATATTGTGGGAGCTACATGTTAAGGTGGGGTGGGGCTGTCATTGAAATAATATCTACCTGAGAGCCACTGGGAATATCTTACAATTACTTATTTGACAATTCTTGCAGATGCTGAATATGCCTTCATAGACCTGAATTGTGCCTAAAACAAAAAACACCTTAAAAGGCCTTAAAAAAATATAGGGACTGCAACATCTCTTCTCAACAGCATTCCTCTGTGACCATTAATTGGTGAAATGTTAAACAGAACCCTACCTGTCCACAGAGAAGAGGATGTGATGGGAGGTAGCCATCTGCGTACAAAATATCACCATCACATAGGTCATGATCCTATACTCTGTAGCCAGGCTAGACTACATTAAAATGTAGACCAATAGATTGTCACTGAGGAGTGCTGTTGAGAAGGCACAAAACACATGTGCAGCCCCTACATCCTCCTCTGCTTTGCATCAGGGCCCCAATCCCCCATGGCTGGCCGTTGTCTCCCTGGGGGTGGTGGGGGCAAAGGTATGGGGTAGGAGAGGAGCGGCTGGGCTGCGGGTCCGTAGTGGATGCCTCCGGGGTGGAGGAGGCACATGGCATTCACTGTAACCTGTTGGATTTCGCTCTGGAGCAGCCCGGCAAGGTAGGATTCATTCATGAGATGGTGCCTAATCTCCTGCCTTTTGTGTCTGGCCAGACTGCTCATTGCCTCTGCATCATTGGAGGAGATGCTGGCCTGGATCCCATGGAGGCAGTCCAGTATCTGGCGCATGATGGACAGCATCTTCCCCAAAGCAGCCTGGCTTGGTTGAGTGGGGATGGAGGTCCATGGGAGGGTGTGGGTTGTTGCAGGGTGAGGAGGTGGCAGTGGTGGTAGCCGAGTGGGGAGGGGTTGTGGCCCTGGCTGGAGCCTGGCTACATAAGGGTGGGTGTGGTGGTGTGCTTGGTGGTGGTGGCCAGTCTGACGCACTGCTGGGGAGAGTATGAGGTGAGGGCAAGCCCCTATCGTCCCTCCAGTAAGAGAGCCCTGGTGACAGGCTCAGTCTCTGGAGGAGGGGGGCAGTGGGGTAAAATGCCACTGGTGCGGCTGATGGTCCTGGTGATGACTCCACTGCCCAGATGATATCCTCCTCTTCAGAAGTAGGGCCTTTGGCATCTTTCCTCCTCCCCCACGCGGCGGTTCCTGCTGCCGACGCCCTTGCCCTCTGGCTCACCACTGGACCCAGACCTTCTGGAACCTGAAATAGAGAAAATAACGATATATGTGTTAAGTATCATATATAATGCACTGCTTTGTGTTTATTCCTAACTCTCTGACATCTAGCCTTGGACCTGGATGATTCTGTTAATTGCAACTATGAGTAGCTATCATTTGCTAGATGTGATCTATTCATTGGTTCTGGATCTTGATTATTCTTGGCTCTTAATGTTATCTTGATTCTTGATTCCAGTTGTGGTCTGTAACTGCGTACGCTGCAGTGGGCACACCCATACATAGACTCTTTATTGGTTTATTGCTGTTGTTGTGCCTACGAATGACAGCGATCTGTCAGCTTCATGGATTTAATGACACATGACTGTTAATTCCATAGAACTGACCTGTCAGTGTCTTTGTTGGTCATTATGTACATATGTAGTGTGTGTGATGTACACGTGGTGGTATGTTGGTGTATGTGATCCTACTGGGCCACCAGGCATGAAGCTCCAGCTACTGGCAACTGCCTCCGAAGATCCTTGGCTACCTTCCTCCACTCATTGTACTTCACAGTCACTCTGGGGCCACCACTTGGTGCTGCGGTTTGACTGTCCTCCTTGGCCATCATCCTTCTCACCTTGGGCCGGACGACATCAAAGCAGTGCTTCACAGACCTCACATTCCTTTCCACTGTGCCCACTGCTGTTACTGCAGCCACTACCTCCTTCCATGCCTGGGGCCTAGGTCTGGGCCTAACTTCCCTCCCCCCACAAGGATAGTGGGGCGCTCATGGATCGCACAAAGGAGGACCACATTCTCCTTGTGCATGTAGTTCGAGGTCCTGTGTATGCCGCCAGCCTCTTGCCCTTCCGACTGTGGAATGGGGATCCTTCACTACCTTGTCTGCTCCTGAGGCCTGTCCTTCCACCAAACTACCACCCCCGCTAGGATCAGGCCCCTCCCACTCTGACCCTGAACTTGGAGTGCCTATCACTATGAGCACCCCATCACCACCCACCTCTTCTCCTCTACTCTCATCCTCCACTCTCCTCTGCCACTTTCCTCTTCCACTCCACCACTCTCCTCCCCCTCCACCTCCTCCACTCTCCTCCTCCACTCCTCCACTCACCTTCTCCTCAACTCCACCACTCCTCCTCCTCTGCTCCACCACTCCTCACCTCCACCTCTCTCTCCTTGCATTTCCACTTCTCCTCCTCCCTAACTCTCAAATCCTCTCCCCTCCTCTCTCCTCCCTCCATAATTATCCCAAAAATAATATCAGGATTAATCAAAATAAGTGTTTCTGTAAATATATATGGGGAAATTAATGGGTTTCTTATGTGTATTTATTAACTGTTGGGGGATAGGGTGTGGGGTATAGGATGCGGATGTGTGTATGGAGTGACCTAGCCCTATTTGTATCTATGTGTGTTATTTAATATATGTGTGTTTGTATTATGTGTAATGTGTAAATGTAAAATAGTTGTTAGAATAATGTAAAAGAATATAACTGTAACTTCCTGCTTTGATAAATCGCCTTCATTCTCTCTTATCACCAAACATTCAACTCCGGGACCTGCGTGACACTTTGTGAGAATCTACAACACAGTCAACGCTGGGGCGGGTGGATCGCAACTTTATAATTTCTCTGTGTCAATCATTTTCCTCTAGCCCACTTTCTATTGGCTCAGAGGACTGTGTCGCACTCCGTAATTACGGAATAGGACTGTAACTCCAGACCGCTTCTATTACCGCCCACTAACAGCTTGCGGGCGCAGGAAAGGTTTACATTCTTGAGGCTTTGTGCTTTAAATTGCAGTTTTTTTTTATTGAATCGCTCTGTAACTGTAGCAAATTTCAAGAACGCAGACCTTCGGCCGGTATAAAGGCAACTACTGGCTTGCAATTGAATAGAGCCCTTGATCTGTATTATATGCCATTCTACCAGATGAAGTGTATACTATCTGTAAAAATAGTGAGCCCTATTCTATTAGAAGTGCACATAGCATAACTGTTTTTGAGGTATGGGCTGGCCAGATGATAATGATTCAGAACCGATTAAAGAGGGATCACTACTTTAACAGCAGGACAACTAGCTGTGGAGGAACAGATCAAACAGTAGCAGTGACGGACTTATATGTCTAGAGACCTGCAGTTAGCAGATGAGAACATTAAACAAGCGCACATACAGATCATTACTTAGCCCACATGACATTCATGCAGAAGAACATTTGCACAACACTACATACTTCACAAAGACCCACTTAGAACAAAAATGAATTATAGATACATACTGTATATACGTGGCATACACATGAACATGGGAAATACTTTAGTGTCACAGCATGTCATAAGGAATTTGCTAACATAAGATTACATAGGCATTTTATAAATTATGTAATAAATATATCTATTTCAGAGGTCAAGGAAACATACTTGGTGAATGTAAGGCCTACAGTGTTAAATTCGTTTTTTTCATCAGTTGTTCCTGAAAAGAGAGACCATAAAATTAGATTTGCTATGTGACTGAGAATGCACAACTTTTGAAATTATAAAACCATATTTAATGTACATCTCATGCTACAGAGACTGCTGCATATTTTTTATGTATATATTGATGCAACCCACCTTTTTCTGGGCCAATGTGGGGGAAGAAGGTGACGTCAAAACCAGATCCAATTATCTAGCAAATCCTCCTGATTTTCTCTTCCCTGCTCCATCACCCTCCCTTCCACTGATAGATAAAAAACACTCTGATAAACTAGGACTCAAGAAGTGATGCAACAAATACAAGATGGAATTCTCAATTCATAAATAGAGTTAAAAAAAACCTTTTCATTTGGTTTAAAACATTTTATTTTCATTAATTGCGCAACTACTAATGTTATTTGTTTACATACATCACAGACAAATACTTTTTTAGAACTGGTCCTTTAAAGGTCAATAAACATTTTTTTGTAGACTTTGTATCATAATTTGAAATGCTAAAAAAAGCATCGACAGGCCCACTGTTACATTACAAAGTTAAATTAAAGCACCACTGAAGTGTAATATTTATAGTTTGATATTTTCTAGTTTCAATATTTGTATTGTCAAGTACAAACATTGTAATAGTCACTTTTATGATCATTTGAAACTTAACAATTTGGTAATAAAGATTAATCATTTTGTATAATGTGGTTCTTATTCATTACTGAACTATCACAACATTTCTTCAACTTTTCTGTTTTCGTAAAATAAAAAGAACACAAGGGTTATATATCATTTTAGTTTGCTATTTTAAAGAACTTGACTTGATAATGGACAAAAACTTTTTACACAGCTTAAAATAAATAATTATAGTAAATTATTCTTATTCATTGTATTCAATTTAAATTTGATTGACATATTATTTTTATTCCTAAAAGGATTAGAAACCTGGGAGAAGTGAGAACAACCCTGTTATAGGTTTACTGACAATGGGCTTCATTCAGTTCCCCTTTTTGTAAAGTTACACAGGCAAAAAGTGCCCAGTAACTTTACCTAACTATTTTATTCACTGTCTCTGATTGTGAAATTATGGCAGCTTTCCAATCGATTTTTTGACCTCCGTAATATTGCAAGCAACTATTTCTCAGTCTTACCCCAATTTGCTATTCAATTCAGATTTTACTGATCACTCGCAAATTACAGATGACTTGTAAATCAGAAAACCTGAAATAAGTTTATGGGTACCCAAACACACATGCAAATGGTTTTAAAACCATTTCTGATCACCTGCAGCAGCACTTAAACACACAGTACTGTACAAAAAAAGCATGGGAAAGCATGTAAATGTATTACAATTAAATGCTGAACAGACTCATTAGGACCAAATTTGATATTAAAAATGTTTTGTAATGTTTAATTTGTGACTCATCATACACATGGGAACATCATAAGCATTTGTTATAGCTGGCTAAATCAGTTAAAGAGACAGTATTTGACTAAATAGCACGAAAAACATATACCTGCATTGGAAATAATATGTGTCAGTCTCATAAGCACAATTGTGTAAATTAAAAATAACTATATCAATATGTTTGAGTCATAATATATGTTAGAATACCAACTGTTGACAACAGTACACCTCCTTATAACATATTACAATGTCCATGGTAACATAGACCACAGCATGCAAGAAGTTAATCATGAAACACACATGAATCGCAACAAATGGTCTGAAGCACTGAGTATTTAAGGGATCCTTATCAAAGCACAGTGCCGACAGCTATCAGCTACATCACATCAATGGGAAGGTATGTCAACTACAAAATAACCTTGGGTCTCATACATTGGAATATGTCATCATGGGCAGCTTGAACAGAGGAGTGGGACACACTGATGGTGGCCATCAAACACACAAGGAGGCTGTGGAAAGACAGATTAAACCATAGGAAGCTTACCCTCATCAACAGAAATCATGGGTACACCTGTGAAGTCTGTTCTGCTGTGCATTTGGCAAGATGTTTACCAGTAATAATGATATGAGAGCTAGTTTTAATGTATTAATTCATTATTAATAATACATGTCATTTGGTTATCAACCCTTCAGTGGAATGGTGATCCATTATGGTGTTTGAAGATTTATCATGGAAAGTGTAAACACTTGGCCATAAGAACATCAAATACTAAGCAACATAAATTTAGTGATATGAGCATATGTTTTTAGTCATCACATGAATCAATGGATGGCTATACAGGGTGATGATCAATATACTAAAATATTATTGTCAAGTAAAATCAGTAACAGTTAGAAACACACAGAAACATTGATAACTCTATAACAATATCCTTGTTTGTTAAATACACAGAGCACAGCCATAAACGTATCCAAAGGTGCATTAATATCATTAGTGTGGTTTGCGTGGATGCGAGAGAAAACTGGAAAAATCTAAAGGTGTAAAGGTAATGATCTATTATAGAGTACCATGTGGTCATTACAACACTGTAACCATAATCAGATGAACGAAAATCTCATCGCCAAAAACTCTATATAAGTAACCAATAATGTGCATAGCACTTCATGTCTTCACCTGCTCCATTTCACAGATGCAATGTAATCCAATCCTATTACACACATACAATGTGTTCATAAAATCAAAAATGATTAAAATAAAGATTGTCATAACCCAAAAAAGCCAAAGGAGGAGAAATATCTAGCAATATCTGTATGTAAAGTACAATGCTAAATACTGTAACTGTAACAATAAACCAACTTAACTGATATTCATCTTCAAGCAGTGCTAACCATTATGTAGCTGTCATAGTTAGATAGTTACATAGTAATTGATGTTGAAAAAAATACTTTAGTTCATCAATTTCAACCTTTTTAGGAGGGTAAAAAACAACAAAAAACATTGAAACAATGCCAACATCTCAAAAGGGGAAACAAATAAATACATTTCCTTCCTGACCCCAGATAACCCCCCCTGGATCAATACTCCCTCTCTAATTATCCAGGATAACCCTGAATGCCCTTTTTGCTCAAAAATATATCCAACCACTTTTTAAAGTTATCTATCGAATCCGCTGTCACCACCCCTTAGTAGAGAAATCCACAGTTTAACCACCCTTACTGTGAAGAACACTTTTCTTTCTTTAAGGTGGAATCTTTTTACTTCTAACCTCAAAGGATGCCCTCTTGTCAGTTGAAAACCTCTTGGACACAAAAAGTTCACTTGACAAAGCCTTGTATTGGCCCTGGATTTATTTATATAAGGTAATCATATTCCCTCTTAGACACCTTTTTTCTAGAGAAAATACTTTTAATTTGTTTAGTCTTTTGTTCATAACTTAGCCCCTCCATTTCTCTTATTAGTTTTGTTGCCCTTCTATGTACGTTTCCAGTTCTAAAATGTCCTCTTTATGAAGTGGTGCCAAAAATTGTAGTTCATATTCAAAATGAGGAACTAGGGATTTGTATAGTGGCAGAATTGTATTTGCTTCTCTGGCTTCTATACCCTTCTTAATACATGATAATATTTTACTTGCCTTTACAGCTGCTGCTGTTGTTGTCCACAAGCACTCATAAATCCCTTTCAATATCTGATACCCCAAGATTTGCAAGCCTTGTTGATTTCATTGTACTCACGTAAAGCAGTCTCTGTCCCCTCTTTTTTGTATAACTTAAATGATTGTTTTTTACTTTGTATCTTGAGCTTTAAATTATTTTTAAGCCAAATTGGACGTGATCTATTTTTATTTCCACATGGTATATGGTGATAAGTATGTTTATCTATCAATGACTTAGCAATGATTTAAATGTCCATTTAGGTTAGTTAGGTCAGTTCTTTGTCCGAGTCTATAGTCTGCATTGCTGCTCTTTGACCGTTAAAATCTGCCCTTTTAAAATTGAGAGTTTTTGTTGGCCCCTTACAGTTTTGCTTTTTTACTTCAATCTCAAATGTGTTGTGATCACTGTTTCCCAAAGGTTGCCATATTTCCACATTTGATACCAAATTAATATTATTTGTGATGACTAAATCCAAGGTAGCCTAATTTCTAGTAGGTTCTTCTACAACCTGGACCAGATAATGATCTCTGAGTGTACTCAAGAACATACTCCCGGTCTCATTTATCCAGAGAACTGCCGGTCTCATTTATCCAGTTAATTTCAGGGTAGTTAAAACCTCCCATTACTAAAATTTGCCAGTGCTTAGCTGCATTTCCAATCTGTAACAATAATTGCAATTCCTAACTTTCAATTATATTTGAGGGGTGATAGCATACTCTTACCAATATTCCTTTAGAATTTGCTGCTCCGCTATGTAGCTCTACCCACAAACATTCAACATTATCGCTAGTTCCAGCATAAAAATCTTCTCTGACTATAGATTAAATTAAATTCAGGCTTAACATACAGACAAACTCCTCCTCCTCTTTTACTATTGTCACTATCTTTCCTAAATAGGTTATAACCATCCCAATTAACAGTTCAGTCATAAGATTCATCCCACCATGTTTCCGTAATGCATATTAAATACCATTTCTCATTAACTGCTAATAATTCTCCCATTTTTCCTGGCAAGCTTCTGGCATTAGCAAGCATACACTTTATGTTATGAGCCTGTAGTTCTGAAGTACCTACCTTCCTATTGACTATACTAACCCTCCCCCATCTCCTCCCCAATGATTAGTTAATTCATTCCTTAACCCCTATACATGTTCTACCCCATTACTTCTATCTAGTCCCTCCCCCCAACTACTATTTTAAAAATTCCCTCAGTCATTCTACCATTCTTTCCTTAAGCACACAATAATTAAGGTGCAATCCCTCCCTGCTATAGAGACTGTACTCAAGTGAGAAGTCAGCCCAGTGCTCTATAAAACCTGAACCCTCCTTAATGCACCCCTTTTTTAGCCACTCATTAAACTACCTAAGCTCCTTCTGTATAACTGGGCTAGCACTACCTTGGAGGTCTACCTTGGAGGTCCTTGCCTTAAGCTTATTCTGTAGTCATCCTTTAGGACACTCCATCTTCCACTAACCTTGTCATTGGTACCAAATGTACAAAGACCGCAGGTTCATTTCCAGCCCCTCCCAATAATTTATCTACCAGGTACACAACATTAAGACAGCAAACTGTTCGATTGCTGGGATCTGGGTAACAAATCACCCTTTCTACCTTCCTAATAATAGTGTCCCCTACCACCAAAACCTCTGTTGCTCTGACTAATCTGCCCTCAACTTTGCTCCAGTAGACCTGTTCTATTGGCTGTTAGTGTGAACAGCTCTATCTGGCATTGCCATTTCTGAATGGACACCCCCAACAGTTTCACTCAATCTGGCAAATATGTTGGTGCTGTCATGAGAAATCACTCGCCTTGACCATTATTAATGATGTGGCATCTCACAAGCAATGCTTAGCTGTGACAACAGTCAGTGGGCCAAGAGTACTATCACCGTCTCTATATGATATTGTTTAGCAATATTGATATCACATGCATCTGGTGTACAATTTAGGGGCCATAATGGGACTCCCCTGCACCCCACAAGTAACTCTGTTTTTTGGGACTCTATCACATATAATTGTTAATACCCAAGGCTATTAAAATAGACAGGAAACGGGTTGTAAGGACTGTGTCAATTTGTCTTTCAGTTATGTGTAATTTCCCCCCTTTATTTATTATGTGTAATGTTTAAAAGTTATTGTGTGATTCACTGCTATTGTAATATTGGGTCACCAGTAGATCTCATAATGGAGGGCATAGCTTGTAGCCTGTATAATGTTAGGCCTGGCAATATTCACAGGTCTAATAAGAATTGTTTATACAATGTTTAGTTTTCAGATGGTTAGTACATGACACTGTATGCTAATATTATATAAAAGCTACTCCAGTCACTTATGGGACAAAGTTTTTCTACAAGAATTTATATTCTTCCTCAGAATTGTCCAGGCATGCATCCTTCCTGGCCTCAGTCATAAAGGGGGAAGTTAATTTATGGTTTCTGTGAAATCAGATCTATAAAGGAGGGATGGGGGTTTGGCTATAGAACTGGGGTATGGTGTTTTGTTATTTCTGTAAAATGTGTCTGGAGCAAGAAAATAAACTCAGTCTGTGTTGTACTAGTCAAAGGTACCTGTTTTATCCTTCTTAGATCCTAAGAAAAGGGGTCTGATGGTGCCTGCCTCTTCAGAAATGATCCTCAGATCTGAACTGTTGGCTGGGCTCTGAGATATTGAATGCAAAAGGCATGGCCTAGAGAGAGGAAATTGAGGAGCATGTGGCCCCTCAAATCTTTGGGTCATCACAGTACCCGTTAATACAGAGAGAAGTCAAAGTTTACTAGCCTTAATGTCTGTTACTTCCATCAGAAAACAAGTATCTGTTCTCATATTTATGAGAGTATGACATGCTTAACTAATGCATGTATTAAAGCTGGATTTGATTAACACGCTGTTGTAGGACTTTGCAAGTCCCCCTCCATATCTGCATTGTGTATAAATTAAATTTAACAACAACCTTGTGTTCTAAAACATGATATCACACAATTATAATTACACATGACATCAATGCAACAATAATTACTATAAACCCACACATGCCAGCAGGGTGACCCAAACTCATCCATCCAGGGGGTGCCACAATTACTACCACCCTGATCAAAGGGAAATAACAGTCCATATATCCATTTGTAACAGTCCATATATCCATTGGAAATGCAATGTTTGCCCAGAAAGGGACTTCTTGTGCCATGCTCTCCCCGCGCACCATATAGTTGAATCAACCCCAAGAGACCCCAGTGATCCCTGGGAGTCACAGGGAGGCATCCCCCATGAGGCAGCAGCACCTGAGCTGCCTTAATAACTTGTAAGTGTAATTTATATTTTTAGGTCAATTACAACCTTTTAAAAAGTTTTAAAAAGAAATATAAGCCCCAAAAAATATAGGACTACATATAGAAGTGTAAAACAATTTGTATATTAGAAACTAGAAAAGACAAAAAATAAATCAAATTATAAGAACTATACAAATAACAGAAATGTCCTAAATTTTTCTCCATTTTCCTTCTTTTTGAGAGAAAATAAAAACAAAGAAGGATGCCTTAAAGAATCCCTTTTACTAGAGAATTGAAGTTGGACATTTGCACAAAAAAACATATATTTATGCATTTTCCTTTTTTGATTTTTATGATGATAATATTTAACAAAAGTTGTAATGCTTGTTTTAAGTATATTATGAGAACACTATCTTTGAAGGAAATCATTTTTTTTACATATTATCCAGTTTCAATTTGGTGGGAAATCTTAACAATGTTTAATACGGTTCTAGTATTTGTATTTCTTTTCTGGACTTTAATTAGATTAAATGTCTGTCATAGTCACTTTGCAGATCTTTAATTTGTATTTATTTTGTAGGTTTCAAATGTATCCTGGATGTTTATCAGTTTATTAATACTGCACATTGTACTTTTTAATCAACTATTTTCTGATATCAGTATCTCTAATACATAATGGGGCATATTCTAATGTTCAATTCTCAAAGTTACACACATTTAAAATCACTCTGAAAATTGCCACAGGTTCTATTAGCTACTCACAATACAATTGCGAGTTTCCCGCCCACAATCACAACGGGCCAGCCAAAGATGCAAAACCGGCCTTAGAACTCCATTGGTCTTAGCACAGCTCAAGATTTATGAGTGCTAAATAATTAAAGTAACACAAAATGAATATTCTATTAGACTTGTAGCTCTAGCTCACAAATTAAGTCTGATAAAATGTATCACGTTCCTGTCAAAAATGTTACCAGTTCTGAATAGGACTCACAAGGGCTTTTTCAAACACTTTTCACAGAATGGGAATTTTTATAATTATATATATATATATATATATATATATATATATATTAGAATTCATTGCACAACAACATCAAACCCAAAATACGCAATTAGAAATTAATTAATAATCAATGTGTTTTGTGTGTGAAATGGATCTCGAGACTTAAGGGGTTAATTCATATCATGGAATCCGCATGGTCTAGAACAGTTGCTTTAATGATTTTTATTGATTTCCACACTGCTGGATTGCGAGTACGATAGCTACTGTACATTTACTTCTCAAAACTAATTAATTTGTAGTCCCTGAGTTTAAGTATAAACTCCATGTTTTACTGATGTCATGATTACACTCTCAATTACTATTAGCTGTGTCTAAGAAGTATTGCAAGTATTTAAGAAGTAAATTATGGGCCTGCTTAAATATTGTCAGATCGTATGATCACGCCTCCTGAAATCCGACTTAAAAAGGTAGAGTTCACAATTTCAGCCTTGCTGTCGGAATTTGCGAGCCGGAGTCAATAGAATCCATCTAAACATTTATATAAAAAAACAACAGCAGCCACATTTGTGAGTTTGAGATATTTGCAAGCAGCTGATAGAATATGTCTCTATGTTTTTATATATTGCATTGCATAAATCAGATGTTAATACTAACAAAAATTGTACAAATGCCATTGTATAGAGGTAAATTATTTTTAGTAGGTATATAATAACCTCATTATCTAGACTCCTGTAATAGTGCTGAAAAATATATAAGTGGTGCAAAAACTCAGATTGGCAAAGAGGGTACATAGAGGAACACAATGAGGCCACCAGATTCACAAGACACTGCAGTGTTGGTAGTTGCACAGTATCCCTCATTAACAGGCATGATGCACAAATGATCCTATCAAACCCTACCTAACCTCATTGATTGTGATATAAAAAGTAGGCTCCATAAATAACATTAACCTGTTATGTAAAATTTAATTTTCTGTCTTAGAAAATCCATTGGCAAATTGGTGAAAACTCTACAGAAGTGTAACCATACAATGAAAACATTTAAAAAACTCATATTACAGGTATATCAGTTGAGAGACTTTTATCAGTTTATTATATTGATGTTTCTTTTTGGTGTATTTATTTTCCCATGTAAGAGAAACTTAACATCTAAGTCACAAAACTTGTCCTTTTTAAATACATATAAACCTAAAGATAACCACAATAAACACTATGGGCCTCATTCAATTGCGATTTGGCCAATTAAATAGGGCTCTAAATAAGCACATAGCATATTTTTTTTAAAGAAGTTTTTAGTTAGTGAAGACCTTGCTTTTGGATAGATGCTCACTAACTAAAAACTTCTGTAAAAAAATATGTTATGTGCTTATTTAGAGCCCTATTCATTTGGCCAAATTGCAATTGAATGAGGGCCTGTATATGCTCAATATGATTAAATGTAAAGAAATAAAACAGTTTGTACACATAATATAAATAGTTAAATGCTGCGGTGTCAAGAAGAATACAAATGGAAAATAAAAGCTATATATATAATGGCAATAGAATCTTGGCATTTTACATTGGTACTGCAATGTAAATTTGAATAAAAATAAAATATGCATTTTATAATGTATTTAAAATAAGTTTTCAATTACAACTAGGAACAAATTCATTTCATGCAGCTTGGTGCCCTTTTCAAAACCTACTATGTAAAATGTGTGTGTTTTTTTCATTGCAGCTAAATTAATCACTGTCAGCTTTCTCTGGTTTTAATACTTATGCAAAAACGTGCAGGAGATTAGAATATCTGAGAGCATTTAAAAATTGTCCATCCCTATTGATGTTTGCAAATATGCCCCAACAGTGTTTTACATCTGAAGTGTCTTCATCAGGTGCCATCTGTTTGGTGAATTGCATGATTTAAACTGATAGCCCTAGATTTAATCCCAAGGGTGTTGGGCACAAATAAACTAAATATAATTATAATTAACAGTTTGATTAACAGCCAACAACAGATATGAACATATAATGAAGCTTACATTGCTTCTTCAGTATATGACATTTTTAGGGAAGAAACTCTTATCATGCATACATGCACATGCATAAGCACACAAATAAAATAAAAAAACACACAAAAACGTAACACAACTGTAAATTTATGAGCACTATCTTAAAACTAGGGCTGCACAGTGTGTGTCTTGTTTTTAGGCCCAACACAGAAATTTAGCAGACATTCACATATTCTGATAAAGAACCACTGATAAAAGAGCATATTTAATGGCTCTATCTTATGTTACCTGAAGCCTCCATTATGATAGATAAAGCAGAATAAAGTCCATGTTTGTAAATGTGGAGATGATGGGGTTTCTCCAGAGGTGTTGCTGAGAGTTGCTGTCAGGTGATCACTAGTATTATTGGGCTAGATTCAATATAAACCACAGCATATTAGATGCAGCCACAAAACTGCATAGAAAAAAAAAACTTTTTCAGCACTTCTTGAAGGTGCAATATATAATAATTGTTGCAAGTAAAGAACTCAACTGGAAAGTTCCCAATTTTTTTGTTAAGAACTAGAAAAAAAGGAGGTAGAGATATATTTAAGGAATATGACTTAAGAGTCCCAACAGGAAGCAATTTGTCTCTCAGTCCTTTTTTCAGGTTGGTGGCTCATAAAGATTTTTTTTGCAGACTGGATGTTTCTAACCAATTGTATAATGGGTTAAAGGAAACAAAGGTCATTTTGATAAATGTCTCCCTTGTTCACACACACAATTTTTTTTTTAAAGATGTCACATATTCCTGTTGCAAATTGCTGCTTGAAAAAGCAAATATTTTCTATATGCAAAAGGCCTGAACCACATGTTTAATAACAAAGTAAATCAACCTAGCAATGTTAATCACCCATTCCGAAAACATAGCAAGAGAACTGCTACAAGTGACTGTGGTAAACCAGAGCTGCAAAATAGGGCAACTTTTTCCACAGATTTTTGCACCGGCCAAAGATTACGTGTTACTCAGTTAGACTTTTACACCAAAACCCTATTCTAATAAGACTTTACGGATAACTCACAAAATAGGGCTGTGCCGCAACTACATAAATCTAAAGAAAATATTAAGAGTACAAAAAACCACTTGAAAATTACATAGGGCCTCATTCTATTATCGGCCGTAAACCGGCCGTAAGGCTGCGATTCCTTGCGGGGGTCCCGTTACCTCGCAATTCAATTAAACGGCCCCGCAAGGATCTCCTCTTACGGCCGGCCGTAAATCTTGCAACCGGCCGTAAGCTCTGAAATCTAAAAAGTCAAAAATAAATTCAAGACAGCTCTGTAAAGCTCTGTAAATGCTAGGGATCATATTGGGGGACATGAGGATTAAAAGTAACCCACTCTCAAGCTTGCACATCAGCCCAAACCCGAGTTTAAATTAACTGTTTATTTTCCGGCTGCAGCGTGGGCGGGTTTGAGGTGCTCCAAGCCCTATGGACTTTTTACATGGATATTTGACGTATATGAAAAAAAAAAATATTTTACGGATTTGAGTATAGGGGAATTTTGTGCTATTTTTGCTAACACCGAAAATCACTTTATAGTCTTTTCAAAGTGCAGGATGGCTTTTATTTAATTTCATGCTTAATTGGTGCTAGCGGGACCTCTTTCCTGCAAGTAAGCTGCGGCTCGGTTTTGAGAGGGTTCCCGGAGAAATTGAATTGCAAATAAGATTTTCTTACGGCCGATTTCCTTGCGGCCGTTTTAGATCAAAGGATTTCCTCCGGCGCGAGCGGCCGCAAGAGATAGCAAGGCGCCGGCCGCAAGCCTGCCGGAATCCCCGGCCGGAGGGGAATAGAATAGCAGAATAGCTTGCGGCCGGTCCTTGCGGCCCCGCAACGGCTGCGGCCGATAATAGTATGTGGCCCAAAGTAATTTAGGTTGAAAAAAGACTTTTGTCCATCAAGTTCCACCATTTTAGATCTCCTCTGATCTGCAATACGCAGATTTATTGTTAATTGATCCAGAGGAAGGCAAATAGAAAAAAAAAAACCCAGTTAAACTTTGCTAATTGTCTTAACAGGAAAAAAAATATAAAATTCATTCCTGACACCAGATACTGGTGATCGTATTCATCCCTGGATCAATACCCCCTCTCTATTTATCCACGATAGCCCTTAATGCCCTTTTTATTTAAAAATGTATCCAATCCCTTTTTAAAGTTATCTATCGAATGCGCTGTCACCACCACCACCTTTGGTAGAGAATTCCACAGAGTAACCATCCTTACTGTGAAGAACCATTTTCTTTCTTTAAGGCAAAATCTTTTTACTTCTAATCTCAAAGGATGTTCCCTTGTCACTTGAAAAATGCTTGGCACAAAAAAGTTCCCTTGACAAAGCCTTGTATTGACCCTGGATATATTTATATAAGGTAATCATATCCCCACTTAAACACCTATTTTCTAGAGTAAATATGTTTAATTTGGTAAGCCTTTCTTCATAACTTAGCCCCTCCATTCCCTTTATTAGCTTTGTTGCCCTTCTCTGTGCTTTTTCCAGCAAAATTTCCTTTTTATGTAGTGGTGCCCAAAATTGTACTCCATATTCTAAATGAGGGTGTACTAGAGATTTGTATAGTGGGAGAATTATATTTGCTTCCCTTGCTTTTATACCCTTCTTAATACATGCTAATATTTTACCTGCCTTTGCAGATGCTGCTTGGCATTGAGCACTGTTACCTAGGCGGTTGTCCACAAGTACTCCCAAATCCCTTTCAATATCTGATACCCCTAGATTTGCTCCATTAAGATTATAAATTGCATGGCTATTTTTCCTTCCCAGATGCATAACTTTACATTTATTCATAGTAAATATCATTTTCCACTTAGATGCCGATTCCTCTAATTTATGCAAATTCCTTTGGAGGGAAAGTACATCATTCTATGACTTAATTACCTTGCACAACGTTGTGTCATTAGCACCACACTCCAATCCCACTTCCATGTCATTAATAAATAGGTTAAAAAGTAGGGGACCTAATACTGAACCCTGAGGAACCCCACTTACCACATTAGCCCAATCCGAGTATGTTCCATTTACCACAACCCTTTGCTTCCTGTCTTTTAGCTCTGTGAGGAATTGACTCTGCTGGGTTTTGAACCCTGGTCCCCAGGCTGCTGAACCTCTTCCCTACCACTGCGCCAGCCTGCCTTTGTGAATTTCATTGAGATCTGAAAACCTTGACTCTGCTAGCAATAGTATCAGTGCCTAAGTCTCTTCAGCTGTGCCTGGTCAGGTGTCTGGTCCTTGGCCTATAGAAGCCACTTCCTGTCAATGTACCTTGCCAGATTATTGTGGTTCCTGTTCTCTTCAATAAAGCTTGTTCCTGTTTCACCTACAACTTGCTGAATTGGATTATTGCTGACCTAGGCTGCTGGTCTCCAAAACCTTGTGATTCCTATATCATTACAAGCTCCCTTCCTGGCCTTCTTCCCATTAATATACTTAAAAAATATTTTAGGGTTAGTCTTACTCTCTTTTGCAACTAACTTTAAATATTTGATTTTAGCTAGTCTAATAGCCCTTTTGCAAGCCTTGTTGATTTCCTTGTTTGTATAATTTAAAAGCTTGTTTTTTACTCCTCATCTTCATCTTTAATTCATTGTTAAGCCACATGGGTTGTGATTTACTCCTTCTACTTTTATTTCCACATGGTATATGGGGATAAGTATGTTTATTTAGTAAGGATTAGAACGTTGTCCATTTATGTTCAGTATTTTCACCTGTCAGTTCTCTGTCCCAGTCAATATGTTGTATTGCTGCCGTTAGACCATTAAAATCTTCCCTTTTAAAATTAAGAGTTTTCGTTCGCCCCGTACAGTTATGTTTTTTTAGTTCAATCTCAAATGAGACTGTGTTGTGATCACTGTTTCCCAAAGGTTGCCCTATTTCAACATTTGATACTATACCAATATTATTTGTGATAACTACATCCAAGATGGCCTCATTTTTAGTAGGTTCTTGTCTAACCTCGTCCAGATAATGATCTCTGAGTATACTCAAGAACCTGCTCCCCTTAGCTTAACTGCTGGTCTCATTTATCAAGTTTATTTCAGGGTAATTAAAATATCCCATTATTAGAACTTGACCATGCTTAGCTGCATTTCCAATCTGTAATAATATTTGTATTTCCTCACTTTCAATTATATTTGGGGGTTTATAGCATATTCCTACTAATATTATTTTAGAATTTGCTCCTCCGCTATTTAACTCTACCCACAAACATTCAACATTACAGCTAGTTCACCCATAAATATCTCCTCTGACTATAGGCTTAAATTCAGGCATAACATACAGACAAATCCATCCTCATCTTTTACCATTGCCCCAATCTTTCCTAAATAGGTTATAACCATCCAGATTAACAGTCAAGTCATGAGATTCATCCCACCACGTTTTAGTAATGCCTATTAAATCCCATTTCTCTTTAACTGCTAATAATTCAAACTCTACCATTTTTACTGGCAAGCTTCTGGCATTAGCAAGCAAACATTTTATGTTAAGAGTCTGTAGTTCTTAAGTGCCTGCCACTGTTTTTGAGTTACTTAGCAATACCTCCCTATTGACTGTACTAACACTCCCTCATCTCCTCCCCCATGACTAGTTAACCCCCTCTACACTTTCTACCCCAGTACTTCTATCTCATCCCTCCCCCTCACCTACTAGTTTAAAAACTCACCCAGCCGTTCTGTCAGAGTTTTACATACATAAGCATATATTAAACATATTATTCCTTATTAATATCCTTCTATAATGTTAATGAATACATTTATATAATTGATAGAAATATATATATATATAGTGTTTCATATCATCTGATAGAGTATGTTTTAAACTTTCCATATCTATATATCATTTTAGACATTTATTTTAACCTAATCATTTAAATTTGATTTTTTAAATTTTACATAAAGCAATACATTTCTATCTCCCAGTTTTAGGACTTGCCTTTGTGAAACCATTTTGTTTATTCAGGTAGGGCTAATTAGAAGACAATGGAGATACACAGAAGTATTTGTATATTTGTAGTAACTCAGCTCAAGTTTCCTTCAAACATGGCTGAGACTAAGACAATGGCTGGTCATTAAAGTATTCGTATATCTCTGAGCTATAAAAGTTCTCATATTGAAACATTGGGGAAGCACACTTCACTCCCTGGAATCCAAATATCAGACATCTATCCAAAACTCACACACAGGTGTATTTAGACTTTTCTACAAATACAGCTATGTCAACCATCCCATCGTCTCAATAATTCAATTTCCTACTAGGGAAATACCATTTTCCAAGGGAAAGATACTTTACTTGTTAAGCAATTTCATTGGATAGAAGGACTATTTAAGTGAATAGTATTTTCTATAGAGAAACTCTCTGATGAGACTGACTCTATCCATACACACACTCAGAGGACTCTAGAGAGCACAGCTAATTTTGGTTTCCTGATTTTAATATTTTTAACAATTTTAGAATATTCTTGAGTTACTTAGCAATACCTCCCTATTGACTGTACTAACCCTCCCCCATCTCCTCCCCCATGACTAGTTAACCCCCTCTACACTTTCTACCCCAGTACTTCTATCTCATCCCTCCCCCTCACCTACTAGTTTAAAAACTCACCCAGCCGTTCTGTCAGAGTTTTACATACATAAGCATATATTAAACATATTATTTCTTATTAATATCCTTCTATAATGTTAATGAATACATTTATATAATTTATAGAAATATATATATATAGTGTTTCATATCATCTGATAGAGTATGTTTTAAACTTTCCATATCTATATATAATTTTAGACATTTATTTTAACCTTATCATTTAAATTTGATTTTTTAAATTTTACATAAAGCAATACATTTCTATCTCCCAGTTTTAGGACTTGCCTTTGTGAAACCATTTTGTTTATTCAGGTAGGGCTAATTAGAAGACAATGGAGATACACAGAAGTATTTGTATATTTGTAGTAACTCAGCTCAAGTTTCCTTCAAACATGGCTGAGACTAAGACAATGGCTGGCCATTAAAGTATTCGTATATCTCTGAGCTATAAAAGTTCTCATATTGAAACATTGGGGAAGCACACTTCACTCCCTGGAATCCAAATATCAGACATCTATCCAAAACTCACACACAGGTGTATTTAGACTTTTCTACAAATACAGCTATGTCAACCATCCCATTGTCTCAATAATTCAATTTCCTACTAGGGAAATACCATTTTCCAAGGGAAAGACACTTTACTTGTTAAGCAATTTCATTGGATAGAAGGACTATTTAAGTGAATATTATTTTCTATAGAGAAACTCTCTGATGAGACTGACTCTATCCATATACACACTCAGAAGACTCTAGAGAGCACAGCTAATTTTTGTTTCCTGATTTTAATATTTTTAACAATTTTAGAATATTCGATTTTGGAACAATAAGGACTGGTGCTTTTCTTCAAAATTAGGTTGACCTGGTAATGTATGAAAATAACTAGATAATTTTGTAATATAATTGATAATATAATATATTTAAAATATGTTTCCTGTTATAGCTTTAGTGATGTTATATTGATCAATGCTCTGTATCAATTATATTATAAAAATACTTAATAATTTCCTGTTAATATAAATATCTATCTTCTCTGTTATCATTGCTTATATACCTAGGAGTTACCAAATTATTTTAACATCTGATAATATACATTTGTCTCTGTTTTTATAATATTTTCAATATTTCTATAAGTGATTTATACAAAAAATATTAATCCACTATTATTATATAGTGTTATTGATGTATGAAAATAGATTCTGCCAGATATTCTAAAATTTCTATGTTGATTGATTTAGTGTTGATCATAGCTAAAGGAGATATTTATTAAAAGTATTTCATTTTATCTTAATATTTTCTAGGAAGATTTTATTGGTATACGATAAGATAGCTTAGTTTTTCCATAATAATTAAGCATATTATTATTGTCATATTTTAATCAGATTACTATTTTTGTGTATAATTATAACAGTGCTAATAATTTTATTATAGTACAAAATTAGATTGTGTGTTGATAATAAATGCCGTTTTATTTTAAAAGCAATATTTGTTTATGAATTGATGTTACTCAAACTATAAATTATAAATATACATTTTAATATTTACACTATCTCCTTTAAGGGATACCCATAAAAAGTCACCTATAGAGGATATGGACAGGTATAGATATGAGGAGATCCAGGTTGAGGAGGTTCCCACCAATAAGAAATTATCTTTCCATGAGACAGCATTTTGTATTGTTTACTCCCCTTCGTATTGCTAGGGCCATAAATGATATTTAATTTTCCCCTGTAAAGATTTTAAAAAACAAAACAAAAAATGCATAATTAGAGTGTATGAGTATTGGTATGAGTGTTGTTGATTAAGAATGTAATTGTTTATTTGTTTAATGTAGTAATTATATTTAAGATAACAGATGACTCATTACTTTTATGTTCAAATTTGTATGTTTTATATTTCAATAAAAAGGATTTAAAACAATAGTAAATGTACGGGGGTCTCATGCAAAAATATCATATCTCCCCTGGCCATTTGATAATTCATACACATAATTCTTTACTTCCCTTCAAGATAGTGAAATCACAGACTGGGATCAATACAAAACTGAGGTGAGGAAGTATTTTTCTGAGTATAGGAACCCACAAGCTGCCTTCAGAGCCTTACATAATTTAAAATGCCAACCTGACGAGAGTCCAAAGAAGTTTTTAGTCACATTAAAACATGCATATAGGCAGACAGATAAAAAAGCAGATATAGAATCTGAAGAGTTTAAGAAGATATATTTTCATGCTTTACCATCATTTATAAACAGATATACAATTAGAGACTATGAGGACTCTAAACCACTTGGCTGGTTGCTAAATGAATGTTCCAAAATATATGAAATTCATCAGGATGATAGAAATAGTTTTAGACGTAAGGAAAAGGGCCAAATCCAGAAAATAGCAGAAATCTCCATCCAACCAGAATTACCTTATGAAACAAACACTAAATCCTATGATGATGTGGTTAAAAGTCAAAATAAACAAAAATATACACCACCCAATCCTAGATCAATAAATATTACAACTGAAATGCCCCAAAATAGAAATAATAACTCTTTTTATTTAAGCCCAAATAAGGAAATAATCCTATTAGGGATTATTGGTGGCAACCTAAAAGCCCCAATGTAGAGAGAAGATGGAGTTCTCCAAGGCCCAGTACTTCAGAAAATTCAGAAAGCCAAAGAGTTCCCAATAGGTATAACCGAATCCAAGATGTAGAACAACATTTTAACTTAGAAGAACAAGTTAAATTATTGACCCAACAAATGTCTGCCCTCATGGCAGAAATTAATGTATCAGGGAATCAAGCACTGAGAGCTCAGTCAGCCCAAAGGGGACATATTTCTGAAAAACAAAATCAGTGACTGAATGGTATTTACAAAACTGAATTAGGAGGCCAGACTACAAACAGAAATTATATATGCGAGTCTCCTAATTTAAATGAAAATGTGATGCATAATCCTGAAACAAATAAGATGTTTCTTCTTTCTGTCCCTAAGTTTTCTCTTTACACAGAAACTCCCACAGGACAATGAAGTCAGAGAGAGCGGTATGAAAAATATACAGGTTAAACCTTCTTGTTTTCAGGATGCATCACAGACCCAACCACAAACCATTAAAACAGGGTTAATAATTAGTCAAGACAATGAACAATATAATACAGATAAAATAGAGAATATACCTAAACTAGCCAATAATCCCCCAGAAATTACTATAAATTGGTTAAATCATATCCAACAGTCTGACTCTAAATAAAAATAAACAATGGACGAAGTCAGATATGTTAAAACATTCCCATTTCTATGTGAAATGGAGGAATGTCAGGGAACATATTATGATCCTGTTAGTATACAAAATAAAGACTCCATGGACATTAAAGAGTTAATAGACACAGGCAACCAAGTAACTGTTCTTTCCCAAGACATGTTTCAAGAAATTGAACGTAGAGCTAATAAGAAAACTATTCTAAAATCATTCACTGGACTTGTAAAGAATGTTGATGGCATAACCATAAAGACTAAAGGTAGTGTATGGTTGAATATTAAAATAGGGAATAAACAGGTAAAACATCCAGTAATAGTGGTACATGTTCCTGAGTCTCAATTTTTAATTGGGACAGATCTACTCAGGCGATTAAGTCCAATAATAGACTGTATAAATGGAATAATATGGTCACAAGTTAACTTCCCCATAAATTATGAAAAGTTTAAACAATCCAATATGCCCAGAAATTGTCATGTAATAGAAACAAAAGAAAATTCAGCAGAAATTCATTTTCAAAATAATCAAACACCCAAAATGACAATAATCCAATACCCTGACATTTTCGAAAAGAAAATGTGATCCAAATGAATTAGGCCCACATAGATAACACTCATATAGAAGGAAATGTCCTAACTAGTTCACTAAATAGGAAAACCTCTAAACCACATGAAATAACTAGACATTCCAAAATTATGGCTAATATAGAAATAAGAGATGTGGGTTTCTTTATCCCCATAAATATTATTGGTATGAGAAATCTTAAGCAAGCCAAAATAGCCTTAACTCATGAACATAGTTACATTAATGAAAGTCTATTAAAACAAATGCAGAATACAAAATTAATTTATAATTCTCAACCATATGACCAATAAATAGATAAGATAGATCATGAAATCTCAACCATCCTATTATAGCAAGATGTTTAATACCCCTTTCTATAGGAGATAAAAAGGTTGTGCACTTGTTCCAGGTAATAGAAGATTCCCATATCCAACTATATTAGTAATGATTTGTTGCATCGGTTTGCTTTTCAAATTGATTTAATCCATAATGTTCTATGGTCTAGGCTGAATGAGTCACCATTAGATTTCAGTAATGACTCAGAAGCCCTTAAATATGCACAACAGATGCCTTATGCAATAGCCATACAAATGGAACGAACTATCACTATACCAGAAGGAGCAGTACAATTCCCCTTACCCTTAAAGGTAAAAAGGGGGCAAAGGATTCAAGGCACAGATGCTTAGTTATCAAACCCAACAAAAAGGCCTTCACACCACCCATACACCTTTAATTACTATGACACAAATACCCTTTGTCATTCTAGTAAATAACATAACATCCCATCCAACCATATGGAGAAGGGATCTATAGTAGGAATGGCCATAGATGCAGAATATTTCAAATCTGAATTTACAAATTCAGTTATTGTTTTGATACCAGAGGAATATATGAATGATGATAAAATTATTGACCAATGTTTTGATACTCAACGAGAAGGATTATTTATTGTTCAACCTATTTATCCCTTTAGTTTCATGGAAGGACAGTGTGAAATAACAGATAACAAACTAATTTTTAATCAAAATATAGCTGAACAAGAATACGAAATTACCACTGACTTATCTACACAACTAGAGGAAGCCTATGAAATTAGACAGCCTGAGGTATTCCCTGGGTTTAAAGAAAGAGTTGAAGAACAGATAGTTCTAGCTGATGGATGCTCTAATGATATTGAATGCCAAATATTAAGACAAGTGTTAATAAATTACCAAGATGTATTTTCTAAAGATTCATATGATTGGGGCTTGACAGATTTACATGTCACTAAAATTAAAACTGATCCCAATATGCCACCTGTATTTGTTAAGCGATATAGACCACCCCTCGCCTCTTATGAATCATTAGCTGATATTATAAAGAATCTAGAATCAAGGGGAATTATACGTCCTGTACATAGTTCTTATCATAATCCTATTCTAGGTATTTTAAAGCCAAAAAAGACATGGCGTTTATGCGCAGATTTGAGGCAATTAAATAAGAGAGTTCATATGTCTGCTTGGCCCGTCCCATATATAGACCAGTGTTTAGCACATGTCCAAGGGTCGAAATTATTTACCACACTTGATTGTGCCCAAGGTTATTGGACCAACATAAACTAGCTTTTACATTTGGAAATCAACAATATACAAGGACTAGAACTCCATTTGGATTTATAAATTCAGGGAATGAATTGGCTATCTTCTTGCACAAGGCGATGCCTGATGCTCAAGAGCGAGGGACAACTTGATTAAGAGTAGCGAATTTGATAAACATATCACAGAAATTGAACATGTTTTAGAACAATTAAAGCACGCAGGATTTAAAATATCTCTCCAAAAGGCTCAGTGGTGCCGTACTAAAGTAAATTCCCAGAAAAAGAAGATAGAGGACCTACTTAAAACTAAAATACCTACAACTACAAAAGAATTGAGATCATAACAAGATGAGTAAAACACTATCACCTGTAGAGGTAAAATTTAATGATTGTGAAAAGGCTATATTCGCTACAGTATGGGCACTACAACATTTTCAGAATTTTTTAGAAGGTGAGAAAATAATAGTTGAGATAGCACATCAACTGTTACAATATATTAAGAGCAATAAAATTAGGTCTGGTAGTCTATCAAATAGCCGCATAACTGCATGGACCTTATCCTTACAAGGAGGGCCTATAGAGATAAGATATGCCCAAAATAAAAAGAACCTAGTTGGCCAAGGATTAGCAGATTTACACGATTGTACTGCCCCAAACCCCTTTAAGGATGATGACCCTAATATAGACCTTATGAAGGAATATAAATTGTCACCTCATAAAATATATGAAGAGGTATTTTGTAAATCCTTACCCACAGTTTATGTAGATGGATGTGCCTATCATGTAAAAACAGATACAGATAATAAACTAGTTGCGGGAATAGAAAATGTATGGATAGACAGTTTTCCTGTCCCTCCAAGAGGGTGCAAAATAGGACCCAAGAGTAGTCAGGTAGCAGAGCTGATAGCTATATATTATGCTATTTACACCGCAATAGAACATAACATTAAGGAATTTGTGATCATTACACATTCAGAATATGCCCGTAATAGTTTTGTTGAATATTTACCAGTTTGAAAACGAAATGATATGACGAATGCCCGAAAGAAACCGATAAAACATGGTAAGTTAATACAAGCCATTGATAAAATGGTAAATTATCATGAACTAACTATATATTGGAAAAAAATAAAAGGACATTCCCAGACAAAGGGTCAAGATAAAGAGGGAAATGATCTAGCTAATAAACTAGCAAAATAGGGTGCCCTAGAGGGGGAATTAATTGAAATGGACCACCTTATGGGTCCATTAGAAATTCAAGCTATCACTAAACAGCAATCCCAGAAAGATACAGAAGTTTCCATAGTTCAATGTTCCCAAGATACTCCTAATTTAGACTTGATCAATAGTCAAAAAGAAGATCCTATCATAGGTCCATTTTATAATCATATACAGTATCCAATACAGTGTCCTCTGGACAAAATAGATGTGTCAGATAAGGAAGATTTCAGGATTCTAATTAAGTCAAAATCACAGTTTAGCATCTTAGATGGTATACATCAATGGGTAGTTCCTACTGCATATCGAGGTCTAATGTTACAACATGCTCATGATGCATCAACATCAGGTCACAGAGGTGAAAAGATTACATATGAGATACAGGATTTTGCATACTGGCCACACCTGTTGATGGATGTCAAAATGTACTATCAAGGATGTTTAGTATGTCCCCAGTTTCAACCCCATTCACCTACTAATAGGGCTCCTCTTCAGAAAAGGGGGATGTCTATGCCCTGGTCAGATTTACAGATTGACATTATTGGTCCAGTAACTACATCCGCCAGGAGTAATAAGTATATGTTAACCGTTACATGTTTATTCACAAAATGGGTAGAATGCCTTCCGGCAACAGACTGTAAAGCAGAGACCGCCGCAATTTTGTTAATTAACCATGTCATTTCTCGTTATTGCAAGAATTGAGTCAGATAGAGGAAGTCACTTCACCAGTGAAGTGATGAGTCGTTTGTGGAGGATCCTAGGTGTTAAACGTAAATTACATATTGTTTACCGCGCCGCTTCTAGTGGTGGGGTAGAACGGTACAACCAGTCTATCATAAGTATATTAAAGAAATTTGTAAAGGAATCAGGTAAGGATTGGGATGTAAAATTACCTTTGGTTTTAATGGCAAAAAGGTCTACCCCTAGTACTGCTACTAAAATGTCCCCATTTGAATTAATGATTGAGAGGTGTATGGTGCTCCCACAACACCTTATCTATAGAACCCAAAACCATAAATTGGTAAATGCCACTACTACCCATCAGTATATTGAGAATTTGAGGAAACATTTCCAACAAGCATTTGCGTTTGCACAGAAAAATCTAGGAAATCTTTCTCTGCAGAAATCTTTCCTCTACTTTTGCGTTTGCACAGAAAAATCTAGAGCAATCTTTTCTCTGCAGAAAGCACTAAAACATATTATGATCTAAAAACGTCTAAGAAAGAATATGAAATCACAGATCAAGTTTATCTATATAACTTATATAACTTCCTATGTAATCAGGCAAAAGAGAAAACGTTTGTAACCTCATGGAAAGGCCCTTATACCATTATAGATAAAATGTAACCAGTTGTGTATAAAATCCAGAACCCAAAAGTTGGTGAAATGATGGAGAAATGGGTTCATATTAATCAGATGAGAACCTGTCATCCTAGATCTCATTTAAGGATCATTGAGAATAATTGGCCAGATGAACAGCGATTTTTTAAATGTTAAAATCTTTACGTGTGAAAATCTATCTACCTCATCTGTCATGTTAGGAATATATAATTAAAACCGCTTGTATTTCGATTAAACATAGAAGCCAAAAAGAGAGTATCCAAAAATGATGAAAGAAAAGACCGCTGGTATCGGTGTAACGATGATCCTATGCCAACAAGTTCAGAGGGAAGCTATCATGGAACCTGGTCTTTCCTCAGGCGTTTTATCCAAGAGGCTCCAAGATTCGTCATAAGCGGGAGCAGAATAACATTGCAGGGGATTTTCTCCAGCATTGATCCCCAGATTATGATTAAAAGACAATTCAAAATATCCCACATAAGAATGGAAGAGACCCAAACATATAATCATGACCACATTGCTGGAACAACTAAGGAAAACTTTATAAACTCACATAACTCCCGTAAACGGCCAAAACATTTACGGAGTCATAACCATTGAAATGATTATCAGGAAAATAATAATAGATGATGAATAAGGACTGGGTATATATTGAAAAAGGACATTTAGGGTTATCCTGGTTCATTATAGAGGATTGATCCAGGGAGGAATCCGATCGCCAATTTTTGGTGCCAGGAAGGAATTAATTATTCCCATTTAAGACAATTGGATTTTTCTGTTTGCCTTCCTCTGGATCAACTAAAAATTAATCCACATAATTGGTATATTTAAGCAATGAAATCAGAAAAATTAGCCCTATCACTATCCAAATCAATACAGAAAACTTACCCCTATAGAAATGATGCATAGATAAAGAAATCGATATTTAGACAAACAAATATATTTATCTATTTAGTTACATATGTTACTACTGTAATAATGTCACCTACCTGATAGGGAGACATTATTCCAGAAAGGGGCATTTGTCAGGGTTTTACATACATAGAAATATATTAAACATATTATTTCTTATTAATATCCTTCTATAATGTTAATTAATACATTTATATAATTCCTAGAAATATATATCTATAGTGTTTCATATCATGTGATAGAGTATGTTTTAAGTTTTCCATATCTATATATCATTTTAGACATCTCAGAAAATACTACCTTGGAGATCCTTGCCTTCAGCTTATTACCTAGTTCTATAAAATCATTATTTAGGACACTCCATCTTCCACTAACTTTGTCATTGGTACCCCTATGTACCAAGACTGACGGTTCATTTCCAGGCACCTCCCAATAATTTATCTATCTGATCCACATCATGCCGAACCCGAGCACCCGGGAGACAGCAAACTGTTCGTTTGCTGGGATCTGGGTGACAAATCACCCCGTCTACCTTCCTAATAATAGAGTCCCCTACCACCAAAACCTGCCTGTTGCTCTGCCTATTCTGCCCTCCCACTCCTCCAGTAGAACTGTTCTCCCGGCCGTTAGAGGGAACAGCTCTATCTGTCATTGCCATTCCTGAATGGTCATCCCCGACAGTTTCACTCAATCTGGCAAATCTGTTGGTGCTTGCCAACTCGGAACTGGCCTGCCTCCCACTACTGTTCCCCCTGCTTCCCCTTGTAACTGTAACCCAGCTATCTCCCTGGACATCCTAACAAGCCCCAGCTCCACCTTACATGCTAGGCCCAGCTAAACTGTGCTCCGTGAGCACCAACCCCTTTCTAGTGGAGGAATATCATTAAGTGCTGCAATTCTCCTCTCCAGTTCTCCAATTTGAGCTTCAAGATAGGCAACATGCTCACACCTGTCCAGTAGTGCATACATGTGACAGGATGTACACTGATTGAGGTTTCCACTGGACTGACTCATAATTACAGTGGGGAAAAAAATGTATAAAGCATTACAATGTTCTCCCCCTTTGCACTCCCTCCTTTTATTTAAACTCCTACACTTATGCTAGAACTGCCCTTATGCTAGAAGTGATCGCACCTTCCCCTGCCCACTACTCACTGCACAAGTACACAAACTTACTATTCAGGAGAAATCACAGAACAGATGCAAGCAGACCACAAAAAGTCACATACTGATATAGCTTTACACATGCAACCCCCCCCCCCCCCTCTCCACTGCCCACTAATCACTGCACAAGTACACAACACACTTACTGTTCAGGAGTAATCACAGAACAGATGCAAGCAAACCACAAAAAGTCACACACTGATATAGCTTTAAACAGATAAAACTATATGTAAAGCTATATCAGCTGCCACTAATCACTGCACAAGTACACAAAACACTTACTGTTCAGGAGAAATCACAGAACAGAGGCCATTGCGTAGTTCTACAGCAGCAGTTAGAGCGACAGTATAGCACCAAAAACAATAGAAAATTATGAATGCTCATCATTGTTTGACACTTAGTCCAATATTAACATATGTGTAATTAAAATATGACATATTATATTTTATTATTATGTATGTTTTATTATATAATATCAAGGGTAACACTCAAGGGGTTAATACATATCAGGAAAACCCGTGTACTATGAACAAATGATCTAATTCATTGTCTATTCAGGTATATATATACAGTATCAAAAGTGAGTACACCCTTTTTGTAAATATTTTATTATATGTTTCAATGTGACAACACTGAAGAAATGACACTCTGCTACAATGTAAAGTAGTAAGTGTACCCCTCAAAATACTCAACACATATCCATTAATGTCTAAACCGTTGGCAATAAAAATGAGTACACCCCTAAGTGGAAATGTCCAAATTCGGCCCAAAGTGTCAATCTTTTGTGGGGCCACCCTTATTTTCCAGCATTGCCTTAACCCTCATGGGCATGGAGTTCACCAGAGCATCACAGGTTGCCACTGGTGTCCTCTTCCACTCCTCCATGATGACATCACATATCTGGTGGATGTTAGAGACCTTGACACTCCCACCACCAAAAGTATACATCTATACTGAGGAAAGGTAGTTGAAATAATCCCTAAATGACAGATAAACAGATAAGGCACAAAGAGCACAAAAACACTGATATGAGATGAAACCCTAATTTTGATCCTAAACAGAGATGAAGAGAGAGTGGAGGCAGCATCTGACATCATCAGGTAAATGCATACAGGGGGAAACAACACAACATATTATAGAAAACATATTTACACATATAGACATATGTGTATATATGTTTGGTTATATGTTTGGTTCATTGAGGGAACCATGAATGCCAACATGTACTGTGACATACTGAAGCAGAGCATGATCCCCTCCCTTCGGAGACTGGGCCGCAGAGCAGTATTCCAACATGAAAAGGTGATGGACTGGGAAGCATGTTACCAGACCTTAACCCTATTGAGCATCTGTGGGGCATCCTCAAATGGAAGGTCGGGGAGTGCAAGGTCTCTAACATCCACCAGCTCCATGATGTCATTAAGGAGGAGTGGAAGAGGAGTCCAGTGGCAACCCGTGAAGCTGTGGTAAACTCCATGCCCATGATGGTTAATGCAGTGCTGGAAAATAATGGTGACCACACAAAATAAATTAGGGGTGTACTAACTTTTGTTCCCAATGGTTTAGTGTGGTTTTGTTCCCAATGGTTAGTGTGTTGAGTTATTTTGAGGGGACAGCAAACTTACACTCTTATACAGGCTGTACACTTACTACTTTACTTTGTAGCAGGGTGTCTTTTCTTCAGCGTTGTCACATGAAAAAATATAATACAATATTTACAAAAATGTGAGGGGTGTACTCACTTTTGTGAGATACTATATATATTGTGATATCTCTGTTGTCATACTTGGGGTTCCATGTGCTAAATGCTGCAGAAAAGCTAAAGGCAATTGCAAATCATACTTTCCTAGAGATACTAACTAATAATTTAACAAAATTATGAGGTTTCCCCAATCATAACTGAGTGTAAAAAAAAAAAATATGATTCAAGTGAGTAACATTTTCAAACATTGGAAAAGCTCAATCTAGCAAGTTTTATTAGACAAATGTACCTCTTATTCTCCTGATGTCTGATAAATGAATAAAAAGTTTTGTTATTCTTGATATTTCTAGGAAAGTTATTTAATTATAAAGGCTAAAAATATTCATTTATTTTGTTTATGAAAATTTAAAAAAATGAAAATATTATTTAAAAACGTGACTCTTATTTTTGTAGAAGGACCTTTGGCTGAATAGTATTTTCAAGCTTTTACTATGTGACAGAAAAATATACAACAGCTCTAATAATTGAAGAGGTGAAAAATGATCCTTCTATAAACCTTGACAACAAACTTATAAAAAGTGAGACAGAGGAAAGTGTCAGTGTTGACAAGGACATTGATGTCACACATGTTTATAATGATGCAGAAATAATTGCGAGTGCTGTGAATCCTAAGAAAGTAAAGGTCACTAAAAATGATTCAAAGAATAATATTTTTGTGGAAGAAGAAAAAAATCTTGTGGTAATGCCACTTCATATATTTCCAACTTCATTACATTTGTTGGCAGATAGGGTTATTATTCTTCATATATGACTTCATGCAATAAAAACAGATAGTTACTAGGCAGAATCAGACTGATATACATTTGTGTGTGTGTGTGTTCAAGGACAAACAGTTTTAAGAATACAAGTTAAAGGTTAGCACAAAAGATAACAATAAACTAAAAAAATAGAATTATTATTCAAATTATATGTATCACATATATAGTTGTCATAACTGCGGGTTGTCCAAAGATGTTGCTAGCGCTCCAGGCCTTGCGAAGAGAGGGCCGCAGTTGCTGGCATGGAGCGCCTTTGGCGCTCCATTCTAGCAACTGAGGGCCTCGCACCATTTACGGACTTATGACACAGAAATACGAGACATGGGACTTACAAAAAAAAAACATTAGGACCTCGCAATATTACAACTTTAACAGCCGACCCGCGCGAACCTCAACACATTCAAAACACAATAAATACACACAAGCACATAAAAAGCTTACCCACAATAAGAGGGAGCACTCAGGACCTCTGCAAGTGAAGTTACACCTCCATTTAAGTCCAAATTGAAGAGTTTAGACACCCGAAAATCACCTAAGCAAGAGAAAAAATGGCCGCAGAAAAAAACGAAAACGAGGCTACAGGACCCTAAACACGCAAAACACCACGAAACACATACAGATTTTCAGAAAAAGACGGACGAGATCGAAGAACAAGGACGCAAAATCAGCCACAGCCGCGTTCCACACATTAGGCGCCATTTTACAACAGTAACATACAGAATGCAGAAGTACACAGCTAAACTTACGGATTTGGCTCGCGCACGCACACTATTTATACACACTGCACACATTGCTGACACTTACACAGCAGCTCCACAGCACTGAAAACACACATTGTATGCTGCAGCAACATGAAAACAGATTGTCAGCTCTTCAGCATAATGCTTCCTGCATTTATTACTTCAAAATAGGTAAAGTATATTCCTTTATTAATGTATTATTTAGTTCATTACCATACACCAAACAGCATTAGCTCACTTACAATTTGATTCCCGTCATTTTTTGACAGGCAATATTCTAGTATTTAATATATTTTTTTTTTATAACAAAACATTGTGATTATTATTTAACTTACAATATATGTTACAGTTTCCACATTAGTAACTAGTCTAACACATATGGCCCTATTGTAACTGTCAGTCACTTTCTGAGTGAGAGATGTTCTTTTCTGAATCATGGATAACTTCACATTCTGATGATGTTACATTACTTATACATAATGCTATATGTGCATTATATTGATTGAGGGTTTCAGTACAGATTATTTTGTAGGATATCTACAACTGATGTTAAGGACTCCTGGATCCTCAAGTGTCTATTGAAAGATTATGAGCATGATTTACTAGTTCTAGAGTACTGTAAATAGTAAAATTTGCTAAGGACATATGTGCTATGGTTTTGAGTATTTTTTTACACAAAATATTGCTTTGCTTTAGTATTTTAATTTAATCTACATATTAATTTAATATATATGTGTTATTTTTAATACATTTGTTATTATTTAAAAAAGCAATAAAGGGCTATATGAAATACAATCAGTTATATCTTAACAGTGAAGTGACAGCTTTCCAATTCATTTGTAATCTTATGGAGTCTCTCTTTCAAGCAATTGTTGTTGTTCAACTGTATCTGATTCTCCATGACCATAGCATGCCAGGCACATCTGTCAGCCACTGTCCCTTTGTGCTCACTCAAGCTCATGTTCAGTGGTTCAATGACCTCATCTCCCTAACACCCCCTCTGCCACCCCCTTCTCCTTGTGACTTCAATCAGAATCAAAGTCTTCTTTAGGGAATCATGTCTTCTCATGACATGGTCAAAACTTTTCATATTTATCCCCATGATCAAACCTTCCAGTGAACAATTTTAATAACTATGCAAATCTTTACTTTTGAATAGATTGTCCAGACTTGCCACAACTTTCCTTCCCAGAAGCAAACATGTTTTCATTTAATCTCTGCAGTCACCATCTGCAGAGATCTTGAAGCCCAGGAAAATAAAATCTGACACTGTCTTCACTTCTTCTCCATCTTTTTGCCACGAAATTATATTGCTGTTTGCGATGATCTTCTTCTTTTTTAACATTGAGCAGCAGGCCTGCTTTTGAACTTTCTTCTTGATCTCTCGTTAATAGGTCCTTTAGTTCCTCCTCATTTTCAGCCATCCCAATCATCCGGGTATCCGAGGTTGTTGATATTTCTACCATCAATATTAATTCTGTATGTGGATTCATCCAGCCTGGCCCTACACAAGAAGTATCCAGCATATATGTTGACAAATTAAATTGACAATATACAACCTTGTTGCACTCCTTTGCCAGTCTTGAACCATTCGGCTCTTCCTTGTTCGGTTCTGATATGACTTCTTGGTCCACACACAGATTCATCCGGAGGCAGATGAGATGGTCTGATACTCGCATCTCCTTAAGAATTTGCCATTTTGTTGTGATACAAACAGTCAAATGTTTTCGAATAGTCTTTGAAGCAGAGGTAAATGTTTTTCTGGAACTCCCTTACTTTCTCTATTATCCAGCAGCCATTGGAAATTTGATCTCTTGTGCCTCTGTAAAACCTGGCTTGCATATTGTAGTTCTTGGGTCATATAATGTTTGAACCAAGCGTGCGGCGTATGAAAGGGCCACTGAGCTTACTGTAAGTGCTTTGTTTGGCGTGAAAAAGCACACAATCCTAAAAATTGTCTTTTTTATGTTATTACACTAATAACAGTTAAAAAATCTGAAGTTTTAAATTATGTTTACATGCACTCTATTCACATGCTGTGTGAAGTTCTATGGGGGAAGTTTATGACTGATAGCATAGCATACATGTGGATTCAGGTTACACTACATTGACCAGTTCATCCATAGCTTTCCTATTTTAGGTGAGTACCAGTATTCCATGCCTGCACAAATAGATGTAGTAAGGGTTACAATTTTGTTTGTTGAGATCACTGCATGCCAGATTGTGAGTAATTAAGTGGCCCTTTAAGTACTACCTTGCTGGCATGAGTGCAATTGTTTAATAACTTGCCATATGTTGACTCTTGTCATGACTCTTGTCACCTCCTCTCACACCCACCTCCAGGACTTTTCTCGTACTGCCCCTAGTCTCTGGAACTCCTTGCCTCACTCCACCAGATTATCCTCTTGCCTCAAAACATTTAAAACCTCCCTGAAAAAGCATTTTTTTAAAGAAGCGTATCACCTTCCACCCTAACACACTTATCACCTCTCTCTCCCTCTTTTACCACTCACTATCTCTTAGATTGTAAGTCTGCGAGTTTCTATTCTAAGTACTTTGGGAATTCACCATGGTCATTGGATTTCTAGTTTAAAGACAGAGTCCTCCTTCCTTTGTTAAATTTTAATCTGTATTTATCACTGTCTGAACCGAATTTATGTACAGCGCTACGGAATATGTTGACGCGTTATAAATAAACTATAATAAAAATAATAATAATAATAACTGGAGCACTCTCTGGCACCGCCTTGGTTTGGGGTTTGGATGTACACTGATCTTTTCCAGTGCACTGGCCACTGTTGAGGTTTCTAAATTTGCTGGCATAATGCACACAACACTTTCAAAACATCATCTTCAGGATTTTGAGCAGTTCATCTGGGATTCCATCAACTTATAGAAATCTGCAATGAACAAATCTTTTCCTATTTCCACTAACTTTTGTTTTCCATCTTTCCTGTGTTACTTTCATAGCCCCATCCAAAAGTCAGTTTCCCTTCTTAGTTTTCTTTGTTTCTGGGCTAATGTGGGATATTATTTATTTTGTATCTGTTTGTTCCGATGATTTACTCTCATTTTCTCAGTTTAGTTCAGTTTATTCTTTTTTTTTTTTTAAATACTTTATTTTTCTAATTTTTCTTTAACAAACATCAAAAACATAACAAAACAATCATACATTCCAGAGGTATCAGTAATTCAACAGTTTAGCAATTGCATATGTATAAATACACTGTTAAAATCTCCTCCCTCCCATCTCTTCGAATACCAATTTTTATGTAATATCTTGTACTCCTGATGGGAAGGCAATTCCCTAATAGCAAGGTCACTTAACTTGATACCTACACCAAGCATACAGAGGAACCGGCACTACTCTCAATATAGTTAACAGTTTAGCACAGAAATCATGTGCTTCTGGGGAGACTCGGCTGAAGAAGGAAAATAAAAAACAAAAAAACAAAATATCTTTCCTCTTCCCTTCCCCTCCCCCCTCCCTCCCCCCACTCCAATAGGAGCAGAGAAGAGAAAAGAAAAGGAAGGGAGAAAGAGAGACGGAGAAAAGCAAAGGGAAAGAGAAAATCTGATTTAACAGCAAAGGCATATAACACCAATAATAACCAATTATCAAACATAATTTCTCATATATTAACCTTTCTATTGCAATAACTATCCCAAACAGACCATCTGTCTAGTCCTTTTCTTCCAGTTCGCTTGACTAAGCTCTCTCCTTGGACTTCAAACTTTCTATTTCTTATAACACAATTTATAATTTCTTGAAGAGATGGGGAGGACTCTGATTTCCAATATTTCACAATATACATTTTAATAGCCAAAAGAATATGAGAGACCAGGGGGTAGACTTTTGGAAAAGTCTCCCTTATGTTTATATGTAATAGGAGCAGCTCTGGAACAAAAGGAACCTCTACCTCACATATATCCTCAATCAGATATGTACAAGCTCTCCAAAAAGGCTTTATTTTTGTACAGTTCCACCAAGCATGGAGTGAATCACTGTTTATACCACAGCCCTTCCAACATGTATTCCCTTTGTTATGTGCAAATTTATTAATCGCATCTGGTGTCCAATACCATCTATTGATCAACTTGAAATATAATTCAATATAGTTACTAGAGCAGGAAGAGATTTTTACGATTTTTAGAGCCTTCTCCCATTTATCTCCGTCCATTAATATATGTAGATCTTTCTGCCACTCTAACATACCTTTCGTTGGATTTACTTTATCCTGTGGCATTAGAATCTTATGATATCTTGATATTCTATGCGGTAACGCCTTCTGATATAGCATACTTTCAAAGTCAGTAATCGAATAGCTAATCTTTTTACCATATCCCTTTGCTTTCACCAAGGATTGTAAAGATCTAAATGCCAACCATTGGTTGTTCTTAAGTTTATATTTTTGTTTCAAGTTAGACCAAGATAGTTGGACACCAGATGCGTAGAGATCATCTATAAGGGATATTCCCTGCAATCCAAATTCCCTTTTCCATCCACCTATTAAGTCAACATTGAACGGTGATAAGAGACACTCTATAGGGGCACCTAACGACGGATATGTCGAAAGGTTCAATTTATCTCTATTTGTCACCCAGAATTTTAACAATGTTCTTACTCCTCTGGGTAGCCGTTCACTCTTGACATCATTTAACCCATCAATCCACAGCAATGTATTAGGAGTGTCTATTTTTAATATATCGTATTCTAAGGACTTCCAACCTGGATTAATGGCAGGAGTACTCCATATCATAATTTGAGAGAGGGCAATAGCATTATATAAATCTCTTATAGAGGGTGATGCCAATCCACCCTTAAGCATGGGTCTTTTGGTAATTGAAAGAGGGATTCTAGTTCTTTTACCACCCAAAATAAATGCATCTATACTTCTTTGCAGTTTAACAATCCAATATTTTGGCGGAACTTCCGGAATTGTTCTAAGGATATAAGTGATTTTAGGGATCAATATCATCTTACTAATTGCGATTCTAGCTGACCATGAAAATTTTACATCTTTCCACTATAAGAGGATTTTCTGAATCTGTTTCCATATCTTTTCTAGATTTCAAAATCTTATTAACCTTGAATGATAGGTCTATACCCAGATGACTTATTTTATTAGAGTTCCATTTAAAATTAAATGAGCTTTTTAAACTTGTAATTTCTTCAAAGGAGAGATCTCTCCATATAATATCTGATTTCTCATGGTTGACCTTATAATAAGAGAGTCTTCCAAATTCTTTAAAGATGATATCAAGAGCTCCCAAAGATTGGATAGGGTTCTTCAAAATAACTATCAGATCATCTGCATATATAGCAATTTTATACTCTTTAAGACCGACTTTTACTCCCTCAATATCCTTTGCTTCCCTTATTTTCAATAGAAGAGGCTCCACATAAAGATTAAATAATATGGGAGACAAGGGACAGCCCTGCCTAGTTCCATTTTTTATGGGGAAAAAAGATGTTTCATAATTAGGCCCACTAATCTTAGCTGTAGGGTTAATATAAAGAGCCATAATTGCTTTAGAAGCAAATTCCTCTAGTCCATAAAATTCTAAGGCAATTTTAAGGAAGTCCCAGCTGACTCTGTCGAAGGCTTTCTCTGCATCTATCAACAGAGCCAAACTGGGGCCCCCATCACTCCTCCCTATAGAGAGAATATCTATCAATGTTCTTATATTATCCCCTCCTTGTCGGGACTTAACAAATCCTGTCTGCTCTGAATTAATCAACTGCGGAATTAAAGGGATCAAACGATTAGTTAACACTTTAGAATATATTTTTAAATCATAATTAATAAGAGAGATAGGTCTATAGCTCTTCCTATCTTCCGGGTCTTTTCCTTCTTTTAGTATATTTATAATTTTTGCTTCAGTTAACTCCTCTCTAATAATGCCGCTGTTCTTAATCTCATTAAACATACTGGCCAATAAAGGGGCCAGCTGGTCTTTAAACGTTGTATAGAATAGTTTATCTAGGCCATACCAGGGGCCTTATTGTTTTTTGTTTCATTAATAACCTTTATTATCTCTTTCTCCGTTATTGGTTCATTTAGATATATTAGTTCTTCCTCTGATATCTTAGGGAATTTAATATCCTTCAAAAAGTTTTTTATCTCACTCAAACTAGGTTTCTGAAAATCTTTCTGCTTCTCAATATTGTATAATTCTGAGTAGTATTGGAAAAATATGTTGCCAATTTTTTCTGGATGGTTATATAGCTGATTATCTTCTCCCCTGAGTCCCTGGATATGGTTTTGAATTTTTTGATTCTTAACTTTATTGGCCAAATATTTCCCCATTTTTCCTCCCATGAGGTAATTGTTTTGTTGTGCTTTCCAAACCATTCTATCTTTAATTAACTGAAAGATCTTTTTGATTTGTAAATTGATATCTTTAATTTTTTCCATCTTTTGCATAGATGGAAGATTTTTATTGCTATTCTGTATTATATCAAACTGAATATAAAGATTTCTTAGGGTTGTTCCCCTAGCTCTCTTCATTCGCGCTTCTTTTTCTATTAGAATACCTCTAACAAATGCTTTTAGTGTACACCATATGAGTGAAGGAGATGATACTGAATCTATATTTAAGCGCATAAATTCTCTGATAGCTTTTCCTATTTCTTCTATATATATCTTATCTTTTAAAATCAGAGGTTCTATTCTCCAATTTCTTATTTTACCATAGGTTTCAACCCCTTTTAGTTCCAATATCAGTGGAAAGTGATCTGATAGTGCAGTAGATAAGATAGTTATTTTTTTTTGTATCGTATACCACTGAAGGATCCCCCAAGAAATAATCTATTCTAGAGTATACATTATATTTCTTTGAGTGATATGTAAACTCTATCTTTTCTGGATTAAATGTTCTCCAAATATCAAAGAGGTCAAGCTCTATCATTAGTTTTTTAATTCTTAATCTTAAATAACTCGGAGTATTATTATATTTCTTATATTTAGATTTTGATCTATCCTGAACTGGATCCATAGCTAAATTTAAGTCTCCACATATAATAACTTTTCCTTTTTTATATTTATGAACTAACTTCAATATTTTTATAAGAAATCTCTCTTGATTCTTATTTGGGGCATATATATTTACAATTGTGTAGATGCTTTTATTTATTTCTCCTACCCACAATATATATCTTCCCTCTATATCAATCTTTTTAAACTCTTCCTCCACCACTAAGTTAGCTTTAAATAATATCGAGACTCCCCTCGGTTTACTAGTATAATTAGCATCTACTCTCTTCAAAAAAGATTTATTATTTAATAGATGGTTATGCTTCATTTTCAGATGTGTTTCTTGTAGGCAGATTATTTCTGCACCTGATTTATTATATTCTGAAAATGCAATTTTTCTTTTAATGGGCATATTCAATCCATTGGTGTGATGTGATATTATCCTTAATGACATAGTTTCTTTATTGACTTAATTCCTCTTAACCTATGTTTCCCCTTCCTATCCTCACTATTTAAATTTGTGCTTCTCTGTTCCTTTAAACATATATACTGACTACAAATCCAATATATGCACATTTCCATCCCCTCTTTCACCCTTTCCTCAGTCTTCTCCCCCCCAACCAACCCATCCCCTATCCGCCCTCCATATGTCACTACTTAATGTCCTATGCATTCTAACCCCCTTCCTTTAAGGCTATATGTGAAATTTTATGACCCCTACCTATTGTAAAGGCAGGAGATTTATTAAGACCTTTAGAGGTTAATTAATCTAAAAGTGCATACATTTTACCATTATTATAAAATTACCTAAGCTCTCATCCAAGAGATCTACTTCTCTTCAATCCTTACATTTTTATGACACATAGGAGGGGCAGAGGGGACGGATTAGGGGGAGAGAACACCATATAAAGGAAAGACAAAAAGGAGTGATCTAAATAAAAAATAAAAAAAGGAAATAAAAAAAAAAAACATTTTAAAATCCAATTATCAGAAGCTGCAATTATCCTCTATCGTGAGGATGAGGTGTCACTCTTCTAGATAGATCTTCAAATTCCTCAGGCAATCTATTCCCTCTTTGACTGAGTGAATTCTATACCATCTGGCGTCTTTAATTATTGCAAGACCCTGTGGAAATATCCATTTATAGCGTATATTTTCTTTTCTCAGTGCCAAAGTTATTCTAGAATATTCTTTACATTTATTTAGGGTGTATGCTGATATATCCCCAAATATTTGGATATTCTGGTATGGTGGTTTCAAGATCTTCTCTCTATAGCTTGCACGCATAATGTCTTCTTTGTAATTTAACAAATGCACTTTGACCATGACATCTCTAGGTCTTCCATTCTCTTTATTTCCTGATGTCTGAATTCTATGCAATAGATCAAATTTTGTTTGGTACTGTCTCAAAATCTGGAACTAGCGAAGAGAGGAGCTTTATTATATATTTTGTCAAATCTGTGTCTTTAAGATCTTCTGAGATTCCTTTTATTCGTATATTATTCCTTTTAGATCTATCTTCCAGGCTGGAAATCTTATTTGTTAAATCTTGTATTTTTTCTTCTAGTTTTTTATTCTGTGTCTGAAGCGTGTTATTTTCCATTATTTGTTTATCCATTACTATTTCTATGGCCGTGACTTTAGTGACGCAGTCCTTAATAGCCTTAGTATTTGTTTTTTAATTTCTGCCAGAAAGTTAAGCTGGAACTCCTCTAATAAAGTTTTCATTCTAGTCACCGTTAGTAGCTCTTCCACCTCTGGTGATATTTCTCTTATCTCAGTATTATCTTCTATACTGCCCAGACTTTGGTTCGGGGTCAAATCTGGAATTTGATCTGTCTCAGATAACTCCATTCCCCCTTTTCCTTTTCCATTTGATTTTAGTTTCGGCGAAAGCATATTATCAATTTTTTGAAGTTTCTTCTCTTTCTTCTCTTCATTTTTAGAGTTCCTCATCCTGAGTTGTAGATGCAATGTATATTTATTCCAGCACTTTGACACATATACCCTTGTATAAGCTTGCTTTTCCTCTCTTTTCTTTCCCTCTTCCGTTTTGTTTCCAGATAAGGCCAATAGATGTGCTCAGTTACTATACTAACAGTAAAGAGAGATATACCAATATGCAAATGTCTCTAATAACATTGATTCTGATTCTTTGTATTACCGTCAGTAACTATACAAGACATATAGCGTTGCTTTTTTTTTTTTATCTGGTTCTGTTCCTTTAAGAAAGCTGTTACCATATCATTCAGCATTTCAGTCAGCCATGTGCAATATCCCAAAAAATAAAAATCCATCCACTCACCATTATAGTCCTTTCCTTTTACAGTTTCTTGCTTATGTCTGGATATGTTTTTAAGATACAGGAGTTCCCTTTATGATATGTGTTCAGGCATAAAGTATCATATACAGCGTATTTTGTTATAATCGGAGTGCCCCAGGGACTAATATCAATCCCATTACTCACCCCCCGCTGCCTTACTCAGCCTGCCAGCCACCTGATGTCTCACAGTGTGAGTCCTGAGTCTCTAGAGTTTGTTGCTCCACTTGATAGTGCTATTAGATGTTGCACACTGGAGATCCCAGCTCCTCTTTCTCCCAGACCTGTAGATTCACTGAGATGGTATTCTGGGCTATATTAGCCCCCTTCGTTTGGTACTCCTGCTCCTGAGTGGTGAGTGGGGGCTATACAATTTCGCCTGAGGCTGAAAGTCCTCTCAAGTAACGTTGCTTTTTTTATTTTTTATCTGGCTCTGTTTCTTTAAGAAAGCTGTTACCAAATCAGTCAGCATTTCAATCAGCCATGTGAAGTATCCCAGAAAATGAGAAGCCACTCTCACCATTATAGTCCTTTCCTTCTACAGTTTCTTGCTTTTGTCTGTATATATTTTTTAAGATACAGGAGTTTCCTTTATGATATGTGTTCAGGCATAAGATAAATACAGCGTATTTTGTTATAATGGGAGTGCCCCAGGGACTAATATCAATCCCATCACTCACCCCCCGCTGCTTTCCTCAGCCTGTCAGCCATCTGATGTCTGACAGTGTGAGTCCTGAGTCTCCAGAGTTTGTTCTTTCTCCCAGACCTGCAGATTCACTGTGATGGTATTCTGGGCTATATTATCCCCCTTCGTTTGGTCCTCCTGCTCCTGAGTGGTGAGTGGGGGCTATGCAATTTCGCCTGAGGCTGAAAGGGCTAAGGGGACTTTATAATTCCTCTCTCTCAGGTGTCTGTTACCTCAGGCAGGAGAGTAGCTGCCTCCATTACCTCCAGCTGCTATTCGCGGCAAACTACATCACTTCCGGTCTCCGCCCCCCTATTCTGAACTTTGCCATAAGAAGCTCATGATCTGATTTGCAGTCTTATTTTTTTATTTTTATTTTTGCTGAATACATAGAGTTCCTCCATCTTTAGTTGCACAGTATATAGTCAATCAAATTTCTATAATGTATATCTGGTGATGCCCATGTGTAGAGTTGTCTCTGAGGCTGTTGAAAGAGGCTGTTTACCCTCTTACTACTAATCTCAACCCTGCTTTATTTTGTACTCCAAGACCAAACTTGCTCTTTTCCCCAGTTATCTTTTTATATCTTATTTATTCTTTAGCATTCCAATCTCCAATGATAAGAATATTTTCTTTTCTTTGCATTTTATCAAATAGGTGTTGAAGATCCTCGTAGTATTAGAAACTTTTAGCCTCTTTAGCATTCATGGTTTGAGGATAGATTTGAATCTCTACGATGTTAAATGATTTGTTATGAATTCAAATTTAAATCATTCTGTAATTTTTGGGGGCTGTGAAGGGGCACTGCTTTTGTCACCCTTTGATGGATTACGAGGGATACTCCATTTCATCTGCGGGATTCTTGTCCACAGTAGTAGATATGGCGGTTGAAGAGTGGAAGAGGCAGAAACCTGGGGAAGAAAAGATAAGGAATTGCAAGGGTCAGGAAAGAAGTTGGTAGGAAAAGTTTGGAAAGTTGGAAAGGTTTTTCATTTAGTGGAAGAGGGAAGATATATGATAGAAAGTAATTTGAGGTGACTGGCTCTAGTGTGTAATATGTAATCTACCCCTAGTGGTCAGCTAATATAACCTGCAAATGGGAAAGTCAGGAGTTTAGCTTTACTCAGCGGGGGAGGGTTCATATTAGCCATGTCAGAGGGGCACAATTCAAACACATGGGTTATGGACAGAGTTAGCAGCTTTGAGGGGCTGAGCATGGCAGATAAAAGGTGGGACTGAATGAGGGGTCAGGGATATATCTCCAGCAGCCAGCAAAATAAGCAATGAGAGTGAGAGGCGATAAGAGTAGGACTTGCAAAAGCATTTCCTCTTATGAACTCTAGAAAGTGATTGCAGGAAGGAGAGGAGATTGTGTGAGCAGAGCAGAGGGGCATTGAGCAGGGATGGGGAGATGGTAATGTTGTTGGAGGTTTTGTATGGTTAATGTAATGTAAGAAAATATAACAAAAAAAGAAAAAAAGAAATGTATGATATTATAGTTGATACAAGCGAGGAATTTTACAATGTGTATCCCAGGCCAGAAGGTAAAAAAGGGTGTCTCCCCTACCTCATGGGTGTGGCTTAAGTGACAGTAGTGGGGCCCTGGGTGCGTGCTCAGGGAGTGAGGTTGCTGCCTCTGGCCTGGCTCCTCCTCCTTGTCTCCTTTTTGGTTTCTTGTGTTGTTATTGCTCAGCAGGGGTTAAGGTGTGCACTTAGTTAAGAGGGTATGGCCCAGAATGGATTTTGCAGGGTCAAGTGTTTACAGAAGCAGATCATTACCAGTTAATTACTTCACCCCATATAAAAAGGGAAAAGCAAGTTGGAATCTTAGTCAGTGATAGAGTAACCCTTATTAACATTTATAGATATGCAATATAAAAGAGATACTTTTGGAATAAATATTATTTTAATGGGTTAGTACGCCAGTTAGTAACTTTAGAAAATGTTTATGATGTTTATGTACCAAAACCATGGCCAAATACAGTTTTCTGCAGACCTTTTTAAGTAAACTAAATAATATTCAGGAAGTGGAATTTCTTCAGTTTCATCAAGAGATTAGATTGTGATTGTTACCCATCATTTTTTGGAAAAAAAAGAAATCTCTTATCTAATTTTCCTACTAGTGTGGCTAAAAAATGTACCACCAAGCCCATTTAACCATGCATGATTTATTTAGGGTTGTGTGGGATGCCCTCAGGCAGCATTCAAAACATAGCCTGGTGTAATTTTAATAGTATGTGTATTTTAACAGTGAGAGACAGAATAACAAAAACCCTGCAAGAAAAATGCCTGTCAAAAAAGCTATAGATTGATTTGCAGGTCAGAGCTGGAAATAAGTATGTGATCCCCTACCAATCAGCAAGATTTCTGGCTTCCAGGTGTCTTTTATGCAGGTAACGAGCTGAGATTAGGAGCACTCTCTTATAGGGAGTGCTCCTAATCGCAGCTTGTTACCTGTATAAGCAATCAATCATTCAGATTCCAAACTCTCCACCATGGCCAAGACCAAGGAAAAGAGCTGTCCAAGGATGTCAGGGACAAGATTGTAGACCTACACAAGGCTAGAAATGGCTACAAGACCATCGCCAAGCAGCTTGGTGAGAAGGTGACAACAGTTGGTGCGATTATTCGCAAATGGAAGAAATACAAAATAACTGCTAGGCTCCCTCGGTCTGATGCTACATGCAAGATCTCACCTCGTGGAGTTTCAATGATCATGAGAACGGTAAGGAATCAGCTCAGAACTACACCGAAGGATCTTGTTAATGATCTTAAGGCAGCTGGGCCAATAGTCACCAAGAAGTGGTAACACACTACGCCGTGAAGGACTGAAATCCTGCAGCGCCCGCAATTTCCCCTTGCTCAAGAAAGCACATAAACAGGCCTGTCTGAAGTTTGCCAATGAACATCTGAATGATTCAGAGGAGAACTGGGTGCAAGTGTTGTGGTCAGATGAGATAAAAATCAAGCTCTTTGGCATCAACTCAACTCGCCATGTTTGGAGGAGGAGGAATGAAACATTATGCTTTGGGGTTGTTTCTCTGCTGCACCGCATCAAAGGGATGATGGACGGGGCCATGTGCCGGCAAATCTTGGGTGAGAACCTCCTTTCCTCAGCCAGGGCATTGAAAATGGGTTGTGGATGGGTATCCCAGCATGACAATGACCCAAGACACACAGCCAAGGCAACAAAGGAGTGGCTCAAGAAGAAGCACATTAAGGTCCTGGAGTGGCTTAGCCAGTCTCCAGACTTTAATCCTATAAAAAATCTGTGGAGGGAGCTGAAGGTTTGAGTTGCCAAACATCGGCCTTGAAACATTAATGACTTGGATAGGATCTACACAGAGGAGTGGGACAAAATCCTTCCTGAGATGTGTGCCAACCTGGTGGCCAACTATAAGAAATATCTGACCTCTGTGATTGCCAACAAGGGTTTTGCCCCCAAGTACTAAGTCGAAGGGGTCAAATACCTATTTCCCTCACTGACCTGCAAATCAATTTATAATTTTTTTAAAATGTGTTTTTCTTGTTAGTTTTTTTTGTTATTCTGTCTCTCATTGTCAAAATACACCTACCATTAAAATTATAGACTGATCATTTCTTTGTCAGTGGACAAATGCTCAAAATCAGCAGGGGATCAAATACTCCCCCCCCCCCCACACACACACACACACACACTGTAGGCTCTGGAGGGTGACTGAGAGCAGCAAACATAGTTCGAAATGGCTCCCATGCCAACTGGGCTAGAGGTGATAACTTTTCCTGTCACTGTCCAAATCTCTAGTCAAAACACTGAATTTATGTGGGAAAAGCAGACCTCCTGGCCAATTTGAAGAAGGTATTTTAAGCACATGTGGTGGTCATGGAAATACATTGAGGCTTTCTGGATAAAAGTGTCTCAAATCAGCTATAAAGCCACTTGAGTTCAATTTATCAAAGACCTTCCCTTACAATTAGATTTTTTTTTTTAAATTCTTCTCTGCACTAGAGCAACTAAAACTCACAGGAATTGTGCAGCAAGGCTTGTAATTGTTGCATCATGGAAAAGTAGTGGAATGCCTATAATTATATATTTTTAGTTTTAATAACTAAACAGAATGTACTTAATAAATCACAAATGGAATAGTTGGGCAACAGGTTACATGGAAATTCAAAAAAATATATGGAAGTTTGAGAAAGTTGATTTATTAATAGAAATAAAATAGAGTAATATAAGGAAAAAAAGAAATAAGAAACTCTTGGGAAAATAAGTAACTTTTGTTCTTCAACCTTCATTTAAGGTGCAAGGTTTTAAGCAGTGACTGAGAGAACCATCTTTTATTTCTCTGTTGGGTTTCACAAATCAAACTCAGGTAGTCACACTATAAAATACACCTAACAAATCCTTACAGTGCAAGAAACTAAATGAATTATATTTACTTCTCAAGGTCCCTCTTTCTGTCTTTGCCCATTTTTTCCCCGAAAAAGGACCTGCTTAAAGCAATATATTTCAGCATTTAAAGGAAAGTTGAAACCAAATCCCAATTCACCAATTAAAATTTAAAATTGATAGATAACCCAAAATGAGAACCCTATGGTTTAAAATGCCAAACTATCACTAGTACTGGCAAACATTACTGGTCAAAAAAGTTCATAGATATTTTATATGTTATTAAATGCTGTGAAAAAGCTACATAATTGTGACCTGACTGGCTTCATAAAAAAAAATGTCAATCATCAAGGTATATTTGAGAGATTTATCTGAAATGGATATAATATATATAAACAAACAATGATTTTAGTAAGAAACTTAAAAGAACACTAATGCATGAACAAGTAAAGCTATTTGTTTTCTTTTGTTAAGTTTAGACTATACAGAATACAGTTTAAAATAAATACAATTTAATATTTTTTCTTATTTTTTCTCTCAAGTAGAGTTGCTTCTGTCCACCTCCATGTGCCTACCAACTCTATATGGAAGCTAAACTAAAATAAATCTTACCAGTCAGATTCTGGTTCAGACAGAGCATGCTTAATAAAGGGGAAGGACTATATGGCTCATGCACTGGGCAGTAGCATATGAGGCAGATGTAAGCAGGTTACAATGCAGCTAATGATATCAGATGGAAGTGCCACTGACATCATAGCCCAGTCTGCTTCCAAACTTCGTGTTGGTCCAGGACCCAGGAAGAACTGGCCAAACCACCTGGCAAGGCACAGAGAGGTGGAAAGAAGTAGAAAGCAGACAATTAAAAAGCAAGACATGGAAGGTTTCTGTATTTCATTAGGAATATAATAATATTATGCATCTATTTACTTTTATGTACTTTATGCTTAAAAGCTCTGTTTATCTGCGTAAAAGCATACATATAGTACCTGCTTAGGTCTACTTTACTGCTTTATGTAGCTCAGTGGTTCTCAACCCTCTCCTCTGGATGCCACAGACATGCCAGGATTTTGATTGAACAGTGTGAGAACACAGGTGAGGCAATAAGTATTCAACAGCCCATGGAGCCTCTAATTGCCTTACCTCTGTTCACACACTGTTCAATCGAATTCCTGGCATGTCTGTGGGGTCCTGAGGGGAGGGTTGATAACCACTGATGTAGCTCATGACACAGTACCATCATCAAAGTAGCCACTCATCTCTCAGCAGCATTTTGCAACATGGTCACTGATTGACTAATTTAAAATCACTCCCTTCAGAGTCTGTGTCTTCATGAGCTGCAAAGGCCAGACCCAATATACTATTTGTATGATTTTAGACAAAAAAAAAGAACTTTTAAGCATTTCTTAATAATGTACATTAAAGTAAATAGATATACAGTATAGTTCTATTATATTTCTAGTGAAATGTAGAAACTTTCACTATTCCTTTAACATTTATTTAGTTTAAAGCGCATACTGTTTTTAATAGCCTATACACAACAATCAAACTTTATTTGAACTTCATTTTTAAATGCACTAAAGTGACCTTTAAGTAAAGAATAGCAATGAAGATGTAAAACAAATATACAGTATATTCCAAACTATAGTTATCCAAAAAGGTAGTGTTGTCCCATGGGTGAAATAAAATATCTGTACTGCTTCTCACTATTTATTTTAATTAACAAGGCTGTTTTTATTGCTAAAGAAGCAAGTGTGTTACTCATCCTGCAATTGTTTTACTCGTTAAAATGTTCTTAGCAAAATGTGTTACATTAGTTTGCTCTGTTAAAGTTTTAATTATTTGTGTTCAGTAGCTGTTAAGATATATACATTTTGGGAAAGTAACAATTTTGCAATAAGATTTTGGCCTATAATTAAAACAACACTTTTTTACCTTTGTTGTATTCAAATAAAAAAAATTGGACTGCATGAAAGAATAATTATTAATGTACTTTCTCAATTGGCAATTTACTGAAAACAATGTATGTGTAACCTAGAATTGTTAGTGAAAAAGTGTACATAATAAATATATATATATATATATATATATATATATATATATATACGCACACCAATTGTATATATATATATATATATATATATATATATATATATATACATAAGTTGCTCTGAGATGCAATGGTGCAGTTGTAGAAGTCCAAATATATATTTTTATTTTGTTTAGCACTTTTCTTGTATTGCTGAAATACCTCTGTATGTTAGGTGTTGTGAGGTGCTAAAAAATTGAATGTAACTGACAGAGTTTAGGACTCAGCTGCAGCTTGACTGACTCTTGAACTGGCTCTTTAACGTTTGATACATTTAGCTTAGTATTCTAAGTATCTTGTAAAAAAAAAAAATTTCCAATGGTTGCTTCTCTTCTCAAACATGAAGGCGTATCTGTCAAACTAGGCAACTTCCATAGCTTTTACAGGTAGTTAATCTGCTCTAGATGTCCTCTTATATATGAAAGACATTTAGTTTATGTGGAACCTACCCTTTAACAAAAGGCAAATCTAATCTGTTTATTATATATTTTCAAAAATAAAAGTGGCAGCTCCACTTAAAATGTAGCTTCTCTTATGTTAAATTGCAGATCTAGTGAAGATTAACTGTATATTATATAAATCAATATGCAAATATGTTTTTATACTTACATTGACCCTTCCTACTAAGGAGACAACAGCTAAGTGGAGGGCTTGTGAATTCTTTGTGGCAGCATTTTATCAGATGAATATAGAAGGTGAATAAGTGGCATTGTCCTTGAAATGATCTTCTACTGTCTTTACCTAAAATGTCATTTGTTCAGGAATTACACAGCGATATTCTATCATCAGTTAACCAATCCCGTACTGTGTAGAGACGAAGGGGTTAAAAGGGAAATGTTTGTTCCAAAAGGCTGCAATTTATCTAAACGTGATACTAATATTTCTAGACTATAAGTATTTGTTCTGTACAATACCAGACAAAAAAAGTTAGTTACATTTTTTTTATAGACTATTCCTTTTTTATAGACTATTTTTTTAGGATTTCCCCTCTGCTCACCTGCATATTGCATCATCTGATGCAAACACAGAATAGTCAGCAGCTTCCTATAGGTCCACACAATCATGTGCTGCTTGCCTCTGCACCACCTGAACAAGTAGACCAATAGGCAACTTTTAGCCTTGCTATAGAAGATGCCATATAGAGATTCACATCTTGATGCCTACCCACCAATCTAAGGAGGCCCACATGGCAGCCTCCTAGAGCTGAACAGAGAGACAATTGTTAAAAGGCCATGTCTTATTTTACAACCAATGTCCTTTTAAATCCTAAAATCCCTGCTATGTAGATTCTCTAATTTAGAATTTTTTGTTCATCAGACTAAACAGATAAACAATCTTTGACTTCGTGGTAATCTTTTTTTTTTTTTAAATATGCTACAGCTGAAATTTTGCAGATACCGGGCAATTATTGGAATGGAATGGAATTTTTCACTAAATATAATATAATGGAGTATATGTTGTTAGAAATTGTCCTCAATAGGGTCCAGTTTGCCTCGTGTTTAATTTAAGTTTGTTCAGGAGTTTGAGTACAACATGTCTAATCCGTCTAAAAGAATTGCCTGTTTCTTCTTACTTGTGTAACTTCCAATTTCATTGTTGTTATGTTCCTCAATAAATGTATGTACTTTGAATAAATTACTTTGGAAAAGCTGTGTGAGTAATGAATACACTGCTTTGTTTGAATGCTTTTAGTTTACAGTCTTCAATTAAATATATTGTGATAGAATCTTGTTTTATTTTTCATTTTCTAAGTCTTATCTGCTAATTTCCATACTTGCATATATGTAGGCATACCCTTTTGTCTAGAAGGTTAAAAATTTAATATTTGTAATTAAATTGATTAATGAAATACAATTTACACTCACAATTGTTTTGTTTTCATTTCCTCTTGCATACCAAATAGAATTATAATACTGAGCTGAGAATATCATTTAAAAAGTATATTAAACACAAATTACCAAATTTCGCACAATGTGTGCTGCAAAGGGTGGTTTTTACATATTCCCTGGGAACAAATTTGTTGATACATATGGGCACTATGCAATTTTAGGTCAGATCTGTAATACAATGAAACAAACAAAAAAAAAAACTATATCTGTATTACATTAGGACTTTATTGTGTCCTTTAAGATATACAATGCAGATTCTTAATCTGTATAACAAACAAAAAACATTATGACTTTTATTAACTCATATTCCACTGTCTTTGGGAATCTAAATTTCCTTTTGTATGCATGTGTTTATATTTGTGTCGGACCATAAATGTTTTACAGAGATACGGTACAAAACAATTACATGACAATATAATTGCATTTACCATAAAGACAACTAATGGGTTACATGCATGCCCTAACAAGCTTACAATCTGTTTATATGCGGGTAACATTCATTCAGACACATTATGATAAAAGGGAAAGTGAGTATGGAAGAGAGAAGCAAGAAGTGCATTAGCTAAGTGTGCTGCTTGAAAGTATTTTTATAGAGATGATTTTAAAGCTGAGACCAGATGCAAAATGTTTCCGATGCTGTACAGCAGTGCCTTCCAGAGACAAGGTTTTAGCCAAGAAGGAGCTCTAGAAATGTATGGAACAGTGTAGAGCAGAGTGAAGAAGATGAGCTGGGATGTAGCAAACGATGAAAAGACATATGAGTAGAAGCTGAGGAGAGCACAGGCTTTAAGCAGAAATATGTATCTTTATTGGCTATTCTTGACTTTGTTGGAGGCCAGTTGAGGAATTTCAGCATGACAGAAAAAGAAATACATTTAGATTCTCTCTTGTTTCTATCCTTCCTATGGGAATGCTGTTTGACACACAATGTAAACATTTTTGTACTCTGAGGACCTTCGGTGCTCATTGCGAGCCTCGTGCTTAGCACCTTCGACACTCATTGCATGGCCCGCAATGAGCGCCTTCGGCACTCATGGCGATCCTCTCGTCTCATCTTTTTTTGCTCCTCTGAGCACCTTCGTCACTCATTTTAAAGATATATATATATTTATCTATATTTACTTAATCAATCATTAATGAATTAGTTCTTGATTACATTAATATACTTTACCTATTTGTAATTAATATATCCAGCAATCAATAGCCTGAAGAGCTAACAATCTGTCTATATTTTCCGTCAGCATACAATGTACAATTTGAGTGTTGGTGCTTTGAGGATAAAGTGTAATAAATGTCCCAATTGTGCATTAGAAATTGTTTGTGTGCGCCAGGGAAATCCGTTGGTGTAGTTGTGTAAAGCACGATTGTCGATTGGTAATGTTATTAATGTGTTACGTGACTCCCAAGCATTTTCCGTAATTTGTAATAGTGTATTTTGTAGTTTGTTCGTTCCTGTGTGAAAGTGGTACGCGTTTGTCAGTGTTTTGCGCGGTTCGGGGTCGTGTAGCCTCATTTTCCTTTTTTTCACCAGACATTTTTTTTTCTCGCTTAGGTTATTTTTGTGTGGTGAAAGTCGTTGAAATCGCCTTAAAATCGCGTTCCACCTCACTCCCAGACTTCCTGGCTGTTCCCTTGTGCTGCAGTGATGTTTTTGTTGTATTTATTTGTATTTTCTTTGTGTTTTTTGTGTTCTTTAGATTTTTGCTGTTCAGCCGCTAACTTTGTATTTTTGCTGTGTCGTATTTTTTTTCTTCAAAATCACGCGTCTCGTAGAGCACTAATGTAGATATTGGTAATGTTATTAATGTGTTACATGACTCGCAAGCATTTTCCGTCATTTGTAATAGTGTATTTTGTATTTCGTTCGTTCCTGGGTAAAAGTGCTACACGTTTGGCAGTGTTTTTTGCGCAGTACGAGGTCCTGTGGCCTTGTTTTAATTTTTTTGCGGCAAGCCATCAAAATCTCCTTAAATTTGCGTTCCACCTCACTCCCAGAAGTCCTGGCTATTGCTCCTTGCTGTAGGTGAGGTTTTTGTTGCATTTATTTTTATTTTCTTTGTGTTTTTTGGATTCTCGCGGTTCGGACGTTAACTTTGTTTTTTTGCTATCTCAGATTTTTTTTTTCAAAGTTGCGCTTTTGTCAAGTGCTTGGAGGCTCATGCGATTGCTCGTTTACTAAGTGTTTCATTGGCTTCACTGCACGCCTCGCTTTGCAAGGTGAGCAGGTGATGAATGCCTTTGGCGCTCATTACCTTTGTGCTGCGATTTTAATTGCCTTAACAGCTCGAAACACTACGAGATGCTCGCAGGCAATGAGCGCCTTCGTCGGTCATCGTCAGAGTGCTATGCGTTAGCGGCTCGCTTCGGGAGGCTCGCAGCTATGAGTGCTTTTGGCGCTCATCGCCTAAGTGCTACGCGTTAACGACTAACCTAGCTTCACGAGGCTCTCAAGCGATGAGAGCCTGCGGCGCTCATCGCCTAACTCGTACGCACCACATAAAGCGTGACGACGTCTCTCAGTTTGACAACTATAATATGTGATTGATGAGAGAGTTGAGAAGAAGCCATGAAAGTAAAAGACATCAGTATTTTAGACAAGACTATTGTCTTGGTAATGGAGATGCCAAGAAAAGAGAGCATTTTTTCCTTATTTCCTAAGGATCTCAAAAAGGAGAATGTTAGGGGTGATTCAAGAATGACAGTGAAGCAATGTGCTTTGTCATGGAGTAGTATCGAGATAAAAGAAACTAGTGCCTAATACATTTGAGCTTTGTGAATGTTCATGTGAAGGTTTAAGAATTACTGTATGACTGGCTTACTTAAAAGATTACAGTGTTGGTTGTGTCTTTTCATTTTGACATATTTACATACATTTTTTACTTCTGTGCACATGAAAATATATAAAAGAGTTTTAGCAAATTTTTGAATGAACAAGATCATTAAATGGTTTTCTTTCAAACTGATCCAACTACTGACTATTAAAATCGAAGCCATACAAATAATTAATCTGTCTAGAGACTTGTCAACATGCACATGTGTGGATTGCAAAGCCAATAGATTTTGAATAGAAAATAGCAAGTTCATAAATTGCACATTTTCAGTTATACACTTTAATTTAGATCAGATTTTCTTTAAATAAGTTTGTAAATATATAAACAGACATATTTCTTCTCAGTTTTTACATTATACATGTGTATCAGAAATGAACTAAAATAATCAAATTGTATGTTGCCAATAGAATGTGAAGTGATAAAAGTACATTTATTATTACTCTATAACATTTGTATAATGCTGTTCTACAGGGTACAGTAAATTAAAGCGGGTACAATATGCAAACTACCAAAGTAAACCAAATTATATAATATACAGAAACAATACAATGCAGTAGGGCAACAATTAACAATTTGGCAGAACAGGGTTAAGGTCCCTACTCTGATTTTACAGTGTCACAGATATAATGCTTATTAAATGAGAACTATTGACCAAATTGCAGTTTTAAAGTTGCGTCATTGCTTGATAAATCAAGAACATTAATGTTCACATTTTCTGACTGTTTTCTATGTTTCCTTTTAAACAAAGTTGCAAAATAGAGCTGTAGAAAAAAAAAATTTCCTTAATGAAACCTGAGAGTATGTAAAAGGAGCGTTGCTGTAATATGACTCAAAAGACAGGAAGCAAAGGAGATCAAAAGGTCAATTGCTCCAATCAATCTGTCTATATTTCAGGCCTAAGCTAAGTGGCATTTCTACTAAAAAAGGCTCTCAAATCACACTTCTTGGTGTCTGGAAACCATTCTGGAATTTTAAAACCTTTAAAACCTGTAAATGTTGACGTAAAACCTCCTGTCTAAAATACTTAAATATAAATGTATTAATAAGTTATATTTAATGGTAATTTACAGATATAATAATATAAAGCAAATGCTCCCAAACAATGGTGCAAAAACAAGTAGTGCGGAAGTAGCTATAATTCACATTTTATTATTTATTGGTGTATAAAATGTATTGCACTAGAGCACAATACATACCATCTGATAAACAGCAGACAGAAAAATCATATGGCGGTCAATAAAGAGACTTCACAGCATTCAAGTCGTCCATAAGACCCTATGCAATTTTCAAGTGAGAAACACGTTTTGGAGCTACTGACATGAGACGTTTGGTACATAATTGCAACCTTATGCAAATAGAGTAGAGGTGCTCATCTGAGAACGAAAATAACTCTTTTAGCTCACTTGTGCCCTTCACAGGGAGAAATATCCGTAGTATATCAGTCTGGTCCCACTCAGAAAAGGGATCAAGTCCCGAAATACCAGGCAATTCTACCCTGAACAGGAGAAACCGCAAATCACAGACTCGTTTCAGCCTCTTTGGGCCCCATCAGTGAGGTGCGGCTGTACTCCGTAAGGCACAGTGAGCAAGGATTCCACGTCTGGTTCCCGCTATCACCCATATGCATGCAAATAGAGCAGAGGTGCTCATCTGAGAATGAAAAATACCTCAGTGGGTTTTTTCTATAGGTCTGGATACCTACTCAGAGAGCAACCTCTTTTAGCTCACTTGTGCCCTTCACAGGGAGAAATATCCTGTAGTATTTTACTCCGGTTTCACTCAGAAAAGTGATCCAGTCCTGATATACCAGTCAATGTGTTTCGGCCTCTATGGGCCTCGTCAGTGAGGTGCAGCTGTACTCCCCTACACATTGCAAGCTTCCAATAACATTTGTCTTCATATGTGTTAACAAGACTGCTACGGACCTAAAGACTATAATGCCTTGAACAAAGACAGCACATGACTAAGTTCCCTTGGTTTTTTACTGTACTTTAACTGGTATTTTTTCAAGCTATTTACACTCAGTGATAAAATTAATTAATTCTATAACAAAACACTGGATATAAATGTTAGTACCAATGTAGGTTAACAAACTATTTTTATAATGTTACAATAAAGGAAAATCTGTGGCCATATGTTTTTCCAACTGTAGTGTAAAACATTACTAGACATTTTTATGTAAATCTATGCCTAAGATTTATGGAGACACTGAAGACAATATTTACATGTATATATGTAATATTTAAAACAGAGTTCATTTTCAAAGAAAAAATAGTGCTTTGATGTTTAGAAAACCTACACTGATATCACAAAATATTCTCTGTACAATTAGAGAGAGGGAAAACCAAGGTAAAGTTTTTGTTTAAGTTGAAAAATTTACTTAGACGTTTTATTTATTGTTTGTATAGCACCTGAGGCCCTCCCAAAGAAAATTGCCATGATAATGAAGTTGAGGCTACAACTGTCTCACTGATTATATTTTTAGTTTATTGATTACTTTACTCATTGGTTATCATACAGGCATGTGGCACAGTTGGTAAAAGCATTAATTTAAGAACTACATGAGTTTAAGTCCTCTATCTTACTTTTTTAATTTTTTATGTAAATATTTTTTATTTAGTGTATTACTCATTTGAAGAGCATTACATCACTCATGTTTGTCTCATACCACCCATTACCGCTTATACATATTTTCAGTTTCATATTGTAACCAAAATAAAACTTAAAGAGGGATATAGTAGGAATCAAACCCATATGTGTCATCCTTCCTCAACCTAAACATCCACCAATGCAGATCATTTTGTATTCTGTCAGATCAGAAGCCTCTAACTTCAAATATTTATAAATCAATTAGCTTAGTAGCAATTTTAGAAAGGAAAACACTGTTTCATTTGCTTTTCGCCCTCTGTCTCATGGTGCAGAACACATGTGGTGAATTCATTGTCCATTTAAAATAGTACAGAAAAGCAAGTGAAGAAAGCAGAAAATGTGTACTGACATTTAAAAGGATGGAAGAAAGTTCTATCAAGTGATCACAAACCAATAACACGTTTTTGTTAACCCAGTTGTAAAAATGTTGATAATTTAAAGAATTTTTAATAAATTACCAATCTTTTAGCCCACTTTGTAACATTAACAATTATGGAAAGAGGAGCTTTCTAAAATATAGATAATTTTTGCGAGAAAACTGATTTAAAAATCATATTGTTGTAACTACATGTCCAAAATAAAGTTGCACATAATAACAATAAAATGGCAGTGGCTGTAGCACAACAAACATTATTGTACTGTATGGTTTGCTCAGCAGGTGACACTGTTTAACCTGCTGAGTAGGAAGAGAAAAAGTATAGGATGCCATTAAGTATTGAATGGACAGACTGTCAGAAAGGTTTGTTTAAATTAAAGGCACACACAGCTCAAAATATTCTAATTTGCGTTTACAAGAACTTTGTTTAAATATCACAAAAGCTTTTTACTGCAGTAAAGCATGCTTAAACTTGTTTGAAATTCACACAAAAAAGTACCAGTCATATTTTACCAAGGCTGATGACTCATATATTTATATTGCAGGGCATTGGCTTACAGGGGCGCTTGCCATGTGCAATTATATATTAAAAAATCACATATATAGTTGTGGATCTTGCGATGTTGGTGACGTTTGCAATGTTGGTAACGCACTGCGAAGCGAGGCAAGCCGTTGAGGCACCCAGGACTTAGGCTGCAATGAGCGCCTAAGGCGCTCATTGCACTGCAAGCTCATTGCACTGCGAGCCTCGTGAAGCGAGGTGAGCAGTTGAGGCATGCAGGACTTAGGCTGCAATGAGCGACCAAGGCGCTCATTGCACTGCAAGGCGAGCAGTTGAGGCACACTGGACGCCGACGAAAAACGTAGCACTTTGCCACTGACCAGGAGGAACGCAGTTTGCTAATTTAAAACTTCATGCGCGTAACTCTAAAAACCTGAAAAACAAGTAAAATAGTAATAAAAATTGAAAAAACCCCAGCACAGGGGGAGAGCCAGGAAGCGTGTGAGTGAGGTTGCAAGCAAATTTGAGCCATATTTGCCGTTTTTCATCAATCTAAAATTGGCTAAGAGAGGAAAAAATGGCAGACAAAAAACGTAAAAAATCTGAAACAGGATGAAAACAAGGCTGAGCAAAGCCAGGCATACGGACTTAGAAAATACACAACAGCAAAGACAGTAGCACTTACGCAAAAAACGCCAGGCACACAGGATTTTAAAAATAAATCAAACGACATTCAGCATGTAAAACGCAAACATTCAGCAGACAAACAGAGGAGAAAGACACACGGAAGGGGCAGGGGGAAGATGGTGGAAAGAGGCACATGGCATTCCCAAGCACAAAACTTGCAGGTTGGCGAATCCTGAAATGAGCAGCCCGTACAGTAGACGGGAGGAAAGGCTTGCAAGGAGCACTGAAGGCGCTTCTTGCGAGCCACACGATGAGCACCGAAGGTGCTCATCATGGGCTTCGCAATGAGCACCACAGGCGGGAGAGGCTTGCAATGAGCTCCTCTTTCCTTAATTTTTAAATGTTACAAAATGGGCTAAAAGATTGGAAATTTATAAAAAATTCTTTAAATTATCAACATTTTCCAAATTCACAAATGGATTAACAAAAACATCTTATTGGTTTACGATCACTTGATAGAACTTTCTTCCATCCTTTTCCACTTGCTTTTCTGTGCTATTTTGAAGGGACAATGAAGGGGAGGTTGGTATTATTGTAAATATGTATATATATATATAAAATATAGATGTGAATATATATAAAAATGTTATAGTTACAATCCTTTTTCAGCCAATGCCAACTAGCCCTGGATCATATATTCAGCCCTGGTAAGATGACACTCCAACATTATGACCATAAAGCCCTCGCTCTCTTCAGCCCTGGCAAATTGACACTCCATCTTGACATCTCTCTGGGTCCATGAAAAATGCTCAATTCAAAAACCTAAACTAACATTGGAACCCATAAATGTCTATAAAATGCCTAGTTAAAATGGGTGGCATGTTTGCTGTGTGTCACATGATGTGGGGATATTTTCAATAAGCAAATAAGTAAAACGCAATAAAAGAACCTACATTTAAGCAGAAAAATATATTAACAATCTGAGTTATCAAAAAATAACTCTACAAAAACCTTTGCTATATTTTATAATTTACTCTATGATAGAGAACAAACTGAAAAAGTATGTAATTAAAGTCAAGCCATACTAACCAATAACAAGTATCTTCAGACACTTTAATAGCTTTACTCTATTATGTCTGTTTAATGAATAAATCAAAACGAATCTATCCCAAAATGTTTGACAACCAGAATATGCTTATCAAAACACTGGAAGAGATCATCTAAAAATATACTAAAAAATAAAATCAATTTTATTTATAAAATGTCTGTAAGGTCTTCATTTTCATTACATTTGTATTTTCCTATCATTTAAATAAAACAATATAATTTGCACTATTTATGTATTTGTTGCTCGTTGCTTAATTCTTTCCTTGCATATTTATTTTTTGACCCCAATTCGCAGCTGTGTATATATGATTGAGATAATCAAATATTTTTTTATTTAAAATATTTACATACATATTCCTATATTACTATATGGAGTGTATTCACTAATGGGAACTTTTCTAAACCTTGTATTCCAGCTCAAAAAACAGATAACCGAATAACTGATAAACAGCAACTCACTAGTTATAATACTCAGAAAACAAAACTGAATAAATGTACAAACTGGAAGGAACATGTTACCAAGGATTAAATGTCATATTAATATATTATTCTATGTTAGATGATATTAAAGTGATTACCTGTATTTGTATTACTGTCACCCCCAGGCAATTGGTAATGATGTTCTGCAAAAGAACACATTTATCAATAGCTGGGATGGGAGGTCATGTCAAAAGTGGATCATTCACATTAGAAATGACTTGTCACAAAGATGTATCATTGCATTTTGTCTGTATTTAATAATTGAAGACTTGGAGACAAATGGCTGATCTGGTAAAAAGCACTTAGTAAAATCAAACTATCACTCCAATCAACCACTTGACCAGCTACATTTATAACATATAACAAAATATAAAAATGCCACCCAAGTCAGACAAAAAAGAATAGTAAACCAAAGATTTTGCCTGATTTTTTTTTTAGCTAAAGAAACATTGAGCTCTTGATACTAATGTAAGGGACACACAATTTCTCATGATTACAAAGACTATGCAGAAAAATCAATAAAGAAATATCACAACAATTTGGTACCCCTATAATTGTCAATGTGCTCATGAATACAGAGATTGTGAAGTGCAGTGTTTCAAATTAGCCTGTCAGTGACCCCTCTTAAGTTGCTTGTTGCAGAATGTTGCCACTGATTGGTTGCTATGAGATCCCTGTACTTAGAAGTACACTGTATGTATAAACTGCAGGGAGCATAAACCAGTTAGGAATTATTTGCAAGATTTGACCTAAGCATACGTGACACTTTACGTACTACCCAAATTACCCATAGTAGAACCCAAATAAGAGACAGACACCAAATGTGGGATAAACAGGAAACAGCCTTTATTTGCATGACAAATGAACAAATAAACAAATAAACCAAATGCAGAAGGTGAATGCTCATGCCTACCAAATGACAGCACAATTATCTAGGATCTCCAGGGACCCCGCTTCCAGGAGACCTTGCACCAATCCAGGTGTATCCTCCACACCATAAATATGCTCCCACCTAGCTAGAGCGCTCATCCCGCCACCAACCAGTCACAAACAGCTAGCCCTGCCAACCAGCAAATGCAAGGCCTGTTCCACACCTTCCTGAAGCGCATTATTCAACAACATAAGTGCCACTTCGTTAAGGTGCACTCCATACTTCACATAATACAAAGGAGCATCTGAGTTTTCTAAATCCCGGTGTCTCATAACAATTTCACCCATACGCCTAACAAAGGACCAAATTATCATATTCAGCCTAATCCTGGCAAAATTGAGCCTAATCGAATCCATTGCAACTCTCCACTTCTGCCGCGGGGCAATACCAGACCGAATAATGACTAGGCCAGGAAATAAAACCAGCAGTCTTTGGAAATCAAACTTCATCATCCTAACTAAATCTTTTAAAGGAACCCCCCTAGGTCATTACCCCTCAAATGAATCAACACCCTCAGGGGACCCAAAAACTCTGGCGTATGACACTATATTTGGAAGCAACTGATACCACCGCATACCCCTGACACCCAAACATTTTATGTCTAGTAACAAAGGGCAGAAACCCAGTAGCTTTTACTGCTGCCGTTCCCCTAACCCAATAAATGAATGAGTTCCCGAAGATCCAAAGAGGGATGGGAGTACCTGTAAAACAATGAAATTAAACCAGCAAATGTGGGCAAATGTAAGAACGAAAACTATTCGACTCCCACCTCCCAATCTTTTTTACAGTATCAACGTCTTAACCCAAACAAGCCGCCTCCGTTGCAGCCTCAATTCTAAAAGAGTGCGTGCCAAACAGTCCAGGATCCAAGTACAATGCTGAAATGCATGACTTACATATTGCTGAAAATTGGAACCTGGGCAGGCTGGACCAACCCCCATGAATTAGAAACAAATCCTCTACCACAGGCGACCCAAATAACTAGATATACCTGCAAAGGGGAAGCAACTACTACCCGAAACGGCATAAATTATAAAAAACTAGCTTACCTCGGCACAGCTGGTTAGTCTTAGATCTCCTGAGTTGAATCAAAATATAATTGTCATGAGTGGTTATGTTTGACAATAAGAGCCCCCCTATGACTGATCTTGATGGGGCCACAAAGTCAGAAATTTGAAAAGCTCCAAAGAAATCTAATAGGAAAGCCGTTTTAAACAGCAAAACCTCATACTGTGTCGCACAAACGGTACCCAATAAATTAACTATTCTTTCTAACAATGTATAGGAAACTGGCCTTCTCCTATCTTCCACCCTCCTTCTAGAGCCATAACTCACTCCCTTTACTACCTGCCTTACCAGAAAATTATTTGTAATATCTTCCCCCCTTGGAGCTTAAAATAAAAGGTTAACGCTGATAACAGTTTTGTAAGGGCAATAAAAGTAATACCCTGTACATGCTTTTTCATTAAGAAGATGAACAAAAACTGAACCATAGTCCCCTGCTGTTGTTCAGTGCTACATAAATTCACCCATTCAGATCATACTTTGCTATAAGCTTCCCATGTGCTCCTTGCCAATGAATTCCGAACCAATGCAGCTATACCTGGAATGCTAGATTCCACAGCTCCACTGGCAAGGGGGTTTTCTGCACATCTGGCGCTGCTTCCCAGAATCTCTCCCACTGGAACCGAGAAAGAGCATCTGCTATAATGTTGCATACACTGGGTTATGTACCGCCCTGCACAATACATTTAATGATAGGCATCTTAAAACTAGCTTCCTGAGCAACCCTACCACTGGCAGTGATAACACTGAAATAGAATTGATAGCCTGGACCACCCCCAAGTTATCGCAATGAAATACCAGATGCTGATCCCGCAAACTATCACCCCATAAATATAATGAAACCACAATAGCGAAAAGTTCTAAGAAAGCTAGATTTTTTTAAGAGGCTTTCATTCCAGTCCTGCGGCCACGCCTCCGCACACCAATGGCCACAGGAAAATGCACCAAAACCCTGAGAACCTGACGCGTCCGTAAAAATGTCTAGCTCGGAATTTTGCACCGGATCCCGCATGATGACTGACTGCCGTTAAAATGGGAAAGGAACAGTGTAATGGGATGATGAGCGCATACATCCCCTGCCGCGGCTAACGGCTCCCCATCAGAATGATCTGGCAAAATTCAACTTCCCGACTGCATTTCCTGGAGCGTCACCTTCTTCATATCCAGTATCCTCTTAACCATGGCAATCAAGTCAGTTACCTTATCTAGCAGAAGGCTGCATACCATGGTTGATGTGTCGACCTGTATAACCAAAAAACTCAGGACATTTGTAGGGCCCACCGTTTTTTCCGCTGCGAGTGGGATTCCGAACTCTGCCGCAATCAATGAAAATTCTTCTAGTAAGAAAGCACAATCCTCCGACACAGGAGGACCCACAAACAAAAAATCATCAAGATAGTGAACAAGCAATGATAAACCCACACGCTTCGCAACAAGACAGTGTATAAACGAACTAAACTTTTCAAAATACAAACAGGAGATCGAACATTGATAAACACAAGTCAACAAAATATTGGCTGCCAACTTGACAGCCTAACAGAAACTGAGATGACAGGTGCACTGGCAGCAAGAGGAAAGCTGATTCAATGTCAACTTTTGCCAACAAGGCTCCCTTACCAGCTTTCCTTACCAGATGTATAGCCCATGAGAAGTCATTGTCGATCCCGTCGTTGACCGAAGACCCATTGGGGAAAGATAGATGATGTATCAATTAAAATCTTCTTTTGGGACCAAGCCTAACGGTGACACTCTCAAATTATCCATCGGTGCACCCCACCGGCAGATGTGGCTTGGCTAACTACATAGAACTCTGGTGAACTGGCCCATGCAGCACCCAATCCACTAACCCTGTCTTGGCTCTCCATAGTAGCAATAACACCCTTCAAACCCTCCACCAGTGTCATGAGAGTTGCCACCATGGGGGCAGTGTGTATCTCACCCACTCGGGCTCCTGCGGGGTCCCTGGCCTAAGCTGAAAATATTTGCTGGCCTTTATCAGCACTCCTGACATTGCTGATCTGCTCCCTGGGTAGTGAAATCTCACACCTTCTCCCAGCCAGCATGACCATGCGGCGCAGTCTGTTCCCTATCCCCCCTTCTCCGTGGGGAAACCTGTCCAATCCTGCCAGCAATTGATGCAGATCTTGACCTGTTACCAACACTGCTGGCCCAGTCATTCTCCCTTCCTGTCTTGGTGATCTGGACCTTGATGGCTGATGCCTCCTAGGGCTATGCCGGTTGCCACTACTAGTGTAGGTAGGCAGTGTGTTTTTCTCCTGTCATAACTGACTCCCTCCCTCCTGCCTGTATTTGCTCAGTGCATTACTCTCCCATCCCTCATTCTGCAACAAACTATTCCTCCTAGGGCTTTGCCGGTACCCACCCCTGGTGTGAGTAGGCAGTGGACTCATCCCATCTTGTGTGTCACCTTCCCTCCTCGGTCTATTCAGTGTGTGGCTTTCATGCCCATCATCATGGAAAGGACTATACCTTAAGCTTTGAGAAGACCGGTATGCCCGTGTCCTGTCGGCGTTGTGCTTTATCACTCTATGCTGCCGTGGACTCATTCGCCGTCTAGCCGCACGTTCCCGTCCCCTCCATAGGGAGGGGACTGTACCCCCTGAGCTCTGCCACAGCGCTCACTCCTTTCCTCCTCAAAATGATCATGGTGTCTTTATGATGCCTGTTGTCTGGCAGTAAGACCTGCAGGGCATATGGACATGCAGCATGTTACCACTAATCCTTCCCCAAAATCTCCCTGAGGGCTCTCCCCGTCAACCAGCCCTCCCTTCCCTTTACCACAAGCCCTTCCTGGCAGCCAGGAGTCCCAATAGGGGACCCAAAACAAAAAGGAGGGGGTGGCTGACAAAACTCCCCCCAATTCCCCAGCATCAGCCAGCTAAACCGTGGGCAAATTCCTACACCCAACAACACCTGCCACTATTATAGTTGAGCAGCAACACAAAACCCCTTCCCTATGGTTTTCCCCAGACCAAATACTAAGTGGCCCTGAAGGCCCCCATTCCCTCAGGGTCCAAGGTAATCCCCCTCCCCACTGGGAACATATAGAACCAAGGCCTCCCCCGTAAGCGTCCCCGCGCACACACAGGCAGGATTAAAGTAGGGAACGCATAATGGGCCCAGGGCTTATTACTGCCCTAAAGAAAAACCCTGTGGCAAAGTATGTTGCACTATAATTGATCTATATGAATAGACCCCAGCATTCCCCAAGGATTCCCCTGAGATGCTCCCCTGTGGCCCCCTGAGCCCATGCCCGTATGCACCCACTGCTCCATGATCTGAGAGCCTTCCTTGTGCTTCCCCTGCCCTGTGGTCGTGATGTGCTGCTGCCCCGTCCTGGCTGTGTACCTTGTCGCCTGCCAGTTCCCACTCGCTGGTTCCGCAGTCTCGCGTTGGGCCCTCCACGATGATCTTCTTTCCAGGATTCATGCGCGCCGGGCGTGCAGTCCTGCTTCCTCCACGATGCTCCTGGTCTCCCGCCGGCTACACTCGACTCGACCTCTGTCCCCGCATCCCTGCCTCATTGTCCTCAGCTCCATGGATGTCTGCCGCTGCCTCATCACCTCTTGCCGGCGCACCTGACGCTCCGGTGGGTCGCCGTCCCGCCATCCCTCATCCTCCTCCTCCGCGGCTGGGCTGTAGGATCCGCCTCCATCTGGTCATACGACGACTCTTCCGGAGATCCCATGGCCATCCTCATCACATCCTCCTCCTGCTTAGCTCCTCCAGGTTCCGCCAAGGCCCCTCTGAGTCTTCTAGGTCCCTTGCTGTCACGGTAAGTCTGGGGACTCCCGCTTGGGTGTCAGGCATCACGGGAACCGCTGAATCAGCCATCCTCTTCCTCCTCTCCCTCCTCACCAGTGCAGGCTTGCTGGGGTCTCTCTTCCTTGGGGAGCTGGCCCCTCCTCCCACACATAACTCCGGGCTCAATCTGTCTGAAGGCCTGGATTGCCTCATCGGGCGACCACCATCATTTTCCCCACTCACGGGTGGGACACTGGGCAAGGATTGCAGCAGCTGCTGCAGCCAGACTGTGCCATGTTGAGCAGTCTACTCCCTTATTTCGTCCAAAAGGCCAGACATGTCTGTGGATGACATGCTGGTGAAACTTCTTCAGGGCTCCTATAAACTAAGACCTTTGGGCGGAAACCATAGTTTTCTTTTCTCTAGGACACCCTCACTACTACAAAGCACTTGCCCGGTCAAAATGCCCCTCACAACATTCTGTCTCCAGAGACTGTATTAGGCATAAAAACAGTGCATTTAAGCACTTGGTGAAATAAAGTATGCAAATGTAGATAGATACATAGGGATATTATATTCCTAGTGAAATCAAGAAACTTTCCATATCCCTTTAAATATCTAATCAACAAGCGATCCAGTAACAGGTCAATTAATAAATAGGAAGCAGACAAAGCCAAACAATGCCTCGGTTTAAAAAAACTGTGAAAACCGTAAATCTTTGACTGTGCTGTAGCTGAGAAAGTCAACACACAGGTCTAGGCGTTGGTGGGTTTTTGAGAGAGCTAGAGAGAGAGAGAGATAGATAGTTAGACTGGGAAAGAGATATAGATTGCTAGAATTTAGAGAGAGGGACACACTGGAGGAGAGGAGGAGCGTGAGGGGAGAGAGGGGAAAACCGGCGGAGTGAATGTGAGCAGAGGGAGAGGAGTAAGCAGGTCAGGGAGGGGAGGTACAGGTGTAGGAGAGCACTAGGAGGGAGGGATGTGCCCCCAGATGTAGGCATACAAGGTTTAGGAGGAGAGGGTCAGGGGCCTGATCCCAGGGGATGGGGGGGGGGGGGGGGGTAATGGGGATGAGGGGCAGGCCCCAATGAGAGTACTCAAATACTACTGTGCCTCTTATTTCAGTACCCAGGAGGCATACACCGGATGCAGAGACCCGGCTCCACACAGGGTCTCTACCAGATGACCGGAGAAAGGCAAAAATGATAACTATATTTGAGAACAAATCCAGTAAATTATAGACCTGTAAGCCTCACTTCTGTAGTGGGAAAGCTTTTAGAATGGTTAATAAGGGATAGTAAACATTAACATGAGTATAAGGGATAGTAAACATTATCAAGAGTATAAGTAGGAGACAACATGTATTAATGAAGGCGAGGTTATGTCAAACAAACCTAATTCGTTTCTATGAAGAGGTTAGTAGGAACTTGGATCAAGGCAACTCAGTGCATGTAGTCTTTTTGGATCTTGCAAAGGCTTTTGATACAGTGCCACATGGGAGACTGTTAGGCAAACTAAGGGATACAGGAATTGCAGTAAATATCTGCTCATGGACTGAGAGCTGGCAAAAGACAGGAAGCAAAGGGTTGTTGTAAATGGAACATACTTGGAAAGGACTAATATGGTAAGGAAGGGTTCCCCATGGTTCAGTATTAGGTCCTTTCCTTTTTAACATATTTATTAATTACCATATATACTCGAGTATAAGCCGACCCGAGTATAAGCCGAGGCACCCATTTTACCACAAAATACTGGGTAAAATAAGTGAATCGAGTATAAGCCGAGGGTGGGAAATGTGCTGCCCCCTGTGTCCCTTTTGTGCCATCTGTGTCCCCCTCTCTCTCCCGTGTCTCTTCTCCCTCTCCCTTACCTGTGTCTCTTCCCCCCCTCTCCCTTCCCTGTGTCTCTTCCCCCCTCCTCATTCTCAACCTCCCTCCTCAACCCCACTCCTCATCCTCAACCTACCTCCTCATCATCCCTCCTCATCCGCAACCTCCCTCCTCAACCCCCTAATCCTCAACCCCCTCGGCCTCAACCCCCCATCCTCATCCTCAACCCCCCATCCTCAACCCCCTCCTCAACCTCAACCCCCTCCTCATCCTCAACCCCCTCCTTAACCTCCCTCCTCAACCTCAACCCCCCTCCTCATCCTCAACCCCCTCCTCAACCTCCCTCCTCAACCTCAACCCCCCTCCTCAACCTCAACCCCCCTCCTCAACCTCAACCCCCCTCTTCATCCTCAACCCCCTCCTCAACCTCCCTCCTCAACCTCAACCCCCCATCCTCAACCCCCCATCCTCAACCCCCTATCCTCAACCCCCTCCTCAACCTCCCTCCTCAACCTCAACCCCCCATCCTCAACCTCAACCCCCCCTTCCTCAACCCCCTACTCAACCCCACTCCTCATCCTCCCTCCTCATCCTCCCTCCTCAACCTCAATCCTCAACCTCCCTCCTCAACCCCCCTCCTCATCCTAAGCTCCCTTCCTCATCCTCAGGTCCCCTCCTCATCCTCAGGCCCTTCCTCATCCTCAGCTCCCCTCCTCATCCTCAGGCCCTTCCTCATCCTCAGGCCCCCTCCTCATCCTCAACCCCCTCCTCAACCTCCCTCCTCAACCCCCCCATCCTCAACCCCCTTCTCAACCTCCCTCCTAAACCTCAACCCCCCATCCTCAACCCCCTCCTCAACCTCAACCCCCACATCCACATCCCCCTCCAAAGCCTCCCTCCTCATCCTCAACCCCCCCCCTCATTCTAAACCACCCCCTCATACTACCCCTCTAAATACCCCCCTCACTTACCTGCTCCGGCCTCCGCTCTTTCCGGGTCTTGATATGGCGCGCATGTGACTTCACATGTGTGCCACGTCATTAGCATATACCGGTTGCAGGCACCCGGAAAATGCTAATGACGCGGCGCGCGTGTGACGTCACGGCATTAGCATATACAGGGTGCTGGCACCCGGGGTATATGCTAATGACGTGGCGCGCATGTGACGTCACATGCGCGCCACATCAAGACCCGGAAGGAGCGGAGGCCGGAGCAGGTAAGTGAGGGGAGAGGGGGGGTATTTAGGGGTAGTATGAGGGGGGGGGGGGTTAGAATAAGGGGGGTTAGAATGAGGGGGGATTGAGGATGAGGAGGGGGGAGGGAAAGAGACACGGGGGGTTAGAGAGACACGGGGGGGTAGAGAGACATGGGGGGATAGAGAGACACAAGGGGGGGGTTAGAGAGACACGGGGGGAGAGAGAAAGGAGGGGGGTACAGAGACACGGGGGGGGGGGGGGGGGGGGGGAGAGTGACTCGAGTATAAGCCGAGGGGGCCCTTTTTAGCCTTAAAAAAGGGCTGAAAAACTCGGCTTATACTCGAGTATATAGGGTACTTAGAATTAGGATTGGAAAGTATTGTCTCCATTTTTGCTGATGACACAAAGCTGCGCAAGGTAATTTAATAATGATGTGCTTTCCCTCCAAAGGGATTTGCATAAATTCGAGAAAGGGGCAATTAAATGGCAGATGAGATTTAAATGTAAAGTTATACATTTGGGAAGGAAAAATAGCCATGCAATTTATAATATTAAAAGTGGTTTGGGAGTGCTTATGGACAACCACCTAGGTAACAGTGCGCAATGCAAGCAGCATCTGCAAAGTCAAATAAAATATTAGCATGTATTAAGAAGGGTATAGAAGCCAGGGAAGCAAATATAATTCTGCCACTATACAAATCCCTAGTACGCCCTCATTTGGAATATGGAGTACAATTTTGGGCACCACTACATAAAAAGGACATTTTAGAACTGGAAAAAGTACAGAGAAGGGTAACAAAACTAATAAAGGGAATGGAGGGGCTAAGTTATGAAGAAAGACTAACCAAATTAAACTTATTTTCTCTAGAAAAAAAAGGCATCTAAAAGGGGATATGATTATCTTATATTAATTTATCCAGGGTCAATACAAGGCTTTGTCAAGTGAACTTTTTGTGCCAAGAGGTTTTCAACTGACAAGAGGACTTCCTTTGAGATTAAAAGTAAAAAGATTTCACCTTAAAGAAAGAAAAGGGTTCATCACAGTTAGGGTGGTTAATATGTGGAATTCTCTACCAAGGGAGGTGGTGACAGTGGATTTGATAGATAACTTTAAAAAGGGATTATATATCTTTTTAAATAAAAAGGGCATTCTGGGCTATCCTGGATAATTAGAGAGGGAGTATTGATCCACGGAGGAATTTGATAGCCAGTATCTGGGGTCAGGAAGGAATTTTATATATTTTTTCCCCTTTTGAGACAATTGGCAAAATTTCACTTGAGTTTTTTATTTCTGTTTGCCTTCCTCTGAATCAATTAACAGTTAACAATCTGCATATTGCAGATCAGAGAACATATAAAGAGGTTGAACTCGATGGACTAAAAATATGTTTTTCAACCTCAATTACTATGTAACTATGTTACTATATACACAGCCACCCCAGTTGGATGCAATCATCAATCCAATACCTCCTGGCCGTGGTAGAGAGAGGAAGCACATGGGCACGGAAGGTGTGGTCCCAGTGCTCAGAAAGAGGAAGTAGGTGAGAACGTCCTCCAGGTCAGTGGCTGTCAAAGCTCTACCCAGGAGCCACCATACAGACCACGATTTAGGTGAAACACTGTGCATACACATGTAAAGCAATTCGAGACTTCACCACCTATTGAAAACTATTTGCCTCAATTTTGGTTTTCACATAAATCATGGCCTGTCTGATGGCTCTTGAGGAGAGGATTGAGAACCACTGCCCTAAGTCTTCCTCATCCACACTCCAGAATGAATAATATTTTTTTTATTAATGTTGACATACTATTGGCTGGCTACAGAGTGTGTACACGTATGTTTATGTTGAATATTTTGCCAATTGATTATCAATGTGAATTGCGTCAATTAAAATAGTGTTCTGATTGTTATCTTGCTCTGGTCTGTGCAGGTCTTAGTCAAAAACAGAGCGGTGATTGTTTACTGGTGGGAAAAAAACATACCTTGCTAATTAAATATTTGGGAGTTAATTAATTTAAAAAATATGAAACCTGGGCAAATTAATGGTCAGCAGTGTAAAAATAGACTTAAGTAAAAGTTAGAAGGACAGAAAAGGACACATTTAAATCTGACCAGTTAAATATTCCCTTAATTATAATGTAAATTGTAATCAATCTGTGAGATCATCAGTAATCATAGAGAAATGTAAATTGGAATCAATCAGTCAAATAAGGACCAGCAAAGTGACATTTAAATAAAATATAACCTTTATTAAAGTAAATCTAATATTTAAGTACAATGGTTAATAAAAATGGATTAAAAACAGATTTGTTTTCCATTCCACATCACAAGTCCTGTACATTGAAAAATACGTTGAAGGTATCTGTATTGTTCCACCAAGAAAATAGACATTAAATCTTAGGCAATAGTAAGGGCTGTACATGTGTAAGAAGTATAGCAGACCTGTCTATACCTAAAGTTTGTATGTGATAGAGGTATATGTCTTCAAGAGACACCGTATCTTGATTTGTCTGTAAGATTATAGTACCTCATATACATGAATATGCATACAGAAAATGGAATAAGTACCAGTTCTTTATTACGTGTATAGTATCACTACACCTCCCCCAAGGATCAGGCCCCTCCCTCTCTGACTGTGAACTAAGAGTACCTGTGACTAAGGGAGCTTCCCTCCTTCCAAATAACTTTGCTAAGCAAATTAAAGTTTTTGTGATATTGATGCAAGCATTTTGGAAAGGCATTAGTTTATTCTGTGCTAATATAGATGGAATATGGTCAACTGACTTATACAGTGCTTATGCTCTGAAGCAAAGTTTTATTTTGGTCACAATTTCCTTTTCATTTAAAGATAACTTGTCATTTAGAACTTACTCTGAGTTTACATACAGTATTTACACACTCATTTATTGGGTATGTTATAAGCATTAGTATGTATACAGTAGTTTATATGGATCTGTGGATGCATGAAGTTATAATATATGTTGCCAAATCCATTACTATTACAGGGATCATAGTATTTTGGTGCTTTACCTTTATTAAGCCTTCCAGAAAGGAGGTATGCCTTAGGAGATCATATATGTACCCTTTAATCTCCCACATTTGCATAAATTGTGTTTAAGGGTCCTATATTTTCTTAGTGGTCTAGTTTTAGATTCACATGCAGCATCATTATATAAATTTGAAGTTCGTTAACATCACTGTGTACCTGATTTTATGATGTGTTGATCCTGGATGGTTAAATTACTTTCCAATGTAAGGAGTTTATTTTTGCTATGAATTATTACTGATGTCATTGATATGTATTATAATTATACTAGTGACATGCCCGTAAAAAATGACGGCAATAAAATTTGAAGGCTAGCAATGCTGTTTGCCAGACAATGCTTGGCTCTCCCCCCTGTAACTTGCGGGCCTCGTGATGAGCGCCTTCGGTGTTCATTGCGAGCCCTTCCCAGTGTCTACTTTATGGGCTTTGCTCATTGCTGCCTTGGCCAACCAGCCACATACCTCTCCCTCACTATGAGAAGCTTCTGCGCTCATCGCAAGTCTCTCCCAGCCTCTACTCTCTGACCCCTGTGTCTGTTTCTCTCCTCTCCCTTCCATGTGTCAGTTTCTCCCTCTCTTCCTGGCCTTATATTTTATTCCCCTTATTTCCTTCCCCTATGTCTTTTTTCCCCCCTCTCTCACCCCTGTGTGACTTTCCACCCTCCCCCTCCCCTGTCTCTCTCTGCTAGTGGCATGATCTAGCTTGATAAATTGGATCTCCCCCCATCCTGTGTCTCTTCCTCCCTCTTCCTCCCCTGTCTCTTTGCCCCTTCTTCCTTCCCTGTCTGTCTTCTAACCTCTCCCTCCCCTGTGTTTCTCCCCCTCCCTTTCGTGTCTTTCCCCCCTCTCCCTCGACTGTGTCTTTTCCCCACCTCTCCATCACCTGTGTCTCCTTCCCCCTCCCCTGTGTCTCTTTCCCCCCACTCCCTCTCCTGTGCCTCATTGCCCCCTCTCCCTTTCCCCCATTTCCCTCTCCTGAGTCTCCTTTCCCCCTCCCTCCCTTGAGTCTCCTTCCCCCCTCTCCCTCTCCTGTACCCCCTTCCACCCCTCCATTTCCACCCTCTCCCTGCCCTGTGTCTCTTCCCCCCCCCCTCCCTTCCCTGTGTCTCTCCCCCCCTCCTCATTCTCAACCTCCTGCAGCTGGTAGGTGATGTGGCCCGCTGTACTTTGAACCTCGGGATGAGCGCCTATGGTGCTCATCCCCAGCATCAATGGGGCAGGGGTAGCCAGTCCTAGGGCCCACGGGGCTCATTGCAGCCAAGTCCCGCGGGCCTGGCGATGAGCGCCTGTGGCAAAGCATGATGACAACTCGCAGTGCGACAACTATATAGGTGATTTGCACTAGGCCCAATGTACAGATTTGTAACATATATGTAGGTAGATGGTATCATCACAACAATGACTAGCACATTGTTAGCCTTACAATTGTTCTGTTAATTGGAAGTAGTAATTGAATCTCAAAGCAACAACAATTAATCATCCATTTGTTTTAAACACATCTACTGAGGATGGTACAATGTAAGGTAAGATAAAGTAAAGCACACATCCATCTCCATCCTGTTGGGGTCCATTTAAAGGATATCTGTTTAAAGGGTATATATTTACCTTAACGCATTTTCTTTTATAAAATGTTTAAGAGCTCTGTTTGTGCTTTCTTATTTCAAACCAATGTCTACTGCTGGGGTTTGCACTCTGCAGGTCATGAATACACATACTCTACTGTACTTGCTGTGCAGTGTCTCATACTAACTAATCAGCGATCACCTCTCAGAAGATTATGCAACATGCTGCTGAGACGTGGTCCCTGATAGGCTTGGACACTACACTGCACTACAAAGTCTGTATCTGCATAATCTGCAGTGGGCAGAACCATACATGGACTGTTCTTTGTCTGCTTATTCAGTTAAAAAGTATGTTTTCATTGATTCTCAATTAAACCAAGTACATCACATTAATTTGACACACAGTTATATTATCAATTCCAGGAACCTCACATATCCCATTTACATGGGATCCCATTTACGTGGGATGTGACTTATCTGTATGTGTAGTGTACATGTTTGAGGATGCGGTAGGGTGACAAGTGTTTATGATATTCACCTAACAGGGTCCCTGGCTTCCACCAGACCTGGGAGTCTCACCACTGTTTCTGGGGAGATCCAATCCCTAAGCATGCTCTACCACTCATGAAAGTGTACAGCAGCTGGGGGGCCACTAGTTGCCCTAGCACTTGCTGCCTCCTCTGACATCTTCCTTCTCACCTGGCACCGTCAGTCTCATATCAGTCCTTCACAGACCTGATATCCCTCATATATACCCCAAAGGCACTAACCTCCCTGGCAAACTCCTTCCACATACAGGCTTTTTGGCTCAGCCTCACACTCCTGCTCATGTGGAGTATATTAGCATGGGCATGGATGGCACAGAGGAGCACCGTAAACTCCTAATGGGTGTAATTAGGGGCCATGTGTTTAGGAACAGCCTCTTGTCCCCCTGACTGTGCCTTGAGTGGCTCACCTCCCTGCTCTGCCCCTATGTGGATCTAAACGATACACTTAAAAAAGCTTTTGCAAAACACCCACACCGTTTCAAGCAGGATCATCATATGCAAAGCTTTATATCGTGAAATCTACAATCCCTCCAGCATAAAACAAAATTCAGCGTGGGAACAGGTAAGCTCCTGAAGACCATTTTAAACATTATTTACTCTTTTTATTAAGTAGAAATAACCTTCAAGTGTTGTCCGAAGGAGTCTAAAGTTTGCTTTCCATATGGACAAATTAGGATTTTTCTCCAAAGTTTTTAATTTCCTCGTTTTATACCTGATGAGATTTGATGGGTTACTTGACTCCACAGTTAGACTACTTGAGGTAATTGTTTACTTGGAGGAAGCTTTAGCAAAGTCTGCTTGAGAATTTTGTATGGTGCATATGTTTAAAAATTAAATATCATATCAGTGCGTTCAGTCCCTCAAGATTTTGAAAATTATGTAGGAATGCTCCTTAAGCAGAGATGGGCAGTACTTCATAATTATTTTTACTTTTGATGATATTATATCGGTCTACTTTACTAAGGAAAGAGGTGGTTGCAAGATAATTGGAGAATATTCCATATTTTCTAAGCTTTCTCTTTATAAAATTGACAACTAGGGTGTTGGAAGGTTCTTACTTTGACACAAGTATCTTGTGCCACACATTTTTTTCTGTACTGATTTTTTGCACTGCATTCCTTTTATGCTAAATGGTAAGTAGTAAAATAAAGCAGCACCTCTTTTAATGTAAGTGAAATATCAAAGGTCCCAGTTATAGCATAAATTAAATGTGTTATGACCCTAAGATTTGTTGGACCATGCGCACCCCCATTTCCTCTCTCTGGGTCGTGACTTTTTGTGTTCAAGATCTCAGAGCCCAGCAGACAATTCAGATCAGACCATTATTTCTGAAGAGTGAGTACAAACAGACTGACTTTATTTTTTCCAACAGATACATTTTATAGATATCACAAAACACCATCCCCCAGTTCTAAAGCCAACTCCCCATCTCTAGATGCTAGATCTTATTTTACAGAGGGCCATAAACTAACCTCCTCCTTTATGGCTATCTGGGGCCAGCAAGGATACATGCCTAGCCGCTATCAGTAGTCATATAACGACATAAACCCTTTGTCCCATACGTGACTGAATGAACTTTATATTATATAAGCATATCCTAGGTCCTACTTCTAGCACCAATACATTATTTATACTGTATAAAATGGCCCAGATTACCTTAATACATCAATAACAGCATATACATTATAACCAAGAAACCATGACAATAACCATATGCCTACCTTACATACACGACAGTAACTATATGAACTCATTAATTCTTTAAACATTACACATAAATGAAAGACAAATTGTTACAATCGTTAAAACACATCCCATGTCCATTTGATAGCCTTTGATATTAGAAAACAGATGTGATAGAGTCCCAAATAACAATGTTACCTATTGGGGTTGCAGGGGAGCTCTAGAATCAGTCATGGTAAAATGTACACATGCAGGTAAATGGAATTGCAACTGAGTGGAAGTATTAGATAATTGAGCTTTCATTAGGTATTATAAGCATAAATTATATATAAAGGACCTCCCTCGCATAGAGGAGGTGAAATATATATATATATATATATATATATATATATATATATATATATATATATATACACTCTCGGGGACAGTAGGGACTGCAGCACCCAGGCACATTTGTCTGTGTTTCAAGTGGTGCTTGTCCATAAAGTTTTGACAAAGATATTGGAGTGGGTTGCCAGTTCCTTCTCTAGTGGACTTTGATTTGTCTGATCTCTCTGCTATGATAAGGTAGCGATCCTGAAATGAGTTTTATATATATACTAGCGAATTGCCGTCAAAAAATGACGGGAATTAAATTGTAAGTGAGCTAAGGGTGTTTTGTGTGTAGTAGTGAAATATGTAATCCAATTAATAAATGAATATAGTTTACCTATTTTAAAGCATTGTGTAGAAGAGCTGGCAATGTGTTTTGATGTTGCTGCAGTATTAGTGCTGTTGAGCTGCTGTGTAAGCGTGATGAATGTGTGCAGTGTAAGAGTGTGCGTGCGCGAGCCGAAACCGTTAGTGTAGCTGTCTACTTCCGCATCAGCGTAAAATGTGTGGTATGCGTCTTTGCGGAATATCCGTAGGTCGTTTGTGGTGTTTTGCGAGTTTCTTGTGGTGTTTTGCGTGTTTAGAGTGCTGTAGCCTCGTTTTCGTTTTGTTCGGCGGCCATTTTTTCTCTCGCTTAGCGATTTTTTTAGTGTCTAAACTCTTTTATTTTTAGTTAACTGAAGGTGTAACTTGTTTTTTTGAGGTCCTGGATGCTTCCTCTTGCTGTAGGTAAGCTTTTTATGTCTGTGCTGTGTGTATTTTAAAATGGCGGGTAATGTGTGGTATGCGTCTTTGCGGAATATCCGTAGGTCGTTTGTGGTGTTTTGCGAGTTTCTTGTGGTGTTTTGCGTGTTTAGAGTGCTGTAGCCTCGTTTTCGTTTTGTTCGGCGGCCATTTTTGTGTATTTATTGTGTTTTTAATTTTGTAATGTTCGCGAGTTGCGGGCGATTTTTGCGAGGTTGTAATGTGTGGTAACGTGTCTCGTATGTTTTTTTGCGTTGCGAGGTAAAGCTTGCGAGGGTGGCGGTTGTTGTGTCGTGTTGTTTGCGTTTTAATGTAAATTTTGCCAGCTGAGCCCGCAAGCGTTAGCAACAACTCATACACTCACGACTATATATGTGATTATATATATATATATATATATATATATATATATATATATATATAAGCGGACTGTGTGCTGTTGCAGAAAGACATGCTCTGCCAGTGTAGAGAATTAGGCTGTAGACAAATTAACTGCTTCCAAGGACTGTGACCCAACATTGGAGGATTATAGTGTCCCTTTTAAAAGTAATGTATTGAATGAAAATACAGTACATTTAACAGTATATGAAATATCTCTTTTTTCCCCGTGATTATTGTACTAATAATGTCAAACATCTACTGTTCATGGTTTATAATATATGAACAGTGAAGCAAAAGAAAATTAAAGCATCGATCGTGTAAGTGAAAGAGGTTTAATTAAAGGTCCACTGCAGTTCAAGAAAAATGGCATTGACACCAAACGCCTTCCTCATAACTGGCCCAGAAATAGGCTGCTTGCTTCAGGAAATGCAACTATTGCTCCCCAAAAGGAAAGACACTCTCTCATACACACGACGTCCGCTAATGCATAAAGGATGCATCCAAGATCCAGTAGAGGACTTTATTTTATTATATTTTCTGCTTAATTATGCTTTTATTAACTCTCAGAAATGTTAATCATATATTTTATTAATTGTAAAGTAGTCCTTTAAAACAGTTTTTAAAACTCTGATTTAATTGACAACATCTCAGAAATGCACAAACAATTTATATTATGCTCATGCATGGTTTTAGGCTGTCCTTTCAGAATACAACAATCATTATTTAATGTTTATCTTATGACTGGCTAGGTATACATCCTTTGTGAATAAGACTCATCTGCACAATGGATGGCCTTGGCCTCAAGAAGGTAATTCAAGCATCCAGTCATAAAATCGGTAATACACTTTCCATAATGGTTTGTAAATGTCATGCATAACAACAGACCCTGCTATCTAGTGTGACTAACATTTAATCAGGTTTGCAATTACAGTAACTTTTTACAGAGAAGACTGTAATCACATGGTCTAAGACAGGGGTCTCCAAACTCGGTCCTGGAAGGCAGCATCCAGGCCTGGATTTGAGCACAGGTGAGTCAATCAGGATGACTAAAGATGCAATAGTCTCACCTGCTTGCAGCAAGGATATCCACAAATCCAGGCCTGGGTGCGGGCCTACAGGACTGAGTTTGGAGACCCTTGGTCTAAGAGAAAAACTTTATCTCTTTCATGTAATAATGCTCATTGTGCTTTTGTCCACTTTTATAATAACGCTGTCACTGTTATAATGGACAACATTGCCCCTGTCTGCCTCACTTTGTGCAAATACACACTCAAGTTTGATGATATTTTGGATGAATTAAAAAAGTTTTGGAGGAGAGCCTGAAAACCTGAAGTCAAAGTAAAAATAGAGGACAATCTCATAAATTTCAAGCAATTATTACCTGCAAGTATGGAGAATCCAGAAAAATCATGACGGCACATTACCGACCATATTATCATATCTAAAGTCTAATATTACATTGTCCCAATCACCATGCACTGAGTTTTACCAGTTCTCAGTATACACTATTCAAAATAAATAGCATTCCAGAACTGATGGCGTATGAAGGTCAATAGGAAAGACAGGTATAGGTATAGGTCTCTGTTTGCACAAGTAGACATTGGACACATGGTGCAAATAATCAAGCAGCTGCTCTCCACCAGCTAGGTCACTGATCCAGGCCAAACTCGTCTTCTCGTAGGTTGTATTCATCTGACTGGCCCCGTATTCACACAAAAATAGTGAACTGTTCACTGTGCACTGATCAACTAAAGGATGCAATTGTCAAAATGCTTAAAAAACACCTTTCGATCCCTTCCCCATCACAAAATACATGCATTTTTTCAAATAGTTACTGAAAAGGTTGTTGTAGTGCAGCTTTAAATGTTTCTGCAAAAGCCCTGGTTTGTGTTTTAACAATCATCTGAAAACAAGAGATAGAGGTTTTTGTTCAATCATAATTCTCATTGACAAAGTGGGCCATATACGTATGGATTTTTTAATAGAGTGACTGAACAACTAGTGGGCACTAGGTGGCAATCTACTCAGCTAGTTTAAAACTTTTCTCACTGGTGGGTTTCATCAGATACATACTCCTTTAAAATAGAACAATGTGGCATTCCACAAGGTTCTATTTTATCTCCCATTTTATCTTTAAGGCTATTTGCTGTACGCATGCTTCTAGTGGGAGAGATCTTTAGAAAACATGGCGTCAGTTACCACTGTTATGCTGACGAAAGTTTTATCTGTTCTTTGACACAGAATATCCAACCTTTGCTCCTAAAAGAGTTCTAAAACTCCAAGATTGGATAAATAAGAACTGGCTGCGGCAGAACCCAAAAAAGACTCCCAGGTGTTAAAATCTGAACAAGTATGTGACCTTGGGGTTGTTCCAGACATTAAAACATCAAGTGTCAGCTGTGATCAAATCCTTGTTTTGCCATCTGAAAAGCATCTCCAGCCTAACACCCTTGATCCCTAATCTGGTTAATGCCTTTATATCATCATGACTGAACTACTGCCACATACTTTACCTAAGACTATCAAAGAAATACATCGCTTACAGTTCGTAAATAATGCTGTGAGAAAGGTAATTAACAAACAAACAACATTCCTGCCACATAACACCTGTTCTCCATGCCCTACACTGGCCCGATGTCAAAGATCACATATATTTAAGCTTAGTCTGCTGACATACAAACTTCTACATGATGAAGGCCCCAGCAAACTATTAACTATCACAAGAATCTCTATGCAACTTGAGAGTCAAAGGCTTTTATGTATGCAGCAAACACAATCAGAAAGGCCCCATATGTGATGTTTTCAAAAAGAGAATGAAGGCCATGCTCTTCACCCAGGTCTTCCAATACTTGTTTTTCCTTTTCTGACCCAAGTGCTTTAAGTTTCTTCTAGGGACCTGTTGATACTGAATTTATTTGGATTATGCAATTTCATAGTAATAATATTAGAATGCCTGTGCAGTTGATGAAAAACAATTAATGAATTTATTTCTTGTTCAGGGCTATATCTGCTGGTTTTCATTACGAAAAATGTTCTACATTCCATCTGCGATATTCACATAATCCATTACTTTATTACATTTCTAGATACCCCTGTGACTAATTTACAGGGAAGATGCAAATTTGCTTAAAAATTAGCAATCCTATTTTTCTTCCCTCCATTTTCATTGGGTGTGACATTTTAGTATAGCATTTTATTTATATCCCATTTTGATTTTCTTTAGTTTTTTTGCTACATAGTATTCTAAGTTTAATCAAAAGTCAATTTGGAAAGGCCATTCTGCCTAAGGGATATTTTTCCATTAAGTATTTTGACATATCGGTGGCCTTAAGGGATTATTGGTTTTTGAAGAAATATTAACAGCTGAAAATTTGCATTTTAATACAGTTCTCCTCAACTACTCATGCAATTTTATTTTTAAGACCTGTGACAGGCTTCAAAGCTTTGGTTCTAAAGCAATCTCGTCAAAAAGTAGCTAACATAATTTTATTACAAATGACTAAGTTTTCTAATATTTTTTTAATCCAGCTTGAGGTGTCTGTGAAATCAACACCAAAACTTTCTAATCTGTTTAAACAAGCCTTGGGATTTGTTTTACATAGAAGAGAAACTGGCAAAAAATAATTGTAAGATAGTAATAACACATTTTATAGCTACATTGCACTCTGATTTACCACTGTATGTTCCTATGAACATTTTGACACACATTGTATGTATGAATTATATTTTGTAGTATGGCTATTACAATTATCACAATTTAATTTTATTTACAATTAATTATTATTAATATTACTATTTTCTGTTAAGTTTTTTTAGGTGTATATAAAAATTAAATGCACATTGTGTCATTCTATATAGTAATAATACATACATCGCATTTTAGTAGAGATTTAAAGTGTCGATTTTCAATCGTTTTTCTTATTTAAACTGTCACCATAATCATACACTTTTTTACATTCATGTCATTGAATAAATTCATTATTGATAAAGAAAGTAGAAAACTGTCTTATAGCACACTGAATTATGATAGTTGCTAACTGACATATTTGTCTTTTTATTATTTAAACATTGTAAAAGATCAATTAAATTATAGGCAATGGAAAGTCAGCCATATTATTCCCTCAGGTCTGCACATGCTCATTCTCCTCAACATCAAGTGGTTTTGGGCTGAAAACAATCAGGCAGGCATTACATATGGTTAAATTAGCAATGTTGAACAATCACTGATAACAGTCTATACTTGGTAAACAGACCATGATGGCTAAATGAAAGGTAACCATTACATGTTTAATGTAGGTTTATTATAAGAAAGTCTACATGTTAATAACATTAAGTTGATAAGTTATTAACTCTATTTTTTAATTATACCATATTGCACTACTTTAATAAGTAATTTTACTATTGTGTGACATGATGTTTTGCTGAGAATTAACAGTAAATGATGCTTGATCATGTAATAATTAGAGAAATGTAGTGGGAACCCCTTACTATGAAAGTGAGCCATGAATGGTGGTCTTATAACTAACAATACTGTGTTGCTCTTCATGCAGCAAGACAATGTCATCTTCTGTTGGTTATTTTGTCTAAAGAAAGTATCATCTTCTCACTTTCCGGGTAAACCTATATTAAAGCAGGCACAATCTCTCATCCAAGTATTTCATGACAATCTACTTTTTTTTTAAACTTTTTATATTTTGTTAATTTTTTATTTTTCATCAAAAATAATTTTCAACATACATTTAAAATGTAGATATTTGTTATTTTCCAATTGTAGATGCTGAATAAAATTGATATTAGTTCAAGAACTAGCCTAAAATGACACTAGGTTGCCTCTGTAGGGTGGGGGAGCTACAGTGAGGGGAAAAAGGTATTTGATCCCCTGCTGATTTTGATTTGCAGGTCAATGAGTGAAATAAGTATTTGATCTCCTATCAATCAGCAAGATTTTTGGCTCCCAGGTGTCTCTTAAAGGGAGTGCTCCTAATCTCAGCTCATTACCTGTATAAAAGACACCTGTGCACAGAAGCAATCAATCACATTCCAAGACTAAAGAGCTGTCCAAGGACGTCAGGGACAAGATTTGTAGACCTACACAAGGCTGAAATGGGCTACAAGACCATCGCCAAGTAGCTTGGTTAGAAGGTGACAACAGTTGGTGCGATTATTCGCAAATGGAAAAAACACAAAATAACTGCCAATCTCCCTTGGTCTGGTGCTCCATGCAAGATCTCACCTCGTGGAGTTTTAATGATCATGAGAAAGGTGAGGAATCAGCCTAGAACTACACAGGAGGATCTTGTTAATGATCTCAAGGCAACTGGGACCATAGTCACCAAGAAAACAATTGGTAACACACTACACCGTGAAGGACCGAAATCCTGCAGCGCCCGCAAGGTCCTCCTGCTCAAGAAAGCACATGTACAGGCCTGGCTGATGTTTGCCAATGAACATCTGAATGATTCTGAGGATAACTGGGTGAAAGTGTTGTGGTCAGATGAGACCAAAATCGAGCTCTTTGGCATCAACTTGTCCGTGTTTGGAGGAGGAGGAATGCTTCCTATGACCCTGGGAACACCATCCCCACCATAAAATATGGAGGTGGAAACATTATGCTTTGGGGTGTTTTTCTGGTAAGGGAACAGGACAACTGCACCGCATCAAATTTTACTAGGGAGGGATTATAAAACTATCACTAGTCAAAACCAAGAAGCTTTCATATTACTTTTATTGATGGACATCATTTAGATAAGAAGTGTGTTATCTATGTAATAGTAGATACCTGTAACTATTTAGTGACATTCTGTAAACATTACTGACAATAATTTAACATGACAAAAAGGATAACACGCAATGCTTGGAATGAGATGGATTCTTTTATGTCATATGTTGTTTTGGGACTCACTAACTGACATTGAAATTCTAATTACTACTAATTATAAACAAATTAGAATTGTTACTTCTAATTGATATGTCAAAATGAATCTGAAATATGCCTTGTGTGAAAATGTCAATACTTTCAAGAAAAACACTGAAAATGTTGACGAATAACTGTTAAGGGAGGTTTTATTCTAACTATAGAATAAAGAGTGGCTCATTAGTGTCAAAACTACAGAGGAGTTTGCAGAAATAGAGAACTATTGAAGTCGTTTTTATAAAGAGTTACCTTGCTTGTTGCACCTTAACTTAGCTTTTTTTCAGTGCTGCGTGAAAGCAGAGCTGAATAGGCAAAAAAGCTCAGTTTTATCAAGTTACTAGCGAATTGCCCGTCAAAAAATGACGGCAATGAAATTGTAAGGTAGCTAATGCTGTTTAGTGTGTAATAATGAAATATATAATACATTAATAAATGAATATACTTTACCTATTTTAAAGCATTGTGTGGAAGAGCTGTGAATGTGTTTTGATGTTGCTGCAGCATTAGTGGTGTGGATCTGCTGTGTAAGCGTGCTGAATGTGTGCAGTGTAATACTGTGCGTGCGCGAGACCAAACCGTTAGCGTAGTCGTGTACTTCCGCATTGGCGAGAAATGGCGAGTAATGTGTGTTATACGTTTGTATCGGAATATCCGTAGGTGTTTTGTGGTGTTTTGCGAGTTTCTTGTGGTGTTTTGCGAGTTTAGAGTGCTGTAGCCTCGTTTTCGTTTTGTTCGGCGGCCATTTTTTCTCTCGCTTCGTTTTTTTTTTAGTGTCTAAACTGTTTTATTTGAAGTAAAATCGAGGTGTAAGTTGTATTTTTGAGGTGCTGGGTGCTCCCTCTTGGTGTAGGTAAGTTTTTTATGTATGTGGTGTGTGTATGTATTGTGTTTGACATTTTCTAATGTTCGCGAGTTGCGTCCGAGTGTTGCGAGTCCGTAATGTGTGTGAACGTGTGTCGTATGTTGTTTGCGAGTGTCGTAATGTGTGTGTCGTACTGTTTGGGTTGCGACGTGAAGTTTGCGAGGGTCGCAGTTGCTGGCAAGGAGCGCCTTCGGCGCTCCTTGCCAGCAACTGCGGCCCTCGCTTTGCGAGGTCCTCAGGTGCTGGCATGGAGCGCCTACGGCGCTCCATGCCAGCAACTGAGGCCCTCGCTTCGCGAGGGTCCTCAGTTGCTGGCATGGAGCGCCTTCGGCGCTCCATGCCAGCAACTGAGACCCTCGGGCAGTGCCCTCGCTTCGCGAGGGCACTGCCCGAGGGTCTCAGTTGCTGGCAAGGAGCGCCTTCGGCGCTCCTTGCAGCAACTGAGACCCTCGGGCAGTGCCCTCGCTTCGCGAGGGCCGCGGGCTCGCTAAGCGAGCCCGCAGCGTTAGCAACAACTCGTACGCTCACAACTATATATGTGATGGTGACCTGTCACATTGAATTTTTTAACATGTATTTTTGTATCATGGCTGTACACAATTAATTTACTATGCATAAGCCCTTTTTCCCCAAAGTAAACTGGCAAATAGTAAGACCCACCTGTAGAGGCAGAAAAATGCCTCTGACAACGAGTCATGTGTCAGATATCACGCTGAAAACACCATAACCCCTCAAATGAGTTAGATATAAGACTTGCAGCCCTTTTATATTCAAAGCCCATAGCGGCATCGGCACACCTGCAAAGGCTGCAAGCTTGAAATTCTGCTGCGTTACAGAGCTATTAAATTGAACCTTGCCGCGAGTTACGGGACGGAGAGGCGAACCCGTTAACCATTCTTGCGCACATTGGATGAGCGGCCGTGTACATGATCAATTAGTCAAACACGTAGTTACGGATTTAGACGGAGACAATGGCAAATGAGATCGTCACGGAAAAATGGAGGTTAGATTTCAAAGCCTTACAGGTTTCAATTGCGAGTTTCGATCAGACCCGCATTCCAGAAATAATGCAATATTAATAAATTAGTAAATATGATATTCTAGTTCCATTATATGTATTAACACATTAATTGCCGGGATCGATATAACATGGAAATTAAACATAACATTTATTTTATATTGCAGATTTGAGAGCATGAGAATGTTGTGCTATACATTTTAATACCTAACATCACTTTCCCTTTAATTATAAGTACAGTAGTGTGTGTATATTTGCATTTACAGTGCTACGGATAGGACTTTAACCCCCTTGAGGGTCCTCTCTAGAACCCGTTGGCTTTTTGGCTCCATTTGCGGTTTACGGGTTTGAACGCCAGTAGATTTGTTACAATTTAATAGCGTGTTTGGAACATAACAGTTACAGGCTTGACAGAACAAAGGATTTGCGGCCCCGGAGTTCAATTTTCAACATCCTGTAGGGTTTCTTCGCCCTTACCCCGCAAGTCATTGGCGCGTTGCTTTACGGGGCCAATTTAATAGCTGTAAGTCTTACGGGCTGTTATACTACTGCTTAATATTTATTCAAATACCTATAGTATTCCTTATGAATAATAATATTTATTAATATCTTATTGCACATATGATATATTAATTCAATAAATTGTATTTGTTACAATAAAGGCAATATTTCAGATGTACATTATTTTGATCCAAGAAAATGTCTTTATACAAGATCCATTATATATGCATGACAGGAAACACAATGATCCCTGCATATAAATTATAGCAGGGAACATAAACTAACTTCATTTATTATCTTTTGCTAATGTTAGTTGTTTCAGTTTTCCTAAGTACATTAAAAACATATTATGATATTATAAAACCACTAACATTAACTTACTATAATGTGTTCCAGTTATTTTATTAGTGTTGCATTCTACATCAAGATCCATTATAAATGTTGATGCATTTTCCACTTGAATTCCACATTTAAATTTATTAGAAGAGCAGAAAATGTAAAATGGAGAAACATGATTTTCTTTCAAACAGTTTAAATGATTTTCTTATTCCTTTTCAGATTTGTATTTCATATATTGCATTAACACTTGCCATGTTATACTTTAAAACAAATAAGGGCAGAATAAATCCATTTTTTTTCAAATCCTTTGCTTGTGAAAGGGTTAACACCTTAATATTTGCTCTCTTTCACACACTGCCTCTGGAAAGCTTAAATAGCCACTATTGTACATTTACAAGTGTGGCTCATATGTTTGTTTCACATGGAATACTAAAAATAGAATGCAGATTAAAATAAGTAAAAGTTAACTTTTTTCTTACTTATGAATGTGCTAGTTTTCCAATTAAGCAACATTTCTTATCTCTATCTACCTGTGCCTATCAGAATACATGGCCAGCTCTGACTGGAGGCTGGAATAAGAAAAAAGTCTAACCAGTCACACTACGTATGGTTCAGATGGAGTATGTTCAGTAAAGGGGGCAGCGCTATGTTGTATCTTGCAGTGTCAATGGGTGGGCCAATGGGATAGTTGCAAGTAGATTACAATATATCTGTTACCTCTGTCTAGACTGTGGGGCTAAAGCTAATTATTGGGAGGGGTCAGTGACATCATAGGCCAGCCTACTTCCAAACTCCATGACTTTTCAGCCCTCATGCAGAGCTGGCCATGCCCCCTGACTAGGCACAGAGAGAGGGAGAAAAGCAGCTTTGTTGGAGGAAAACAATTATAATTTAAAAAGTAAGAAAAAATAATAACTTTTATTTATTTGAAATTACATATTGTTTTTAATGGTCTCGGCCCAAATATATCAGCTTTAAAGGACATCTGAACTAAATTTGTATATGGTCTTTTAAATAACTAAACTATATAACGAGCAATCACATATATAGTTGTCAGTATTGGGAACGCTTACGATGTTGGTCATAGGGCCTCAACTGCGAGCCTCGCGGACTTAGGCTGCAATGAGCTGCGAAGGCGCTCCTTGCACTGCTCGCCTCGCAAAGCAAGGCAAGCAGTTTAGGCACACGGGACTTAGGCGGTGAGAAGTTTCACGCAACTGCGAGGCGAGCAGTTAATGCATGCGACTGGGAGGGTTGCAACTGTTAATGAAGCGCGTAACTCAAAAAACATGAAAAACAAACAAAATAATTTAACTAAAATAATAACACACTCACACATCGCACAGAGGGAGATCCAGGAAGCCTGGGAGTGATGTTGCAATCAAATTTCAGCTATATTTGCGGTTTTTCGTCAATACAAAATCGAAAGCAAGGAAAAAAATGGCGGATGAAAAACTTTAACATTCTGAGACTGGATGAAAACGAGGCTGACCAAAGCCAGGCATGCTTTACACAACAGCAAAGACAGTAACACTTACACCAACAATGCCAGGCACGCAGGACTTTGAAAATAAAACCAACGGCAGTCAGCGCGCGCCACGCAAACATTCAGCACACACACAGAGGAGAAAGACACAGAGAAGGGACACGGGGGAGATGGTGCAAAGACATACATGGCATTCTCAAGCACAAAACTTGCAGGTTAAAAAAACCTGCAATGAGTGGACCGCACAGTAGGTGGGAGGAAAGGGTGGCAATGAGTGCCGCGAGCGGGAGAGGCTTGCAATGGCCACCAAAGGTGCTCATTGAGAGCCTCGCGATGAGTGCCAAAGGCAATCAACGTGGGGCTCGCAATGAGCACCAAAGGTGATCAGTGCAAAGTAGGAAAGTTGAAGTACATAGGTGGAGAAACTAGCAATGAGCACCGAAGGCGCTCAGCGTGGGGCTCGCGATGAGTGCAGAAGGTGCTCAGAGGAGCAAAAGCCTCACGTGTGGCAAACAACATTGCCAGCCTTACAGTTTTAATCCTGTCATTTTTGGCAATTTCCTAGTTAACATTATAAAAACATTTCCATATTATCAAGTTTAGGTCCTTAAAATAGTGTATCTTAGAAATGAGAAATGAGACAAATATTCCTTTAATATCATGTATCTGAATTATAAAAACATATAATTTATGTGTTAAGCATAAGGAATAGACAGTAGTTATCATGTATTACATTTTTAAATTTTATTCTGACATTGTATAAGCTGTTCAAAGATGTTTCATAACAAAAAACCCTTTTCTTCTAATTGCAATATGTTTTTCCTAAGGGGTTATGTCACAATAAGATTTTATAATTAAAATATGTCTTCTAATTATGAAATACACTCTGGGGCAAATTGCTAAAGTGTGAGGTTTTCTTGTAAGTTATTATCGTGACGAGATGTAGCACTGGCAGTATCTCAGAAAATCCTACATTACTTAATAGATGCATATAATATTTTTAGGACACTCTATGTTGATTGGCTTTGACATTGGTTCCAATATGTACAGGACAACTAGATCATTTCTAGTCCCTCCCAATAAGTTATCAACCCAATCCTTAACATGAAAAAGCTGAGCACCTGAGAAACTCTTTATTCCTGGGATCTGCATGATAGATTTCATTAGCTTTAATATATATATATATTAATGGTTTAGATATAGGATTGAAAAGTTTTGTTTGTGTAACTTAATTTAACTGGGAAGTCATTGTAACAATACTTAAATGTTAGAGGATGATTTTAGTAAGTAAAATAAACTTCTGATTTATAATTAAAAATGAATAAATCTTGACTCTGGGAAAGGATTTACTGGTGCTTCTGGGCAAAAAAAAACAAACTTAACCAACCATATAACAGTTGTCAATGTCAGTAACATTTGCATACATCAAAATGCCCAATTTGTAAGAGTACAGTAAATAGTAAATTTATAAATTGTATATATTTTTAGAAACAGATTTGTCTGGCAGTTTCTGGGCTCAGGAAGGATTTTACTTTTTACTTCCCAAAATTAAATAGGTAATATATCAGTGTGGATTTTTATTTTTTGCATACCTCTGAATCAGTTGATTTAAAGCTTGGATCAGAGAAGACCTAATACGATAGATGGTAAATATGCATATATAGAGCAATTAATAACATACAGAATTTCCAGTTTCTATTATCAACAATATATGTGTGCTTCATAAAGGTTATCCCGAATAGCCAATATTTACTTTATATCCATCACTTTATTTCGAAGCATAGAAGTGTAATATTAAATAACCACTGTAGTTTGGGGAATTATATTTTACAAACTAACATACAGTAGTAGCTATGTAAATCATGAGAAAACCTTAATTTTAGAAAGAAATTGATCGTCACTTGGCTTTCATATTGGACTATTCAGAGTCTAATTGTATGGCCTATCCTACTTTGAGTTGCACTTCCATGTTACGTTTGAGGAGGAAGAAGTTTTTTATTGGGCTTAAAACTAGACATTCCAGTAGTCTAAATGTTTGGGTGAACAGAAGATGGGGCACTTGTTAGAAAGAAATGCATAATCAAGAGATGAGTAAGATGACAGCTTGCTTAAAGGCACATGGAAGGTTTCAGGCTTTTACAAAATAGATCATACACCTGTGTATATAGTTACTTTTATGTACTTTATTATATTAATAACTTAGTATAAACACTGGTTTTACTGCCTAAAATAAAACAAATATTACATGTTTGGGCTATCCTCTGCAGCTCATGAATATACAGACTTTGTAGTACTGAATGTGCTGTGAGGAATTGACTCTGCTGGGATTCAAACCCTGGTCTGCATTCTTGCTAGACCTTTTCCCTACCTGTACACCAGCCTGCCTCTTGCAGATTTGCCTGAGACCTGATACCTTGACTCTAAAAACAATGAAATCAGTGACAACTCTCTTTAGCTGTGTCTGGTCAGCTGTCCGGTTCTTGGCCTATATAAGGCACTTCCTGTCTCTGTATCCTTGCCAGATTATTGTGTTCCTGAACTCTTTAATAAAGCTTGTTCCTGTTTCTCCTACCTGTTGCTGAACTTGGATCGTTTTTGACTTTGCTGCTTCTCCTTCCCACTAAGATTATTATCCTTCTGTTCCTGACTCCCATCTCTGCTTCAGAGCAGACAGCCACTCAAGGCTCAGGTGCTCAACCACCTGGGTAACGAGTGGCTATCTCTGACAGTGAGTTTTTGCTGATCTGGCTACTGGACTCCAAACTTTGTACCACCAATATCATAACAGAATAATCTGGCCCTAATCATGGAGACCGTCTGATCAGATTCTGCATTTGCTCAGCAGGTTGCTTTTAATACAAGAACTATGCAGACCCAGGCACAGACCATTCAAGTGCTGCAGGATCAAGTAGCTGAACTGCAAAATGAAGTTCGATCAATGCACAGTGAACTTACCAGCTACAGGGCACATGATGCTGCGGCTGCTGCTACTACTAATGTTACACCTGCACAAGATGCCCGCTTCCCTCTGCCTGAAAAATTTGGAGGAGACCGCAAAAAATTTAGGGGTTTCCTAAATCAATGCCGTTTGCATTTCATGATGTTACCTAATCGTTTCCCATCTGAAAGAGAGAAGGTGGGATTTATTTTTTCCCTATTCAAAGATGAAGCCCTGGCTTGGGGCTCCCCTCTTCTGGAACAGGGCAGTCCAGTCTTGGGTAATCTAAATGACTTTCTTGAGGCCATGTGCCTAGTTTTTGATGACCCCAATCGATGTGCTACAGCAGAAGCCACTCTCCTTCATTTGCATCAAGGGAGGCGCTCTGTGGCTGAATATGCTGCTGAATTCAGACAGTGGGTTGCTGATACTACTTGGAACCAATCAGCCCAGAGGTTCCACTTCAGAAAAGGTCTCACAGAGGCTATAAAAGATGAGCTTGCTCGTGTTGATCTTCCTGCTGAGTTTGATGCATTAGTGCGTTTGGCTATCCGTATTGATCGGAGACTTTCAGAAAGAAAATTGGAAAGACAGAGCTCTTTTAAACAAAGTGCTACTCCTACTTTCTATTCAAGAAGGTCTATCCCAAACCCACAAACACCTACCGACTCTGAGCCAGAGGCTATGCAGGTAAATCTAATAAGAGGGCCATTATCCAACGAAGAAAAACAGTGGCGACGCACTCACAATTTATGCATGTATTGTGGTAGTGCAGGGCACTATGCCATCAATTGCCCTAGCAAATCCAAGAGAACAATAGCTATGGCTGCTGAGGGTGCGCAGATTCAACCCCAATCCCAGATTTCAGACCAACTGGATTCTGTCACACAACCCTTGTTTTCTCTGGCTCATGGTGAAGAGGGTATGATGACTCAACATCCTCATTTCGTGGTGCCTATCACTTTGCAATGTGGTGATAATAACATTTCGACTACAGCTATGATAGATTCTGGAGCAGGTGGAAACTTTATGGACATCAAATTTGCAGCAGGAAATAAAATTCAGTCTATCCCTAAATCTTCACCTGTGTTAATGGAAACAGTAGATGGTTCTCCACTAACGTCAGGCCCGGTTACACATGAGACTGTGCCCTTAAAATTGATTCTGGAAGTGAATCACCATGAGTCTATATCTTTTCACCTAATCTCCTCAACACAGTTTCCAGTGATTTTGGGTATACCCTGGCTTGCTCTGCATAACCCACAGATTGATTGGAAGACTAGAACCTTTTCCTTTCCTTCAGAACACTGCTTAATGAATTGTCAACCCTCTAAGGTAACACCTGTTGCCTCAACAATTAATGAAATGGTTGCTACAAACTTAACTAAGCTTCCCCTACAATATCTGGATTTTGCAGATGTCTGTGATAAGAAGAATGCTGATCAGCTTCCACCCCACAGGCCTTATGATTGCCCCATAGAGCTGCTACCTGGAGCTGCTATCCCATTTGGCCGTATATATTCCCTTTCTGAGCCTGAATTGAAAGCACTTCGTGAATACATACAAGAAAATCTTGCCAAAGGCTTTATTCGACCATCTACTTCTCCAGCAGGAGCTCCTATATTTTTTGTAGAAAAGAAAGATGGCAGCCTACGGCCATGCGTTGATTACAGGGACATTAATAACATCACTGTTAAAAAACGCTACCCCTTGCCTCTCATTCCTGAACTTCTGGAGAGACTTCGCTCAGCTAAAATATTTACGAAGCTTGATCTACGAGGGGCATATAATCTGGTTCGTATAAGACCAAATGATGAATGGAAAACAGCCTTCAGAACCAGGTACGGACATTACGAATATCTAGTAATGCCATTTGGACTTTGTAATGCCCCCGCAACTTTTCAGCATCTAATCAATGATGTACTACGGGATCTCCTGGATCAGTTTGTTGTGGCATATTTGGATGATATCCTGATATTTTCTGATAATCTTGAAAATCACAGAAAACAGGTCTGCATTGTTCTTGAGCGCCTTCGTACCCACCACCTATACATTAAACTGGAAAAATGTGAGTTTGAACAAACAGAAATTCAATTCCTGGGGTATGTAATAACTCCTACAGGTTTAAGTATGGACGCAAGTAAAATTAAGGCTGTGCTGGACTGGCCCACCCCCAAGAATGTAAAAGATATTCAGAGATTTGTTGGGTTTGCCAATTTTTACAGGCGATTCATTAAGAATTTCTCTGCCATTATTACACCGATCACTGAACTTACACGTAAGGGGACTCCTTTTCAGTGGTCCGATAAGGCTGATACCGCATTTTACAGATTAAAGACTCTGTTTACATCTGCCCCTATCCTGATACATCCTCAGCCAGAATTGCCATTTACTGTAGAGGTAGATGCTTCTGATTCAGCTGTTGGTGCTATACTGTCTCAAAGGACTGGACCTAAGATGTTGTTACATCCATGTGCTTTCTATTCCCGCCAGATGATGCCAAAAGAAAGGAACTATGACATAGGGAATAAAGAACTTTTGGCTATAAAAGCTGCCTTCACCGAATGGAGACATCTCTTGGAGGGAGCTACCCATCCAATTACTGTCCTCACAGATCACAAAAATCTGGAATGTATTAAATCAGCTAAGAGACTGTCAGCCAGACAAGCACGCTGGTCCCTATTTTTCTCAAGGTTTAATTTTTTGATTTCATACCGCCCGGGCTCCCGAAATGGTAAAGCGGATGCCTTGTCTAGGATAGCGGACCTCCTCCATACTACAGTTACCGAGGCTACCATCTTGACGGAGAGTAGATTTTTAGGTGTTACATTTCCTTCTGATCTAATGTCCCGCATTAAGAAGGGCTACGCTGAAGATCCAGTTTTTCGTGATCCTCCTCGTGATCTTCGTATGACAATGCATAATGGGTTTTGGATTTTTCAACAACGCCTGTTTGTCCCGGACTCAGTGCGACTAGACGTTTTACGTCTCTACCATGACTCAAAACCAGCAGGTCATCCAGGACTCCGAAAGACACAAGAACTACTTGCCCGATCCTTTTGGTGGCATAAATATCATGTTAAGAAGTATGTGACGTCTGTGCCAGACATAAGACTCCTCGCTCATCCCCTATTGGCTTGCTTCAGCCTCTTCCTATTCCTCATCGGCCCTGGGGATCTATATCCATGGACTTTATTGTGGAACTACCTCCCTCTAAGGAACACACTACCATTCTTGTTGTTGTGGACCGGTTAACCAATATGAGTCATTTTATTCCAGCTCGTGGTCTCCCTTCAGCTAAACAGACTGCTGACCTAGTTATTCGGGAAATATTTTGCTTGCATGGAGTGCCTGATGAGGTAATTTCTGACAGGGGAGTGCAGTTTACATCTCGTTTTTGGAAATATTTTCGTTCTATTCTAGGTATCGATGTAAATCTGTCATCAGCTTTTCATCCACAAAGTAATGGACAGACTGAGCGAACCAACCAGACTTTGGAGCAATATTTGCGGTGCTATATTAGTTACCTGCAGGATGACTGGCTGGATTTTTTACCCACGGCGGAGTTTGCCTATAACAATGCCCAACACTGCTCCACTTCTCTGAGCCCATTTTTTGCCAACTATGGTTATCATCCGACCTTTCTGGTGAGTCTCCCGATTACTACTCCCGTTCCTGCAGTCACTGACCGGCTGACCGCCTTACGTGATTCCCAAGCACTGTTGAAAGAGACTCTTTTGGAGGCTCAGGAATGTTACAAAAGAGCTGATGATAGGCATAGAAAGGAGGCCCCAGTCTATCATGTTGGTGACAAGGTGTGGCTGTCCACAAAGAATCTTAAACTTCGGATTCCTTCTCATAAATTGGGTCAAAGGTTCATGGAACATTTTGAGATCATTGCTCAGATCAATGCTGTCACTTTCCATTTGCAACTTCCAAATTCCATGAAGATACATCCAGTGTTTCACGTTGCACTGCTTAAACCTTTTCATGAAAATAGTTTCCCTGGCCGAGCCCTACCTGCCCCACCTCCAGTCCTCGTGGATGGTGAAGATGAATATGAAGTGGAAACCTTTTCCGTACCTGTACACCAGCCTGCCTCTTGCAGATTTTCCTGAGACCTGATACCTTGACTCTAAAAACAATGAAATCAGTGACAACTCTCTTTAGCTGTGTCTGGTCAGCTGTCCGGTTCTTGGCCTATATAAGGCACTTCCTGTCTCTGTATCCTTGCCAGATTATTGTGTTCCTGAACTCTCTAATCAAGCTTGTTCCTGTTTCTCCTACCTGTTGCTGAACTTGGATCGTTTTTGACTTTGCTGCTTCTCCTTCCCACTAAGATTATTATCCTTCTGTTCCTGACTCCCATCTCTGCTTCAGAACAGACAGCCACTCAAGGCTCAGGGGCTCAACCACCTGGGTAACGAGTGGCTATTTCTGGCAGGGAGTTTTTGCTGATCTGGCTACTGGACTCCAAACTTTGTACCACCAATATCATAACATGTGCAGTGTCTCATACTAACCAATCAGTGACCATTTTTGAGCAACAATCTACAAAATGCGGCTGTGACATGATCCCTGATAGACTAGGACACTGTACTGAATATCCAGCTCTACAAATTCTGTCTGCATACGCAGTATATGGAAGACCCATAAAGGGACTATTTGTTTGATTTTAAGCAGTAAAAGACAAAGTATATACCATTACATAAACACAAATGTATATTATATACCTATTAAACTGCAGAACCCTTCAATATCCCTTTAAATGAGACGTGCCAGTAAAGAGTTAGAGGTTGAATTGATTAATAAAGCTTAGTGTTTAGCTACTGGATATAGAAGGAAAAAAGTTATGAAGGAATGGGGCCAAGTTTTAAGATGTTTTTGTTGTTGTTCAGTCCTTCTGTCATGTCCGACTCTAGTTGATCATGTGGATGCAGGCCACCAGGCACATCTGTCTATGTTTCTGGTTTTGCTTATCCATATGGTTTTCTTGGCAAATATACTGGAGTGGGTTGGCAGTTTCTCCAGTGGACCTCCTTGCTAATACCTACCCATCTTGGGTGACCCTAAATAGTATAGTTCAAAGCTTCATTGAAGTACACAAACCCCTTCACCAAGAAAAGGTAGCGATCCAGAGGGGTGTTAAATGCTAGGGGCCTCATTCAATTGCGATTTGGCGTTCAACGTTGCTTTTGGATAGATGTTTACTAACTAAAAACTTCTTTAAAAAATATATGTTATGTGCTTATTTAGAGCCCTATTCAATTGACCAAATTGCAATTGAATGAGGGCCTAGGAGTTTATAACTCATCTTCTTTAACTGGAATAAAACAGCTAAGCATGGACATGGAATGGAACTGAGGTAGTATGTTTGACATATTTGTGGAAATATCATGTTGTTTTTTTATTTCTGATGAGATAGAGCAGAGAATTAAATAAATAAAATAAAAAATCTTATATGAAGTAAAAATGAGTATGCAATTTTCTTCATATATGCTCAGCATTTTAGGAACATGTTTAGATATATTTGAGTGTTATGGCTGGGAGCATGCTTGTGACATACAGTGAATGGTATTTGGATAAGACTTAAGTCTAGGCTTAAAGATAGAGTGGTTGTAATGTTGTGTAGCAAGGGATTGTGATAATATTGTCAAGAAGTTGTATCTAGATAACAAATTGAAGTGGGTCTAGGTTTTGGAGATAAATTAAGGTTTGTAGAGATAAGTGGGGTTTGTGATTCTTCAGGCTATGATAGGAAAAGCTCTTGATTTGTGAAGTTGTCAATTCAACTGAATTCAAAGCTGAGTGAACACATTGATTCTAGTTTGTGGTCATTTTAATGAAGAAGATACATAGTAAAGTAGCTTTAGTGAATAATGTTAGGCTTACCTCATTTCTATGTGATTTGTATTAAAATTGAAGCCACAAATTATCTTTCAATAATAAATCTGGAAAATATTCTGTTTACTTGCAGCTTCTACAGTATCACATATAATAGTTGTGGATATATGGGCCGTTGGTCACACTTTGAAATGAGCTCCAAAGGCGCTCATTGCACTGCAAGCCTCGCAAAGCAAGGCGAGCAGTTGAGGCACGCGGGACTTAGGCCATAATGAGTGCCGAAGGCCTGTGGAACTTAGCGAGGGATGCAAAATGGTGGCTTGTAGGACTTAAGGCCAGAGGCACGTATATAGACTGTGGCCCTCACACTAAATACGACTTTAATGGGCAAATCACTGAACAGCAAAAAGCTGGAAGGAAACAAATATGCCTCAAATTAACTTACACACTCACACACAGCACAGGGGGGGGGGGGGGGGGGGGGCAAGGGAGCCTGTGAGTGAGGTTGCAACTTAATTTGATTTTATTTTGCCATTTTTTCATGATCGAAAATCGCCTAAGCAACAAAAAACATGGCGGACAAAAAACGCAAGAGGATGAAAACGAGGCAGAAGCTTGCAAAAAAGAAACCCAAACATGTAGCACTTGAGGAAAACCAGTAACACTTCCTCCACAACAGTAACTTTTACACCAACGCAGTAACACTTCACCAAAAGCAGTACCACTTAACCCAAGCAAGTTGCTAGTTATAAATGTTTGGCCAAAACTCCATATGTATTTATCAATAATACATTAACATGCAAAAGGTATAATTTTATTGTTGCAGAGTACATCCATGCTGCTTGTATTTTTAGCTATTGTAGAGAGACTTCCAGCTCTGTATTCTCACATTTTGCATTTCATTGCCAAGGTAAAATAACAACACACTAAAACATTTTCAATTTCACAGTCTAATACTTTTACTTTGAAAATACCAAGACTTTAATTGTTTAAATGTTTGTTTGTATCTGATTAAATTATTTTACTTGCTGCATTGTAAAACTTTTATGTTTGAAAGGGCTATTCCAAAGGAAAACAATCATTATTTTTTTCACACCATTGAAACAAATTTCCAAAATTTCAGTTTGCCAGGTGCTATAGCAACTGAGCATTCCTGTAATTTTGGTAAAATAGAGAGAGAGAGAGAGAGAGAGAAAGCTCACGCAGAATTGCCTAAAAAAGTTCAGTCTAGATCTCTGTGTAATTTCCCAAGTACTGAGCTTAGTTGTCTTTTTTCAAACTCCATGTAGGTTTAGAGAATGATCAGTCTTTATAAGTTTAAGTTTAAATAAATAACAAGATGTCTGTTGTCGAAAGCACCTCCACAGCAGTACTCATATTTAAGCAAGTAGGAACTGACATTTTTCCGAATGATAGGCTAATATTTTTTTTTCATTTATATTTATTAAAGGCATATAATAGTTCATCATTGCATTTCACATACATGCATTACATAAGTATCTGTAAATGGTACAGTGTACATTTTAAAAGTTCTTGCTAGTCATAAATAAAACATTATGTATATGTATACTTTCTACGCTTTGTCTTTTTTCACGTTTTTGATAATAACAATAATTGTAACTATAAAGAATAAAAGCAATAAATCAGAGAATAATACTGAGAGAGCTATGAGTGCAAAATATTTAACTCATTGTAATATATAAGTGAAATACATCCTCCCAGTAGGGGAAAAGAAACAAAGAGGGTAATGGAGAAAAAAGAGAAATAAAAATATAAATTAAAATAAATAAAAAAGAAAAGAAAAATCTTCTATCTTTTTACCTTAACTTCCCTTTCCGTACCTCCGGGTAGTGTCCATACTCGGTTCCTCTCTGCCTCACATGCTAGATTATGAATATGGATATTAGCAAGTAAAAGTTATATGAGGGATATACTAATTGGATTAATTATCCAGGGTTCCCATGTTTTTAGAAACTGGGGGAAATTACCTGATATTATGATAAATGTTTATTTATTAGTATATAGTTAATTTTTTGTATAACTTCGGTAGATTCCAGCTGCCAGCTATATGAGTTTTGGTCGCCAATACCATAAGTTGGAGTAACTTGTTTTGGGAAGAGGTTAAGCTATCAACATGTAACCCCAATAGACATGATTCCATTGCCAATGGATTCAGGGATTAAAAAAGTGTAGAAGCAAGTTGAATTAATTGTCCCCAAGTATTTTGAACTACTGGGCAAAACCACCATGTATGTATATGATCCGCTATGGTTTGACAACCAATAAAACACAAGTTAATCTCTAGGGGATTCATTTTGTGTAGTTTATCTGGCATACAATAGGATCTATGTAAGACTTTGATCAAAGTCTCCAACATGCTATAATTCAATGATCCCCTATTTAAGTTTGAGCAGGCTTCTGATCACCTAGTTATTTGAATTTGGGTTTTTCAATCGTCTTAGATCTATTGAAAGTATCCTATGATCCCTTTTGTTAATTGGGCTTTTTGGCATATGAGGGAGAATCATGATGTCTTTGGAACTCCCATATCCCTAGACATCTTAGTGACCCAATTTCTGATTTCTAGATAATTACAAAATTACAAGCTTGGAATATTATGTATAGCATGAATTTGGTCATATGTCAAAATGGTTCCATTAAGATACCAAGATCCTATTCTATCTACGTTCCTAGAGATCCACCAATGCCTTGAAAATACACTATATATGGAAAAGATAATACCAATAATAGAGGAGTTAAACAAGGGGCAAGTTGACATCTGGATTTGGCCCAATTCCAGGAAGTTAACGCAAATTTGGGCTAGAAAGTCCTATGTCTTTGTGCCTATACATAATTTTTTTACCTATACGGGGGCATTTGTTATTCCATATAAATCTGGAAATATTATTTTGAATCCTATCTAGTTCTTTTAAGTTAAGTGGTATAGGTAAAGGGATCAAAATAAGTACATTAACTTTGGTAATAAGTTCATTTTAATAGCTACTATACAGCCTGTCCATGAAATACTATATTTTTCCCATTTCCGGATATCAGCTGCCAGTGTTTTATAAATGGCGGGGGGGGGGGGGGGGGGGGGGGGAGCAGCTTTATACAGGTCGGATATTTATGCAGTGATATTGACTCCTAAATATTTGATGTGATATGTGATGTTTGGACCAAATCAATTTATAAGTGGATTTTAAATCCTCTAAATCATTTTGAGAGATACCTACTCCTAGAGCCTCAGTTTTTTCTAAATTTAGTCTAAGACCAGAGATTTTACTAAAATGATCAATTGTGGTCATGACTGCAGAGATAGAACCACAGGGGTTGGCTAAAGTACATAGTAGATCGTAGGTGAAAAGCGAGCATTTAAACTATTGCAGACCCACTCTAAGGCTCTGAATTTTTGGGGTCGGCTTAATAGCCTATGCCAGTGGTTCTATCGCAAGTGCAAATAAAAGGGGCGATAGAGGGCAACTCTGTCTAGTACCTCTCTGGATGGAGATCAAGGCCCTATGTTCTCCAGCCAGTTTGATATTGGAGCTTTATAGTAGCATTTAAGAAGATTAATAAAGCGCCCATTGAAGCAAAACTTTTGTAATGTCTTGTAGAGATAGGATCACTCAACAGTGTTGAAGACCTTCTCAATATCAACAGCCTATAGGCTCATTGGAGTAAAGGACCTTTGTGCTAGATTTAGAATATTTAAAATTCTCCTAATATTGTTCCCCGCTTGTCTAAATAGTATAAACCCAGCTTGATCCTTATGTACAAGGTCAGCCAAAATGTTGAGATCCTGTGCACCATGATTTTAGCTAAAGTCTTAATGTCCCCGTTCATCAACAAAATCGGCCTATAGTTCTTGACTTCCAGAGGATCTCTGCCATCTTTGGGGATAACTACTATTTGAGCATGGTTAAACTCTGGAGGCATATGATCCACATTTAGAATTGCATTAAATAGGGAAGGGAGGTGCGGACTAAGGAGAGTTTCAAATTTTTTGTAAAATAGATTTGTATTAGCGTCAGGCCCCGGTGACTTGCCTGTTTTAAGGCTTTTAAAAGTAGCTTTAACTTCCTCTTGGGATATATCTGAATTCAGTTCAGACAATTACTGTTCAGACACATAGGGAAGGTTGTACATATCCAAAAAAGATTGTAGGTCTGATTCGGTGCATCAAGGTTGAGAAGAGTACATTTTTTTATTAAAATCCTAGAATGTCCTTTGAATGGTATTTGGGCTAAAAGTAGTATGGCCACTAGGAGATCTTAACTGATTTACTCTAGTTTAAGTATATTTAGCGTTTAGCCTCCTCACTAGCAGGGTATCTGGTTTGTTGGCTTTCCAGTAAAAGAGGTGTTTAGTCTTCAATGTGATATGAAAGAATGTTATCGAGGTCTGCCCTAACTTTATCAATTTGTCTGCGGGTTGCCCTGGAAGGATTTTGTTGATTCTGCAGCTCTAGATGGCACGGTGTAGTTGTTAAATCTACCTCTTTTTGCCTAATGGTCTTTTTATGGGTGGATGCGAATTTAATATATGTGCCCCTTATATAGGCCTTATGAGCTACCCATAACCAGTCAATTTCTGTTTCCGGTGAAGAATTAGTCTTAAAGAATAATTCTATATCTTTGGAAATCAGATCTAGATGAGTAGGGTTTGATAGTAAAGATTTGTTTATTTTCCATGTATAGTGGGGGGGGGGGGGGTATATTTGAACCAAGGCCCACATGCATTAACATGGCTGAGTGATCCGTCCACGGGCAAGGGATCATCTCTATACTGTGGGTAGAATCAAAAAGAGTCGAGCTAGTTAGGCTTGTGTCTATTCTTGAATATGTGCCATGGTTTGGGGAGTAATGTTTATATTCCCTCTTTCCTGGGTGATGCCCCCTCCAGATGTCAACCAAGCCCATCCTGTCCATTATATTGTTGATTTGACTAAGTTTGTTTATGAATTTATTGCCCAGAAAAAAACCTCATCTATCTTAGGAGGGATTAAAGGCAAGATTAAAGTCCCCACCAATTATTAATCTACCCATATCTTGTGCTTTAAACTCATGTAAAATTTTGAGCAGTGTTTTGTGATGAGAGGTAGTGGGAGCGTAAACTGAAAATAGGGACAATTTAGTACCTAAGATCATACCTGTAATAGATACATAGCTGCCATCTTGGGGCGTGGTCTCAGATTCTAGTTGAAAGGGAAAAATGTATGTAGAAGAATAGCAGAACCAGCATTCTTGGAAGCTTGGGTTGTTGCATAAAAAGTGGGATACTCCTTGTGTGAAAAAGATGCTTTATCATGAAAAAAATTAGTCTCCTGAAGAAAGAGAACTGAGGGTCTATATGTCTTAAAAAAGATAAATACCTTCCTTCTCTTGAAGGGAGAATTGAAACCCTTGACGTTATGTTTAATAAAAATATAATAAAGTTGCAGTCATCTATGAGGAAAAGTGAAAAAGTTATTGTACAGATGTTTACCTGCGTTGTGGAGTTCCACCGCATGGAGGCAAAGGGGAATCCGGAGTCCCGGTTCTATCCAGAGGTACCGAAGGTTTGAGAGAGATATTTCAGTTTATCAGAAAAGGATAAGAAGAATAAAAAGCAAAGCATCAGCAAGGCATCGAAATAACAAAAATCAGCAGATATAAAAAAACAACAGCATTTTAGAGATAATAAAGGCATTCTTCCTCACTAACATATCAAGTCAATGAGTAGTAAAGAGAGCATAAAAATAAAATAGATACATTTAACTATCAGCGAGAACACATTAGGAACTAACTATGAGTCATAACTAACTAAGTCTTAATTAACATTTTTTGTTACCTAATGATCTATTTTAGGGGTGGGCAAGTTTGGTCCTGGAGAGCCCCACACATGCCAGGATTTGATTATATCCCTGCTGCACACAGGTTAGTGAATCGTTTCTTCAGTCATCCTGATTGACTCACCTGTGCACAGAAAGGATATTCGCAAATACTGGCCTGTGTGGGGCTCTCCAGGACCGGACAAATCACTTAAGATCAATGCAAGAACCAGAGAAAAAATATTAAATAAAGTCTAAATATAAAGATAATGCATTCTAGACAATCTCTGTTTTTCTAAACTGCATTACATTTTCAAGTAAAACATTGTTAAATAAAAGAGTTCCACATTAGACATTGCTACATTTTGCCGGGACAGACAAGGCTAATCAATTTTTAAATATATACAACTACATTTTTGGAGGAAACATGACAACAAAGAGATATAAGGCCATACTTACAAAGGCCCCTATGCTAATCCATGAAAAATCAATTAAGAGAGTTGTAGCAGCACAGTAAATCCTATATAGCTATATTAATCATCCATCCCTAAAAGATTCAGAGTAAACTGCTATGGGTCACTGCTACCAGTGAACTTCACAACACAGACGAACAGCAAGGCATAAATCTCCATTGAGTTTAAATTACGAGTTACTTTCTGACACTCTAAGCTAATAAGATTTTACAGATCACTCGGAAGTAAGGGCACTGGCGTAAATGCAAAAAGCAGTAGAAAGATATACCTGGGCCTGCATGAGTGGTACCAGCACTGGGGAGCTACAGTTCATTGAGGGAACCATGATTGCCAACATGTACTGTGACATACTGAAGCAGACCATGATCCCCTCCATTTAGAGTCTGGGCCGCAGGGCAGTATTCCAACATAACGACCCCAAACACACCTCCAAGATGACCACTGCCTTGCTAAAGAAGCTGAATGTACAGGTGATGGACTGGCCAAGCATGTCTACAGACCTAAACCCTATTGAGCATCTGTGGGGAAGGTGGGGGAGTGCAAAGTCTCTAACATTCACCAGCTCTGTGATGTTATCATAGAGGAGTGGAAGAGGACTCCAGTGGCCTTCTTTGAAGCTCTGGTGAACTCCATGCCCATGATGGTTAAGGCAATGCTGGACAATAATGGTGGCCACACAAAATATTGACATGTTGGGCCCAGTTTGGACATTTCCACTTAGGGGTGTACTCACTTTTGTTGCCAACGGTTTAGAAATTAAGGGCTGTGTGTTGAGTTATTTTGAGGGGCAGCAAATGTACACTGTTACACAGGCTGTATACTTACTACTTTACATTGTAGGAGAGTGTCATTTCCTCAGTGATGTAACATGCAAAGATATAATTATATATTTACAAAAATGTGAGGGGTGTACTCACTTTTGTGAGATACTGTATATATATTGTCACAAAGTCAGGCTGACCCACGGATACATTATAGAAGGAAGATATGTCAGCACTAGGCTGATCAGGTCCATTAGTCCAGTGCTGACAGAATTAAAGCAATTAGCTGCACCTGAAGTGTCAAGCAGACTATTTAAATCCCCAGGACTCAGAGAATGGAGTCTGGGGGAAAGTAAGAGGACAGACACAGGATGTGTGGGTGCTGGAATCAGAGAGAGAGAGACAAATCCAAGGAAGCTGCTGTTGGAAACATGTCCAATCTGCTGAGGACCTTTGCTGCAGACTGAAGCCACCTGCAAGGCCGACTACAATACTGAAAGGTCAGAAACTCCTTTTGTTCTTTATTACCCCCAGGGAAGAGACTGTGGTGCTTCACAAGACTTTATCTTCTAGAGTATACTTGGTACTCATTACAAGGGTCCCTGGGGGTGGGTACTCGGAGAGAAGGGTTGGCCGGTACCCTGGCCACTAGGTGGCACTAGACCACACATAAGAGACTGTTTGTATCCTGGTCACAAGGTGGCACTATACTCCATATCACAGACTGTACATCCACTGGAAGTAGCACGACAGGTTTAATTTTATTTCTCCGGAGCAGAGAAGCTGCCCAGGTGTAGTCAAGGTGTTCCTGAATGTTTAGTAAGAACGTTTATATAGATTTTTATTTTAATTTTTTTCTTAATGTTAATTACTACTTCTGGACCCTTGTTTATGAACCCTAAAAAAATAAACAAGTCTCCTGCATCATAAATCAATTGTGTTGCGGAACCTTTTGTTATAAAAATCCCTGTGGTAAACGGCCATCTTATCACAATATATATATATATATATATATATATATATATATATATACAGGGAGTGCAGAATTATTAGGCAAATGAGTATTTTGACCACATCATCCTCTTTATGCATGTTGTCTTACTCCAAGCTGTATAGGCTCGAAAGCCTACTACCAATTAAGCATATTAGGTGATGTGCATCTCTGTAATGAGAAGGGGTGTGGTCTAATGACATCAACACCCTATATCAGGTGTGCATAATTATTAGGCAACTTCCTTTCCTTTGGCAAAATGGGTCAAAAGAAGGACTTGACAGGCTCAGAAAAGTCAAAAATAGTGAGATATCTTGCAGAGGGATGCAGCACTCTTAAAATTGCAAAGCTTCTGAAGCGTGATCATCGAACAATCAAGCGTTTCATTCAAAATAGTCAACAGGGTCGCAAGAAGCGTGTGGAAAAACCAAGGCGCAAAATAACTGCCCATGAACTGAGAAAAGTCAAGCGTGCAGCTGCCACGATGCCACTTGCCACCAGTTTGGCCATATTTCAGAGCTGCAACATCACTGGAGTGCCCAAAAGCACAAGGTGTGCAATACTCAGAGATATGGCCAAGGTAAGAATGGCTGAAAGACGACCACCACTGAACAAGACACACAAGCTGAAATGTCAAGACTGGGCCAAGAAATATCTCAAGACTGATTTTTCTAAGGTTTTATGGACTGATGAAATGAGAGTGAGTCTTGATGGGCCAGATGGATGGGCCCGTGGCTGGATTGGTAAAGGGCAGAGAGCTCCAGTCCGACTCAGACGCCAGCAAGGTGGAGGTGGAGTTCTGGTTTGGGCTGGTATCATCAAAGATGAGCTTGTGGGGCCTTTTCGGGTTGAGGATGGAGTCAAGCTCAACTCCCAGTCCTACTGCCAATTCCTGGAAGACACCTTCTTCAAGCAGTGGTACAGGAAGAAGTCTGCATCCTTCAAGAAAAACATGATTTTCATGCAGGACAATGCTCCATCACACGCGTCCAAGTACTCCACAGCGTGGCTGGCAAGAAAGGGTATAAAAGAAGAAAATCTAATGACATGGCCTCCTTGTTCACCTGATCTGAACCCCATTGAGAACCTGTGGTCCATCATCAAATGTGAGATTTACAAGGAGGGAAAACAGTACACCTCTCTGAACAGTGTCTGAGAGGCTGTGGTTGCTGCTGCACGCAATGTTGATGGTGAACAGATCAAAACACTGACAGAATCCATGGATGGCAGGCTTTTGAGTGTCCTTGCAAAGAAAGGTGGCTATATTGAAAACTGATTTGTTTTTGTTTTGTTTTTGAATGTCAGAAATGTATATTTGTGAATGTTGAGATGTTATATTGGTTTCACTGGTAAAAATAAATAATTGAAATGGGTATATATTTGTTTTTTGTTAAGTTGCTTAACAATTATGCACAGTAATAGTCACCTGCACACACAGATATCCCCCTAAAATAGCTAAAACTAAAAACAAACTAAAAACTACTTCCAAAAATATTCAGCTTTGATATTAATTAGTTTTTTGGGTTCATTGAGAACATGGTTGTTGTTCAATAATAAAATTAATCCTTAAAAATACAACTTGCCTAATAATTCTGCACTCCCTGTATATATATATATATATATATATAAAAATATATATATACATATATATATATATATATATATATATATATATATATATATATATATAGCTTCTATCACTCTTAGCCCATCATATGTGAAACAATTGCTGTATAGAACTACTCTATACAACAATTAACTACACAAACCAGGCATTCACACCATACTGAGGATCGGCAGTAACCGTGAAACAGTACTGTATGTGGTTAAGTGACCTGGTTTGTGAAAAATTCATCCGTTGCTATGCCTAAAACTGTGAAATACAGAGTGATGGTGCATTATGTGGCCTCATTTTCATGTCCCGCCCAGTTTTCCCAGACTGCAGTGCATATACTGTATTTCTGAGAAATTTGAGCAGGAAATAAGTTTTTATCAACTTATTTTTAGACATTCAAATGGAATCACTAATGTACTATTCCTTATTTGTATATATACTGTATATTAGCGACACAATGCAAGGCTCTCCCTCCTCCCTTCTCTAAATTGTGGGCCTCGCAATGAGCGCCTTCGATGAGCGCCTTCATTGACTGCGGTCTACTTTATGGGTCTCACGATTGGCGCCGATGGCTTTGCCTCTCATTGCAACCCTCAGCCAACCCTCCACTTTCATGCCTTGAAAGTGGAGGGTGCTCATTGTGAGTCCCACTACTATAAGTGCTCATTGCAGACGTCGTCCAACCCGCCATGTATCGTGCCTTTGGCGATCATCGTTAAGTCCGCAATGAGCGCCTTTGGCCTTTCTGCTAAGTTAAGAGATGTTTCCATAGTATTATCATGGATTATTAATGTATTCATGTTAATTATTGTATTTTAATAAAATACACATTTTGGAACCATTAATCTGTAACACCTTGAATATATAAGTCTGTTATCCGTAGAAGGTAAGAATCTCAAGATGAGATTAGAATAATTATTATAATCATAATTAATATGATTATGAATAATAATATTGTAATGAATTAATTAACTGTTTTTATAACAGTTAATGGCGAATCTGCCTATCTTTCTTACCGTGTACATTCACTTGCATTTGGGGGGGATTTAATCCAAAATTTTCTTTGATGTTACAAGTGAACTTAGCAGAAGAAAAATTGATCCTGTGATAATTGGTGATATTGGTGAGTGTTTTCTACAAAGAAAGTCGTTGGCCACCATGTTTTTTTTTGGGATCCAGAGGCACCAGAGTGAGACGCAATTGGAGTAAGACGGGCTTCATTTCTGTGGATCCAGACGGAGACATCAAATTGGGGTTCACACCCCTTTTTTGATTTGGGACCGTGCTGAAGACGTGATTGTTGAAAATTATAGTATGCTTAGCAGAATACATGATTTGTGGTTACAATGTGAAAAACAAAATAAGCAAATTGATAAGAAAAAATGGTGCTAAACCAAGGAGAGAAAAAAGTTACAGAATTGTATGAAATTGTTCATGTGTATTAAGAACCAGATGAATCACATATATAGTTGTGAGCGTACGAGTCGTTGCTCACGCTTGCGGGCTCGCGTAGCGAGCCCGCGGCCCTCGCGTAGCGAGCCGCGGCCCTCGCGTAGCGAGGTCACTGGGCAAGGGCCTCAGTTGCTGGCATGGAGCGCCGAAGGCGCTCCATGCCAGCAACTGAGGCCCCTCGCGAAGCGAGGGCCTCAGTTGCTGGCGAGGTCACTGGGCACGCGTCTCAGTTGCTGGCATGGAGCGCCGAAGCCGCTCCATGTCAGCAACTGAGGCCCCTCGCGAAGCGAGGGCCTTAGTTGCTGGCGAGGTCACTGGGCAAGGGCCTCAGTTGCTGGCATGGAGCGCCGAAGGCGCTCCATGCCAGCAACTGAGGCCCCTCGCAAAGCGAGGGACTCAGTTGCTGGCGAGGTCACTGGGCAAGGGCCTCAAACCCTCGCAAAATTCACGTCGCTACTCAAAAAACACGACACACAAATTACGACACTCGCTAAATTTTACGAGGCACGCAAACAACGTACGAAACACGTTACCACACATTACGACCTCGCAAACATCGGACGCAACACGCCGACATACAAACATTTAAAACACAATACATACACACAGCACATACATAAAAAACTTACCTACACCAAGAGGGAGCACCCAGGACCTCAAAAATGCAACTTACACCTCGATTTTACTCGAAATAAAACAGTTTAGAGACTAAAAAAAAAACGAAGCGAGAGAAAAAATGGCCGCCAAACAAAACGAAAACGAGGCTACAGCACTCTAAACTCGCAAAACACCACAAGAAACTCGCAAAACACCACAAAACACCTACGGATATTCCGATACAGACCTATACCACACATTACTCGCCATTTTACACCAATGCGGAAGTACACGACTACGCTAACGGTTTGGTCTCGCGCACGCACAGTGTTACACTGCACACATTCAGCATGCTTATACAGCAGCTCCACACCACTAATGCTGCAGCAACATCAACACAGATTGCCAGCTCTTCATCACAATGCTTCAAAATAGGTACAATATATTCATTTACTAATTTAGCTACCTTACAATTTCATTGCCGTCATTTTTTGACGGGCAATTCGCTAGTCACATATATAGTTGTGAGCGTACGAGTCGTTGCTCACGCTTGCGGGCTCGCGTAGCGAGCCCGCGGCCCTCGCGAAGCGAGGGCCGTGGCTCGCGAAGCGAGCTGCGGCCCTCGCGTAGCGAGCCGCGGCCCTCGCGTAGCGAGCCGCGGGCCTCGCGAAGCGAGGTCACTGGGCAAGGGCCTCAGTTGCTGGCATGGAGCGCCGAAGGTGCTCCATGCCAGCAACTGAGGCCCCTCGCGAAGCGAGGGCCTCAGTTGCTGGCGAGGTCACTGGGCACGGGTCTCAGTTGCTGGCATGGAGCGCCAAAGGCGCTCCATGTCAGCAACTGAGGCCCCTCGCGAAGCGAGGGCCTCAGTTGCTGGCGAGGTCACTGGGCAAGGGCCTCAAACCCTCGCAAAATTCACGTCGCTACTCAAAAAACACGACACACAAATTACGACACTCGCTAAATTTTACGAGGCACGCAAACAACGTACGAAACACGTTACCACACATTACGACCTCGCAAACATCGGACGCAACACGCCGACATACAAACATTTAAAACACAATACATACACACAGCACATACATAAAAAACTTACCTACACCAAGAGGGAGCACCCAGGACCTTAAAAATGCAACTTACACCTCGATTTTACTCGAAATAAAACAGTTTAGAGACTAAAAAAAAATCTAAGCGACAGAAAAAAATGGCCGCCGAACAAAACGAAAACGAGGCTACAGCACTCTAAACTCGCAAAACACCACAAAACACCTACGGATATTCCGATACAGACCTATACCACACATTACTCGCCATTTTACACCAATGCGGAAGTACACGACTACGCTAACGGTTTGGTCTCGCGCACGCACAGTGTTACACTGCAGACATTCAGCATGCTTATACAGCAGCTCCACACCACTAATGCTGCAGCAACATCAAACAAGGTTCACAGATCTTCAACACAATGCATACAAATAGGTCAAGTATATTCATTTATTCATTTGGATTATATATTTTAGTAGTACACACAAAACAACATTACCTACCTTACAATTCAATATGTATATTAATAACTAAACAACTTCACAAACATACACATCTCATTGCCGTCATTTTTTGACGGGCAAGTCGCTAGTATGGCTATAATGGGGAGTATTCCAGTTGCAGCAGTTACAGAGACTAGTCAAGAAGCAGACAGTTGTCCAAAATGTGGCATAAATGCAGATTATGTGATTACTTTAGAAGATAATTATGACTCTAGGGGACAATTGATAGCCTCGCTCAGAGAATGTTTATCTGATCAGCAACATCCGATTGCAGTAATTGATAGTAATGAGCCAGCTTGTACATCATCAGAGGAAGAGGGTGGATTACATCTTGTAGATGAAGAGCAACCAGTAAGAGAAATAAATTATGTAAGGGACAGTTCTGATGTTAGTAGGACTATACCAGACTTAACCCCCACATAGTAAGATCTAACCCTCAAAGTTTAAGACACATACCAGATGCTTCACATTCAACACCATGTGAGAGAAATAGAGAGAGGAATTCTATAATATAACAAGCCTCTACAATAATCAGGCAACAAGACCGAGATAAAATAGTGAAACAATTGATAAAGTTTAAACCATTATTCCCACAATATGATGCAAAGATAGATGTGTTGTCAAATATGTCTAATTTTGAGTCATCTGTGAAACAGTACATGCTTTCTCTTAAATAGGCATGTGTTATGGTAAAATTGTGTGTTCCAGGAGGTCTAGCATCTAGATTAGAGGCCCCAGTTAGTGGTCCAAATGATATCAATAAAGATTGATTTAGAGTATACAAATAAATACAGGAGGTGACAGGCTGAGAGCTGTATCTAGGTTAGTCACAGGGAACAGAGACTTAGATAGCCATTTCCTTGCTGAGTTGAGAGTAACTGTACAGAAGGACCCATGGGTATGTGCTTCTAAATTTGAGCAAGTGTACAGACTCACACATAGAGTGCTCCCAGATCAGACCCCATCAGATATGTTACAGTATCTAGTAAGAAAATTTACTTATTTGGACCCTAGCATACAAATGATGGCAGAGGAGAAAGACACCATGGAAGCGGTGCTATGTATTATTGGTAGAGCACAGCAAAACATTTTAAGGAAAGGAGTCACAGGGCCACATAAAATTGCAGTTGTGACTACTAATGAAGGAAAACGTAATCTCTTGGAAATGTCCTTCAGAGGGATTTGTAATTATTGTAATAAGCCTGGACACAGATTCAGAGATTGCAGGCGATGGATGAGGGAGCAGAAGCAAGGTGAGGGATGGCAGGCACACCAACATACATTAGGGTCTCCAAAAGATAGGCTTGATGAGAAGGGTGCTTTCAGACAGAACAAGCCTAAACCTCCAGATAAAACAGGAAAGGAATATGCCCCCAAGACCAGGCCTGGGAATAATCTGTATGGTCCAGCACAGGAAGCTTTAAGAATGATGATGGCAGGGATAGAGAGGAATCAGGAGACGCAGTATGAGAATAATTCCTCTTTGACATCCTTATCTCATTGACATCCTTATCTCAATGACTATTAGCTACCCTGGGAGGCATGGTTCCTATTTGTAGTACATTTTAGGGATCATTCTGGACGTACCTTAATGGGGTGATTTCAGGCCATGACACAGGTGCTTCAGTAACTTTAACAGATTTGCCACTAAGTCCCCCACATGGGACAAAACAGATATTTCTTGTGGAACTTGGTGATCCCAGTCCCAGGTTTTTCCCAACCCAGCAGTAATTGACTTTAGGACATGAGTGGACAAAGGAAATTACAATTTGGCAGAGTAGGAATGCAGAAGGTATTGTATTGGGTGATGATGTTATCAGCGCAGAAGTAATGAAAGTTGAGCTATGTAATAATGTACTGTGGGGGGATACTAGAAGGAGGAAACATGTTATGTTAGCTGAGTCTTCCCTGAGTCCTGTGGCAACCATTATATCAGTTCCTTCAGAAAGGGTGTGGCCAGACACTGGTAGCCACTCTGATCTGAGGAAATTGGTTATGGATTTCCCTGACATGTGAGCCCAACATACAAATGATTGTGGAATACTGAGGGAGTAGGCTAATATTTTTCTTTTATTACAGAACCAGCAAACTCTTCCTCATGGGTACTCTATTCAGGATGGGTTAATTTGCTATATTAGTCCTACAGAGCCACATGCGAAACTTACTTTTGTAGACCCAAAGCATTTACAGAGACAAGTTACACAACAAACTCACTCTCTTTTGGGGCACATTGGTCACAGTGCCTTAGAATACCATCTTAGACAGAAATATTTTTGGCCAGGGTTAGCAACATCGGCTCAACAGTGTATTCAAGAATGCCTTATCTATGCTCAGATAAATCCATGCCCTAAAGGACAAAGACCAATTCTCCAGAGGGTGCCAGTAGCTTATGGTCCATGGAAATCTATTCAGATTGATTTTATAGGCCCAACTTCCACTATCACAGTTTTTTTTTTTTAAATGGGTTGAAGCTATTCCTCTTAGGCATGACACTGCACAAGCTACTGAAATGGGGACATATGTTTTCAAGGTGGGGTTTTCCAGAACTCATTGAGTCAGACAGAGGTACACATTTTATTGGACAGATAATGCAAAGCCTCTGTGCCCTACTGGGAATACAGCAGAGATTCCATGTTCCGTATCACCCACAATCCTCGGGTATAGTAGAACCCATGAATTGAACCATTAAGTCTAGGTTAGCCAAAATGCTTACACAATATGGTAACTCTTGGGTTACACACTTACCAGCAGTTCTAATGGCTTTTAGAGCTACACCATCCACCGCTACTAAATGATCTCCCTATGTGCTCATGACATGGAGACAGATGGCTCTAGGCCACCCAGGTGATCCTCAATTGTCCACGCCCCTGAGAGAAGCTGTGTCAAGAGACCAATATCTCTCCCAAATTCAGGAGCAGTAAAGAATACTGCTACATTTGCTGCCTCTAATATGGCCCCAACTAATTGTAAAGTGTCATCTAAAATTCAAACTTTGTTTGAAAAGGGGGGAATGATCATGATTAAAAATGTTAATAAAAATTCTCCATGGGATGCAAATTGGGAGGGTCCCTCTGTCATTCTAGATATATTAGGTACTACAGTGCTTAAGGTAATAAGCTCAAACCCCAGAAAAACCAGAAGGCAGCCTGGTCACAAATGGGTCCATGTGGACCAATGCAAATTGTACAAAGGGACAGAAGTCCCAGATGTAGATATTTCTGCCAAGAATTGATACTTGTTTGATCTTTTCAGATATGGCAATGAGAAGTCAACAAGGAAGATAAAAATGCATTTGTTTTTGGGGATTTTTTGGACAATGATATTCATATGTAATAATCAGGAAATCAATTGACCACAAACTACCTCTTCCATAAGACAAACAAGATCAAGTCATACACAGACAATCAAGGCATGGACAAAGAGATGGAGCAGTGATAATCTGGAGGAACCACGTTTTGATCAACTGACTTTAAGTGGTGGTGGGACTGTGGACATTGTTGGGACACAATGTCATAATAACATTAGTGGATTTTGGAGGGACAATCTGGGTAATAAAAGGAACTGGGAATGTGAATGGACAAACTGGGGAAAATGGACTATAGGTCTCATAGGTGAAGGTATTAGGTTTTCCCTTAATTTTCAAACCCCTGTTAAGTCCAGGATCAGCAAGGATATAGCATAACAAAAGTAATCACTGAGAACATGACCAAAGAAGGTGTAACATTGGAGGTAGTGGGATCCAACGGGGGTGGACAAGTGAGGGTAACATTAACAATAGATGAGGGGAGGGAACCTACAACAGTAGCCCCTCCTCTGACCTATTCTACTACACTTGCTGCACCAAGGGTGGATAACTATGCTGACAATCCCATGTGTGGGGATAAGAAAGTACTTTCCAGCGGTCCCTTTCAAATTACTGCTATGAACCCCACACCAATATTGAGGGATGCTACATTTCAGCTGATTTCATGGAGAATAAGGATGACAGATTGACTAGTTTCTTAACACTTTCAAAATTGTTCCACAATTACAGCTACTATGGAAAGGTCTTTAATTAGATGGGTAATGGGTACCAAAAAAAAAAGAAGTAGGAGGGATATTGTGGATACAGTGTTGGGAGGTATAGCAACTGGTCTAGGGGTTATGAATTCTATTGACATTTCCAGTCTGACTACAAACTTACAATCTGAGGGTTTGTTAAATTCCAAAGGGTTACGCACACAACAAACCATTAATACACTTGTAGAGGGACTGACAAAAGCAGTGATAGATATACAGGGTCCTGTTATACAGCATATTCAGGAGATATTAGTAGGGGTAATTGGGTGGTTAAGGGAAGTGTCTTGGGATTTTGAATGTCTTTCCATGCAAACCGAGCTATCAATTGATTTTAAGATCCTGGCGCAAGCTATGGATAATAACCATACCCCTTTGGCGGGTTGTCAGAAAGCTGAAATTAACAGGTTTTGCTTCTGACCACAAAGAGTTATGGGTGAACAGTTGGCTGGGTTGCAAGGGAAATATATGCAGAGCTAATTCATTAGTACCAACCAGGGGAACATACCAAAACATATGACATCACTGGGAACTCCGGTAACAGAATCACATGTTTTATAACATGAGTTAGAGTTTCCCAACTTCATAGTAAATGGTACCACCATAGAACAAGGTTGCATGAGATTCCCCACCAAAATCTTATGTCTACCCAATCAGGTTAGAACAGTGATTCATGCTGGCATAACCATTCATACTGCCAAGGGTTTGTAGAAAAGGTTAAACCCCAAGATATGATATTCCCCTTAGGACAGGGAAAGGTGTGTTTTGTTTTATTAAAACCAAGGGATGAGATACACATATGGTTCAAACATTGTATATTTAGGGAACAAATTACTCAGGGAATTTATTGTGTCATAGACTATCCAGTGAGAATAAGTTCACAGCAGTTTAATCTCACAGTGCAACAGATATTAACCTACAATAAAACCCTCGGGTCTCCTCTGATTGTACCAATTGTATCAGACAACACACCTTGGCAGAAATGGTTAATGCAACTTAAAGATGATCGTATACTGCTCAAACACCTACAAAATGTTGGAAAAAGGGTACACATAAATTTTGCTCACTCTTATGCTCACTCTTCATAAGCTTCTATTGAAATGAAAAGGTACATGTGTCTTTCATTGCCAAAGGGGGGATGTTAAACACGCCTAGATTAGAGAATAATTACAAGCTTTAATATAAAGCTGAAAGGCTATCTATATTCATTCTTTTTCTCACTCATTTGGAGATACAGTGCTCTGAATAGTGGATGAATTTGCCAAATGAAGAAGTAAAGAACATGAGTATGGGGGTGGGATCCAAATATAGGAATAAAAATAGCATACCAGGCTGTTTCTCTCTCTCTTCTCTTCTATCTTTGCTTTGCTGTGATAGGCTGGTAAAGTATCATACTCTCATACACACACATGGACATAATTGGTAGCTTTAGAATGCATTTCTGCTAAGTAAAGAGATGTTGTTTCAATAGTACTATCATGTATTATTAATCTATTCGTATCAATTATTGTATTTTAATAAGTCTTTGGTGCTCATTGCACATGCGCAAGCCGTAATATGTGATATCTATGGTGGACGTTAAAGTTGTGCCTGGCAATGAGCACCTTTGGTGCTCATCGCTATACTTTTTTAAAGTCTTGCGGATCTCACTTTTCGCTCTCATCGTTGGCCTTGCAATGAGCACCTTTGGCACTCATTGCCAGCCATTTTCAAAGTCTTGCGGGCCTCGCGCTGAGAGCCAAATGCCTACAGGATCATCTTTGGCTTGGCAATGAGCATCAAAAAGGCTCATTGCCAGCCTGTTTCAAAGCCTTAGGTGCTCATTGCGCATGCGCAAGCCTGTATTTTTTAACATTGCGTGACAAAAACTCGCAATTACGACATCTATTATATGTGATATATATGTTTCATTGCAGCAGCCAGTTATAGCAGTTGTTCCTGTATTTTCCCGTTCATTATAAGATTTTTGACGTTCACATTTCCTATTGGCTCTTAGCGCTGTGGCTCGTCTGTAAAGCTTGGCTGCTCCCTACACAGAAATCTGTTGCGGATACAGAGCAGGATTTACATCTGTGCAATGAGTGCTCTAATCTGGTTCATGAAAGATTTACATTAGTGTAGAAGATTGGGGAAAAAGCTCCCCCAGGCGATTTACGTCAGTGCCCTAACTTAGAGCACCTGATTTATATAGGGCTGTAAGAAAGTAAGTTGAGAGAATAAAGTAAAGAAAAGGTAGAATAGAAAGAGGAAAAGTTACAAAGCAAAAAATAATGAAAAAGAGGGAAAGAAAAAAAGGGAAAGAGACAGAACATTCGCATTACTTCGCCATGTTTTAGAGATTATTTTTATTTGCATAATAAGGAAATCAACAATTCAGGTTCAGTCATAAAATTAACAAAAAAGTATTTTGAAATACATACTGTTATTTTTTAAATTTTAAAATCTTGGAATTTTTTATCTAATAATACCCATTTTCCATAATGCAGGCTTGTAGTATAGTATTTTTGACTTGTTATTCTAATGTGTACTGGCTTCATTTATTTTGTTGACAACACATTACTACCAAATAGCTTTCTGAATTATTAAGTGTAAGAGGAAAACAATTCAAAACATTCCCTGTCATATAATTCAGGTTCTGTATGATTGAAAGAAACTATTTTTATCAAAAGCAAAACTCTACAACTATTTGGTTATTAAAAGAATATCCTTATTAATCTGTAAAAAGTTCTTTCCATAATAGCAAATACTGTATTTTAATAATCTATTAACTGCAGAAATATCTATCGCTATTTTAGCATTTAATTTTAATTTTAATTTAATATTTTTTAATACTGCTTATTTATTAAGGCCCTCATTCAATTGCAATTTGGCCAATTGAATAGGGGTCTAAATAAGCACATAACATATTTTTTTAAAGAAGTTTTTACTTAGTAAGCATCTATCTAAAAGCAAGGTTTTCACTAACTAAAAACTTATTTAAAAAATATATGTTATGTGCTTATTTAGAGCACTATTCAATTGGCCAAATCGCAATTGAATGAGGGCCTAAGTGCTTATATCTGTGGTGATATAACACTATGGTTGTCAGAAACCAAATGGAAATTAAATTCAGCCCCTTCTGGGGTGAAGGTGCTTTGAGAAGTCATTAAAGTAAGAAAAAAGATGACAGACAAAGCTTGGTATATATAGCTTTAAATAATAAATCCAAGGCTATGGCAGACAGCCAAGTCACAGGCAGTATTAGAAGCAGATTGGCAATGCAGCAGGAGCCTATTGCAGCAAAAGATACTAGACTCAGATGTCCTCAGAAGCAGCCAGGGAACAGAAGGCAGGAACCAGCTCACAGGTGGGGGTGAATGCTGGAACTGAACAGATATGTTGGTAAAGGGATGACTTGCCAGACAGGAACAGAATTTAGCAGCAGTGTAGGATATAGCAGCTGCAGTAGTGAAACCAGCACAACAAAGACTCACAAAAGGATAGCAAAACTGAGTCTGATAACTGTATTTTTGCTGTGAAATCAGCACACTTGAAAGGCCTCACTAAATCCTGATTGGTAATACCAAGCACCTGTTAGTTACTAGGGAGCGGAGTTACACACAGGAGCAGACCCATCTTACCTATGTATCCATTGCATCCTACTCAGTCTGTGAAGGCCTTGCATTGACAGGAACAACTAGTACATGAGCTGCGGAGGGCAGACCATTGTAGGGACTATTTGGAAGGCTTCATTGAATAAAAACATACTTTTTAAGCATGTATTAATAAAATGATGTTTAGATATGCAAACATCAAGCATCAGTAGACCCACATAGTAAGGACACACCCTAAGAAAAAAAACGAACAAAAATAAAAACCCTTCATTACACAAAATAAAAACTCACTAAAAAAAAAACAACTCCTAAAGTACACAAAGTAAAAAAGCCAAGAAATATATTCAAGAAAATTGGGATCTCAAACCTTTATTGCAAAAGTGGGTGTGATAAAAGACAAAAATGGTAGGGACTTATCAGAAGCAGATCAGGTAAAGAAGAGGTGGCAGGAATACTCTGAAGATCTATAAAGAAAGGATCTTAATAGCTGTGATGGTCTCAGTAGTTTGTCCAATGAGCTGGAGTGAGACATCATGGAGAGTGAAATAAGATGGGCCCTAGGAAGCCTTGCTGATAGCAAGGTTGCAGGAGCTGATGGAATTCCAGCTGAACTATTCAAAATCCTATGAGGTGATGCTGTGAAATTGTTTCTTTCCTTATGCCAACACATTTGGAAAACTCAACAGTGACCTATAGATTTGAAAAGTTCAGTCTTTACCCCAATCCCAAGAAAGGCAGTGCCAAAGAGTGCTCCAATTATCCAACAATTGCACTAATTTCACATGCCAGCAAGGTAACTGTTAAGCTTCTACAAGCTCATCTCCAACAACATATGGACCAGGAACTACCAGATGTGCAAGACAGGTTCCGCAGAGGAAGAAGCACAAGAGATCAACTTGCCAATGTAAACTGAATAACAGAGAAAGCATGAGAGTTCCAGAAAAACATTTACTTCTGCTTCATAGACTATTCTACAGACTATTAACCCCATTCAATTGGCCGAATTTGAGATCCGATGGCCCGCAAGTGAGGTTGGAGGCAAATTTGCTATTCAATTGGTGGTATGTTGTGGGCCGGGATCGGGTTACGAGTTACGACCTTGCGAAAATGTTGGCTGTCAAACTCGTAACTTACACCCTCCAGAATCCTTTGATCTGTCACTTTTGCGGGGCTAAAATCATTAATCCCTATTCAATTGTCCAATTCCCCCAAGCTTGTAAATGTATCCTAACTCATAAATGGCATATGAACGTCAAAGTCCTACATTTGCTAGAGAGGACCCGCAAGGGTTTTAGAAACCCCTATGTATGCTCCCTCAAATGTACCCACTGCTCTTAAAACCACACCGAAACTCCCAAATAAAACCGCCATGATGCAGGGGTCCCAATCCCGACCCCCGCAGTGTCCCAACCCAAACCACATGTTGCAGGGGTCACAATCGGGACCCCCGCAGGATCCCCACATTAATCCCTTGCTGCAGGGGACCCGATCAGGACCCCCAGAGCATTTACAAATTTAAATTCCCCGCCACAGGTCCTTAAAGGGCTTGCGGCACAAAAATGGCTAAACCCATGTCTCGGGGGTACTGTAAGTGCCCTGTGGCTGCGTGGACCCCATCCCAATCGGGACCCCTGCAGAATATAAAAATGTAAAATTCCTGCCGCAGGTACTTAGAGGACCTTAAAGGTTCTTAAAAGACTCACGCTACTATGGTAATTAACCCTATCACTCAAGGGGCTCTATAAAAAAAAAACATGAACCTCTAATTATCCCATCAGACCCATATGGGACAATAATTAACACTAACATTAACCCTATAAGTGCAATGGGGGTCCTCCAGGACCCTTATGACATGAAGTCTAAACACTACACTACTAGCCACCCCAATAAACTAATAAATCTAAATAAATCCCCCTCTAACTAATTATCCCCCTAAGTAATAACTTCCCTCTAACTAATTAACCCCTTCTAAGTAATAAACCCTCTCTAACTAACCCCCCTCTAAGTAATAACCCCCCTTTTAAGTAATAAACCCCCTCTAACCAATTAACCCCCTTTAAGTAATAAACCCCCCTATACCTAATTAATACTCCCTTTAACTAATTAGCCCCCTCTAAGTAATAAATCCCCCTCTAAATAAATAACCCCACTCTTATTAATTAATTAATTACTGAAAATAAAAAATCTAGATTTCTTAAAATAAATAAAACCCTACATTACAACGAACATAAACTAGCCTTACTAAAAATAAAAAAGGGTTAAAAAAATCACTAACCTGACCAAAATGCCCCTCCAGCGATGCCCTAGTCTTCAGTCCTTCGTTCCAGACAGGGCCCTCCAAAACTGTCCACAGGTCCGGTCACACCTAAAAAAAAAAGAAACATTACAGTTAATACACAAATACATACAACATGTAATATAAAAAAGGCTTAATAGTCAACTTACCTGTCCAAAATGCGCCTCCATCAATGTCCCGACATCCTGTCACACCTAAAATAAAGAAAAATTACATGAAATAAAAATATAATTATAATATGTAATATAAATAGGGTTAATAGTCAACTTAACTGTCCAAAATGTCCCTCCAGAGATGCCCCAATCGTCAGTTCTTCATCCCCTTCCGAAAAAAAACTGATGTTCTAAAAAAATAAATAGAATGGAATACAGGGGTGTATCCCATTCTGACTGGCTAAAAGCATTTGCGCCTTCTGATTGGCTGATATAACCGTCAATCATTTTAAGCCAATCAGAAGGTGCAAATGTGTGAGCCAATCAAGCATATATGCCTTCTGATTGGCTGCAATCTGATTGACAGTTACATTAGCCAATCATAGGGTTCTATTGCTGTCAGCCAATCAGAATGGGATACACCCCACAGGGGTGTATGCCATTATGATTGGCTCCAAGCATCTGTGCCTTTTGATTGGCTGATGTAACTTTCAATCAGATTGCAGCCAAATAAGATGGTGCAGATGCTTGGAGCCAATCAAAATGAGTCATTTTGATAGGCTCACACAATTGTGCCTTCTGATTGGCTGAAATATGATTGACAGTTATCTCAGCCAATCATAAGTTACAAATGCTTTCAGCCAATCAAAATGGGATACACCGCCTGTATTACATTCTGATTGGATGAAATTTGATTGACAGCGATTTCAGCCAATCAGAAGCTGCCATTTCTATGTTTTGAGCGGAGCATGCGCTGGAACCTGCATTTGCTCCATTAGTTTTTATTTTTTTAGAACGTCAGGGTCCTGCCTGGGACGAAGAACTGAGGACTGGGGCATCCCTGGAAGTACATTTTGGACAGGTAAGTTGACTATTAAGCCTTTATTATATTCCTTGTGGTATGTATTTGTGTATTAACTGTAATGTTTCTTTTTTTATAGGTGTGACCGGACCTGTGGACAGTTTTAGAGGGCCCCATCTGGGACGAAGGACTGAAGACCAGGGCATCGCTGGAGGGAATTTTGGCAAGGTCAGTCGTCTATTTAACCCTTTTCTAGTAAGGCTAGTTTATTTTCTTTGTAATCTAGTTTTTTTTATTTTATGTTATCTAGATTTTTTATTTTCAGTAATGTAGGTTGTTTTATTTTATCTAATCTAGGTTTTTTATTTTATGTAATGTGTTTTTTTTATTTTGTGTTATGCAGTTATTTATTTTCAGTAATGTAGTATTTTATTTTGTGTAATTAGTGTTTTTTTTATTTTTTGTAATTAGTGGGGTGCTAGGGATTTTTTTTAGGGGTTCGGTAGGTAGTGTTTAGGTTTCATAGAATAGGGTAGAGGGGGTTAATATGATTGGGTAGAGTGGGGGTTAATAGGATAGGGGTTTACTGGGTACAGTTAGGGTAAACTAGGTTCAGTTAGGGTTAAATAGGTACAGTTAGGGTTAACTAGGACCAGTTAGGGTTGAATAAGTACATTTAGGGTTAAGTAGGCCCAGTTAGGGTTAAATAGTGCTAGATAGGGCTAACTGGGTCTAGATAGGGTTAATTGGTTAGTGATAGGGTAATTAGGTATGGTGGGGGTTAAATAGGGTTAATTAGTTAGAGGGGGTTAATTAGTTAGAGGGGTTGTTAATTAGTTCTAGAGGAGTTAATTACTTAGAGGGGGGTTAATTAGTTAAAGGCGGGTTATTACTTAGAGGTGGGTTAATTAGAGGGGGTTTATTACTCAGAGGGGGGTTAATTAGTTAGAGGGGGGTTCATGAGTTAGAGGGGGTTTATTACTTAGAGGGGGTTAATTAGTAAGAGGGGGTTAATTAGTTAGAGAGGGTTTATTACTTAGAGTGGGTTATTTAGTTAGAAGGAGGTTAATTGCTTAGAGGGGGGTTTATTACTTAGAGGGGGAGGTTAATTAGTTAGAGAGGGTTATTACTTCGAGGGGGATTAATTAGAGGGAGTTTATTACTTAGAGGGCATTAATTAGTAAGAGGGGGTTTATTACTTAAAGGGGGGTTTATTACTTAGAGGGGATTTATTAATTAGAGGGGGGTTTCTTACTTAGAGGGGGTTAATTAGGTAGAGGGGGTTTATTACTTAGAGGGCGTTAATTAGTTAGATGGAGTTTATTACTTAGAGGGGGCTTAATTTAGATTTATTAGTTTATTGGGGTGGCTAGTGTAGTGTAGGGTAGTGCTTAGACTTAGTGTCATGAGGGTCCTGGAGGACCCTCATGGTACTTATAGGGTTAATGTTAAGGTGAATTGTTGTCCCATAAGGGTCTATATAGACCTTTATGGGACTGATGGGGTTAATTAGAGAAGCATGGGGGTCTTTATAGAGCCCCATGAGTGATAGGGACCCCTGCAGCAAGGGTTAATATAGGGTTAATATAGGGACCCTGCTGGCGTCCTAATGGGGACCCTGCAGCATAGAAGGCTTAATGTTAGGTGCCATGGGGGTACTAACAGCATGTGCTTAGCCATTTTTTGTGCCGCAGTGCTTTAAAGACCCATGGTGGAGAATTTAAATTTTTAAATGCTGTGGGGGTCCCGTTTAATGTTGGGAACCCCTGCCTCATGGACTGAATATAGGGAGTCCTCATAATTACGGTCTCATTTCCTATTAGCTAATTGTAAGCAGTAGCTACGGGCTTGCATTTGCAGCCCGGCTCTGCTTACTTTGTAAACCAAGGTTTCCGATTTCAGATCTCGGGCAGCGAGTTTCGGGCTTGGCCAATTGAATAGCCTCGGAAACAGAGGGGAACGGGAGCCCACAACTCAAGCGCAGACATGTGACCGCAGACATGATGGAGCGTGGAGAGAGGAGGGGACAAGTGGGGAGGAGAAGAGTGAGAGAAGAGAAAGGGGTTCCTGGGGAGTGGAGTGGAGGGAGAGAGGTAGATGGTAGGGATAGAGGGAGTGGAGTGGAGGGAGGAATCAAAGGAGTGGAGGTAGAGGGGAGGGAGGGAATGGTGTGGAGGGAGATAGAGGGACTGGAGGGGTGAATGCTAGGTCTGGTATTTCTGGGGGAGGTGGGTGGGGAGGTGATGTAGAGGAAGGGTGGGAATCACCCATAGTATTAGGAACATCCAGCTCAGGGTCAGAAAGGGAGGGTCCTGTTCCCAGAAGGGATAGTGGAGGGGGTGGGGGGGTGTTCAGGCCTCAGGGCCTGAGAATGGAGGAAAACATGACTAGCCATACAATCCATGTATGGATGTGCACACTGCAGCATTTGCAGATACAGACTGTCTAGTCTAAGGATGTGCAGTGTAGTGTACAAGCCTATCGGGGAACATATCTCAACAGCATATTATTAACTATTGCTGAGATACGATCACTGATTGGTTAGCAGTAGGTATCCAGGGATTGTTATGAGCCAATAACAGCCAAGCTCATGATCCAAAATCTTGACCACATCTAGCAAATAATAGCTCTGCACAGTGGAAATTAAATTACCTATCCATGTTCAAAACATCTAGATGTCAGATAGATCAGAACACACAGCGCTCAATGGCTCAATGAATGCAACTCATATAACATTCTCATCTCATTTGCAACTGGCAGGAGGTCTGGGTCTAATAGTGAGCCAGAGGCGGGGTGTCTGCTTCATCTGAGCCGGATGTCCTGGACCTAGCCTCCTCACCAGGAGGAGGCAGGGGGAGCAGCGGGCCTGGGATATGAGGAGTACTATGGATTAATGTGGTCAGCACTGCATCCTCCACCCCGGAGGCCTACCCTGCAAACCCTGCACCTATTTCCTCCCTCAATGCCTCCGCCCCCTAAGGTGCTGCTTCCTCCTAGGGGGGATGCCTCCCCCTGCAATCTCCCCTCGCCAGTTGAGAAGGCATGCTGTCTGGGAGGATGTGGGCCCTGTGTCCAGGCAGAGGAGGATTTACGGATTGCATCTATGTTTGTATCTTCTCAATGGGACTCCTCAGTGACAATCTATTGGTCCAAATGATTACATAATCTAGCCTGGCTACAGAGTAGAGGATCATGGCTTATGCAATGAGGATATTTTGTATGTAGATGGTTACCCCCATCACATGGTCCATGATCTTCTCCTCTGTGGACACATAGGGTTATGTTTAACATCTCACCACTTGATGGTCACTGAGGAATGCTGCTGAGAAGAGATAGTGTGATCCCTATTTTAATGTTAGTCCTTATTATTTCTATTTTCTTTATTCATTTCTTTATTTTAGGCTCAATTTAGGCTTATGAAGGAATCTTCTTAATCTGCAAGCATTGCTCAAAAATAGTGTGAATATCAGATAGACATTCCACCACTGACAACCCCTTTTAAGAATTCAGCTCATATGTCCTGAATTCAACCAAATATCATGTTTTTGAACACATGGTGAATATAATATGTACTAATGCAGATATGGTGGTGGATTGCAAAGTCCAACAATGACATGTTAATCAAAGCCAGCATTAATCCAAACATAAGTGAAGCATGACGTCCTCTCAGGAATCTCAATATGAGAACACATACTCTTGTCTGATATAATTAACATTCGGCTGCTGACCCTTGTGTCATAACTATCATTTAAAATAAAATTTGATATCAACATCTGTATCCCAGATAAATTGTGATATCAACACTTTTATCCCAGATGAATGTGATATCAATGTGGCTAAACAATATCATATAGAGATGATGATAGTACTCTTGAACCACTGACTGTTGACACAGATAAGTATTCCTTGTGAGATGACACAACATTATTTGCAGTTGTGACTAATAATTTAACATGACAACTACCTATTGGTTAGTAATGCTTGTAGATGAAGATCAGGTAAGTTGGTATATTGTTGCAGTTACAGTATTCAGCACTGTACTGTACATGCCTTTTTTTTTAGATCTTTATCCGCCTCTGCCTTTGTAGGTTTGTACCACCTTTCTTTACATTTTGGAACACGCTGTATGTATGTAACTGACTTGGATTACATACTCCAGGTGTTTAATAATCTGTTCAATTGAGCATATGAAGACTATATGTAAGTTCTATGCACATTACTGGTTACTTCTATTAAAAGGAGTGATGTATGATGAGATTTCTATCCATCAGATTATGGTCACTGTGGTGTACTGACCACATGTGACTCTAGTAGATGCTAAGCATCATTACAGGGGCGGATTTGCCAGTGATGTAGGTGGTGCAGTGCACCAAGGCCCTTCTCTGCCCCCCAGTGCTGTGTAATTTTTTATAAAATTATTTTTTGCAATTAATGTCTTTCTGGGGGGTTTCTGGGGCCCTCCTGAGGCCTCCCACCCCAGACCAACCCGAGAAGGCCCCATTGGGACACTGATAGGACCTTCCTGTGCCTCCTTGACCACACACACCCACCCAGCCTGAAATGTGTGTGTGCCTGTTTAAAAAAGAGCATTTTTACTGAAGCTCCAACAGATGGCAGTGTGGAGCAGTTCAGCATGCTGTGGATGTGTATCAGGGAAGAAGGTAAGTGAGCAAGGTCTGCAAAATGACAGCAAAGTACAAGGGGATGGGTTCTCTGAGGGGAGACAGGTATGGGTGCTATTTAAGGTGGGTGCTCAGAGGGGTTGGGTGCTCTGCGGGGATGGATCCTGAGAGGGGATGGCTGCTGACAAGAACTGGGTGCTATGTAGGGATAGATGCTAAGAGGGGTAGCTGCTTTGTGGTGGTGATGTTTACATATGTGTAAATATGCGTATAAGTGTGTGTATATATATGTTGTGGGTTTTGAGGGTAAAAATAATGCCATACCCATCTATTATTTACATTATATGGTTGTTCAGTGGTCTTGTATACCATTTACAAAAACACTTTTAGTATGCCTTTTTAACATGTGAGGGCGTTAAATAATTTTCCTTTGTACAAATTAAATGTCTGAGTCTATTATACAAATCAAACTAAAATTTGGCTAGATCAAGTCGCAACTATTTTCACATGGGTAAGAAAGACCTTCAGAATGCTACTTTTAAGTGCGCTAAGACATAATTATTTCTCTTCAATGTTCTATTGCTCTGAATTAACATTATCAAACAGGTGTAAGATTATCGCACAATGGTGTAGTCTATTGACCAAAAATACTTGGCACACAATATAGGACAGAAGGTCACTAATATTAATTATAATCCATTTTTAATACATAGCAATAGGTTGCCCTCCGGCTTACAGAAACAGATATACACAACATAATTATAAAAAAATTCTAATTTAAACATGTACATCAAAAGGGGAGTAACTATTTGTGATTGGTGGAAACCAACCATGTGACGATGAGGAAGAAATAGTTTATCAGATAGAGAGAGAGAATATTCTGGGTCTTTTGCTGTTTTTCCGGGTCTTTGTCTTTCTCTGGCTCTGGGTCTTTCCTGCTTTTGCCTGAGCCTTACGATGTACTATTGTCTAGCTTATCTGATAGTCCTCTCTGTGACAAACCTGACTATTATGTTGTGGCATAAACTTATGCCCCCTTCACATCTTCCCAAAGATAGATAACCATATCTGTCTATATCAAATTATATTCTAGCTCTACAACTCTTTCTAACAATCCACTTCAGAGAAGGGGTCGTATCAATAAGGTGTTATCTTGAAATTCCATACATGGTATGTATAAAATGGTTTTAACTATTTAATTTGTAGTAGAGTTAAAATTAGCCCTATATACCACAATCCTTCTGTTACCCTTTTGGGAGTGGTCACAGACACAGACTAATTAGCACCTGCAAACCGGAATGTAGATGTTAATTAATATATTTCCATCTGTGCCCATATTCCCTAAAACAGACTGATTGACTTTATTCAATAATGTAACCATTTAACTCTGTTACAAAACCAATTATTGAAAACACATACACAATAAACTAATATAGCTATTATTATTATTATTATTATTATTATCGTTTATTTATAACGCACCAACATATTCCGTAGCTCTGTACATAAGATAAATTACAGGCAAATGTGTAAATACCAACAAAACAGCTATACTCAACATATATAATATTGTATTACACAATCAACAAAACTGTCTTACATCCTTATTGATTGAATTGACCGATTTGATAAATTAAATTAAATGTAATCAATTTTGATGTTAGACCAATAACCAAATAACAGCTGGCCAATACATAGATACAAAGGGTATTTAGCTTGCAGTCTTAAATACAATATAACCAACTTTGGTACATATTGCTTCAATATATATTTCTATATTCTAACTACTATATAAAGTGTCATACCATATTTTACTGCTTTCATTGAGTAACAGGTTATATTGCTAATTATTAATATGATATATACTGTAACACACTCTGAATATCACTTCTGTATTGCACTAACCAAATATAGACAGACTGTTAACCAAACTTAATAATATTATATACATTGTTTATATACTCCTATATTGAACTAACCAAACATAGATTGTATTAAAATACATTGTTAATCCACATTAGATAAGTTTGTATACATTGCTTATTGATTGCTGTATTGATCTAACCACATATAAAGTGTGTTAAGACTAATTGTTATCCAATCATTCAAAATAGATTGTAATAGACATCAGGTAGATTGTATATTGGGATGTAACTAAATATTAAAGTTTACAAGTGTAAACACTTATAAATGTTGATCCTTGATATTTACTGCTATACCAATAAAAGCTCTTTCTGCACACAGCGTATACTTGTCGATAACTTGATCTGTAAACTTAATTAATCTATACACTGTAATATTTTAAGAAACTATATTAATCTATACAGTGTAATATTCATGTAATATCAATTGAGTACATATATCCGTAGACAATTTTGTAGAAAAGCGGAGCGCACGCCCTGTAGCTGTGCTGCAGTCAGAGGAGCTTCGCACTGGCAGTAGTACTGAGTGATTTGGTCCTTGCGGAGCCCAGCGCAAAACTTTTTTACATCCCACAAGGGGGGGGGGGGGGGCAATTTTTTTTTTGCACCAGGGCCATCCATTCTCTAGTTCCATCACTGCATCATTATTATTAGTATTATTCAGTATTGCCTTTTAACCTCTTAGATTTTTCTTTTTTTCCCAGATAGCCTATTGTCCTTCCAAGATCCGCCCAGACCACACCCATGATATTAATGCACAGTCAGATACATTTATGACTGTACTGTGTGAATATAATAAATATTGTGTTATACCGTTATCACTGTTTATGTGTGTTTCTCATAGTTAATATTTTGGGACATACCATATATTACATGTATTTCACAATCATTTATGTGATAACGTTTTTTTATCCTGGGTTGTTGCCCATCCAGTGGTACTTCAAGTTGGAAAATGCTAGAGACCCTCTATCTTATTTGCTTACATGAACTGCTTATCTTCATTAGGCCACTGTTCCTCTAATAGGACCACCTATTGATATATTAATGGCTGGTAACTTCTTTCTCTGCTAAGTGAGGCCCTTAAGTCCAGTGCCTTTCCTGTTTCCCCTGGCCCTTGGTCCCCATCCCTTTACTTTATTAGATTCCTTAGGGGCAGACTAATAATTTCATACCAAACATCCACATACTATTACAACAACCTACATGTAATATATGTAATAATCAGTATACATTAGAACAAAATTAGAACCATACATTAAAGGAACTTGGCCATGGAACAACATATATGTCACAAAACAGACTTGTATAGCTGTAAGCATGGTCTGGATAGAGGGTTATCTGTGTATAAGGATATGCATATTACTGCTTGTGACTTGTATAGCTGTGTGCATGGTCTGGATAAAGGGGTCTCTGTGTATAAGGATATGCATATTACTGCTTGTGACTTGTATAGCTGTAAGCATGGTCTGGATAGAGGGGTCTCTGTGTAAAGGATGTGAATACTACTGCTTGTGACTTGCATTGCTGTGTGCATGATCTGGATAGAGGGGTATCTATGTATAAGGATATGCATATTACTGTTTGTGACTTGTATAGCTGTGTGCATGGTCTGGATAGAGGGGTATTTGTGTATAAGGGTCTGCATATTACTGCTTGTGACTTGTTACTGTCTGTGCATGTTTTATATAGAGGACTCGGTGTTTAGTGGTTTTATGCATGTGAGTGCATATACTGTGCCTTCCAGATGCTGTTGATCCTTCAAATAATGGTGGTCTATCTTTTCCCTGTTTGAAGTGGCTTTTTACTAGGATATCCTTCAAGTTTATGGCCTTTCTAAAACTAAATAGGAGTTGTGATGGTAACATATCCTTTAAAATGCATCCATCATGAGTAAATGCCTTGAGAGGAGAAAGGCGTATTTAATCTCTGATTTATTCTGATTCTGATTTAGACTTAATAACTTTTTCCTATTTTTTGTAAGCTATATTTTGTGGGCTTTATAAAAAATGTTGTCTTTATAGTCTCCTGCATACAATCTAGCCCTCAAAACATCTGTTTTTTCATAGTCTGAGGTGTTCACCATTAGGTAAGTTATTGATAATTAATTTAGCATGGGCACTCTGCTATAAGAATATTATTTGTGGCAGTCAGTTTATGAAAAAGGATTGTTTCAGTGTTGCCTGTTCTGAGTTTAATGTTTTTCATATCAAGAAATTAAATCTCTTCTTTATTTATGTTATTAGTCAATTTTATATTTAAGTCATTTGTATGAAGTTGTATGAAGTTGCCCACAGACACAGTATATAATCAATATGTCTATACCAACCTTTTATATGTTTGGTATAATATTCCATGGTTTGTGAGAAGACAATTACATCATTCCACCAACCTAGAAAAAGATTGACATAAGTTGGGGCACATGATGTGCTCATAATAGTGCCCTAAATTTGGAGGAGGAACATATTTAAAAAAAAAAATAGTTATGGGTTAAGATAAGTTTGCATAGACATAGGAGAAAGTCTGTTATTTCTAATTTGTGATTTTTTTTTTCATTAAACAGAAATTGATTGCTTTGCAGCCTTTGTTATACTGTAATATGTATATGTTTGTATCACATATAATAGTTGTCAAACTGCGATTTCTCGTCACGCTGGCGAGCCTCGCAAAGCGTGGTGAGCCGTTGAGGCATTGAAGCATTCCGAGCTCGCAGGACTTAAGCAATGAGCGACAAAGGCGCTCATTGCCCTGCTCGCCTCGCAAAGGCGAGCAGTTGAGGCATTGAAGCATGTGGAACTTAGGCTGAAATGAGCACTTAAGCAGCCACGCAGCACAGGCTGTAATTAGTCGCTAAAGGTGCTCATTGCAGCCAGCAACGCATTCACACATGCTGTGGTGTATCACCAAATTAATATATATAAATATTACACAAGGTTCGTCTACATTAAAAGGTATTTATTAAAAGGCAACAACACAATACTATAAATGTATCACAAACACACAGCCCAGACCCACGGAGCAACAACCCTTTTTAAATCTATCTACCTATATAGTAATTCCCTTCCCCAAACGCTTGATCTTACCCACGGTTAGACCATCGCCATTCATCACCACAATCACCCTCTCCATCAAGGAAGAAAAACAGGCAGCAACAGCAGTTTCCTGCCTGGATATACCCTTAGTTGCATCACTTCCTCCAGCAATTGTGGGAGGGAAGCAAAGACTCCCAGCCCTCCCACTAGACCTGTTTAAGGAGGTCCTGAATTACCATGCAAGGAAGACAAGTTACCACACATGCAAGCTCGGGGGGAAAAATATGACCTCGGAAAAATACAAATTTAACAGCCGAACCACGGAAATTGAAAAACAAGAAAAACAAGAAAAATTATAAAAAAATAAAATGAAAACACATCCACACACAGCACATGGGGAGAGCCAGGAACCAGGAATCCTGGTAGTGAGGTTGCAAGCGATTTTGAGCCTTAATTGTCGTTTTTTGTCAATCGAAAAACGGCTAAGCAGGAAAAAAAATGGCGGCCGAAAAACATAAAAAATTCTGAAACTGAATGGAAATGAGGCTGAGCAAAGCCAGGCACACAAGACTTAGAAAATACACAACGGCAAAGACAGTAACACTTAAACCAACAACGCCAGGCACGCGGGAAAATAAAACAAACGCCAGTCAGTGCGTGCCACACAAACATTCAGCAGACACAAAGAAGAGAAACACACAGGGAAGAGACAGGGGGGAGATGTTTGAAAGAGACACATGGCATTTTTCAAGCACAAAACTTGCAGGTTATTGAAGCCTGTGCTGGTGGAGATTAGCGCCATAGGCGCCCATCCGTACGACCCGTGGAACTACACATCAACACAAAACTCAATTACACAATTCAGAATGCGAGACCCGTAGCAGTTTGAAAAAATCCCCTTAAAAAATTACGGCCCGTAACACTTGCAACAAGGAAAGCAAGAAGAAAAATACGACCCGCGGCACTTAGAAAAAAAAGGGGCCAAAAAATACGAAGATAACCTCTGAACCACACACATATAAAAAACAACAACACCACCAAAATTAACAAAAAGCAAAAAAAAAAAATGAAAACAAGGCTATACGACCAATAAACATGCAAAAACACGACAGACACATAAGACTTCTACACAAGTCCGTACAAGGTATAAAATACACTTTTAGGGAGGCCGCAAAATGCTCTACAACTGCCTAACACACAGACAATCGCCGCCACTTTACAACGCTAACTTGCAACTAATAACATTACCAATCCAAAATGCAGAATTACATAGTTACATCGTAATTAAAGTTGAAAAAAGACTTTCAGTCCATCAAGTTCCACCTGCTAAGTTCTCCTCTGATCTACAATATGCGGTTAAGTTATTAATTAATTAGTTGTTAAATAATTATTAATAGTATAGTATTTGAGGATGAATAAAGAGTTAGTCCATCAAGTTCAACCTTTTTAGATCTCTATTGATCTTTTTAATATGTGGACTATTTATTATTAATTGTTAATTGATCCAGAGGAAGGCAAAAAGAAAAAAAAAAAAACATTGAAACTTTGCCAATTGTCTCATATGGGGAAAAAAAGCAAAATTCCTTCCTGACCCCAGAAACTGGCGATCAAATTTCTCCCTTGGTCAATATTCCTTTGCTAGTTATCTAGGATAACCTTGAATGCCCTCTTTATTCAAAAATATATCTAACCCCTTTTTGAAGTTGTCTATCGAATTCGCTGTCACCACCTCCTTTGGTAGAGAATTCCACAGTTTAACCACCCTAACTGTGAAGAACCCTTTTCTTTGTTTACAGTGACATCTTTTTTCCTCTAACCTCAAAGGATGTCCTCTTGTCAGTTGAAAATCTCTTGCTACAAAAAGTTCACTTGACAAAGCCTTATATTGACCCTGGATGTATTTAAATAGTGAAAATATTTTTAATTTGGTTAGTCTTCCTTAATAACTTAGCCCCTCCATTCCCCTAATTAGTTTTGTAGCCCTTCTCTGTACTTTTTCCAGCTCTAAAATGTTCTTTTTATGAAGTGGTGCCCAAAATTGTACTCCATATTCCAAATGAGGGCGTACTAGAGATTTGTATAGTGGCAGAATTATATTTGCTTCCCTTGCTTCTATACCCTTCTTAATACATGCTAATATTTTACTTGCCTTTGCAGCTGCTGCTTGGCATTGAGCACTGTTACCTAGGTGGTTGTCCACTAGTACTCCCAAATCCCTTTCAATATCTAATACCCCTAGATTTGCTCCATTAAAATTATAATTTGCATGGCTATTTTTGCTTCTCAAATGCATAACCTTACATTTATTTGTATTAAATCTCATCTGCCATTTCCCATTTCTCTAATTTATGCAAATCCTTTTGTAGGGAAAGTACATCATTATCTGATTTTATTACCTTGCACAACTTAGTGTCATCAGCAAAAATGGAGACACTACTTTCGAGTCCTACTTCTACGTCATTAATAAATATATTAAAAAGGAGAGGACCTAATACTGAACCTGGAGGAACCACACTTACCACATTAGTCCAATCAGAGTATTTTCCATTTACAACAACCCTTTGCTTCCTGTCTTTTAGCCAGCCCTCGATCCATGAGCAGATATTTACTGCAATTCCTGTATCCCTTAGTTTGCTCACTAGTCCTCCATGTGGCACTGCATCAAATGCCTTTGAAAAATCCACAAAGACTGCATCCACTGAGTTGCCCTGATCCAAGTTCGTACTAACCTCCTCATAGAAACTAATTAGATTGGTCTGTCACGACCTATCCTTCATAAATCCGTGTTGACTGCCACCTATGATCTTGTTCAAATAGACATATTCTTGAATTCTGTCCCTTATTAACCCTTCTAAAAGCTTCCCAACTACAGATGTGAGGCTCACTGGTCTATAATTCTTTGGGTTTTCTCTTTCCTTCTTAAATATAAGTATCACCTCTGCTTTTCTCCAGTCATCCGGTAGAGACCCTGTTGTGAGTGAGTCTTGAAAGATTAGATATAATGGTTTTGCTATTACAGAACCCAGCTCCCTCAGTACCCTTGGATGTATTCCATCAGGACCTGGGGCTTTATTAACATGTATTTTCTACAATCTCTTAACCAATTCATTAGTGATGGTAGTGTAGCCCCATTATGTTGTGGTGTCCCAACCATTGGTACCTCCCTTGTGTATACCGATGAAAAGAACCTATTTAGCTCATCTGCCTTTTCCTGGTCACTAATTATCAGATGGCCTGTGTCACATTGTAATGTTCCTATAGCTTCCTTCCTCGCCTTCTTCCCATTAATATATTTAAAAAATATTTTAGGGTTAGTCTTTCTTTCCTTTGCAGCTGACTTCTCATTTTCTATTTTAGCCAGTCTAATAGCCCTTTTGCAAGCCTTGTTGATTTCCTTATAGTCACATAAAGCTGCCTCTGTTCCCTCCTTCTTGTATAATTTAAATGCATGTTTCTTTTTCCTCATCATGATCTTTAGGTCATTGTTAAGCCACATGGGATGTGACTTACTCCTATTCCTTTTATTTACACATGATACATGCCGATGAGTATATTTATTTAGTAAGGGTTTGAATGTTGACCATTTATTTTCAGTATTTTTCCCTGTAAGTTCTTTGTCTCAGTCTATTTGTAGTATTGCTGCCCTTAGTCCATTAAAGTTAGCCCTTTTAAAATTTAGAGTTTTTGTTGGCCCCTTACAACTCTGTTTTTTGTATTCAATCTCAAATGACACTGTTTTGTGCTCACTGTTCCCCAAGGGTTCCCCTATTTTAACATTTGATATTATATCAATATTACTTGTGATGACTAAATCTAAGATGGACCCATTACTAGTAGGTTCTTGTATTACCTGGTTCTTGTATTAGCTGAGCTGCTGGTCTCATTTATCCAGTTTATTTCAGGGTAATTAAAGTCTCCCATTATTAGAACTTGCCCGTGCTTAGCTGCATTTCCAATCGGTAACAATCATTTTATTTCCTCACTTTCAGCTATATTTGGGGGTTTATAGCATACTCCTACCAATATGCGTTTAGAATTAGCTCCTCTACTATTTAGCTCAACCCACAAAGATTCAATGATGCCGTTAGTTCCAGTATAAATATCTTCTCTGACTATAGGCTTAAATTCAGGCTTAACATACAGACAGATCCCTCCTCTTTTACCATTTCCCCTATCTTTCCTAAATAGGTTATGACCATCCAGATTAACAGTCCAGTCATGAGATTCATCCCACCATGTTTCAGTAATGCCTATTAAGCCCCATTTTTCTTGTACTGCTAATAATTCTAGCTCGTCCATTTTCCCAGTCAAACTTCTTGCATTAGCAAGCATACACTTTATGTTGCTATGGCTCTGCAGTTGTGAAGTGCTTACCACTATATTTGAGGCCCCCATTAATACCTTCCTACTTTCTATTGTAACCCTCCCCTTCTCCTCCCCCATGGGTAATTAATTCATCCCTTTCCCTCTCTACCCTTTTTACCCCAATACTTCTATATAGTCCCTCCCCCCCACCTACAAGTTTAAAAACTCCCTACTATCCTATCCCCTAGCACAAAAGCTCCCTCATCATTAAGGTGCAATCCATTCCTGCTATAGAGATTGTACTCAAGTGAGAAGTCAGCCCAGTGCTCTAAAAACCCCAAACCCTCTGCACTGCACCACTTTTTTAGCCACGCATTAACCCCCCTACCCTCATTATGCCTCCCTGGGAGAGCACGTGGCACTGGTAGTATCTCAGAAAATACTACCTTGGAGGTCCTTGCTTTAAGCTTATTCCCTAGTTCTCTAAAATCATTCTTCAGGATGCTCCATCTTCCACTAAGTTTGTCATTGGTACCAATGTGTACCAAGACCGCCGGTTCATTACCAGCCCCTCCCAAACATTTATCCACCCGATCCACAACATGCCGAACCCGAGCACCCGGGAGAAAGCAAACTGTTCGATTGCTGGGATCTGGGTGACAAATTACCCTGTCTACCTTCCTAATAATAGAGTCCCCTACCACCAAAACATGTCTGTTGCTCTGCCTATTCTGCCCTCCCACTCCTCCAGTAGAACTGTTCTCCCGGCTGTTAGAGGGAACAGCTCTATCTGACATTGCCATTCCTGAATGACATCCCCAACAGTTTCACTCAATCTGGCAACTGTGTTGGTGTTTGCCAACTCATAACTGGCCTGCCTCTTCCTGTTCCCCCTCATTCCCCTTCTAACTGTAACACAGCTACCTCCCTGGCCATCCTCACTATCCCCAGCTCCTCCCTCAATACTAGGCCCAGCTAAACTGTGATCCGTGAGCACCACCTCCCTTTCCAGTGGAGCAATATCACTAAGTGCTGCAATTCTCCTCTCCAGATCTTCAATTTGCTTCCAGAGAGGCAACATGCTCACACCTCTCAGAGAGGTATGGACCCTGGATCATCTGTTCCAGTAGTGCATACATTTGGCAGGATGTACACTGAGTGAGGTTGCCACTGGACTGACTCATGATTATCAGTTGCAAAAATACAGTGAGAAAACAAATCAATGTATTTGCATAAAGATTGCTTTTCTACACCTTAACCCAAACAAAACAGAAAAGAAAAATATACGTTTGTTTTCTGTTTTTGCTTATAATACCCCTTTCCTTTGGATTTCCTCCTTTTATTCAATCTCCTACACACTAACTACACTTACACTAGAAATGATTGCAAGCTCCCAAGCTCGCTCTTCCCTTGTTAAAATAGACCCTGTCTACTCACCTGTACAATGATAAATGAGCACACAACAGAAAACACTGCCCTGTCTCACACAACTGATTCAACAGAACACAACAAAATGCACACAGATAAACCTTTACAGAGGCCAAACCACACCCACTCTCACCTACACACCGATTACTGCAACAGGACAGAAAACACTGCACTGATTTACAGAACTGATTCAAACAGAACCTCACACAAGTGCACACAGATATAACTTACACAGGCCAAGCCACACCCACTATCACCTGCACACTTATTACTGAAACAGGACAGAAAACACTGCACTGATTTACAGAACTGATTAAAACAGCACACCTAAACAAATGCTTTGCGCTCGTGCACGCAGCCTACTTATACTACCCAGGCTACACGACCAATAAACACGCAAAAAAAACGCCAGACACCTTAGACTTTTACACAAGCCCATAAGAGGTATAAAATACACTATTAGGGAGAACGCAAAATGTTCCACACCCGCGTAAAACATAGACAATCGCAGCCATTTTACAACACTAACTTGCAACTAATAACATTACCATTACAAAGTGCAGAATTACACGCCCAAACAAATGGTTTGTGCTCGTGCATGCAGCCTACTTACACTGCACACTTCACACATTGCTGACACTTACACCTCAGCTCAGCAAGAGTGCAAATGTACATTGTATGCTGCAGGAACATCAAAAAAGATTGTTAGCTCTTCAGGATATTTCTTGATGCATATATTAATTACAAATAGGTAAAGTATATTCATTTATGATTTTATTAATTCATTAATTATCATTTCAAAATACATATAGAAAAAAAAAAAAGGACCAAGCGACAGGATCGCAATAGATGCCGAAGGTGTTCAGTGCGTTGCTCACAATGAACGCTGAGGGTGCTCAGATGAGCAAAAGTACACAAGGGGAGAGGCTCGCAATGAGCGCCAAAGGCACTCAGAGCGGCCCATTCAATGAGCGCCTGAAGGGGCTCAGATGACCAAATACACACTGAGAGGCTTTCAATGAGCGCCGAAGGTACTCAGACGACCAAAAGACTTACTTTGTGTGGCAAACAGCATTACCTGCCTTACAATTTTATGACCGTCATTTTTTGACGGGCAATTCGCTAGTGTATATATAAACTATTTTACGGCCTATGTATACAGTGAACTGTATCCCCCGAGAATTATTCTGGCTCCTACACCTCTGCCCTGGGTCCTGCTGCGTGTAACTTGATCACTTCCCATGTAGTATGAAGAGAGGGCAGAAGTGTCCTCACCAAAGCCGGTGTGGTGATGTCACACCAGAATGCTTCAGTGAGAAGCATAGAACAGGAATCACTGGAGGCAGCAGAGCTGCTGTTGATAGCAGCCCTTCAATTTATAGGCAATTATATAATTTTTGTGACAAATTTTGGATTTTTGGATGAATATCTGAGCATTTTTTGCAAATATTTGATTTGTGACAAATATTGTATTTGAGGAATAGGGATGACGAATATAGAGGTTCCACAGTCTTTTTTATACAATAGTAGATACATGCATAGGAAGGGACAAGAGGCTGAACCCTGCAATGTTAAATTTAGGATTCAGCCTACATTATTTTTATGATACTTTGTTGTAAAGGACACTTACTTTAAATGTAGTTTTTACCAGTACAAGACTTGTAACCTTTTCTGTTGTTCTCTAGTAGTTACTGAATTATGTACTCTTACAAAGTTCTGGGGTTCCCTAATGTGATCTGGGATTGATTCCAGTCAGGGAACCAATAGGTCACAACAACCTGAAGCCATGCAGGGTTGGGCCTAGTCAGTACTTGGATGGGAGACCACCTAGGAATACCAAGAGTTGTATGCTGTGGCTCACTGGAGACGGAACTGTAGTATATGACAGGTTTTCACTGGTATTGCATTTAATTAGTACAATACCAATGAGTTGCTTTGATGTCAAAAGATAAATGGAGTGGCTTTGGATCTATGATTTATGCTAGTAAAAATATGTAAACTGTTATACAAGATAATACTTGAAAAATATTTGTTGTTGTTGTTCAGTCATGTCCGACTCTCCGTGACCTTATGGACCACAGTACACCAGGGACATCTTGTGTCTAGATATGCTTAACTATAAGGTTTTCATGGCAAAGATACTGGAGTTAGTTGCCAGTTCTTTCTCCAGTAGGCCTTGATTTTCCTGACCTCTCTGCTATGACCTGCCCAACTTAGGTGACCCTACATGGTATAGCTCACAGCTTCATTGCGGTACACAAGCCCCTTCACCACAACAAGGTAGCAATCCAGAAGGGGGTAAAATATTTAGAGCCTTACAATAATATGTGTAACTTTCCCCCCCACATTTGTTGTACTGTACAAGACATACATATCACAGTTTCTTTTACTGAATAAATATAAGCATTGCCTTTTCACTGTTAATCAAACATACCAAAAACCTCTAGTAAATTGGCAAATTAAAGTTTTGTAAATTAATAAATACTGATGTGGTCTGAAATACTGCAGAAGAAATGGAGTAGCACTCATAATCACTCAAAGGGTAGCTATAGCCGTACCGTTACAACCCAGTTAATGACAGAATGATTTCAATTCAAATTCAAAGCAAGCAATTCATTTAATATCATAGTGATACAATTCTATGCTCCAACCATGGATGATGAAGAGGCTGAAGTTGATATTCAACAGGTCATAGATATAACACCAAGAAAATATGTGTTTCTCATCATAGAAGATTGGAATGCTAAAGTAGGGAACCAACAGATACCTGGAATAATAGGCAAGTTTGGCCTTGGAATAAAAAAATTAAGAAGATCAGAGATTATTGGAATTGTGTCTGGATAATTCTCTGGTCATATTAAACTCTCTCTTCCAACAGCTCAGAGACAACTCTAAACATGGACACCACTAGATGGTCAATAAAGAAATCAGATTGACAATGTACTTAGTAGCCAAAATGGACGATCTCTAATATATATTCTTTATACAGTCAGCAAAACAAGACCTGTAGCTGACTATGGCTCAGACCATGAGCTTTTTATTGTAACATTCAGAATTCAATTGAGGAAAAGAGGGAAAATCCTCAGACCAAACATATACCAAATACATAATATTCCCTGTTAATATGCAGTGGAAATAAACAATAGATTTAAGGAACTAGGCATTGTATGCCTGAAGAACTTTGGACATAAGTTTATGGCATTATCCTGAAAACAGCAACAAAGAATATACCCAAAAGAAAGAAAACTAAGAATGCAAACTGGTTGTCTGGCGAGGCTCTGAAAGTAGCCTAGGTAAGACGGAAAATGAAAGGTAGTCGTGACAGAAAGAGATTTGTCCAACTAAATGCAAAATTCCAGAGAAGAGACAAGGAGACTGTATATAATAAATGATTGAAAAAGATAGACCTCTTCTGGAGTGCTACCTTGTCATAGTGTAGGGGCCTTGTGTACCTCAGTGAAACCATGAGCTATACCATGTAGGGTCACCGAAGATGGGCAGGTCACACCAAATTGCGGTCCACTGGAGAAGGAACTGACAACCCACTCCACATCTTTGCCAAGACAACCATGTGGATAGGCACAACTGGAAACACAGGCTGATTTCATTAGCATATGTTTTTCTTACTTTTTTCTTTAATCATGCCAGAAAATTAATTTGTGTTTGTAACAGACCATATTTATATCATATTTTATTATAAACAAATACAAACATACTCATATACCATAATCATTCAAATTTATGTTTACAGGGTCAACATATGTGTACCTTCTCTCCCTTATGTTATTTTTTTTCAAAGCAAACATCAGTAGAGTAAATACCACATTATATTGTTTCATTCAATGAAGTTCCACTTAATTCAAGAGGGACATACAAAGATGCTACCCTCTCTGTCTAGATGTGGTGAACACTACTATGAAAAAGGAGACATGTTGAATCCATGAAATGGATTGTCTAATATCACGCGTAGTCATCTAACATCTGCGTTTAAACTATTTCATGTGTATTGTGATGAAAAGCATGGGTGTAGAAACTGGGGGGGGGGGGGGGGGGGGGGGGGGGGGGGGGACAAATCCCCCCCAGATCTTTCTTTGTGTGTATGTATGCGTATAGAAGCTGTTAAATGTTCTGTGTATCAAGTGAGCTGTATCCCCCCCAGAATTATTTTGGTTCCTTCACCCCTGATGAAAAGGGTCATATTTTTAAAAATGTATAGGGCCTATGTCCTCTACGCTTTTCAGACTCTATGATTAAAACAAAATGCTTTTGGGAAACATAGAAACATAGATTTGAGGGCAGATAAAAGTCAATAAGTCAATGTAGCCTGCCTATTACAGCTATCGAAAATGCTTAAAAAGTACTCAGGATCCTTATGCTTATCATAGCCATGCCTAAATTATAGTGGAGTGGCCCATGTTCAACTACAAAAAAATACATTTTAGCTAATATTTATAATATGCAGATAATCTCATAAACACATCAGTGGAAAGGAATTCAGACACATTTCTCACTGTATAATTAAAACTTTAAAATACCTACAATTACATTTCTTTTCAACTGCTAAATGTCCTAAAAAGAATATCATAAACTTTCCAGAAATTGACAGTACTAATTTGGAGATATATCTAATCATAAAAATTGCATGCATTACATTCTGTCTTTGCAGGTATTATTGAGTGTTTATTGCATAATTACTATAAAATGAAGATTTCATTGCCTTGAAGTTCCTGGGTGTACAGTCCTTTCAAAGCTTTGCTATACACATAACAATGTTTAATAATGTCCACATAAAACGTGTCACAATTTTTGTGCATGAGCACGTATAGTCCATTAAAACTCCCCATTACATTTGTACTTTTGATTACATCTTATTTTCTTTGAAAAGTAAATTAAATTCTTGGCAATTATGAGTCTCAGTAAAATGTGTCATATTTTATAAAGAATTGGAGCAACTTAATAAAATGGAATACATTATAATTCATTAATTTACAACAATAATCTATAACAAAAAAAAATCATTTTTGTATATGATTATAATAACTTTAAAGTTTAATCCTCAAAGCAAAATTCTGAACAGTGTACATGCCTTGAAATATTGTCCTTTGTAATTTTGAATTAATATTGCCAAGCAACAGTCTTCTCATAAATAGTTTTAAACAAACAAACACAGAAATAGATTCAAATATAAATGATTCCTATCAGCTGTAAGAATTGTAATTCTTACAAATTTTAAATAAGATGAAATAAGAATTTTAATTTGCTAATTGAAGAAATGCCAGGTGTCAGAGAGGTTTTGATGTTGGAAATGTTAAAACATTATACAAATGCAAATTAATAAGTATTGTTTATAATTTTTTAATATTTGACCCACATACAAGTCTCCAGAAAGCATTAATCCAAAATTTGGAATAGTGGAAAATGCTAACTAAAATGATTAATTCCATTGATAGTCACGCTGATATAAATGTTAGTGAAATACCATTAAATACTGTCTTTATTAATTTTATATAGCTTCTGGAATTTTTTTAGTAGTAGAATGTTTAATTGTAATGGATTGTTTTTGCATAATAAGGCTTTATTGTTGACAAAAGCCTGGTCAATAAGGTTTACCTTACCACAACATTTTCCATTTTGCTTACTTGATGAATGTTCAGGTCTGCTGTACTGGCTAGGGGCCCTATTAAATTCACCTATTTGTAGTTCTAGAAGCCTGTAAAGGAGCGCACAAAAGTTACGGCTATTAAATTGGCCTCTTTTAGCAACCCGCAAAGGATCTGAGTGTTACAGGCTGAAAAATACAGCGTTTGCCGAAATCGGAAACTCCAACCCAGCTAAGCCTTTGATCTTTTCGAGCCAGTAAAATCAGGTCAGGGCCTTTGGCTCAGCCATGGAAGGAGGTAGTGGTGAGGTTACAGCAGTGGGCACAGCTCCATGGGATGTGAGGTCTGTCAAGCACAGTTTTGATGACATCAGGGCCAAGGTGAGGAGGATGATGGCCAAGGAGGAGAATAACATAACTGTGAGTTATATTTTGTGGAAGAGGTTTGCCAAGGACCTTCTGAGCCAGCAGGACCCAGCCTCCATGTCAGGTGAATATCACATACATCAACATGCCACCACATGTACATCACACACACTACACATGTACATGATGACCAACAAGGACACTGACATGTCAGCTCCATGGAATTAACAAGGGATAGATGGATGCGTCATTAAATCCATGAAGCTGGCAAATCACTGTCATTCCTGGGCACAACAACAGTAGTCAACCAATAGAGAGTCCATGTATTGGTGTGCCCACTGCAGCCTATGCAGACCACAGCCGGAATCAAGATAGAGTTAGGAGCCAAGAGCGATCAAGACCAAGAACCATGGAATATATAATATCTAGCAAATGATAGCTAATCTGAGTTGCAATTAGGAGAATAATCCAGGTTCAAGTCTAGATGTCAGATAGTTAGGAATGCACACAAAACAATGTATTATTCATCATACTAATAACATATAACTTTCTTTTCTCTCTTTCAGCATCAAGGAGGTCTGAGTCTAGTGGCGAGCCAGAGGTGGGGGCGTCGGCTCCATCAGAACAGGAACTCAGCAGGAACCGGCGCAGGGGGAGGAGGAAACAAAAGGACCTGAGGGCCCTGGTTTGCAGGAGGAGGATATAATATTGCTAGTGGGGTCACCATCAGGACCACTGGCCCCACCGCCAGGATTAAACCCCACTATCCCCTCCTCAAGAGACTGAGCCTATCGTCAGTGCCCTCTCGTCAGGGATCATATAAGCCAGCCCCCCCCCTCCCCCCGCAGTGTGCCGGACTATCCACAACCACCACCACCGGGCCCAACAACACCACCTCCCATAATGCAGCAGGCTCACAGACCCTCCCCACTGAGATACCACCACCGTCACCTCCTCACCATGCAACTCTGCAGGGCCTCCATCCCCAACATCAGGCCAGGCTGCACAGCTGGAGATGATGGCCATCATGCGGCAGCAGTTGGAGTGTCTTCGGGGGATCCAGGCCAGCATTTTCCCCAATGATGCGGAGGTCATGCGCAGCCTGGCAAGGTGCAATAGGGAGGAGAGGAGGCACCACCTGATGAGTGAATCCTACCTGGCTGGGCTGCTCAGGATTGGGGCGGAACTGAGCGTATTCCAGGGAGTCACCCCAGAAGCCATGAAATGCGCTCTGGTCCCCAGACCCGCCTCCTCCACCCCGGAGGCATCCCCTGGCCACCCTCAGCCCAGCCCCATAAACTCCTTCCACCATGCCTGTGCAGGTGCCACTGTTATTTTTTTTGTTTAAGGTACAATTTAGGTCCATGAAGGCATTGTCTGCATCTGCAAGCATTGTGAAGGAAATGTTTGAGGTGTAAGGTTTTCACACTAGTGAAGCATGTGCTCCTGACCACCATATCAGTCTGAGAACAGTTGACCTTTGTGTCCTCTCTGTATTAATGGGTATTTTCCTGTATTGCTGATATCATTGCTAATGAACAATAACATATGCATATGCATTTATTGTGAGATGACATATCATTATTAATGGTCATGGCCAGTGAGTTCTCCAGAATACTAGCCATTAGTAATGCTTGCAGATGGGAATCAGGTGAGTTGGTGAGTTGGTATATTGTTACAGTATTTAGCACTGTACTGTTTATTTATTTTTTTATCCCCCTCCGCCTTTTTTTGTTGTTCACTTTTTTCAGATTTTTGTTTTGTCACCACACTGTATGTGTGAAACTGAATTGGATTACACAGTCCAGAGGTTGCATCATATGTTTCATTAAGCAGATCTAGACAAGTTGTAAGTGCAATGCACATTAATGGTTTCTTCAATTAAATGGAGTGATTTGTGATGATTAGTGATGTCGCAAACATAAAATTTTCGGTTCACGAATTTTAAAACCCACAGGGACTCTTTCTGGCCACAATAGTGATGGGAAAGTTGTTTCAACGGGACTAACACCTGGACTGTGGCATGCCGGAGGGGGATCCATGGCAAAACTCCCACGGAAAATTACATAGTTGATGCAGACTCTGGTTTTAAGCCATTAAGGGCATAAATTACCTAACATTCCTAAATTGTTTGGAATAACGTGCTTTAAAACATCAGGTTTGATGTTGTATCGATCAGGTAGTGTAAGGGTTAGGCCCGTTTCACAGTGACAGACCAAACTCCCCGTTTAACGCACCTCAAACAACCGCAAACAGTCCATTTGCAGAACCGCAAACTCCCCATTTGCACAAGGTTGGATACCAAGCTAGTAAGGTGACAACAAGCCCCCTGGGACGCCTGCTGTGTTTGGTCTTCCACCTCCTCAAAGCCACCTTCCTCCTCTGACTCCTCTTCTTCAGACTCCTCTCACTGCGTTGCCTCTCTCTGCATTATTATAAGGTGTGTTAAGTAGTACTACTCTTATCAGTTTAATACCTGTTACAGCACCTATCAGGGGGCGTGTATAAGGCTTGGATTTTTAGAACCGGGAGATGTAAAAAGATGCTTTGTTGGTTGTATTACTTCAATTTTGTGGCACGGCACGTGCAATCAAAGGTGCCACTAGATAGGTGTGGCGTGTTTGTAAGTACTATTCTTATCAGTTTAATACCTGTTACAGCACCTATCAGGGGGCGTGTATAAGGCCTGGATTTTTAGAACCGGGAGATGGAAAAAGATGCTTTGTTGGTCGTATCACTTCAATTTTTGGGCACGGCACGTGCAGTCAAAGGTGCCACCAGATGGGAGTGGAGTGTTTGTAAGTACTACTCTTATCAGTTTAATACTTGTTACGTCACCTATCAGGGGGCGTGTATAAGGCCTGGATTTTTAGAACCAGGAGATGGAAAAAAGATGCTTTGTTGGTCGTATCACTTCAATTTTTGGGCACGGCACGTGCAGTCAAAGGTGCCACCAGATGGGAGTGGCGTGTTTGTAATTAATACTCTTATCAGTTTCATACTTGTTACGTCAACTATCAGGGGGCGTGTATAAGGCCTGGATTTTTAGAACCAGGAGATGGAAAAAGATGCTTTGTTGGTCGTATCACTTCAATTTTGGAGCACGGCACGTGCAGTCAAAGGTGCCACCAGATAGGAGTGGCGTGTTTGTAAGTACTACTCTTATCAGTTTAATACTTGTTACGTCACCTATCAGGGGGCATGTATAAGTCCTGGATTTTTAGAACCAGGAGATGGAAAAAGATGCTTTGTTGGTCGTATCACTTCAATTTTGGGGCACGGCACGTGCAGTCAAAGGTGCCACCAGATAGGAGTGGCGTGTTTGTAAGTACTACTCTTATCAGTTTAATACTTGTTACGTCACCTATCAGGGGGCGTGTATAAGGCCTGGATTTTTAGAACCAGGAGATGGAAAAAAATGCTTTGTTGGTCGTATCACTTCAATTTTTTTTAGGTAAGGAGAGGATAAGGAAACCAGGCTACTCTAGACCTCATTCATCATTACAGGTTTTGACAGATAGGTACTATGCGTCCAAGCTACTGTGACAACAGATATTAGTGGCACTGTGCACTTGCAGAAGTTGGTAGAGTAGACGCTGTAGGTCTGACACACACGCTTGCAGACAACTAACTGCTATGCAATCTATTACAGTAGAATTTTTTTTTGTGTTTTAAATGTACACTACTGTTACACCAGATATGAGTGGTGTGTTAAGTAGTACTACTCCTATCAGTTTAATCCCTGTTATGTGCCTTTTTTTTGGGGGGTTGGTTGTTGAAGCCACAGTGCAGCACCAGAGGCCAGAAAAATTAGGCATGTACACATGCCTGAAAAATTAGGTATTGTTGATCTTGCAGCGAGCAGAGAAGAAGGTAGGCCTGATTCAACGCCCCATCCCTGCATATCCACACTCAGAGATTGAGGGGGCGACCCTTACAAGGCCACGGGTCGGAGATATAAAGGGGGGCCATCCCAAATAAGCACACAAGCGGGGACAAAGGTAGTGAAGGGGATATAGAGGCCCATGGACTGACAGTCGCCATCTTGGCAGGAAAAGGGCCCAGCAATTAAGCCAAACTGACCCAGCACAGGCAGCTACTTGAGTCAAACGCTGTACAATTACACCTTAATAAAGCTGAAACATGCAGCAGCAGGGATTCTAAACGGCCACACAGGCACATCGAGGCTAACAACCCCCACAGTCTCTGCACCACTCTTTTTAACAGATAACCCAAGGGGCTAACCAGGGACCTTGCCCAGAAAAAAAAAGCAGAATTTTATTGGAGGAATTATTAGTGTCTTTACCCCCCAAGAGAGGACATAATATACGGTATCTTTAGACTACCTGATGTCCAAACCTCCTTTAGCCCCAATGCTATCCAAGAAACATTTCAAAACTTCGATCAGACCATATATTCATCCCAATCCCGCTGCAGCTGATCTGACATAGAGTCCTTCCTACTACAGCAAGAAGTCCACAAAATACCTGTACCTCAATTGGACAGCTTGAACCTAGACATATCCCAAGAGGAAGTTAAATCTACAATCCAAGATCTTAAATTTGGCAAGTCCCCAGGGCCAGACGGTTTTACTCATCTGTACTATAGGAAATTTGAGCCCTTGCTTACCCCCGCACCTAACATCTTTGTTTAACGCTATACTAAATGGAGAACCTATGCCCCCTTAATTGAATCAGGCCGACCTCATAGTCTTTCCAAAAGAGGGTAGGGACCCTTTAGAGGTTTAAAAATTATCACCCCATACCCCTGATAAATGTGGATGTCAAGATCCTAGCTAAAATTATGGCCAAACGAATATCTAACTTTTTTACTGGACTAAATACACAAGGACCAAACGGGGTTCATTCCTTTCAGAGAGGCAGGAGATAATGTTAGGAGGGTTCTGAACACCCAGTTCTTGGATCAACACTATAACAACCCAGTTTGCCCTCTAGCCCTAGACATAGAGAAGGCTTTTGATACGGTGGAATGACCATATGTACAAAATGCTAGATAAGTTTGGATTTGAGGGATGCTTTCTCAACCTGCTCAGAAGGTACTACGACTCACCAGTAGCTAACTTAAAGATACCAGGGGACCATAAGGCCAAAATCCAAGTACAGAGAGGACCAGGCAGGGATGCCCACTCTCCCCACTGCTCTTTGCTCTTGCCATTAAACCCCTAGCGCATTCAATCAGAACCAACCATGCCATCCAGGGGGTTCAAGTAGGACACCATCAGTTTAAGTGTTCACTTTTCGCGGATGATATGCTTTGCACCCTGACCAAGCCACTTCTCTCTATACCAGCACTCATGTCCACTATAAAAGACTTCAGCAAAATCTCGGGCCTACAATCCTTGCAAAAGGATATTTCTCTTTCAATGGAATCCTGCTTAGTGGGGATACACATAAAAAAACTTATCTCAATCCTAGAACAAGCTATTCCAATTAATGGCTTTAGCATTCAAAATACACATAGCTACCCGGGCCCGGATGGATTTACAAATCTCTATTACCAAACTTTTATAGACTTGTTATTACCCCACTTAGCCACACTTTTCAATCAAATTTTAGAAGGCTCTCCCATGACACAAGAACTAAACCATGCAAATATGATATGTTTCCCGAAAGAACGATGAGACCCATTAGAACTTAAAAATTACTGCCCCATATCACTCCTAAACGGGGATATAAAAATTTTGGCCAAATTAATGGCAAACAGGATTTCGAGATTTCTCCCCTCCATAATCCATAAAGACCAAACAGGGTTTATCCCCCATAGACAAACGGGGGACAATATCAGATGGACACAACATTTAATCTCATGGTCATCCCAACATCAAATACCCACATGCCTTTTGGCATTAGATATAGAAAAGGCCTTTGATATGTTGGAATGGCCTTATTTAAAAGCAGTATTACAGAATTTTGGGTTTGCAGGCAAATTTATGACCTTGATAGATACATACTACAAATCCCCGTCAGACAGATTAAAACTCCCGGGAGATTGCTTACAACACATAAAGATTCAAAGGGGAAAAAACAAATTTTTAGATTTATTTGGAATCATAAAGCTATGAGGATCTAAAAAAATAATATGTATAGACCAAAAGGGAAAGGGGGCGTATCGTGCCCGAATCTCAAACTGTATTACAAGGCAGCGCCGCTGGCTTTCATTCCTCTCTCGCATTCTCCAAAACACATCAGCCGCTCTGGGTATTTATGGAAAATGTAAGCATGTCACCTTATACATGGGATACAGTAATATGGATTCCAGGCCTGTATACTTTTTTGAGAAACTTGAAAAACCCGTTGATTAAGCACTCATTAAAAATATGGACGGAGATGAACTGGACACAAAAACTGGACACTCGGGTATCAGATCTTATCCCTATCGTACCCAATCCCCACTTTAAGATACATCTTCCGGAAAGCTCTCTCAGTTGGTGGAAGTCTCAGAACCTAAATAACGACCTTTGAGCGGGTGAGAGATAGATACAATTTACCCCTGGCTGAACACTATAATTTTTGCAGGATACATCATTTTATATATACGATAAGTGGAAGGGGAACCCCCCAAAGAAACACCTGGCTACTCAAAAAATGTAGGGATTCCCCCTTTCACCCTGGTATTATTAGCCTCATGTATGAACTATTTAATGAAAACTCATGGGCAAACAAACCAGACTATACCAACGCCTGGGAGAGGGATTTGGGCAGACAGCACATGGGATAAAAGTTGGCGAGGCTTAAGTAGGGGATCTTTAAATTATAGACTGATTGAGACTTCAATAAAGGTCCTACACAGGACATATATTACTCCTTTTAAGCTAAATAAATGGGATCCAAAACGAAGCAGCTCATGTTTTAGGAACAGTGGTAATGAGGCTACATTTATTCATGTCTGGTGGGAGTGTTCGGCAGTCATAAGACTATGGGAAGAAACATGCTTACTAGCTTCTAAAATGTTTAAGATTCAGATTTCTGCTAATATAGAAAACTGCATGCTGGGTGTTCCACATTTCTGTCTCTGGCCCGCTCAAAATAGGCTATTAAAGTTCATCATGTTGGCCACAAAGAACCATATAGCCAGACAATGGAAATCGGATACCCTACACTTTCAGGTGGTTAAAAATAAATTAAACTGTATCCTTATAAATGAACGCCTTACCCATTTAGTAGACAACTCCATGGATACATTTTGAGATATATGGTCTCCGTGGCTGCAATTAAGGGATAGCATATCACCTGGAGACAATTAAAGAAATTTAGGTCCGGAATAGGGGCTCCCCTAAATGGGAGAGGATATTCTCAAGAGAACGGGATGGATGGAGGTGTGTGTGTGGATCCTTAGAGGGGGCGGAGGACGGAGGTAAGTGCTATATTTTACATCATATTTATGTAAAAAAGGAGTATGTTTGTGGACCTTTCCCTTTCCCAACATGTTAAATGTTAAAACTAGTTATTTTTTTCCCAATTCTAGTCGGATTCAAGACTTAAAGGGAAACAACTTAAAACAAACTGAATTAAAGCTATATTAATAACTGAAAAGTAAAAAAAATATATATATTTTTAGGCTACAGGTACAACCAAATCCAGATAACATACTAGCCCTGGATATGGTATAAGCTCCAAGATTATGGAATGGAAAGGGGTAAACTGAGTATTAATAAAGATAAGGTAACTCAGTGATGTATTAACATGTATGGATATATATGTAACATGGAAATGGTTGTTTGAATATGATATATTACCTGACCTAATAAAATATTTTTTGAAAGAAAAAATACACATAGCTAGTAGTTGGAAAACCCCAAATTAAAGCTTTCAGGAATTAATTAAAAAAATCAACTATTTAACCATGTAGTCTTGGATAGAATCACCCAGTTCCAGACAATTTGGGATCCCTGGATAACATCCCCATTTAGTGCCCCCCTAATATAATAAAATATTTGTTAATGGTTGAAGCGACTCGGGGGGAAGGACCGGAGTGGGGGAGCCCTGGAGGAGACCCTGCAGAAGCAACCCCAGAGGCAAAATCATCCGAGGAAAGGAGAGGTCGCCTATTGAAGCCTGCCCTAGGGTAACCCAAGGGCGATTGAGCAGGTTAGATATTGTAAATAATAAGCTACTGCTGGAGTGATGATAGATAATACCACTTTGGTGTTAACTGCTGATATACTTTTTACTATTGTCTGTTTTACCATGTCTTAGGTTTCTCTTAAAAATTGCAATCACAGTAAAAAAAAAGAAAATGTTTTAACCAAAAAAGTAAAAATAAAAAGGCCTAGACAGCTAATTTTAACAAAATGTCTTCATTGTAAATATGTATTTTTGCACAACTGTTTGTGTTATGCAAGACTGTTCAATATGCTTTCTTTTTCATTACATGCCGTACGCCTTCTGACATAAAAATTTAAATTAAAAAACTTATGTACTGTTGCAGCCGCTGCTGTTGACAGCCGGCCAGAAAAATTGACCTTTGTTCCCCAGGCAGAAAGTGCCATAAAACATTGCTTCTTCTTCAACCCTAGTTGGTGGCGGATAAGTCACGCAAGTCATCCGGCATTTACAGATAACATACAGCAGCGTGTGGACCATTTTTAGCCGAAGGCAGCTCATCTCATCAGGCCTTTTTCCAGTCGAATAGTGTCGCCCAGTAGTCAGACCCTTCGGGATCCAATCCCTCATTCATCTTTTAAAAGGTGAGGCAATCTAGACTTTTTTGCCCTAGGCGACTTCTCTTCTCAGTGACAAAACCTCCTGCTGCACTGAAGGTTCCTTTCTGACAGGACACTTGAAGCAGTGGCAGGCCAGAAGTTCAATTGCAAAATTGGGATAGCTCAGGCCACAGGTCTAGCCTGCATACCCAGTAGTCAAGGGGTTCATCGCTCCTCAGAGTGTCGATATCTGCAGTTAAGGCGAGGTAGTCTGCTACCTGTCGGTCAAGTCGTTCTCTGAGGGTGGATCCCGAAGGG